>CM073578.1:21120414-22373345 GCA_037074715.1 Magnolia kwangsiensis | reverse complement strand
CATAAATATTTCTACTATAGGTGGGTCACTTTTCTGGAATTCATCTTGTTGTATACTTGATGAGGGACCTTAGCCCTCAATTTCCAGAATTTTAGAGGCCCTGAACCCACTCCAATGGAGTGCCTAAATTTAGGACAACAACATGCAATTGCAGGATTTTTACTTTGAACCTTACTGTCCTCTTTGCTATGATAGGAGTTTTTGGGCCCCGACCCATTTGACTTTGTGTATAATTTTTAGGGCCCACCATCTGATGTTATGAAGGCCCATTGGGCCATGATTGTGGGGCCCATTGAGCTGGACCAGTGGTCCATGCAGGACGTCCAGCATGGGGCTGGCCATCCCAGTGTGCAGGCCCACCATGATGTATGTTTCATCCAGGTCGTTCTCCCATTCGGAGTGGCCCATGTGGGAGGGTCCACCCTAGGTGGACATCCCATGTGGGGCCCACTTGGGACGTGCGGAGCTCACCTTGTTACATGTGGTAGGTTGGGCCATCTAGGCCTTGGACTGTCCCACCCCTTAGGACGCCCATGCCATGGGCTGCCGCTAGGCCTGCATTCTAGCAGTAGGCCCACTTAGTTTGGGTGTCAATGCCCCTCCCTTCATTTGGTGGGGCCCCTTATAAGTAATGTTGGTCCTTTAGAAATAATTCACATATATTTGGACAAGTTTCTAGGCCTCAATAGGCCCAGGAAATTAGGTGGACTGAAGGTCCAGCCATTAAGCACTAATATATATTGTATGACTAGATTTTCATTGGATGAGGGATCCACCACATTAATGGATTTGGGTATTTTTTGCCCCTTTATATTTTCTTGGGCTTAATTGATGCATGATTGGGCCACCCATTGATGACCATTTGTGGGACCTGAACACATATCAGATTTTTAAGACTTCCTTGTGGGCCCAGATTGGGCTAGAACGTCCCACCTTGGCCAGCCATATGTTGGACTTCCCTTCCACCATTTTAATGGACTTATAGGCTGAGATAAGGGTGGCATTGGGCCATTAGTTGCCCACTTAAGTTGATAGTTATTATGCTGATGTAGTAAGGCCCATTTCACCCGACTCAAACTTATTTTTTAGGTCATGTTTTTGTGTTCATGGGCTGCCCATTAAGTTCAACTAAATGTATGAGTCCTGTGGCCATTAGGACTTGGGCCTTGGGCCTTGGACACATGTTGTTGAAGGTAGTATTGAACTTTTTTCTCATACCTTTATGTGAGGTTTATGTATGTGGTTTAGATCTAGGCCTTGAGCCTTGTAGCTATATGGATTGTGGTTGGTTATGCCTTAGGAAAATGGTGGTTGAATGTCCCCATTATAGACCTCTCTAAGTGTGGTTGAATGCCCACCTTAATCTCTTGTTAGGCCTATCTCTATATCATTAGGCCCATAGCTTATATACTTAGTCTCATGGGCTACCCTAGGTAAATGGGCCCCCACTAGAGGTTGTATTCCTTATGAGGAATTGGTTAAGTACTTAGACCCTTCATAGAGAGTTCATCTTCACCTCATTAACACCCCTATACATCTTCATGACCCACTCCCATATGCATCATATTCATGCTTGTTTGAGGTATGATTGGCCATGGTTGTGTCATTGTGTAGGACATGTTGGTATCTCCCCGACGGGTGAAGTTTTTCCCTCCGGAGCACGACGGATGCTTGGGATTGATGCATGGGTGATTGTGTGATTCATGCATCTGGCATTGCATAGCATGTGGATATCTGCCCTTGCTTCATCAAGACCTTGCCTCCACAGGGATATTCTTAAATGGCTGTACGAGTGGACATCGAAAATACTAGTTGACCATACCGGGTGCATAGGATGCCCATGGGTGAAATTTTCAAAACTTCCATAGTACCAAGGATCTGCTCCAACGCCATGACCGAGTGGAATACATGAGTGCACGAGGACTTTATTCCATTAGGCCGCGACACTCACTGTCGTGTAGTCGGTTGGATAGGGGTGTGGCCTTACCTGCCTGGTGTGGGGAGGCATTACTAGGCTGAATCTGACTAGCTCGTAAATGGGTCCGCTACCGTTAGGCCTTACTGGTGATTGGTTGTCCACAGGCGGGTAGTGAGGTCTCTTATGCTCATTTGACTGTGTAAGGTCTGTAGAGCGGCAGTCATTCAGCAGTGTAATGGACCCTAGTGATGTCCTTATGATTAGAAATATACTTGACTTATGGTTTGGATATGAGCACTAGCATTACTTGCACCACATTAGCATTGGTTTTGTAAGCCCTTCATGCATTGCCTTGGTATGGCACCCAATACCCATTGCATCATATTCATGATAAGCTTAGGTAAGGCTAGTGATATCCTCATTGATCATGCTTCTTTCCTTGTATCTTCTACTATTCTTCAGTGCACCATTGTCACATACTTATACTACCCTCTAAGCTTCTATAAGCTTATGCCCGATTGATGCGTGCAGGAGACTCTAGGCAGGTGTCGTAGCTGCAGAGTGTGGAGTTGAGTTGAGCTTGAGGACTTTAGTGTTACTGACCCTTTTCTCTCTTTTCCTATTATCTTATGTATGTCCTTTTGGACCTGATGTAAGCTTGTAAAAGTTCAAATTCTTAGTGAATTTTGTGATGTGTGTCCTTTGTTATTTTTAGATATACTTATTGTGATCTTGGGTATGCTCGTCTTGGAATGATTATACTATTGTGAAGATCCTCCTTGTAGGATCCCAGGATCGAAACCTGTCTCAGGAGCCGAGAATGGAGTACTACGAAGGCTGTTGCGGCCAGAACCGGCCATCCAGTTCCTTGTGAGTCTAGTTACCGAGCATGGGGCGTGACACATTGGAACCACAATGATGATACAATCGAAATGGCATAGGTCTAGGGTCAATCCGAGTTGGGTCTAAATGCCCAGACTCAAGGATGACTACAAACACAATCCAAGGGTCGCAAGTCGCCGAAATTTGACTGGTAGGACCGCGGGACCAAAATAGACATAATGCATACTCACGCACACGCATGCACACATGTAAACTAGGGTTGGATCTCACACACACACTCTCTCTCTCATTTTCCTAAAAAATTGCATTTGGGTTACTATCAAAATGCTTCAATTCTCTTTCAGTCTCATTTTTCTCACATGTATTATCTGGGTTTATCTCTAAACACTTCCACCCTCTAACGCTTCCATTCTCTTTCAGTCCAATTTTTCTCACATATTGCATCTGAATTTCTCTCCAAACACTTTTACCCTCTAACGCTTCTATTCTCTCAATTCCATTTTGCTCTCTCTCTCTCTCTCTCTCTCTCTCTCTCTCTCTCTCTCTCTCCCCCTCCTTACATTGTTCTCTCATGCCTGCATTAATCTTGCATGATTTCTGTCTTAACTGAACATTAGGAGGTCCAACGTGAATAGCTAAGATCAACCATTGGTGGTGTGTAATCCAGACATCCTCATTAGCTCTAATGGCATGTGGATGCGTGAAAATCCATTGCACGGCACCGTACCCTATTAAGCCTGCAACTCATTCTCATCTTTCTCACCAATCGCATCATCTATTATCTCATCAGGCCCTTCAAACAGCCCAAAATTGTGCCTGATATCCTTGTAAGTCCCATCAACACTATTATTCTCATTGTCAGCATTGTCATCATCATCTTATAGGAAAGTACTGATAATATAATTAATCTCAATTCATTATCAAACACTTTATTAAAATACTATTTTTCCTACTACGGATTGAATCCACATATGTTAATATGGGTTACCGGACTACCCTTATTTGGAATCTAACAAAGAATGAGAATATTGTATTGTGTATCTGTTATAATAGAATTAAATACGGTATAAAAAAAATAGTAATAATGGCACAAAATTGACAAAATGACATTTTAAAAATGAATTTTACAAAGTGCAAGTGTTGTTATTGAATTCATAATCCACTTGTGAACTCCTAACATAGGGCATTTAGGCAATGTTGTTTTTTATGTCTTAAATCTCTTCAAAAATAGGATCTTTCAATGCCATCAACAACCATTTAATGCTATCGAGCACCATTCAATGCCATCGAATAGTTGCTCAATTCTATTAAGAATTTCAAATTTTCTCTACTAAGTTGTTAGACTTATTTGATTAGACATAACTTTTTTAAAGTATATAATATAAAGATTATTTACTTAATAGTAAATTATTAAAAATATAGTATAAGAATAAATTATAACATAATAGTATTATTTTATATTTTAAAAGTTACAATTACTATTGTTAGTAAAATATTTATTAAATTATAATTTATTAATAAAATATTTTATAAATAATTATAAATAATAAAAATATGTATTACGTAAAAGTATTTATATATATATATATATATATATATATATATATATATATATATATATATATTAATATAGGATTTTTTATTAATATATGTATATATGATATCATATATATATATATATATATATATATATATATATATATTATTGTTTATGAATTAAAGGTAAATTGTTTTTATATTATATTATATTATATATATATATATATATATATATATATATATATATATATATATATATATATATATATATATATATATAATATGTGAGATTATACAATATATTGTAATTAAAGTATCACAAATATAGTAGATATTATATTTTATAAGTAATAAAGTAGTTGTTGTATTTACATTATTAGTCATAAATCATAAAGTATATATATCAATAGTTAAAGTATATATAATATTATTATAGTATAACGTATAAATATTAATTATAAGTTAATAATATAGTAATTGTAATTAACAAGTATAAAATTTTATTATATTATTATTATGTAGTAATATATCAATTATTTATATTATTATTATACATTTAAAAGTACAAAAATAATTTTATAAATTTAAGTCCATGATATTTTATATAATATTTATAAAATATAATAGATATTTTTTACAATTGTAAATATGTAAAATAATATTGTTTATAAACAATAATTTATATTTAATTATGTTATACATATTATTTAACATTAAGAATTAATATAATATTTTTAATTACAGTTGTTATAATCACATCATTTTTTAGTTTATATATTTAATTTATTTGTGTTAAATATATAATACATGTTTTTGATTCAAGTTAATTAATGTTATAAAATTTTATAATTTATTATTTTAATATTATTTAGTTTTTAAAGTATTTTGGTACTATTTATTAGAAACATAAGATATCAATTATTATTATTATTTAAGATATTATGTTTATAAATATTATAGTTATTATATTTATAGAGTATATAATTTATATTAGTGTATAATTGAATTTATATTAAAGTTGTGTGTAATGTATTATTTTTATAGTGTTAGTTTAAATGTATTACAATATATGTATGTTATTTAATATTATATATATTAATATTACGTTTATATAATATTATTTGTGAGCTCATATTTATAATTTATATCTAGTATATGTAGATTATATTTGTAAAGTTAAAGTATAGAATATTATTTATAGTTTATAATGTTTTACAAGTTATTATGTTGTTATATTATATTATTGAATAATATAATATTTATTAACATTTATTATTAATGTTATTATGTATGAATATAATTTAATTTAATATTTTTATTATGTAATAATATTAGTATTAATATTTATTAATATTTTTATTAGATATTTTTTTGTTATTATTAAGATTATATATATATTTGTAATTTATAGTGACAGTATAACAAATTGTGAAATTATGTTTTATGATTTTTTTTGAAGTTATTTCGATTACTTTATTATTATATTTTTTTTACATTATTAATATTGTCAATTTACATTTTATGTAATGTTTTATTTATATACGTTAGTTATATAATTTTATGTTTATTATAATGTAATTTGTATTTTTATATTATAATTTTAAGAGTCGCGGTTGTCATGTGTTAAGGGTTGTCATATGTTCACTTCCTTTACTGCCAAATGAAAGGCTAGCCATAAGTACTATAGCCTAACACCCGCAATGGGGTGATCCGTTCTGTCCAACTTATCGGTCGGCTCGCCATGGTCCCAAGAAGTCTTGACTTGGTCAGTGTCCACTTCCAACAAACATCATAGTGAGCCTAGAAAGTTTCAACAGTGGGTGACACTGTCATCTTTAATTTCTATTATGTGGCCCACACGAGATCTGGATCAGGCTGATATTTAGGCCTTAACCCTAAAATGACATGGCAAAAAGAATGAGTGGCGTGGATTATACACATACATCAATGTGGACCCCATGAGTTGGGCCTCTCCTAAGCCCAAAAAGACTTCCATCCACGTCACTTTCTCAGCATTAATACGATGTAATTTCTTATTCATTATATATATATATATATATATATATATATATATATATATATATATATATATATATACATACATATATATAACTATTTAACCAAGGATAAGGGTAATTTGGTCTTAAAAACTTCTTAAGACTTGTCAAAAGGCTACCGTGGGACTATTTGAAAGGTCGAATCTCTTTCAAAAATTTGACCATATGACGATACTAATATGATCAAAATTTTTATTCAAATCTACTAAGAAAAAAAAGAGAGGACAAGAGGTAAATGAGTCTTTTCAACCTCGTAGGATTTGTAGAAATCATGATAGGTGAATATGAAACCTAAAAGTCACTTTGTATAAACTATGAAAAATAAATTTTTTCGTAAAAATTTCAAAAATAAGCGATTTATGGAAAACCTTGTATGAAAATATTCCAGTACATGTGTGACCAATACATTAAGTGGCTCGACCTCCCCGAACATGTAATCGTGTGGGCTATTTGTGTTCGACATGCAAAATTCCTCTCTCCTTTTCTGTCGATTTTAAGATTTGTCTGATCCGTCCATAAGATGGGCCACACGGTTGTAAATCATGGTCCACATCCAGTATCTACCTGTCTCATGAGCTGAATAAGTGGTTCACTAGATGAACGCCCCAGATCTTGTACACATGTGGAGCCTTTGTATCTGGTACGAGCAAGATTCACCAATACAAAATGCTCCACGCTTATCCACATTTTATCGGGACTTGCTGGGTTTCACTAATCTTGGTTTCCTGCGAGCACCTCATCCACAAATAAAAGAGAAACTTTAACATTCCGACAGTTGGATGAATGATACTTAGGCACACATGGCATATAATTAATTTAAATTAAATAGTCCAAATAAATTACTAATTTATTTCTATCATAAATTAACCAAATATCACGCTTGCTTATGTGACTTGAGGATTGATGGAAATTTTTATGTCGGTTAAAAATCAGAAAAAATAAAAATAAATCCAATGGTCTTATTTCAACAAGAAGGTGTCCAGGAATCGGTGAGTAGAATCATTCAAACAACATAATTTTCTGGCAGTAGCTCCAAAATAGTGGGTTCCAAAACTTAGACAATTTTAATATGAGTTATTATATTCCACGTGTGTCATTTCTAAGTGCCTGTGCATCAAGCATCATACATAGCCTGAGTATCAAATAACTCCCGAAATTTTCTTGCCTTTAATGAAGGTCAATGGTCAAACATTCAATGTCAAAAGTCCCCACCAACAGCCAATTCTCTCGTCCACGAACATCTCTCTCTCTCTCTCTCTCTCTCTCTCTCTCTCTCTCTCTCTCTCTCTCTCTCTCTCATTCATTTTTCTAACAAATGGCATTTGGGTTACTAACATGTCGCATTTAGATTACTATTAAAATGCTTCAATTCTCTTTCAGTCTCATTCTGCTCACATATCCTATCTGGGTTTCTCTCCAAACACTTCCACCCTCTAACCCTTTCATTCTCTTTCAATCCCATTTTTCTCACATATTGCATCTGGGTTTCTCTTCAAACATTTTTACCCTCTAACGCTTTCATTCTCTCTGTTCCATTTTACTCTCTCTCTCTCTCTCTCTCTCTCTCTCTCTCTCTCTCTCTCTATATATATATATATATATATATATATATATATATATATATATATATATATATATATATATATATATATATATATATATATATATATATATATATATATATCCTTACATTGTTCTCCCATACCTGCATTAATCTTAAATGATTTCTATCTTAACTGAACGTTTGGAGGTCCAACATGAATAGCCAAGATCAACCATTGGTGGTGTGTAATCCAGCAACCCTCATCAGCTCCAATGGCGTGTGGACCGGTGAAAATCCATTGCACAGCGCCGTACCTCTCTTAAGCCTGCAGCTCATTCTCGTCTTTCTCACCAGTCGCATCATCTATTGTCTCATCAGGCCCTTTAGACAACCCAAAATTGTGGCTGATATCCTTGTAAGTCCCATCAGCACCATTATTCTCATTGTTGTTATTGTCATCATCATCTTATAAGAAAGTACTGACAATATAATTAATCTCAAGTCATTATCAAACACTTTATTAAAACACTATTTTTCCTTCTATGGATTAAATCCATGTATGCTAATCTGGGTTACCGAACTACCCTTATTTGAAATCCGATAGAGAATGACAATATTGTATTCTGTATCCGTTGTGATAGAATTAAATATAGTATAAGAATAGTAATAATGGCACGAAATCGCCAAAATGAGATTTTAAAAAGAAATTTTACAAAGAGCAAGTGTTGTTTTAAAACTTACAATTACTATTGTCAATAAAAGATTTATTAAATTATAATTTATTAATAAAATATTTTATAAATAATTATACATAATAAAAATATGTATTACATAGAAGTATTTATATATATTAATATAGGAATTTTTATTAATATATGTATGTATGATATCATATATATTATTATTGTTTATGAATAAAAGGTAAATTGTATATATATTATTTAATAACAGTATTAAATTTATATATATATATGACATGTATTAATATACGTGACATTATATAATATATTGTAATTGAAGTAACACAAATATAGTAGATATTGCATTTTATAAGTAATAAAGTAATTGTTGTATTTATATTATTAGCTATAACTCATGAAGTATATATATCAATAGTTAAAGTATATATAATATTATTATAGTATAACATATAAATATTAATTATAAACTAATAATATATTAATTATAATTAACAAGTATAAAATTTTATTAGATTATTATTATGTAGTAATGTATCAATTATTTATATTATTATTATTATTATTATACATTTAAAAGCGTAAAAATAATTTTATAAATTTAAGTCCATGATAATGTATATAATATTTAATAAGTATAATAGATATTTTTTTACAATTGTAACTATGTACAATAATATTGTTTATAAACAATAATTTATATTTAATTATATTATACAAATTATTTAAAATTAAAAATTAATATAATATTTTTAATTATAGTTGTTATGATGACATCATTGTTTAGTTTATATATTTAATTTATTTGTGTTAAATATATAATACATGTTTTTTATTCAAGTTAATTAATGTTATAAAATTTTATAATTTATTATTTTAATATTATTTAGTTTTTAAAGTATTTTGGTACTATTTATTAGAAACATAAGATATCAATTATTATTATATTTAAGATATTATGTTTATAAATATTATAGTTATTATATTTATAGAGTATATAATTTATATTAGTGTATAATTGAATTTATATTAAAGTTGTGTGTAATGTATTATTTTTATAGTGTTAGTTTAAATGTATTACAATATATGTATGTTATTTAATATTATATATATTAATGTTACGTTTATATAATATTATTTGTGTGCTCATATTTATAATTTATATCTAATATATGTAGATTATATTTGTAAAGTTAAAGTATAGAATATTATTTATAGTTTATAATGTTTTACAAGTTATTATGTTGTTATATTATATTATTGAATAATATAATATTTATTAACATCAATTATTAATGTGTATGAATATAATTTAATTTAATATTTTTATTATGTAATAATATTGGTATTAATATTTATTAATATTTTCATTAGATATTTTTTTGTAATTATTAAAATTTTATATATATATATATATATATATATATATATATATATATATATATATATATATATATATATATATATAAAATATAAATATATAGTGATAGTATAACAAATTGTGAAATTATGTTTTATGATTTTTTTTATTTTTTTATTTTTAAAATTATTTCAATCACTCTGTTATTATATTATTTTTTTACATTATTAATATTGTCAATTTACATTTTATATAATGTTTTATTTATATATGTTAGTTATATAAATTTATGTTTATTATAGTGTAATTTGTATATTAGAAATTTTATATTATAATTTTCATAATAACAAAAAAATATCTAATGAAAATATTAATAAATATTAATACGAATATTATTACATAATAAAAATATTAAATTAAATTATATTCATACATAATAACATTAATAATTAATGCTAATAAATATTATATTATTCAATAATATAATATAACAATATAATAACTTGTAAAACATTATAAACTATAAATAAAATTCTATACCTTAACTTTTATAAATATAATCTACATATATTATATATAAATTATAAATATGAACAAACAAATAATATTATATAAACGTAACATTAATATATATATATATATATATATATATATATATATATATATATATATATATATATATATATATATATAAAATATTTAAATAACATACATATATTGTAATACATTTAAACTAATACTATAAAAATAAGACATTATACACAACTTTAATATAAATTTAATTATACTTTAATATAAATCATATACTTTTTTTATATAATAACTATAATATTTCTAACCATAATAGCTTAAATAATAACAATTAATATCCTACGTTTCTAATAAATACTACTAAAATACTTTAAAAACTAGATAATATTAAAATAATAAATTATAAAATTTTATAACATTAATTAACTTGAACAAAAATTATGTTTTATATATTTAACATAAATAAATTAAACATATAAACTAAATAATGATGTGATCATAACAACTGTAATTAAAAATATTATATTAATTATTAACATTAAAAATATGTATAACATAATTAAATATAAATTATTGTTTATAAACAATATTATTGTACATATTTACAATTGTAAAAAATATCTATTATATTTTTTAAAATATTATTTATACTATCATGGACTTAAATTTATAAAATTATTTTTATGCTTTTAAATATATAATAATTGATTTATATATATATAATAATATATTAAATTGTATACTTTTTAATTATAATTAATATATAATTAGCTTATAATTAATATTTATATGTTATACCATAATAATACTATATATACTCTAACTATTGATATATATATATATATATATATATATATATATGCTTCATGATTTATAACTAATAATATAAATACAACAACTAGTTTATTACTTATAAAATATAATATCTACTATATTTGTGATACTTCAATTACAATATATTATATAATCACACACACACACACACACACACACACACACACACACACACACACATACACACACACACACACACACACACACACACACACACACATATATATATATATATATATATATATATATATATATATATAATACTGTTATAAATAATATAAATATAATTTACTTTTAATTCATAAACTGTGTAATACATATTTTTATTATGTATAATTATTTATAAAAAAATTTATTAATAAATTATAATTTAATAATAATTAAATTTAATAAATAATTTACTAAAAATAGTAATTGTAATTTTTTAAATATAAAATAATATTATTATGTTATAATTTATTCTTATACTAAATTTTTAATAATTTATTATTAATTAAATAATATTTATGTTATATACTTCAAAAAAGTTATGTAACGCCCTGTGTTTTCAAGACCCGAGTATATGTCCCATTTCCCAAAAACCCAAGTGTTAACTTAAAAAGAACCAAATTCCACATATAAACTTTTGCTTCTATTAGAGTTAGCAAATAAGCGTAAAATAGACAAGTCAGCATCAATGAAAACTTTCATTTACTTTTAGAATATACGAGAGGTTATCCATAATGACTTATACAAACCAATGTCTCAAAATTATCAAGAACAGGATTTACATAATTTGATACATAAAAATAACAAAAATCATATAAATATAAGTCGTAAGACCCCGCAGCTCCTCTTAGCAAAAAAGTTGAGCATCCCTGACACTTGTACCAGGATCCTCATCAGTCTGAACCTGAAAAATCACTTAAGCCACATGTGCTACCTGTACGGTTATATATTTGATGGATGAGTGGACAACTCGGTATGAATTCCCCTCAAGATTACACATCGTCGCCTTAACTAAGAATAGTTAAAACAACAAGGCAATTAAAATAATATATGATGCAGTCTTTTTATATGCATAGATGCGTGAATGCACATCGACCTAAGGATGCTCATCCAGTCGGACTTGGGCTCGTTTCCCATGTAATCATTGACGTAAGAATGCTCATCCAATCAAAACAGGCCAATAGTCAGTGGTCTGGGAGCTAGCGAAATGATGCCCCAATAAGCCTAGGGCACATGCTATAAAATTCAGAATTAGTCACCTGTCATCGTCAATATGCTATGAATGTATGATTAGCCAAACCATTATTAGTCCAGTTACAATCAGTCGGTTTTGTAAAACTCAAGGTCACTATGAGGGGCTTGTCACCTAGCGTAGGACGACAGCTTGAGTATAGTGTCCCATGACCACCATCCCCGGCTCATGAGATTCCCCCACCTTATGATGCTTAATAGAGGTTTGTCGACCAGAAGCTAATCAAATTCAATAAGTAAGGATTTCATCACATGGCATAGGCCATCGAAGCCATGTCGACAAATCTCAAAACCTAGGACAGATGTCAAATCGCAATAGCAGGAAGGGTCACAGGACATCAAATCAATTGGCAAAAAGGGTCAAGAAAGGCTAAATCAGTACAGTTAAAAGAGATCATTTCTAAACCACTCAGCCGTATGCCCTATGGATGGTAAATCCCACATAAATGATCTATGTCCTATATAATCTCTAAATCGAGGGCCCTTTCCTCACCAACTCATCTTGTTACATCCTAAGTATGGGTTCACATACACAAGAGGGATCACCCACCGCTAAGTGTAGTGAATAGAGACCCATAAGAAACTCGCACAATCCATAATAAAGCATATAATTATGGCATGCCAGACATAAGTTTATTCATGATAATCGTGATAAGTCATGATAGGAACTATCAATTTAAATTTAAATGAAAACCATAATGTAAGCAGTTATTGTATGAAATCATGCTCACAACTGTCAACTGTAATTCAAGTATAGGTAATGCCTTAAGAATTGATAAAAGATCGCATGTTATGAGATAACATCTATGATTCTAATAAATACTATTACTTAAACTAATTTGGAAATGGAAAGCTTAAGGGGAAGAAATCATCACCTTATTTGTCGACTCGCCTATTAATGTTATTAGGAAGTGCGCACGCCATTAGACTTGGATCCTATCATAAGTTAGGAAATTGTACCATTAGATCCAAACTTAGCTCACTATTTATGTTCAAAGTATCGGCCTAGGGCTTAGATTACTTAGGGTTTTGATGTAGGATTAGGGTTTTCATCCTATGGTTTAGTCCTAGGCTTAGATTTTTAGGATTTGAACTCCATTTTGTGTACTATTAATTACAATATAAACTTAAAAATTACAAGACAACTATTAGCATTACTGTTATAATTTATATTAGCTACCATACTAATAATAATCATTATGATGATAATTAATATTATGATCCACTATTTATAATAATATTTAAGAGTGACAAAACAAAACACTAGTATTTAATAATTTACTAATGGCTATTCATATCTAATATTCATATTAGAAGTATTAATCAGTCAATACTAATAATGATGACTCGCAAGTTTGTATTTAAATATACTAATATCATCTAATATCCTTAAAATGACTAATAGTCTCTTAAATAATGTAAGTAGTAATAATAAAATCTTTACTAACAATAATGTAATAAGGGCTAATACTAATAGTCATACTAACAAGAATTATACTAATCCCATAATGAAAATGAAAATATTTTCTAATGAAAATTATAACAGCTATTAGTAATGAATCTGGTCATGATAATAATATTCATAATGACGATGATGGTAATACGATTCTACTAATATTTCAACATTGACTTAGAATCAATTCACCTAAATTTCTTGGCACAATCTGACTCACCTCGGTTAGACTCGATCTTATATCTATCTAGCCTGGATTCAACTCTTCTTACTTACAATGAAGATGAGGCCCACCTTATGACCCATTTTCTGGACCGGTCGCAGCCCCGCTTCAGTCCAGTTAAGACCCCAGCTAGGAGGATGTTTTTAGCCCATTGCAAGGCCAGTTAAAGGATATTTTTAGCTAAGCACAATGGCCTGCTAAAGGCCTGCTTTCGGCCCAACTACGGAGCAATCTCAACCCAGATTGGAGGCCTAGTGGATGCCTAATTTGGGCTTGATTCAAAGCCTCGCTGAGGCCTGATTTCAGCCCCATTCATGGTTCTCTAAAAGCTTCGATCCTTGTTAGATTAACAACTCACCTTCAGTCCAGATTGTGGGCTGATCCCGGCTGAGATTGTGGCCCATTTTCAGTCCAAATAAGGGCTCTGCTGGCGGGACATTAGCAGCCTAAATGAAGGCCTGATTTCGGATCAGTTTTCAACCCATTCAAGGCTTGCTTCCAACTCCATTTATGGCCCACCAGCGGCCTCGTCTCAAATCAGATTGTGGGCCGGTTGGAGGACATTTTTAGCTCAGTGCATGGCCTGCTCTTAACTTGGGTTTGTGGCTGACCTAGGTCCAAAACTGTGGCCGATCTTCGGCCCTAGTTTGAGGCAATTTCGGTTCAGATAAGGGCCTCACAAAGGGATGGGTTTAGCTTAGCTTGGAGTTCAAGAAGATGGAGGGGAAAGAGTTACCTGGCTCAGTCGAGCTTGACTCAAACTTGGGATGGAATATACGCACCCACACTCCTCTTTCTCTCTTCCTTCTTCTCTTTAGTTGTGAAGCTATAGGCCCACACTGATGGACATTTCAACAACCTCGCAACTCGAACGGTGGTTGTTTCTTGGCGAGGAAGAAGATCGGTCGTTAATGGCGAATCTCAGTGCGGGGTATTTTTCTCAGATCTGAATGCATTAGACGGTCTGGTTTGATAGGATAGAGCTAGGGGATGCTTCAAGTTGAAGCTCTAATGGGGTTTCATTGGTGGGTTGGGAGGAAGAAGCTTGCGGCCATTTTGGTTTTCGTTGTGGAGAAAAGAAGGCCTAAGCCACTTAGCTAGAATGGACAGTTGAAAAGGCTACGCTTGGGACGGTTTGGATGATCCCTTGCTTGCTCACATGGATCGCCAACGTGTTGCATGGAAAACAGTTTCCATTTCTGGAAACCATGTGTTTGTAGGTCTTGCTTGCAGAAAGGATTGTGTGCATGCACACGTATTGAACCATACAAAATTTCCTTGGTTTTGGTTAAAGCTACGTTCTAAATTTGATAGACAATTTGGATCGTCCAAACTGACCCTAATGGTGGGCCCCATCTCGATCAGATCATCGGTCATCCGTCCATGCTAAGTGCGGGAATGGAAAAGGAGAAAATCTCCTTCTTTTGGAAATACTGGGTCAAACCCAATTTAACCGGGTTTCTTAGTCTAGTGCACCATGTGTGCACATGCAGCCTATGCACATTCAACTGGAATGGGGTCCACAGTGGTGTTCAGGTAAGATCCACTCCGCCCATTCTCCTTGGAAGCCTTAATCGGGGCCTTTGATTGAAGATCAGGCATATCTAAAGCCTGGGTGGGCCATACCTCTAACTATGAAGCTCTAATTGAAGATTTCTATTGGATTGGTGATCAGATCGTTCTGAATTTGATCATCAACGGTTAGAAGGGTCCCAGGAATTCATTCAAATAGCCAGGACCACCTATACTATGGATTTAGAATATTAAAGGTTATTATTAGAATAAGTTTTAATATTTACTATTATTATTATTATCATTTTTGGAATCAAATTGTAGGGCCTTATTTTAAGGTGGTCATGTAGATAAGTGGGCCACAAAATGATTTAATTAAAATCCCTAGTAGTTAGTTACAAGTCTTTGAAGTCCTACAATTTTATTGGTTTCAATTGTTGGCCCATGTAAACCAATGGATGGATTGACTAATATTTGGATCGACTAATATTTGACTAATATAAATCCAATGGTTGGATCGACTAATATCTAATTACCAATAACCCTAAGGGTTCTAAAGAGCATTTGGCTGTGGTCCTGAGGTTAATCATGAAATCAAATGATATGATCTGTGTCTTTAAAGGGTGGAGCGTCTAACAGGATGTCATAGACCGATGAATGGTGGATCTTGTGATTTTGATCCCTAAGTTCACTTTACATGATTTAATCGTACTGAATAGGCGTATTCCTAAACATCTTCACGATCGAGATTCTAAAAATTGGATTTTCATTTATTTAAGTACAGGGTTAACTTAATTGTGTTGTGATGGTGATGTGTAAGTTAAACTACGTGCGTCATCATATCTATGTAAGCTAATTTAGCTCTACGTGGTGACACCCAAGCACTGAAAGTACAGGGCGTTACAAGTTATGTCTAATCAAATAATTGTATATTTAGGTGCCTATTCGATGCCATCGAACCAAGTTTCAATGCCATCAAAACTTGAGTTTGATACCATCGAAATTTAAGTTTGATGCCATCGAGACCCATCGAAGTGCAATCAAAGGAATCCAGATTTTCATGTTTTATCTCTAGACTGTTTTGGTGTTTTTTCAATGACATCGAAGTGGGTTCAATGCTATTGACGATAATCAAAGTCCCATCGAATATGTCATTGAGCGTATCACAGAGTTATGCAGAGTTGCGAATTTGCAGATTTTTTTTAATTGTGATTCCTCCTAAGGCTATATATAGGAGTATAATCGGGATTAGAGTGTATCAGAAAGCTTTTCCATTTCGTTCAAAGGGTTTCAAGGGAGTAGCTTGGGATTGTTTTGAGGTTGTTCGGATCAGGTATTCTCTAAACTCTTATAATTTCTACTTTCATAGTGATTATTTATCACTTTGTGCCATGGTTTTTCCACGTTAAAATTAGTGTATTCTCTTTTTGCTTGCTTAGTGTGATTGAATTACTTGACTTGATTCATCTTGGTGTACTTTCGCAGTCTCCCAACAAGTGGTTTCAGAGCTAATGTTGGGGTGCAGGCTTGAATCTGATAGTGGGTATCAATGGCTGTCAATCCTAAGTTTGATGTTGAAAAGTACTCCGACAAAAATAATTTTGAATTATGAAAGGTCAAGATGATTAGCCTATTAGTTCAACAAGGATATGATCAGGTCCTTGAGAAGCGACCAGAATCTATGGATGATAATGAATGGAACAAACTGGATAAGAAATCTAAAACCTTAAACCAATTGTGTCTAACAGATGAGGTCCTCTACAATGTCATGCAAGAGAAAACTGCAGCAAGTTTATGAGTGAACTTAGAAGACATCTATGTGAAAAGTCCCTTGAAAATGCATACACTTGAAGTTGCAGTTGTTCAAATTTAAGATGGCAGAGAGAGGAGATGTTGAGGCCCACATTAGAAACTTTAACAAAATGATCTGCAAACTGCTGGATGTGGAGGAAGTGGTTAAGGATGAAGATCAGGCGTGTATCTTATTGAATTCACTCCCAGCTTCATATGAGTCTTTTAAAGACACGTTGTGTACAAGTAAATCGTCCCTTAGTGTTGATACCATCATCTCATCCCTTCAGTGAAAGACGATGAGAAAGAAAAATGGTAACATGTGGGCCTCTACTGATGCATTATTTATGAGGGGGCGGAATTCTGAGTGAGACGGTGGATATTCTCAACTGAGATCCAAATCTAAAGCCAAGGGCAAGGGAAAATTAAAGTGTTGGTATTGTGGGATATCAAGGCACATGAAAAAGGATTACACAAATCCTAAAGTAAAGAAAGAAAACTCAGAGGCTACTTCCAGAAAGGCCAACATTGTCACATCTGATAAAGGAACAAGTGGAAGTGATGTGTTGTCAGTGTCTATAATCGGACACTTATACGATGATCTTAGAGACGAGTGGATTTTGAATACGAGGGCATCATATCACATGACTCCTCATCGGAGTTAGTTCACCAGCTATAGAGAGTACAATGGTAGCCAGGTATTTATGGGCAATGATAATGCTTGTAAAGTTGTGCCTATTGGTATGGTGCATATCAAGATGTTTGATGGGATGGAGTGTACCTTAATTGAGGTAAGCACATTCCTGATAATGCTTGTAAAGTTGTGCCTATTGGTATGGTGCATATCAAGATGTTTGATGGGATGGAGTGTACCTTAATTGAGGTAAGCACATTCCTGATATGAAGAAGGACTTGATATCTCTTAGTGCACTCGAGGCGATTGGGCGTAGATTCACCAGTTTCAATGGTGTCCTTAAAGTTTCAAAAGGGACACTCATAGTTATATAAGCACGAAGGCATGAAAATCTTTATAGATTGATCGGAAGCACTTCAATAAGTGGAGTTGCAGCGGATGTAGCGGATTCCACGTCTACACGTATGTGGTATGCACGTCTAGGCCACATGAGCGAGTAGGGAATGAAGGTACTTTCTGAGTAATGTTCAATTTCGACTTTTAAAATTTTTATTTAAATATATGGGAGCATTGTATATATGGTAAATAATATAAGTTATCTTTTAAATTTAGAAAACATATATGTAAGTGTGTGCTTGATTATGTGCATTCTGATATGTGGGAGTCATCACCCATGGTTTTCACTGGAGGGTTATCATGGCTTGTCACAATCATTAACAACTACTCCAGAAAAATATGAGTTTATTTCATGAAAAATAAATCCAAAGTTTTCACTAATTTTAAGTAATGGTGGAAAAACAGTCAAGGCGAAAGGTGAAAGTACTAAGGACTGATAATGACAGTGAATTTACTTCAAATGAATGTAATCAATTTAGTAATGATGAAGAGATCATAAGGCACAATACAGTGTGTCACACACCTTAACAAAACGGTGTGGATGAACGGATTAATCGGACTCTCTTGGAGAAGGCTCGATGCATGATTAGTATTGTTGGATTAGGCAAGGACCTATGCACTGAAGCCGTTAACACAACTTGATATTTCATGAATTGGTCACCTTCTATAACGATTGATTGCAAGATTCCAAAGGAAGTGTGGAGTGGTCAAAAGGTAAACTATTCAGGATTGTGTATTTTTTATTATCAAGCTTACTCTGATATACCGTTAGTTGAGAGAGATAAGTTAGACCAAAGAGCCAAGAAATACATCTTTTTTTATTATGGTGGTGGTGTAGATGGATACAGGATTTATGACCAGGTCACACAGAAGATCATCATTAGCAAGGATGTCAAATTCGACGAAGGGTCTTTATTCCACAAGAATGAGCAGGATGACCAAGAGAAACCTAAAAAGTTGGTTATAGACGTTTAGGTTAACACATTTGATACTCAAGCTGAGACAAATGCACAAATATAGGTGTAGGGAAATGTGGAGTAGCCACCTAGAAGAAATCCACCGCGGGATCGTATGTTACTAGCGAGATATAAAGATGACTCAAATATCGCATATGCTCTCATTATAGATGAGGGGGACCCGTCTACTCTTCAAGAGGCTCTTGAAGAGCTTAATGTGGAAAAGTGGAAAGCAGCGATGGATGACGAGATGGACTCCTTATATAAAAACAACACATGGGAGCTGGTGGAGCTTTCAATTGGCAAAAAAGTGATGAATGCAAGTAGATCTTCAAGAAGAAATAGGATAGCTACAAGGCAAAGTTGGTAGTAAAAAGTTACTCTTAGAGAGAAGGAATCAACTTCATAAAGATATTCATGTTGGTTGTAAAGGAAGTATCTATCATATTCATGTTAGCGTTGGTTGCCTAATACTATCTCGAGCTAGAACAAATGGACATGAATACTACATTCCTGCACAGGAAATTGGAAGAGCATATCTACATGAAGAAAACAGAGAGTTACGAAGTACAAGGAGCAAAGAACAAGGTTTGCACGTTAAGGAGGTCATTGTACGGCCTAAAACAGTCGCCTAAGCAGTAGTATAAAAAGTTTGATTCTTTCATGTTGAGTGAGAAATTTACTATGAGTGAATACAATCACTGTGTCTATTATAAGACACTAAGTGATGACAAATTCATCATCCTGGTATTGTATGTTGATGACATGTCGATTGCCAATCATAACATGTTTGAGATCAATGTACTAAAGACTCAGTAATCAAGGACATTCGAGATGAAAGATATGGGGGCTGCAAAGAAAGTTCTTGGTATAAATATACATAGAGACAGGAAGAGGAGCACACTTTGATTATCACAAGAAAAATACCTTGAGAAGGTATTTATCAAGTATGGGATGGACAAGGCAAAGTCATTTATCGTTCTCAACGCGGCTCACTTTAAGTTTTCCTCATAACTATATCCTAAAACGAATGAGAAAAGGAAAGATATGTCTCATGTGCCTTATTCGAATGCGATGAGAAATTTGATGTATGCCATGGTCTATACTAAGTGTTGTTAGCATATATATATGTCTAACCCTAGAAAGTAACACTGGGAAGTGGTGAAATGACCACTTCAATACATTCGAGGTATAATGGACCACGTCCTAACTTTGAAGAAAACAAGGGCTAAGTTAGTTAGGTATGTGTATTCAGATTATATATGTAGTGTTGATTTTAAAAGGTTAACTTCAAGTTACTCATTTGGGCTAGAGGGTTGAGCAATCAGTTAGATGTCAAAGTTTTAATCTGTGGTGGCTCTTTCCACAACCAAAGTACAATATATGATCATGATAAAGGCGTTTAAGGAAGGTGTTTGGTTGAGAGATATGATAAATCAGTTGGGACTTTTACAGGAGGTCATGTCAGTTAATTGTGATAGCGAGAGTGTTATCAATTTGGTTTAAAACTCAGTTTATCACTCACGTACTAAACATATTGATGTTCGTCACCATTTTATCTGACAGGTGCTTGAGGAAGGAGACGTGACTCTAAAGAAGATTCACACCAACGTAAATTCAACGGACATGCTTAGCAATGTGGTTCCTGCAGAGAAGTTCTAGTTCTATGTAACTTCTATGGGATTGGCAAAGACATAAAAGGATAACGGAGTGTACACGAGAAGTTATGATGGAACATGATGCAATACAGAAATGAGAGAAGAGGAAGAAGATATATAATTGAAGATTGACGACATGGCAGAGATTGTTGCTTTTTATATCTTAAATCTGTTCAAAAAAAGAGTGTTAATGCCATCGACAAACCATTCAATGCCATCGAACAGCTACTCGATCCCATCGAGCATTTTGAATTTTCTCCATTTGGTTACTAGACTTATTAGGTGCATGTTCGATGTCATCGAACCAAGTTTCAATGCCATTAAAACTTAAGTTCAATGCCATCGAGACCCATCTAAGTACAATCGAAGGAATTTGGATTTCCATGTTTTGTCTTTAGACTGTTTTGGTATTTTTTTTCGATGACATCGAAGTGGGTTTGATGCCATAGATGATTTGTAGATGACATCAAAGTCCCAACAAAGGTGTTACCAAGCGTATCGTAGAGTTACGCAGAGTTGCGAATTTGCAGGATTTGTTTTCAATTTTGATTGTGATTCCTCCTAAGGTTATATATAGGAGTATAATCGGGATTGGAATGTATAAAATAGCTTTTCGAATTCATTCAAAGGGTTTTAAGGGTGTAGCTTGAGGTTGTGTAACACCCCGAGTTTTAATGGCCCAAGTTTACACTCGTTCCCGAGAATTTCGGGAGTTAATAATATAATAATTGAATGCTTCAAATCGAACATTATTTTTTTCTATTTATATCACATTCATGAAGGTACTCAATTACAAGAATAAAATCAATTGTACTTCTTATTCCATCAAGGCATAAAATTAAGTTAAATGGGAAGGATAACATTACATTTAGATTTTGATTGAGAAGGATAACATTACATTTAGATTTTGATCGCGATTCCTCCTAAGGTTATATTTTTCCGTTGCACACTTTGATAATGTAATGCCTTCTCAAATGGGAGCTTATTACATTATCAAAGTGTGCAATGGAAAAATAAATCTAAATGTAATGTTATCCTTCTCATTTATTCAGAAAAATCTTTCATATAGCGATTAACATCTACATCTTCAATCTGTGCTTCACTTGTAATTCTGCATGTTTGGAGAGGGTTAATGCCCTACTCATAGTGATGATTATCCTTTAAGATTAATAATAATTTAATAGATTCATAAAAGTAATATAAGGGTTCCGATACATCTCATACTCCACCACTACGAGTGGTATCAGTATGCGCAACCAATCTACATAAATGCGTGCCTAGCATAATGTGTGCAGTCTATCATACATAGTGATCATTACAATGTGGAATATAATTCATAAAAAATTCAGCTCACCCCGCATCCCATACTACGGAGATTCTTCGGCATATCCAACACTAATGTGGATTTACATGAACACCTCAATACGACACCACACATGGATCAGGTGAATTACATGACACAATTTGTTCATGGAGTGACTATTTGCGACATCCAGTCTCAAAAGTAATGTAACATACATTATGAAATACTTACATCAATATATGTACCACTACCAAAATTCATGAAATTATGCGTCGACCAATAGAGTCACTATCCAGAGCGCATTACGTCCATTATAAAATATATGAATCACCAAATGTGAGACCTCCAACACATCACTTACATCAATATGGAAAGTAAATTGAACCATGAGAGCTTTGAAATTCCAAGACACATGCCCAAGCCATAAAGTGAGGTAACACAAGGCTAACCTAATAAAGGAGAATAATAGCATTAGGCTAACTCAACAAAAATAAGGGGAGATTAGCAAAAGCCAACTCAATATAGAGTGGAAACATGTGTCGCTCTTAAAATTGACAAAGGGCAAGGCTTGTATCCATCATCCCACATAAATTTATAAAAATCACTCATAATTAAAAACATACATTAACCACATGAATTCATAAAAATTACTTATGATTAAAATCATACCTTAATCATAATTCTCAAAAGAATAGATAATTCATAACAGTCCATTAATCAATTGCATGAAAATTTAAAGTAAAATGAAAATATGAAAAAATAAGATAAACAACATAGAAATTAAATTAGTATAATCTTAAAGGAATCCCTCACCTTAGCCTTAGATATAAACCCAGGTTGATCTCGATGTAGGAGAGCTTTTACATATGTGAAGAAGGAAGAGAAGAGATGATGTGGGAAGGTGTAAGATTAAAGGAATCTTCTCTTTGTCTTTCTCTCTCTCCTCCTTGGACGTTGGGAGCATAGGTGTGTAAGTGGAGAAGGAATGCACACCCTTTTTATAAAGGAGTGGGCGTGTGAGAGGGGTGTGTTTCGCATCCCACTTGGAGTGAGTTTCTCCAATTTGGGCAATCTTTCTTTAAATCTACTTCATTCAAAATGTTTGGGTAGTCAAATAGGGTCGGGGTACAAGATTTTCTCGGTAATCTAAAATTTAGATTGGCCTTTCTTGAAAATTCTCCTGATGGATACCGAAATAAACTTGATCTCAATTAATAGTCAACACTTAATGATCAGGGCCCAATTTTAGAGAAATATGTAGTCAGGATAGGTAAACAATTGGATAAAAATTGGTGGTTGATCGATAGTGGAAAAAACTCAAATCTAAATTTTCACCTTTTACACCAAAAGAAAGGAATTGAAGTCAAGGCAGTCATCATTCCACGGTGTATGATCATAGATTAGGTTTTAAATTTTGTATGATATCATAATCATATGAAGCCAAAAGTGTGAGCCAAGTTTGAATTATGATTGACGATGTAAAGTAGATCAATTGGAAGCTCTAGATTTAAAAAGAGTTGGTAAGCCTAAAATCCTAAGGAAAAGCCTACCAAGGTGGGGT
The DNA here is from genome assembly GCA_037074715.1 of Magnolia kwangsiensis. NCBI lineage: Eukaryota > Viridiplantae > Streptophyta > Magnoliopsida > Magnoliales > Magnoliaceae > Magnolia > Magnolia kwangsiensis. The sequence goes on along the minus strand of CM073578.1, from coordinate 22,349,296 downwards.
TCTCATATTTCATACTTAGTCCAAATGATGAAAAATTTGAATTCTTCATACGAAGGAAAATATCCTACTACGACTACCAATGAACTTTCTTCACTCGATGGACACCAAAATCAACGATTAAAGGGCCGATCTATCAATTAGGCCACTTTTACAATGATCTAAGAGTTAAAATTCGATACGTACGATTAATTTATAATACATAGGGATGTTATAAAATTTCATATCAAATGGATCATGAGAACCATGTGAGCTAGAATTCAAAAGTCTAGGTTAATGGCATTTTCATAATTATTATTGATCTGAGAGTTTTAAGAAATCTAATAGTTCTGCATAGATATAGGCACGTTTCTAAGAAATTACTATAAAAGAACTCATATCAAAATCATTATAAATAAAGTGTTATTCTCCAAATTAATTAAGGGAAAGTACATATATTAAATTATAAAATGGATAGTCAGATGACATGTTAAAGATAGTAAAACTTGATGGTTGGTAATTTGACCATGTATGTAGGTAGATGTATGGTCAGTTTCATAAACGGATGAACATAAGTGAGTTTTTAGAGTGATCAAGAAGTAGAACATATATACCATTGGATTCAAGTGACCTATTCACATGTGTAAATTCCTCATATTGTAGTTTTGATGGTGGATTAAGCATATTCATAGGTAAGAAACAAAATGAACAGATTAGTATCTCGATATAATATGTGTATGAGCAAGTGTAGAGATCAAGTAGTTAGTTTACAATGATCGAGTGGTCCAAACTCAAAGTAGATGGTCAGAATCTTTACCTAGCGGTGAATAGTTGATTGAATGGTTGGTTATGATGAACAAGTGATTATACTTGGATATATTGTCACACCCCAAACCTAAAAATCAGATTTACAAGAATCCTAATCGCCAAACCCGGTGTCGACAACCTCCGTAGTACCCCATTTTCTGCCCCCAGCGTACATACGCTAGGTTCTGATCTTGGGATCCTATAAGGAGGATTTTTCAATGTACATTTGTCTCATAAGAAGCATAACCACAAGTATACCTAAATCATAAAGGCAACATCATCATCACATATCCACTAATATAATCATTTGAATACAATGCTAAAAGGAAAATACATATGTCAAAATCAAAGCTCCAAAGGACAACTACACGCTCCAAGCTCAACGTTGCTGCAACCTAACGCCACCTGCATGCATCTATCGTGCATAAACTTACAAAAGCTTAGAGGGTGGTGAAAGTGTGTGCACAAGATAAGTGTCAAGTATACCATAAAGCCCATAAATCATACATCATCAGAATAAGTGGAAATAGTGACAAGATCATGAATCATACGATATCAGAGTAAGCGAAAATATACTGGTAAGTCCATGAGTGCTATCAGTCGTACCAAGGCTATGCGATGCAAAACATAATAAGACAATAAAAGATGTTGAGGATGCAATGCAATATGAAAATACTGACGAGCCACGAATACCATCAACCTCATCTAGGCCATATAAGTGTAAAAATATAGTAACCCAAAATGTTAAGTACGACGGATGTAATGTAATATGCGGTGCGAATGAAATGACCATGCTGAAATGTGAAGTCGGGATGATAGTACGTAGTATCATAGGCTATGGGGTCCACCACAAGGGACTTCTGTCTAAACCAGTCCTATACCTAAATTTGGATAGTCTAACTCAATGTAGTAAACTCCTGATCTTAGGTTAGTCGCGCGCCCAACCGAAATCCTAGCCATGCGAAGGTATACGTAACAAATAGTTATGCACCACCAGCTTGAGTGGATGTGAATGAATGAATGAATGGATATATAATTCCTACTCAATAAGTCCACATATCAGTACGGTTGCTCTCTGGGGAAATCATCAGGGTCTATTACACTCCACACCGACTGCCTCCTCGCTAGCTGTACAGCCCTGCCAGTGAAAGAGACCTCACTATCTACCTAGCCAGCAGTCTGCCAATACCTACTAGCTCGTCGATAGAGGACCCATTTATGAGCTGATCATACTCAACCTAGCTTATAGTCCCCTCACTCGGGCGGATAAGGCCACACCCCCTCCCAACTGACCATGACACAGTGAGAGACGTGGCCTACTAGTATTCGGCACTCGGGCGCTCATGTTCCACTCGGTCTAGACGTTAGGGCACCTCTTGGCCTTGAAGATTCTGAAATTTTCACCCAAGGATATCTTAAGTGCCCACAGTGTTAGAATTAAGTATTTTTTATATCCCATTTAGCCATCCACGATGTGCTCGTGGAGGTCATGGCCCTGATGTCGCTAAAGCGTACAATGATCAAGTCACATATATGCGAGATGTATGAGTCACACTATCCAGTCATGCAGCAATCATGCGCGTACGGCGCGATAATGTGGGCACTCTGTCTCATAAGGAGTCTTATAAATAGTCTGCCCAATGGCGTATGTTATGATCAAACATTTCTTATATCAGGTATACATATGATGCTCATGGGCATGAATCATGGAGTTATACTAAGCATTTTATATGGTGATGAACTATCCTCACAACAAAGATGAGCCTTGATGGCCTACACACAAGTATGGGCCTATCAATGGGCCCTAAGGAGAGTTATAATGCAGACATTTAACTAACATTATTCTTACAATGTGGACATCAAACCAACATTGCTCCCAAGTCATGGCCCGTCATAAATATAAATACATAACCCATGGTGGAATCACACAATGCAATAGACCTTGTATACATCCCATTGGGCCTTGACCCATGGGCTTCAAATACATCAAATGGGCCTCAACCCACGGGCCCTAGGGAGAGTTATAATGCAGACATTTAACCAACATTATTCTTACAATGTGGACGTCAAACCAACATTGCTCCCAAGTCATGGCCCACCATAAATGTAAATACATAACCCATAGTGGAATCACACAATGCAATAAACCTTGTATACATCCCATTGGGCCTTGACCCATCCTCAAATACATCGAATGGGCCTCAACCCAAGGGCCCTAATACATCACAATGGGCCTTAACTCATGGGCTCCAAGTATAGCACAATGGGCCTCAACCCACTTGCCCTTATACATCACAATGGGCCTCAACCCATGAGTCCTAATACATCACAATGGGCCTTAACTCATGGGCTCCAAATATAGCACAATGGGCCTCAACCCATGGGCCCTTATACATCACAATGGGTCTCGACCCATGGGGCCTTAAAATACATCAAAATGGGCCTAATCACATTGGTCTCAAGTATATCAAATGGGCCTCTTAATTGGTCCACATAATACATCAAAGTGGGTCTGATGGATGAGCCACAAAGTTCATCAAAGTGGGCCTCATAGATAGGCCATAAATACATCAATATGGGCCTCATGGATGAGCCATAAACACATCAAAGGTAGGCCTTATAAGGCAGCCCATGATTGGGGAAAAATAGATGGACAGTGGGTCCAACACATGCATCATGGTGCGCCCATACCGAGAAGCAAAATGGACAGCATGATATACAACATATTATCAAGATAGAGGCCCACCCTACATGTGCAGCACGTGTGGGTGGGTCCCACATCCCAACAAGGGACAGACGGTGTGGACATAGAATAAATACATTAGGATGGGTCCACATCATATGAACGGTCCAGATATCACACGTACAAATTATATGGAAAGAGAGAGAGAGAGAGAGAGAGAGAGAGAGAGAGAGAGAAATACATGCATTAAGGGCCCACCATCCCTATCAGATGGATGACGCAGCTATAGGATACATAATTCAAGGTGGGCCCCACCCGTCCAACAAACGGACGGAGTGGATGGGACCCATACATCATGGTTTGGGGTCCACATGTCCCACATGGATGGATAGTGTGAATGTACAAAATATACAACAAGGTGGGCTGCAGCAACTGCTAGTCAGCAGCATTTCACAAACAACGTGGATGTAAAATGCATACATCAAGTGGTTCCCACAATCCTTTGCTGGACAGTGTGGGTATACATACATCATACATGGGTCCCACAGACCTTACTGATGTCAACAGCAGTGGGACCCACTATCCCTATTAGATGGATGGACGGCATGTATAAAACACATGCACCATGGTGGGTTCCACTATACGTGGACGGTGTGAGTAAAACACATACATCCTTGGGTCCCACGTGGGGCCCACCATAACAATTTATTTACCATCCAATCCATTGATAAGGTTACACAGACCTGGAATGAAGAGGAAAAATAATTTTTTTAATAATCCAAAGCTTCTGCCGTGTGAGCCACCTGAGTTCTGGATAGGGCTAATTTTTGAATGAGGCCCACTGCCCTAAGGGGCCTACCACATGCACGGTGTGGATGTTCAATGCACATCACGATGGGGCCCACGCATGGGACCCCTGCTTCTAGCGCCCAGGACGCTACTGGGCATCCTTGCTTGTCAGCAGCAGCAGCGTCGGCTACTATTTCTTAAATATTTGTTTTTAAAAAACTATGTATTTTGAAGGTTTTTCGTAGGTGAGGCCCACATTCGAAAAATCCAACCCAACCATTGAATTCTACAACTCATAACAGATCCAACAAGCCCAATATTCAACGTGTTTTGATGGATAAGAAAAACAAAGTGGATTTCAACAGTAGAAAATATTTTTTTCTATGTTATGGCCCGCCAGATAATCGGATTGACTTCATTTTTTGGCCCAACATCTAAAATGATCTAGGAAAAGGGATGGATGGTGTGGATTGAATTTATATATCAAGGTGGGGCCTATATAAGTGACCCACCCCAAGTTTCAAATCAAAGTGATATTTATATTTTCATTCCATTAACGTCCAGCATCCCTAAATGCTGAACGGTTTTTAATATAACAAATATTAAGGTGGGCCCCACCTTTAGACGTGTTGTCCAGGTGGGCTACCATATGCATGGATAGTATGGATAATACACACATCAATGTGGGGTCCATCTGAGTGGACCACACGGCCACATCATCACACACAAAAAAAAATATGAATAAAAGAGAGGGGAAGAGAGAGAGAGAAAGAGAGAAGAACACGTATGATGGAGGGCTCCGCCACTATGAGCCCTCCCTTGCATTCAATCATACATCAAATGGGTCCCAATATATGTGGGCCCACCAAATCAAAGATCAACAGTGAAATTCCTTCTCCGCCCAAAATAGATGGTGAGATGACCCCTTTTTATGCAAGGAAAATAAATATCATGATAGGGTCCATAGAGAATGGCCCCATTATGAAATGATCATGAGAATCAAGCTGGGCCATCGACCACACCTAGGGTCCAAAGTGAGATCCATACTATCAATCGGTATGCCTCACTTGGTCCATCATCAAAACACGTAAATCTAGCCTATAAAGCACCCACCGTTCGATCTTCTTAGTCTGATGGAAAGCCGATCTCCTTGTGTCTCACTTTGATGGTAGAAGATGAGAAATGAATGGCTAGGATGAAGGTTTTTGAGAGAGGAAGTGGGCCACACAACACTCTTTTCTCTCATGAAAAATCATGGACGCTACACTCTTTTGCTCTCTTTGGTGTTGCTTGGAAATTTTAGAGAGAGAGAGAGGGTTGTAAGAAGAGAGAGTGATGGGTGATGGATGTGAGGTGAGAGATTGTTGACTTTTGGGGTTTGTTTGACTTATAAAGAAAGAAAGCATGGGTTGCTCTTGTACTTGACATAAGGTGATTGATTGATTGATTGATGGGACATGTTGTAGAGATTCTCTTGGGATTACAAACATGCGGCGTTTTCTTCAAAATAAACATCGACTCACATCTCTTAGCCAGGGTATCGGATCGGTGCGAGAGTCACGGCGTTAGAACCGCGGCGATGGTGCGGTCGCAATGTTACAAGTCTCGAATTAGGCCGACTCAGATCTACGAGATACAACTTAAGATCGTTTGCAAACATCGATAATAGGTCACAAGTCGCTGAAATTCGTCGAAAAGGATCGCGGGAGTCAATGGAACAATACGGACTAGGATACGGGTCTTACATATATGATGATCTTGTCCTAAAAATTAATAGTCAGATGACTTGGTTTATAGATGAAGATTATTCCCTATGGTCATATTCAGGTTAGAGAATATATGTAAGGTTAGGATAGACTACATTAGTGGCGCGTGCGCACGCACACACACATACACACATACACACACATATAATTCAAGTTCATGGTAATACTCGAGAACTTTCAATACTCGAGTATTGAAAAGTTCGAGGTGTTACAGGTTGTTTCGAGGTTGTTCAGATTGGGGTATTCTCTAAACTCCTGTAATTTCTACTTTCATGAAAATAATCTGTTGCTTTGTGCCGTGGTTTTTTTCTGCAAGGGTTTTTCCACATTAAAACCATTGTGTTCTCTTTGTGTTGGCTTGGTGCAATTGGATTACTTCACTTAATTCATCTTTGTGTGCTTCCGCGGTCCCCCAACAGTCAGACTTCTTTTTGGTCCAAGATAGCTGAACTAATTGTTGGTTAAAGACAACTGCGAGACTCTCTTCGTGAAAGTCAGTAAATCATTTGAATATGCATTGACCTGTGACCAACGACTACCATCATTTAACTATCATCTCACTCAATCGCATTGAAACTACCACAATCATGCAATCAATAATCACCAGCAGCCTAGATTGGTCAATCAGTCAAATTGGTGGCCTTACCACACCACCTTAAACATTGGTCACCTCATTGGCAGATGATGTAAGGAAGTGCGCAAACTAATTAAAAGAAGGTCACCATCTTCCTCAACTCGAGTGAACTTTAAATCCCAAAAGAAAGTACTTAAGTTCACAATTAAAAAAAGAGAAAAATAAAATAAAATATTTTGTTGAATAATATGTATGATTTTTTTATATATAACATTAATAAAGAAAACCAAACCATAATACAAAATTACTCAAAATATTAGAACTTTTAATTACCCGAAATGATCAAACTCTTTTAAAGCTTAATTTGTCAAACATAGAAAGTCCAAATAAATCTTATCGTAGAATTCCTAACATGATTACAAGTAATTTCTAAAAAGACAAAAATACTAAAACTCTAAACATAAGGAAAAACAACAAAAATAAAAATTACTAAAAATATTTTTTTTTCCTAAAATTGTAATTTTAAGCCAAAATGGTGCATATTCTCTTAAAACGGACAAACATGACCCACTGTTAAGTTTATTGTCCATCCATTTGAGGCTAGTAAGTACTGTTAAACTGCAAGGTGGTGTCAAATCATCATTGTTGATGCAAAAATTTAGACGTCCTCCTTAGACCACTTGTTACCTGCAAGAGAAGATAGATGGAGACCCTAACTGGTGTTGGAGACCCTCTGATGCCAAAGTTAGTCAGGTAAGTAAGGTCTAGTAGAATGTAGAGTTTTTTGGAGTAGTTCATGCGTAAGGTTATGTGTACCTTTCACCATTAAAGATGCTTCCATTTATAACTGAAAGAGGGTGGTGGCATAGATCATGATCTCCCTACTTAGTAGGTGTGTATTGTAGAGGGAATCGTGTCCCAAGCGTATTGGGAATATCTTTCGGGCTAAGATCTCGAGTAGATCTCCGGCTAAGATCTCGAGTAGATCTCTTTAGTAAGACCTAGATAGTCAGAACTAGTAGAAACATGTAGTAAGGGGCCGAGGTCGAGAGTTTGAGGTGACTTAGTCGTTCTGAATGGTAGTTTGCCAACTTGGATTCTCCAATGAGACATGACCAAGTCTTCCCTCGGCATTGGGCAGATTACCAACCTGCCGACCTTCCTTTGGGAGTAGTGTTCGAGCACTAAGACTAAGCTCCTTTCTTTAGTAGAATGCAAACAAACTCAAGGCTTCCCGAGTGCAGCAGCTCGGAGCCTTGCTTCGTAGTAGGCCATGCTTCAAGGGTTCTTACCAAGAAATGACCCGAGCAACAGCTCGAAAATGTATGCAACCGCGGAAGAACTCGGTGTTTAATGGAAGTGAAGATACTTCATCTTTTGATAGTCGATCTTGATGAGTAGACACATTTCTTAACAGTGAATTCTCCTTTTTTGGTAGTTAAGGAGCTCCTTGGTCGAGTTCGGCGCTAGCTAACCTCGTGACGAGCACAAATTTCTGAGCTGACCTTATTCCCTTGGTCAGTCCATTTTTACCCACAACAGTAGCCTCCTACTTCCGAGTTCGCACAGGGGGCTCGGGAAGTAAGTCAATATTAATGAGGTCGGACCATCTTGTGCATGGGGTGTCATGCCTACTCGTCCTTAATGATAAATGAGGTGATAGGCACGGGGATTGAGGTGGATCTGCAATCATGGTAAGGCACGCTCGAGGTAGCGTCCATCGGCTCGAGGTCACGTGTGCTGGCAAGGCTCCTGCTCGGATCTCCACTTATGGGGCGTTGACGCGTGGTGCCTCTTGGGGAGTCGAGTTGTTCAGTGAGTGGGAGAGCCACACACGGCCAAGCATGGGCATTGAGGAGCAATTATGGTTGTTGCGTTAATTGCGGGCATTCATTGTCGTACAATCTAATTCCCTACAAAGGGGGATGCCCTAGCAGTGTGAGGGGTATTTGCTTCATTACCCCTTTGCTTCTCTCTACCCAACTAGACTTGGCGATTTCCGATGAGTCAAATCTCTCTCTATGCGATGAGCTTTGTCTTCTCCATTTTCTCTATTCTTTTATTTTCTTTTGTGTCCTTCTTTTCCAACCACAATCCTAGCCAAACATGACGAATACGTCGAACCAATGTGAGGAATCAATGACGTTCCAGCGCGATAAGGAGCCAGATGACTGGGACTTGCTGGAGGATCTGTCATCTCCACTTATGATGATGAGCAATATGGATTTCGTGGCATCTCACAAATCGAGGATGGATGCTCAATCCTCAAATGAGTGGCCCATGAGTGTTGAGGGGTCCACCTCAGCAAGGGAAGAGGTCATGCAGTTTCCAGCAGAGTTAGAAGACACTGGCCTGATTAGGTCAACGTTGAAGGAATCTGACCTAGTGCACATCATGTCAATGTACTAAATTCCAAACTCAGTGGTGCTCCGAACTCCGCACTTGGTGAAATTCTAAGCGATCTCAAAGATGGAGAGGTGGTCGTGTTCTTAGTCGCCTTTTAGTGCAGTTTGAGACTTCTTTTCCATCATATTGTTAGGGAGGTCCTCTTGCACCTAGGGATGGTTCCTGGGCAGATAATTCTGAATGCCTGGAGAGCCTTGGTGGGATCATTCATTCTGTGGTTCCAATGCGAACAACCCGAGTTGACTGTGAATGTAACGGGGTTAACATAATCATACTAGTGCCTTAGTGCGAGCCGACTTAACTAAACAAGCTTAAATATGAATGTAAAGGGTCACTAGGTGTTGGTGCGGCTTCTCCTCAAAGTTAGAGGGGTAGCATGGCTTTTCCTAATAGCATCTGATGACATGGTCACTTGTGCTAGCTAGAGTTCCACTTTGAAAAAGGTCACTCTAACCTCAAAGCTCTGCAAAGGAAAAATGAACTGAATGGAGTATCTCAAATGAGACTCCTGATGGGGTATGTACAGGCTTCTCCAGTTCAAGCAATGAAATTGCAAATTAATCATTGATTACGGCAACACTAATCTCCGATCTTATTCAACTAGAAGCCCTTTCGATGAAATGCTAGTAGAGAATGCTTGAAACAGTCCACGTGGCATGAGGGTTAGCATGACCGTGCTAATTAACAATTATTTGAGTCACGCTGCAAATCCACACTATCGTGACTTCGGATCACTCCCTTCATGATGCCATCCACACTAACCATTCGCACTTCCGAATCTTTCAACCTTTATATTAGAGTCGCGCTAGCCTCGAAATTGAAATATTTTTTGACTTTATCCTACTCCAACATTTTTCAAATAGCTGAGAGCACACCCCCTATAACTTTATTAATTAGAAAATTTGGTATAGATTCATTTAAGTGAATTTCATGTACTAGAAGTACATAACCCACATCCAAAAGTTAGCACGTTACATTTTGGGAGCTCCTCGTAAGACTTGGGATGAAAATTAAAACAGATCTAACGATCAAGTGGACCACACTGAAAAAAGCAGTGGAGAATTGAACGTCTGCCATTGAAACCTTTTGGGGTTTACAGAAGTTTTGGATCAATATGAAATTTGTTTTTTCCTATTCATTCATGTCTTTGTAATGTTATGAACAGATTGGATGGAAAATAAGCATTATGGTGAGCCCTACGAAAATTTTAATGGTGAAAATCATTATCTAGGCTGCTATTTGTGGTGTGGTCCAGTTGATCTTTGGATATGATTCATTTTTTGGATAGTATTCTAAAATGATATTGAAAAATGGATGAACAGTGTGGTGTGGATATAATAAATACATCATTTTAGGGACATGTAACTTTGATCTCCTTTGAAACGTTAGTACAGCTGGAGCTGGAGGAGCGTCAGCGTCAGCGCTCGTCTTAGCACGACACATATCTACATTAGCTATATAGCTGGTGTGTGGTATATAGGGGTGTACACGAACTGAGCTAGCTCAGTTAGCTCACTCGACTCGACTCAAAAAACCTCAATTCGACTTGGTTCGAAGCTGAGTTCGAGCCGAATTGAGCTGATTTTTTTTAGCTCGAAAATGAGTTCGAGCAGGCCCTAGCTTGACTCGACTTGGATTGAATCCAGCTCAAATCGAACTCGGATCGAACCAGTTCGGTGACTTGGTTACTTTGCCATTGATGTTGCTCACCAACTATTTGATAAAATGACTAAATGAAATGTGGCCGATGGCAAGGAAGGTATGTACATGAAACAAATACCCTTTTTCTCTTTGTTTTTTCTTGGTTTTTATATTGCTTAGAAGGTGTTTGATAAAATACCTATAAAACTATTGCTTCTGTTTGTAAAATTGTGGGATTTTGAAGTTGCAAGTGTTTGTGAAAATGCTTCAATGGCAAACTCAGCTTGATCTTGGCTCGAACTTGGCCCAAGCTGGCCGAGCCGATTCGAGCTGACCAGCTTGACTGGGTTGGACTCATGTACACCCCTAGTGGTACACCAGCCAATCCACTTCCCTCTTTCTGCTCTATGTCTGAGCTCATGAAGGGAAACGGATCCCCTACAACCATCCAATGGCTTGTGGTCGGTGCTCTGTGGGCCCCACCATGATGTATGTGTTTCATCCATGCCGTCCATCTATTTTTCTAGATCATTTTAGATTATGGTATCAAAAATGAGGTATATCCAAATCTCACGTCGACCACATTACAGGAAACAATGTTGAATGAACATCGACCATTAAAAACTTTTTGGGGCCATAACAGTTTTGGATCAGGCTTATCTTTGTTTTTTCCCTTCATCTGGGTCTGTATGACCTAATCAACATATTGGATGTCAAATAAACAGTACAGTGGGCCTTAGGAGGATTTTAATGTTGGATATCCAATCACCATTGTTTTCATGTGGTGTGGTCCACCTGATATTCATATCCCTCACATTTTTGGGATCAAGATATAAAATGATATGTAAAAATGGATGAACAGCATAGATGAAACACATACATCATGGTGGGGCCCATAGAGCACCGACCACAGCCACCGGGCTAGTGGAGGGGAAGTAGCCAATCCGTTTCTCATATAAATGCACTACACGTATCCACACATGTGCCTAGCTCGAACGCGGATTGCGTCCTACCCCCGGGCAGGGATCTGTGGGGCCTACCGTAATGTAATTATTTTATCCACGCCGTTCATCATTTTTCTCAGATCATTTTAAGGTGTGATCCAAAAAATGAGGCAAGTACAGGTCTTAACTGGACAACAAAGTTGGGATTGAACGTCCACCATTAAAACTTCTTAGGAGCTGGAGAAGTTTCGGATCAAGTTGATATTTATTTTTTCACTTCATCCACGTCTACATGACCTTATGAATAGGTTGGATGGTGAAAAAAACTTCACGGTGGCCCTTAGAAAGGTTTCAACGGTGGATGTCATTATCACCGTAGCTTCCTTTGGACCTGTTTCATTTTAAGGGCTATACCTCAAAAGACCTGAGAAAAGCGATGAACGGCGTGGATAAAACACTTAATCCGTCCGGGCGGGGGTAGGACGCAATCCGCGTCCGCCTGGCTCGTCTAGAGAGACTATTTCAAAGAATCCTTCTTGGAATTGAATACGTTTCTTACTAGCATTTGATAGTTCCAACAGAATGAAATTCCAAAGGTTTTCATGCTAAACCTCTCTCAATTAGCTTTCACAAGCATATGAAAGATCATGCACTTGGACATCATCCATCAGCAGCATGCTTCCAAGGTCCATATAATGGATGGCTTAGGCTTATTTTTTTAAGTGGTCTCTGATGAATGGTTGAAGGGCTTGGAGAGTCTTGATCCTTGATGGTTGATTGATGATCTAAATAGTTGTTTTGTCTTAACCGAACTCTCCCACCTTCCAAAGGAAACTATCGTTGGCACGCCACTACCGAACCCGGATCTCAGCTCACGTGTGCGGATATTTCACAGTTGATCGTGAACTGTATACATTGAGGATCACATCATCAAACGGTCTAGATCTAGTGGATCAAGATTGAGAGGCCATCTAGTGTGGATAGATGTTTCTTAGATTTGGACGGTCCAAATCTCCAGTCATTAAGAAGAATGCTGGTAACACGTTGCACGTATTTCCCTCTCTTTTCTTTAACTGTTATCTATTGATGGTAACTAAACCTAATGAACGGTTCAGATCACCTGCTCCTGCCGACAGAACGGTGGTTTCGGTGGGTCGAAGACCCATCTTGGCTTCCAATCAGAAAAAAGACTTAAATCCAGTTCTCGGCAACATGTTGTTGCACGTTGTTGGAAACGGATTGGCTACTCACCATCATCCAATAGCTGGTGGTCGGTGCTCTGTGGGCCCCACCAAGATGTATGTGTTTCATCCATGCGGTCCATTTATTTTTATGGATCATTTTATGATATGAGACCAAAAATGAGGTATATCCCAATCTCAAGTAGACCACATTACAGGAAACAGTGTTAAATGAACATCGACCATTAAAAACTTTTTAGGAGCCATACAAGTTTTGGATCAAGCTGATCTTTGTTTTTTCCCTTCATCTGGGTTTGTATGACCTAATCGACGATTGGATCTCAAATAAACAGTACAGTTGGCATTAGGAGGATTTAAAGGGTGTATATCCAATCACTATTGTTTTCCTGTGGTGGGTCCACCTGAGATATATATCCCTCTCATTTTTTCGATAAAGCCCTAAAAAGATCTGTAAAAATGGATGAATCGAATGGATGAAACACGTAAATCATGGTGGGGCCCACAGATCACCGACCACCAGCCATGGGGTTGGTGGCCGGGGGAGTAGCCAATCCGTTTCCCACGTTGTTGTATACTTTTCTTTAAAAAAATAAAAATAAAAATTATTTTTTATAGATGTGGACGTACAATGATGTGGCCGAAATTCACTTCAGTCATCAGTTTTGCGTGGCAAATCCAAATCTTAGGTGGGTCACATGATAGGGAAAAGTACACCATTGAAAACTCACATTCATGTTTTTCATTCTTATCTTCGTTCTTTCTTTTTTTTTTCTTTTTTCTTTTTTCTTTTTTTTCATTTTTCTTTTCTTTTCTTATACATACAAGTTAATGAAGGACGTCGTACTACTGGTTGTATTATTATTTTTAAAATTTTTGTCATGCATAGTTTAATTACACCATCTGATTAATATGAGATTTAGCCATTACAAATTATTTTATATAGTCTTTTCAATGAGCTTAATATGGACCTCGATATCCCTATAGTGAAAAAGATGTATTTTAATGGCTCTATGTTAATTTAGATCATAAACAACATGTGTATATGTCTAATGTGAAAGCTAATTGATGTAAAGAAGGACATGAGGTCCCTCAAGGGGATAACTATTCTGAATCTACAACTCCTCACATTAACTTCTTACTTCTTGAATCCATGAGAAAGAAAACAAGCAAAATAGAAGTTACTATTTATATACAATTGTGATGTCTATTCGCGCAAGGTTTTCGGCCAAAAATAGTAAATATCCTATTTGGCTATAATCAATCTGGTAGTATTTCACAAATCTGACTTATGTAACACGGCATAGCCGAATTCGATGGCTAAAGTAGCTCGTTCTACCCTCAAAATCATATATTTTACACCCGATAATTCATTCTGAATTGTTAGATACGCATGATGGTCCGAATCACTTCTATCGTTGACCGGGCCTTTTTTTATCCATCTTGGCCATGAAACTGTCCACGACCCGCTCTACATCACTAACCAATAGTTTGAAGCATACACCATGTGCTTCACAATGAATGATTTACTTTAATGTTTGGGTGGCTCAATTGGCAGATGTGAACATAATGAATAGTTAGATGATGAGTTATAATCAAATAGTTATGACCCTAATAATGTATATAGAGTGATGTATGATTGGTTTGATGATCATGTAAGTACAAGGTAGGTTTTAGTGTAAACCATAGGTAAGGCCTATACACCATTAGATTTAGGTAACTTTTACATGTGTGTTAGTTCCTTAAATCGCAATTTAAATTATAGGTTAAGTATATACATAGGTGACAAATAATATGAATATATCATAATCTTGAGTGGATGTATGTATGAATGGATATTATAATCTCACAATTGGTTTACCATCATTGCGAGGTCCAAAAGTGAAGTGAACAACTGAATACGCTAATATAATGATGTGTATTTGTTTCTATTGTCAATTTGACAAATGATCAAGTATACTATGATAAACGAGAGTATGATAACTATTATAAGTATATGTGTATATAAGTGTATACATTTATGCACATCTATGTAATCTTTATTTAAAAATTTATTTGCTAAGAATATGCATTAATAAAATATATGCATTTGTGTACCTACTTGTGCATAAAAAATTTAGGTTATTACATGAATGTATCTTATATATAATCTAGTTATCTTTAATAGAATACACATAATAGTTGTCCACAATATAGTCTCTTGTTAAAACTTACATGCTTTTATTTGAATATTCCTCATCTTAGTTATTTTTGCACTGATACTCTTATTATGGATCTTGTTTGGCAGGGTGGTATTATCTTGGGTCCCTCGGTACTTGGGCGTAGCGAGGCATTCACAAGCATGGTATTCCCTTTAAGTGGAAAAGTAGTGTTGGAGACGACTGCCAATTTTGGGCTCGTATACACTATTTTCCTCGTTGGTGTGAAGATGGACCTAACTCTAGTCAAACGGTCAGGAAGGAAGGAACTTGTGATAGGGACGATTATCATGTTACTGCCCTTCATCATCACCACAGGACTAGCATTCTACCTCAAAGACTTCATATCAAAATCCATGACGAACTGGATGGTGTTGATCCACATGGGTGCATTCCTATCAATGACATCATTCGCAGCTCTCATACCAATCCTCTACGATTTCCATCTCATCAACACGGAGATGGGCCGCCTCGCGGCCACCTCAGCTCTCCTAAATGACATGTGTATATGGCTCTTCATGGCGTCATTCACTGCGATGCAAGCTTTCTTGAACACACCAGTCAAGGGCTTGTGGGCCATACTAGCCGTGGTTGGGCTTGTCATGTTCGCATTCTTCGTGATCCGTCCATTGACATTGTGGGTGATCAAACACACACCTGAGGGACAGCTGGTTGATGAAGTCTACATCTTCTTTATACTTGTTGGGGTGTTGGTAGTCGGCTTCTTTAGTGATATGATCGGTGCAAATCCATTCAGTGGTGCACTAATGTTAGGATTAGTCATACCAGGTGGGCCACCACTGGGGAAAGCCCTTGTTGAGAAGTTGGAGTGCATTGTCGTGAGGCTATTGCTACCGCTCTTCTACGTAGTTAGTGGGTTACAAACGGATGTTTTCACAATCAGGAACATTACAATGTGGGGATTTTGGCAGCTAATCTTGGTGGCGGGGTGCTTGGCGAAGTTTCTGGGGGCTCTTCTATCATCCTTGTACTTCAATGTGCCATTCAACGATGCTGTATCACTGGCCTTTATGGTGAATTGCAAGGGCATTACTGAGATGATCACCTACAACGTTTGGAACGGGAAGGTACAATTCGTTCACACTCTTCATCTCTTTCCTTGTTGTGTATGGGAAATCCACTCCTTTCCATTGGGCTATAACCCTTTAAGGGTCATTTGGTAATACTAGTTCAGGTGCATTTGAAATCCAAAAGTTGTCTGACAGTGTGGATTCAAGAATAAATGGAATCGAGATAAATGATATACATAATTTTGATGTATTTTGAAATCTCTTCCTTTTACTAGGATTCTAATATAATCGAAGTCAATAACTTTTTGACTCCTTTATAAAGATAGGAGAGCCGTACATATAATAAAAGTGATGTTAGGCTATTAATCCAATATACATGACACATCGTTGATATTCCGAAACAACGTGACTAAAATCATATTAATAGAATGATCTAAACTGTCTAAATATTGGCCTTGTAAATTGATACTTAAAAACTAAAATATTGTGAGTCATCATTTGTGATCCTTACACTAGTGGCCCCACCCAAGGCTTACCAATTTTGTCATTTTTTGCCAACATATATATTTCAACGGGTTTACAATTATTCTGTCAAAATACCATATATGTATACTATTTTTGGATATTAAAATTTATTTAGTAATGTTCCTGTAAATATAATACAAAATTTCCATGCAATTCTACTTTTGGATTTTAGTGCATTCTAATTATAGGCTAGCAAATATAGATTACGATTTGGAATCACCTTGATTTATGATTTGGATTCCAATTCATTGCAAATATAAGCTCCCAAATAAGCTCTTATTTAAAAAAAAAAATTTTTAAAAATTTAAAAAAAAAAATCCTTCAATGCATTAAATAAGAGCCAACCAATGTATAGACCGGACTTTCATGTGGGCAAAAGATTAGCGTGGAAAAAAAAAACTCACATGGGCCACACTGATAGAAACAATGTAAAATTGTGCATAAAACCTCTAGGTTCATGGGTTGCAGCCATCCTAAGTTTTGGATTAAGCTGATTTTTTTTTTATTTCTTCACTTCACCCATGTAAATCACTCCTGAGGATGAATATGACGAAAGATACACACCCTAGTAGGCCTGCACACAAACCTATGGTTGGCGCCTGATTGCCATTGTTCCATGTGGAGTGGCCAACGTAAGTTGTGGATCTAGCTTAATTCAGTCCCATGGACTAACATTGAGGAGCCAACCTGGTGGATGGAATAAATTTCACATATACAACATGCTAGGTCCCATAGTGCTTAGCTATTTTACCTTATGAAACAAATGTCTTGGAGGATTTGAATTATTTGTAATGTTATATCTCTATCTAATAAAATTCCATTTTCTCACCGCCCACACCATCTCACATGCTAAGTGTTCCAATGATTGGAATGGGTTTTTTTCTTCTTTTTTATTTGAACGGATTTTTTTTCTTATATACACCCAAACTATCCTGAGATCACTTCATTTTTAAAACTTTTCTAGACGTGCACATGCCTTTTGGGTGCCTTTTATTTTATTTTTATATGAAAATGCCCTTGGAGATTTTTTCTACCCGTAAGTCTTCTTTTACTGCTACTATTCAGCACTCTTTCATGCTTTCTTACCACCTCTCCCGTAATCTTTTATGCTTGCACTTGTGAAAGAACCTCACTTGAAAAAGCTTTAAATAGTTGATGGTACGAAGGCACAACTTAAGTTAGAAGATGACAAACCAAACGGTTCCCAGTTGAGGCAGATTATGGTTTATTTAAAAGCTTATTGAATGACACTTTTAATAAGCCAACGATTACTCAGATCTAAAGTACAACAAGGGAGATACGATACGTTTACTGAAGTCATGCATTATTGATTGTACAAGCAACATGAGTTATACCATCAAAGACCTTGAGCTCACTTGTAAAAGGTCAAACAAACTCTAAATAAGATTATTCAATTCTTATTTTAAAAATTTTCAAATTATCTTTCCAACAAACCCAAGCCTTGATCCGACTCATAACAGGGGAGTTATGAGCGTTTTCATGGGATCACATAATGTTGGAAAAACTATAATTGCAGCTTTATACACACTGGTGGTGATTTTTTTAGTATCATGTGATCCCACAAAAATGGTCATAACTCCCTCATTATAGGTCGGAGCATGGCAATCTTGGACTCGTTGAAAAGATAATTTGGTAAGATTTCTACTATGAATGGAATCATCTCATTTAGAGATCTTTAGCCTTTCACAAGTATGCCCACTGTTCCTAATCCTGTAACTCACATTGCTCTCACTGTCAACACCATGCAACTTGGGTAAATAGACCACATCTTCTTTGTCACACCTTAAATCAAAATAATTATGGGCTTGTTGGAAAGTTAATTCAATAAGCTTTCCAATGATCTATGAAATATCTCAATTAGGAACCGTTTGGTCAAATCATCATATTACTCGAAATTCACAAAGGAGTGAGTAATACCGGTAGGGACTGTGAGCCCACTTTTGAAAGGTTAAAAGGTCTGTAAAATAAAATGGTTCTAACTTTACTTGAAATCTCATCGAATTATCTTTCAAACGACCCTAGCTAAGATCGTTATGATCTTACTTGTAATTGGGTAGTTATAAGCATTTTCATGTAATTGCGTGATGCTGGAAAAACCATGATTGTGATTTTTTATAGGCCACGATCGCAACTCTATGAAGACTAGGATCGCAATTTTTCCAGTGTCCCATGATCCCAAAAAACACTCGTAACTTACTCATTATAGGTTAGATCAAGGTTATTTTAGGCTAGTTGGAAAGACAGTTCAACAAGCTTCCAAGTATAACTACGATTATCTCATTTAGAGAATATTTGACCTTTCGAAAGTGAGCCCATAATTTTGATGGTATAACTCACGTTGCTTGCATAATTAGCACTACGCAACTTAGGCAAATGAACCGAATTTCCCCTGTTACAACCCAAACCTGAGTGGTCTTAGGAGTATTGAAAAGGTAATTCAATAAGCTTTACAATGAACTATAAAACACACTTGATCAAGAACTGTTTGGTCAGTCATCATCTAACTTGAACCTCAAACAAAGTAATGCTATTAAGGATTTTGGGCTCCAGTTTTAAAAAGTTAACAGGTTTTCAAATGAGACAATTCAAGTTCTAATTGAAAGCTCTTTGAATTATCTTTTCAACGAGCCCAAAATCACCCCGATCTAACTTATAATTAGGAAGTTACAAGTGTCTTCATGGCATCATGTGATATTAGAAAAATTGCTATAACTACTCAGTGCGAGCTATGATTGTGGTTTTTCCAGCATCAGGCAATCCCACATAAATATTCATAACTCAGCCGTTACACGTGCATCAAGGTAATTTTAGGTTCGTAGGAAAAATAATTTAATGAGTTTTTTCCTATGACTTGAATTATTTTATTTGAAAAGTATTTAACCATTTAAAAGTAGGCTCCCTCGTATAAAACAGGCTACGGTAAGTGGCGTGAATTGTACCTACTTTCTCCGAAACTTCTCGGGCCCAGGAAAACACGCATACCAGCGTGATATGATAACTTCTTTCCATGGATACCAGGTTGATCCAAAACTCATGTGGCCCATGAGAAGTTTTCAATAGTAGGCGCTTCATCTGTGGTGTTTCCCTATGGTGTGGTCCACTTAACCTTTGGATCTGTAACATTTTTTTGATTCATGTCCTAAAATGAGTTGGCAAATTTGATGAACGGCATGGATAAAACATACACACTGTGGTGAGGCTAATAGAGCTTTCCCACCTACGACTTGGGAAGCCGAGGGTCACTACCCAATCCGATTCCCCTCTGTGGCGACTCAGGATCGCCAGCATCCGTCGCCCCACTGGGGCCACATGCTGATATTGCCGTGTTGGGAACTGTCCACCTTCTGTAATGATTCTCATCATCACTTTGTGTAAATGAGTTCAGAACGTTGAATTGAAATTCTTTAATGTCTCACATTCAACTCTGAAAATGGAAGGCCAGGATCATCGACGGGGCACGGATGCTTGCGATCCTCGACTCCTGATAGAGACAAGACGAACTCGATCATGGAATTCTCCATCGCCCATCATCGGGCGCAACAGTACGAGATCTGAACCGTTCGTCTACTGCAAACCATCGCGGATGGTCAAAATGCCAAGAATCAAACCAATCAGTGGCTCTAAGCCGTCGACTGGATATTTTTACAAACATAGAACATTGACCGTTGGTTAGACTTGCTCCTAACCGCCCATTGGTAAATCCTCTTAAGGTCATCCAATCAGTGGCTAAGATCAGTAGATCACCCATCCGATGCCAACATGGAATACACTATGACCCCCAACATATGAAATGTCAGAATTTCACACACCCACGTTTTGTTAGTACATATAATCTTGTGTCCTATCTGAATTGTACGGTGCAGATCATAGGCAAACAATCATTTGCCATCCTGGTGCTGTCCACCGTACTAGTGACAGCCATCGTGGCCCCACTCGCTACAATATTCTACGATCCATCCAAACGTTACGTAGTCCAAAAGCGCCGGACCATTCAACACAACAGACCAGACGAAGAGCTTCGTATAATGGCCTGCGTCCACACCCAAGAGAACGTACCCACCCTCATCAACGTTCTTGAAGCATCCAACGCCACCGACATTTCCCCACTATACATCATCTCCCTCCATCTCGTCCAGCTAGTGGGCCAATCCGCCGCACTCCTCATCAACCACGGCGAATTCTCCCGAACAACGTCGAGTGTCCGTTCCAGCGGTGGAACCGACATCGACCGCATCATTAACGCATTCACCATGTTCAAGCAGCAACACGAAGGTGGCAACATCACGGTTCATCCCTTCAGCAGCGTAGCTCCCTACAGCGTCATGCACAACGACGTATGCATGCTAGCACTCGAGCAGCGTGTTTCATTCATCATCATTCCCTTCCACAAGAAGCCGCTCGTCAATGGTGAGATGGCTGTCAACAACGCTATACGGACACTGAACCAGAACGTCCTCGCCAATGCTCCATGCTCGGTCGGGATACTGGTAGAGAACAAGCACGGTGGAGCCATGTGTACTCTCGTGGGTCGGTTTTCACATAAGGTAGCCATGCTCTTCTTTGGTGGGAACGACGACCGAGAAGCGCTCGCATACACGGCTCGCATGGCTGAGCACCCGGGCGTTAGCATTACAGTCATGCGGTTTATTCCGAGCGGGACTATCAGCGATCACTCAAGGGAAAGGAAGCTTGATGTGGAGTCACTCGACGAGTTCAAATATAAGAATGCGGGTAATAATCGAATCATGTGCCGAGAAGCTGTGGTGAATGATGTGGAGGAAACGGTGGACATGATCAGGCACTTGATTAATGATAACTACGATCTTTTGTTGGTTGGGATGAGACATGAAACGAACCCGTTGATTAATGAAGGGATTACAGAGTGGACTGAATGTCCGGAGCTAGGGTTCGTGGGTGATCTTCTTGCATCACCAGATTTTGGGAATATGGTATCGGTGATGGTTATCAGGCAACAAGATCAGGTATATTTTAACGGTCTGACTGCCATGGATGGCAATAATACTTCTATTCAAATCCTTGAACAGTTGTATGAGGCCATTCCAAAGCCGCGGCGGACGGAAGTAGCCCAGCCTACTGTGAGGTTACGTAGCCCGCAATCATCCTGATATTTTATATTTCTTAAGCAAGCATGTTTGGATACCACAAGTTGTGATTTTGTTTGGCTGAGAATTGAATTGCAGCGTCTATGTTGATGTGAACATTATCCATCTTGGTGTGGGTGAGACCATCAATGTACTTTTTGGCAAAGCCTTTCCGTGTGGTTTGCAAGCTTTTGGGCGGTTGGATTGTCTGTCACCTTCTATGTGGTGACTTGATCATGTCCATGTCGACGGTGTCTCGGATGTGGACGTCGATGTATTTTCGTGTAACATTTCCATGATTTATTAATCCCACTGACTTCGAACCTGTGGTTTGTTAACTTATATAACAGCCTACCTTTTAAAGTATCGCTGAATCAACCCATACTTTCAAAATATTTAAAGCAAAATGATTAAGTTTTGAAAATATGGAGAAAAATTATTTTGTTTTTACTAATAAACGTTAGAATTGTGATGCTAACTTGACTAAATGATAGATTTACCAAAACAATCATTTTTTTTAATAGTTGTATACCATTGCAAAGGTGCATGCAGAGGATTCTGCTTCCCTACCTTTATATATGTGTGTGAACGATGATTGCGGTCTCATGAGCTCAAAATGAGGCAAATCTAAGTGAAGGTGGACTCATCACAGGAAACAGTGGTGATGGAACACCTACTGTTGAAAACATGTTGGCGCCATGAAAGTTCGGATCAATCTGATTTTGTGTCTTCCCTACGTCCATGCAGGTTGAATGGCCTAATTATAAACATTAAGGTGAGCCATAGGAAGTTTGCAAAGGTTGTTTGTGTTCTTGTGCGTGTAAAAACAGGATTTTTTTATGACATTGGCCTTAAAGTATTACACTATCAAGGTTTTGGCCTCTCCTCTATAAACCTGAGTTTTTTAGACTTAAGGCTACCTTTTACTTTTTTTAAGATGAAAATGCCCTTTTGTCGTCCCCGTACCACAGTAGATTACCTTAAAAAATGAAAGGCCTTTTTGAATAGCCATGAATGAACTACTTCGTGGCCTATCTAATATGTTCATTTTAAGTGGATAGCCATGAATGCAAAAGTGTGTTTTTCAGTTTTTAAAGAGAAATTCTCTGTAGCTCATAATAGTATTAACATTGTTCATTAATTCTGAATTGTTTCCTTTAACGTGGTCTATCTATGATGATTTTTTCCCTCAACCTTGGCCGATGACATAAAATTAAAACTCCTTTTATGTGAAAAAGTTGAATTTACTTCACAACAAGCCAATGGGCCCCACATAAGATATCAGATGGGTTCTTATAGTGGGACCATTTTGTGAGAAGGTTATTTAATCTTTTCCTTCTTTTCTTCCTCGTACGGAAGGGAACACACAAGATCCGAACCTCCACGATGGTTGGGAGTTGTACAAAGCTCCACCACACTCTCCAAGGAACCATGACAATCTCTAGTGAAGATCCAACGTAGATCAGTACACTCTTAAGGCAGAAAACGAGGGCTTTTTGAAGATTTTAGTCACACGTTCTGATGTGGAAGGTTTTTTTTTTACTTGGATATGAATGGTCGGAATATGTGAAAGGGAGGAGATTGTGGTAGTACTCCTCTATAGAAGGTGAATCTCATTTTTATAGTGGGTTTATTGTTAAAGGCCAAGTACTATGGACCGTCAATATTTACTATGGATCACCAATGTGTACCTTATCCTTTGTGGATCACCAACATTCACTTTGGATCGTCGATGTACACCATGTACCGCTGATATTCACTTTGGATCGCCAATATTTACACCATGTATCATTAATATTCGTTTTAGATCACCAATATGCACCGTGAATCACTGTTATTCACCATGGATTACCAATGTGCATTGGGACCACATGGATCATTGATAATCATGCTGGATCGTCAATATTCATTGTGGATTGCGATTACTCACTATAGATCGCCCATATTCAAATGTTCTGCAAATTGAAATGCTTTGACTTCTGAACGCATCCATTGGAGAACGAAAATATCGACCTCGAGAAGTAAACCGCCATCATGCTGCTATCATCTGCTTATATATGCTTTCTAACCATTAAGCTTCATTAATCCCATCCTTTTAGTTTTAATTTTAATCCTCTTACAAAAATTAATCTCTTTTGTTATGGCTTCTGATGCTGTTCGTAGGGCCATTACTTTCATGATTTCTCTCTTTGAGTTAGATTTTTTAATTATGTGTAATGAAGGGATATGGAAAGATTTTTGCACATATCCAAGAACTTCGACCCTTTGAAACTACAAATACTTTTGCACTAGAAACGACCATTGTTTTACAACTGGTTCGAGTCATTTTTGAAGAATTTCGTGAGGCATGACACTTATACATAATGATGATACAACGGCTCCATAATCATTAAGCTCGTTAAGAACAGCTTAGACAAATGCAAGGAGACAATAACCTCCACCAAGCCACAGTAGATGTCCTTTACATGGATTACCATAATTCTCAACACCCTATCTAACATCACTCTAAGCTGGAAAATAGATTGAGACATTTGAAATTGTGCATGGTGAGACCATGGGTTGTGCGTGTGTTCATAACCCCAAGTGCAGGGTCACGATGTAGTAATAACTCAGTGAGAACAAAGTTAAATCTATAGTGAATGGGGAACACGATTTAGAATTAATCTAAACCTAACTTAGTTGTGTGGGTTTTTAATCCAGTGATAAAGAAAAAGGTTTTATTTAATAAAGATAAAAGACTAAGGATCCAAGTATCCACTTATAGCAATCTCAATATTCAATATACTTGATTCAATGATAACTCAATTGGAATCAAAGTCCTATCCTATCCAATCAGATGAGAGAGAAGTTAAAATATAATCTAAAATTTTCATTAATTTAGTTTCCAAATATCCATCTAATTGCAACGATCGTAGGAAATTTAATCATCCACCATGCCCATAGACGATGGTGAATAATGACTTTTACAGATCACACAATTCCAAAGCCAAAAAGATTATATTAAAAGCTTTCACAGTATCTAATATAATTTTAGTCACAATAAATCATAAAAAACTGAAAATATATCTTTATTTGAACTAAAACTTAACGAAAGTTCAATATATACTTGAATCAAAGCAAGCTAAATATCAAAATAAACTACAAGTTTCATCTCTTAGCATTAGCTAAGAGATTAGCCTGAAAAGACTAAAATCCTAAAAGAAAAATAAAAAAATAAAAAATCAACTAGAACCCGTGAAGAAATCGAAGTGGAAGAACGTTGTCGACGCTCCACCTAGGCCTTCTCTCCCTTTTCAAACCGTAGAAAATGATTTGAAATAGCCTAGGGACTCCTTTAAATAGTTTTGCAACTCAAACTTTTACACTGCCTCGAAAAAGTTCATAAACCATCTCAAATTTATGCACTCTACACATCTTCGATGGCAAACTTCGATGTCATTAAAGACCTTCAATGACACCTTTAATGTCATCGAAAATTGTCAAAAACTATCCAGTGAGTGAGCCTGAAATTCATAAATTGTTTATGCCATCAAAGTTTATTTTAAGAGTTATTTTAGAAATTTCTCTTTTAGACTCAGAGTTTCAGAATATTATTTAATTTTCTGACCAATTTTCAAGATTCATTTTCTTCACTTCAAACTTTCGATTCTCTTCATTCCTCACTTGATTTCCTTGGATCTTTGGCATCTGAATTATTCATCAATGACTTCTAAATCTTCAATTCTTTATTATCTTCTTTTGAACTCTAAATCTATTCTTTTAAGTGCATATTTATCATAAGATTCTGAATCACCTCGCATAACAAAAACGTATGTAATTAAATCAAATTATCAATTAAATGTATAAAAAACTAATGTAATTGAAGGGGTTAAATATGTAATATTTAAGTCCTAATAGTATGGGGAAGCTTAGCGAAGCTAAAGATTGATGGTTATATCTTAGAAGGGGTGATTATGACCAAACAAAAATTATACCTTTTAAAAATAATTGCTTACTTAAACTAATATGTAATTAAATTTAAATAAGAAAATTAACTCAAAAGCTTTAAAACCAATAGATGGTCCAATCATATAGACTACAAATCATATTCTTATGAAACAACTAGTCTATAAACATGATAGTGTACATGTGTATGTGGAATGTGCTACCTATTAACTCATAGCATTCATCTAATCATGCATACATGTAATTAAACATTCACTCACATTAGCATAACTAAACAAGTGTTCAAATGACAATCTTAAACACAAGCATGTATAGTGGTTCAGTTTTTCTACTCCATCTTAACGAATACACTCAATCCAAAAGTGTATCGAATTTCATTATTGAAGGTTTTAAATCAGGTTCACTTCTAACCTTTACAATCTTATACAAGGATCAACTTCTTCAAAAGACTCTACATGGTTTTCTTTAAGCTCGCCATGAACTTCGGTCCTATAAAAGAACCTATTGAGATATGCTCCCGCTGGAGGCTCCCACAAGAGACATGAGTTGATTTCATATATGCTAACAAACAACCCCGGTCCTAATCCTGAGACTTAGTTACGTTTACTCCCACCGGAGGCTCACTTGGAGACTAACATGTAGACACCCATGTCTCGTAACATACACAAGGACTTAGTTTTAGGTCTTACACAAGAACCTAGTCGAGTTTGGGAATTCAAATTCTTACACTCAATCCTACATAAAAAAGGAGTGTATATGAACTCTTACAAATGACAACTTACTTGTCAGATTGAGCCCATTTTTTAGTGTCATCTCGAATTGTTTGATCGATATTGTCCCATCCTTCAATCATCTCCCCTAATCATAATGTCAATGCATTGTCGATGCTTCAGTTCCAAGATCAACTACCTTGTATGTGATGTTCCTTTAAGGTGACCAAGGTATTGGGAAGTTAGGTGAATCTCCTAACTAATGAAATATTGTAATTCTAAGGGATTCACCTAAATGGGATTTCTAAATGATTTAGACAAGGATTTGACTATAAGTTCAAGTTTAATCTTTAAAAAATAGTGGAGTTTAAGCTTATTTTCAAAGTGGATGTTGGAATCCTCATTAGAATGTTAATTTCAATGAAGATAACTTGGAACCCATTATTTTAGAGGTTTGGAATGAGAGATATAATCATGAAATCACATAAGCTTCTATTGCACTAAAAACCATTCCAAATGCCCAATAATTGAAAGCCCTTTTATAAAAAAAAATAAAAATCAATTTGCAATGGCCATAAGATAGTTAATTAACGGCTCTTTTAATAAGATCGAAGGGCCCTTCGATTTGATCGAAGGACTTTCGATAGGGTTGAACCTTGTGTTAATCTCATCAAGAAAATCCAAATATATCTCTGTATGGTTATTGGATTCTTTCTTCGATCTAATCGAGTGGTCTTCGATGGGATCGAGGAAACCCTTCGATGTCATCAAAGGTTCCTTGATTCCATCAAGAAACTCATATAAAAAATTAAATCTTATTGGACAGATCTGAGTTACCTACTCGATACCATTGAGTGGTCTTCGATGGGATCGAAACCCATCGACAGATTGTCGATGTGATCGAAGGCTACTCAAAAACTAATATTTTGGACATATGATTTCACAACAGCTTTGCACCTCTTATACCCGTACTTATCATGTTCTAATTAGGCTCCTTAAACTAAGGGGTGATCAACAAGGTTTACCTCTTAGGTCAGGATCATTTAGAGGTTCAATGGATTGTTTTGGGTCAAGGGTGATCAATAAGGTTTACGTATTAGGTCAGGATCATTTAAAGGTTCAATGGATTGTTTTGGGTCAAGGGTTGGGGTCACCAAGGCATCACATTTACCTGTTCTTTGCTCTTTGATGCTCATTTCATCTTGTGTCTTCAGTCTTTAACTGCTAAGGACTCAATCGACTACATGACACATGGCCTCGCTTGATTGACAAATAAGATGCACAAATTAGTACACTGGCTACATCAAATCAGAAGAGAATACAGTTATAATGCCCTGAAAATCGGGGGTCGAGCAAAGCTTAACTCCTGAGTTTCAATGCATCACTTATGCAACATAAATAATGATGTTTAAATGTTTTCTATATTAGTACATTAAACATGAGTGGGATTATATTAAATTGGCATATTATACTCCAGAGATAATTAAGTTAAACAAGCGGAAGACTGAGATAAGTATATAAAGTAAATAAGTGTTTCTCAATTCCCAGATTATGAGTATGTTACCAGGCTGAATATATACATATATTGTTCCAAAATTTACAAAATACAAAATGTAAGTGCCCAACTAATCCTTATAGTCCCTGTAATCTTGTCGATCAGTACACGGTCTGCATAGACCCGCCTGATAGCTGAACATATGAGAATTTCTCCTTCTCATATATGAAATCTCAATCAGTAGCATAGACATCATCGCCACCTGCATCTACAACAAAGTCTGGTTGGTGTTTTAAAATACCGTCCTAAAGTGGGAGTGAGTGATCAACTCAGTGGTATTATAAGGCAAAAGTTAACATGTTATCAATTTAATTAAGTAGTAATGATAAAATAATACGACAATCATATCATAAGTACTCTTATTAATGTAGGAATGATATGTTGTAATGATGCATGCCCTCTCCTATACTCCCTCAGTAACACCATCTCACGGTCGCGTATGACAACTCCCATTGTGCACTTCCTCATCAAAGCACATACAGTGCGGTGTAGATAGTGTTAGCCAAGTACTTAGGCTTATTCATACAGCAGATTCAAAAAGCTGAGGTACCTACGTTTATATCATTTATCCAAATGATGATCCATCTAGGGTCGTCAATCCTAGTTAGTCACATATGATAGGTAAGTTATAGGGCAACATCACCCCTGATTTAAAAAGCAGTGGATAAGCAAGTTTGCGAGTTTACAGTCGAGATCACTATGGAAAGTTCTTCACCTTAGCGTAGGCCTGATTTATACTCGAGGTAACTACGAAAGGATGGTCACTTAATTATAGGCCAACAGCTCAAATACAATGTCTCATACCACCGTATTTGGCTCAAGAGTTTGGGTTGTTCACTGGTCACTACGAAGAGGCTCGTCACCCCAGCGTATGCCGACAGCTCGACCACGGTGTCCTATACCGCCATGTTTGGCTCATGAGTCTTAACGGATCTTGGTACCATGGTTTAAACAGGTTTTGTATTGGTAAGTGGTACCTTAGATTCAAGTGGTAGTGTCCATACATAGTAAACACGCAACAGGCCAATCAGGTTATTTGACAAGTGCGAGTGGCATAAATGCACATTAAATTGATGCGTGTAAGCACTCCGTGTGGCCTAACCACTGTCGACAAACAGTGTACGACTCTGATTATCGAACGTGTCTGATGTGGCGAAACGACCTCGATTACTAATTCGAGAATCGTTACCGATTGGCTGGACTACGTAGTAGTCCTAAACATACTCAAACACAGCATGTGGATACATGTGATATTCATAATAACATTTAACAGACAATTTAAATATAAATCTCATTCCAGCATTTTATTGAACACATCGAACATATTGTCATACAGATGTATTTCAACTATAAATCCCGTAGTAGCAAGAAACTATAACTGTGGAGAAGGTAGTTGAGAATCCTATCTCAACACCCTTATTGGAAGCAGTTTATCAAACACTTTCTCATTCAAACATTTTACCAAACACTTAGACTACATAATACCATATATACAGACTACATTAGTTATAACATATATTTTGGCAAATCCTTTCATCAATGAGTTGTCATACATATAACACACATGTATCATAGATTAACAGTCATGGCAAGCATAAATCATAATTTAATTCTCTTTCATTCAAACATTTCAACAAACACATAGAATGCATTATATATTCACATAATTCACACACATGCATAGTTCATCGAATACATTGTAACTAAGATCATATGGTAGCATTCAAGTCAGACATAAATCATTGTTAACATTGAAAGCCTTGAAAATCATAACTTAAACATTTATAGTATGCACCTTTCATCGGTTTGCTCGTTACGAACTCGGTTCATACACTACGCTTCTGTCTGCAGCACAATGGCTACCTAAATCACGAAATAGGTTAGTTATTTCATTATTTTCACTATTTGAATCCCTAAAACAAGATTAAGGTTAGAATTTCTTACCCAAATCGAAGTTGAAATGAGTTGAGTAGATAGACGTAAAGGCGATTTGATATGCGAAGTAGCAAAACAAAAGTACTGCAACAAACTCCAAGGATCTCCCTTCGATCTCCACTCTTTTCTCTCTTTTTCTCTCTTCTCTCTCCTAGGGTTAGAGAAAATTCGTATGGGATAGGAATGGGATGGTTTAAGGTCCTTATATAGGCCTAGAACTAATATCAATGGCCTCAGGGTCATGGTATACTTAAGTTATAGCCAAAAGGAGTTTGTTTCGAGTAAACGGGACTCATCTGGAGGCCCATTACTCACCTATATCATGGAGTAAGTTTCCTAACCATGGATCTAAGCCAGGTTAAGGTTTTGGTCCAATTGGATCCATGGAGGACCTATTTCCAATTCAATGGTCATCATAACTTAATCAAGGCCACAAGTATACCGACATGTGTAGGAAAATTTTCCTAATCCAAGGGTATCGTTTGGTTAGAAACTGATAGTCTAAAGTCTTCATTTTCGTCCGTAAGCAAATGGTCCAATTCACTTAAGTTTGAGTTAATTTTCTAAAGATATTCGCGTTTCTCACACACTTTGCTTAGGACTCAAGTTATGTGCTTCTAGATACTATTTGGGTTCGATTCCTGCAATGCTTATCAAGCCCAGTATGGCGGTTCTAACCTTATATTTTCGTAGTAATCGGACTTTCGATACGCGATCCAGGTCTAATATGGAGTTTTAATGCACTCCCGAGAGCAACTGGATTTTGAGATTGCTCCTAGGTTAGGTAATATTGAGTTAGCGATTCTAATGGTTTTGGGTCTTGCAGTTCATATAGATAGTGGTTCAAGCTAATTTCACTGTTGATTGAGTTTAGTACTTAATTAATTTTTATATAATTACTAAAGGATTCGCTCATTAAGGATTTCTGCCTGAGGTGGTACTCTAGTGTTTGTACGAATTTTTTCGAGACGTTACAACCGTCTTACAGAAGTGGAAGATCGACTTCATAAATTCAGAAGTATGCTTTAATTAGCCCAACACGTAACACTATTAACAGTTAAAACTTTATAAAAGGTCAAAATAGTCTTAACCAGAGGATAAGAGCTCCTTATGACAATACTTGTCCTCTATGAATAGGAAAAGGTCGAATAGTTTCATGGAAGGAGAATTTATTTAGGATTATTGTAACCATGGTGTTGAGGGTCAAATATTGCATATTATCCCCCATTTATATCTTGGTTTTATGAACATGATAATGTTTAATGTTCTATTTTATTCATGTGTTGTGTTGCAAGGTGAATTTAAGAGCTTGGATTAAAAAGTGTGCTAAAAGCATGGATTTGATGCTCAAGAATCATAAAGGTAAGAGATCGATCTTAGAAGGTCAAGATTGAAGAATTCATATGATAAAGATCTCAGAAAATCAAGTGAAGAATGAAGATAATCAAATATTTGAAGTGAAAAAAATAAATCCTGAAATTGTCTTGAAAACAAATATATTCCTAAAAGTGTCCCGAAGAAGCCTATTCTAAAACTCTGGGTCGTTCTGTGAAATTGCACAAAGTGAAGTCTATTTTGAGACGGTTTCTAGATTTTTTCAAGTCGGTGCGAAAAGAGGTGCTACAAAACTATAAATAGGAGTCCCTAGGATGTCCTTAGGCATCTTCTAAGGTTTATGGAGTGGAGTAAAAGTTTGGAGAAGCCATTTCCAAGAGTTTTTCTCTCCCTTCCTTAGTTGTTTTCATACAATTTTCTTAAGAGTTTTTAGTTCAATTATGTCTATGGTTGACTAAACCTCTTAGCTAAGGCTAAGAGGTGAAGCTTGTAGCATGATTGTGATGTTTTCTTTATATATATATATATATATATATTATTGAACTCTCTTAGATTATAGTTTGAATATAAAGGAATATTTTTAGTTTTTAATGGTTTGTTATGACAAATTATAATATATCTGCGATAGCTTGAGATATCTTCTTTTTCCGAATTGAGATTGTGAAATTAGGAGATCCTATTGTTCATCATCGTCCCTTCGGCATGGTAGGATGATGGAATCCTTCCCAACCTTCACAATTCTTTTATGATTGGTTGTGTGATTACCAGATCATGTTGTTTGCCTTGTCCCCTGGGCATGGTTAGGTGATGGAATTACTTTGAAATCATCACAGCTCTCATCCTTTGATGATTAGATCCATGAGAAGTTCAAAGATCTAACGAATCTCTTCATCCTTGAATCAAGCAAGGTAACATCCTGATAACCTACAAGTGGATCCTTAGAAACCCTAGTTTTTCACCTTTGATTTTCGTAAGTTTT
The DNA here is from genome assembly GCA_037074715.1 of Magnolia kwangsiensis. NCBI lineage: Eukaryota > Viridiplantae > Streptophyta > Magnoliopsida > Magnoliales > Magnoliaceae > Magnolia > Magnolia kwangsiensis. The sequence goes on along the minus strand of CM073578.1, from coordinate 22,317,175 downwards.
TCATTAAATCTCTCACAATTACTCTCAATCACTTCAGAATTAGTTTTACATCTTTTTCTAGTTTTACTCATAGTTGCTTTCAGAGTACTCATGAGATTAGTCTCTGTGGATTCGACCTCGGTCTTACCGAGATTATTACTACATCACAACCCTACACTTGGGGTTGTGAACACTTGGCTAACTGCACCTCTTAATATGAGTTAGTGTAAAATTGTCCACATTAAGATATTAATGTCTTATATATATATATATATATATATATATATATATATATATATATATATATATATATATATATATATATATATATAGTTTTCTAATTATCTTTTATACATATTTTATATTTTTAATGAATAAAACCAATTCAGCCTTTTTTGCTTTATCTGGCACCATACTTAATTTTTGTGCCACGAATAGATTCAGCCTAATTAGCTTTGACCGAACCTGTTAATTTTACACACTCATCTATGGTTATTACCCATGTTATGTGAATGTATCTTTTGAGATATCGGCCATTGATGGCTAGTGTGCTTATATTTCCTTGAAGATCTTGTAATATGTATGCCCTACCTTATAATACTTTATGAATGTGATGGGTGGATGAATGTTGCAACAAATGAATATTGTAATAGAATAATGGTGCAATGGATGAATATTGTAATGGAAGAATGGTACAATGAATGAATGTTGTATGGTGGATCACCAATCTTCACAACCAATACTCGTTGTGGATCAACGATCCACCATACAACATTCATCCATTACACCATTCTTCCATCTCAACCTTCTTTTATTAAAAAAATAATAAATAAAAATCATCTATTACAATATTCATCCACTACAACAGTCATTTATTACAACATCCATCCACTACAACATTTATCATATTCTTTAATTACAAATTTTTTCCATTATAAAAATTCATCCATTATAACATTTTTCCAAACCCTCCTCTATTTCACAAACTCTCACCATTCATACCTGACCAAATAAAAAGAGCAATTACAAAGGGAACCACCATACCCTCCTCATTTTCACAAACTCCGATTATTGATACCCACCAATAAAAATAAACACAACACAAAAAAAAAACTACATTTGGTCGTCATAACTTCTACGTCAAAGAGTGTGGCTGGAGAGCAAAAAAAAAAAAAAACCATCGTTTTCAGTCCAGAGAGTGCATTGAGCCTCACCAAAGCTTCGATTGAGCTTTGTAATAGATTGTCTTAGTCTTGCAAAGAGTGTGGTGGCAATCTGTATAACTGCCAACCATCGAAGAAGCTTTAGCTCTTTGTGTGATCCCCTCCCATGAAAAAAAATGAAGAAAATAAAGAAAACGATCAAATGACCTTCCTACAGCAAGGGTTCCACCATAAGAACTCATTCCACATATTATGTGGGGCCTACTGGTTTGTCATGAAATAAATTCAACCCATCTTTATGAAAATGTTTTAATTTCATGTCATCGACCAAAGTTTGAGGGCAAAACTCATCACAGATGGACCATATCGGAGGAAATAGTTAAGAAACAATTCATAATTAACCATAAAGTTAATATATATAGTTGTATGTCATAGAGAGCTTCAACAAAAAATGAGAAAAAATCTTTCTGTGGGGTCAGGGTTGTCCGATTAAAATGAACGGATTAGATCAAACAAGGGGTGGATACAATCCTTGTTTTAGAGGAGCCCACATTCTCATTTTGAAAAGAAAAACCCTTTCAAATTTCAATACAAGCTACCACCATACGAGGGAGCAGCGGGAAAATGGGCATTTTTATCATTAAAAAGGTTTTTTAAAAATACCCTCAAAGCCATAAAACTAATGTTTAAAAAGGGGAGGCTAAAACTTTAATTTCATCATACCTTAAGGCCATTGTCATAAAAACTCAAAAAATGAGTGAGACCGGACCTCACCGTAAACAGTGCAACCCTAATCATGGGTCCCACCTTGATGTATATATTTTATAACCATGTTATCCATCAATTTTTTCAGATCATTTTAGGGCATTATCCCAAAAATGAACTAGATCCAATTACTAGGTGAACTATACCACAGGAAACATCAGTGGTTATTAACCATTAATGGCTCACAAAAGTTTTGGATCAAGTTGATATTTGTTTTTTCCCTTCATCCAAGCTTATCTAATGTTATCAACATATTGGATGGTAAATAAACACTACAAAACATTAAGTTATGCCCTAAGAATTTTTAAATGATAAATCGTTCAATCATCACTGTTTCATATGGTATGGTCCACCTGATAATTGGATCTGCTTCATTTTTGGGGTAACGCCCTAGCATGAACTGGAAAAAAAAGAAGGATGAACAGCATGGATTCATAATACATACATCAAAGTAGGCCCCATTGTAAGGATTGAGCATTCTTGGGTGAGGCCAGTGCCTTACTTAATCCACTACAGGAAAAACATGAGGAGAATTGCCTACTGACGTTGCCAATAGCAAGGTGGCTATTAATGGACGATCTCTATGGGGCCCACCATAATATATATGTATTATCCACACCGTCTCTTTATTTTTCCAGATCATTTTTGAGCATGATCCAAAAAATGAGGTAGAACCAAATCTCAAGTGAACCACATCACAAGAAAAAAGTGGTGATTGAATGCCCTCCTTTAAAAACTTCCTAGGGCCCATTGTAATGTTTATTTGCTACCCAACCTGTTGATAAGGTCACACATACCTGGGTCCTTACTCATACACATGGTCATGGGTTCAAGTATCCGTTATGGTGAAAAACTAATGTGGTGTGTGTGTGTGGGGTTTGAGTGCGTGTGTAAAAATAAAAAATAATAAGTCACACATACCTCGATGAAGGGAAAATACAAATATCAGCTTCCTCCAAAACTTTCGTGGCCCCATGAAGTTTTTAACAGCGAACGTTCAATTACCACTATTTCTTATGGTGTGAACCACATGAGATTTAGATTTGCTTCATTTTTTGGGATCATGCCCTAAAATGATATGGAAAAATGAATGGACTACATGGATAAAACACACATCATATTGTTTGGCTGCACTAAAGTAAAAGATTGGTAGGGAAATTTAGGGGTGTACACCGAGTCGAACCAAGTCAAGCTAGCATCAGCTCGACTCGACTCGGCTCGGCCACTAGCCGACCCCAGCTCGAACTCGACTCAGCTTAGTCCTCGAGCCTGACTAGCTAGCTTGGCTCAATTTGGTCAATAGCTCGGGCTAGTTCAAGCCAAAATCGAGCCTCTGTGGCATTTTCACAAACACATACATTGCACTTTCAATTTCTCACTATATATAAAATAACAGTAGCTGTTTACTTGTATTTCATCAAACAACTTATTGGCAACATCAAAATCAAGGAAAAATAGTATTTGTTTCATATACATACCTTCCTTGTCACTAGCTGACACTTTGTTGAGTCATTCATCAAACACTTGGTGAGCAACATCAATATCAAAGTAATTGAGTCATCGAACTAGTTTGATCTGAGTTCGATTCGAGTTGGGGTTCAATCCAAGTTGAGTCAAGCTCGGGCAAGCTCGAACTTAGTTCGAATTTTTTTTAAAACTCAAAAAATCAGCTCAACTCCACTCGAACTCAACTTTGAACCAAATCAAATCGAGCTTTTTCGAGTCGAGTCGAGTGAGCTAACCGAGCTAACTCAGTTCGTGTACACCCCTAGGGAAATTCCTACCATTAAAACCTTCTTAAGGTCAATAGTGATGTTTACATGCCATCCATACCATTCATATTGGCATTCCTACTGGGATGAACTGAAAACACAAATACTAGCCTGATTCAAAACTTCATGGCCCCATGAATATTTCAACTGTGGACGTCCAATCCTCATATTTTCGGCCGAGCTCATTTCTAGTCCCATGTCTTAAAATGGGCTCATAAAACAGATGGACAGGGTGGATTTCTCACAAACATTACGATGGGCCTCACCTAGGTTCCCAGCACAGGAACTTCCTGCGGAAGGCTTTCACAGGAAATCCGTGTCCGTCCCAGCTGGGATGGCAATCAACCATACATAGTGGGTCCCACCGCCAATGGGCTATAACAGTTCTGTTCAAGGTGATATCTTTGGACGGGTTGAATGACATGTAAACATCACAGTGGGGCCACGGTCGGCCCCATAGTTTAGATGGCAAAACACATAACAAAGGATCCCACACTGTTGGTGGGCCCCTGATCCTGGATAGTAGATAAACATTACATGTAGTGGGCCCTAAGAAGGTTTCAATAGTCAGTGGTTGACCTAAAATTTGGATCTGTCGTATTTTGAGTGATCTGATTGAGCTAACAAAACAGATGGATGTGGTGGATTTCTCATGAAATCACAATGGGTCCCACCCACTGGCTAAACAGCGTGGATTTGAGACAGATACATCATAGTGGGTCCCACCCACTAGATGAACAGTGGCACAAATCAACAGACTGAATGGAATTAACTAAACATTACAGTGGGTCCCACCGTCATTGTTTCTGGTGTGGCCCACCTAGGACTTAGATCTGCTTCATTTTTTTATTTTTATTTTATTTTAGAGTCACGTCCTCATTTGACTTGTGAATAACGGCTGGACAACATGAATTTCTCACACTTATCACGGTGAGTCCTATATATATATAGAGAGAGGGTAGCAATCTAGAAGATTTTAACGGTGGGTCAGCACTGCCTCCAGCAGTGGCTCCACATGATCTAGAAAAATGAATAGATAGGGTGGATTTCTAACAACTACAATGGTGGGCCCTGGATAATTCAAGGATAACACTCAATTTTCGCAGCTCCCTATGGTGGGGCCATTGAGATTTGAATCAATTGCATTCGTGGCACATGCCCATAAATGAGCCGGATAAATGGGTGGCTGCATGGATGTAGAATACATACAAAAGGGGCCCCCCCTAAAGGTTTCAACGATGGGCATTCCATTCCACTAATTTGCAATGGGTCCAATACATGTCCACTAGATCCCTTGGATATAAAATAATGGTGGGCCCCACTCATGTCCAAGCGCATGTGGACATATGGACAGAGTGCACGGTGTTTCGACCAAAAATAAGTATTAGAGATTAGAATATCTACATTTGATAATAATAAAGGAAAATTGAAGAACAAACATTATCACTTATTTTATTAATTTTGGATTCTTATTATATCTCTCACGTTACCCTTGATTATAAAACAAAGTACATTTAATCGATATAATAGAGAAACAATCTAATGATGATTTCGGCAGTATCTTAGCTTGTATATGGCATCCGTCACAGTAACAAAGGAGTTATGCAAGTTTGAAATCCGTATTTCATGCTGATGTATGTAGAATACATGCATAAGAGATCAATTCAAGGTAAATTCTAGATCTTGCGAGAAATTTTGGATCTTGGTGGAAAACACAATCGCCAAATACATATATCGTAAGACTGATGTTGCATAGCCTTCAAGCAATCCCTATTGCGCAATCGTGTGACTAGCTTCTACATTGATCCCTACATCTCCTTCTCCTTTGCTTCTCTCACACTGCATCGTGGGATACTTAAATGTCGCAACTCTAAATTTTTGAAGACTCTCTAGAATATTCCTCTGATCTCTCTAAAGTTCCTTGTGAATGAATGAAATGAGAGGAGGGAGGGAGTATTTATAGGCATTTGCACGTGTAAAACTCTATTTTCACGCAACTCAAACTGTCGCATGGTCGTGCAACTCTACTTTGTGCAGCCGCACAACACTATATTGTTGTGTGGTCATGCAACCCCCCTTTGTGCAACCATACAACACTATCTTGTTGTGCGGTCGCACAAATCTCCTTTATGTAGCCATGTAACACTGTTTTATGGTGCAGTCACACAACTCTCATTTGTGTAACCACGTAATACTGTCTTATTGTGTGGTCACACAACACCTTCAGAACCAACACAACACTTTCAGAATCCGCAAAACAACTTCAAAACCCGCAGAACACCTTCATAGCCCACGATACACCTTTAGAACCCGCGAAACACCTTCAGAACTCGCGAAACTCCTTCAAAACATTCGGAAAACCTCCATAACCTGTAATACACATTCAGAACCCGTAGAACACCTTTAAAACATGTGGAACATCTTCAAAACCTACGATACACCTTCAGAATTCGTGGTACACCTCCAGAACCAACGATACACCTTCATAACCCGCGATACACCTTCAAAACCACTTAGAGCCTGTTTGGCCGGGCAGATCCCATGGTATTAGGAGGGATGAGATCAATTTTAAGGTAATGATGGTGATGTCAGTGGATTGTCTTGAGACCCATGGGATTGCTTATATCCCTGGAGACATTTACTGGGTCTGTTTGACACGCCCCCCATATCCTGGGATTTTACATTCCAATCCATTCAACCAAGGGATAGGATCAATTTTAAGGTAATGATGGTGATGTCAGTGGATTGTCTTAAGATCCATGGGATGGCTTACATCCCGAGACAAGTTCACCGGACCTGTTTGGCTCATCATGCCTATCCAAGGATATTGTCAATCCCATCCCTCCTAACACCGTGGGATCTGCATGGCCAAACAGGCCCTTAATGAATTTTATGCCATAACACATGGTCCATAACCATGAGGTGGGCCCTATGGAAAGTCTCAATAGGGGATGTTTCCTCATTGTTTCCTATATTGGAGTCCACCAGGTTCTAGATTTAAACTAGTATTTGTGTGTTCCCAATATCCCGATTTATGTGTCCTTTTCAACAAGTTGGATGGCTTGTGAAAACATGGTAGGCCCCACATCAACAGGCCCTTGGGGGGTTGAGGGTGGACAAAAAAAAAACCACTATTTTTTGTGTGCACGGTCCACCCAAAATTGCATTAAGAAAAAAATGGGTGGGTAGCATGGTGTAGCCCACTTTTCGGGCATGATTTCGGCCACCTATTAGCTTGAACAAAGGAAGATGGAGAAATGGAGGGGGAAGATAAGAGAGGTACTCGCAAGGGGTGTCAGGTGCAACAAATTGGGCACACAACGGCTGAGTTAGGATCCGATAGGTGGGGGATGTCTCCCTTCTCTTCTCCTTTCTTTTCTCTCTTCTCTTTCTTTCTTCCTCTCTTTCCTTTCTCTTTTTCCTTCTCTCTTTCTCTCTCTCCCTTGTTAAAATTTCAGCAACTAATTTGGGGTTGAGAGCTCTTTTGGCTAGACAACTAACTATATGAATTTGGGGAGTAGCTAACCTAACATGAGTTAAAGGGAGGCGGTGAATCGAGTATGTCGTAACACATGGATTGGTTAAATGGGAGGTGAGTGGTGAGGTGTTATGAGGAGAGGGTGAATGGCGTGAGGTGTCGTGCATGTGAGGGTGATGTGGCATACATATGAGGAGAAGTGGCATGCATATGGGGTGAGATGGCTAAGAGAGAGGGTAAGTGGGGGTATTAGTAGGGAGATGTAAGGGATAAGTAAGAAAGAGAATGAGTGGGGTTTGTAGAATGGGCTTCGGGCCCATGAGTTGGGTTAGGGTTAAGGTTCAAGCCCACTAGGTGGTGAGAGGAGACCAATACCTCCTTCTATTAGGTTCTTCTTCTCACACTTAGCCTATATGAGTTTTCCGCACGATACCATACGTATTCGAGGGTGCCTGAGTGTAGGGTTCAGTCCACACATATGGAGGGTCACACTCATGCCTATATGGTATGAAACATGTGCACAAGGGCATACATGCATATACTTGGGGGTTTTAACGAGCAATGAGCATATGTACACACCCTCAAGAATGTAGAAGGGAAGGATCAAAATACGCACGGAGGTTGAAGCTCATGTACATGAGTGTGCACGCATGTGAAGCCAAGGTGCTCATATAAAAGGTGTGGTTGTACATATACAGAAGTCAGGACAAGCTTCGGGAGGTTCCAAGAAAATCAAGGGTATTACATCATGGATGAAACTAAGCCACATTTGACTTGATGTAGTGTGTACTGGATAAAAGTGGAGAGGCTAACTAAATTTACACTAATTGATCCAGATTTGCTGCAGAATGGTGGTAGACAAAAGTAGAGAGGTTAAACCAGGTTAAGATAGATGTCTATATTGGACGAAAGATTTGATGGACAACATTGAGTTGAATAAGAAATTTGTTTGATTGGATTAGCAACGGCCCGGAGTTGTTCATTCTTTACTGTTTTTACAAACTTGGGTTAGGCGATGGCCTTGTGTATGGTCATTGGCTTTCAAGATTGACATATTGATCAATTAACAACCTTAACTTGATATACTTTTATTTTGAGAAGGGGTTGGCCAACCATGTGTACCTATTTTTCCATTTACAAATAACTTTGGCGCACCACTTGAAGGGTCTATGGCTGCTAGAGCTGGGCATCGAGTCGAGTCGAACTAAGTTAGGGCTAACCCAACTCGATTCGGTTTTGAAATAGACCTAATCTGAACTCAACCTGACTTGGTACTGAGTCTAGCATGCTTAACCCAATTCGAGTTCGGGTCCAGCTTGGACTAATTTGGACTAAGTTCATCCTGGGTACAAATACCGAGTTGGGTCGAGCGTTGCGAGTATCCATAGGTCGGAATCACAACTCAAAACCTAGGTGCACCTGTTGGAATTATAACCACTCTATCAATTACACAGCATCTTAGATATGAAACATCAAATTTGAGGGTTAGACACACACACACATGATTTGGGTTTCAGATACCGAGTTGGGTTTCAGGTCAAGTTGAGTTGAGTTACTGGGTGACCTAAACTCGACCCGGTTTGAGTTTAGATTGGATGGACTCTACTGGTTAGGATTGAGTCGGGTCTAAATGAGTTGGACAAGTCAAGTCATCCCGTGAACGACCTTAACAGCTGCACATTGCCAATTAAATTTGGCCATGGGTCACTGTGTGTCACGCTTTAGTATTATGCTGAATTACTAATGCTTTTTGGGGCACTTTGTGTATGCGCAATACCATGTGTCATTGGAAAGATAATTGTCTTTGGGATTTCAGTCATGCCGATTTCAGTCATGCGCATGTTTATGAGTGTTACGACATTCGTAGTATAATATGTATGTGGCAAAGATGTATCACTGATTATCAGGTTCTCTTTTTTACTTCCTTGAGTGGCTTTAAACAATACTAACGGCATGTTGTACTTGATATATCGACAGATAAAGAAGCTAGGTAATAATTACCTGCTTATACTAAATTAACTAAATAAATTAGGCAATTCGAAACCTCCTCAACCAAGGCAGCACTCATTCATTTATCATTATATAGTTCCCTTGGGTCTGGCCCTCATCCCTCGGTAGTAGACACCATAGGTCTCAACAATGTGGTCATGGTTCTTCACCCACGTGGCTTGTGTTAAAAAAAGCGCTTTGCTAAAGTTCAGATGCCATGTGCAGCAAAGCCCATGAAGGCACCATACGTGTGCCAGCATAGCACAATAGGTCAATCGCACTATTGAATTAATGCATTACCCGAGGAATCAGGTTGATCCGATGATCAGGTGGACCACAGTTTGCAAAACAAAATAACGTTTCATAATAACTTAGCTGTAGTTTTCTAACCCATCCACCACCTGTTTTCGGTATTTGGGCCCACATGCAGATTGTACCAGATTTTAGTTTTGGAAAAGAACATGGATAACGTCCGACCAATGATCGATGGATTGGATCTCAAATGCATGTGCCATGCCGGCAGATGTGTTGCGTGTTCATGACTTTATACCACACGCGCGTACGATTAGCAAAGTTTGCACTACAGAGCACTGTGATAGTTCACCACTACATTAAAAATGTTGGGTTACATCTCTCCTCAAACGAGACACGGATGTATGACAACCCAAACCATTGAAATTGTGGGCCACATTGTCGAGGGGATAAATATATAAAATCACACTCATCAATCAATCCCATCGATCCAATTTGTATTTATAATTAAAATCAAAATAGCGAGTGGTCTAAATCCTAAAGGAAAAAATTAGACGGCGACTGTAATTTCTGGTAATGCTTGCGAGAGATTTGGACGGTCTGGATTGACCGTACAACATGCCATGTCTCCGTTTAAAGAGTCACCATCGTTTTAAAAACAGGAGTCTCTCTTCCGTTAATTCCTCCTTATTCCTGCCTTCAAATTCCCCAAGCTCTCTTCTCCCTCCTCTCTAAGAAATGATACGATTCGCTTCGAATCAGTTAAAAAGCCGAAGAAAGCTCTTTCCAGGAATCGGGCAGAGTCCTTTCAAAACCCTAACCCTAAACCTTGATTCTCTTTTCCAAAGACTCGCTGCTGCAGATGCAGCTTTCTCTTCTTCTTCTGCTGCAGCTTCCAACCCTAGCCTTTCGATCTGGCGAAGGAAGAAAGAGATGGGGAAGGAAGGGTTACTGGTCGTCCAGGAGCTGAAGCGCTTGCAATCGAACCGAGTCCGACTCGACGGAGTCATACGCACACGCGTCTCCCGCCTTGTCCGGACCGATCTCCTCGCCGTACTCGCTGAGTTCCAGCGCCAGGGCCAGGTCTTCCTCTGCATGAAGGTCTGCTCCTATTCGCTCCGTACGAACAACCCCCCTCTCTCTCTCTCTCGTCTATTTTCAATTATCTCCGCTAAATGGGCCGGGTTGGGCAATTGGGCTTCTGGGCCGGGATTTCTAAATACATGAAAAATTGCCGCATGCAGCCTGCCACTCGTGTAGGACATCTGATCCATGCAAAAGGTGGCTCCCCCATCATGAAAAATCGCCTGTCTCAAAAAATCCGGGATCCACTCATTAGGTGGGCCGCACCTGTATGTCGAGTCAGACCGTTGGTTGTCCGTTGATAGGGACTATGGTGTGATGAGGCGGAATGGCCTGATTTTTTTGGGGGATTTTGACCGTACTAGTCTTGTGCTACGGACAAATTCCCCAAAAGGACGAGGGTATTAAAGTATTCCCTTGTTTGGCGGGTGGTATTAGATGGCATTAGGTAGGATGGTATTAAAAAAAATGTAAGTCCCCTGTTACCATGGGACAAACATAACTCATGCTTTGCTTGTGTCACGGTGGCATTCACTCTTTGGTTTGTTGGCTATTGAATAGATATACCAACCATCATTTGGAACTATTGAGAATAACATGTGTTATGTCCACACTGCTCATCTGTTTTGAATACTTATTTTATGGCATGGGCCCAAAAAATGAGGTAGATCTATAGCTTACGTGGACCACAACACAGAAAGCAGTGGGAACAATGATGCCCACCTATTCATAAGGTCAAAAAGACTTGGATGAAGAGAAAACACAAATATCAGCTTGACCCAAAACTTATTTGGTGCCAAAGAAGTTTTCAATGGTAGGCGTTCAATCCCCGCTATTTTCTGTGATGGGGTCCACTAGAGCTTTGGATCTACCTAATTTTTGGGCACATGCTCTAAAATGATCTCGAAAAATGGGTGGACGGTGTGGATATAGCGCACACATCATGGTGGGACCTACAAAACTTGCTAACATCAACAATATTTTTCAAAACAGCAGGCGGGAAGCAAAAAGTTACAGTGCCCTGGGACTAAATGCAATTCCATCTAATCTAATCCCAACCTTTCTCCCCATAAATTGGGTAGAATTGGCCCGGGACCAAATGCAATTCCATTCCACTAATCCCATCTAATACCATGCGCCAAATGCCCCTCCCTTATAGGTTTTTTAAAACTTTTTGGACAAAATTGCCCCTGCACAAAGCCTTGCACCTAGCAGGGGCTGCGGCTAGTAATGATGATGGGAGAGGTCTTGCACTGGATAGTAATGCTCCTGGCAGTGGGGCCCAATGTAATTCAAGTTTTTTTTTTTTAATTTCTTCTTATCTCCACCATCCATCCATTGTACCAGCCCACTGTAATATATGACCTCAAAACTAGAGCTTATCTACATAGGAAGTGGATCACACCCCAAGAAACAGTGAGTTGCATGCTACCGTTGAGAAGTGTCGGGTGGGCCATAAACATTTTTTTATGTATTTATATATAAATATGATATTTATGTTTTCCCTTCATCCATGTATGATGTATATATGATATTATGAATAGGTTGGATGTCATATAAACATCATTGTGGGCCCCACAGAGCTTAATGTGTATGGCTCCTGGTTAGTTGCAAGTCGGTACAACTAAACAGGTGTGTGAGTGAGAAGTTTCAGCAGTTATGTTTCCCAATGCAACTAGTTACATCCGTTTGATCATGGGGCCCACCAAAAGATAGATCCAATCCACTGATAATGTTTGTGGCCCTGGATTTTCTTGAAAAAGTGTTACCTTCACGCTGTTTCGAGCTATCAGTGGCCCACAATGGGGAAAAAACACTCGACGCTTGTTAAAACATTACCTACTGTTTTGTTTTGTTCTGGGCCACCCGATCAGAAGATGCTGGTCATTCTCTGACCATTTACTTTCCCCAAAATTTTAGAGAGAATGGACAGAGTGGATTTGACCAAAAGCTGAAGATGGGACCACAGTTTTGAATAACGGTATTGGCCGTTGTATCAGTCCCATGGAAAAGTGATACGATACGGTGTCGTGTATTGGAATCAGGGCTGTGTCAGCTTGCATTGGTCATAATTTTTTTTCGAAGCAAAAAAAATGAAAAAATATAAAAAAAAAAAAGGGAAAAAAATGAGATATTCATAAATCTATAATTTTAAAAAAATTTTAATTTAATTAATTAATTAATTTATTTTGTGTGTTTTGACCATGTATGCAATGGCGTGTTGGACCATTCTTTGATGAGAATGTTGTGTCTATTTGACTTGTTGAGGGTCAACTAAATGGGCCATAATTGAATGCAAATTAAACATGATTTGGTGAACAATGACCCATTACATTGGAAATACAGCAAAAAGAAGATGAAAAAAAGAAAAAAGAAAAAGCAAAGGTTTTCCCTTCTTTTCGATTTTTCCCATAATGGTCCACTTACAGTTTAATTTGTCGAATTTCATTCAAATAATTTGTTTTGATCCCAAAATAAGTCTAGATCTAACCTAAAATGAGTTTTTTAAGATTCTTACATGGTTTAAATGTAAAGAAGAAAAGGAGACATGAGTGAATTTTTGAAAAAAAAAAAAATCAAATTTGGGGTTTTATGGGCGTATTGGCCGTATTAGCCATGTATCAGCATCAATATAGGCTGTATCGACCAATATGGACTGATACGGTCTAACCGATTTCGATATGGTTGATACAGCCTCGTATCATGTATCGTATCGAGTCGATATGGATACGATACACCTGTATCGGCCGATATGATATCGATTTCCAAAACTATGGATATGACTCACATACTTCATATCGAAGGGGATTCGTATTGTCAAAAATGACTGTAGGACCCCATTTTGAATCCTAACCTCGACCCCACCTCTCCCTTTCAAAGCTTCTTCTCCGGGACCCGCCTCCACCCCCTCCAACGCCGTTTTTTAGCGTGATTGCCTCCATAATCGTTGTCTCAGTCTTCGCTTGTGAAAAGAGCCTACTTCCGCAACCGAAATCCATAAAGATGGTGGCCTCAGGTATGTGTAGAATATTTCAAATGTTTTTTTTTTTTTTTCTTTGCTATTGTTGTTATGTGTGAAGGTTGAGAGGGACCGTTGTGGGGAGAAGTGATTTTGGTTGTGAATTTTATGGTTGTTGTTGTGGGTGGATGTTATTTTTGTAATGGTTGTGGGTTAAGAATTTGAAAATGATGTGTTTTAGGACTGATGACAATCCACCATTTCAGAATGGCAACTCTGACCCATTCATAACTGTTGTTTTTGGAGAGTGTAGGGTTTGAGATTAACATCCTGTAAGGGTCGAGGTTATCAGTATGCCTAGTTGACAACCTTGACCCTTACAGGTGGACTGTCAATCTCGACCCCAATTGGATGACAACCTAGACCCTTACACATTGACTATCAACCTTGACCCCTATTGGATGACAACCTCGACCCTTACATACTGACTATCAAGCTCGACCCTTATTGGATGTTAACCTCGACCCTTTAATGAATTGTAGGTCAAAATGAACCGAGAAGGACAACCTCCTTGGACTATGAGAGTGCAACAGTTACTCCGAAGTGCTCACTTTAGTTTTTGAAGGAATACATGTTAGATGATTTTCCCACCACTCCTATTAGAAAAGAGATTTTTAGGAAAACTTGTTTTGGATATCTGTTGAATTTCTCGGTGGATGGGTGGATGGGCCAAGGTCAAATAATCCATTGCCTTATGCAGAGGCATATTAGTGACCCGACTTTCAATGTTCATGGCAACATTATGAACATGGTGTGCTGTAAAGGTTGTTACGAGGCCGTAAAGGCCATTATAGGCGTAAAGGCCATTATGGGGCCGTAAAGGCCGTTACGTAAATGTAATAGTGGCAACCGTTATATGTTATGGGGTCGTAACAGGCGTAACAATCGTTATGAAAAAAAATGACCCGTAATTGCTGTTAACAACACGTTACATTCCCTATAAAGGCCATAATAGCCCTGTAATGGTCTATTACGGGACATATATGTTTTTCATATTTTTTAATTAACATTATAGGGCAGATAAAAGTTTTTCGAGGTTTTTTTCAATAAATAAAAAATAAAAATGAGAGACCGTAATGGCCGTTACGGGGCCGTTATGCCCCGTATCCTAAAGGTAACGGTGGTGGCCATTACGACCATCGTTACAGTTACAGTACACCTTGATTATGAAATTGCCCAAGTTGGACTTTGCCCTCATTATGGGTTCGAGGTAGGGCTGTACACGAACCGGGCTACCCCGGTTAACTCACTCGACTTGGCCCGACCTGGAACTGAGTTTGGTCCGGGACAGGCCATTTTTTTCGGCTCGAAACTGAGTTCGGGCCAAGTTCGAAAAGGTCCCAGTTCGGCCTAACTCGGTCCGAAACCCGACTCGAGCTGGCCCGACCCGGCCTGACTTGGCCGTTTATGGTGTGTGTGTGTGTGTGTGTGTATATATATATATATATATATATATATATATATATCCTAAATCCTTACCATAACCATTTGAGATAGAGAAGTGAGAATGCCGCCCGACCCATGAACTTGCTATAAGGTCTGAAACTGGCATGAACTCGCTCGATTGCTGACTGGGCCAAGTTCGGGCAGGACATGTTGGCTTGGTGACCGGGTCGGGCCAGGTTCGGGCTGGGTATGGTTGGTGATCGGGCCGGGTTGAGCCCAGTTCGACTCGGTTCGGCCCGATGTGCACCCCTAGTTCGAGGTGTGGACCTGTAAGATCAAAGGCGTTTGAAGTAAGTGAAAGAATAGAGGGAAAGAAAAGTAAGGGAATTAGGGAGACTTAATTGAAAGAAGGAATTATAACGAAAGATGATTTGAAAGAATATCATCTCTTGCTCTACAGGAAAAAAATACGAGGATGCAGTGAAGTTGGGGCGCTTTTGATTTGTGTCGAGAATCTGATAGTTGCATCTACTCAGAAGAATGGCCGTGTAGATAAGTATATAGAGATGGTCAATAACTTAGGGTAGTGTGGGTTACCAATATTTGAAAGATGGGCTGATCATGCAATAAAGGTTGGCGAGAATG
The DNA here is from genome assembly GCA_037074715.1 of Magnolia kwangsiensis. Taxonomy (NCBI): domain Eukaryota; kingdom Viridiplantae; phylum Streptophyta; class Magnoliopsida; order Magnoliales; family Magnoliaceae; genus Magnolia; species Magnolia kwangsiensis. The sequence continues at coordinate 22,301,644 of CM073578.1, read as the reverse complement.
GTGAATACGCACCTCCATACAACATACGTGGATGCGATATAGGTAACTATTGTCCCCATTCAGTAAGTGTGTCATGTTGGTTGTATCTTGTTTTTAAATATTCAATACATGTCCTAACTAATGTGTAGTGCATTATTTTGTTTGTTAAACAAATATGGGCTTATGAGCGATTCCCTCAATTATCGGGTGATAAGGGATGGATCGTTAGAAGACCTCAAGTTTGAATTCCTCGAATCCTCAACTGGAGGCCGTACAAAGTAGGCCGGTATATAGCTGTCTCAAAAGTCTTCAAGACCATGTCGGTAAGGGTGATTCGCTATTATTGTGTGATAATAATGCATTATGGTTTCTTCTTGTAACTAATAGATCGCAATTGCTCTTGCAGATAGAGATTGATGTGGAGCTTATACCGACCAAGGAGGAAGAAGAGACAGATGTGATTAAATCTCTCAAAGTTGATGCTTATATGAAGGATAAGACTTTGAGGTTGGAAGTTAGAACAAAGGTTTTGGTGTAAGAGGTTGTGTAGAAACCATGGTGTGCCAAATCGGTTACGTATCGGCCGATACGGCCGATACGTAACGGAAACGGTGGTGACCGTTACACGTTACGGGGTCGTATCGGCCGATACGGTTTTTTGTAGCCGTATCGGCCGATACGGGCCCGATACGGGGCGTATCGGCCGATACGCCCCCGTATCGGCCGTTACGGGCCGTTACAGGCCCGTATCAACCTTTTTCCATTTTAAGCTTTATTTTTACTGTTTTTTTGAAACCTCTTGCTTCCAAACTGTTTCTTACTCCTTTTACTACTAATTTCGACCAACTTTGGCTGAGTATTTGAGATAAAAACACATTATATTATGAATTTTCTTGAATCAAAGCTCGATGGGCCATTTTTCAGAAATTTGTCAAAAATATGTATTTATATATTTTTAATACGTTTTGTTGTTTTAATCATACCATATGATGTGTTAATCATAGTAAAACATGTTAATGTGCATTTTACAGATTTTGGGTGTCATTTAATATATTTTTTATATTTTTTTCTATTTACGCATGAATTTTGGCCCCTTTTTTTAAAATTTGAAAAATCAATTTTTAATGGTTGTATTGTTGTTTTAATTATGCCATTTGATGTGTTAATCATAGTAGGACATGTTAATGTGCATTTTACAGATTTTGGGTGCCATTTTATATTTTTTTTTTATATTTTTTTCTATTTACGCATTTATTTTGGCCCTTTTTTTGAAAATTCGAAAAATCATTTTTTAATGATTCTTTTGCTGTTTTAATGATGCTATATGATGTGTTAATCATAGTAGAACATGTTAATGTGCATTTTACAGATTTGGGGTACCATTTTATATATATTTTTATATTTTTTTCTATTTACGCATGAATTTTGGCCCTTTTTTTTTAAATTCGAAAAATCAATTTTTAATAGTTGTTTTGTTGTTTTAATCATGCCATATGATGTGTTAATTATAGTAGAACATGTTAATGTGCATTTTATAGATTTGGGGTGCCATTTTATATTTTTTTTTATATTTTTTTCTATTTACGCATTTATTTTGGCCCTTTTTTTGAAAATTCGAAAAATCATTTTTTAATGATTCTTTTGCTGTTTTAATGATGTCATATGATATGTTAATCATAGTAGAACATGTTAATGTGCATTTTACAGATTTGGGGTGCCATTTTATATTTTTTTTTTATTTTTTTCTATTTACGCATTTATTTTGACCCTTTTTTTGAAAATTTGAAAAATCATTTTTTAATGATTCTTTTGCTGTTTTAATGATGCCATGTGATGTGTTAATCATAGTAGAACATGCTAATGTGCATTTTATATATTTGGGGTGCCATTTTATTTTTTATTTTTACATTTTTTTCTATTTATGCATGAATTTTGGCCCTCAAAAATAATTGCAAACACCTAAATGTAAGATATTTTCATATTACATTCATTCTAATATATCTATCATTGATAGTAGATAGTTAGAAAATTAAATACATGAATTTTGTAGTCAAATTCAGGTTATCTGGTTCATAAATTCATCAGACAGTCCGATACAACTTCTGACCAAAGAGTGGACCGTTACACCACCATAAACATGTTCCAATTTATAAATGAATGCATATTTGGAATGCTTAGAATATTTCGGATTTAATCCATATTTTTTCATATTTTTTTGGCAAAAAAAAAATTTTGCGCCGTTATGGGCCGTTACGCCCCCGTATCCGTATCGGTTTCAGAGGGCACCGTTACGCCAACCGATACCGATACGGGACACCTTGGTAGAAACATGTGGCTAAGAAGAAATTGGAGAGGAAAGAAGTGAGAGAAGAGTTGATGAAGAAGGGAATAAAAAGTTGGAAAAGAAAGAGGCGACAAATGAAGTGAGAGAGGAAGTGGGAGGGGAAGTGGAGGTGTGAGAGGAAGTGAGGGGGGAAGTAAGAAGGAAATGAAGTGAAACAACTAAACTAAAGGTTGATTTTTGTGCCTCACTTGAGGAATTGGCAACAAAAGTCAAAACAAGAAGACTAGATTCGCTTTGAAGAGTTGTGACCATAGAATTGAGACCATCACACTAGATGTGGAAGAATTAAGAGAGGAAATGAAACATTATAGGGAAATGAGAGAAAGGAAGCATCTAAAGGAAGGGAATGTGTCATTATGTGACGAGTGAAGTTCCTGAGGGAGGAGTTTGATGCTAGTAACGTATATGAAATTGCATTTTGTTTGATGTTCAACAACACATTGTGAAATTGCATATCTAAAACGTGAATCTAATGGAGACAATTAGCACATCAACTCGATCCGTGGAGGAGGATGTGGATGAGGTTGTTAGCCAGCTTGCAGTTATGGACGAGACAGGTTGGCAGCCCGCCCGTGATTGTGGATGAGGCTATTGTTCAACCTACAATTATGGATGAGACTGTTGGCCAATCTGTACATATGGATGAGGCGAGTTGGTAGACTGTGGATATGGATGAGAGAGGTTGGCAACCTGTGATTGTGGATGAGGCTATTCCTCAGCCTACAATGATGGATGAGGCTACTGGCCAGCCTATACATATAGACGAGGCGGGTCGGTAACCCGTGGATATGGATGAGGAGGGTCGGCAGCTTGCGACTATGGATTGTGCTGTTCTTCAACTTGCAGTTATGGATGAGGCTGCCAGCTAGCCTATAGATATGGATGAGGTAGGCGGGTAGCTCGTGGTTGTGGATGAGGTTGGTCAACAGCCTATGACTATGTAGGACTCTGGTCGTGGTTGCTGGGAGGCCCCAACACAATTCATTGCCATCAAAATGGATAACATCCACTGCTTCACGTTCTTCTCATCTATTCTCTTGAGGGATATGTGGATTTGCATAGATCCCTGACAATCGAAGAATATAATGATTCGACGCGTGCACGCAAAATGGAGTGGCATCCGTGGTTGAGTTTCCTATATGACCTAAACTCATAAGTTGATTTTAAAGTAAGTGAGACTGCCCATCTTTCGTTTAATTGATCCTCGCCCTATACATATTTACTGTCACTCTTTCCTCAATACATAAGGGGTGGATATCTACTTGGACTACTTGACAGAGGGACTTCCTCATGCTTATCCCTAGGATTGCGCATTTGTGTCAACTTATTTTACGGTAATATGCAATTCCAGCTTCTAGGTTATATTTGTTAACAATTTTTACCCATTGATTTTTTTAACAAGAATCTCGTATTGTGTTAGTCAATCATGGAGAGTGAGGTGGATATGATTTGTAAATATGGCGTTGGGGATCACAACAATAGACAAAATATCAAGCTCGAGAAAGTTGATAATAACCTTGTGTCTATGGTTCAAACATTCAGTCTATGTAATCCCATATGGAGACATGATTGTGTAAGCCCTTATTCGCATGTATGTGTTAATTGTTGTTTTTTTTTTTAGCTTTACATCCCTCCTAATGTAAGGAACAAAAAAAAAAAAAAGAGAAAAAAAGACTTAAATGTATTGCAATTTTAAATACTTATCCGATTCTTTCTCTATGATCTTTTGTATGATGTGTATGAATGATGTTCGATGATGTTGATGGATGATTGTGTATGAATGTAGGATGGATAATGTACACAAGTTGGTTTCTTACAGGTTAAGGGAGGAGGGTTTGAATCGATTCTTGATAAGGGTTGAGGTTATCATCCATTAAAGGTCGAGGATGATTTCACATCCAGTAAAGGTCGGGATTGTCATCAACAGTGTTTAAATTATCGGCGACAGTATCGAATTGTCGCCGATAATATCGGTATCACTGAGTCAGTGATACCAAAAACCCATTTATTCGAATCGCTGCCAAATATCGTTGATAATGTCACCGAAAATATCGGTTTGTCGATATTTTCGAATTATCGCTGATATTTCACTATTCCCACCAACCATGGGTGGAAACCGTAGCCAACAACCCACCTTTGTCGATAAAAGGGAGATGTTTTCGGCGATAAAATAATCGAAATCAAAAATAAAAAACACAAGAAAATACCTATTTTTCGCCCCGATATGGTTGAAGAGACAAATTTCAAGAGCTTCACGGCTATTGAATGCAGATCGGAAACTTTTCGGTAAGATTCAACCCCCAAAAAAAATGGTTTTTCCATCGAAAAATCATCTGGCAGCTTCTCCAGAAAAGAATCAGCTTGCGGGCTATGAAAATCTCGAGGTCTTGTTGGAAAATAGGTGTTTTTTAAAAAAAAAAAAAAAATTGGGATGAAGGAGAGGGATTTTTGAGTTGAAAATCCAGAGATTTTGGTGGGAAGGAGAGGTTTTTGGGGTTTATACAGAAATTGGGGATCAGATTTCATTTTAAATGGGGGTTTGGCTTTAAAGGTGCAAGTCGGTGCTCCGTGGGCCCCACCATGATGCATCTGTTGTATCCATGTTGTCCATTCATTTTTAAATATCATTTTCGAGCTTGATCCAAAAAATTAGGTAGATCTAAAACTCAGGTGGACCACACCACGGGAAAACAGTAGTCATTAAATGTCCACCATTTAAAACCTCCTGGGGCCCACTGTAATGTTTATTTGATATCCAAGCTGTTGATTAGGTCTTACATACCTAGGTGAAGGGAAAAAAGAAATATTAACTTGATCCATAACTTTCGTAGCCTGCAAGAAGTTTTTAATGGTAGACCGTATACGTTCAATCAACATTGTTTGGTCCACTTGAGATTTTGATCCATCTCATTTTTGGACTTCTATTATAAAATGATTTAGAAAAATGGACCGATGGAATGGATTAAACAGATGCATCATGGTGGGACCACAGAGCATGGACCAATGGTGAGGCTTTTTATCATAAAATGATTTAGAAAAATCAGATTGTGTACTAAGTTACTTAGTATGCTTTTATGGTGGTGAGTCAAATCATTTGGGCCCACCGTTAATGTATGTGATTTATCCACACCTTCTATCCATTTTTTTCTGCTAATTTTAGTGGTTAATCCTAGAATTTAAGTAAATCCAAAGCTCAAATGGACCATACCATGGGAAACAGTGTGGAATAGTGATTCCACTGTTGAAACCTTCTCAAGGCCCACAATTATGTTTTTTTGTCATCCAACTTGTTCATAAGGTCGAACGGACCTCAATGAAGCGAAAACATGAATATTAGTTTGATGAAAAGCTTATGTGGCCTCCATAAATTTTTTACTGGTAGAGGTTCAGCCAGACTGTTTCCTATGGTGTGGTCCACTTGAGTTTTTTATATTCTTCCGTTTTGTGGTAAAGCCATAAAATTATGTGTTAAAATGGATGAATGGAGTGGATGAAATAAATAAATAACGGTGGACCCCACGGTGTTTACTCAGTACGCTAAGGGTACTGAATAACTCAGTACGCAATCCGCTTCCTACCGGAACTGGATTGGCTGGTGTACCTCACACCAGCTATATATCTGGTGTATTGACGTCAGCAAGTTTTGTGGGTTTGATCATGAGGTATGTGTTATATCCAAACCGTCCATCCATTTGGCGTGCTCGTCTTAAGGCTTGAGATGAAAAATAAGATAGATCTAACTATCAAGTAGACCACACTGAAAAAAAAAGTAGTGGGAGATTAAACGTCTACCATTGAAACCCTTTTCGGGGTCACAAAAGTTTTGGATCAATATGAAATTTGTTTTTCCTCTTCATTCTGGCCTTTGTGACCTTATGGACAGATTGGATGGAAAATAAATGTTATAGCAGGCCCTATGAATTGTTTAATAGTGAAAATCATTATCTCCGCTACTATTTGTGGTGTGGTGTAGATGATCTTTGGATATGATTCATTTTTTGGATAATGCTCTAAAATGATCTATAAAAATAGATGAACGGTATAGATATAATAAATACATCACTGTAGGCCCATGTAACTTTGATCTACTTTGAATTGTTCGTACAAGAGGAGTGTTAGTGCTCATCTTCGCACGACACGTACCTACAACAGCTATATAGCTGGTGTGTGGTACACCAGCTAATCCGCTTCCGCTTTGCGCACCTTCGTACACAGAACTTTTACTGAACCATTGAAATTGTGGGACCACAAAAGTCAAGTCATGTCCTAAAACCAGATTGATTGGAAGATTCTTGTAATGAGTTTTGAAGTGTATATGAAGTGGGTGGTTTGATTCCTGTAATGAGTTCTGTAGCCCATCTAAAGTGGGGCCCATGATTTGGGCGGTTTGATTGAATTACATGTACTCAGTGCCTGTGTATGAACTGTCTCACTCGTCAGAGTATCAAATTGAGAAATGATCAATGCTCTCGGGTCATATAATTTACAGTGGTGCATTGGAATTTTTGGATAAACGAGCAGATATATCTGAACCGTCTATTTGACTAGAATCTAGAGAAAGTTTCACATCCAAACATGCAAAAATCAAACCAACCAAGTGATCTAGTTGTCATTTCTCTTACAACCGTCTATTTGCCAAGATGATTAGGACTGCCTTGATTTCAAAGAAAACCATGATGGGCCCCAACAAATAGATGGCTCAAAATTATAATTGGCTGAACAATCCTAACCTCTGAATCTTGGACATTTGTTGGTTGATATAGGACTGTCGATGATGACCGTAGGTAAATGTCCACCTCTAATGGTCGCATAAAGTAATAATTGTAATTTTTTGGTCAATGGTATACATGAACTTAGACATACAATTTGAGCAATTTAGTTCAAATGAATTAAGTTACATGGAATTTTGATTTGATTTAACATCCTAGCCCTTCAACTGATCTAGGCTTATTACACCGAATATCAGTCGACGCTTTTTTTTTTTTTTGTCAATTATAGCAAATTTGTATGTTATTAGGAAACAAAATGTCATCTGGATTGGGAAAAGGAAGAGCAAGAAACATTGGGTGGAAGCATGGACGACCAGTGGAGGGGAATAAATATGAAGCCATATGCAACTATTGTGGTCAAGTGATACGAAGTGGGCGAGCGTCTAGGCTAAGGGAACATTTGGTAGTGGGATACAAGAATGTGAAAGACTATCCAAGTGTAACAAGGCCAGTGAGAGAGGAGATGAGAAGTGTTTTGACTGAAGCGAAGTCACACAAGCTGTAGCAGAAGGATTGTGAGTGGGTTTTAAGGGAGGAGCTACGGGGCACTGGACGGGGCCTAGGTGCTATTGACGAGTAAGATGACGACAATGATGAGGGGATCACGTATCCTGATGACTGTATTATAGCTCAAGAAAGGAGGGATTTTAGACAAGTGATTCGTGAGTCTCGGGCTTCAGAGTGGGAGGGGGAGCAAAAAAAAAAATGGTTTGATGAGAGTAGGTCGTCGTTTGGGACATCTCAACATGAGGCTGGTGGGAGTAGTAAACGATTTGAGGGAGGCAGTGGGCATGGCCTACAACGTACGCAAAACGCTCGTGTCCCAGATGCACCCATTGTAGGCGTTAATAAAAAGAGATTAAAAAATATGTTGAGTAAGGGGCTCAGGGAGAAAGTGGGGGGCGCTATATCTAGGTGGTTCATCTCGAGCTATATACTAGCAAATGCAGCAGTCGGTCCTCACTTTAAAAATATGATTGAAGAGATGTAGCATGCCAATCTCGGCGTGAAGCCTTCCACGCCACAGGAGATTCTTGGCGTCTACGTCGATCAGGAGCACGAAGAGATGCAGGCTTGGGGACGTGGACTCAAGCCGAACTGGAAGCAGTATGGGGTGACAATCATGTGTGATGGGTGGACGGGACCCACGAAATTGTCCATTATCAATTTCATAGTGTACTGTAGAGGGCAGCCCGTTTTCCTCAAATCCATTAATGCATCAACCAAAATAAAAGATCAAGAGTACATATATGATCTCCTGAAAGGAGTGATTAGAAATGTTGGGTCCCAGAATGTTGTCCAAGTTGTGATGAACAATGACAACGCATTCGTTAAGGTTGGGAAGAAATTGATAAGGAAGTATAATCCCTATTGGACCCCATGTGCGGCACACTGGATTGATTTAATGCTTGAGGAGAGGCCAGAGGGATTCTTTCAAGAGGACCATACAGGATGCGAGGAGTGACAAATTTTATATCCAATCACTCATGGTTGTTGGTTGCAATGCGTAAGCATTGTGGAGGAGACATCGTTAGACCAGGCGCGACACGGTTCGCCACGAACTTCATTGCACTCAACAGCTTATATAGGCACCGCGTGGGTCTTAAAAATTTGTTCAGATATGAGAGATACTTCGAGTGGAATCAGAGGAATACTGAGGGTGCAAAAAATGTTTCGAAGATAATGCTTTCTGATTCCTTTTGGGATAAAGTTCATAACGTCGTTTCCTTCCTGCATTTGATCTACAAGGTCCTACGAGCCGTAGATAATGAGATGTGGCATTCGATGGGGTCAATGTATGAGCTTATGAGAATTATGACTGCAATCCCTATTTCGCATCAGTGGGTGATTAATATCATCGATCATTAATGGACTAGGACTCTCGAGCATCCACTCCACCGAGCTGGTAAGTTTGTTATGTTTACCTATCTTATTTATCACTTGCACTTGCACTTGCACTTTAAGCATCACTTTTGTTTGCATGTTAATACAACTGAGTAACTAATATTTGGGTTTCAACATACTATCTGAATCCTAAATTTCATTATAAACGTCAGCTCCATAAGAATAATAATTTGACGATAGTCGTCCACGAGGTGTTCGAACGATTGTTTCCAGCATCGACAGCGCAAGCAGATTTTGGTAACCAGGTAATGCAATAAATTTTCTTCTTTATAGCCTCTACAAATAATGATGATTAAAAATAATGACCTGTGAATTCGTATTTACAGTTGTTGTGGTTTAGGGATACTATGGGTACGTTCTCATCCGCACTAGCAAAAACATAAACATCGACTGAAACGATGATGCCGTGTGAGTATGGTAACATAATTAGGTAATTGTATTTTTCTTTTAAACTTTAAACTAAAACAAGCTCTTCATGGATATATAGGTGAGTGGTGGGCGATGTACGGAGTTGACACGCTCACACTGCAGTTATTGACAGTCCTTGTTCTCCCACAGACTGTATCCTCTTCACCGTGTGAGAGGAATTGGAGCACATGGTCACTCATACACACCAGCAAGAGGAACAGGCTGGCATATGAAAAGTTGCAAAAGCTCGTTTACTGCCACTACAATATAAAGTTATAAGAGAGGCAGTTGCGGGCAGACCGAGAGATAGAGGAAAATTTGGACCCGCTGGACCTGTTGTCTATAGGTACCATGGCACAAATAGGTGATGATAATGAGAACTCACTTTATGAGTGGATCAAATCAGCTGATTTAGATGATGCAGAGGAAGGCTCTGCTCCACAGGTAGCCGAGGGAACGTCTCTGGGTATCGATGTCGATCAGGTAGTAAGCCAATAGAAGGCGGATACAGACTCCTTTGATCCTTTGGTGAGGAGTTTAATACGTTCCAATGAGGGGTAAGGAAGCATCTTCATAGCCCCCTCCCCATCATCAAGTCTTAGTGAGTGATGATGATGATGAGACTAACCCCCACTTGACACTGGTCCTGGGGAAGACGACGACGATGATGACGATGGTGATGAGGGAGGCGACGGAGGCACCGACACTAGTATAGGTGGTACTAGTGGGGGTGGCAGTGGTGGAGGGTACACGACGGCTCAGAGCCAACGATCCGTTGGCCAGTTTATTGAGGAGCAGAGCTTTGACCATGCCACTCAGGACGAGGATTATGGATCTCGTCTACCATCCAGGGTGAGAGCAATAGAGCCTACATATATGTTCAAGCGTCGTTAAAAGAAGAAAGCCGAACGCGCCACAGCTGATGCTCTCACACGCAGTTTGTCATCTATGGACATAAGTTCAGATAAGGGGAATTCCACCTCTGTCCCACCTTATGCTCATGAGGGATACCACAGGTATAGACATTCAGTTAGCTTATCTACCCATGGCCTATGACAATCGGAAGATAGTTCTTCGAGTCATGACCCTTTGACAGAAGGATATTTGGGTACCCGTATGACTGACAACAATACTATCAAGGAGTCGGGGTTGGACTTGATCTGTTCCCTCAACACCCTACTCAACAAATGTCGTCGATGTATGTCACACAATACCCACGTCTAGGTATACTCGTACAGTTTGGGGAGGATGACTATCAGAGGTACATAAGAGAGTTCCTCAATTGGTAGGAGCAGAGGATGACCTGAGAACAGTACTGCCAACATGTTGGGTAACAGTACTACTCTTAACTGCCACGGGATCTGGATAATGATTACGAGCCACCTCTTCACTCTATGTGGGGATGAAATATGGCCAGAAATGTGTATTTTTTTTGAATTCATTTACTTTTGCATGTCTTAATTCTTGTAAGCTTGCATTTGTATTATGTAAATTCATTTTGGTTACTATTTGAGTGATTTCTTATAACAACGCATGACTTTTGGCCTCCATTAAATGAAAACTTATTATTTAATGCATTTTTTATTTTTTATTTTGCAATTTTTTCATTCCTGAATATGTAAATATGTGTATTTAGGCATGTTTAGAAGTTTCACTGAAAAATTCCACCATTTTCTCCATGTTTCCCCTTTTTCCCTGCATTTCCAGTTATCGGTGATATTATCGGCGATAACGATATTATATCTTTATCTCCGGCCAGCGAAACTTGTAGCGATACCGACAACTCGAACATTGGTCATCAATAAGGGTCAGGATTGTCATCCAGTAAGGGTCGAGGTTGACAGTAGATGACAATCCTGACCCTTGCAGTATTGTAGTTTATATTGGATGACAATTCGAATCCTTAGTGGATGACAATCCCAACCCTCATTGGATTACAACCCCAACCCTTACTAGCTGACAATCCAAACCCCTTATTGGATGACAATCCTGCCCCTTGCAGTACTACAGTTTATATTAGACGACAATCTCAACCCTTACTGGATGACAATCCCTACCCTTTGCAGTATTTTGGTCTATATTGGATGCCAATCCCAACCCTTATTGGCTAATAATCAGGACCCTTACTGGATAACAATCGTGACCCTTGCAGTATTGCAATTTATATTGGGTGACAATCCCAACCCTTGTGACAATCCGGACCCTTATTGGTTGACAATTAGCCACTTAATTAATCAATTTTAGAAAACAATTTAAATTTGTACTTTTTCCCACAATGCCTAGCCTCTCGTTTCTTACAGTTGTTTCCACTTATGCAGACTTTCAAGAATACTCATGAAGCTGTTTGTTGTTGGAAACTATGTTATTATGTTAGTTGTAGATGAGTTAGAGCCATACACCTCCACACATCATAGCAGCTGGGTCTGAGATCAAATCCATCCACTAGTTGATCCAAACATGTTTTCCCTAAGGCGGTGTTTGATTTTTCAAATCCTTGGTAAATACCCGTAAATGGGTCATTATATGTTTGCAAAGAGATGGAATTCTTCCACCTTGAAAATCGGTCTGAAAAGGGCTTACTTAAAATAGTGGCCCCACTATGATGTATGTGACATAGACATGGATTAAGGGAAAATGCAAATATCAGATTGATCCAAAACTTCTGGGCCCCCCAAGAAGTTTTCAATGATAGGGCATTCAATTCCCACTGCTTCATGTGGTGTGGTTGACTTGAGCTTTGGATCTTTCTCATTTTTCAGTTCATGCCCTAAAATGAGCTAGCAAAAGGGATGAACGGTGTGGATAAGTCACCTACGTCATGGTGGGCCTGACTGTTTTTACCTTCAGGTTTAGCGATGGATAAATTCAAACAACGCCTGTCACCATGACATTGGGAATGGTGCAGGAATACTGTGATTTTCAGGGGAAATTAAAAAAATCAAACACCCCCTAAAGTTAATTTGGTCCACTCAGAAGGTGGACCTTAATATTGGAAATAGGTGGATGGGTTAGAAAACTTATGCCAAGTGTTTTAGAGCCGTACATTTGTTTTGCAAACTGTGGGTCACCTGACCAGTGGATCAGCCTAATTCTGGGGCTAGGGCATCAATATAGTGGTGCCTTTCTAATGGATGGATTGGATCTCGGACCTATGTGCCATGGTGGCAAACTGTGGTGTGTACGTGAATTGTATTGCACACGCGCATGGGCTTAGCAAATCTCATCTCTCAAGAAGCTGAACGGATGCTACTTTTCAATAACCCCTGCCTGCAGCATTGTGGGGCCCACTGTGATGACTGCAATATGCACTCCATCCATTTGTTACATCATATCATGTTGGGGTATGACTCCGAATATGAGGTAGATCCGAGACTTAAGTGGACCACGAGACACAAAACAGTGGGCAGTCAACACTCAACACTCACCATTGAAATCTTCATGGGAAGATTGTTTGTTTTATGTATTTTACCAAACATGCACTTTTTCACATAAGCAATTCTCAAGAAACAATTCTAGACAATTGTTTCTTGAGAATATGTTCTGCGGTGAAATAGGCCCATAGCCTTTTCTTTTATATAAAAATTGGTAAACTTGAGAATTTGGGGCCCGTGTGGTATTTGTATGATATTTATCTGTCCTATATATGCACCCCAACATCTTGATTAGAAGAACGAAAAATCTGCCAATTGAATCATCAGATGTGCTGCATGTGATTTGGATGTTTTTGGATGGCGTTCAATTTTTATTTTTATTTTTTTTTAATGTTGTGACCCACATTAAGATTGGATCATCCAAATTCTTGGTTAGTCTAATCATCATGGTGGGGTGCATCTGTTGGATCGGTTGGATGTTATACACATACCACATGGGCCCCACAATCCTTGACTTGACCACATTTTTCAAGAAAAAATTATAGAGGGCATTTGGTTCTTTCTTCCCTTAAAAAGCACCACATGGGGATTTCAACTAGTCGAGGCATTATTTGGTAATATCATAATTGCTGAGGAATTTGGTCTAAAGATACTTTGGAGCCGAGCACGTTTAAAAACTTTGAAACATTCAATTTATCAAAAAAAAAAAAAAAAAAACAAAAAAAACTGATAAAGTTTATTTTGAAAGTCCAAAAATAATAATAATTTATTTATTTATCTTTTCTCCCCAAATTATTGTGATAAAAAAGTCCATTGCATGAGCAACTTTAATGTTTTTGTAAGATAACCAATATAAATAGTGTTACTTATTATTACAAAAGATGCACATCATGACTCAAGAATTAAGACATTAGTAGTGTAAAAGTTTTTTTTTTTTTTTTTTAAGAATCCCGATGTGCATCTTTTGTGATTCTTATTATTATTTTTTTTTTAAAAGGAAAAAAAATCTTTCCACAATCACAATTTTGCTAAAGAAAGTGGTGGACAGATATTGAATGTGTCTCATTTCTATATTCCTACGCAACATTTCTCAAAAAACAAGTGCAAACACCTTAAGGAGCTTCCTAGCGTCTTTGGTTGGAATCTCAGATATATATAGGTCAAATCATACCAAAAAAAAAAAAAAAAAACCATAATAAAAAATGATACTGATATAAATAATGATTTATTGAACTTGAAAAAGAAAGAGATGTTGTTTCTTTTCTCATTTGCTACTTGCGGTATTACAAGTTGTTGTCTTTTTTTTTTCCCTCTCAAACTCGGGATTTAGAAAATCATATATTATGGTTATGATGTGCTAGTGGTACGTGTGGATATGTCAGTAGATTGTATCTTGCTTTAATGTTTTCTGGTTTGGGCTCATGATATTGTTACAAAATTGGTGAAACAAGCTGCCATCAAGCTGCCTGGTTGTCATGCTAAAATACTAAACGGCATTGTGTTCAACATGCGTTATGTGTGCATGGGTGAGCGCTTTTGGTGTGCTCGGCATGGTTTAAATTATCATGTATCCTATCCGTATGGACTACAGTGAGCACTAAATAACTAATGCACGATATAATATGTAGCTGTATCGCTGATACAACCGATTTATCAGTCATATCAGTGTGAAATTTTTTAAATGCAAAACAATTTATAGAATACAATATTTTGTTACATTGAACGTAAAAAAATTATATTGTATTCTTGTATATATTTGTTTTTCCAATTAAAAACCCTTCTAATTGATAAGTTACACTAATATTTTGTTTAAGTAAATAGCAAAATATGTATTTTTTTACTTTTCTCTTGTGATTTTTCTTTGATAACAATACGTATCGTATTATTGTATTGGTGAGGACCATTGCAAAAAAACCATAGTTCTTGGATTATGGAGTCATTTTTTAACAAATAAGTGCCTGATTTGGACCAGTTTCCCTTTCAAAAAATACATGTCTTTAATAGTCATTTTGTATGCATCCTTGGAAATACATGCCCCAAGTACTTGAAATATCACCCACATAAGCTATATTTATCTCAAACCAGAGTTTTACTAATCTTGTTCCTCTCTCTCTCTCTCTCTCTCTCTCTCTCTCTCTCTCTCTCTCTCTCTCTCTCTCTCTCTCTCTCTTCTCTCTTTTCCATTTATTTTCGTCTTATACATTGCACGGCCTACAACTTTACACATCTGCAAGGCCTAAGCCATTCATCATTTGCGGCCCATTGAGTTTGTCTCCTGGCCTGAAAGTAGGTGTGTTTGCTCATCGGGGGGCGCCACATGTAGGAAGAAATGGACTGTTTAAAAATGGGAAACATTCCATGGTCATTGTACGCGTGTAGCCCACCTGATGGGTGGACAGACCTATTTTTGGATCAGGGAACACGCACAGCAGAACCCAAATGGCATGGATCTCAGACTAGTGCCAGATATATCTGTGGTGATGCCCATGTACGATTACCACTACTCTCGGATCATAATATTAAAAATAAAATAAATAGTGAACAAGCTTGAGTAATACTTTTACATGCTTAAGACTGCTTGTTTCCTTTTCTGCAGATATATGATTTGGTGCGGAAAGAAATATGGTATCGTCCAGACATGTTCTTTTACAGAGACATGCTTTTAATGCTTGCAAGGAACAAAAAGGTGGATGAATCAATGCGGGTCTGGGAGGATCTTAAGAGAGAGGAAGTCCTATTTGATCAGCATACCTTTGGCGACATTGTCAGGTCCTTCCTAGACAGTGGCTTACCCTCCCAAGCAATGGAGTTTTATGACGAAATGAAGCAGTCTCCTGACCCTCCATTGTGTTTGCCTTATCGGGTAATCTTGAAAGGCCTCATACCTTATCCTGAATTGAGGGAGAAGGTGAAAGAGGATTTCTTGGAACTCTTCCCTGATATGAGTGTGTATGATCCGCCTGAAGACCTGTTCGATGATCAGCAATGAGGGCTGGTGTTGAGATCATTAAGAAGGGTGCTGATTTTATCCCTGCTTCCGATCTGCCTGGTAAATCTCTTGCCCATATTTTCTGCTCAAAAGCATTATCATTCTATGAATGCTGCTACCCACGTGCATACATGGACACTGGTGTGAGATTCATGCCATCATTCGGCAGGCCCAGCTGTGTACATGTCCTAGCTGAAGAATCAGGCCAATCTGCAGGCGAGGCTGCACTTGTACCAAACAAATGGACAGGAAAAATGATTTAACCCACCAGCACACATTCAGTGTACTGGCGCAGCCCACCTGATGAGGGGTTCAATCTGAATTTTAGGCCACAGAGTATACACAGTGGCAGCAGCCGGATGAAGGGTCTGGATCTTGCACCTGTGCCCTATGCTGGCACCTGCTAGTGGATAATAACTACTCAGCCCTGGCAGCCTTCCCATTGCTCTTATTCTGAAATCTAAATCAAACTCACCTGCATATTATAAACAGCTCATGCCCCAATTGAGCTGTGATATCATGGGAGAATTTAACTTTGGAATTTCCCAGATGATTCAAAGTCCACATGCACTCAGGGAAGGTTATGGGATCCTTAGTTTCGTAGCAAACTACAGGGTTAATGGCTAGAATATTGGGGATTTTGGAGATGTCATGGCTCACTTATTGTTCCTTGTTAACAAGAGAAGAAAAGTCAGTTTCTTTATCTCATGAGACAGCCATTTTCCATGGCTTTTATCTGTCTTTTATTGTAATACATTTTATCCCAATTTTACATAGGCGGGATCCGTTCTTTAGCTGAAATGATCAATTACTCCCCATTTGTAGATGTGGCAAATGTGTACAAGGTCTAAACTGATCATGTAGGCCCACCCTTGGATGGGCTATATTTTATCAGGTGGGTTCTATCTTGAATGGTTCATAATCCGTTTTCAAATGGGTAACTGATGATTTTTCTAAAAAAATAAGGAAAAAATGGGGAAAAACTTTGATACTCTGCCAGAGTATGGTGGATGATAGACATGCACTAAGAAATTATTTAGAAATTGCATATGTAGAGAATGAATAATCCAAGTTATGATTTCTGGTTTAGATGTATCATTAACCAAAAATTATGTTTATATATATATATATATATATATATATATATATATATATATATATATATATATATATAGGGAAAAGGTACTATGCGCTCGACCTCACGATAGGCTTATTGTGAGGTCGAGTTGTGTGGGCCCCACCATGATGCATGTCGACCATCAACACCGTGCATTTGATGGGTCCCCTTTAAATTATGGGATATACCAAAAATCAGCCGTATACGGAACTCAGGTGGGCCATACCATCTAAAATCATGTGAAGACACCGTTAAAACATATAAAAGCACTTGGTGGGGCCCACCTGAGTTTTGAATGCTGCTGAAACTTGGTATGACCCCTAATCCTAGTGGGACACACATAATGGATGGTCTGGATTTGCAAACCACATCTCGGTGGGACCCAAAAAATGATTATGAATGTTTTAATGGTGCACGGCCCCTCTCCACTTCTGTATGTGGTGTGGCCCACACAAGTCACGGATTGACTTGATTTTTCAGACCTAGGTCCACGATAGAATGGTGCATCTGATTGATGGGGTAGATGTTCGAAACGCATTACGGTGGGGCCCACACAGCTCGACCTCATGGGACGGACCCGTGAGGCCGAGCGCATAGTACCTTTTCCCATATATATATATATATATATATATATATATATATATATATATATATATGACAATTGAATTGGTGGACATTTATTGGACATTTAAAAATGAAAAATATCCCATATCATTTTTCTACAACATTTAGCCCCATAAATGAGATAGAAATAGTAAGGTTATAAATGTTGACTACAATCTCACAACATAGAATCACAATGTTAATGTGACATTGTCTTTACCATTGTCATGTGCGATTGTGTATGCTATCTTTTATTTTATTTTTTTGGAAGGATGGCATATGCCATCACAGCACATGTGATCTAGGATAGTATGCGATGGCATACTCATATGCGATTGTATATTGTTTTGTTAAATTTTATGTGAATTTAACGTAAATAATTAAATATATAACTTAATTTATAGATGATCTAATAGTTTCAAACACTGAAATAGGTAAAAGAACCTAATCCAATCACTTGTAGTAATTAGGCATACATTTTTCCTAATTTTTTAGATTTTTTCAAAATTTCCTTTTTTTTTTTTCAAAAAGAAAAAAGAAAAAAGAAAAAAGCCAGGGCAATATGTGATTGCATATGCAAATAACATACACTAGTTGCATACAATGGCATATGCGATTTGACAACATTGATCTGTGCTACTTTTTGTGAAATGCCAACTGTCTTGTTCCTTGATCTTCATACAACATGTGGGCTTCTTACTAAGTAAGATGAGCTTATCATTCTTGATTTCCAATTGTAAACTAATCCAGTATATGTTTCTCTATAATAACCAAATAGATTAACGTGTGCTATAAAAATATGGATAGTACTTATCTGAAACGATAAGTATAAAAGTCAAGTTAGTTGTCCGGCCTCCGTGACGAAGAGACTACAAATCTAATCTTTTTTCGGGTAATCGTGTTTTATTCTCTTCCAATCTAATATTTATTTATGCTCCATAGATGATGCAGGACATGAAATTAACTATGATACGCAAGATCTCAGGCCTTAGATCAAACTAATTCAGAAACATTCACATAAAATTTTCACATCCTACATAAAAGTTCGAACATTCAAGCAAGGGGAATCTGTGTGGGTCCAGGCCTACACATGTTAGGGTTGGATCAATAGAAATTATAAGCCAAACGATACTCGAAGGGAGGTAAAACTCATCCACACATGCACAGTAATCAGTCCTTAATCCAAGAGATGTACCAGTTTCAATTCAAAGAACCCTATGATTAGAAAAGGGGCAAACAAATTGAAAATAATACAATCTTGGGTTAGAGTTATGGAAAATAGGTATGAGATAAAATAGCAGAAATTCTGAACCTGGCGACAGTCCACGCGCGCGGACAGTGGGCCAGGCCTGACGCATGTGCGCAGGGGCCTAGCCGTACGTGCGAGGGGGCCCCAAATGCGGAAAATGCCTCCTTGGCTCTAGTCGGCTAGAGGAGGGCTTCAAAACCCCCGAGTATCGTGTCGATCGGATGCGCGGTTTGTGCGTGGTGCTCTGTCGAAGTTTCAGCCCTCTTACAGGGCCAGATTATGGAAATCGGTTGTAGGGAAAAGAACTGCTACAAAAGCTGACGGATTCGAATTGAGGATGGTTGTAGAAGGTAAGAAGAATGGGTGATAGGAGATGGAAGCAGATCGGGATAGATGTGGCTTTGTACTACGGTAGTTAGCCCTTCGATGAAGGGAGTGCTTTGCATCCAATTGGATTTCCACAACTTAAGGACTCAGAGGAGTAGAAAAACATATGAATTTTTATTAATCTTCAATGAGAAAAAGAACTACAAGGGGTGCCTATTTATAAGAAAACCCTATACTCCAAAACTCGCGCCATGTGCGCAACCTATTACTTGGCGATAAAGTAATTAAAAATAATAATTGATCAAAATAATCTAAACCGTCCATGATATTTTAAATAACAATAATAAGTAAAATATAAGATTAA
The DNA here is from genome assembly GCA_037074715.1 of Magnolia kwangsiensis. NCBI lineage: Eukaryota > Viridiplantae > Streptophyta > Magnoliopsida > Magnoliales > Magnoliaceae > Magnolia > Magnolia kwangsiensis. The sequence goes on along the minus strand of CM073578.1, from coordinate 22,282,219 downwards.
TTGGACTAGTGGGCCATGATCATGAGAACCATGATGGGCTTTACTTGACTATCGGGCCCACTCATAGGAACCAAAACTCAATCTTCTAACTAGGAGGCCATTCTTCTCCTTGTGTATGTGCGTAGGGGGCGGTGTGTGTGTGTGTGTGTGTGTGTGATGTCCCCATCCACTCCCTGACTGCGAAGATTTCGCTATTGGCGAAACAAAACTCCTGAACCGCTCTAGGATGTCAGGATCAAGTCTCTGAAGTTCTCAGTGAGCCACGTGCTGTCTGACGCTGAGCGTGACTTCCATTTAACCAGGTACTTCTGAAACCTGCCGTCTGACGTTGATACTATTTGATGGTCCAAAATATTCTCTATTTCCTCTCTGGGTGTGGGAAGGTTAGATATGGGAGGTAGAGGCTGGGAAGAAAGGTCAGGAGGAGGCCATGGATTAAGGGACAAATGTGGAAAATCAGGATGGGTGGATGAACGGCCGGACAAAGTATTAGCGGTCCCCTGAAAAGTAATTAGATCCTCCACATTGAATGTGGAATTAATTCCCATGGAAGGTGGAAACCTCATATGCATTGAGGCCGTTTCGTTTTATAATTTTGAAGGCTCCAGCGCTGCGCGCGTATAAATTACGAATGACCTCCTAAGAATATCGCTCGGGCCTATTGTGGACCATCACAGAGTCCCTAATATTAAATTCCTTGAAACGTCTATGCTGGTCTGTAGAAAATTTATAATGTTCATTACTAGTAATGATTTTTTGCCTAATATCTTGATGCAATCAATGAATGTGATGCGCAAAAGACTCTGTAGACTTTGATGGCTTATGGGACAGTGACATAGGGATAAGATCAATAGGCTTCATAGGTTTATAACCAGTACTGTGGACTTATTAACAGAACTATTGAATGCAAACTCGGCTATAGGTAGTACGGTGTCTCATGTCTTGGTGTGCTCCTCTCTTAAACATTTGAGCAAACTCCCTAGGCTCCTATTCACCACCTCAGTCTGGCCATTGGTTTGAGGGTGATAGGCAGATGAAAATTGGAGCCTAGTATTTATCATGTTCCATAGTGTCTTCCAAAAGTAACTTATGAATCACATGTCACGGTCAAATACTATGGTTTTTGGTAACCCATGCAATTTGACGACCTCACTAAATAACAACTTGACAACATGAGATGCGTCTGAGGTCTTAAAATAAGAAATGAAATGGGGTCATTTTAGAAAAACGGTCCATGACAACAAGTATGGAATCGTGTTTCTGAATAGTCTTGGGGAGTCCAAGCACGAAATCCATACTGATGTCCTGCTAAGGGATGAATGAAACTAGCAAAGCTGTGTATAATCTTGTATTTTGTTTCTTTTGCTTTGCCAGTTGACAAGTACGACACTGCCCTATAATTCTGGACATGTCTCACTCGAGGCTTGGCCAATGAAACTTATCCTCCATTACGGCCATAGTCTTGTCTCGATCGAAATGACCCGTGAACCCTCTTGAATGTAACTCCCAGACAAGAAAATCACGAAGGGAGGTGCGTGGTATGCATAAGCGGTCACTCTAAACAAATACTCGTCTAAAATCAAGTACTCACTGCTAGCTCCTGACGGAATCTCTAACAACGATGCGTACACAACTCCAAAATCTGAATACTTAGAATAATCTTCTTTAATGCGTTCGAGGCCCGTGACTTTGACACTCATGGAATCGAGTAACGCGACTCAACGACTCATCGTGTCGACAGACTTATTCTCTACACCGGCCTTGTGCTTAAACATAAAAGTATACTCTTGAAGGAATCGAACCCACTTGGCGTGCCTAGGGTTTAATTTCTTCTGAGAGTTCAGATATCTCCAGGCCTGGTGATCTAAGAATAAGACAAATTTTTGCGGCAATAGGTAATGACGTCAATGGCGTAGTGATTGCACTATCATATAGAACTCTTTGTCATAAGTGAAATATTTTTGTTTCGCCTCATTCAGTTTCTCACTAAAAAAAGGCGACAGGGTGCCCCTTCTGATTAAGTACTCATATACCGACTTTTGACGCATCATATGCAACTTCAAAAGCTTTTGAAAAATCTGGAATTCGCATGACTGGAGCTTCGGTTATCTTGAACTTTATCTCCTTGAAGGCCTTCGAGGCCGCCTTTGTCCATTGAAACTCTTTTTTTTTTTTTTTTTTTTAATGCAATCCGTGATGGGAGCCATAATGGAAATAAAACCTCGAATAAATTGCCTATAGAAGGTGGCTAAGCCGTGAAAGCTGCGTACCTCATGAATATTGCGGAGTTCAGGCCAATTGATTATAGCCTTGACCTTCTCGGGATCCGCCGATACGCCCTCAGCTAACACAATAAGCCTAAGAAGATAACACTACTAGACAAAAACGCATACTATTTTAGGTTGGCGTACAATTTCTTGGCTCTAAGGATTTCACAAACTTGCCTCAAATGGTTGAGGTGTTATTCTTTGGTCATGCTATAAATCAAGATATCATCGAAGTATACGACCAGAAACTTCCCCATGAAGGGCTTGAACACTTGGGTTATTACACGCATGAAGGTGCTTGGGGCATTAGTTAACCCAAAAGGCATAACTAGCTACTCGTATAGCCCATCTTTCATCTTGAAGGCCATCTTCAACTCATCACCAGGGCATACACGAATTTGGTGATAGCCACTTTTGAGGTCAATCTTTGAGAAGATAGTAGCATGGGCCATTATATCCAATATGTCATCAAGACGCAGTATGGGAAACCGATACTTGACTGTGATTTTGTTGATGACCCCACTATCAACACGTCCTCCACGTGCCATCCTTTCTAGGTGTAAGAAGGGTGGGCACAACACATGAGCTCATGCTCTCTTGAATGAAACCCTTCTCTAGGAGTTCGTCAATCTGCCTCTTCAACTCAGCGTGCTCCTTTAGGTTCATTCTGTAATGCGAGAGGTTTGGTAGAGTTGCCCTAGAGATTAAATTAATGGCATGTTGTATATTCCTCATAGGGGGAAGCTCATTCGGTAGATCATTAGAAAAGACATTTCGAAACTCATGCACTACCTGAATGGTCTCAGTGGGTAACTCTACGTTAGCCTCTGGTTTACTCTCCCTCACCACAAGAGTGTATACCATCGAGTCCGCCTCCATTTATCACTCAAAATCCTTGGCATTTAGAATATGGAGTGATTTGAACTTGGACTTGGACTCCTTCAATTCTTTTGAACTGCTTGCACCACTGTGTGGTGGACTCCTTTCCAGTCATGTTCTTGGGTGGTAATGGATTTAGCTTAACCTTCTTGCCCTCAAACCAAAGTGTACACACATTCGAATGACCAAATATGGTAACATCCCTGTCATAGAGCTACGGTTTACTCAGAATGATATGGCCAACATCCATGGGAACAACATCATACCAAAGTGTCTTTATAAGATCCAAACTGAATAAGAACAAGACAACGATGCGAAACTGGAATTGAAGTTTCATCAATTCAGGACACTCTATAGGGTTGAGGATGGGCTTCAAGCTTCAAGCCCAAACGGCTCACAGTGGTAGTCGATGCCACGTTGGCACAACTATCGCTATCTACGATCATCTTACAACTCTTTTCTCCACATTTTGCATAAGTATAGAAGGTCGTATTGCAGCGCCAGTCATCAGTGTTCTTGGCTTGAGCCAAAGCGCAACGCACAATTGTGAGGGTTGCAAACTCTTGTGCTCCCTCTTCCTCATCACTAGGAGTATATACCGGCTCATATTCTTCTTCTTCACTATCACTCTCCGGGGGTACTACTTCTACTTGCCCATCAATAAGGAATACTTTGGTGCCCTCTATCATGCCGCACTGGTGGGCAAAGTGACCAAACCCCTGATACCTAAAACACCTAGTTGCCCCACTTCTACACGAGCTAGACCCAACCATTTCTTTACCCTTATCATCCTTGGGCCTCGGTCGAAAACTGTTGGAAGGTTTGTTTTGGTACCCAGTGTTAGGTTTAGCCCCATAGGGGTTGGCCTTAGTACTAGGATTGCAAAAGTTAAACCGCCTTCCCACAGATGCCTTGAGGTATTGCTCGACGTCTAACATTACTTGATACAACTGTTCAATAGTGTCTATGTTTTTGGCGAGCAATTCTCTCCTAATGTTAGGACGGAGAACCGTTTTAAAACGAGCAAGGGTGAGTATGGGATCCTCATCAACCTCGCAACGGGTCAAGTACTCTTTGAACTTCTCAATATGTTCAGCAACACTCATGGAACCTTGTTGAAGAGATTTTCATTCTTCAATCAACCGTAGGCGATAAGAGAAAGGGAAGTACTTCTCCTTAAGCGTTTCCTTCATTTCTCCCCAATGGACTATTGGGAGCTCCTTCGCTCTTTCTTTCTTTCGTTCTACCATTGCCCAAAACCTCCCACAAGCTTAATCTTGACGAATCGGACTCCACGAGCATCCAACATGTCGTACCACTCAAAATAGTGATACATATCCCCCAACCAATTTAAAAAAGATTTAGGGTCCAAATGGCCATCAAACGTAGGGGCATTTACTCTAACTCCCTCGAGGAGTTACGCATGTGGGTCATATTGATCATGATGTCCGTCACGGGGTGGGGGTATGGGTGCGCGCCCATGACCAATTCCTTGGCCGCCTTCATTCCTTGGTCTAACCTCCAGACCACCTGCCTGAGATTGGACATCTTCCCCAAGGTAGGGTTTGTCCCGAGGAAAGTTTCTAGTTGGATAACGCACACATTAAATTTCTTAAGGCGTTGGTCCAAATGCTTACCCAAAGACTCAACCTGCTGAGTTAACTTGTTCACTGATTCTTGCAGTTGCTCCATGTTTAGTGTAGGGTGCAAGCCAAAATCACGACCCGTACGTGTGGGCATACAACTGATAACTCCACCTAAGGACCTCCTACTATGACTATATGCAACTGAATGAGACTAAATGATCCTATGAGACTCTATATGAGGGAAACTATACAATGCTACCAAAATCCAGCAATATAGTTGTCAAAATAAGGGGATAACAGAAAGTAACAGCAATGTGAATTGCTAGCTTCCTGATAACAAAAATTTCAACAACTAATATTAGGAACTATGGACTTCTAAACAACTATATATGAGGAAACTGGATGCATGATAGGCTTAAACATGTAATGCATTCCCCTATAAGAACCCTAGGCTCTGATACCAAATTTGATGCAGGACATGAAAATTAACTATAATATACAAGATCTCAAGCCTTAGATCAAACTACTTTAGAAATATTCACATAAAATTTTCACATCCTACACAAAAGTTCAAACATTTAAGCAAGGGGAATCTGTGCGGATCCAGGCCTACACATGTTAGGGTTGGATCAATAGAAATTATAAGTCAAACGATACTCAAAGGGAGGTAAAACTCATTCACACATGCATAATAATCAATCCTTATTCCAAGAGATTCACCAGTTTCAATTTAGAGGACCCTATGATTAGTAATGTTAAAGAATATCTTCACTAGGAAATCATCCATTTTTTGTAATGTTTTGATTTCCTAGTGTGTATTGTTGTCTTATTAACAATCCCTAAAGTTTCATTGAAAAATTCGACTAATTTTCTAATGTTTTCCAATGTTTCCTAACAACAGCGATGCATTACGTTATACAACCAATATATTCCATGCGATAACTGATATGTATATATATCCCAAGGTTGTGATACATTACTCAATAATGATACAAAAAACATTGCTTGCTGCCAAAGGCAGTCCTATGAAGGTTTTCAGAGTTCTACTATGTGTAAGTGTCTGTTAGAAGCATCCCTTTGATTTGAATTGAGATATACAAAACTACGATGAACCTTATGTTGAAGAAGCAAATCTACGAAAGAGAACTTTGTGTTAAAGATTCCCTAAAAAGAGAAGGTCAAGACACGCTTTATTGTTGCATCCTTTTGGTTCTTCTTCTTCTTTCTTCAATCCTTAGATAAAAATGGATGATTTGTTGAATAAGTTCACAAAGATATAGGGCACTTGCCTGCAACAAAAGAAGTATAGAAGAGAAGGATATGCAATTGAAACATTTGTCAAATGAAAAGAAAGTGAGCTAGCACGCATTCTTGACATAAATACACTGAAACATTTACATCTTACCTATATCATAACACTGATATTGAAGTAAGATACAGAACTTCCTTGACATTAATTCAATTATTATTATTTTTATTTATTGGAAGATGCTTAAAGAGAATATACAAAAATATGAAGAGTAGATGTAGATACACAGAGAAGATAGTCTTGAAGAAAGGTTTATAGAGCAATAAAAAAATTATTAAATAATTAAATTGGATTGGAGAGGAAATAAAAGATGAGTACCCAATAAACACAAGCAAATTGTACCGTAATGATCATCTTACGTGGGCCTCCCATCTTGCATTGGCAAGCCTGCCAAGCATCTTTGGAATGCGGTGGAAAGGATGGAGAGGTAACTAGCCCCCTGGAAAGGTGGACTTTATCTTTGGGAGGGATAATTACTCTCATTAAGGCTGCTCTCTTGAATCTTCCAATATATTTCATTTCCCTGTTTTGCTGCCCAAAATCCATTCTCTTGAGGATTGACAAGCTGGGAAGGGATTTTCTTTGGCAAGGAGGTTCTCAGCAACACAAATTTCATCTCCTTCTATTGGAGTTCTATCTCTCAGTTGGCTGGCAAAGTATTGCCCGAGATTGGGATTGGTTTGATTTTGGGATGATGTTTGGATTTGGGCGGGATCCAGGAAAATGTTGGTGTTTGGCTTCATCCATGTCATCCTCACTTATCCAAGGCTGAAATTGAGGAAATGTCCAGATTGCTAGCCTTACTGGAAGGTTTTTGGCCTGATCTGGATGCATCAGATCATCTTATATGGTTAAGGGATAAATTGGGCAGATTTTCTGTGTAGTCTTTTCTCAAAGTTATTTGCGAGCAAGGAGATGCTTCTAGCTGTTCCTTCACAGGGTTTATTTGGCGGTACCAAGGTCCTCCTAAGGTAGAGGCATTTTTGTGGCTTGCAGGTCATTATAGAATTCTAACAGTGGATAATCTCCGAAAATGAGGGATGGTCCTCCCTGATGTTCGCATTTTGTGCAAAAAAAGATGAAAATCAATGCAGCATGTTTTTTCTTTGATGTCTTTAACGCTCTAGGAGTGTGGGATTGTATTTTCTCAGCGTTCGAGAGTCCGTGGGTGCTGCCAAATTCCATGGAGGATGTGTTTTTGTCTTCGCATATTGGGAGTCCTTCCGATAGGAGATATTGGCATATAGCTTTGCTTGCTGCCCTTTGGTATATTTGGCTTGAAAGAAATGGCAGATGTTCTAGGGACGAGTGAAACTCAGGGCACCACAGTTAGGAACGTTTTCTCCTGTATTAGGGAATGGGATTTGTAATTTCGGTTTGTTTTTTTTTTTTTGTTTTTTGGCTGTTTCTATGGGCCTTTCATTCCCTTAATAAAGTTATCATCTTTCACAAAAAATGGTCATTTAATTGTAGCCTCTTGTCAAGGAAACCAACTAACTTGACTTTTGCACTAGTTTTTCTATTAAATACTATTCAAAGTTCTATAGTACTTGTTAATATCTTTTACCATTGTTGAATTGCATACTGAAATGATACATGAGATACAATTGAAATGGATAAACCCATTTTACTTGAAGCCTGTTTGTTGTGTCAAAGATCAAAGCAAGAAAAGCAGTGAAGACAATGTAACATTGCCGTTCTATGTTTTTTGTGTTGCAGTTCAATATACTTTAACCTTAATGTTTTTTAATCTCATCTGTGAGCTTGCCTGTCCAAGGATAATGATATCTCCAATAGACCTTCATCTTAGCAAAGGAAGAAGTTGCAGTTATTTGACCGACTTCAAATGAAAGGAAGATAACAGGTACTTAAAAAGTAAAGATATTACTCTTTAGTTACTTTTAGACCTGAATAAATATATCTGGTTATGTGAGATAATTACCTTCAGTCCTAGAGATTTCTCGGCCATGATCTGTCCATTGTCGGGCCCATAATCCCAATTGTTTGGTTCATCTGGCCATTGGTTCTACTGGTACAAAGCTGGATACCCTGCCCCACCTGAATCATGGATCAGATGTCCCGGGTAAATGGAATTGGGTATGAGGAGGTGCCTGTGGGCCCAGCAATGCCATTTTCTAAATTTGTATATCCTCATGCTAGACAATTCAATTACATGGGAAATGTGGGGCCCATCAAACACCTAGTACGACTGTATTTGTCTTTCAAGTTATGCCAAGAGACCTAGAAACGTATCTGCCCCCTAACTAATACCATCTCCATATGACTTTATCAATGTCTCGTTTCATTGCAAATTATGCTGGCCACATTGGGTATTGGCTCAAATCATTCAATCACTAGAAGGCTTGTGTTTAGGGCTGGCAATGCATTGGGTTTGAGTAATTTCAAGAGCCTTATAATCTAATTCACTTAAAAAGGCACTCCCTTTAAAAATAAAATAAAATTTAGACACTAAACCAAGTTACTAGTTCAACTTGTCGGTCGCTATGGACTCATTGGTCAAGAGTTCTTGATTTTAAAACAATGCTTATAATAAAAGCGATTCCATCTTATCATTTGATGCTAACATATACCATGTCCTTGATCTCCAATACTTGGTGTTCAACTCATATCTTGAATGTGATTGTATGAAATTCACCTTGATTGGATGACCATAACCTTGTAGATAGAGATTTTTTGTGGATCTTCGCTGGACGTCCAAGATCAAATTATCAGCAGTGTACGTTACTTTGATCTTATCTTTCATAGTATGGCCCACCATGTTTGACGCCCACCATGTTTGACACCCAGTACGGAAAATCATATATGATGTGAGTCCAAAATCACGTGATGCATCACACCATAAAATCCCTAAGGCTCAACTTTTACTTTGATCCAAAACTTTAATAGGCCATGGAAAAAGAAACAGTTTCCTCTCTTGATTTGCATTTCTCTTTGCTATGGCCCACCAAAGTTTTAGATCAAGGTGAAATTGGTCCCTTGGGATTTCATGGGATGCCGCATCACATGGACTGTTCGGATTAAATGTCATTTAGTGAGGAGGCTACCTAACATATAGGTGAATATAGCCCTGGTTGTTCTTTCTTCCTTGGGCAGGCCATCAGTGAGTGATAGAACACAGAGAAAGTAGAATAAGGACGAGGCTGACTCTGTCATCTCTTTCTTCCGCTTCAAGAGGTGCTTAAATGGTCATTATCCGGGTGAAGGGATGCTGCTAGCTCTACTAGAGTGGCCTGTTCGAGTTAAGGCTGCCTCTGCTCGCCCTCTTATCGCCACTTATTCCTCTATACACCTACCCCTTCGCCGAAGCTTCGGGCTTTTGATCAAGGCCCACTTTCTATGTCATGTGGTGCGCAGGTGAACATGCAAAAATCAGCCGTATATGGGCCATACCATCTAAAATCGTGTGAAAACATGCCTAAAACATATAAAAAGCACTTGGTGGGGCCCACCTGAAATTTAGATGCGTCGTAAACTTGGTTTGACCCCTCATACAATTGGGACACACATAATGGATGAGCTGGATTTGTGAACCGCATATTGGTGGGCCTAAAAAATGATTATGAATGTTTTAATGGAGGGTAACCCCTCTCAACTTTTGTATGTGGTGTGGCCTACATAAGTCACAGATTGACTTTATTTTTAAGCCCTAGGCCCACTATGGAATGGTGCATCTGACTGATGGGGTAGATGTTCTACATACATCATGGTGGGGCCCACACAGCTCCTCATGGAGAGTTCCAATGAGCTCGGCCGTATAGAACATTTTCCATATATATATATATATATATATATATATATATATATATATATATATATGGGCCTTATTGCATGGGCTTTGGTCCAATGGGCTTGATTACAAACCTCAGCCTTTCAACACTTCTTTCAATTTGTAACATCGTGATCCTAATGAGACCAAACTTGAAACAATCGCTAGCATAATAATCCAAGATTTAAATTTAAAAAAAAAAAAAAAAAAAAAATCCCTAACAAAGAAATTCTCTAATAAGAGAATCGATGTGATAGTCATTGATGTCCATTATATAGGTCATTGATGTGATAGTCATTATAAGAGAGAGAGAGAGAGGACCTCTTTTTCACAAAAGAATGACTGTCCATTATATAGGTCATTGATGTGATAGTCATGTGCTAGTCATATCAACATTGCATATGATCGTAGTGATTTCTTCATGGCTGCCCTGGAAAGATGTGGTGGACATAATGGACAGTCTAGATCAATTGATTGTACGGCTAAACAGTCCTGATTCAAATAGGAGCACAGTAACTTGGTGCTTAACATTAGATCATGAGAAATGCTCTCGTAGCACTATTAAGTCATAATGCTCCTAGGTGCATCAGTTCACTTGGACAGTCTGATTGTTCTGAGCCGTCCATTATGTTCATAAAACTTTTCACAGGCTACAACGCAAAAATTGCGCTGATTGGATGATCCAATCCATCCTTCACTCGGCCTTATTTTCTATAGCCATCCTTTTCTCCATGCCATGGATGGGATGGTTATGATTGCGTAACAAAAGTGATTCTTAAGAATCGAAAGCAATCCATGATGGTCCCTAATAAAGAGATGGATCAAATTGTTGATTTAACATATATATATAATAAATGATCTTGACCGTCTATATTAAAAACCATTAATCAAATGGTTCATATGTGTCAAAATCATTATGATGTTTGCATCATTACCATGAAATGTGCATTGTAACAAATGAACAGTTTGGATCAATGAATTGGACTCTGTTAGTATCCAAATACAACTAGGAGCACTCTTTAAGTATTGATTAATTCTTCACAAGCCTAAGATGCATTAGTAAGATTAGAGCCGGGCATGGACGACTCACTCGACTCGACTGGTTACCCACTAATTCAGGTGTGTGTGTGTGTAATACATCATGGACCTAAAACTTGATCTGAGTCGAGTCTGAGTTACCCACTAATTCGACCTGGCTTGACCTAAAACTTGATCTGGTTAGACTCAACTTGATTCGAAACCGATTCGACTAGGATTTAGGTGTGTGTGTGTGTGTAATACGTCATAGATTATTTGGACTACAAAATCAAGCCAGAATATAGAGCAAGACCTGACAAGCAACCATACCATGAATCTTATTTATCCAAACCGTTTCTATGGAAATTTCCGTCCAAGTTATTGAATCATAGTTTGCGCTTGTTGCGGGACTTAATCCAACACCTTATGGCATGAGCTGATGATAGCCATGCACCACCTGTGTCCATGTTCCCAAAGGTTGAGGAGATCTCTCGAAAAGTATTTAGTGCTCATTTCAGTCAACTCTCCATCATGTGTGTGTGTATAACACTCTCTCTCTCTCTCTCTCTCTCTCTCTCTCTCTCTCTCTCCCCGACTCGGTGCCTACTTGATTGACTCAGTACTTTTAACGGGTTTGGACTCAGTCTGGATTAGTCCAGGGCATATTAGACTTGGATCAGGTCAAGCATGCTGGACTCGAGTCGGGTCAAGTTCGGGTCAGGCATATTTCAAAACCGAATCGAGTCGGGTCAGCCCTAACTCGATCCGACTCAACTCTAAGCCCAGCTCTAAGTAAGACCATGGCTCGGTTTAGGCCCAAATATATGAGGCAATGATGAAATAACTCAGCCTGAGCCAAGTAGTAATGAGCCCTGATTCTTTAGATTCAAAACAACCCATGGGCTGAGAGATCTAGGCCTAGCCTGGTCCCACAGTCGAACGGTTCTGATCAGCACCTTCTTAAGCTCAAGCCCAGCAACCTTAACCGTTAATATTCCTATTTTTTTTATATAAAAAACCCAATTATGCAAAGTAAAATTTTATTAAGTTAAATGCGTAAAACATAGACCATTACAAGATTCAAAATTCAAGTCTATCTATAACTAAGATAGTTTGTAGACCAAGGTATCAAAACTATGACCATTGGGTCGAGCTCTTGGCTCAAGTTCACAGGCCGTCTTGCAACCTTGTCTTCTTGGGTTCGACCCCATTTGAATTCTTATACACCAAAAACAAATATTAAAAAACCTATAATCATATAATGACAATTAAAATAAAAACTCATGAAATACACGCAATGAGTGTACAAGATTCCACTCATTGAATCAGGCCCATAAAACGAACGAGAATGCACGCATCGAATGGGGCCCACACAACGAATGATGAAAATGGCGAATAGGGACCTTTGTGATTTTAAAAACACAATGGCAAATCTTCGGGAGGCGGCTCTAGAGCTTGCAATTCACCAACACCATTCTCAACCAAGAATGCCATGGCCAGACCCCAAGTAATATGAACGTCCAAGTGACAATGCATCAGCCAAATTCCTGTCCACCAAAAAAAAAATAAAAAATCAGTGATTATTGGTTTCCTGATGCAACGGGCCACTATGTAGAAGGGGCTGTGATTGATTCGCATCCACACCTTCACCGATCCTAAAGAATGGTAGCGGTGTGATTTTTGGCGACGCCTACAGATCGGATGGCTACGATCGATGCATACATGCATTTTAGTGAATAATCTGATTAGAAATGGTCTGGGCCCAGGTTTAGATTCATTGTGGGCCAAGGCGTCATTTTTAGGCCCAATAAGAAACAAGTGGGCCTGGGCCTTCTGTGATTGGCCTACTAACCCTCCCATATGCTGTAGGATCATTTGAACTCTTGCACACACCACAAATCACAGATTGAAGATGAGATCTGTTCTATTACCTGGATTATCAGCGATGAACCGGATGACGGCCCATCCATTAACCTGAACGGCGACGGTGTTCCTCATAGGTGGATCGACGAGGTTGAATTTGGCTGTATCCCTCTGCCTATTAAAATTCCCACTACCCTCAGCAATGATGTAGAAATCATAGCCATGAATATGAATAGGATGGTTCTCAGGTGTCACGATACTTGTGTCCTGCAACACGATCTGCACCGCCGATCCATACTTCAACTTGAACAGCTTGGTTCCTGGTACAGGTTGCCAAAGCGCCTGACTCACGTTATTTGCCGTGTAATCGAATTGCACTGGTGGGGCTGCCGGAAAGTCTGTGGTGAATACACTGTTAACGCCGTGATGGTGGGCCTGCAGTATAGAGTAGTTCCTTGGAAGCACAAATGATATATTGTTTATGCTAGCGGTGAACCGCTTTCCATTTGGGCCCCCACATGTTTGCCCAGATGGGCAATCGAAGAGTCCTAGGCCCACTGTAAAGAACAGGTCCACATCAATGTTTTTCGGGACATTGACAGCTGACGGGCTACGTAGTGAGGTTGTAAATGCAGTAGCTGCACCTGTGTCGTTGAATGCGGGTAGGGACGGAAAGATGGGTGTTGTGGGCTTCTTAGCTGGGCATGGTGCGGACTTGTATTCGAGAATGGCAGTGGTTGTGGTGTTATCAAATGGAGCAGGTTGCGCACTGAAATAGGCCCGTGAAGCAATGTAATAGCGGCCTGGTGGCTGATTGGCTGTGATCAGGACGTCTGTGGTCTGGCCTGGGCCCAGCATAATCACTGATGTGGTGAATGGTTTTAAGTAGGAGGCATCAGCACCAACCACTGTCATTGGGTGGCCCGCTATAGAGAAGAAGAGCTCGTTGTTTAAGGCTGCGTTGATCACACGGATGAGATTCGTCTCGCCGGAGTCGATTGGGATTATGACAGTGTCTGCATTGTAATAATAATGGATTAATTCAGTGATCAATGTAGACCGATTAGATTTTATTATATGATGGATGGTTGAGATTGGTTGAAATTGATAGATTTTAGTGTGCTGAATCTGTGCAATTGTGCCCATTCGGTGATATTGGCAGTTGATCTGATGGGCCTTACTGTGGATAAGGGTTAGAACTGTACACGAGCCCAATCGAATCAAGATTAGCCCAACTCAGCTCAGCTCGAGACCAACATGCTACCCCAGCTCAAACTTGACTCAGCTTGGTCTTTAGCCTGACTGGCCAGCTCGACTTGGCCCGGGTAGCTTGAGTTGAGTTTGAGCTCAATCTTTCGAGCTGAGTTTGACTTTGTGCCGATGAGCTGAGTTCAAGTTTACATTTTAAAAATTTATATATATATATATATATATATATATATATATATATATATATATATATATATAAAATAAATATTAAAATATATAAATATTTACGAAACATTTATATTTAGTAAAACCGATCCGAGTCGTATTGATTCGAACCAAGTCAAGTCCCAGTCAAGTTCCAAGCTAAGCCGAGTTGAGTCGAGCTTGGACTAGCTCAAAAAATCAGCTGATCTTGACTCTAACTCAATTTCAAGCCGAGTTGAATCGAGCTTTTTCCGAGTTGAGTGACTGAGTTAACAGAGCTAACTTGGTTCGTTTACAGCTCCAAATTAAGGGATTCCTCTAGTTTGGAAGATCCTAACCCCTTCATTACTGTCCCACGAATGAATGGTTTAAATGATATATAAACAGTAGGGAAAAGGCTAAGATGGGATTTTCCATTTTCAATGAATTTAGGACTTTCCCACTCATTCTAGGGCCCACCCATCCAAAGGTCTCAATCAATGAAGTGGGCCCCACTTACGGGACTAGCCGTTCAGCTGGAGTACGGACACCACATCCTGATCGACAAGGTTTCTCAGTTGATTCGATGTTAAAGAGAGAAAGAAACCATAGTTTTTCCCGCCAAAACTTTCCCTGGTGGACCCCACTCTGACAAAGCCACCGTACCAAAAGACTGATTGATTGGAAGATCTGGTACGTCCAGTATGCGGATCTTCTGTCCTGACCATCTTCCATATCACCATTGATCAGACAGTTGGGCTCGACTAAGCAGTAGCCTATTCAAGGTGGGGCCCACCAGTTCGGGTGGGGTAATCACAAAAGAAAGAAGTCCTCTTAAAAGTTCTCCCACTAAAATGAAAGGTGGTAGTTAGCACGTCGGCGCATGATAGGAAAGGGCGCACACACACCTGAGCTGGAGCAGTTGTAAAGGTCCCCAGGTTGACCGTTGATTGTGTAAGCATCAGATATGTTTGGAGCCGCTCCTGTCCTCGTCGCCTCATTCACCACGTCTATTGGATTTGCATCCCACCATTCTCCTGCATCATCATCATCATCACCGTCAGTATGGTGATTCAAAGTGGGCCCCACCTAATCCCAACACCACCCAAAAAGTTACAGCATGTGGGCCTACTCCCACAACCGTCTGATCTTTATTTGGATTCTAATAACATTCACTCAACATAAAGATTCACAACGGGACAATCCACACGGCTACGATGAGAAGAGAGATGGGCCACTTACCTAGGATGATCGGTGCTTCTCGCTTTGGCTGCGTGAACGGATAGGATGTGTTCTGTTTTGGATAGATGATCAGGGCCCCATAAACGGTGGCCCTCAACCATGAACTATGTGCATGCCACCAAAGTGTCCCTTCTTGCCCTTCAACGGTGAATCTGTAGGTGTAGCTCCCACCGGGTCGGATTGGACACTGGGTCACGAATTCTGGACCATCAGCCCATGCGGTTCTCATCTGCCGAATACCATGCCTGCACCAAAAGAAGCTGTGAGAATATGCAAAGAGGGACGCTGCCCCAAATATGGCGGCCCACGTGATGTTATCGCGACATCCAATCCGTCCATCAGATGCGTCATCAATATATTTATATTTGTCAAAATCAGACCTATTTAAAACTTATGTGGGCCACAGCAGAGGGAACAAGCTTGGATTGGATGCTTGCGGTTGATTTGCGTGGAGGGATCACCATGTTTTATATATGAAATCTAGGCCGTTAATACCCTTAATCTTATCCGGATGAAGAGTCAGGCCAAAAATCAGTTAGCTATGCAACTTCAGTTGGCCCTGATTTTTAAAATCGATGATGTTTATGCCCCTGTGTGTTCCCTATATTGTGGCCCAATTAAGGTTTTCATTGAACTGATTTTTGGTACCCTGTAGTTTATTGAGATGGTTCATATGATGGACGGGTTGGATTTGATATATGTATACATCATGTGAGCCCCATATCTATCCAGTACCACAGAAAGCTTACTGTGGTACCACTGAAGCGCATCTCTGATAAATTTTCCGTATCCCCTATCCTGCGGCGATGTGCCGGATGAATTCCGTACATGTTGGCTCCATGTTTGGGGGATCCAGACCATCGATCTGATGGACCTCACATTGGGTCAGCGATTCTCGAAAAATCTCTTAGATTAGCAAATCATAAACCTCCGATCCGTGACCTACCAACAGACGTCCCAGATTCAAGTAGAAGGAATAATATCCGCCAATCTATGATATCTGAGACCATCGCAATCCATGGCGGGGAGGACCCAATCAATGGTCTGGATCAGCTAGCCACAGGACCCTATAATTCCTAGCTCATATATAGTCATACATCACATGCACAATCCTTCCACGTAAACTCATGCATGCGTGTTTTGCAAACTTGCACGCAATCACGACTGTAATATATGCATGCAACGTTTGCAGTGATAACATACTACTAGAAGTATGTATGTCTGTGTGTGTTATGTATGTATGCATGCATGTTCATGTAAGGATGTATGTAAATTACCAATGAATGGTTATGTTGTAGTTCGCCCTATTCACAACATTGATGACGAGAGTGTCTCCATTTCTAGCTTCCAAGGTGGGCCCAGGAAATTGACCATTGACTGTGATTATATTGTGCGTTTTGCACAGCCTCTTCACTGGTTTTGCTTGAATCTGTTCCAATCACATGCGATAAGCTAAAGCAAAAGATGAAAAAGATAACTTATAGCCGTTTATTCATCGCCATTTTTTAAATGGTGGTGATTCATTCATTGTACACATGGCATGTGTAAGAAAATTCAAACCATCCAAATCTTGGGCCCTATTGTAGTTGGAGCATGGCCCAATAATCACACTGGTTTGGCCATCACAACCGTCTGATACTGTTGACCATTTTATATCGAACCATCCAATCAGTGGCCAATGGATGGATGGTTATGATCACTCGATCAGTGGAATGTCCTGGCTGAACTGGATCCACAATGGGCCTCATGATTTGGACGATCAGGATCCGTGGATGGAGATAAATGTGGACATTGGACTCTAAATTCTGGGTACTCTTGCAGTTGGAGCATAACCCAAGAATCACACTGATTGGACCATCACGATCATCTGAACTGTCCAATGAGTTCAAGCTGCTGACCGTTTAATTTCAAACCATCCAATCGGTGGCCAACGGCTGGATGGTTATGATCACTCAATCAGTGTACTGTTCAGGCTGTACTGGATCCATAATGGGCCTTATGATTTGGACGATCAGGATCCATCAATGGCGATAAACGTGGACATTGGACTCTTCCAAAAGAAGTAGAGGACGCACAACGAAGTCATGGTAGTGAACTTCAGCTTCCACAACGAACGAGGATGCTGATAGAGTGAAGAGAAGATAAAGGCCAAGAAGAGCCCATGAACCCCATGAATTGATGCTGCTGTAAGCTTCCATCTCTCTATCTCTCTATCTCTCTCTCTCTCTCTAACTTTGCTCTTCTTTGTAGCTTGTGGTGGTAATGCAATGGAAATGATGGGAGAGAAGTCTCTTTTTATACAACATGGAGAGAAGAGGTGGTTGTTTTGAGGTTGGCAGATTAGGTTTTGATCTTAGATGGTATTGATATGATTTTTCAATCCCTTGGATTGGAAAGTAATCTTTCTTGATGAATTATAGGACCCAGATAAATAAATAAAGAGTGGCCCAATGTGCTAGGTCTATACAAGTGGGACCCACAGTTCGATGATCCAGACCGTTGATTGGATTGGCCCCACCTTAGATGGTCAAATTCTTTAAAACATTTCAATCATCCAATCATCGGTCTTTTTCTATATATATAATCTCTACATTTGTTCTCAACCATCAATTTGTCCACCATGGATCATAAGATAGATCTTCAAATCAGGATTTTTTTTATTTTTTTTTGGGTGTCATGCACCAACCATGGCCATGCCTATTTGATCGACAGTCTAGATCACTGTGTGGTCCATCCCACTCGAACAAATCAGGACCATGAAGACTCTGCTCATATCCTCATGCATCAAGGGCCCCACAACCCTCATTTTTCAAAGGCCAATTCCCCATATTGAGTTGGTGCACCCACTAGCCTATCAAAGGCTGAAAATTCAAGCAATCCTTCCTCTACAAGCATCCCACTGGGGTGAAGTTTCCTATCAGATCATTATTATAACCTTGTTATAGAAAACAAGATTTTTTTCAACGTTAATAAATTAGTGGTTGCATGGGGCCCACCAAACCTACGTACATGATCATGTGGAAAAAGACGAAATACCCCCTTTTATATGTTATGTCAAGCGCAGTAGTCAAACTCCTCTTTTATATACTTGGACAAATTTATAAAAAAAAAATTTCTACAAGCTAGGGTTTCTTGAATGGACTGAGGTTGATGTTTGGTTAAAGGTTGTTAAAAAGATGTGGACCTGAATCATTCACAACACCTTTTTTTTAATGCAGCTGCGTAAAACACCCAAACTCTTTCAGGCCCACCTTGTTTTATATTTAAATTCATTCTGCCCATCAGGTAAGAATCACATTTGAACGGAAACCCGATAAAGAATCTGATGGGCCACACCCATGGAAAAAATGCGAAACTGCTCCTAAAACCTCTAAGTTCACATGGTGTAGCCCACCTGATATTCGCGTCAGGCTGATTTTTGTATTTTTACTTCATCCTGGTGATTTACACCTGATTAACGGTTCTGATGAAAGATTCGTATCATGATGACGTCACACACAAACATATGGTTGGCATCCCATTCCTATTGTTCCATGTGGTGTGGCCTACCTGAGTTGTAAATCTCTCTGATGATTCTTTTCGGGTCCTAGAACCAGGATAGAACCTGATGGACAGAGTGGATTTTACATAAATAGCATAGTGGGCCCCACAAGCTTAGATGCTTTACGCGCACTATAAAACATGAATTTTTCAGGATTTGTATCTGAATGGGCCATGGTTTGGTAATCCAGACCGTCGGTGATTCCCTCCTGGAAGAAGAATGGGCCTGAAAATCCGGTAACCAATATTGGGAAACTTATTTTTCAGTTGAATGTTGAATGGTTTGTAATTTTCTTTTCAGCCGTCCATCTTTCGGCCACAAGTGGAAAGGTTATGATTGTCCTATTAAGGATGGTTTTTAATAATAGTGGGTTCCAACATATCAATGGTCTGGATTAGAAGAAATATGCTCCACACATGAGAATTAAGAACCTGTGTATTGTCCAAGGATGCAGGTCCCACGTATCATATGATTCCCCATTTCACACTTCCCATTGGCGTGAGGGTAAAAAACAGCCCTACAAAAGTCCAAGGTATTACCGAATGCACGGTCGAATCTTGTGAAGTACAAGCGGGCCACATGGCTCAGTTGTTCAGACCGTTGACCTTGTGGGTCCCACAATGGATGGCCCATAATTTATAAAAGAAAAGAAAAAAAAAAACTCCCATATGAAAAAAATAAAAAATAAAAATCATAATCCTTGAATGGGTGGCCAACAAATAGGTTGTCCAGGAAGAAAGTACAGCCACGTTCACATTCAACAAAGAAAAGGTCAGATATTCTAGAGTAAGTATCCTCAAATCTGAGGGTTGTTCTGTGTGCACCAGCCATCCAGAGTGGGGCCCATCATATCAACGGTTTTGACTCAGAAACCGTGACCCCCACTTTGATCAGACTACAAACCATACAAACCATAGTTTTAAAACAAAGTTACAAGATGAAACTCGGCTGAGTTGACTCATATAGACTCGATCCTAACCACCGTAGCCACTCAATAATTATAAACACTTCCCCTCTGGTTTGGATCATTACAAATGACTTTCTTCCTGTAGACAAGTTAGAAGAATATGTATCAAATGACAAAAATACTCTTAGATAGGAGTTCATTTTTCCGTGCATGTGGGGCCCACCGTTATGAATAAACGGTATCCAACCCACCCGTCCACCAAATTCGATCCCCCACCCTAAATATTGGGCGCTCAAAATAGTTAAGCTAATCTAATCATCCAATGTGCCACACCCACCCGAAAACCTCCAAATTTGCTCGGCGGTAGAGGTTTTTATTTTCATGATGGAGCCTGCATGTACAGGCTATGTTAGGCACACATGCCTATGAGACTACAACTAGCTATCTATGAGGTAAAGGTAAAATATTCAATTTCTAAAAGATAACATTGCTAATAAACCATGATGGAGGTACCCTCATTCAATCAATTAAAAAAAAACAAAAGAAAAACAAAAGAGCTGCTTGTAATTATCAAAAATCATAGAGAAAGTATTTGCAAATTATACCCCTTATCCAATTAACCCTATAAAATACCTGTCTTTAATCTTATTTCAAAAAAACCCAAAAACTTAACTGGATATTTATATGGGTTTAGTTGATCCAATGGCTCAAATTGACTGGACTCAATATTCAAATATTAGATCAGAAAATATTTTAGGTCAATGGTAGATTTGAAATTTATGAGTATTAAAAGTTATTGCCATTGACAAATTGACATGACAGGTTTGTAATAGCGCATGCTGAGATCATAAGTTATTAAACGCCTAGTGGATATCCTCCAACCTTTCATGTGTGATGCGGCATCCAGCCGATCTAATAGGTTGGCCCCACCATGATGACCACCTTGTTCAAAAATCAGCTTGAACCACTCATTAGGTGGACCACACTTGTAATTTGTTATTTACCAAGGCTATACATTGTTTTATATGGTGTGGCTCATATAATGCATCGATCAGGCTGATTTTAGTTTAAGATGATCCTCATAGCTGGGCCAATATATTGGATAAGTTGGATATTGCACTTACATGACAGGTTTCGTGTTGTCCATTTGGCTATACAGTAACTTATGGTCCAAAGCTTAGAGCTTTTCTTTAAATATTTATTTGCATTGTATATATAGTTTCTGAAATTGAATCTCCTCTTTAAATACAATGAGTCAAGTCAAATAAAGACTCAATCAAGCCTTCCAATCAACTTAACTTAACTGGACATATATTCACACACACACATAGAGAGAGAGGGGGGCGGGAAGAAATTGAATTGGACCCTCACATGGAAAGAGCAACAATTGTCTACAAGTGATATGCATCCGGCTTAGCAGGACCTTCTGAGCTAAGGACCTTCCAAGTTGGGGTGAGTGAGGTTGGAGCAAAACGGCTATCAACATGGGAAGAGTAGTTCCTTCAGCTCAAAGACGATCCACCGAGTTGAGTCGTCAGAGGATGATTCTGAGCTAAGGAGGACCTTCCAAGTTGGGGTGATTGAGGTCGGAGCAGAAAGGTTATCAACATGGGAAGAACAATTCCTTTAGCTCAGAGATGAGCCACCGAGCTGAGTCATCAGAGGATGAAGCTCAGGACTTTCCCCACCAGGAATGTCTACAACGTAGGTAAGGAGCCCGTGGGGAAGGAGCTTGGGCTTTGAGCCCCGAAGTGACCAGGTTAACCACTGCTAGAGAGGCGGCACAAGAAATCTAGGGTGAATCTCACCCCAAATCCAGAAGAGATAAGGATCTGACTTGATTTCGACCGAAGATGACTATGATATATTTGTGATAAGAATCCTGTTAGATCAGGGGGCCTCCAGTGTAGCACAGTGGGATTTGGAGGTCTGAGACCTTCTCCCATGCCCTATATATACGACCACAGACTACAAACTAGAGTGGAGAGAAAGATGATGCATCTAAGCCCTAATCTACTTCGTTGCGATCATATTCTACAAGCCTGACTTAAGCATCGGAGGGTCCACAGCCAGCCACTGGTGTCCCCCTACTCATGTTTTCCTAGTTTTTACAAATCTATTGGAGAGCGACAACAAGGCTATAAGCCATCTCAGCTCTACATCAACTTCTTTTGTTGGCCAGATTCAGGCAACAATAGATTGGTGCAGTCCATGGGAACGACAAGCCATGTTCCAATTGTCTTAAATAACTATGACAAAGAAAAAAGGGAAGGCCCTAGTCGCAACCAAGTCCTCCCATCATACCTTGTTTGTGGAGGAGTAGGATTCGCGGTCACCTCCCCAATCCCAGCTACCCTTGTAGGTGGTGGTTTAGAAATCAAGGTAGTAGACTTGGTTCCCTCAAGAACTAGGTCAAAATCCTAGCTGACAACATGGATCATATTATGAGATTGTTGGAGAGGTAGTAAGCATCCCTAGGTAACCAACAAGAAGCAGAGGAGACGACAATCGAGCAATCCCGCCCTGAACAATTGTGCCCTCAGCAGCATCAGGGGCAAGTACAAACTGGAGAAAGCTAGACACGTCTACAGAGCTCACTGAATCCAACTCGCGTCATAACCTCAATCAGAAGCGATAGGCTCGGAGAAAGAAAGCCCTAAAAGCCATGGCAGAAAGTAAGGCCCCCTGAGGGGCGGACATCGGAGAGATCCGAGATTATCTCAATAATATCCAATAAGCATAATGAGCAAAGGCCCTAGTATCCATTGATTCCCTTCTTGAGTAGATTGAGCCACCGTTCACCAACGACATCATGCAGGCTTAGCTACTACACAAAATCAGAATGCCACAGATACAACAATATTCAAGTTTGAACGACCCTGCCGAGAACATAGAGTCATTCCGAGTATGGATGGAGCTTCATAGCGCTTATGAACCCGTGATGTGCGGGATATTCTCCCTGACACTCATCGAGGTAACACAGAAGTGGTATGAAAACTTGAAGTCGAAGTCCATCAGCTCTTTCGCACGACTCAACAGAGCCTTTACCACATAGTTTATCGGAGGCAAAGACATTCGCAAGCCAACGACTCACTTTCTTATGGTGACTCAAAAGGACAACGAATCATTAAGGGATTACATCATCCGGTTCAAAGCCAAGGCCATTAAAGTTGAGGAACTACTTCGATGAGGAAGCCCTCACGGCCATGATGGTCGGACTTAAGCAAGGGAGGTCCCTCTTCTCACTCAACAAGAATCCCCCAAAGACCCGAGGTGATATGATGAACTGAGCTCAAAAGTACACGAATATCGAGGAATTATTCAGCGCCTGCAAAGATGCTAAGGGCGAGGATAACTCGACAAAAGATAAAAAGAGAAAGGAGGCTAAAGAGGGACGAACACCTACCCTAAAAGAAGGAGAGATAATGACTAGGGTCGTTCTCCCCAGGCTCCTTGAGTTTCAGAAAGTTAGTTTTTATCAGTATACTCCACTAAATACTATGCCCAAACAGGTGCTCATGGAGGTCAAAAATAGGAGAATTTTGAAGTGACCGAACAAGATGAGCGTCACTCTAGAGAAAAGAGACAGGTCAAAATATTGTCACTTCCATCAAGAATATGACCACAACATGGCCAATTATTTGACCTTAAGGAGGAGATCAAGTCCCTCATTCAAAGGGGCTACTTGCGCAAGTTCAACGTTGAGCGCAAGAAAAACTGACCAAATCCTCAGTAAGAACAATGAGTGGAGCATAATGATAATAAGCCAATATGGGAAATCCGTACCATTTTCAGTGGACCCACAGTTAGAGAAGATTTGAACCGAGCACGTTGAGCTCTTGCTCGGAGTCTAAAGCTTACTGACGAGGTCCATTAGGTAAACCTCATTAGGAGTCCTACGAAGGAGCCTAGGATAGAATCATATACGATTGCCTTCACTAAGGAAGATGCAAGGGGGATCCATAACCCTTACGATGACGCGTTGGTGATTATCATGACTATGGCTAACCACAAAGTACACAGAATGTTGGTCGACATAGGGAGCTCAATAAACATCCTATATGCAATTGCCTTCGACAAGATGAGGATAAGGAGGTCGAGATTATGGCCTGTGCGAACCCCTATGCTTGGTTTTGTAGGAGAGAGTGTGACCTCAGAAAAGAGCATCCTGTTATCAATCATAACAGAAGAGGGCTCTAACCAAGTCACCACGATGGTAGAATTTCTCATGATAGACTATCATTTGGTGTACAATGTAATCTTGGGTAGACCATCCTTGGACATCATGCGGGTTATAGTCTCCATCCATCACCTGACCATGAAGTTTCCGACCGAGCATGGGGTCGATAGAGTCAAGGGTGACCAACATGAACCCTGACAATGCTACTCAATAGCTCTCTGAGGAAGAGCATGAAAAAAACAAGTAATGCAAATTATCTCCCTATATCCCAGGGAGGAAGGTATAGAAAGAGGATCGCCTGTGGAAGATCTAATCCCTGCATAGCTCTCCGGCAAAGGCCTAATAAGGACAGTTCATTTTGGGTCACTGCTTGGTTCTTAACTTCAAGCTAAGATGACAGACCTTCTAAAAGAGCATGCCAATGTGTTCGCATGGTCTCATCAGGACATGCCCAATATAGATTCGAGAAGTCCACTGCTTAAATGTAGATCCCAACCACAAGCACATTCGATAGAAGAGACAAGCTTTCGATACGAAAAAGTATGACAAAATCAATGAGGAGGTTTGCAAGCTTCTTCAACCCAATTTTGTTGAAGAGATCCACTATACCGATTGGCTTGCCAATGTAATGCTGGTGAAGAAGACCAATGAGAAATGGTGGGTCTGTGTAGACTACACCAACCTTAACGAAGCTTGCCCCAAGGACAGTTTTCTGCTACCAAGAATCGACTAGCTGGTGGATGCCATCGCTTGGTACACAATGCTCAGTTTCATGGATGCATACGCAGGGTACAATTAGATCAGTATGCACAAGCACAACAAGCAGAAGACTTCTTTCATTATAAATAGAGGTTTATAATGTTATCGGATCATGTTGTTTGGCCTAAAGAACACCGGAGCAACATACCAAAGATTGGTGAACAAAATGTTTGCCAAGTAGATCGAAAAGACTATGAAGGTTTATGTTGACAACATGCTCATTAAAAGTGCCAAGGTCATTGACCACATAGCCAACCCTAGAGAGACGTTCAGTATCCTAAGGAGGTATAAGATGAAGTTAAACCCGAGTAAGTGCGCCCTTTACGTCAACTTAGAAAAGTTTTGGGTTTCATGATCCACTAGAGAGGGATCGAGGAAAACCCCAATAAGATTCGAGCTCTCACAGGGATGAGCTCACCCAACTCAGCAAATGAAATGCAACGCCTCACACGCAAAGTGGCAACATTGAATAGGTTTGTCTTTAAAGCCACATATAAGTGCCTACCCTTCAAGCAGTTGAAGAGAAGTAAGAAGCCGACCTAGACAAAAGAGTGCGAGTAGGCATTCAAGTAGCTCAAAGCCTACATAAGATCTCCACCCCTACTCTCAAAACCTATGTAAGTGGAGCCGTTGTTATACTTAGTCATCTCACCAACAGCAATCAGCTCAACCCTAATCAAGGAAAACAAGGGTGCTCAGTGACCCATTTATTATGTAAAAAGAGCAATTGTTGATGCCAAGACGCATTATCTCGAGATCGAGAAGTTAGCATTGACCCAGGTCATGTCATCCTGACGTCTCATGCCTTACTTTCAAGCCCACACTATCATCGTCCCAACTAATTAGCCCCTTTAATAAGTGCTATAGAAGCCAGAAGCTTCATGTTAGCTAGCCAAGTGGGCAATAGAGCTTAATGAATTTGACATAAGATATCGTCCTCTGATGACCATCAGCCAGCTGGCTATCCTAGTTTAAACTCAACTCAGCTTAATCCTCGATTCTGACTAGGAAGCTTAGCTTGGATCGGTCAGTAACTCAGACCAGCTTGAGCCAAGTTCGAGCCGAGTTCGAGTTTAGGTTTTATAGTTATACACACCCACACACACACACACACACACATACATATATATAATTTATAATTTATAAAAAAATATATTTATATATTATTTAAACTAAGTGAACTCGATTCGAGCTGAATCGATTCAAACCAAGTCAAGTTCCGAGCTGAGCCGAGTTGAATTAAGTTCGATCTAGCTCAGACTCAGCTTTAAACAATTTCGAGCTCAAAAAATCAGCTCGATTCGGTTCGAACCCAGTTTTGAGCCAAGTTGAGTCGAGTGAGCTAACAGAGCTATCCGGGTTCGTGTACTATAACGTCCTAGATTTTTCACTGTTTTAGAATTCCAAAAACCCTTGGAAATTTTTTTATATAATTAGCTCGCATTGTCACTAACTGACCCTTAATGCTCGTGGTGAGCCTATACACTGGCAGTACCAATGTATAAGGTGGCCCTAGGGCCATTTACATTACATCTGGGGCTATAAATCACTTCCCACACAGCCCCTCTCTCACAAATACGAATTTCAAACCCTAGATAGAGAGAGAGGAGAGAAAAGAGAAAATAGAAAAGAGGAAGTGTAGGAGACCGATGTGGAAAATCTTCTCCCACGCACTCACATGCCTAATCACCACATCTTTTACGCTACCAAACTTTCCTCGACTATGATTTCGGGTAAGAAATACTAACTCTAATATCGATGTAGAGCTCTAGGATAGTTGTTTGTCAACCTAGCTAACCAGTTTCATCATTTAGGTGCCCAACATTTCATTTTTGGAAACGTAGAATTTGGACTAAGTCCGAGTCGAGCATACTAACGAAAGGTGCGGACTATAAGTGCTTAGGTTACGGTTTATCAATGCTTTCATATAGCTAATGATTTATGTCCATCTTGATTGGTGTCGTATTGTCTTAAATACATTGATTTCTGTATGAGATACACCTGTGAATTGTGATAAGTAAATGATTCAAGTTATGTGTTTGTTGAAATGTCTAAATGGGAAATAAAGAATTATTAGTGCTTGCTATGATTTCTAATCTAAGATTCATCATCGTCATATGCATATAGATTTATCTGTATAAATAATTGATAAAACACATGTTGTAACTAATGTAACCTGTATTTGATAAATTGTTGATGATTTGTATTTACTATAAGT
This sequence comes from Magnolia kwangsiensis, assembly GCA_037074715.1. Lineage (NCBI taxonomy): Eukaryota > Viridiplantae > Streptophyta > Magnoliopsida > Magnoliales > Magnoliaceae > Magnolia > Magnolia kwangsiensis. Next base: position 22,255,272 of record CM073578.1, on the reverse strand, counting down.
ATTAAGATAGGATTCCCTGTTGTCTTATGCATATGTATGTTTTTCCTCTATGAAATCAATTGATAAAATGCAAGTTATATTTGACATGGTCTATGTGTTTAATGAAATGTCCAAATAACAATTCACTTGAATTGCTTTGTTAAATGCTAGGATGGATATCACACGTGGTTGTAACAGCTTTTGAGTAGGATTGAGGCTACAAACGTAGCACAGGAAATTGGTAAATGTCCTTGTTCGGGTGACCGAATTAGTTTCACCACCTTGGGTAAACTTGATGAATCCGAGTCACACGACGATTATCGAAGTGGCTAGGCCACGAGGGGTGCTTATGCGCTCCATGTTGTGCACTCGTACCAATCAAGCTTGCCTAATGAACCGATTAACCTATTATGTGTTTACCATGTATGGACGCGACTGCTTAAATCTAAGGCACCCCTCACCAATGTAAGGATCCACTTTAATTATGGTACCACGATCCACTAAGACTCATGAGCTAGGCATGGTGGTATGGGACACCGTGTCTGAGCTGTATGCCTATGCTGGGGTAACGAGTCTTCCCGTAGTGACCAGTGAGTAACTAAGACTCGTGAGTCGGGGCATGATGGTATGAGACACCGTGTTCGTGCTATCGGCCTACGCTGGGGTGACGAGCCTCCCCGTAGTAACCACGAGCACAACTTCTTGTGTCTATCGTATGTGTTTGACTAGGAATGACAAACCTACAACTTACCTATCGTATGTGTTTAACTAGGAGTGACGAACCTAAATAGATCCAGAACATAGGAGCAGGAACATTGCGGTTGTCCAATGCTAAATGTTCGATTTGGGTCAATGATATAAAGGGAGGTACCTTGCTTCCCAAACTTACTATATGAATGAGCTTAATTAATTACTTAGCTAACACGACCATGCATCATATTGCATTAGTTAGGATATGCCAAAAAGGCGTTGGAGTTGCACCGTTTGAGGAAGTATTGTTATATGTTGTCACGCCCTAAACTCAAAAATTAAATTCACAGGAATCCCAATCGTCGAATCCGGTACCGACAGCCTCCGTAGTACCCCATTCTCTACTCCTAGTGCCCATATGCCAGGTTCCGATCCTGAGATCCTACAAGGAGGATTTTTCAACTTACATTTATCTCGTAAGAAGCATAACCACAAGTTTACCCAAATCACAAAAACAACATCATCATCACATATTCACTAATATAAACATTTGAATACAATGCTAAAATGGAAATATAATGTCAAATCAAAGCTCCAGAAGTCAGGTACATGATCCAAGCTCCACGTTACTGCAACTTAACATCACCTGCACACATCTATCGCGCATAAGTTATAAAAAGCTTAGAGGGTGGTGTAAGTGTGTGCACAGGGTAAGTGCCAAGTATTCAACATAATATCATAATCATACAATATTGAAAATACCGGCAATATCATAAATCGTATGATATTAAAGTAAAATGAAAATACTGACAAGTCCATGAGTCAACAATGTTAGAATACGCAATACAGATCAGCTATACAAATAAGGAGTCATAAAGAGCCAAATATCAGATGATGATGATGTGATGCAATATACAACTTCTGATGAGTTCACGAATATCGTCAACCGTATCTAGACCATATAAATACAGAAACATAGTAACTCAAAATGTCATATGCCGCAGATGTAATGTAATATGCAGTGCGAATGGAATGACCATACTGGAGTGTAAAGTCGGGATGATAGTACGTAGTATCGCAAGCTATGGGATTCATCACAAGGGACTTCCATCCAAACCAATCTCATACCTAAATTTGGATAGTCAGACTCAATGTAGTAAACTCCTGATATCAAATTAGTCGCACACTCTAACCGAAATCCTATTCATTACGAAGGCACATGTAATAAATAATTGCACACCACTAGCCCAAGTAAATCATGAATGAATGAGTATGCAACTGTTACCTAATAAGTCCATACATCAGTACTATTCATCTCTAGGATCATCACCGGGGTCTAGTACACACTACACCAGCTTATTGCCCCATCAAGTGCACAACTGGGTAAGTGGAAGAGACCTCACTATCCGTATGGCCAGTAGTCAGCCAATGTCTACCCGGCATGTCGATAGCGGACCCATTCATGAGCTGGTCAAACTCAGCCTAGCTATGCCTACTCCCTCAAGAGGGTAAGGCCACACCCCCACCCAATTGACCACAACACAGTGGAAAATGTGGCCTACTGAAATACGACCCTCATGCGCTTATATACATCCACTCGGTTTCGACGTTGGGGTGTGCTCTGGTACCAAAAGGCTTTAGAAATTTTCACCCAGGGCATCTATGGCAGCCTGATGCTAATAACAGATTTTTGGTGTCCTATCTGTCCATCCATGATATGCCTGTGGAGGCTATGACCCTGATGTCGCTAGGGCGTATAGTAATCATAACTCACAATGCAAGATGCATAAGTCATACAATCTAGTCATGCATCAATCATACGTATACCGTGTGCTCATGTGAGATAATCTCCGCTTATCAAGGAATCTCATAACAACCTGTCCAATGACATGCAATGGCTAACCACATCTCATAAAAAATGTACAGATGATGCATATGGGCATGTATCATGATGCTATATTGTCACATACTCATAATCGGTATCAATAATGAACATCGACAATCAACCTCGACAATGTGGACATTTAACAAACATTGGCCCCAAGGAATGGCCCACATAGAGCATACATATAGTGGACTCATGACCTCACACAAGGGACAAATATACAACATTATGGGCCTCACTCAAGAGCTTAATACACATCATGATGGGCCCAACATACATCACAATGGGCTCCATCGCCTGACCCTCAAATGCATCACAATGGGCCTAATCACATAGGCCTCATATACATCACATTGGGCCTCAAATATGGGCTGAATGCACATCATAATGGGCCTCAAATATGCATCGCATATACATCACATTGGGCCTCAACATGGGCCGAATGCACGTCACAATGGGCCTCAAATACGGGCTGCATATACATTACATTGGGCCTCAAATACGGGCTGCATATACATTACATTGGGCCTCAAACATAGGATGAATGCACGTCACAATAGGCCTAAAATACGGGCCACATATATATCACATTGGGCCTCTACAATCGGCCTCGATATCCGGCCTTAACAATCGATCTCGACAATTAGAATCAGCCTTGATAATCGGAATCGATATCGACATTCAAAATCAGCCTTGGCAATTGGAATCGGCCTCGATAATCAGAATCAGCCTCAACAATCGACCTCGACAATTGGAATCGGAATTGGCCTCGATAATCAAAATTAACCTTGATAATCGGAATCGAAATTGGCCTTAACAATCAGCCTCAATAATCAGAATCGGCCTCAACAATCAGAATTGGAATCGACCTCGATAATTGAAATCGAAATCGGGCTCGATAATCAGAATTGAATTCGACCTCAACAATCGGCCTTGACAATCAGAATCGGCCTCGATAATCAGAATTGAAATTGACCTTGATAATCAGAATCAAAATCGGCCTAGACAATCGGAATTGGGCTCGATAATCGGAATCAGAATCGGCCTCAACAATCGGCCTCAACTATCAGAATCGACCTCGATAATTGAAATTGAAATCGGCCTCGACAATTAAAATTGGCCTCGATAATCAGAATTGGAATCAGCCTCAACAATCAGCCTCGATAATTGAAATTGACCTCGATAATTAAAATCGATAATCAGCCTTGACAATCAAAATTGATAATCGGCCTAACAAAGGGCCTAAGGAAAGGTCACAATGTGTACATTTAATCATCATTGTCCATCAATATAGACATTCAACCATCATTGCTCCCAAGGAGTGGCCCACATAGAGCCAAACCTATTGTGAGCCCATGACCTCATACAATCACCATGGGCCGTATCAATGGGCCGCACCAACAGGCCTCATGTACATCAAGTGGGCCGTATCAATGGACCTCATATACACGACAGTGGGCCCTACACATGGGTCTCATATACGTCAAATGGGCCCTGCACATGGGCCTCAAATACATCACACGTGGGCCCTACACATGAGTCTCATATAGATAAAATGGGCCACACATCATGGGCTAATACATATCACAATGGGCCTTGTCCATAGGCCACGAATACATCACAATGGGCCTTGCTCATGGGCCTTAGATTCAAGCAGGTGGGCCCCATCATATGGACCTTAAATATAGGGCAGGTGGGCCCTATCACATGGGCCTCAAATATACATCATGATGGCCCGCATGGATGGACCTCTAGTGGACTTGGACCACACCAAAATCATTTTAATAATTGTAGGTGTAACATGTGTATCACTGTACCTAGCATTCTATGGGGCGCATGGCCCACTAATGATGATCAGCTCTGTCCAAACATTATCCAGGTAAATCAGCACCATTCAAACATTTCCCATGTAAATTAGCACCGTCCAAACATCAGCACAGTCCAGACATTGTCCAGCACTGTCCAGACATGTCGACGGTGTGGATGAAACACATACAACATGGTGGGGCCCCACAGAACCTGCTGACGTCATGACAACAACAATGTAGCTGCTGTTAGCGCACATCAGCCAATCTGTTTCATCACAGGGTGGGTCCCACGTGAGCCATCACATATATGCCTATGCATATAGCATATATTATATTATATATTTATTATTATTATTATTAAATGACCCAAAGCCTTAATTGTCCAGCGTTCAGGCCCCGGATGCCTGGATGGATGGTCTGGATATCGGTGGTGGGTCCCACCAGATGTACCGATAGTGAGGTTTTACATACATCATGCGTGGGATCCACAGGCCTGTTGCCATCAGGACAGCAGCCACGTGCTGTTGGATGGACAGTCTAATACAACATGCGCCTCATGATCGGATGCACATAACTTACTGTATGAGACAGCAGCTGCTGTGTGTAGCGGATGGACGGTTGAATGAAGCACAAAAATCAGGTGGGCCACACGATTATCACAAAAGGAGAGAAGAGAAAGAGAGAGAGAGATAGAAAAATCGGAGTAGCGGAGGGACCCCGCCACTATGGGTCCCACATATGTGGGCCCTTAAATCACAAATCAAATAATAAAATCGCCCACCTCAAGATCCCTTCTTCCTTCTTCCATCAATGTGTTCTATAGCTCCAAAGAACGTGATCCAACGGTTGAGATGAGGCTTGGAGGGTGGAGATAGGATGTAAGAAGGTGGGTCACACTGGCTTCTCCATAGAAGCCATGGATGTTGGTTGCTTGGGTTGCTTGGGAGAATGAGAGAGATAAGAGAAATAAGAGATGTGAGTGATGGGTTAGTGAGCGATGGGAGTACTTGTGTAAGATTTGTGGTTTATATACTTTTATATTTAGTGGCACTCGATACTGCTAGATGATTTACTTACGCTGTATGCCTTGTTAAACTCTTCATATTTATGAGATCATCTAAATGTAATTAAAATTTGAAGCCCATTAGGGCACCCATGACACCTAGGAATTTGGGAGCTAAGTCCCTACACGGCCCTTGAAAACCCGAGGTGTTACATCTTACCTTGACCCAGATAGTTAAGGCAACACAGTCTACTCGAGGGGACTCATACCTCCCATTCGGCTGACTAGTTTGCAAGATCGCTCGTAACTTTGGATTCAAGCTCCACATGGACAATCTCGCCCTTGTCCATTTCATCAACGAGACTACCCTCAACAACATGAAAATAGGTCCCAGACAACGCCAAGCTAGACTTGAGGAATTCGGGGATGAGATTGAGGAGGAGACAGAAGAAGAGGAAGAAAGTGAAAAAAAGGAATAGGAGGAAGAAGTGGAGGCTCAGGACTTCGACTGGGAACCTCCCATTGCTCGTGATGACTGCCAGGATCGGGCCACCCAAGACGCCCGCCTGGCTAAGATCAAGGAAAACCAGGCCTATCTGAAATAAAAGTTCAAGAGAATGTCTCATACTCTGAAGGCCCTCCGGTGCTGCATGCAGGATAAGGGAGCACCTCCGCCTTCACCAGTATCGGAGGATTAGTTGTATAGTTTGTAGTTACTTTTTTTTTTGTAATAGCCTTGGATAGGCTTAGTTTGAATGCTAGGTTAGTGAACGTTGAAGTCTTTTGTTAGTCAGTTGTCATGTGTTCTCTGTCATAGTACATGTAATGTCATATCATATGTAACTGTGACAAATTTTGTTTAATGAAATGCATGAAGCTCCTTTTATTTAGTAATGTATGGAATGTTTGAGAAAAGTTGATGATGTAACCCTAACTTTATGAATATTGTACCCTATGTTGTATATAGGGAATGCCTCCTAAAACCACTCAGAACATGGCACGTCTCCCACTTGGCGGGTTGGTTGACGGGGCCACTTTCTCGAGTGATAGTCAAATGGACCCTAGTTTAGGTCCAGGTAGCGAGATGATGCCGGATTCAAAACCAGCCACTGGCCCCACAAATGGGTCAACACCGAGTGCACTACAGGTTCTAGGTCAGAACTACGTGTCTTCATCGACGCCACATATGCCTCAGGCAATCCCTCCCCCTGATAGATTGGAGCAGATGATGCTTTTAATGCAACAACAACAATAAGTCCTAGCAACTATAGCAGGGGCCATTGCACAGAATATGAACGTGGCCCCGCCGATGCAACACGTACAGGCTACTGGCATGATGGCTGCAAGCAGCCTATTTGAATGTTTTCAACGCCTTTGTCCTCCTACGTTCGTGGATACCCATAGACCCGAGGAAGCCGAGTATTGGTTTGATAGAATATCCAAGATGCTAAGGCCATTACACTGCTCTGAAGCGAAACAGGTCGAGCTTGTTACTTACGTGTTCAAAAAGAAAGCTAGCCTGTGGTGGGATAGTGTCCTTTAAATCGTTCCTGTGGGGTTTGTGTGGACATGGGACGGGTTCAAGGTACGCTTTCACGAGAAATACTTTTCCCTCACCTATAATAATGAGAAAGAGGGCGAATTCCTCCACCTCAGGCAAAGGGGAATGACGACAACAGAGTATGAGAACCGCTTCACGGAGCTAGCTAGATATGCTCCCCTGATTTTGGCCAATAAGCCAATGAGAATGCGGCGATTCTTGGAAGGATTATGAGTTGACATCCGTACCAAAATGTGTTGTATTAGCATTCCCATGTATGCTAAATTGGTAAATATGTCCCTGCAAGCTGAGCAGGACGGTGAGTGGGTGTCCCGAACACGCTTGCCAATGGGCCCGAGGCCTAGGCCCGAATTGCAAACCTGGCCATTTCTCGTCAAAAGGCCGCATATGAATTCGTCTCCAAGACCAATGGCTCTGCCAGCTCAGCAAAGGCATTCCAATCTTATGTGTACCTACTGTAACAGAGCGGGCCACACTGACCCATTCTACTTTACCAAGATGAGGGATAACGGCTACATGCCGCCTCAAATGGTCAATTGCCAGCCCCCGTAGTCTATTTCAGCCCCTCCTTTACTATCTGTAGCATCGGCGCAACCATACAACCAACCTCCTATATCCTGAAATAGGCCACCTCAATGGCCTATGACAGTGCCACCTAACCGCCCGCAACAAGCTTGCGTACATGCACTCACCGCCGAAGCATCCGAATCAGCGATCACAATACCACTAGCATTTGAAGTCACTGCTCACATCCAAGGTACACTTGTATTCCTTTTAGTGGACACCGGGTCCACTATTTCTATGGTAGCATGCTCTACAGTCAAGTGATTAGGGTTGGACACTACCCCTATGATCGGGGTGAGAGTCATCGCCATAGCAGAAACCTTCTCAGACGCTACTAAGCTTTGTAAAAGTTGTCCGATAGACTTAGGGAATAGAGTGGTGTGCAGTGACCTAATTGTAACCAAGATATATCATTATAACTTCATCTTCGGCATGGATTGACTCACCGAAATGAAGGCTGGTGATAGCCCATGGGCCCAAGGGCACGACCTTCACCTTCTCAGTTCAGGTCAGTTGTCCTTACCACATTCGTTGTTACGCTTCCTTATTGGAAAATTGTGATGGTCCATCACTTGGGGACACGCCAGTGGTTTAAGATTTCACGGACGTATTCTAAACGATCCGTGGACTACCTCCTCAGCGCAAGATCGACTTTACCATCAACCTTGTACCAAGTGCAACACCTATCTACTTACTGACATACCACATGCCTCCGTGTGAAATGGAGGAATTAAGGACGAAAATTGATAATTTATTAGACTCAAGTTTTATACGGCTGAGTGTATCTCCTTGGGGAGCACCTGTGTTATTTGTGAAAAAGAAGGATGAGTCATTGTGGTTATGTATAAATTATCGAAGGCTAAATCACGTCACGATAAAGAACAAGTATCATCTGCCCAAGATAGATCATCTGTTCGACCAATTGAAGGGGTTCAATATTTTTCTAAGATAGACTTATAATCCGGATATCATTAGTTGCACGTCAAGAATGAAGACATCTAGAAAACAGCTTTCAGGACCAGCTTTAGGTACTACGAATTCCTCGTGATGCCGTTTAGACTTATAAATGCACCGACTGTATTCATGGATTTCATGAACCGGGTGTTTCGGCCGTATCTTTACCGATTCGTCATCGTATTAATAGACGACATTTTGATATACTCAAAGAGTCGGAAAGATCACGAAGAATACTTGTGAGCAGTCCTTGATACTCTTAGGCAGAATCAGTTGTTTGCACAATACCGAAAATTTCACTTCTAGAAGGAAGAAGTCAAGTTTTTGGGACACGTAATTTCTAAAGAAGGAATCACTATGGACCTTGCTAGGGTGACCGCGGTACAGGACTGGGAGCATCGCGGCTCAGTCACAGAAGTGAAGAGTTTCCTCAAACTTGCTGGCTATTATCGCCGATTCATTAAAGATTTCTCCGAGATAGCCCGACCATTGTCCCAACTTACTTGGAAAGATCTTAAATTTGCTTGGAATGAGAAAGCAGAGGTAGCCTTTCAAGAATTAAAGGACAAGCTAACCTCTGCACCCGTATTAGTGATGCCAGAGTAAGGGGTCAAATATACTATTCACTGATGCCTCTCGTGTCGGTTTGGGGTGTGTACTTATGCAGGAAGATAGGGTGATCACCTATGCCTCACGACAGTTAAGGAAACGTGAAGAAAATTATCCCACTCACGACCTGGAGTTGGCGGCAGTCATTTTCACATTAAAGCTTTGGAGACATTACCTTCACGGAGAGGAGTTCAAGCTCTTTTGTGACCATAAGAGCCTCAAGTATATCTTTACGCAGAGGGACCTGAATATGAGGCAACGCCATTAGATGGAGACATTGAAAGACTTCAAGTTTGAAGTCTCCTACCATCCTGACAATGCTAACCTTGTGGCCGATGCATTGAGTAGTAAGAAAACTGTGAAATTTGTAGCCCCACTGATGGTAGGAGAGTGGAATATGGTTGAGTTCGTGCGAGATTTTGAACAGAGGATGACAGTGGAGGAGTCATTCGAGAGTGTCGCACACTTTTATGAGCAACCACTTATTGATGACTGAATCATTGTGGCTCAGAGAGAAGATGAGCTATTGTCGAAGATGAGAGAGCGTGCAAGCAACAATGAAGAATTAGAATAGAGGATTGGCTTAGATGGAGGTTTACGATATCGTGGCCACCTATGCCTCCTGAACCTTCATGAATTGAGGAGAAAATTTTTAGAGGCTGCTCACAATTCAAAGTTAGCAATACATCTTGAAAGTACAAAAATGTATCGGGACGTGAAGCATTCGTACTGGTGGGACAACATGAAGGCCCAAATAGCAGACTTTGTGTCATGATGCCTCACGCACCAGCAAGTTAAGGTCGAGCACCACCGACCCCCTGGTTTACTTCAGCCCATGCCCATAGCTGAGCGGAAGTGGGATTTCATATCTATGGACTTCATTTTCAGGTTACCAAAGACGAGAAAGGGGCATGACTCCATTTAGGTGATTTTGGACCGGTTGACAAAGTTGGCCCATTTCCTCTCGATTAGAGTTTCTAATTCGGCAGATGACCTGGCCAAGCTATACGTTAAGGAGATAGTACGATTGAATGGAGTTCCTTTAGAGATTGTGTTGGACCGAGATACATGATTCACATTTATGTTCTGGACTCGATTCCAAGAGGCGATGGGGGTAAAACTGAAGTTTAGTACCACGTTCCACCTACAGACCGATGAGCAGACGAAGCAGGTAAATCAGATACTCGATGACATGTTACGAGCATGCGTACTTGACTTCAAGGACAGCTGGGATGACTGTCTCCCTTATGTCGATTTTCTTATAACAACAGTTTCCAAGCAAGCATTGGCATGGCTCCTTATGAAGCCTTGTATGGACGCGCATGTTTGGCCCCGCATTGTTGGGCAAAAGTTGGTGAGAAGAGCTTGGTTGGCCCAGACCTGGTTCGGGTGACCATAGAGAAGATCGATATTATTAGGCGTCGACTCCTTATGTCCCAAAGTAGGCAGAGAGTTACGCCGATACGAGACAGAGACAGTTAGAATTCGAAGTTGGGGACCATGTATTCTTTAAAGTTTTTCCAATGAAAGGAGTACTTCATTTTGGTAGGAAGGGGAAACTCACACCAAGATTCATTGGCTCGTTTCAGATTTTAGACCGAGTGGGTGTGGTGGCGTACCGTTTCGCCTTGCCCACACCACTCGCAGGCGTACACAACGTGTTTTATGTGTCGATACTAAAGAAGTATATTTCCGACCCTACTCATATTATCAGGTGGGAGTAAGTACAGCTAAGGGAAGACACTACCTATGTGTTGTGGCTAACACGTGTTCTAGATAGGAAGGAAGAAGTGTTGCGCAGCAAGGTCATCTCACTCATGAAGGTGTTATGGACACACCACACCGAGGAGGAGGCTACTTGGGAAACGAAAGTTGAAGTTCATAAGAACTACCCACAAATCCTCGAGGAGTATGAAAAGGTACAAATTTTGAGGATAAAATTTTTTTTCGAGGGGGGTAGATTGTAACGTCCTGAAAAAATTCGTGCAAAGACTTAAGTACAACCTTAGGAAGAACAACCCAAGGATCGCATCCTATCGTATAATTTAGATGAGATTTATTTAAGTACTAAATGATCGTTGGATTAAACTTGGGCCACCATTTTCACAAATGGAAAAGCCTAAAACCATGAGTACTACTGACTCAATGCCACCTAGAGACCTAAGAGAAATCCCAAGGGCCTATCGCTCTCAGGAGTTCGTTGAAACACAGTAACGGACCTAGACCGCATGTCAAGGGTCCGATGACCGTGAAATTATAAGACTATGTCCGTCCTACTTGGCTTGACAATTAACGAGGGAATCAAGCCCGAATAGTTTCTAGAAATGCCCAACTTAAGTCGTGAGTTAAGAGCGTGAGAAACACAAATATCCTTAGAAAATGAACTGAAACTTAAGTGAATTGGGTCATTTGCTCTCACGCAAAGTTGAAGAATTCGGACCTTTAGTTTGTGACCAAACTTCACCCATGGGAAAAGGAAATTTTCTTGCACCTATCCGTATAATCGTGGCCCTGATTGAACACGTACGACCGTTAATCGGAGACAGGCTCTCCACAGTCGATCGGCTTATCCGATCGTAACGAAATCATGTCCTGTCATGGATCCATTATCAAGTAGCATACCCTATGGCATAGATGAGTCATGGGCCTCCCTATGAGCCTCATTCGTCAGAAACGGCCACCCACGGGGTATAAACAATGTATAAGGTGGCCATGGGGCCATTACATCACATCTGGGGCTATAAATATCTTCCCACACACCCCCTCTCTCACAAATATGAATTTCAAACCCTAAATTGAGAGAGAGGAGAGAAAAGAGAAAATAGAAAAGAGAAAGTGTAGGAGATCACTTTAACTGTGAAAAATCTTCTCCCACGCACCCATGTGCCTAATCACCGCCTCTTTTACGCTACCAAACTTCCTTCGGCTACAATTTCGGGTAAGAAATACTAACCCTAATATCGATGTAGAGTTCTAGGATAGTTGTTCGTCAACTTAGCTAACTAGTTTCATCATTTAGGTGCCCGACGTTTCGTTTTTGAAAACATAGAATTTAGACCGAGTCCGAGTCGAGCATACTAACGAAAGGTGTGGATTATAAACGCTTAGGTTGCGGTTTATCAATGCTTTCATGACAGCTAATGATTTATGTTTGCCTTGATTACTGTCGTATTGTCTTAAATACATTGATTTTTGTATGAGATACACCTGTGAATTGTGATAAGTAAATGATGCAACTTATGTGTTTGTTAAAATGTCTAAATGAGAAATAGAGAATGATTAGTGCTTGTTATGATTCCTAATCTAGGATTCATCATCACCATATGTATATAGATTTATCTGTATGAATAATTGATAAAACACATGTTGTAACTAACGTAGTCTATGTGTTTAATAAATTATTTAAATGAGAAATTGTTGATGATTTGTATTTACTATAAGTATTAAGATAGGATTCCATGTTGTCTTATGTATATGTATGTTCTCCTCTATGAAATCAATTAATAAAATACAAGTTATATTTGACATGGTCTATGTGTTTGATGAAATGCCCAAATGAAAATCCGCTTGAATTGTTTTATTAAATGCTAGGATGGATATCACACGTGGTTGTAGTAGCTTTTGAGTAGGATTGAGGCTACAAACGTAGCACAGGCAATCGAAAAAAGTTCTTGTTCGGGTGGCCGAATTAGTCTCACCACCTTGGATAAACTCGATGAATCCAAGTCACACGACGATTATCGAAGTGTTAGGCCACGAGGGGTGCTTATGCTCTCCATGTCGATTAAGTCAGCATGCACCCATACCAATCGAGCTTTCTTAATGAACCGATTGACCTATTGTGTGTTTACTATGTATAGATGTGACTACTTGAATTTAAGGTACCCCTCACTAATGTCAAGATCCACTTTAACCATGGTACCATGATTCACTAAGACTCATAAGCTGGGCATGGTGGTATGGGACACCGTGTCCAAGCTGTTGGCCTATGCTAGGGTGACGAGCCTCTCCGTAGTGACCAGTGAGCAACTAAGACTCGTGAGCCGGACATGGTGGTATGGGACACCGTATTCGTGCTGTCGACCTACGCTAAGGTGATGAGCCTCCCCATAGTGACCGCGAGCACAACTTATTGTAACTTGCCTATCATATGTGTTTGACTAAGTGTGACGAACCTACAACTTACCTATCATATGTGTTTAACTAGGAGTGACGAACATATATATATCCAGAACATACGAGTAGGACCACTGCGGTTGTCCAATGTCAAATGTTTGATTTGGGTCAATGATATAAATGGAGGTATCCTAGCTTCCCAAACTTAATGTATGAATGAGCTCAATTAATTACTTGGCTAACACGACCATGCATCACACTGCATTAGTTAGGATGTGCCAAAAAGGCGTTGAAGTTGCTCCATTTGAGGAAGTGTTATCATATGCGAAATAGGATGTCGAAGTCGCGTGTGAGGGAGTATTGATAGGTGAGGGTATGCATCATTACTTGCACTCTATCTCTGCATTAAAATGAATAGTTAGGAAGTGATTATTATGATTGCCTTATCATTATTGCTTTGATTGAATTAATAATATGTGTAACTTTTGCTTTATAGAACCACTGAGTTGATCACTCACTCCCACTCTAGGAGGATGTTTTAAAGCATCTATTAGACGCTGATTTAGATGAAGGTACAGACAACGTCTATGCTCTGAAGCAGGACTTCTTAGATGAGGAGAAGGAATTCTCCTACTTCCAACTCTCGAGAGGGTCAATGTAGACCACGTGCTGTTATGCAGGGACCACCGGGACATCTGGTCTTAGTTGGACATTTTACATATCCATATTTTATTTATTTTAAAACGATACATGTATATATTGAACCTGGTTACGTACTCAAACTCTGGAAGGAATTTTGTGAAACATCTGCAAACTTACATAGATATGTTTTAGACTTCCGCACTAACTTAATTTCATTAAATCTAGAGTATGATGTGTTGTTTAGTATAATCTCATGCATGCTTAACTCATGAAGATAAAAAAAAAAATCTGAACATCATTATCCATAATGTATAAGTGATGTTTTGAATCTCGGGAGTAGAACTTTGCTCGACCCTCGAAATTCAGGGCGTTACATGGGCCGATCATATCAATATGTATATCATCGTTATGGTTAACTATCACATGGTGTATATCAACCCCTACACCCCATAGTTGGCCCCAAATGTTAGAAACAACTACCTCGAGGGTTAATGTAATTAATAAAGGGCCATTAGGGCCATTTGTACCAAATTTGGTGTTATCAATAGGGCATTTGGTGGCCTCCTTTACTCTCATACGAATTTCATACCTTATGAGAGAATGAGAAAAAGGAAAAGAGAAAGAGAAGAAGAGAGAAAGAGGAAGAGAGATTATGAAAGAGAGGGAAGGACGTTGGTGTTTGAGGATTAGTAGCTCATCGATTAAACCCTTTAACTTACTGATTCTTTTTCTGAACCTACCGTCACTTGCAACTAGATGTAAGACTTACCTTCAACTCTTTGATTTCACAACTTATACCCACTTTACTTATGATTAATAATACTTCATTCATTTACATTAGGAATTGATGTTTTTTCTCAAATTTTCAATCAGAGGAGCTCAAATATTGGAAATCGTCTCTTAAGGTGCAGATTATAAGTACTTAGATTGTGATTTATTAATGCTTTCATTTCAGTTAATGATTTATGATTGCTAATGTAGAGTTTCTTGTTATCTTAAGTATACATATATCTTTATTTAATGAATTGATGAATTGTAAGTTGTAATGTAATATTATTTATATGTTCGATGAAATGCCTAAATGAGTAGTTTATCAAAATTTGATTATCAAACATTAACTCATGTGTTATAAATGTTTGTTAACATGATTCAAATAGGAATAGGACTACAAGAGTAGTCCAGGTAACCAATAAATTTCCACATTTGGGTGGCCGAACTAGGTTGGTCATCTTAGGTAAATTCAATCAATAAGTGTTGGACATTGACTATCAATAGTGGCTAGGCCACGCAAGGCGCTCACTTGCTCCATGCTGGTTATGTTAGTGTGCACCCGTACCAACTAAAAATGCCTAAAGAACCGGTTGACATATTGTATGTTCTCCATGTATGAGTATAATTTCTTGAATCTAAGGTACCCCCTCACTATTGTAAAGATCTATCATTAACCATTGTATCATAATCCTCAAGACTCATGAGTCGGGTACGACGGTATGGGACACCGTGTTCGCACTGTCGACCTACGCTGGGATTACGAACTTTCCTGTAGTGACGCGAGCATTACTTTTTTACAACTTGTCTATCATATGTATTTATTTAGGAGTGATGAACTTAAACGGATCAAGAACACAAGCGTAGGACCTCTGTGGTCATCCCATGCCTAGTGATTCAGTTGGAATCGATGTTTAAAAGGAAAGTATCCTAGCTTTCCCAAATTACTGGATGAATAAGCATAATTAACCACTCGGCTAATATTATCATGCACTGCATTGCATTAGTTTAGAATGTGGTGAAATAGGCGTTGGAGTCGCGTGTTGAGGAAGTATTGGCATGTGCGAAACATGTGGTCGGAGTCACATGTTGAGGGAGTATCGATGGGTGAGAGCATGCATCATTTCATAAACCCTATTCCCGTATTAAGAAGAGTAGTTAGGAAGTGATTGTTTTACATTGCCTTATCTTTATTGTATTGATTGACTTGATGACATGTGTAACCTTTGTTTTATAAAACCACTGAGTTGATCACTCACTCCCACTCTGGGACGGTGTTTTAAAATACAAACCAGACGCTAGTGTAGATGCAGGTACCATTGATGTCGATACACTAGAGTAGGCATTCATGGATAAGGAAGAGGAATTCTCCTATTTCTAGCTCTCGGATGGGCCGATGTAGGCCATGTACCTTTGGGCAGGGAGCGCTAGACATATGGACTTAGCTGGATGTTATATTAATAACGCTAAGAATGACGTAGAAAATTTCGGCCGGGTCATGCTGAACATTGTCTAGAATCGGCGTAATTCTTTTAAATAATTGGACTTTAGCTTAGCCGTCCGAAATGAATTATCGGACACACCATATATGATTTTAGGGTAGGATGAGTTAATTTAATTACTTAGCCCTATTACGTCGGGTTGAGATACCTAATTTGTGAGTTCTCGCCTAAGTACAGGCTGAAACACCTCTTAATGTTTCCTAGACCCTAACTCTACCCTCAACGTGACTATTCTCTCTTAATTTAACCTTTTTCAAGATCAATTTCCTAAGTTAAAGTCCAATTATTCAAGATGACTAAGGGTTTGGTCCTAGAGTTTTAACGTCGCTAAGTCTTAGCGCTCCTATCTAGCATTTGGCGTGACCCCGTCAAAATTTTCTATGTCCTTCTTAGTGTTATTAATATAACATCCACTTAAGCCCATATGTCTAGTGCTCCCTGCCCAGAGGAACATAGCCTACATCGGCCCATTCAAGAGCTAAAAATAGGAAAATTCATCTTCCTCATCCATGAATGTCTGTTATAGTGTATCGGCATCAACGGTATCTACATCTATACTAGCGTCTAGTTGGTGTTTTAAAACACCGTTTCAAAGTGGGAGTAAGTAATCAAATCAATAGTTTTATAAAGTAAAGGTTACACATGTTATCAAGTCAATCAATACAGTAAAGATAGGGCAATATAAAACAATCACTTCCTAACTACTCTTCTCAATGCGAGAATGGGGTTTGTGAAATGATGCATGCTCTCACTCATCGACACTCCCTCAACACGTAACTCCGACCACTTCTTTCACACATACTAACATTTCCTCAACATGCGACTCCAACGCTTATTTCGATATATTCTAAACTAATGCAATGCGGTGCATGATCATATTAGCCGAGTAGTTAATTATGCCTATTTATCCAATTATTTGGGAAAGCTAGGATACCTCCCTTTTAAACATCGATCCCAACCGAATCACTAGGCATGGGATAACCATCGTGGTCATATGCCTGTGTTCTTGATCCATCTAAGTTCGTCACTCCTAGATAAATACATACGATAGACAAGTTGTAAAAAGGTGATGCTCGAGGTCACTACAGAGAGGCTCGTCACCCCAGCTAGGCCGACAATACGAACACAATGTCCCATACCACTATACTTGGCTCACAAGTCTTGAGGATCATAGTATAATGGTTAATGATAGATCTTTCTAATAGTGAGGGGGGTACCTTAGATTTAAGCAATTGCGCTCATACATAGTGCACATACAATAGGTCAACCGTTCTTTAGGCATTTTTGGTTGGTAAGGGTGCACACTAACATAACCAGCATAAAGCGCGTGAGCACCCTACATGGCCTAGCCACTGTCGATAGCCAATGTTTGACACGTATTGTTCTAATTTACCCAGGTGGCCAACCTAGTTCGGCGACCTAAATGTGAAAATTTACCGGCTACCTGAACTACTCTCACAGTCTTATTCCCATTCAAATCATGTTAACAAACATTTATAGCACATGGGTTAACATTCGATAATCAAATTTTGATAAACTATTCATTTAGGCATTTCATCGAACACAAACAACATTACACTACAACTTGCAATTCATTAATTCATTAAATAGAGATATAAATATACGTAAGACAACAAGAAACTCTACATTAGCAATCATAAATCATTAACTAGAATGAAAGCATTGATAAATCGTAACTTAAGCACTTATAGTACGCACCTTAAGAGGGGATTTTCAATATTTGAGCTCTCATGATTAGAAATTTGGAGAAAATCACCAATTCCTAATATAAAGGAATGAAGTATTGTTAATCACAAGTAAAGTGGGTATAAGTTATGAAATCAAAGGGTTGGAGGTAAGTCTTATCTCTAGTTACAAGTGGCAGTAGGTTCGATGAAGGAATCGGTAAGTTGAAGGGTTTGATTGATGAGCTACTAACCCCTAAGCACCAAGGTCCTTCCCTCTCTTTCACAATCTCTCTTCCTCTTTCTCTCTTCTTCTCCTTCTCTTTTCTTTTTTCTCTTTCTCTCATAAGGTATGAAATTCGTATGGGAGCAAAGGAGGGGCCCAAATGCCTTATTTATAGTACCAGATTTGGTGCATATGGCCCTATTTATTCTTCTTGTCCTTCTAACCCTTGTTGGAGGACGGATTATTGGTGATAATGGCCTGATCTTTGCCCGACTAAAAAGAATAATAATACTAGTCATGAGAGACAGGATTGCTCTTGTTCTAGTACAAGTGAAAGAGCTCATCCACTATGAGCTGCAAGTTCCTGACCAATTGTTAGATGACGCAGCAACCAAAAATAGCTCACCACACGTTGGGGTTCAGTTGTCCTAGGGTGACTCTAAGACGACATAGTACCTCTCTCGCCATAAGTTAGAGAGGCAGACAAAGACCACAAGAAAAGAAAACATAAAATAGCGCAACCTCCCCAGCTTAGGGAAGGCGAAGACCCACCAAGCTAGGAATACTATAGACCAACCTGAGTTGCAGCCACCCTCAACCTGAACATGAAGGTATCAGCGGTAAAGATCAACGTGCCAGAGGATGAGGCCAGCTCCTTAGTTTGCGGATCCACCTCGGATGAGGGGATAAACCTCTAGAGGACCAGACTCGACAAAGCCAGAATCAAAGGACGACGGAGATTTGGAGTCAGAGACACCACATATTGCCTCATCTAGAAAATGGTCCAAGATTTTGGATGCACCGGAATCCTGATCGAAAGACATCGGGGAGAATGAAACAGAAACATAAAAAAAAAAAGGAGCAATGGAAAGATAGCATGCTAGGAGAACACTCCGACACAAGGACTCTAGAAACTGGAAAGACGATGAAAGCAGAAACACCAGCAGGTCGACAGGGCTCAAACGTCTCACAAAAAAAATGAGAAAAACTTGAAAAAAAACTCAATGTATTTATATACTTCCCCCATATGATGGATACTCTCGTACAACACCACGTGTCATCGCGGGACTCACTTAACTGATGAAGACATGCTTCAGCTGACATGCCTCTTCACATGTTTCCACAGGGTTTACTCTAGCAGAGACACGATGGCTCGATTGACAGGTTGACATCTCCCGACTCGCTCAGAAGCCAAGGCAACGATTGCAACGTACGGGCACTAATG
The DNA here is from genome assembly GCA_037074715.1 of Magnolia kwangsiensis. Taxonomy (NCBI): domain Eukaryota; kingdom Viridiplantae; phylum Streptophyta; class Magnoliopsida; order Magnoliales; family Magnoliaceae; genus Magnolia; species Magnolia kwangsiensis. The sequence continues at coordinate 22,236,055 of CM073578.1, read as the reverse complement.
GCGTACCTTTTCAATTTCCATGTAATAATGACATGTTGTAACACCCCAAAAATCGGAGGTCGCGCATACGCATAACTCCCGAGTTCCCAAGTGTCACTTATAACTGATTTCATTAATATGCATTCAAATTCGATTTAGTTGCACAATCTGAAATTCCCTGGAACAAGAAGCATAAACATAACTGTCTACTGAAATGAAAAGAGTAAACATATATCTATATACATGTCCAAAAGAATAGAAGGGATCGCACATGGCGACCCCCACAGAATCACAAAAATATATGTCCAAAAAGAATAGGGCTGAGCCCTCTTCTCGGCGATCCAATCCCGCCTCTCAAGCTGGCGGCGAACCGTCCATCGGCTGGAAGTAAGATAGCTCATCATCTTCTTCAAAGCTCTCCGCTCCAGGCTCCTCCTGCCTTGCGTCATCTGCATCTAAGATCGGGTCTGGTTAGTGTTTTAAAACACTGTCCCAGAGTGAGAGTGAGTGATCAACTCAGTGGGTGCTATTAGTCTTAAGTTTTAACAGGCAGCAGTTATAGCATGAATTTAACAAAAAACAGATAATCATCAACACCTAGCAGCTCTTATTTAAAATACATGCATGCGGGATGATATGATGCATGCTCTCGCCATAACCCTCCTTCGAGCGACTCCATCTAACGATCGCATATGACTGCACTCCCTCATAGCGACCTCAACTTCCAAGTCGCCACCCTAACTAATGCGATGTGATGCGATCGTGTTAGCCGAGTTATTAATTAAGTCCATTCATCCAGAAGGTTTGAGAATCTGATACACCCTACATATCAATACCCTAAGCTTGTTGCGAGGCCAAGACCCCCCAATGCTTGAGGCCGAGTCCTCGCGGTCCGTGATCCCGTCAGGTTTCTCATCCCCGACTTCAAGCACCTGAAGAGTGCCAAGAGAAGGGATCGCTCGCGGTCACTACGGGGAGGCGTGGCACCCCAGCGTAGGCTGACAGCTCAAACACAGTGTCCCATTCTACCATACCCGTCTCACGAGGCTGTGGACCAGTTTATAAGTGGGTTATTGATGGGCTACAATGGTTGTAAGGTGGTTCAGATTCCATACATATATGAGCAACCAAGGTTAACATACAGGGTTGGTCAGATAGTAGGCTAAACCGCACGAGTCAGGCAAGCGTGAGATGAGTGACATCGGGCACCAAGGACTCATGTAGTCGAACTATAGCCACCCAAACACAACCGCCCAAACCCACGGGTCTAGCCTTAGCATAATCCTACCAGAGGGACTACTGCCTCTCCTCAGGCTCCTGACCAACCATAGGGTTCAATGTTGATTCATAGCATGTCAACCATCAAGATTATCAACTAGCATAAAATGTTATATTCGCATACATCACAACCTAAGATTCAAATATCCTAACAAGCATACTACATTATCATAACAAGGTGCATGTGAGTGTGTGGGTTAGTGAGGAAGTTGAGTACTTTCAACACCTTAAGGAATCAAACACACTAAAGTCAAGATTTATAAACACTATGAAGTAACACATATGAGCATAAATCAATCAAGCAAACATGAGCATGTAGTTATTCATACGCTAAATCATGTGAGAGACAAGATCAACATCAAATACAAACTAATCATGTAAAACCATGCAATTCTAACAACACACCCTTCCTAGGTTTTCTCTAATTCCTTCAACACAATAACTCAACAAACAAAATCATTAAACCCCTACTATAATTGGTGCTTGGCCACCTAAGGATAATAGTCCGCACCTTCAGATTCGATGGAGGCTTGAAAACGACCTAGGAGATATGGATTTAGGGGGTTGATCGGTCGGAATCCCTAAAACAAGATCTAACATATGAGAAATCCATGCCCTTTCTTCTTCAATATAAGGGTTTCAAGAGAAAAAGAGTGAGAGATCTTACCTAGAGGCCAATGGATGATTTTGGGGTTGTGGCGAAGAATTTCTCCTTGGAGGAGAGGTAGAGGGTTGAAAAGGGTTGATGGCCCCACCTCGATTCTAGGGTCCACCTTGGATTTCCTTCACACACTCCTCCTCACTCTACTCTCTTGCTCTCTCTTTACTCCCCTAGCAATAGTTATTGTGGTGGGAGCTATGAGACAAGAGAGGTTGGTTGTGGGTGGATGGTGGAGGTTTATGAGGGAGAGGGCTTAATGGTTGGAAGGTGTAGAAAATTATGAGGGAGAGATTGTTGTTGGAGAATGGAGAAGGATATGAGGGAGAGGGGGGTATTGTTGTTGGAGAATGGGGAGAGGTATGAGACAAGAGCTAGGGTTTATTTCCCTAGAGTTGGGCCCTTTGGCCTTAAGTTTCCATGAATTTCTAAAATAGCCTCTTAGGACTCACTATTGGTGTTGGGGTGGCCCCAACACTCTTATGGCAACCAAATTGGGTGTGTAGGTGTCTCATGGCCCAACAAGGATTCATGCAAAGTTTGGAATTTAACGGATAAATGAATATGGGATTTGATCAAACGGTCTCGATCTTTAAGTGGCCCAGTGAAGTCTATTCCGGTGATTGGAGAGGTTCTGGTGGTCTCCTGGCCATAAAATTTATAGGATAGGTGGTTCATGGCCCGATGAAGGGCCCTGCAAATTTTGAAAATGATCGGATATGGGGTTGGGTCGTACGGGTCCGATTTGCGATCAACGGTGTTCGTGCTATGATCGGGTTCCAGATTTTGTGGACGGGTGTAGGACACTACATTAGACCTTCACCATAAATTTTAAAGAAATCCGACAGCTGAAAAGTCTAGAGTCTAATTTCATTATCCCGTGCCAGATTCCAACTATGGCCTTGGGTGGGTTGTCAAGTGCTGTTGGAACGACTCGGACAACTTACTTCCGGGTGTCCAATGAATCTGTGGTCCGCGATGGACCACAAGCCCAATGATATTTATGGTCCCTTAAATTTTTATAATTTTCTGACCTTCTCATGTCGCAGTAGGGCCCGCATGGGCTCTTGTCAAGTGTAAACTGCAATCTGGCTTGGAGGCCCACACCAGATCCTTTCCTGACCTGTATGGTCTACTCTAATGGGCTAATCCTAGGTTAATTAACTTGTGGTACCCCACCACGAGCGGTTTAAACGGATGGTCCTGCGACAAATCCTACGTGTACGCCCCAGGACACTGTTCTGGTTAGACGGGACATTACACATCTTTTCGACTTCCACACTTGTCGCCAAGTTTTCAGCCCCGCCCCTTCCAATTAGTGAAAATCTATGATGAGTTCAAAATTTGAAATTCCTGTATATCCAGGATAGTTTAAGATCTCACTTTTGGGCTCGTGCAGGCCGTGCTTGGAAAAGTGTGTGTGTGTGTGTGTGTGTATGTGTGTGTGCAACTGTTGTAGGGAAAACTAAACTGGTCTCTCACACGGAAAGAGAAATAATTATCTACAAGTGTCATGCCTCTGAGCTGAGGAGGACCCTTCGAGCTAGGGTGACTGAGGTCCGAGCGGAAGGGTCATCAGCATAGGACGAGCAATTCCTTTAGCTCAGAGATGACCCACCGAGTTGAGCCGTTAGAAAATGAAGCTCGATAGGAGAGGACTCGCCTCGTCAAGAATGTCTACAACATGGGTAAGGATCCCGTGGGGAAGGAGCTCAGACTCTAAGCCCCGAGCTCCCCAACATCCCGGGCTGACTTCGCCAACCACCGTCAAAGAAGTGGTACAAGAAATTCAGGGTGAATCTTGTCCCGGATCCGAAAGAGATAAGTATCCAGATTGGTCTCAGCCAAAGATCACTCCAACATATTCAAATAAGAATCTTACCAAATTAGGGCCCTTCAGCTTAGCATAGTGGGATTCGAAGATCCAGAGCGTTCTCCCACTCCCTATATATATGGCCACATACTCTAAACCATAGGAGAGAGAAAGGTGATGCATCTAAGCCCTAATCTACCTCCTTGAGATCATCCTCCACAAGCCTGACTTAGACATCAGAGGGTCTACAATTGGCCACCAGCACCCCTACTCATATTTTCTTAGCTTTTGTAAATCTATCAGATAGAGATAAGAAGGTCATAAGCCATCTCAGCTCTTCATCAACCTCATTTCTCATTCAGTCAACAATCCACACACACAAAGTTAGATAGCCAAGTCATCAAACTAGTATTTAATTAAAACTAAATAATAACTTAATTACCTAATAAAAATAACAAAAATTCTTCAAAATAGGCAAATAATTTTCATAACATAATTACCGACCTAATATCAGCCAAATAAAATCACAAATTATCTAAACAAAAACTCTTAAACTTCAACAAAAGATGAAATCAATTAACAAAAACATTTACTAATATCAACCTCATCATCCATGTTAACATCATTCAACACCGTAAAATCAAATATATCACATATTAGTATTTAATAGTGCAATTAAAAATATTATTAGTCGAGTAAATTATAAAATAATTAAGTAAAAATCCCATATCCATTTCTAATTTTCACTGAGTTGGATATAGGAAGTAATCGGGTAAATAGATATCCATTGTCAGCCGGGTGGTAGGCTCCTTGGAGTTTCATCACCGGTCAAGGGTTCAAGTAACCATGGTGGTGAAATCCCACGGTGTGCGTGTGTGGGGCGTGTGTGCGTGGGGCGTGAGTGTGTGGGGGTGTGTGTGCGTGTGTAAAAATAAAAAAAAAAGTATCCATTGTCAGCCTTCTCTCTCTCTCTCTCTAAATAAATGACTAAAGAGAGAGGAGTTTAGTCATTGACTATGTTAATTAAAAATGAATTAGGTAAGTTTAGGATTCCTTTGGCTATGGTCATTGCACACGTGCAACATGCATGCGTGACGTGAAGGAGACCGATATTCCGTTGCGTCACATTGGGACCACCGTACATTTCTGAAATATCACATCTGCCATCTCTTTTTAAGACATCTACGTGTCCCCCCTAATATGTCACATTTCCAAAGAAGGTGACCGCTCGGATTATTCATGGGCCTGAGAACAGGCCCATCTGTCCGTGGCCCACCAAATCAATGGACCATTTTGCGTCTCTGACCGACGCCAATCTTAAGCCGTCTAAATTTCTTCACAACCAGATGCCGTATGTTTTCCATGCGTTAGTTACATGTCTAGGGGCCCACATGGCATGTTTCAAGCCCAATAGTGGGCCCATGTGGGCCTTATGTTGATTCAAGCTGATCGACGGCTCACCTAGCTTGTCAGTTTTTTTTTTTTTTAATGAACGGCCCTGATCATGGGCCACCCACACACTCCATGATGAATGAATGGGCTGAGCTGGGCCTTGAAAGTGAAATGGGTATTTCGAAGGCTTAATGTTGTAGATATATTTTTACTACTGAGGATGATCGTATACATCGTAGTTGGATTCGGTAGTGACACGGACAATACCCACCTCGGTACTAGACGGTGCTGGAAAAGCTCCGTGGACCCTACCATGATGTGTGTGTTTTATCCACTCAGTTCATCCATTTTTCCACATTATATTATAGTAGGAGCTCAAAAATGAGGTAGATATAAATCTCAGGTGGATCACACCATGGGAAACAGTGGTGATTGAATACGCACCATTAAATACTTCTAACAGGCCAAAACAGTTTTGGATCAAGCTGATATTTGTGATTTCCCTTTACCCAGGTCTGTGTGACCTAATCATCAGGGTTGTATGGAAAACAAACATTAAAGTAGGCTGCATGTAGATTTTAATGGTAGGCATTCAATCACCACTGTTTCCTATGGTGTGGTCCATCTGAGGTTTGGATCGAAGTTATTTTTGGGTTTATAATCTAAAATGAACTAGAAAAATGGATGGACGGCGTGGATATAACACCTGCATCATTGTGGGTCCACATAGCTTTTCTAGCACAGACCAGTACCGAGGTGGATACTGGCGATGTCACTACGGAATCCAAGTCCGTATACATCTCAGTGGTCGGGGAATCAGGTTCGGTAGTGACCCTTTCAGTGCTGGCCGGTGCTGGAAAATCTACGAGGGCCCACCATGATGTATATGTTTATCCACACCGTCTATCCATTTTTCCAATTCATGTTGGTCCATAAACTAAAAAAATGAGTGAGATCGAAATCTCAGATTGACCACACCACAGGAAACAGTGTTACTTGAATTCCCACCATTAAAAACTTCCTATGGCCCACTGTAATGTTTACATTTCCATAAAACCTGTTGATTAGGTCACACAGACCTGGATGAAAGTAAAAGATGAGTATCAGCTCAATCCAGCACTTATTGTGGCCCCAAGAAGTTTTTAATGGTAGACCTTCAATCACCACTGTTTCCTATAGTGGGGTCCACCTGATGAGATTTTTATATTGTTCATTTCTATGTTTGTTCTATGAAATGAGCTAAAAAAAATGAATGAACGGAGTGGATAAAATACATACTTCATGGTAGACCCCGTATAGCTTTACAGATACAGACAACGAGTCATGTATACAACATCCAAGCCATCAAAAATATAAAAAAGAACGTTTGAAGATTACTCTACCTACCCATGTGGCCCACCTGATGAGTGGCCTGTTCTGATTTTTTGCACCCAACTGGTTTTCATGTTGGGACCAAACTTTTCAACGGCTAGGATGCCGTATACACACGACAGGTTGGCCAAATGTCATTACAAAATTGAGCACTGACCACCAGCAAGCAATCACCACACCTCGTGGGCCCGCCAACATGCCACTTGCATAGGACATCCGTAGCAATGCCCCTCCACCAGGACGGAGCAGCTTTCGGTGGATCCCCGACTGTGGGGCCCACCTTGATGTACGTTCATTAAATCCACGCCGTCCATCTGCTTTGAAAGATCATTTTAGATCGTTATCCAAAAAATTAAGTAGATCCAACTCTTAGGAGGACCACACCACAAGAAATACTGACTATTAAAAAGTTTTTGTGGACCACAAAAGTTTTCGATCCAGCTGATATTTGTATGATCCCTTCATCCACGTCTTTATGACCTTATCGACAGGTTGGATGGCAACTGAAGATTCCGGCGGTCCCCAAGAAGCTTTTCACGGTGGGTATTCAATCACCACTGTTTCTGTTGTGTGGTCCATATAAGATTTGGATCTTCTTCATTCTCGCTATTATGCCCTAAAATGATCTTTCAAAACAGATGTACGGAGTGGATGTAAGTCACATACATCAAGGTGGGCCCCACAGTCAGGGATCCACCGAAACCGTATCCCACCATGACCATCACCCGGAACAAAAATCAGGCCAGTACACTCATCATATAGGCCACATCTCACGAATCTTTAAACAAACGACGGCCCAACTCAACATACAGGTGCGGCCCACCTATTCAACGGATCAGCCTGACTTTCGAGAAACGAAAAATAAATAGTTCAACCTACTGATTTATCGGTACTGATGTCCCAAAAAGTGACACGTTTACGAAAAAGACAGTAGAATACCACAAGTTATGGTACAAGTGCATAGGTGGGATATTTTGTAATCTAAAAACGTAGATAAAAATGGAAATGAATGTCCCAAGTTGCATTGATTTTCCTTGTAAATGAAGGAAATGCAGAGATTCTTTGTCTAAAAAGCCTCCTTTCTTTTGCTTGAGGATTTCACTTTCCTTTAAAGAAATCAATTATTAAATAGAAATTGGGTAGGATTGGAAATGTGGAAAAGATGGAATTAGGTGAGATAATTCCTCCATTTTAAAACAACAAACACCAAATTACAAAATACATTAATGTTGAATGGGTCCTATCCAAACTTATACATATGTGTGAGCCCCACCGATATAGGACCTGATTTGGAATGCGTGTGTGAGATCTGATCCTTTTATCTCGTTGGAAATAGAGGTTAGATCTAATGCTTTGAAAATTTTGGCTGTTTGGATAATTGGGTAGGCCACTATGTACAAAATAAACCAATGGTTGAAATTTTTTGGGGTTCGGTCAACATTTTTTCCTGTATTGTGGTCTACCTGAGATTTTGATATGCTCTATTTCTGGTCTTATTCAGTAAAATGATCTGTAAAAATGGATGGATGGCGTGGATATGATACACATAAATCAAATTGGTCCCTACGGTCAGGGACGTACCGTGCCGGGCGAGACCGACGCCGCACCTAATCTGCACTCATGAGCGGCCCCGAGTGACGGATGGACGCGGATTTCCTGCCAAAGCCTTTCGCAGGAAGTTCCTGCGCAAGGATTCTGGGTGGGGCCCACTGCGATATTTTTGAAAAATCTAACCCGTCCATCCGTTTTTATATATCAATTTAACGCAGAAAACCAAAAACAAGGTGGAATCCAAACTAAAATAGGCCACAAGAGAGGAAACAGTGGGTATTTAGTGACAACCGTTGATATATTTATATGGAAACAAAATTTTGTTTCGGTCTAAGTTTTTGGTGTTTTCACTTCATCCCAGTGAAGATGACCTTATAAACGGTTTGGATGACATATAAACATCAAGGTGAAGCCTTGAAAGGTATCAACGGTAGGCATTCCTTTCTCCACTCTTTCATCTCGTATGGTCCACTTGAGTTTTGAATCCTCATCAATTTTGGTGGCATCACCTAAAATGAGTTCGAAAAATGTATGGACGGGTTGGATTTCTAGTAAATATCACGGTGGACCCCACATTGCATCCCAGCGCAGGAACTTCTGCGAAGAGCTTTCACAGGAAATGCGCGTCCGCGACGGATCTATACAGGTTTTATTAGAAATCGGATTTCAGTGGGCCCAGACCAAGCTCAGATCTGGGCGGCCATTTTACTTTTGGGCCTGATATTGCAAGTGGGCCCGGAAGTTACGAAGCAGCCCAGCCTACAGAGAATCAATGAACGGGCATAAGGTTCAGGATCGTGACTGGGTCTTGTAGAAATACTTACGCGATCTAGGCTCAAGATCTGACCGTTAATTCTCTAGAATGAGAGTCAGGCCACAGAGCAGAGATCACCCACTTCGGGCCTAGTCAGTGACAGGCCGGACCCAGGACCGCCAAAGTCCAATCCGACCCATTGATAGTCTTAAGGCTCTCATGCCAACGAGACCCACACATGTGAGATCTGAGCCATTCATCGGGCAGGAATAGGAATGAGTTCAAAAGCGGTCCACTCGTAAGGTAGCCGCGCGTGTATTTTGAATGTGGACCGTTGGCTTTATTTCAAAGAGAGATGATCTGATAGAACCATTTTTCCTGCCAAATTTTCGCATCTGGAGAAAATCCTATCCGTACAAATTGTGGGCCACACCATATTGATCTCCAAATATGGAAATCAGGTTGATCCACTGGTAGAGTGGGACACCGTCGAGCATCAACCGTTAGCCAATCGTATGACTTGGTGTGTCTGCTCACCCAATGTGTTGAACGGAAATGGATTGGCTACTCCTCCCCCGGGCCACCAGCCCGGTGACTGATGGTCGGTGCTCTGTGGGCCTCACCATGATGTATGTGTTTCATCCATTTTTACAGATTATTTTAGGTTTGACTCCAAAAATGAGAGGGATATAAATCTCAGGTGGACCACACTACAGGAAAACAATATTGATTGGATATCTACCATTAAAATCCTCCTACTGCCCACTGTGCTGTTTATTTGAAATCCAATCTGTTGATTAGGTCATATACACCCAGATGAAAGGAAAAAACAAAGATCAGCTTGATCCAAAACTTTTATGTCTCCCAAAAAGTTTTTAATGGTCGACATTCATTCAACACTCTTTCCTGTAATGTGGTCCACTTGAAATTGGGATATAACTCATTTTTGGTTTCATGCCATAAAATGATCTAGGATGATAGATGCTCATTTTTGGTTTCATGCCATAAAATGATCTAGAAAAATAGATGGACGGCATGGATGAAACACATACATCATGTTGGGGCCCACAAATTACCAACCATCAGCCATTGGGTGGTGGCAGGGGGAGTAGCCAAGCCGTTTCCGTGTTAAACGGCCTGATTTTCACACCGGGTGATCATAATGAAGTGGCCCACCTTTCGTACGGGTCAGTTGTAAAGTTGATGTATCATAACTTATGATACAACGGCTGTATCTGGTCATCTCTCTATTTCTAATGTCCACCTTCTATACATCTATCCCACCTCATGAAATCAAAGAACTTTCCTTTTGTACGGGATACTTTGCTGGCCCAACAACCATGATAGTAGGGCCCGCCTTTGATGATCCAGACCATTCATCTGGTGGCCCATTATGGGATGGATCACCATCCCTATATGTACATGAGCATGTGAATGTGCATGCACGTGCATGTGGTGTCATGGGAGGCATGTGAACCTTGTGTCAGGATAGTGGGCCATGTCCCTAGATGGCCCTTGGTGGAAAACAACAGCAGCCGGACACTTCCAACCATCCACTTCTTCATTCGAATATCTTTTGATCAAGACCGTTGTAATTCTTTATCATGATGTTGCAATGGTATCATAATTTTTTTTAAAAATATATTTAAAATGGTAAAACTTGTAGAATGAACGGTTTAACTTTAATATCCCACACACGTGACTATGAAACACGTGGGAAAGACACGAGCTCACAATCTTTGACTCGGCAGATATTTTACATGTTAGATGGCATGGCATGATGATTAGCCATAAGGCCTAGATAAAGATGATAGTGATAATGCCATTTCATAGAAAAATGAACGGCTAAAAATAATTGCCTCCAAATTAAGGTATGGCCCACCTGATGCATGTATCGTCCTCATTTTTGGAATGATGGGATGCACCGTGCACCTTTTGTATGAGATGGCTGTCATAACCATCTCAAGTGGGCCCCACAATTATTGAGTCTTCCCCTTTTTTGAAAAAATAGACAAAAGGCATTTTGATCATTTTAGCTTTACAAAAAGATAGTTGGAAACTTTACAAAGGAAAGAAGGCCTTTGAAAAATCATAAAGCTTGAGATTTTTACCATTGAGTTAGGTTTTTTTTAAAAATGATAATAAAGGTAACCTCTTTTTTAACCATATTTGGTTAAGAAATGAAAATGAAAAAAAACCTTTTCTTTCCTTATTAATATTTTAACTAAGAGTAATTTTAAAAATAATTATTTTTCTAATCTTTCAATAAGTAGTTAAAAAGTAGTTTTTCTTTTTAACTACTTTCACATCTCTCTTTTTCTACTTAAACACACAACAAGGTAGCAATGGGTCATGTCACTATCCGACATTAAAGACCTTTACACCCTAGTTCAACCCAAGCTTGAACCCACAACGATTGGTTATATCGGGACTTGACTAGAAATTTAATAAATTTTCTATTTCTCACTTGAATGCTGGGTAGATCAAGTGGGCTGCATTTAAAAAAAAAAAAAACACTTAAAATGAATGAAATCACATGGTTACATTTATAATGCATGAGTCACCACTCAAGAATTAGAATGACATATTTGTAGGATTTAAGACGAACTTATAAAGTTGGGTGGGTAGGGTCAATCTTTCGATAAGTAGTTTTTCTTTTTAACTACTTTCACATCTCTCTTTTTCTACTTAAACACACAAATAGGTAGCAATGGGTCATGTCACTATCCGACATTAAAGACATTACACCCTAGTTCAACCCAAGCCTGAACCCACAACGATTGGTTATATCAGGACTTGACTAGAAATTTAATAAAATCCCTATTTCTCACTTGAATGTCGGGTAAACCAAGTGGGCTGCATATTAAAAAAAGACACTTAAAAAGAATGAAATCACATGGTCACATTTATGATATATGAGTCACCACTCAAGAATTAGAATGACATATTTGTATGATTTAAGACGACCTTATAAAGTTGGGTGGGTGGGGTCAATCTTTCTATAAGTAGTTTTTCTTTTTAACTACTTTCACATCTCTCTTTTTCTACTTAAACACACAACTAGGTAGCAATGGGTCATGTCACTATCCGACATTAAAGACCTTACACCCTAGTTCAACCCAAGCCTGAACCCACAACAATTGGTTATATCAGGACTTGACTAAAAAATTAATAAAATCCCTATTTCTCACTTGAATGTCGGGTAGACCAAGTGGGCTGCATATTAAAAAAAGGCACTTAAAAAGAATGAAATCACATGGTTACATTTATGATGCATGAGTTACCACTCAAGAATTAGAATGACATATTTGTAGGATTTAAGACGAACTTATGAAGTTGGGTGGGTGGGGTCAATCTTTCGATTAACTACTTTCACATCTCTCTTTTTCTACCTAAACACATAACTAGGTAGCAATGGGTCATGTCACTATCCGACATTAAAGACCTTACACCCTAGTTCAACCCAACCCTGAACCCATAACGATTGGTTATATCAGGACTTGACTAGAAATTTAATAAAATCCCTATTTATCACTTGAATGTCGGGTAGACCAAGTGGACTGCATATTTAATAAAGACACTTAAAAAGAATGAAATCACATGGTTACATTTATGATGCATGAGTCACCACTCAAGAATTAGAATGACATATTTGTAGGATTTAAGACGAACTTATGAAGTTGGGTGGGTGGGGTCAATGTCCCAACTCCTTGTGCAACACGATATCCGGACACGAACACGAGCAGGGGGGGGAGTGTATGTGTGTGTATGCCGGTTCGACCCAATGCTCGTCGACTCATCAAGAGTAACATATTCATAAAGCATGTTGCTGGACCTAAGAAGGAAAGAAGAAGAGAAACAAGAGACCAAAGAGAAGAAAAGCAGAAAAGAATAAAGGAAGGAAAATATAAGAAGAAAAGAAACATAAGAGAAATGAGAAGGAATAGATAGCAACAATAGAGAGTTCTCTCCCATTTGGGTTGATCCACCAAATCGACTCAGCCTGCCGAATCGTGCCGTATTTGTCAAGTTCAACCTTAGTTGGAAGAGATTAGAAGCTTGGTAGAACTCCCATAATGCTATAGAAGTAAATCCATTTATGCATGAAAATGCTTACATTCAAGTGAAATCGTTTGACATATAGATTGATTTAGTGTCTTCTAGCTATCTTAGATCAGATCGGTATGAATCATATGATTTCTAAGGCCAAAACATACAAGGGACCTAATTTCTAAATCGATCTAACCATAAGATGGGCCACATCAGTCATATTTAATTGTAGACATTGATTTGTATATTTGATTCTAAGATGATAATCGAGCGGATCAAATTTAATCCCTACCATTCATGTACAATCTAGGACAAATCCATTATAAAATCCAGAAAGATGGGTAGATTCGATTGTCCAGTGGGCCACGAGGATAAAGGAAAGACTTGTGTAATGTATACATTGATTTAAACTTTAGATTTTGAACGGTCTAGATCTAAATAATCCATTGCCCCATCCCTAATTTGGGGATGTGGGAGTCAACGAATGGTTTATATCTAACCACATGATTAGTCGAACATTAAAAATAGGAAAGTAAGGAAAAAACCTAAAAGTTGTCAAATCAAATCTTCCTAACCAATCTGGGTAACGTCGATCGATAGATTGATAGAATGGTTCGAATCTCGATCAATCGATGGGTCTCTGGAAGAACCACTTTGATTTCAAAACTTGATATTTTAATGTGACAAATGACTCTTAACTATCCTATAATACTAGAACAATCTGGAGCACCTTGGGTTAATCAAGTGAGTCTCGCAGTGAAGAATAAACATCCAAAATCACATGTTAAGAATGGAAGTTAAAAGGGTTGAAGCTGATGGTTAGATTCTCACGTGGACCATAAGTTAGATTTAATCAAGCCAAGAGAGACTGATTATATAAGTTGTTGAAATATAAATATGCTTTGATTGTGTTATGTATTTAAGTGATTGTCACTTAATTGATCTTAGGGTAACATCTTGGAATCCACATCACCAAATTTCAGGTGAATGATCCCAACATATTTCCTCTCTGTTATGATTAAAATAGTTATATGATTTCTTTGTTATTGTATTCTTTTATATGGATCGTTTTGCTGAAATTGAACAAATTAGAATGATATCGTGAACCATGATGATATATGTGATAATTGTTGATATGATGCATTCATCACTCTCATACATCCATATCATGTATCACAAATTCTACGTTGTTTTCTTGGGGACTCTCCCTAGATGACCCGTAGGTATTTACAATACTAGGTAATATAAGGGACCATCCCTATATGCCCACAATATGTGGAAGCCTACTAAGATGGTGGAAACCTACCCAAAAAGGAGAAATGCAAGTTGATGGAATCCTACTCAAGCAAGTGGACCGATCAACCCACTTGATGCATTCACACATCCATGCATCTCATAACATTCATGCATCCTTATTTTAATTATGATGTGCATAAACCATTATAAGTTTACTCACTATCCTAGTTAGCTAACGTTGTGGATTGACAACCTTCCATAGACGAATGAAATAGGAAATCCGAACTGAGTGCTGGAAAATGAGGACCAATTGGCAGATGAATCGCATCACCAATGGTCATATCTGACTAAAGATGAACTTGTTATGCTGGATTAATGAATTATTTATATAGTTACTATAATTGTAGCTATTTGTACATAAATATGACTCATCATTGTTTATAAATATGATCATGTTGAACAATATTTGATTTTATTAGTTGAATGAAGTTTCAAATGAGTGGACTCATACGATTCCTGTTCAGATTATGTGGTTTTGAATATACGATGATGAAAATTATATAAATGTAATACAAACGTAAATGAATGGATGTTAAATTTGTGTGAACTTAGAATTTATTAAATTGTGCATCCAAATAACTGTATGAAGAAAGAATTATGTACACTCAGTGTACGAGTCATGAGCCAAAACTCGGGTCTAAGGGTGCACACTATATATCCGAATTTTGGAGCATGACAAATATGTAACTTAAAATTAAACTGTCTAAATTGAGGGGTTTCTAAAAGTAAGGTACATATCAAAGAACTCAAATTATCTTATCTTATCGAATAGTGACAATTTTCTTTCCTCCTTGTTCGTATCTCTCATTGGGACTCATCGTCTTGCGATCAAAATTTTTATAGATTTGAAGATTCAAAAGCTTTGATTATCTACTCTCCTAAAAGAGTGTTGAAATTCATTTCTCTCCACACACATCTATAAGCTCTCTATTAATTTGAGCCGCTAATTTATTATTTTCCTTTACATTGTTTTCTAGTTACTGCATTGTTATATTTTCTTTCTCATACACCTATTATAGTTATACTTTATTTCTTATTTTGTTTACTTATTTTTTTATACAATAATCTAAAACGAAAGTCTCAATAATTTCAATTCTCATAAAGTAGGCATCATATGATTATTGGCCGGAAAAGGGTACCCTCCACCTTTGTAACCGAGGCACTTACTCAAAATCTACAAACATAGAATAGGTGGAGTTATTCAAATCAAAACCTTACATCTTGACCCATGTGTCATCAGGGTTCTATGGTATCTATCTTGCCATAGATTTTGGCTAATGACAACTCCATAACCTTTTTTCTTTCTCTTAGCACATTCCTTTCTGATACGTCCAGCCTGTTTATTTCATAGGAGAGAACATTTGAACCGCTTAGGCAAAGTCAATGGAGTTCTTAGAGGGAAGACGGAGCAGCTAAAAGGAATCTCACACAATCAATCTCAAGGATGATAGGAAAGTTGAAGTTGTTAACATAAAATGCTTAAGGAACCTGGCAAAGGGCTTTCATTGGAGCCTTTTAAGATCTAGTTAATGCCGACAGGCTTAATATTGTTAGAATTCTAAATCTAAGAGTAGAGAAAGATTGCGTAGACTCAGCGAAAGCTAAGTATAATTTTCAATATTTATTTCTACTACCACTTTTGGGATTCATTAGTTATCTAATGTGTCTGTGGTGGAACCCATCACACAATTCATATTCATCTTTCATGTGGTGATATTCTCTCACAGTAACCCCAAAAACCAATGGATTCTCATGATGATTTATGTTGGGCATACTCCCTATGCCCAAGCAACTCTTGTTGAGGAGCTTCATGTAGTACATGGTGCGATCCTACTGCATCAATGTTCAATATGATTATATGTGGACCCAAAGGAAAAGGTGGTAGGCAGAACCTGTTGAACAAAAAAATTCAAGTGTTCATCATTAATAACTATGGACTAATGAATATTTGGTTTTTTGGCCAAACAATAACTTAGCATAACTCTCATGTAGGAGCAGGTAGAATATGAAAAAAAGTTCATTAAGGCATTAGTAAATCACCGTAACTTGTCAAATTTACAACCACAAACAATCATACATAGAAAAAAATAATTAATCATTCATTTCCATTTTAAAGCCATGAGGTTACAACACCCTTCTTGTGATGAACTGATTAGCATAACATAGATTTGAAATGCTTAAGGCGAAGATTAAATCTCTTAAGAAAATAAATATAAAATCTTGTCATGGCTTACTAAAATGGAATAAAATGGTATTTTAAAATACTAACCTCAAAGTGAAAAAGAATTAAATAAAAAATAGGTGGCATCTAAACTCTAGGAGTAAGTTGCCTTTACACCCGAGCCTTCGAAATAAGAAAAATGCCCTCTTAGTAGAGTGCCACTAGGCCTTTAAAATGAAAGAGATTCATTGGGCCCAAAAATTAAATGCTCATAGTTTAAGATTCAAGAGAGAAACAAAGGCCTTCACCATCATTTGAAGGAAAAGAAATTATAGTCTCAATTAAATTTAGTAATAATAACATTGCTAATGACCGGAAAGTGTAGAAAACTAAATACATTTGACAAGTCTATATTTTAACACTCATTTACTAACTTATTTACCCATTACAATCAACCATATTGCCAACGCGAACATCGTTAAGCCTCTTTAGGATGATAAAGTTCTTAATGCGATTAAACAAATTGCTTTGTCTAAGGCTCCAAAATAAGATGGTTTTTAAGCTTTTTAAAAAAGAAAAGTTAGTAAGTTGTAGGAATGGATGTCCATAAGTTGATCCACGACGTCTTATTGAAGAAGCCCTTCCCACCCAATCCAAACCACACTCATATTATGCTCAATCCTAAGCATTAGAATCCCGTTACCATGAAAGACTATCGAGCAATTAGTTTACGTAATATGGACTATAGAATTATAGTCAAAATCCTTATCAGTCCCTTGAGATGGCTTCTACGTTAGCCCGGAATATTATGATGCATGGCTTGATATTGAGGTGGCTATCTTGATGTCATCGATATTATCCTTGGAGATTTGGAGAGTAGACACTAAGCTAGGAAATGACTTGTAATATGCAAAAATATCCTCACCATTATTGTAACAAATGTGAAAAATAAACTCGAATAAAAGAAATAGAGAATAGGAACCTTACCCCTATTGAAACGATTGTAATACAGTAGGACTTAAATTTTTCCTACTGAGATGGATCACAAGCCCAATCACTATCTTTAAAATAATGCACGCCCCTCAATTCGCTGGATTGGTGTAGTAGGTTCCTCAATGCGCTACCTTTAGGATATAACGCCAAGTGTGGCTATCTTCAGTGTGCACAAGTCTTAAAATAATCCAACACCAAGAAAACACTCCTTCATATGCCCAGCACAAGAAGAAAAATGAAAAGAAAGCATAGAAATTTTTTTCATGAGTTCGGTGTTCTAAAGACTCAAACTACAGTCTTTTTATAGACTTGGTGGAGGGACCACTTTGAAAGATAGGTGAAAAAATGATCATTCATTTCTAACCGTTACTAGATACAATTGATGGGCCAAGCCTTAATGTGAGGCTCGTTTCTCATAGTGAAAATGATCTGGATTAATGGGTCGCATTAACACACAAGAAGAAACAGCCAGAAATTACTAGAAACATTAGCACACATTCAATACAATTAAAAGCTTGAATTTTAAATTCCAAATAATATTAATTAAAATAATTTGAATTCAAAAAAAAAAATGTTAATGTAAAAAAGGAGCAAAACCAAGCCTCTTAAGACCACTATAAAAGGTCTAGATCAAGCCATCCAAACGTCGGTCCTTCTTGTGCACAAGTACATGGAGGTGTGCAAGGGTGGACAGACCCGATTAAAGGTTTCCAGGCTAATTTTCCTCATTCGCCGGGATTGCACACGCGTACAGACTTTGATATAAGAGAGAACATTCACACATAGGCTATATGGTAAGATCTTATATAAGCTCCTTTTTTCTCATCTTTCCAATGTGGGACTATATTTTTTTCTAAAATAAGACAACATACAAGCACTACAAGACAAAACTAATATATATATATATATATATATATATATATATATATATATATATATATATATATATATATATATATATATATATATCTTTTATTTAAAATATTTTCACAATCCCTTACTTATTTTAATTTAAAAAAAAAAAAAAAAAACTTCCGCATAATGAAGTATTAATATGCATAAATGAAGGTGACTAATTGTCTTGAACCCCACTTAGTGAAACGTATTTCGACTGAAAGAAAATAGTGAACTTGGTCTTGAAATAAATTTCTTTAGTATTGATCGTATACGAGACATACACAGTAGTTAAGAATTTAACTAGTTTTAAGAGCTACACTTTGTAATTATATGAAATATCTTGATTTCATAAATGCTCTAGAAAATTATTCATATTGTCATACGAAGCGGCCGCACTTTCACACTCATATAGGTGAGTTCATCAAGGCTACCTCTGTAACAACTATCACCCTATGTAACGCCCTGAATTTCAGATGCCAACATACTATGTTCTCGATCTCTAATATACCAGATGTTAACTTATAAGGAGAAAGTGTAGTTTAAGGTATGATTTAAATAATATCCAAGATGGTTGTAGAGAAATAACCTAGAACATGTTATCAGTTCATAGTTTTAACAGTGTATCAGCACTAACGTGACCAAATTAAACCATACAGTCATCCAAAGAAAAATAATAGAAAGAGTCCACTCAGTTAGGGACTCAAGTACATGCCCAAATAACTGTTTAGAAGTTTAAGTATTCTTAAGTAACTAGTCTAAAGATAACAACAAGTAAAAACACATCAGGCTACTCCTGCCCCTCCTACAGTTGGAAGTATGGTACTTCTTCCACAGGGTCCACATATGCATCCTCAAATATAGCAGCCTCTTTGATACATACTTCAAAGAAATCTGAGTTGGTATTTTGGAATACCGTCCTAAAAAGGAGTGAGTGATCAACTCGGTGTTATCATTCTCTCAAATTGTACAAACTATCAATACGATCCAGTACAAGTATTGATGTCACAATTAGTAAACAAGTCCCTAAACTAGTTAATTAAATGTAAGAATGTTATCATATGAGATAATATGTCCCAGTAAAAAAATAAGGGTCGTTCAAATAGTACTCTAGTATTTAACAGTCAATTAAGTACTCGATAACGCTCATGTAAAGAAATGAGGATTGTTTGAATAGTACTCTAGCCTTTAATAGTCAACCAGGTGCCTTATAACACCCATGCAAGAAATGAGGGTCATTCAAACAATACTCTGGTCTTTAACAGTCAGTCAGGCATCGAATAATTATCACGTCATGTATACATGCATTAACCAATCCGTTATTATTATTCCAATTCACATTCAGCATATTAGAAAAATTAGAATACCAGGATGATATCAAGAGTCAGGTAAGCAGGATCACATGGCATATCGCTAGCGACTCATAATCCAAAGTCAGAGTTCATCACCCGATATCAATTATAAATAAGTAATTCCATTGGCATAAGCACAATGCCCAAGACATCAAATCGACATAGTAAGAGTTATGTAAGGCCCATATCCTAGTTCATACCATTCCTTAGACTCTCACGATCCTTCCTCTCAAATTTCAACAACCTGCGACCTATACTTGTTATTTGTGCACGATCGTAAGTCGCATCCCGAAGATCTAAGTCGACTCGACCCGAGACTTGTATCATACGACCGCATCGTCGCTGTGGTTCTAACGTCGATTCTTGTGCATCGATGCGATACCTAGGCCAGGAATTGTAGGTTCATGTTTATTTCGAAGAAAATGTCGCTCATTCCAAATCTTGAGAGAATCTCTACCCAATCCATCACATTAATCAATCAAGTACTAGTCAAGTACGCATCCCATCACAACCCATCCCTCTCTTACACAAGCCATCCCCAAAGTCAACCCTCATGTCACTCACACCCATCACTCACCCATCTTTTTTCATCCCATCACAACTTCTCTCCCTCCCATTCTCTCTACCATCCCAAGCAACTAAGGAGTAGACATTCAAGCTCTTCCAAGAGAGCCAAGTGTGGCTCACTTCCTACCCCTACCCCCCCCCCCCCCCCCCCCTCATCTCTCATCTTAGCCCTTCAATCTTCATCTCATCTTAGCCCTTCAATCTTCATCATCCTCTATCAAATTTGAAACTGATGAGCTTAGCATTCTAAGGAGTCTAGAAGATTAGCAATCAGTAGGTGTTTTGTAGGGTTAAATTGTAATTTTTGTTATAGGCCAAGTGGGGCCTATCGATTGATGGTATGGATCTCACTTTGGACCCTAAGTGTGGCCAGTGGCCCACCATGATTCATATGATCATCCCGTGATAGGGCCATTCTTCATAAACCCCATTATGATGTTTATTTTTTCATTGTGAGGAGGTCATTTAGACCTTACATTTTTTTATGAAAAAGGGATCTCTACCATTGATTTTTTTGAGTTAAGGCCCACATGATTTGGGGCCCATTTTGACGTATGTGTTGTATTTACATGGCCCACCTAGGGAGGGCTCATAGTGGTGAAGCCCCTCCCCTCCACTGCGTCTCTCTCTCTCTCTCTCTCTCTCTCTCTCTCTCTCTCTCTCTCTCTCTCTCTCTCTCTCTCTCTCTCTCCTTCATGTGTTGTGGACCCCACTATAATGTATGTATCCACACCGTCCAGTAGTGGGCCGCCCACTGTCCAGCAGCAGTGGCCCACCTTACTGCTAGCTCTGCCTGGATGAGGAAGAAAATAAATAGCAGCTTAATCCAAATACGTGTGGCCCACCCACGTGGGACCACAGTGATGCATGTGATTTATCCACACCATCCAGCTAGCTGGACGGTGTGACCCACCTTTAATGTATGTATCTTACATCTAGGCTATGAGACCCGATTCAAGTTCGCATGTGTGCATGTGTGTATGCATCTCATTTATTTTGGTCCCGCGGTCCTAGCAGTTAAATTTCGGTGACCCACGACCCCTGGATAGTATTTGTGGTCATCCTTGAGTTCGATCACATAGACCCGACTCGGATCGACCCAAGACCTATGCCATTGCGGCTACATCGTCGTTGCAGTTCCAATGTCGTATCTCGTGCGTAAATCCCACGTGTCCATCAAAAGTTGTAGGCCACACATTATTTGGGCCATTGAACATGATGTGGGGTCCACTTTACCCATATGCACATTTTTCTATGTGGGCCCACCCTAGGTTCCATGTGCCTAGCCTAGACTAGTGCCTAGCCTACCCTACACCTCCCTATAGCTAGCAATGATAGAAGTTCTCTAACTTAGGCAAGGATAGCCTCTTTTCTAGAAACTCATGATGTGAACTCAAGTCCTCTTTTCTAGCAAAAATCTGAATTTTTCTCTTCTCAAAAGAGAAAACTCATCATTCTCCTCCTCTTTCTAGAAATCTTATTATTTCTTTACTATACCTCTCCCATTCCTCCTATTTCTCTCTCATTCTCTCATTTCTCTCTACTCTCTTATCTCTCTTCTCCTAGTAACATTGCAATATTTCAACCCGTCATCTCTCATTTCTCTCCCCATCCATCCATCAAAACCTCATCTCACCCCCTCATCTTACTTCTTTGGACCCTTAGAAGCTTAGAGTAGAGTTTTGGATAGAGATCTTAAGGTGGGTGCTTCTTTATGGTATAATCTGATTATTTTTTTTTTTGTTGTGTAGATCCCTTCTTCTCTTCATGATGGGAGTGTAGGACCCACCAATCAATGGTGGAGGTCCCACACATCCCCATAGGTGTGGCCAAATGGTCCACCTTATGCATGCATGTCCTATGCATGGGGCTTTCTTTTATGGACCCCATAATGATGGATCCTTTAATATCCTTCTATGATGAGGTCATCTAGACCTTAGGATCATGGTGGGAATGGTATTCTCACAATCCATTTTAATTTTTAGCCATGCATATGTACGATCCATATAATAGATGCAATTCTATGTATGATGTGTGGTTAGATTACTCTTGGGAGGGCTCAATAGTGGTGAGCCCTTCCCTACGGCCGGATTGCTCTTTTTTCTCTTGTTTTCCCTTATTTTCATCCTTGTTCATAGTGTGTGGCCCACCTTGTGGGCTAACAAAAATCCAGCCTTCCAAACAAGGGAGGACGCCCATGGCATTCCACCTTATGACATGTGGCCCCAAAATCTAACTAATTGGGGCACATGCAAAGGTGTTTTGGATGGTAAGATGGCTTGGATATTTGTGGAACCCACTAGGGTGGTCCATCCTCTAATTTTTTGGGATTAAATTCTAATTTTATTAGTGTTTATAATTATTTTATTCCAATATATTGTTGCTGTCCAGAAACTGTCTGGATAGATTTTTGGGCCACCTTGGGGCATGATTTCTGGTGATTTGGTGGGAAGACTGATGTAAATTAATATATGATTCTTATAGCTGCATGACTCACCTACAATAATACCAAATTTCAGCCCCAATGGACCCTATTTGAGCATCCAAAAGGGTGGGCCAACATAGTGGACTGCCAGAAATTTCTGTTATGTAGTCTAGCAGCATAGTCCCCCAAAAAATAAAATTTTAAAAATATTTTCTCAAAATTTGGGCAATATTTTTGGGTCTCACCTTGTTGTATGCTTGATAAGGGACCTTGGGTCTAAATTTTATAAATTTTGGAGGCCCAAAACCCACCCATTTGGATGGCCCAAATTCAGGACAATTATATTTTCAGTAATACTTTACCCTAAATAGATTGTAATTCTAAAATTTATTAAAATACTTTTAAGTATCCAAAAATTATAAAAATTTACAGGGAGCTGAATCACCCATGGTGGGACCCACCTACAAATTTTTGGGCCCAATTTACCCCTGTGTACACCGTGGCAAGGTCCGGACTGACCCACCACGTTGGGACGTCTAGGTCAGTCCAATTTTTCTAGATAGACTATTTTATTTAAATTAATTAAAATATTTATAGGTGTCCAAAAAATTTTGAAATTTTATGGGATGTGGTCCACTTATGGAAGTATCACTCTGTAAAATTTCAAACCCAAGGAACATTTGAGCTGACCGTGGTGTGGCCGGGAGTGGCCCACCATGCAGGGACGCCCAGGCTGGGGCGTCCAGCCTGGGCTGGCCGTCCAGCCTACTTCGTGGGCCCACCTTGATATGTTGTATATCCCACCATCCATACATGTGGGGTCCTTAGAGATTTTTCGTCCTCCCATTTTTTTTGGTATTCAATTGGGGCCCATTGGGTGAATTTTTTTGGGCCAGATACCCCTGGGCCTGTATTCCAACGGCCTGGCCCACTTGATATAAGTGTTGCATGTCCTCTCTCATCTGGTGGGGCCCATGGTGATATGTGTGGGCTATCAAGGATTAAATATACTAAGAAATACTTCTATTGTTGGACTCTAACCAACCCACAAGTTCGGATGGGCTAGAATTTGATATTGAGCCCAATAATTGTTGCCTTTAAATGTTCTTTTGGGGCAGTATGGCCCACTAGATTTGAGGAGGATTTGAGTCAGTTATCTTACCATCTTAATTTTATTATATTTTTTGGGCTTAATTAGTGCATGATTAAAGGCCCATTCCAATTAGAATTCTTCCTATGCTAGTCTCCTAGTTAATTATAGGCCTTATAGCCTTAGTTGGGCTGAAACTTTTGATAAGCTCGTTGGACCCTTGGGTCCTATATTTACCATATCATTATGATGGGTCTTATGGGCCAAATACTCAAGTAGTTGGGTCCTTGCTTGCCCATTATAATAAATCCATACTTGGGCCAAGATATGAGGCTCAACTTACTTGTGTTAAATATAAGGATTTCTCATATGTTGGGATAATGGGCTGCCCATTAGGCCCACCACAATGAGTGAACCCATGACCCTTATGGTTGGGCCCTAACCTTGCTTAAGGACCCACCAAGTTGCCTATGCATTGGGCGTAGTGTATGGCCCACTAGGCCATAGATTGATTGTGCCTTGGACCTTTCTTTACATACATAGTAGGTTACCTATAACATCATGAATTTTTGCCAACTTGAAAATAGACGTCCTTGGGCAATGAGTTAATCATAATACCTTAATTGACTTCTCGAAACTCAATCCTAAAGTCTCAAATCCCCTTTTTACCCATTTCCTTCAATTTTTTTCTAACTTCAAAAAAGTCATATCTCCCTTTTCATAACTCCGATTTAAGTGATTTAAAAGCCAGATTGAAGCTTGATAAGTCTAGTTTCATATAAAAATAAGTGAAAAATATAATAAAATACTTAATATAGTTAAATATAGGTCGTTGTGATAACTATCTGAAAATTATTAGTTTGGACAGTTGCTGCTTCTGAAATTTTTAGAATTTTTTATGAAAAAAAATCTAATAAAATTTGGTAGGGATGAAGTGAACTTGATGATGAACTACTAAAAAAATAATTAAAATAATATAACAACTAAGAGTGTCAGAAAGGGACTAGAACTACCCTAAGACCTTATTTTATCGTAATTAAGGCACGATTTAGATAAGTGATAAACTGAATAATCAATAGAATTAGTTTAAACCACTTTAAATATGATCTGTAAGATCTAAAATGTGTAGAATCGTTGACACTACATTACCCTAAAACTTAGGACCCATCTCAAAACCCGGTTGCTCTCAGAAGCACACCGAAACTTCATATCGGACCTAGACCGCACGTTGAAAGTCTGATTACCCCAAAGCTATACATTTATGACCACCTTCCTGGACTTGACAATCATCTTAGAAATCAAGTCCAGATAATATCCCTAAGCTATTTACTTGGGCCCGGAGCGAAGTGTGTAAGAAAACGTGAATACCCTTAGGAAATGAACTGAAACTTAAGTGAATTGAGTCGGTTCACTTGCAGGCCAAATCTAAGGATTCAGACCATCATAATCTGACCCAATTATACCTTTAGTTCAAGAAAAATTTCTAACGCGGGTCAGTGCACTTGTGACCCTAATTGAGTACCGGTGACCATTGAACTGAAACTGGTCCCCCGCGGTCGATCCACTAATCCGATTGGACCAAAAACTTAGCCTAATCTAGATCCATGGTCAGAGAGCTTAAGTCTAACCGTATGTAGAAAAAGGGCCTCCAGAACATCTCCATTGGACCGAAATGGCCCGTATTTGGCTATAACCTAAGTATACCATGACACTGGGGCCATTGAGATCAATTCTGGGCCTATATAAAGGCCTAAACCCACCCCTCTCTCATTCCAAACAAATTTGGAAACCTAGGAGAGAGAAGAGATTAAAGAGGGAAGGAAAGAGAGAGAAAGTGAGAGAGAGAGAGTTAGAGTTGTTCCTAGGATTCGATCCCTGCCACTCCTCGTGCTCAACCACTGCTTTCGTATCGCTATTCCGGAGATTCTGACTCTATTCTTATGTAAGAAATTCTAACCCTAACCTATTTTAGGGATTCAAATAGAGTAAAGGGTGAAGTAGCTAACCTATTTTATGCTGCAGGTTGTCATTTTGCCGTAGACAAAGACATCGTGTTCAAACCGAGCTCGTTACAAGTCTACCAGCGAAATGTGTGGACTATAAATATTTTGGTTATGGTTTTCAAGGCTTTCAATGTCAGTAATGGTTTATGACTGACTTGATTGTTGTCACATATGCTTAGATATGATGTTTTCCTTATATTACATATATATGTAAACTACGTTAATTTTAATGCATTGTAGGTGTTTATTGAAATGATTAAATGAATATGGAATGATTATTTGTGCTTGTTATGATTGATGTTTAAGAAAACATGATTTTCGTACGTGTGGCAACTCTCTTATGAAAGGATTTGTTATAATACGTGTTTTAACAAATTTATTATATGTATGTGAAGTGTGTGGCCTAAGTGTTTGATAAAATGCCTGAATGAGTAAATGTTCACTGAAATGTATTTAATGAGGCCATTGAGATGGGTTTCTCAATTACCTTGTATATAGTTACCGTTTCCTTTATATAATCTATCTTGTTACTATATAATTTATGGATGAATGCTTATGTATGGTGACATGTACTATACATGTTCGTTAACACGCTTATATGAGATTTATCGTTGAATTGGTTGCTACATAATGTTTTGATTAGTACATAGGAATGCCTATTGCATTTGACTATGATTGGCACTACGACGTAGTCCAGGCAATCGGTAATAATTCCTGTTTGAGTGGTCAAGCTAGTCTCACCACATTTGATGCGTTCAGTGAATCCAAGTCGTACGATGATTAACGAAAGTGGTTAGCGCTCCATGTCATTAATTCAGCGTACGCTCGTACCAATCGAACTTGTCAAGTAACTCGATTATCTTATTGTGTGTTCACCATGTATGGACGCTACTGCTTGAATCTAAGGTACCAACTTACCAGTGAAAATCTCGTTTAACCTTGGTACCTCGATCCGCTAAGATTTATGATCCAGACATGGTGGTATGGGACACCATGGTTGTGTTGTCGGCCTACACTGGGGCGACGAGTCTCCCTGTAGTGACTAGTGAACAACAAGACTCTTAAATCGAGTACAGTGGTATGAGACACTATATTCAAGTTGTCGGCCTACACTGATCAGGTGACGAGCCCTTTGTAGTGCCTCAAGCATACTCTGAGGCTGCGTTGAGGTGACGAGCCCTTTGTAGTGCCTCGAACATACTCTGAGGCTGCGTTGAGGTGACGAGCCTTTCCGTATCGACTAGAGTATAAACTAGGCTTACACTGATTAGGTGGCGAGCCCTTTGTAGTGACCTAGAACCACAACATCGTATGAGATTTACTAGGACTGAAGACTCTAGAATGGATCATTATTTGGAAATTGATATAAGGAAGGTACCTTAGCTTCTCAATCCTGCTGTATAAATAAACCTAAGAACCTGGCTAATCACGTGCATGCACCGTATTAAGTGTGCGTTTGGCGTAGCAGGTCAAGCACTGAGGAAGTGTTTCATGTTGTGATCATGAGATGAAGTCGCTGAGGGAGCGTAGGCGAGGGCATACATCATTATTTCATATCATTCTTGCATTAACAAGAGTACTTAGGACCTGATTGTTGTATTGAGTTATTATTATTGCTTGACTGAATTGATAATATACTAACCTTTGCTTTATTATTCCACTGAGTTGATCACTCACTCCCACGTTACGGGACGGTGTTTTAAACACCTACCAGATCCTGTTTTGGCTTCAAATGATGACGATGCTCACGAAGCAGAGCCGGACTTTTATGATGATGAGGAGGGTTTCTCCTATATGCAACTATCAGGCGGGTCTATGTAGATCATGTTTTGATCGACGAGGTTATAGGGTTGCTGATTAGATGCCAATACACCTATTATTTTGTGCTTTTGAAATACCCATGTATATTCTTTTTATTCATTTATGGAGTATACATAAATATATTTAACCTGGTAACATGTTCACACTCTGGAGACTTACGACAGTTTATATATTTTATATATCTATTACAGTCTTCCACTTGTGAAATTTAACTGTCTCTGGAGTATAATATGCTATTTTGGTATAATCCCACTCATGTTTAATGCACTAATACGAACAACATTCAATCATCATTATCTATGTTGCATAAGTGATGCGTTGGAACTCGGGAGCTGAGCTTCTGCTCGACCCCCGATTTTCAGGGCGTTACAAAAGGGTAAAAGCTTCTGCACCTGAGCTCGACCCCCTATTTTCAGGGTGTTATGATATGCTGAGCTTCTACTCGACCCCCGATTACAGAACTCAGGAACTTGAGGGCTGAGCTTCTGCTTGACCCCCAATTATCTTGTAATGCCCTGAAAATCGGGGGTCAAGCAAAAGCTCAGCTCCCGAGTTCCAACGCATCACTTATGCAATATAGATAATGATGATTGAATGTTGTTTATATTAGTGCATTAAACATGAGTGGGATTATACCAAAACAGCATATCATACTCCAGAGACAGTTAAATTTCGTAAGCGGAAGACTGTAATAGATATATAAAATATATGAACTGTCGTAAGTCTCCAGAGTGTGAACATGTTACCAGGTTAAATATATCCATGTATACTCGACAAATGAATAAAATGAATATATATAGGTGTTCCAAAAGTGTAAAATAACATGTGTATTGGCATCTAATCAGCAACCCTGTAACCACGTCGATCAGAATATGGTCTACAAAGAGCCGCCTGATAGCTGCATATAGGAGAAACCCTCCTCATCATCATAAAAATCTGGCTCCACTTCATGAGCATCGTCATCATCTAAAACCAAAACAGGGTCTGGTAGGTGTTTAAAACACCGTCCCGTAACGTGAGAGTGAGTGATCAACTCAGTGGAACAATAAAGTAAAGGTTAACATGTTATTAATTCAGTCAAGTAGTAATGATAACACAATACAACAATCAGGTCCTAAGTACTCTTGTTAATGCAAGAATAATATAAAATAATGATGCATGCCCTCGCCTACGCTCCCTCAGCGACTTCATCTTACGATCGCAACATGAAACACTTCCTCAGTGCTTGACCTGCTATGTCAAATGAACATGTAATGCGGTGCATGCACGTGATTAGCCAGGTTCTTACTTAGGTTTATTCATACAGCAGGATTAGGAAGCTAAGATACCTTCCTAATATCAATTTTCAAACAATGATCCATTCTAGGGTCGTCAGTCCTAGTAAATCTCATACGATGTTGTAGTTTTAGGTCACTACAAAGGGCTCGTCACCTGATCAGTGTAAGCCTAGTTTATACTCTAGTCGCTATGGAAAGGCTCATCACCTCAACGAAGCCTCAAAGTATGCTCGAGGGCACTACAAAGGGCTCGTCACCTGATCATTGTAGGCTGACAGCTCGAATACAGTGTCTCATACCACCGTATTCGGCTCACGAGTCTGGGTTGCTCACTGGTCACTACGGGAAGGCTCGTAGCCCCAACATAGGCCGACAGCACGACCACAGTGTCCCATACCACCATGTCCGGCTCATGAGTCTTAGCGGATCGAGGTACCAATTTTAAACAGAATTTTCACTGGTAAGTTGGTACCTTAGATTCAAGCAATGGCGTTCATACATGGTGAACACACAATAGGCCAATCGGGTTACTTGACAAGTTCGATTGGTACGTGCATACACTTAATTAATGACAAGGAGCGCTAACCACTGTTGATAATCATTGTACGACTCGGATTCACCGAACACATCAAATGTGGTGAGACTAGCTCGGCCACTCAAACAGGAATTGTTACCGATTGTCTGGACTATGTCATAGTCCCAATCATAGTCAAATGCAATAGGCATTCCTATGTACTAATCAAAACAGCATGTAGCAACCAATTCAACTATAAATCTCATATAAGCATGTTAACGAACACGTAAAGTACATGTCATCATACATAAGCATTCATCCATAAATTACGTAGTAGCAAGATAGATTACATAAAGGAAACGGTAACTATATACAAGGTAATTGAGAAACCCATCTCAATGGCCTCATTAAATACATTTCAGTGAGCATTTACTCATTCAGGCATTTTATCAAACACTTAGGCTACACACTTCACATACATATAATAAATTTGTTAAAACACGTATTATAACAAATCCTTTCACAAGGGAGTAGTCACACGTATAACAATCATGTATTCTCAAACATCAATCAAAACAAGCACAAATAATCATTCCATATTCATTTAATCATTTCAACAAACACCTACAATGCATGAAAATTAACGTAATTTACATATATACGTAATATAAGGAAAAATCGTATCTAAGCATATGTGACAGTAATCAAGTTAGTCATAAATCATTACTGACATTGAAAGCCTTGAAAATCATAACTAAAATGTTTATAGTCCGCACCTTTCACCGGTAGACTTGTAACGAGCTCGGTATGAACACGATGTCTTTGTCTACTGTAAAATGACAACCTGCAGCATAAAATAGGTTAGCTACTTCACCCTTTACTCTATTTAAATCCCTAAAACAGGTTAGGATTAGAATTTCTTACCTAAGAACGGAGTCAGAATCGCCAGAATAGCGATACGGAAGCAGTGGTTAAGCACGAGGAGTGGCAAGGATCGAATCTCAGGAACAACTCCAACTCTCTCTCTCACTTTCTCTCTCTTTCCTTCTCTCTTTGCTCTCTTCTCTCTCCTAGGTTTCCAAATTCGTATGGAATGAGAGAGTGGTGGGTTTAGGCCTTTATATAGCCCCATAACTGATCTCAATGGCCTAGGGCCATGGTATACTTAGGTTATAGCCAAATACGGGCCATTTCGGTCCAACGGAGATGTTCTGGAGGCCTCTTTTCTACATGCGGTCGGACTTAAGCTATCTGATCATGGATCTAGATCAAGCTAAGTTTTTGGTCCGATCAGATCAGTGAATCGGCCGCGGGGGACCAGTTTCAGTTCAACAGTCACCGGTACTCAATCAAGGTCACAAGTTCACTGACATATGTTGAAAATTTTTCGTGACCCGAGGATGTAATTGGGTCAAATTCTGACGGTCTGAATCCTTAGATTTCCCCTACAAGCGAACTGACTTAATTCACTTAAGTTTCAGTTCATTTCCTAAGGGTATTCGCGTTTTCTAAAATACTTCACTCTGAGCCCAAGTAAATAGCTTAGAAATACTATCTGGACTTGATTTTTGAGATGTTTGTCAAGTCCAGGAACGCGGTCATAAATGTATAGCTTTGGGGTAATTAGACTTTCGACGCGCGGTCTAGGTCCGATACGGAGTTTCGGCATACTTTCGAGAGCAACCGGGTTTTGAGATGGGTCCTAAATTTCAGGGTAATATAGCATCAATGATTCTATACATTTTAAATCTTATA
The DNA here is from genome assembly GCA_037074715.1 of Magnolia kwangsiensis. NCBI lineage: Eukaryota > Viridiplantae > Streptophyta > Magnoliopsida > Magnoliales > Magnoliaceae > Magnolia > Magnolia kwangsiensis. The sequence goes on along the minus strand of CM073578.1, from coordinate 22,205,061 downwards.
AATCAGATTTAAAGTGGTTTGAGCTAATTCTATTGATTGTTCAGTTTAGCACTTATGTAAATCGTGCCCTAATTACGACAGAATAAGGTCCTAAGGTAGTTCTAGTCCCTTTCTGGCACTTTTAGTTGGTATATTATTTTAATTATTTTTTTAGTAGTTCATCATCAAGTCTACTTCATCTCTACAGAATTTTATTAGATTTCATTTCATTAAAAAATTCTAAAAATTCCAGAAGCAGCAGCTGTCCAAACTAATGATTTTCGAATAGTTGTCACAACGACCTATATTTAACTATATTCAATATTTTATTATATTTTTTACTTATTTTTATATGAAACTAAACTTATAAAGCTTCAATCTGGCTTTTAAATCACCTAAATTGGAGTTATAACGAGGGAGACATGACTTTTTTTGAAGTTAAACAAAAATTGAAGGAAGTGGGTAAAAAGGGGATTTGAGACTTTGGGATTGAGTTCCGAGAAGTCAATTAAGGTGTTATGATTGACTCATTGCCCAAAGACGTCTATTTTCAAGTTGGCAAAAATTTAGGATGTTACACTACCCTTTTCAGACCCAATTGAAGTTAGATGTCCTCCTTGGTGGCCCTAAGGTAGGCCCTTATAGGTGGTTGAAGGCCCACCATGGGCCTGGTTAGGACCGTTCCTCCTTAAGATTATATCTCTCTTAGCTTGTGGGTCATCTCAAAGTACTGGGCCCCCACTAAAGGATTTTTCTTCTCCTTAGAACACCTGTATATGTGCCTAGACCTTAACCCTCTATAGGACAGAGGATTCCATATTCCACAAGTAGCACGCTTACATTTTTGTGCCCCATGTGCATCATCTGTATGAATTAAATGCATTGTGTGGTAGTCATCAAGGGATGAAGTTTCTCTCCTCGTGCACATTGTGTGCCTGCAGCTAGTGCATGATCTGTATGTGCGACTCACGCATTTATATCATATTTCATGATAATACCGCCCTTGCTTCATCAGGGCCTTGCCTCTACAAGGACATTCGTGGATGGTTGTATGTGTGGACACCGAAAATGATACTTAAGTATACAAGGTGCATAAGATGCCTATGGGTGAAATTCTCAAAACTTACATGGTACCAAGGATCTGTTCCAACGCCATGACCAAGTGAAAACTATGAGCGCACGAGGGCCTTATACTGTTAGGCCATGACTCCCACTATCGTGTAGTCGGTTGGATAAGGGTGTAGCCTTACCTGCCTAGTGTGAGGAGGTGTTGCTAGGCTGAGTCTGACCAGCTCGTAAATGGGTTCACTACCGTCAAGCCTTGTTGGTGATTAGCTGTCCACAGGAGGGTAGTGAGGTCTCTTACGCTCGTTTGACTGTGCGGGGTCTTTAGAGCGGCATCCATTCAGCAGTGTAATGGACCCCGGTGATTTTTTTATGATTAAAAATGTACTTGACATGTGGTTTGGATATGAGCACTGGTATTACTTGCATCACATTAGCTTTGGCTGTGTAATCTCCCTTCATACATTGCCTTAGTATGGCGTACAGTACTCATTACATCATATTCATGATAAGCCTTGGTAAGGTTAATGATATTCTCATTGAACATGTTTCCTTCCTTGTACCTTCTGCTATTCTTTTGTGCACCATTATCACACACTTACACCACCTTCTAAGCTTTTATAAGCTTATGCACGATTAATGCGTGCACGAGACTCTAGGCGGGGATCATAGCAGCAGAGCATGGAGTAGAGTTGAGCTTGAGGACTCCAGTGCTGCAAACTTTTCTCTCTTTTCCCATTATCTTATGTATGTCCTTTTGGATCTGATGTAAGCTTATAAAAGTTCAAATTCTTAATGGATTTTGTGATGTGTGCCCCTTGTTATTCTCAGATGTACTTGTTGTAATCTTAGGTAATGATCGTATTGGAATGATTATCCTGTTATGAAAATCCTCCTTATAGGATCTCAAGATCGAAACCTGCCTTAGGAACTGAGAATGGGGTACTATGGAGGCTGTTGCGGTCAAAACTGGTCATCGAGTTCCTTGTGAGTCTGATTACCGAGTCTGGGGCGTGACACAGGCCATCCATCCAAGGCCTGGATGTTGGAGCATTTCAATTAATAATAATATAATAATATATAATATTATATGGTGGGCCCCACGTAGGACCCACCTCTGTGGAAGTAGATTGGCTGGTGTACCTTACAGCAGTTATATAGTTGTTGTATTGAAATCAGCAAGTTCAGTGGGTTTGATCATGAGGTATGTGTTATATCCAACTGTCCACCCACCGTCCAGATGCATGGACGGTGGGACCTGCCCTGATATATGGGACCCACCTTTGATGTATATGTTTCATACATGTTGTCCATGGGACGTGGACCCCACATGATGTATGTTTTACCCACACTGTCTGTGGGACGTGTGACCCACCTAATGTATGCATTCTATATCCACTGTCCATTGCGTGTGAGGTCCACCCACCACATGTGGGACCCGCCCTTTGTGTTCCTCCACACCGTCCAGGGTAGCAGCCCACCATGATGTATTTTATCCAGGCCGTCCATCAAATGGGCCACCCAGTAGGCCCATTATGATGTATATCCGACCCATGTGATAAGGCTCATTGTGATGTATATCAGGCCCTTATGATGAGGCCCATTATGAAGTATATCAGACCCATGTGATGAGGCCCATTATGATGTATATGAGGCTCATGTGATGAGGCCCACTACGATGTATGTAAGGCGCATGTGATGAGGCCCATTATGATGTATATGAGGCCCATGTTATCACGCTCCAAACCCAAAAATTAGATTCACAGGAATTCCAATCGTCGAATCCGGTGCTGACAGCCTCCGTAGTACCCCATGCTCGGCTTCCAACGTCATACGCCAGATTCCGATCCTGAAATCCTATAAAGAGGATTTTTAACGTACATTTGTTTCATAACAAGCATAACCACAAGTTTACCCAAATCACAAAGGCAACATCATCATCACATATCCACTAATATAAACCTTTGAATACAGTGCTAAAAGGGAAATACGTATGTCAAAAATCAAAGCTCCAAAAGTCTGTTGTATACTCCAAGCTCATCACTGCTATAACCTGATGCCACCTGCACGTATCTATCGTGCATAAGCTTATAGAAAGCTTAGAGGGTGGTGAAAGTGTGTGCACAAGGTAAGTGTCAAGTATGCAATACAATGCCATAAATCATACAATGGAATAAACAGAAATACTGACAAGATACAATATCAGAGTAAGCAAAATTATACTGGTAAGTCCACGAGTCATACAATATCAGAGTACACAATACAAATCAGTTATGCAAATAAGGAGTCATAAGAGCCAAATATTAGATGGCGAGAATGCAATGTAATGTACAATTCCTGATGAGTTCACGAATACCCTCATCCGTATCCAAACCATATAACTATAGAAACATGGGTAACCCAAAACACCATATGCCCCAGATGTAATGCAATATGCTATGTGAATAGAATGACTATACGGAAATGTAAAGTCGGGATGATAGTACGTAGTATCGCAGGCTACAGGGTCCACCATACGGACTTCTATCCAAACCAGTCTCATACCTGAATTTGGATAGACAGACTCAATGTGGTAAACTCCTAATCTCAGGTTAGTCATGTGCCCCAACCGAAATCCTAGCAGTTAAAAAGGTACACGTAACAAATAATTACGCACCACCAGCCCAAGTGAATAGTGAATGAATGAATAAATAAATATACAATTTCTGCTCAATAAGTCCACATATCAGTACAGTTCTTCTCTGGGGAATCACCGGGGTCTATTATACTCCAAACCAGATTGTCGCTCCATCACACGCAATAAGGTGAGTGGAAGAGACCTCACTATTCGCCTACCAATATTGAGCCCGGCTCGTCGATAGCAGACCTATTCCTCAATTTGGTCAGACTCAGCCTAACATTGCCCCCTCCTCTCGAGTAAGTAAGGCCATGCCCCCTTCCAACAGACCGCGACACAGTGGAAGACGCGGCCTAACGGTATACAGCCCTCATGCGCTCATGCATCCACTCGGTCTAGACGTTGGATCAACCTCTGGATCAAGAGAGTTCTGGGACCTTCACCCAAGGATATCTATAGTACCCCATGTAGAACAGATTTCTAGTGTCCCGTTTGGCCATCCACGGTATGCCTATGGAGGCAATAGCCCTGATGTCGCTAGGGCGTACAGTAATCACAATGCAAGATGCATGAGTCACACAATCCAGTCATACATCAAACCTGCGCATACCAAGCACTCATATGGGGTAACTCCGCCTATCAGGGAGTCCCACAAACAATCGGCACAATGGCATATGCAATGGTCACTCATATCTCATAACAAACATATAGATGATGTGCATGGACATGTATCTTGATGTTATGCTGTCACATACTCATAATTGGTATCAATAATCAGCTTGGACAATGTGGACATTTAACCAACAATGCCCCTAAGGAATGGCCCACCTAGAGCCAAACATATAATGGGCCCACGGCCTCACACAAGGGCCTAATATACAACACAATGGGCCTTCACAACAGGTGGGCCCTACTCATGGGCCTCAAATACATGACATGTGGACCCTACACATGGGTCTCGAATACATCAAATGGGTCATGCATCATGGGCCCTGTCCATAGGCCATGAATACATCACAATGGGCCATGCCTATGGGCCATGAATACATCACAATGGGCCTTTCCCATGGGCCTCAAATACATCATAATGAGGTCTCAACTACGGGTTGCATATACATTAGGTCTCTACAATCGGCCTTAGTAATTGAAATCGTCCTCAACAATCAGAATCGGCCTCAATACTCGGGTTCGACAATCGGAATCGGTCTATATAATCGGTCTCGATAAATCGAAATTGACACTCAGAATTGGCCTCGACAATCAGAATCGGCCCGGACGATCTGACTTAGCCTCAAAAATTGGCACCGATAATCTTCCCCAACAATCAGCATTGATAATCGGCACTGACAACCAGCACATAAACAAGGTGAGGTCCATAGAGGAACAGCCGATCAACCATAATATAAAGATCGGCCCTCGATCGTGGTTATATAAGATCCGATAGCATGGAGCCATCCGTCCATGGTGAATGGGGCCCACTTATTTGGGTTAACCCGCTAAGAGAACGATGAGAATGGGCCCGAAAAGGCCTAAGGGAAGGTCGCAATGTGGACATCTAACCAACATTACTCCTAAGGAGTGGCCCTCATCAGGGATTCATATACAGTGTATCGGCCACACATACATCACGTTGGGCCCCACTTATGGGCCTATTATATATCGCATTGGGCTTAATACATGGGCCTTAAACGAATCACAATGGGCCACACCCATGGGCCTCGAATATATCACAATGGGCCTCATCGCACTACATCATGCCTAACCAAATGGGTCTTAAATACATCACATGGGGCCTCGCCAAATGGGCCTCTCATACATCATAATGGACCTCATACAACAGGTGGGCCTTACAAACAGCAATGGACCTGATGGGGCACCCATGGTCCCGCCAAAATGGATAGGCAACACATATATTCATCAAGGTAGCCCTACACAATGGGCCTTACTAGACGACATGGAGACAATATACACATCATGGTGAGCCTGAACAGTTCAGGTGGGCCTAGGTCAACAGTAAGTGGGCCCTGCATTCGTACAATAGGTAGTCCCACCATTCATGGCTAAACAGGGTGGTAACAACACATATATCATGGTAGGTCCTACTAAATCTAGACGGTCATAGTGAGGCACGTCTAATGGGTCTCACCGTCCCATGGATGGACGGCCTGCACACACAACATATATATGGTGGGGTCCACGTCGAGACAACGTGGATAGACACAATGCATCAGGATGTGTTCCACCATCCAGAATGTTGGACGGTGTGGACATACAAATACATCAAGTGGGCTACAACGTCCAGGTGGATATATAAAACAAATATATCACGTGGGGTCCACATGTGTAGGATGGACGACAAAAATACATACATCATAGTGGAGTCCACCTGATGGACGGTGTGGATCAAACCCACACTTCATGGTAAGTCACACACACAGATGGACGGTGTGATTCAAGACATAACATTATAGTGGTCCACCATCCCACGGCGTGGCTACAACACGTACATCACAAAAGCACCAGCATCTAGTGTACTGGACAGTGTAGATACAACATAAATATCAAGGTGGCCACATTGGTTAGCACAAATAAACACATATACCATGGTAGGGCCTCACCAGCACTATCCAGATATGGACGGTGAGAACACAGAGTACATACGGCAAGGTGGGCCCCATGCATCACACCGTCCAGCAATGGACAGTGTGAATATAGAATATATAAATCAAGGTGGTTTACCCACCATCCAATCGACTGGACAGTGGATGGGAGGAAAGAAACTCTACATGTGGTGGGTCCCACGTGGGGCCCACCAGCTATTTAAATACACACACACACACACATATTATAATAATTATATTTATTTCATTATTATTTCTTTTTTTTAATTCAAACCTCCAAGTGTCGACGTGCTCCACCTGAGATTTTAACCTACCTATGGATGGACGGTCTAGATGTCACGCCCCAAACTCGGAAATCGGGCTCACAAAATTCCCGATCGCCGAATCCGGAGCCGACAGCCTCCGTAGAACCCCATTCTCGACTCCTAGCTCCCATTCACCAGGTTCCGATCCTGGGATGCTACGAGGAGGATTTTCAATGTCAGTTTGATTCGTAATAAGCATAACCAAAGGCATAACCCACAAACAACAACCAAGGACTCCATTACATTTCCACTATAATCAAAAACTTTACAAGTACAATGAGCATAAAGGGAAATACAATGGTAAAGAATAAAAACTCCAAAATGCTCTACAACGTGCTCCTGCCTCAGTGCTGCTGCGATCCAACGTCACCTGCACGCAACGGTCGTGCATAAGCTTATAGAAAGCTTAGAGGGTGGTGAAAGTGTGTGCGCAAGGTAGTAATATGAACATGTAATGTCGGAGTAATGCGGAATATGCAGATGGATCCATAACATCATGAGCCGTAACAAGGCTGTACAATGCAAGACATGAATGGTATTGGCCACCCAAGGCCATGCAATGTGCAATGCAACTCAAGCATACAGATCCTCATCTATGTCCATACATCAATACAGCTCAAAATATGTAATATCACCGGGGTCTAGTACACTCTAAACCAGATTGCCGCCACATTGCGCGCAATAAGGTAAGTGGAAGAGACCACACTATCCGTCTGCCAATATCGGGCGTGACTCGTCGATAGCGGACCCATTCCTCGAGCTGGTCAAACTCAGCCTAACATTGCCCCCTACACTTGGGCGGGTAAGGCCGCACCCCCTTCCAACCGACCACGACACAGTGAAGAGTGTAACCGTCTAGTAATCGGCACTCAATGCTCATCTACCCACTCGGTCTAGATGTTGGAGCAACCTCTTGGTACCATAAGGGTTTAGGGACTTTCACCCAGGGATATCAATAGCACCCCATGTAGAACAAGATTTCTGGTATCCAATCCTGCCAACCATGATGCGTCTGTGGAGGCTACGACCCTGATGTAGTTGGGGCGTAATAATAACTATGTCATACAAATGCGAAATGCATGATTCACACTATCCATTCATGCAACAATTCCTGCGCATATCGTGCGCTCATGTAGGGCAACACCGCCTAACCGGGAGCCCATAAACAACCTGCCCGAAGGCAAATGCTATGATCAGATAATTCTCACGTCAAGCATACAGATGATGCGTATGATCTGAGTCATGAAACTGTACTAAATATGTTATAATAAAATGAATTATCTTACAATGCAGATGGACCTGGACGGCCTATACACGATAAGTACGGCCCAGTAATGGGCCCTAAGGAGAGTCGTAATGTGGACATCCAACCAACATTACACTCGCAATGTGGACGTCAAACCAACATTGCTCCCAAGGCACGATCTTTGTAAACATCAGTACTTAGTCTGTAATGGATTTACATATTGCAATGGACCGTAGGTTGTTCCCATTGGACCTTACATGTATATCAAATGGGCCATATTTTATGGGCCCTTTATTCATCAGATGGGCCACACCAATGGGTCTTATGTGCATTGCAATGGGTCAAAACCCGTGGGCCTTGGATTTCATCAAATGGGCCTAGCCTCATAAGTTTAATATATAACAAATTGGCCACACCCATTGGGCCCCCCACATGTACATCAAATGGGCCTCAACCCATAGGCCTTATATGAGTCAAATGGGCCTAAATCCTTAGGCCTTACATATATCAAATGGGCCTAACCCATGAGCCTTCAATAAATTAAATGGGTCTAACCCATAGGCTTCGTATGCATATCAAAGTGGGCCTAAACCCGTAGGCCTTACATATATCAAATGGCCTACTTCCATGGGCTTTATATTTCAACAAAAGGGTCCAATTACATGAGCCTTGAAATACATCAAATGGGCCTAGTCCCATGGACTTACAACACATCAAATGGGCCTAAGTTCTTAGGCCTTAAATGAATCAAATGGGCCTAGCCCATAAGCATTTTATAAATCAAATGGGCCTAGCCCATGCCCTTTTGAAATTCAAATGGGCCTAGCCCGTAGGCCTTAAATATCAAGTGAGCCTAAGCCCATAGGCTTTACATATCAAGTGGGCCCAAATTCTTAGGCCTTAAATGAATCAAATGGGCCCAGCCCATAAGCATTTCATAAATCAAATGGGCCTAGCCCATAGGCCTTTTATAATTCAAATGGGCCTAGCCCATAGGCCTTTTATAATTCAAATGGGCCTAGCCCATAGGCCTGTTACAAATCAAATGGGCCTAACCCATATGTGAGTGGTCCACCCAACTAATAACTCATGCTTTAAAATGATCTCACCAAGTGGATGGACGGTTGAATGCATCATGGCAGGTCCCACTGTCCAGTGGACAGCGCGAATCACACATACATTCCAAGGGCCCCACCGTCCGCTGGATGGTGGGAGTACATATACTCAACAGTGGGTGCCACCGTCCACTGGACGGTGGACGTAGAGGCACATGCATCAATTGTGGGTCCCATGTGGGGCCCACCCCGTAATGTTTATTTGGCATCCAACCCATTGATAAGGTCACTCGGGCCTAGTTGAAGGGAAAACATAAATTTCAGCTTGATCCAACACGTCTGTGGGCCCTAGAAAGATTTCAATGGTAGATGCTCAATCTCACTGTTTCATGTGATGTGGGCCACCTGAGTTTTGGATCGACCTGAAATTTGGAGGGGGCCCACCTGAGGATGGGACCCACCTCATGGACAGTGTGGATGGCATATAACAATCAAGGTGGGGCCCACGGTAAGTGGCCTCGGGTCCACGTCGCTCGCCCGCCCGCCGTTGCAACAGCGCAGGCAGCGCCTGCGCTGGCCTGACACAATGCAGCAGCTTGCTACCCATTCTCCCTCTCTCTCCTAAAATTTGCATTTTTGTCAAAAATCATGTGTGGGGCCCGCTTCCTGGAAATTCACTCCAGCCATAGTGTTCTACAGCTTGCAACAGACAAAAAGAGTCCAAAGTTTGAATTTTTTTGAGCTTAGGAAGTGAAATAAAATAAGAAAATAGTATTTAAATGGTGAGGACGCAATATTTGGCACTATGGCCCACCAGGTGATTGGATCAGCTCCAAATCTTGGCCCAACGCATAAAATTTGGGGGAGAATGGGATGGACGGCGTGGATTGATTACATACATCCCGGTGGGGCCTCAGCAAGTGGACCACCAAAAAGCCCCTTTCCTTTTTCTTCTTTCTCATAAAAGTCCAGCGTCCCTAACGCTGGACGGTTTTGTTCTTTCTCTTTTTTTTTTTATAGTGGTGGGCCCTGATGAAGTGGGCCACCACTGATGGGTGACATGGGCACATCGTCTAAGGTGGGCCCCACTTGAATAAAGATTTAATTAAAATAAAATCTCAAGGTGGGATCCATTCAAGTGGGCCACACAATCCTATTGCATAAAGATAAAATAAAATAAAATAAAATAAAATAAAATAAAAGAAATAAAAGAGAGAGAGAGACATGGAGAGTGGGACACGCCTTGTGATGGAGGGCTCCGCCACTATGAGCCCTCCCTTGAATGAAATCATACAATAAACGGATCCCTTTGAATATGGGATCATCAAAAATACAAATCAACGGTGGAGATCCATTCCCCACCGATATGGACGGTCTAGATGACCTTTCTAAATGAAATAAACATCATGATGGGGTCCATGGAGAATGGCCCCATCATGGAATGATCATGATGATCTAAGTGGTCCATCGACCACCTTTTAGGGTCCCAAGTGAGATCCACACCATGGATCGGTGGGTCTCATTTGGCCCATCATAAGAACAAGAAAGAAACTACCCTAAAGAGACACCCACCGTCCGATCTTCTTGCTCTTAGAGATTCCTTGGCACCTTGGCTTCAACTTCAATGGATGAGATGAAGAATGGAGGGATGAGATGAAGAATGGAGGGTTGAGATGAGAGATCTTAGGATGAAGAGGTGGGCCACTTGGAGCTTAGGAGAGTTTGGAAAACTCCATACGTATGGAGCTTGGAATATTGCTTGGAGATTTGAAATGAGAAAGAGAGAAAGAGAGAGAGTTATAAAGGGAGAAAGACAGAGTGATGGATGGATGTGGTGAGTGATGGTTGTGTAAGAAAAGCTTGACTTTTGAGGCTTTTGTGTAAGAGAGGTATGGGTGGTGAAGACTTTTGTGGCTTTTTATGCAAGAGAGGTATGGTTTTGGGACACTTTTGTGGTTGCTTGGGAAAATGAAATAAACTGATGTGTACTTGACATGTGATGGCTTGATGGATTGATTGATTGATGGGATTGATGTGATTGATGTGACTGATGTGACACATCGTAGAGATTCCCTTGGGTTTCACAACGCGCGGCGTTTTCTCACACCGAACGTTGGCCCATATCTCTTGACCAGGGTATTGCCTCGGCGCGCGAGTCGCGGTATCGGAACCGCAACGACGGTGCGGTCGCTATGGTATTGGTCTCGAGTTGAGTCGACTCGAGTTGTCGGCATATGAATCAGGGTCGCATGTCGATATTGGTTAAGGGTCGAAGGTTGCAGGAATTCGACCGGTAAGACCGCAGAAGTGTACGGAAAGGTACGGACCAAGATACGGGTCTTACACTAGATATACTTCACATGCATCATGGTGGGACGTCCACACCACAACTGAACTGACGGAGTGGATATAAAACACTTACCTCAAGGTGGGTCCCACCAAACTTACTGAAGTCAACGCACTAGCTAGCAGGCTGGTGTGGGACCCGAACTTTCTGTCGACAATACAGCAGTTGTATAGCTGTGAGGGCCTACTAGTCAATCCATCCCCAGACGTGGGTCCCATGTGGGGGGCCACCATAATGTTTACTTACCGTCCAATCTGTTGATAACATCACATGAACCGAAATGAAGGGGAAAAATGAATTTCATAATGATCCAAAACTTCTGTGGCCACAAAAAGAGTTTCAATGGTAGACGCTCAATCTTTACTGTTCTCTTCCGTGTGGGCCACCTGAGCTGTGTATACAGCTGATTTTGGGTAGGGGTCCACTACCCTAAGGGGCCTACCAAATGCACGGTTTGGATGTTCTACCATAGCACGGTGGGGCCCATGGTTAGGACCTGTGGTCCAGGCCCAAAACACAATAACGTCTTGCTATAGTGTCAGCAGCAGTAGGCACTGCCTATAAAAATTATTTTTTCCTCTTCTTAAAAAATTGAATTTATGGGGTTTTTCGTACGTGGGCCCCACATCAAGTGAATCCACTCCAGCCATTACATTTCATGGCTCAAGACAGTCCGAACGAGCCCAATATTTGGGGTATTTTGGGTGTATAGAGACATCAGGGTGGATTTCAACGGTAGAAAATACTGTTTTCTATGGTATGGCCCGCCAAAAAATCGTATTCACTTCATTTTTTGACTCAACGCCTAAAATAATCTGGGGAATAGAATGGATGGCTTGGATTAAATTAATTCTTCAAGGTGGGGCCTGTATGAGTGGCACACTCAAAAACCTTGCTTTTAATGCATCCCAATGTCAATTCAGCGTCCAGACGCTCGCTGGACGGTCAGCGTACACCATTACATCCAGGTGGGTCCCTCATAGATAATGTGGATCACCATCAAGGTGGGCCACACCTCATCGGCAACATAAAAAAATAATAAAAATTAAAAGAAAGAGAGAGAAGGAGAAGCACCCACCTTCCTTATTCCTCCCTATGCTCCTAGGCTCCAATGGGGCTCCTTTAACGATGGAGATGAGTTTTTAATGGCAGGATATGGGGGATCTAAGGTGAGAAAGGGCTGGGAATCTTAGAGAGCTTGGGACGTCCAACGTCTTGCTACAATGGTGGAAATGGAGAATGAAAAATGGAAGAGAGAGATGAAGGAGAGAGAGTAATGATGATAGCTCTCTCTCTCTCTCTCTCTCTCTCTCTCTCTCTCTCTCTCTTAGCTAGGTAATAAGTGTTTTAGGGAAAAGGGAGTAATTATGGGCTAGGGTCATTATTATTTTGACTAGTAATTATGGATGGCTTAGGGTGATGTCACCCTAGCCTTGGGAAAAGTGTCATTGTGATAGGTGGGTCCCACCAAAACATAATTAATGGTCTAAATTGAGCGCGACCTATATCTTTTGATGTACAACTCGGATTGACGCATGAGATGCAGCATTGGAACCGCTGCGATGATACAGTCACAATGACATGGGTCTTAGGTCAAGCTGACTCAGAATTACAGGATGACACTCAAGGTCGCGCGCAAATGCTATCTACGCATCACAGGTCACCGAAATTTGACCAGGAGGACCGCGGGAGCCTATGGAACAGCACGGGCTAGGATACGGGTCTCACACATGTGGTGAGGCCCATTATGATGCATTTGAGGCCTATGTAATGAGGCTCATTGTGATGTATTTAAAGCCTATGTGGTGAGGCCCATTGTGATGTATATGAGGCCTATGAGATGAGGCCCATTTTAATGTACGAGACCCTTATGTGAGGCCCAATTGTGATATGTGAGATTCCCCATGATGTATGTGTTATACGCCTAATAAGGGGCTTCCTCGTGAGGCCCGCCTTGATGTATGTACTATGCACGTTATCCATCCATCCTTCTAGAAGTTTTAAGGGCTGAGGGCCCCGTTGTGATTCTGAATCCAAACCCAAATGGGCCACACCTTATGAGCAATAGTGGTTAAAGGTCCACCGTTGTAAACCTTTCTAGGGCCCATTGTAAGCCCACTCCCCATCTCTCTTATTGGGTTATCCCAAATCATTAGGCCCCCATTGATGTAAAAGTAACCGCCTTCTCTTATTAGGCTAAATCGTTAGGCCCCCACTATTGATTATGCTTCCACCATGCCTTGTAGAGCCCACCTTGTGCTTACTAGGCCCTTAGGAAGCCCAGATTGCTACGTGATGGAACAGGCGAGGAAGCCCACTCCTTGTTCTTAGGCCTATTCTTGATATGAGTAGGTCATTTAAGCCCATCTTTGATATGAGGAGAGTACATCATCACTGCAGAATATGCTTAGTATAACTCCATAATACATGCGCGTCATATATATTATCGAGCTACCCCAAAACATCAGGCCCCATTGATAAAGATATTTTCCACCATACCCTGTAGAGCTACCCTGAGCTTTGGAGCCCTCCTTAGGATTTGTATCAGGCCTTCCATAATAAATGTGGTCCACCTAGATGCATGTGTTTTCCCAAGATTAATGACCCAAACCGAGGCCCACTTAGATAATGGGTGAACTACCAGACCCGTTTGTAAGGACACATGGTCCTAGATGAATGGACCCTACCAAGGCCCACCTTGTATTCATATCAGGCCCCTATAGGAAAGCCTAGTTATTATATGATTAAGAGAGTGAGGAAGCTCACTTGTTATATACCCGCTTGACTCACCCCGTGTGATGTGCCCTACCTTTAAATCGATTACTAGGACTTCGTGTTATGTATGTATCAACCACACCTTCCATTTACCTCCTTAGGACGAGTATGAGGCCCATCATTGACATTAGTACATCATCATCACCTCCCTTGTTGCAGATGGAAGAACATGTAGTATCAGGTTTAGTATATCAAATATGTAAAACCTATTTCGACGTATGGACTAGACCCGTCGTCCCTCGTCTTGGATCATGAAAATCCTTGGGAGGCTAATATAAGACATACCTCATGGGCTCCTATAATTGTAGAAGGAGCACGTCGTTCAGCCTACACTTTGAGTATGTGACATGTCGGTGATAATTGATTGTGGATTATTGTTGTCTGCCTTATCAGATAATCATGCCTATATACTTTATTACATCACGATACATGCCCATATGCATCATATGTATGCCTGTTATGAGGAGTGATTGATCATAGCATATGCCGTTAGGCTGGTTTATTATGGGACTCCTTATGAGATGAAGTGGCCCCACATAAGCGTGCAGTACGCGCAGGTTTAATGCATGACTGGATGGTATAACTCATGCATCTTGCATTTTTGTGACATTATCACTGTATGCCCTGGCGACATCAGGGTCATGGCCTCCACAGGTATATCATGGATGGCTAATTGGGACACCAGAAATGTTTGGTTCTGGCATATACGCATCTAATATGTCTGTGGGTGAAAGTTCCTAAACTCCTTGATACCAAGTATGCTCCAACGTCGAAACTGAGTGGATACATGAGCGCACAAGTGTCGAATACCAAGAGGCCACGTCTCCCACTGTGTCGTGGTCAATTGGAAAGGGGTGTGGCCTTACCCACCCGAGTGAGGGAGAAATTAACTAGGCTGAGTCTGACCCAGCTTGAGGAATGAGTCCGCTATCGACGAGCCTGGCCGATATTGGCTGGTGGATAGTGAGGTCCCTTTTACTCTCCTAATTGTCCGCTTAGATGGGGTGGCAAGCATGTGTAGCATGTACTAGACCCTAGTGATTATCCTAATATGCGATTGTCTAAAGATGTATAGTACTGATATTGTGACGCCTTGTCTCTATTACCACGTGGGCGGACACTGATGTGGGTGGGGCCTAAGGGCCTGGACGACCTACCATGGTTGGTAAGCTACTGTGCATACAGTGCGGCAGAACCTTATCCCACATCGAAAGCATTGTGGTGATATGTAGACTTACTGAGCAGAAGTTGTGTACTTAGCATTTGACTCATTCATCCATTCATTCACTATCCACTCGAGCTGGTGGTGCGCAACTAGATCATTATGTGTACCCTCGCAATGGCCTTGATTTTGGTTGGGTATGCGACTAACCTGAGATCAAGAGTTTACCACATTATATCTAGCTATCCAAATCAAGTATGAGCCAGTTTGGATAGAAGTCCCTTATGATGAACCCCATAGCTTATGATACTACGTACTATCATCCCGACTTCACACTCCAGCTTGATCATTTCTTTCACACCATATATTGCATTGCATCCTCAGCACATCACATTTGGTTTACTATGCTTCTGTATTGCCTAGCCTAAATAAGGTTAATGGTATTATGGACTCGTCAAGATCTGCATATTGTATTACATTGGCGGCGTATGGCATTTTGATTTGCTATGTTTCTGCATTTATATGGTCTAGATGAGGCTAATGGTATTCGTGGCTTGTCGAGAATTGTATATTATATTGCATCCTCGGTATCTGATATTCGGCTCACTATGACTTCGCATTCCATAGCCGATCTGCATTGCATACTCTAATATTATATGACTTATAGACTTGTCGGTATTCCGCTTGTGCTCTTATTTATGTGCATGGCACTTATCTTATGTACACACTTACACCACCCTCTAAGCTTCTTTGTAAGCTTATGCACGACTGTTG
Organism: Magnolia kwangsiensis; assembly: GCA_037074715.1. Lineage (NCBI taxonomy): Eukaryota > Viridiplantae > Streptophyta > Magnoliopsida > Magnoliales > Magnoliaceae > Magnolia > Magnolia kwangsiensis. The sequence continues at coordinate 22,189,115 of CM073578.1, read as the reverse complement.
CATGTAGGTGACGTTAGGTTGCAACATCATTGAGGCAAGAGCGTGCGTTGAGCTTGTGAAGATTTTGTTATACATGTATTTTTCTTTTCAGTACTGTAATCAAATGTTCATATTAGTGGATATGTGATGATGATGTTGCCATCGTGATTTGGGTATACTTGTGGTTATGCTCCTTTACTAAAAAAATAATACTGAAAATCCTCCTTGTAGGATCCTAAAATTAGAATCTAGCGTATGGGCGCTGGAAGCTGAGAATGGGGTACTACAGAGGCTGTCGGCACCGAATTTGGCGATCAAGAATTCTATGAGCTTGGTTTCTGAGTTTGGGGTGTGACAGGTTGTCACCCAAGATCAACCAATGAATGGTAGACTCGTTGCATCCATCAATTGCTTATTGGTCACTGTTGGGGGCTTGTCACCTAACATAGGCCGATAGCTCGGGCATAGTATCTCATACCACCATCACCGGCTCATGAGTCTTATATAAATGATTATATATTACACTAACAGTTATAAATGGTTACTACGAATCAAATGAAAATCATGGTATATATGCTATGAGCTTGGTTTCCGAGTTTGGGATGTGACAGGTTGTCACCCAAGATCAACCAATGAATGGTAGACTCGTTGCCTCCATTAATTGCTTATTGGTCACTATAGGGGGCTTGTCACCAAACATAGGCCGACAGCTCGGGCATAGTGTCTCATACCACCATCCCCGGCTCATGAGTCTTATATAAATGATTATATATTACACTAACAGTTATAAATGGTTACTACGAATCAAATGAAAATCATGGTATATATGTTAAATCCAAGAAAATGCATGGCAATAATCAATCCATTTTAAACAAATAAACGATCGATTCTGAGTGAGACTTGATGGATCAAGGGAACCCCAACCAAACCAGCATTGGGGGTTCAAATAACCTGTGTGAACCTAGCCACTATACATTAACCGTGTTATGCCTCGGTCGACTGGGCAAGTTTGCAATGGCCAACCATAAGGAAGGCAGTCCACTAGTCAAATGGTTCACAGAACTTGATCCAATGCATTTTAAAATTAAACTATCATGCACATAGTTGAATCACATGTTATTGTATTAAAAATATCACAGCAAGTCAATTGAGGCTTAAACCTAAGCATTCAATCTATGGTGTAAACGAGACAAGATAATTACTACTCAACAAACAACATAAATGAGTTCTATCATCATAAATCCACTCAAAACATGAAATTCATCAAGTATATCATTATCTCAGTGGCAATTACATAAATAGCATGTTAACAAGATATTTCTATCAATCAATAACATAGGTAATTTCAGTAAAATACTAAATATCACTAATCGTAGCTATCAATGATAGATATATAATAATTTGTAAAGAATAATCCTCACTTAAGGTTTCAGTTTCTTTGATTCAATTTTTGTAGGACTGGGATTTGGGAAATAGTATAATTTTCTAATTTCCATTCAAAATTTCAAATCATATTAAAAATAATAATTTTAATTCATCTCTATATTCACCGAAATTGAAATAAATTACCTATAATTCAGATTGGGATTACTGGGATTTAAGAATTTGGTAATTCCTAGCAATTCCAATAAGTTCCCTTCTCTAGCACAAGAATCTCTAATTTCTACTCTCTCTCTCTCTCTCTCTCTCTCTCTCTCTCTCTCTCTCTCTCAATTGCAATTTCTCTTTTTAGAAATTCCTAATCTCCCTCAATTTTGGCAAAATTCATATAGAAATGTGATTTGCCCTAAAATGCTATTTAAATACGCTTACTTAGGATTTTAGTTGCCTTAAATGTGAGACTAGTGGTTTGTTAATACATTAGTCGGTTGATTATGAATTTTTTAGCCCATATTGTGTTAACTAAGTTTATCTAATCCATGAAATTGATACATCCAGTAGCAATTTATGCAAGGCAATGCTTGACTCACCCTTTGGACACACCAATTGATGGATACCGTTAAGAGTTCAATCCAATAGTAGTTGATCGTTGATTGGGATCGTGGCTATAGGAATATCCGAGGAATGTCAATTAAGGTTGATATCCTTGATTTAATTGCAAATCAACAGTCTGAATGTCTCAACTTTGAATAAGTTTTAAATAGTATAACTAACTTCCTCTTTTAGAAAATATCTATGAAGTTTTTTTTTCTTAGGTTCTTCTCATTGTTTCATATACTAGCTTGCAACCCTAAGTTGACTAATACAGTATACGGTTGCAATAACATGATCCATGTGAGATGTCAAACCCGCTAGGACAAATATTTTTCTATAACTTCATTGTCAATGGCCCATTAACGAATAATCAAGAGCCTATTTGGTTAATCGAGACATTTCTAGGATGATTTGAGGAATAGGCCTAATTGTGTATGATAGTTAGGATCTTGATAGTTAGGTTTATTGTTTGGCCTTCCCGAGTATAGTGGAAATGTCGATTTAACTCCAATTACTCTTATCTATTGATTCTTAAGCAATTAGGAGTAATTGGTTAATTTACTTTATATAGATGAGATAGTCAAGATCTAATCCATTAATAATATTTAGTTTTAAAGGAATCTTCATTATGTTCCCGTTGTTCTGATTAATCGATGATGGGTCACTTAAATCTTTGCCCTCGATTAGTAGATTGCACGGTTAGGCTCAAGATTTTAGGTGATCGGGTGAATTCATTAGGTTCCTATGGGTATTCAAATGAATTCGTATGATTCTTGAGTAGTAACTCCTACGCATATGTTAGGATCGAGTATGGTATAATATATGGGGTGTTATAGTCTCCCCTCTTTAAAAAATAATTTCATTATCAAAATTTTATATTTTCATACTTCACCCTCTATCTCGCATGTGGCTTCTTCTTCTATATGATATGTCTATAATATCTTAACCAATGGAATGACTTTATTGCGAAGCATCTGTTCCTTCTGATTGAGAATATGAGTAGGTCATAGAACATAAGTAGCATCATCATGAAGTTCCACATGTTTTCATTTTATGATGTATGATGGATCGAGAACATACTTCTTCAGCATCAATTCATATTACACATTATGTATATTGGAAAGGGATGTGGGTAACGCAAGAGATATGTCATTGCACCAATGTGATTCATAATCTGGAAATATCATATGTAACATGGTGTCAATTTACCTTTGTTACTCAAGCACTCAATATATAGTACAAACATGACAAGATAATTACTTGACAAATGTCATGGATGAGTTCTATCATCATGAATTCATCCAAAATAGGCAATTCATCAAACATATCATTATATCAATGGCAAATACATAAATAGTATATTGACAAAGTAGTTCTAACAATCAATAACATGAATAATTTCAACAAAACACTAAATATTACTAATCATAGCAATTAAGAATTGATATATGATAATTTGAAAAGAATAGTCCTCATCTTAGTTTTTAATTCCCTTGATTCAGTATTTCTAGGACTTGAATTTGAAAAAATAGCACGCTTTCTTTATTTCCATTCAACAATTACAAATAAGATTAAGAATTTTTAAATTTCAACTCTACATTCACCTAAATTGAAATAGATTATCTATAATTTAAATCGAGATTGTTGGGATTTAAGGATTTGACTATTTTTATGGACAATTTCAATAAGTTCCCTTCTAAATCCCCAATTTCTACTCCCTTTCTCCCTTAATTTTAATTTCTTTTTTTTTAATCTATAATCTCATCCAATTTGGGTAAAATTCATATAGAAATGGGAGTTGCCCTAAAATTGATATTCATAGTCTTACTTAAGGTTTTAGTTGCCCTAGAAGTGAGGCTAATGGTTTGTTAATACATTAGTGGATTGATTTTAGCTTTTGTGGCCTATATTGTGTTAACTAAGTTGATTTAAGCCATAAAATTCATACATCCAGTATGATCTACGGCAAGCTATACTCGAATCATCATTTGGATGCGTTGATCAACAAATATGGTTAAGAGTTCAATCCAACGGTCCCCGATCGTCGATCGGGATCGTGGCTATCATAATATCCAAGGAACTACGGTTAATGTTAATATCCTTGATTTGATTATGAATCAACGGTCTAAACATCTCAAGTTTGAATAAGTCCAAAATAATATAACTTTCTCTTTTAGAAAATATATGGGAAGCTGCTATTTTTATATAAGTTCTTCTCACTATTTCATATGTTAGTTTGCAGCCCCACGTTAGCTTATTTGACACTGGTCGCAGTAATCTGATCCATGTGAGATAACGAGCCCATTGGGATAAACATTTTTCTATAGCTTTATGGTCGATAGCCCACTAACGAATGGCTTAGAGCTTATTTAGTTAATCTGGACATTTCTAGGGTAATTTTAGGAGTGGGGCTATTTGTGTATGATGGTTAAGGTCTTGATAGTCTAAGTTTATCGTTTAGCCTTCCCGAGTATAGCAGAAAGGTTGATTTAGCTCTGATTACTCTTATTTATTAATTCTTAAACAATTAGGGGTAATTGTTTAATTTAGTTTATGAATGGGATAATTCAAATCTAATCAATTATTTATCATTAGTTTTAGCTGGATCTTTATTATGTTTCCATTGTTCCGATTAATCGACAATGGGTCACCTAAATTTTGGTTGTCAATTAGTATATCATACGGTTAGGCTTAAGATTTATGTAATCATGTGAATTCATTAAGTTCCTATGGAATTCATATAGTTATTAAGTGGTAACTCCCACGCATATATTAGGATTAAGTATGTTAAAATATATGGAGTATTGCAATCTACCTTATAAACTATAAACTCATTAAGGGTTGAACTTAGCCTTAACTCATTACAAATAATAGCATTATTCATATAATAAAGAGGGACCAAAAGAAGTGATTCCTCTCAATTTTTATAATACATTTCAACTAAGAATTACATGAAATTTTTTTTTTCATTAAACGTAATTTTTGGAATCTCAAGTCCTTGGGTTGGATTACTATTTTCAATATTTTATTTTTATATAGGCTTAAGTCACGTCTCCCTCACTGTTTTCTATACTTTTTACCTAGTTAGTAATTTTGTTAAAGGATTTACAATATTCTCATTAGATCTTAAAAAGTCTAGAGTTATAATAAGATTTTGAACAATTATCTCACTCAGTCATACTTTAAACGAATTTATCTAAATTTTTCATTATAACACTTGTTATTACTTCTTTTTATAGTTACTAAGTCAGCATAGTGAATGGTTACAAGTGTAATTGGTTTTAATTAGAATGGTATATTGATAAATAGAGTTTTAATCTAGTATGCTTTCATGTCAGTTGTTCTTAAAGCAATCAGATCAGATTCTATAATGAAATGAGCTCTACAAGTTTGTTTTTTTTCTTTCACTAAATAGCTCCACCTAGAGGTGTACATGAGTCAAACCAAGTCGAGCTTGGCATAGCTCGACTCGGCTCGGCCACTAGCTAACCCCAGCTCGAACTCAGCTCAGCTTGGTCCACAAGTTTGACTGGCCAGCTTAGCTCAGTTCGATCAGCAACTCAGGCCAGTTCGAGCCGAGTTCGAGCCAAGATCGAGCCTTTGTAGCATTTTCTTAAACACATGGAGTGCACCTTCAACTTCTCATAGAATGTAGAGCAGCAGCATCGGCTTACAAGTATTTCATCAAACACTCAGTAGACAACATAAAAATCAAGATACAAGGGTATTTGTTTCATATCCATACCTTCCTCGCCACCAACCAACACTTCGTTGAGTCATTTCATCAAACACAAGTTGAGCAACATCGATATCAAAATAACCGAGCCACTGAACTGGTTCGATCTGAGTTCAATTCAAGTTGTGGTTCGATCCAAGTCAAGTCGAGCTCGAACTAGGCTCAAAATTTTTTCAAGCTCAAAAAATCAGCTCAACTCAACTCAAACTCAGTTTCGAACCGAGTCAAATCGAGCTTTTTCGAGTCAAGTTGAGTCGAGTGAGCTAACTGAGCTAACTTAGTTTGTGTACAGCTCTAGCTCCAGCTACCATGGTAAAGCTACTAGTAAAATTGGAATTACCAATCCCTAAATTTTAATATACATTACTATAGCCTTCAAATTCAACCAAAAATCTTTAATAATAAATACTAAGATCCCGCATTCTTTGGGATACCTTGAAATCTTGTAAAGTGCATTACAATGCATGTAACTTGGATTTCCTGAATATTTACTTAGCTTGCTTACTGCCAAGATAATGTCTAACTTAGTATAATTCATAACATAAGTTATATTATCAATAACATTGCCATATTCAGATCATCTACGTATAAGCATATCAATAACATTGCCATATTCAGATCATCTACATATAAGCGTACCATAATTATAAAGTACTCGAACACTTTGGAATAAAGACATCTCTCTCCCTCATTGAACATAAACTCATTAGTCATCTAACTTAATCAAATTTTTCATACCACTTCTCAAGGGCTTGTTTAATTTCATATAATAACTTTTAAAAGCTTATATATTTTATTTTCATAACTTCATTGAACAAACCATTTCGGTTGTTTTATATATATATATATATATATATATATATATATATATATATATATATATATATATATATATATATATATATATATATATATATATATATATATCTAATTCACCACTTACAAATACAGTTTTTACATTCATTTGGCGAATTAGAAAGTTATTGATTGAAGTAATGGCAATTAATATTCAAATTGAAGAAATTTTTTATACAAGGGAGTATGTATCAGAGTGATCCATACCTTCATTTTGTCTAAAACTTTTAGCTACTAGCCTAACATTATATTTCTTGATTAAGTCATCAGCTCCACTTCTCTTTTTAAAAAAAAAAAATATCCACTTATTAAGGTTTTTACTCCAGGAGGTAGGTCTATTAATTTACATGTGTTATTAGTCCTAATGGATTCTATCTTATCCGTGATTGCTTATTTTAAAAAAATAGTATTATCTAATGATACAGACACTTTAAATGTTACAGGATCACCTTCTACATGGGCTAAAAACACATAAAAGTCATAAACATAGGCCTTGGCTATCACGCCCCAGACTCGGTAACCGAAATCACAAGGAACCTAATGGTCAGTTCTGGCCGAACAACCTCCATAATACCCCATTCTCGGCTCTTGAGGCAGGTTCCGATCCTACGATCCTACAAGGAGAATTTTCATAATAGTATAATCAATACCAATACGAGCATACCCAAGATCACAGCAAGTACATCTGAGAATAACAAAGGGCACGCATCACAAAATCAACTAAGAATTTAAACTTTTACAAGTTTACATCAGATTCAAAAGAACATACATAAGGTAATATGAAAAGAGAGAAAAATCAGCAACACTGGAGTCCTCCCTGCTGAACTCTACTCCACGCTTTGCTGTTACGATGCCTGCCTAGAGTCTCCTGCACGCATCAATCATGCATAAGCTTATAGAAGCTTAGGGGTGGTGAAAGTGTGTGTCAATGGTGCAAAGAAGAATAGTAGGAGGAATAAGGAAAGAACATGCTCAATGAGAATATCACTATCCTTACCAAGGCTTATCATGAATATCATGCAATGAGTACTAGACGCCATACCAAGGCAATGCATGAAGGGGCTTACACCGCCAATGCTAATGCGATGCGAGTAATGTCAGTGCTCATATCCAATCCACATATCAAATATATTTTCAGTCATAAAAAAATCACCAAGGTCCATTACACTACTGAATGATTGCCGCTCTACAGACCCACACAGTCAAATGAGCGTAAGAGACCTTACTACCTGCCTGTGGACAGCCAATCACCAACAAGGCCTGACGGTAGCAGACCTATTTCACGAGCTGGTTAGACTCAGTCTAATAATGCCCTCCCTCACAGGCGAAAGGCCACATCCTTATCTTACCAACTACACGATAGTGGGAGTCATGGCCTACAAGTGTAAGACCCTCGTACGCTCATATTTTCACCAGGTCACAGCGTTGAAGCAGATCCTTGGTACCGTGGAAGTTTTAAAATTTTCACCCATGGGCATCCTATGCACCCGGTATGCTTAAACATCATTTTTGATCTCCACACGTCCAGCCATCCACAAATATCCCTATGGAGGTAAGGCCCTGATGAAGTCAGGGCGAATGTCGATCATGTTATGCAATGTTAGATGCATGAATCACACAAATAGCCATGCATCATACTCAAACATCCGACGTACTCACGAGGGGAAAACTTCATCCCTCACAATATCCTCCCAATGGCATAACCATGACCAATCACATCTCAGCCAAGAATGCATATAATACGTATGGGAGTGGGCCATGAAAATGAACAAGAAATGCCAATGCGATGAAGATGTTCTCCCCTCCTCACCAGTAGGGTCTAGGTACTTAGACCGTTTCTCAAAAGTAATACAACCTCAATGGGGGCCCAATAGCCTGAGGTAGCACATGAGACTAGACAGATAATGGCATGGGCCTAAATCATAAGAATGGGCCTAGCAATGGTCTATGGTGGACCTTTAACCACCCATAGAAGCAAGAATGGGCCTAACGAGGGCCTAGAGGGGCATATCAAGGTGGGCATTCAACCACCATTGTTCCCTGAAGGTGACCTAATAATAATCTACTAAGGATCAAGGCCCGTAGTGTGAGACCCAACCCGAGTTCACATGTGTGCATGTGTGTGTGAGTATGCATTCTGTCCATCTTGGTCCCGTGGTCCTACCGACGACCCGTGACCCTTGGATAGTGTTTGCGGTCATCCATAAGTCCAGTCATGAAGACCCAACTCGGATCGAGTTGAAACATATGCCATTGCAACCACATCGTCGCCACGATTCCAACGCCATGTCTCATGCGTAAATCCGACGTGTCCATCAAAAGTTGTGGGCCGCACCATTTTGGACCCTTAATCATGATATGAGGCCCACTTTACCCATGTGCTCATTTTCCAAGAGTGGGTCCCACCTAGCTCCCTTATCTAAACAAGCTATCATACCTACCCCTAGCCTAGGTAGTAGGCTACCTTCTCTAGAAACTCATCATTAGCCTTGAGTTCTTCCCCCCATGTGCCATGATTATAACCCTCTTTCCTAGCCTAGAAAATAAATGATTACTTTGCTATATCCTTCTCTCTCCCTCATTTTCTCTCCTTCTTTCTCCCTTATAAAAAAATCCAGCACCTCTTCCCTCCATTCCAGCCCCTTCTCTTCCTTTTTCTTCTCAATCCCTCCATTGAAAACTCATCCCAACCATTGATCCATGTTGCTTGCAACCTCTAGATGATGGTGATGTAAATTTCAAGGTTGATCTAGGTGGGTGCTTTCTTCATCAAGTAAATCTTTTCTCTTCTCATGTAATCTATTTTCTCTCTCTCATTTGAATATGTAGGACCCACCAATTAATGGTGGAGATCTTACACAATCATTTAGATGTGGCCATGAGGCCCACATTGTAAATGCAAGTTCATGCATGAAATTCTTCCCTTGATGGACCCCTTGCATGTGAATTTCTCTTATTTTTCTAAGTATGATGGGTCATCTAAGCCCTTGCATGTGGCTAGGATGGCATCCCAACCACTCATTTCAAAGATTTAGGCCATGCATCATAAGATCTAGTTGTACAATATGTTTATATTATTGTTTGTAGTTATGATTGTGTGAGGACGGCTCAATAGTGGCGGAGCGCTCCCCTGATGGCCTAATGCTCTTCCTTCTCTTTCCTTAGTTAGCAATCTAATGATATTATGTGTGGTCCACTTAGTGGGCATGGATTGTCCAAAAGAAAAAGCCCAGGAAGAAAGGGACATCTATACTCAACCTACACCATGGTTTAGATGCCTCTTTTTGCTACCTTAAATATTCTTGCAAGGGTGAAAATTTAAGAGTTTGTTCTAAAAAATTGTGGGGCCCACTAGGGTGGGCCATGGTACCCAATTTATGAGCCAATCCCTTCCTTAATAGACTCATAAATTTGTTTTGTTCCATGCATGCATTGCTGTCCATAAATTTCTAGACAGATTTTTTGTTGGACTTGGGCTTGAATTTGGGACTGATTAGGGGACCTTTTGTACCTATAAAATATATTTTTCTAAAATTTTGGGATCTCATCTTGATGTTCCCCAAATTTCAGCCCCATCCAATCTTGATAGAGGTCCCAAAAGTGTGGTCCAAGTGGGGTGGACAGTTTGAATTTTCTGCATTGTTCCAGCAACATTCCACCCTAGACAGGTTGGAAATTCGAAATTTATTAAAATATTTTTGGGTGTTTAAAAATTATTAAAATTAACAGGGATGTGTTTCACCCATGTTAGGAACTACCTGCAAAATTTTAGGGCCAATGGACCCCATTTGGGCATCCAAATGGGTGGGCCAACATAGTGTACTGCTAGAAACATTCTGCAGTGCAGTCCAGCAGTATAGTTCCATAAAAATAAAGTTTTAAAAATATTTTTCTCAGAAGGTGGGCCATATTTTTGGGTTCCATATTGATGTAGGATTGATGAGGGACCTTAGGTACAAATTTTAGGAATTTTGGAGGCCCAGAATCTACCCATTTGGATGGCCCAAATTTAGAACAGTTACATTCCAGCAATAGTTCACCCTGGACAGATTATATTCTTAAAATTTATTAAAATACTTTTGAGTGTCTAAAAATCATAAAAAAATTATAGAGATATGTTAAACTCATGTTAGGACCTACCTATAAAATTTTGGAGCCATTGGACGCCTGTACACACCATAGTGGTGGCTGGACCGGCCCACTATAATATGGTGTCCAGATCAGTCCGAGTTTCAGGACAGATTGTTTTATTTGAATTAATTAAAATATTTTTAGATGTCTAAAAATTATAAAATTTTATAGGGGTGTGGACTACCTATTGAAGGACTACCCTATAAATTTTCAGGGCCATCAGGCCTCTGTACCAACCGTGGTGTGGCCTGCAATTTGGACCAGTTTTGGGTCAAATACTCAGGCACACCCTTACCTTGGGTTGCTGGGCCTGCATTCTAATGGCATGGCCCACTTGAAGTAAGTGTTGTATATCTCTCTTTTATCTGGTGGGGCTCACTATGATATATGTGGATCACCATAGGTCAGTAACCCATCTAAATTAAATAAATTTTTGGACTCCAGCAGGCCCAAGAAATGGGTGAGCTGGAATTCCAGCAAAGGGCCTAAAATTTGGTACATGGTTGATTGTTTAGGAACTATTGTAGCACACTAGATTTAAAAGAGTATTACATACACTCCTTGCTTTCCTTTCTTAGATATTTTGGCCTTAATGAGTTCCCCCTTGAGGCCCACCTTTGTGGTGGTTTTGTGGGCTAGCCTTAACCATAATTTTTTTATAGGCTCAATGGGTTGGGAACTTCTTTCTTGAGCCCAAGATTGTACAAGGGCTGACCTTATTGATTTATGAACTCAGTGGGCTATCTATAAGCTGATAATGTGTATTAATGGGCCTTGATGCCCTCATGAAGTGTTTAATTGTGGGTTGACTTGCAAAGCTCACATAAATGCATATTGTGGAGGGCCTTGTTAAGTCTTTATCGGATGAGGCAAGGCCCACCCCGTCGGTATAGGTCTTGCCCTTGTGTATTCTTGGACTTATGGGCTGCCCTTAAATCCATCATAATGTAGGAATTGGATGACTTTTTTTTTAGGCCCATTATGTAATATCATATATGCATAGCCGCCCTTTTTGTGGTAGTGACTAGGCCTTGTGGACACAGTTCTTTTGGATAGACCCATTGATCTTAGGGCTATACTCTCTCATCTATTGTGATGGGCTTAAGGGCAATAATATGCAAGAAGTTGGGCTCTTGGCTACCTACTAAATTGACCTTGTACTTAGGCCAAATGTGAGGCCCCACTCACTTGTGTTAAATGTAAAACTTGCCCATGTAAATGAATTACTGGACTGCCCATGAAGCCCACTACAATATGTGGAATTATGGCCTTTGTGGTTGGGCCCAAACCTTACTTGAGGGTCCACTATATGGCTTATGAGTTGGGCTTAGTATATGGCTCATTAGGCCATGCATTGCGTGGGCTTTAGACCTTATATTATATGAGTAGTGGCGGGTTACCTCTTGGAAGCCAGTTGAGGTTGAACATCCTCCTGGGTGATCCTAAGGTAGGCCCATGAATTTCTCTATGGATGGTTAAAGGCCCACCATAGACCCTAGGCCATTTGTTTAGGGCTTAATGTGTATGTATGTAGAACCTACCTTAACGCATGTTTGGTCTAGGCCATCCAAGCCTTGTATCGCCCATTTATGGATACACTCTCTGTCTTGGGTTACTGCTGGACTCACAATCCAGTAACAAGTTCACTTTATCTTTTCATGATATATATGCACTCTCCATATGGTGGGGTCCCTCAGCGCATATAGTTGGCATTCATGAGATTATCTCCACATAGTTAACTGATTTCTAGACCTTAGCAGGTTTAGGAAGTTAAACTGGCCAAAAGTTTATCAAAGGGCCTAAAATGTAAAATTTTATGGTTAAAACTTTATTTAGCTGTGGGGCCAATCATATCGAGAACTTGTGTACGTATTACATACTTATGTTTTCTTATAATCTTTGGGCTTAATCAGTGCATTCTTTTGGGTCACCTTTAGTGATAAGATGAGGACCCCATCTTAGATCAGATTTTTTGGGGCATCCCATGGGCCCAGAGTGGGCAGGGTCGTCCCAGCTTGGCCCAACCATATATTGGGCCAACTTCCACCATTTTGATGGACTTGTGGGCTAAGACAATGATAGTATTGGGCCCTTGGTTGGCCACTTAAATTGCTAAGTTATTAGGCTAATGTAGTTGAGCCCATTTCATCCAAACTTAAACTTATTTAGTCGTATATTGTGTACGCGGGCTGCCCACCAAGTCCGACTCAATGCATGGATTCTATGGCCATTGAGAATTGAGCCTTGGGCCTTAATTCCCCTCTTGGGGCCCATGTTGTTAAAAGTGGTATTTTATCTTTTATGGCCTATTATGAGGAATATATATGTATATGGTTGGTTACATTTATTTTTATCTTTAATGTAGGCCTTGAGCCTTCTATCCACATCATTCATGGTTGATATGCTTTTTGGAAAATGGTGGTTAAATGTCCCCATTATGGACCCCTCTAGGCTCGATTATATTTAAGAGTGATTAGATGATCATCTTAGACTCTTGTTAGGCTCGTTTCTATATCGCGTAGACCCATAGTCTGTATACTTAGTCTCGTGGGTTACCCCAGGTAAATGGGCCCCCCACTAGAGGTGAGATTCCTTATGAATATTGTCTAAATACCTAGTCTTGGTCCCTTCTTGGATAGGAGGAGTGTACTACTTTGTATATCACCGCATAATGCATCTAGACCCATCTTCATGGCCCACGTACATCATTGTATGCTTGGTTGACACTATGTGTATGTGGTCATATTGTGTCATTGGGCATTGCATGATACTTTCCTCGAGGGACATAGTATCCCCTCTTAAGCACGTTAGATGCTTGGGATTGATGCATGGTTGATTGTGTGATTCATGTATCTAGCATTGCATAGCATATGAGCGTTATCGCCCTTGCTTCATCAAGGTTGTAGCCTCCACAGATACATCATGGATGGCCATGTTTGGACACCGAAAATGTTACTTGAGCATACCGGGTGCATAGTATGCCCATGGGTGAAATTTCTAAAACTTTCATGGTACCAAGGATCTGCTCCAGTGTCGTGACCGAGTGGTATATATGAGCGCATGAGGGCCTTATACCGTTAGGCCGTGACTCCCACTGCCGTGTAGTCGGTTGGATAGGGGTGTGGCCTTACTCGCCTAATGTAAGAGAGAATTGCTAGGATGAGTCTGACCAGCTCGTGAATGGGTCCGCTACCTTCAGGCCTTGCTAGTGATTGGTTGTCCACAGGCGGGTAGTGAGGTCTTTTACGCTTGTTTGACTGTGCAGGGTCTGTAGAGCGGCAGTCATCCAGCAGTGTAATGAACCCCGATGATTTCCTTATGATGGAAATGTACTTAATATGTGGATTGGATTTAAGCACTAACATTACTTCGCATTGCATTTGCATCGGCTATGTAAGCCTCATAATGCACCACCTTGGCAAGGCGCCCAGTACTCATTGCATTACATTACTCATTGTACTGTATAGCCTTGGTATGCCTTCCTACATTATCATACTGCCTTGGTATAGCTTCTTATATTCATGATCGCCTTGGTAAGGCTAGTGGTATTAGAATTGATCGTACTCCTTCTGCATTCTCTATCTTCTTCTGACACCGTTCTCACACACTTTCACCACCCTCTAAGCTTTTTATAAGCTTATGCATGATTGATGCATGCAAGAGATCCTAAGTTGGCACCTTAACAGCGGAGCTTGAATAGGTTTGTGATCTGAGGACCCAGTGTTGCAAATTCTCTTCCTTCTTTCTTCTGTTATCTTATGTATGTCCTTTTGGACCTGATGTAAGCTTATAAAAGTTCAAATTCATAGTGAATTTTGTGATGTGTGCCTTTGTTATTCTCAGATTTACTTGTTGTGATCTTGGGTATGCTCGTATTAGAAATGATTATATTGTTGTGGAAATCCTCCTTGTAGGATCACAGGATCGGAACCTGCCTCAGGAGCCGAGAATGGGGTACTACGGAGGCTGTTGCTGCCAGAACCAGTCATCAGGTTCCTTGTGAGGTCTGATTACCGAGTCTGGGGCATGACACATGGCCCGAGCATCACCATAAGAAAGAGATGGGTAGCTATATACATATAGATACATCACAATGTTGGGCCTCGATAAAGTGGCCCAACGCTACACATAATTCATAGGCCCAATAGGGGCAATATCAACCAAATTCACATGCAATAATAAGGGCCCATAAGGGAGTTTAGGGCCTAAATATAAGGGCCACCAAGTCCATACATTGTTGTGGGCATAGTGGGCAGCCCATTACTCCAACACATGAGCGAGAATCGTATTCAAGATAAGTAAGTTGGGCCTTACAACCTAGCCCAAGAATTTAGTTGTTTTGGTGGGCAACCAAGGACCCAACCACTCATACATTCCAGCCCACTAGCCCAACAGAATACCATGGAGAATACAGCCCAAGAATCCACTGGGCCTATCTACAGGGTCTAGTCCATTTAGGCTTACAAGGGGTCGAAAAATCTAGTTACATATAAATACCCATATAGCCCAACCAAGGTGGGCCTCAATGATGCTTTAATTAAACCCAAAATTTAGGGTGTAAAGGCATGAATTATCCCCATAAAATTCTCATAATATGGTGGGATATACAACACATCTAGGTGGGCCCACAAGGCAGGCTGGAGGGCCTGCCAAGGCTGGACGCCCCAGCCTGGGAGTCCCATCCTAGTGGGCCACTCCCAACTGCACCACGGCCAGTTCAAATGTTCGTTGGGTCTGAAATTTTGTAAGGTGATACATCTATATGTAGGTCACACTCCCACAATATTTTATAATTTTTGAATATTTCTAAGTATTTTAATTAATTTAAACAATACAGTCTGTCCAGAAAATCGGACAGACCTGGACGTCCCAACGTGATGAGAAAGTTTGGCACTTTCTACGGTGTGTACAGGGGTTCATTGGACCTAAAATTTAGTAGATGGGTCTGATCATGAGTGGACCACACTTCCACAAAATTTTAGAATTTTTGAACATCTAAAAATATTTTAATTAATTTAAATAAAACAATCTTTCTAGGGTAAAGTATTGTTGGAATATAACTATCTTGAATTTGGGTCATCCAATGGGTGGGTTTCGGGTGTCCAAAATTCCTAAATTTTGGACCTAAGGTCCCCTATCAGGCCTACAACAATGTGGGACCTAGAAATATGGCCCACATTCTTAAAAAATATTTTTAAAATTTTATTTTTTATGGGATTATGCTGCTGGACTGCACAGCAGAAAATTCTGGCAGTTCAGTATGTTGGCCCACCCTTTTGGATGCCCAAATGGGATCCCTTGGCCTTGAAATTATGCAGGTAGGTCCTACCATGGGTGGGACACCTCCCTGTAAAAATTTATAATTTTTAGGATATTGAAAATATTTTATTTAACTCATGCAATCTATGGACAGCAAGGTCCAAATTTTTATTTTTCCTGCTACAGCAATGCTGTTGTCCCTGACTTTTGCACCCCATTTGAGTGGGCCCAGGTCTATGTAAATTTAGAAAAATATTATGACAACCTTCTTATACAAGTATACAGTAAGGTGGGGTCCACAAAGGTGGCCCACCATCTCAAAATCAGGGTGATATGTATGATTTTCCAGCAAACAGTATGGCTGGACAGTCTAGAAAAATCTGGACCGTCCACCCTCTTTGGCCCACCCTTTTGGGTGATCAAACAGGGACAGATGAAGGCAAAATTTATCATACTTCTAAATGGGGTCCACACCTCCAGGAATAATCTAACAATGGGGGTAAAAGAGCCCTATAATCAGCCCATAATTCATGCCAAAAATAGTCCAGAATTTTTCTAGACAGCAAGGTAAGTCTGAACATAACTACTGAATAAAGGGGGAAATACCCCACAAAATTGGTTTTATGGTCCACCTTAGTAGACCCCCACAAACATCCAGGCCATGTCCTCTTCATAAAACCTATTGCATGTATTCAAAATGGAACAAATTGAACACCAATGTCCATAAAATGGACAGCAAGTGGCGTCCACCTTGCTTGGATGGTCTGGATGTTCCAGGGCTACTAAGTGGGCCACACACATCAGGAATTAAGAGTATAATAATTAAAAAAAAAAAATCAGCCACAAGGGAGGAAAATGACATGCATCAAAGGAAAATACTAAGATGGGGCCCATGGAGAAAGGCCCCATCCATGGAACATTCATGGAAGGAAATGGGTCATTGTCCTCAATCATGAAGACATAGGAGACCTCCATCATCACTTGATGGGTCCCACAAGTCCTTAAAGATAAGATGAAAGAAGATTTAAGAGCACCCACCTCACAAGAACACCAAGAATCTTCTACCACTAGACTCCTTAGGCTCCAAGGTACATAGATCTAAGGTTGAGATCTTTCTTCAAGGGTTAGATGGGGCAATATATGAGTGAAAGTGGGCTGGAATAATGGAGGAAAGTTGTTGGGGAAGAAGAGAAGAGAGAGAGAGAGAGAGAGAGAGAGAGAGAGAGAGAAATGAGAGGGAAAAAGAGAGAGAGAGGATTTTAAGGCAAGCAATCATTTCTCTCTTGCATTGGTTAGAGAAGAGTGATTATTACAATAGGGAGTTAGAAACAATATTGTAGGGCTAGTAAGCTGTTTAGGTTTGTGGGTGGTGTTTTAGAGATAGGTGGTGTAGGAATAGGGCCTAGGTTGTGTGTGTGTGTGTAGTGTGTGTTGGAAATAGTGCCAAGAGATGGGACCTACCTAAAAATCCATGCACATCACCCCTAGGTGGGTCACATGATCATGATCAAGGACTTAGAAAATGAAATGTACACAACTTATGATCTACACATCGGATGGATGCACAAGACGCGGCGTCGGAACCGTAACGATGAAGCAGACAAGATAGCATAGGTTTCGGCTTGATCCAAGTGAGGTCTTCATGACTGGACTTAAGGATGACTGCAAACACTATCCAAGGGTTACGGGTCACCGGGAATCGACCAGTAGGACCGCGGGACCAAGATGAACGAGATACATACTTACACACACATGCACACATGCAAACTTGGTTCGGGTCTCACATTGGCAATCTTAGATTATTTATTTCTCTTAACTTTAAGTTTATACTCAGGTTCTTCTAACTCTTTTAAATATGATTTAGATAGTTCTATATTTTATAAGATGAACCCTCACTAGGATGACCCCCACTGTTCTTTTGTTTATATGGGAAGATGATTTCATAAAACTCAATATCACTGAATTTTATAATAATTTTATCATTTATATGTAAGAATTTATATATATATATATATATATATATATATATATATATATATATATATATATATATATATATATATATATATTGCTATAAGATACATACCTTACAAGTAAACGACTAAAGATAATGACTCCTAATTTAGGACTTTTGGGATCCGCAAGCCTAACATGGGCTAAACAACCCCATACTTTAAGATAACTAACATTTGATTCTTTACTGCTCAACAGTTCATAGAAAATTATTTTATATTTAGTTATAAGTACTTTATTTAGAATATAACAAGTAGAGATAATAGATTCACCGCATAAACTAATAATAAAACCAGAACTAAGTAACATTGTGTTTATCATGTTAATCAATATTCTATTTTTACATAATATAACTTTATTTTACTAAAAAATAGAGAGTAGTAACTTCGTGAATAAATTTATTCGATTCATAGAAATTATCAAAGTCTTTCAAATTGTATTCACCACCTCTATCACTTCTTAGGATCTTGATTTTTCACTTCGCTTTTGAAAACTATAAATTTAGAGAGTGTTTCATTATCTAATCTTAACATATATACATATGCATATTTATAATAATTTTCAATGAATGTAATAAAGTATTTCTTACTTCTTCTAATAAGATATTATTTAAGATCACATATATTAGAATGAATTAGTCCTAATAACTCATAATTCCTTTCTACACCATAAAATAATTTTCTAGTCACTTTATATTATGAACAGGACTCACGTTTTTCAAATTCATTATTTCCTAAAGTGAAAATTATTCTTATTAGCAGTCATGTTTTTAATGAATTTAACATTCACGTAATCTAATCTACCATACCATAAAAACCATTATACACCATATAAATAAGAGAAGTTGTATTCATGATCTACATAGCCATTTTCAACAAATAATCCATTCTTAAAATTAAGAATTTAGTTTGACTCATAAATCTATTTCAAACCAAAACCTTGTTTGAAAGGTAAATTGAGACTAAACTCTTGCCTATGTTTGATACATGAAAAACATTAGCTAATATGATAGCCTTTCCTGAGGTGAACATTAGCTCCACCTTCCCATGTACAGCCATGTCTGCAATGACAGCATTACCCATTTAAAATTTTTTGCTGGTTGTAACCTCTTCATAGCTTTTAAACTAGAGGTGATCAAAACACACATGTGCATGGGCACTTGTGTCTATCCACCATCTATTACACGATTCTAATCAAGCCATATTTATTTCTATAACCACGACCATTATTTTAAACTCCTTGATCATATTTGTTTAAGGTGTTGATATTTAGGTTGATCATTTCTTCATATGATGGTAATACTTTCTAGTAAAATGAATAAATTTGCTACTACATTGCACCTATTTTATGGTTGTTGGGTTTCTTATTCTTGCTCTTGTTCTTATTTTTATTAGGGTTGAGCTTCTTTTTGAATTGTGTGTCCTGGTCTGGTCTGGCTTCAAGTTATTATGTTTTCCCTAAACTTTCTCATTTAGAAGGTTGACTTTAGAAACTTCTTCCTTAAATTTTTCATTTTTATCTTAACGCATCGCCTCTTCTTTAATACAAAGGCGAACAATGAGTCTTTCCATAAACAATTCTTTGAATTTGTTGGGGAATGAGTTCTTAAAGTCTTTCCACAATGGACGCAATCTTTCAATAATTATCACCACTTGAAGAGTTCATCTAGTTTAATCCCATCTGATGTGATCACATGGGTTGTCATATTGAACTCATTTGTTTGTTGAACTACAGGTTTATTATCTGTCATTTCATATTTAAAATAACAACTGACAGTGTATATTTTCATGCCCGTTTCTTTGATGTTATATTTCTTTTCCAATGCAGGCCATATTTCAGTAGATGTTACATAATCACAAAATACATCATACAATTAGTTCAACAACGCACTTAGAATATAATTCCTACAAACGTAGTCATCCTCGTCCCAACTTTTATGTATAGTTGTTAACTATGTTTCATGAAGATTAGATGTAATTTTTATTAATCACATAAGCTATATGTAAGGTAATCAAATACAAAAAAAAATTGTATCCACCTCTTATAGTATTGTCTGTGAAAGATTTTTGATCAAATTGACTTAACGTCATTGAAGGAATTTTTCCTTATGACAAGGGCAATATCTCAAACTTGTTGGAATAAACATGAGAAGAAATAAACTCAAATAAAAAATAGATAATAGAAACCTCACATTTGTTGAAAAGATTGATATATAATAAGACTTCAAATTTTTCTGCTGAGACAAGACTCGAACTCAATTTTATCTTTGAAATAGTTCGTGCCCCTCAATTCATTTAACTGATGCAAGAAGTTTGTAGACGCGTTACCTATAAGATACAATGCCCGACGTGGCTATCTTCGACATGCACATGCAATATAATAACCCAACACCTAATACCTTTTGTATGCCCAGTATAAGAAGAAAACATAAAGAAAAGCATAAAGTTGTTTTCTTTACCCATGAGTTCTATGTTCTCAGGACTCGAGCCTTTACCTCTTTTTATAAACTTGGCGGAGGGACCATATTGAAAAATTGGTGCAGAAATTGTCATCTGTTTCTAATCGTTGCTTGATACAGTTGATGGGTTAGGCCTTAATGTGAGACACGTTTCTCACAGTGGAAATAGTCTGAATTAATAGGTTGCATCAACAAATAAGAAGAAACAACTATATACATTAGTAGACATTCAAGACAATTAAACTCACCCTTGAAACTATTTCCCATTTTATGGCTCACCTAAGTTATTTTTGGGTATGATCTTTTGTCCCAAGCCATAAATTTCACCTTGGCATCTAATAGTCAAAGTAAATTTCATATATTTATCATGGTGGGTCCTAAAAAAATAAGGGTAGACATCTCTCCCAAGTAGTTTCTTTGGTGTGGCCCATTAGAATCATAGGTCAATCTTATTCCTTTACCCCATACCTAACTTGGGATTACTTATCTAATGGTTGGATTAGATTTGACGTAAACATTACGGTGGACCATGTTAAAATCAAAGGTAAGCGACCCTCTACCAACTATTTCCCTTAGTGTGGCCCCCCTGAATAATGAAATGAGCTGAATTTTTGGCCAATAGCCTAACATGGGGCTATAGACCCGGTGGTGGGGTGGATTTCACATAAACATTATGGTCAGGCCCACTAATTCTTAATGTCAACATGTTGATTTTCATGTAGGAATTTACATCATGCGGCGCTTAATAATTCTCACACATGCAGGACCTCTTGTTTATGTGAAATTCACCCCGACCACCAGGTGTGTCTATAAGACCTCTTGTTTACATGAAATTCACCCATACCACTAGCTATGTTAGACCATGTTAAGCCCAGGACACAAAATTTAACCTCATATTATTTATATAGACAGCATTACCACATTATTGGAAACAGTATAGGAAAAATGTTTACCCTCCAAACTACTTCGCTTCATATGTCCTACCTAAATTAGGGATGAGCCTTTTTCTTTTTCTTTTTTTTTTCCCTCATAGCTTAAATTTTAGTATGGCATGTAACAATTAGAGTGGATTTCATAAAATCATCACGATGGACCTTAAAAAAATCAAGGTGGCCATTCCTCTACATGGGAAGTCGATTTCCTGCAAAAGCCTTTTGCAAGAAGTTACTGCTAAAGGATGTTGGATGGGGTTTACCGAAATGTTTTTAAGAAATCCACCCTATCCATCTACTTCTACCGAGATGTTTTTAAGAAATCCACCCCATCCATCTGCTTTGCGAGATTATTTTAGGATGTGCGACCAAAAATGACGTGTATCCAACATTTAAGTGGACCACACGAGAGGAAACAATGGGCATTCGATGAGCACCATTAAAGCATTCTTATGGCCATAAGGGCGTGTTTGGCCAGACGTGGTGGATGGGATTCTACTGTATTAGGAGGGTTATGATGTGCTATTCCATCCCATCTATTGTTTGGGACGGCGATTGTACTTCTTCTCAAGCACCCTTGTAAATGCAGTCAGTCGCCCGATAGATACAGCAAATCCCAACAGTAGAGGTCGCCCATCACTCGAAACACTGTCGGATACAGGATGGGATGGGTGATCTCATTTCAGACTGGCATCTTAGGACAGTGCTCTAATGGAAGAGACGACTCACAACTAGCCGTCTCAGTTGTTTCCATATAAGGTTGATGAGCAGCGGGTTAGGGAGACATTTGTGTGCCCTATTTTCCAGATCGGCAACGAGAAGTTGGTCGATTGTCTTACTCATAACCAGTGAGCAGGTAGGAATCTCACCGTTTGAAGGTAAGTCCAATAGTAACCAATGATTTTAGGATACCATTTTGAATCTGTAGTATAGTTTGTATGCATCGATTGGGTGTGGGACTTGTAGGGCAGAGGATGGGTCTTTGACTGTGTAGATCCTCAGTAGCAAGGGGGATTCGATGAATATGAAATTGGAACAGGGATCATGGTGGGATTGGCTTCTTGCCATCCGATTAATAACAAGATACCCACCATTAAGGGATTGGCATTACAAGACCTCTAGGTGATAGATCCTACACTAGTTTCAGTAGATGATTAAATTCCTTCTCTGTAGCCAGTGATGGATACTTCTCTTAAGGGTCACTCAATGAGCCTGTAGGGTCTTTCATATGGTCGGGTCCATGTAAGCGTATGTACTGATTTTACGATTTATGATATCTACCAGCACTTGTTTTTGGATTAAATCACTTTCTTTTATTGTGAGTTGATACGAGTATGGACGGACGATGTGTTTTCTTTGTTGTGATGACCATTGTCTCTTAAAACCATTTGGAAACGAAATTACCCGTAAACTGAAAGTTTATATATCATTTTATAATTTTCTTTTTTTTTTAATGCTAAAATGTTTAAAATGATGTTAGTAATATAATATGATATGCATTATCTTTATGGTTACTCTAGTAGGATTTTCCAAGTGCACACCCAATGCCCCCATTTGAACCCATGACATGTTGTGAATTCCAATCTATCTGCTAGATCCGTTACCCTGTTCAGCGCAAAGCCAAAAAAAATTATGTCATCTCATAAAAAAGTATTTAAAATAGTTATAAGACTCATCATAGATGAAGGACGCTATTAAAAATTTTCTTAAGTTTAGACTATTTAAAACAGTTTATGTAATCCTAAACTGAGCAGTAGATGTGTAATTTTCCTATCCTAATATTAGGAATGTATTTGTAGTTTTTTTTATTCTGAACTCAACAGTTGATTACAAACCCTTGTTGGATTTGATGAATTATAGACAATTTATAAATTTTGTTTTGTAATTTTTCTATCCTAATCTCAGGAATGTATGTATATTTGGTTTTAATTTACAGACAATTGGTGTCAATCGGTGCTTGTATATGCCTAACATTATGAGGTGTGGTTGATGTGTGGACTCTATAGATTTATTATCATCATTTCTTAAGATAGGTTAAAACTATAGTAAGGAACACATTTTGAAAATTCAAATGTATATTTTTTATTTCTTTTTTTTTATGAGAATGCCAAAATGTGATAAATGTTGTTACTAGCATAATACGATCTGCGTTATCTTTGTGGGTAATCCAGCAAGAATGATATAATGCACACCCACTGTCGCAGACTCAAGCCATGACCTATTGTGAATTGTTTATTTATCTGCTAGATCTGACATCTTGTTAAGTTCAAAGCCAACAAATTGTTAGCTTTGTAAAGCACGGTAACTCTAACCAGCTGTATCTCCTTATGCCTGCCTATCAAAGAATCTATGTTTTCAATCCAGAACAATATTGGATGTGTAATTTTTCTATCTTAATCTCAGCTCATATATGTAAAGTTCTTTTATATAAGGCACACCTTAATGTTATGTAAAAAATCCAATCTCATTCGTCTTTTTTTCCAGATTTTTTTAGGATAATGCAAAAATTTCGATATGGTTTCAATGCTCAAAGTAAACCTATAAGGTCGGTTGGAATTTGAGCTGTAAAGCAAATGGAATTGTTCTCACAAACATCAACACCTACGGCCATGGTGTTTCCCAAGACAGACATGCAACTAGGTTTTTCTATTCCACCTCACACCCGAGACACTATACATGTCGCCCCACGTGCTACATTTTTTAAAGAGATCCATCCCATTCATAAAACAACCCCACGTGTAGATGCCCTTAATTAAAAAATAATCAGCTGTTATACACATGAAACGAGTGATGACATCAGTGAGTAAAGGATGAATCTTTAATTACATTGATAAACAATAATAATAATAATAATAATAATAACAACAACAAAATGCGTTGAATCTTAAGAAATCTTCAAATAAAACAACAGGAAAAGTCCTCAATCTTGCCCAACCGGTTCTTCATATACAAACCCTGCAAAACAGTTTATACGGCTGTGAGCGCGACGGCTCATAAGGTCAAATCATACCCAAATTTGAAATTTTACTTTAATATCAATACAACTCAGTACAATAAATAAGATTAATTACGAGTATTGAATCGGTATTTTACATTACAACAATAACAAATTATTTTTCATAATATCAAAATAAGATAATACAGTCATCTAAAATCCTTTCTAGTTCAATCCAAGGCAGAGCACCCATGTGTGTTAATCGTTTTAGGGAATGACCGTCAGCAGAGCACCGGTGCTGATCCTTTTACATAATAACCCTTGGTAGAGCACTAGTAAATAAACTTTTAGTGTAATACCTAGACAGAGCACCCGTGTGTGTTGGTCGTTTTAGGGAATTGCTCAGGGCAGAGCACCCGTGCCTATCCTTTCAGGTGTAATCCTAGACAGAGCACTCATAAAAATACAACCATCCTTTTAGGGCAGAGCACCCATAAACAAATAACATGGTAATCCTTTTAGGGCAGAGCACCTGTAAATTGAAATACATTCTTCATCATATCATAATAAGAAAATAATTATAATTTAAGCATGTCACAATAAATAAAATGAAGTCAATTAATAACTAAAACAAATTATCTCTACAATATGTAACTAAGAAATCAAATAAAATAATATGTAACTAATGACAACGATCAAATAAATTTAATACATAATAAATAATCAAATCAATTGATATGTTAACTTAAAATTTTCAGTAAGGAAGATCACCTACCTTATTTAGTATGAAAGATCCCATGTATGGCTGGATTAGGCAAGAATATCTAAGATCGATACAAACGCGGTCCATTCAGTCCAGTTAGATCAAGTTCAACTCAATTCAACATAATGCCACTTGGCGAGAGTTTCTACATGAAATGTTAGAGATCTCTACAAGAAAATACACATACTAATTATACTTATATTATCCTAAAATTTTTATATTATAAACTTGAATCCAACCACATTAACACATCTGACTCACCGAGTCAACGTGGTGAGTCAACTCAATGAGTCAAGCCTTATGAAATACAACTATACATCGATTCCTAAATAGGAAACTTGGGAGGGAAGCTTACTTGATAGATGGCGTATATGGGTTGGATTTCAACCTCGGAACCGATACGGATAGATAATATAGATATAAGAGAACTTACGGTGAAACTTTGATTAACATGAGGATGGTAAGCTTTAATGGCGATTTCTTGTTCTCGACATATTTCGATATAACAATCTTTCTGAATGGCATGGATTCATCCTTTGAAGCTTTTAAATGGTTGAAACATAAGCTATATACCCATTTCATTTGTGATTACATGGTTGAAGAATTCTCAATTTTCTTACATTAAAGAAGCGAAGAGAACATGAGAAGAAGTGTTTTCTGATAACTAGAAACGGGAGAAATCATTGGAAATTAGAGGTCCATTAAATGAAGTTGGTTGAGGAAGATACAATGGCTGAGATTTGTGAGATGGGTCCCATGTGATAGACAATGTGTAAGATGCGCCAGATCGTGCGCACGCTAGGCATGGCGAAGAAGGAAGGATGGAGAGGAGAAAGAAAATCGAGGAGGGAGTTGGGCGTGAACAGTGGCGTGCTCATGCACGTCACTGATTTCTCTCTTTCTTTCTTTTCTTTTTTTTTTTAAATATGGGGGCCTCATAAGATGATGTGGCTGATCTCTTCCGTCCATCAGTTCTGCCTTACCATGCTAGGACATGGGCTAAAAGATAAATCTGATCCAACGCTCTAGTGGGCCATACCATAGGAAATGGTGGGATTTAGTTCCCACCGTTTAAAAAATAAGTGGGTTGTTACAATGAGTTAGGAACATTTTTGGACAATTTTATTTATTTGTCCATTTATTTTAAAAAATTTTGTTGAAGCGCCAGTTTTTGCAAAGACCATCTTATACAAAGTGTGGACACATCTATGGTTGGCTTGGATCTCACATATGCTGCCAGATTAGTACATGGATCGGGTCCCTTTTACACACAAAAGCAGATCCGTTAACTAGAGTACATTTTTTTGGACTCAGATTATGGACGCTGAGTTGTCTCAACTCAATCACTAACATGATAATTATGCTTTGCTTGGATTGATTAAGTAGGAATCATCTAAATTTATTAACTTGATCTTGTTTTTATTTTTTTGTGGTCACGAAAGTGCTAATACTATACCAGATAAATGTATTTATCTTTACTTTATGCAAGTGCTTCTGATTTTACAACTTTGATCGAATTCCTTATGCCTATTAATATGCAGATCTCTTGTAAATCATCGGATATTCGACATCTAGTATTCCAATAGTTCAATCAATTATCATCAAGGTAATGTTTTACCCAACTTATTTTGCAAGCTTGATGTTCAAAACACATGTTGATTTATAGGGATTATGTAACCCCAATTAGGAATCTCTGAAAGTTCTAGTTAATGGGTTGATTGTTTTAATTAATATGACTTACTGATTTACTTTTCTGTCACTAACAATGAGTTGACTAATGGGTTGTCATAAAGCATTGATTATTGAATTACAATTGCCTATTGCGAATTTCCAGTTATGTCCGCTAACAATCGGTTAGCAATATTATTCTCCTAAACCAAACTTTACACAAAAATATATATATATATTAAGGAAATAAGCTATGTTGAGGACCAGATTTTACGCTTAGTAATATAGGTCATTAAAAGAATATTGTGGATTTTTATTAAAGACATCTTCGCACATCTAAGTGTAGGTGATCCATTCATGATGGGAAACGAAGAAGATGAAGAGATAGCGAGGTCCATTGTTGTTCAGGCAATGGCAGCTTGTGTGTCCACGGTTGGAGAATACTATCGAGTGTACATGTTCAAACAACTGGAACGTCACGGGGATGATGAGCGGGCAAGGTTCATCAACTCAATCATTGGGGCCAGTGACTGGGAATGTGTTTCTCAACTCAGGATGAGTCAAGAAGTATTTTTTCAACTATGTACTAAAATACGCGAGAAGACACTTCTTCACGATAGTCGTAATGTCAGTCTTGAAGAACAACTGGTTATTTTCCTACACACAATGGGTCATAATGTTTGCAATCGTGTAATAAGACACAAATTCATTCGATCAAGTGAAACCATTAACCGTCATTTTCATCGTGTATTAGATGCCTTCGTATCACTGTACCCTGAGTAGTACGTTAAACAAGCTAGACAAGAGACACCCTTTGAGATCCAAACTAATTTAAATTGGACTGCATACTTTCAGGTATCATTTTACCCGAAGGTCTCTTTGTATATATCGTTATTCATGTACATCTATTCACAATTCTTCCACCCTTTGAAATTTTATGAAATGCATCAGGATTGTGTCAGTGCAATTGACGGGACACACATTCCTGCTCATGTACTAGCAGCCGACCATGCGATCTTTCGCAATAAGAAAGGGGTCATGTCTCAAAATGTACTTATGACATGTTCATTTGATGTGAAGATTTTGTATGTACTAGCCGGTTGGGAAGGTTCTTCTTCAAAAACAAGAGTGTTACATGACACTTTGAGCCAAACTAAGGATCATTTAATTGTCCCGAATGGTAGTCCTTGTTGATCATAATCGTTGTCCTAGAAATATCTTTATTAATGAATGTTTCGAATGGACGTTTAATACAACATTCATTCAAATGTGTAAGAAAATACTATATTATCGACGTTGGATATGCTAATTCACCAGGAATTATGGTTCTATACTCTGGGGTTCGATACCACTTGCAAGAGTATCAAATGGGAGAGCACCCACAAACATGAAGGAGTTGTTTAACTATCGACATGCACAATTACGCAATGCTATTGAACGTTGTTTTAGTGTAATGAAGGGCAGATTTTTTATATTAAAGATGGTGACGCAGTATCCATTCCAAACATAAGTGAAAATTATAATAACTTATTGTGTCTTATATAATTTTATACGATCAGATATTGAGTATCATCAAGATCTACAAGATCTTAGTTTGCTAGTATCTGACGTGGATAGTAACCCTACACAGCATGAGGTCTCAACAAATGACAAGAGACAATGGTTACTTTGAATTACTCAATGGGAGAAAGAAGCATGGGTTAGAGTGCGTGATGATATTGCGCAACGAATGTGGGTAGATGCTCAGAATAATAGTAGGACTAGATAACTACAATATATTAACTTCTTCTTTGCAAGTAGATGTCAAAAATATGAACTATTTTGATTTTTATAAGGCGAAGTATGCATTAATGGTTGACTATTTTTTAAAGTTGATAAACTATAGAATTAGAGATGTACTTCTAATTTGATTATTCTTTTAACATTGTTTACATTGAAATATAATGTTTTGACTTTAGATTAGACATGTCTATAACTGTGTGTCATATGAATAGGTAGAATGTCAGACTCCTGGCCAAATGATACATTGACACTGATACAGTCGCCGGTTAGGTCTCCAGTGCTACTAACTCGATGTTCACCACGGGAGAAAATGGTGAAATTCCTTGCAGAGTCGCTGTCTCGAGCAACAAAGATCAAATGGAGTAGACCAATGGATCAAGTTCTATTCGACACGTTGCTGGAACAGATTGCATTGGGATGGAAAGCCAATAATGGTTTCAAGAGAGAAGCCTACCAAGTAGCTGCTGAAGAGGTGACGAAACATATATAGGTTCCTGTCAATTGGAAAAACATGCAGAACCAGTTGCGGTATCACAAGAAAGAGTATAACGATGTGAGGGACATGCTTGCCGCTAGTGGATTTGGATGGGATAATGAGCGAATGGTGGTTATAGCACCTGACGAGGTGTGGGAAGAGTACCTTAGGGTAAGATTTTTTAAAACTTTTTTCCACAGTACAGTCTAGTAGACTTTCATGTGTTAATGACACTTATATAAATAGTACTCTTTAGAATTACTTATAAATAGTCGTTTGTTGTAGTCACACTCGCACACTGAAATACTACGAGGCAAAAGAATCAAGAGCATGGATGACTTAGCGGTTATTATCAAATCCGATCAAGCTGCAGGACGTTACATGTAAGGAAATAGGAGTGTGAGTGCATCCTCCTCTCGGATTCAACAAGATCTTAATAAGGCTTGGATGGAGGTTGATTATGATGTTGACGATACTGTTGACCTCTCAGAGGATAATTTAGGAGACTCGATAGGGAATAATCAATTTTTCTCAGAGACACCATCCATAGAAAATCGATTGTTTCACAGCACTCCCAATCGCACATCGGATTCTAATAATAATCTTAATGAGAGTAGAACCAAGAAATGATTGTGGCATCCTCGTCCCTGTGATGTACTTGGCATATCTCTTAAGACTATTGCTGAGGCAATGTGTGATTTTGGCCTTGGAAAAGAGGTTAACCGAACTAGCAAAGTATTGGATGTCCTCGAAGAGGTGCAAGGGCTGACCAACTCTGAGTTCGTCGAAGTTGGTCAGCTCTTAAGTAGGGACAAAAATCTCGCATCATTCTTTGTCAGTCTTTGACCTGAGCGCCATATTGATTGGTTAAAGAAAACACTCCACGATAAGTTAGGTGATGTCGATAGTGGTTCCGTATGATGGGGATTATGCTCTGTTTGATACAATTTGGTGTTTCTAGACATGTAATTACTTTCCTTATTGTCACACCCCAGACTCGGTAACCAGACTCACGAGGAACCTGATGGTCGGTTTTAGCCACAAAAGCCTTCGTAGTACCCTATTCTCGGCACCTAAGACAGGTTCCGATCCTGGGATACTATAAGGAAGATTTCCACAATAGTATAATTATTCTAATACGAGCATACCCAAGATTATAACAAGTACATTTGAGAATAACAATGGGCACACGTCACAAAATCCACTAAGAATTTAAACTTTTATAAATTTACATCAGGTTCAAAAGGACATATAGAAGATAATAGAAAGGAAAGAGAAATCAGCAACACTGGAGTCCTCAAGCTCAACTCTACTCCACGCTCTGCTGCTACGATGCCTGCCTAGAGTTTCCCGCACGCATCAATCGTTTATAAGCTTATAGAAGCTTAGAGGATAGTGAAAGTGTCTGACAATGGTGCACAGAAGAATAGTAAGAGATACAGGGAAAGAAATATGCTCAATGAGAATATCACTAGCCTTACTAAAGCTTATCATTAATACGATGCAATGAGTGTTGGACGTCATACCAAGGCAATGCATGAAGGGCTTACATAGTCAATGCTAATGCGATGCAAGTAATATCAGTGCTTATATCCAAACCACATATCAAGTACATCTCCATTAATAAGGAAATCATTGGGGTCCATTACACTATTGAATGACTGCCGCTCTACAAACCCGCACAGTCAAATGAGTGTAAGAGACCTCACTACCGGCCTGTGGACAGCCAATTACTAAAAAGGCCTAACGGTAGCGGACTCATTTCACGAGCTGGTCAGACTTAGCCTAGTAATGCCCTCCTTCATAAGCAGATAAGGCCACATCCCCATCCAACCGACTACACGCCAGTGGGAGTCGCAGCTTAACGGTATAAGGCCCTCGTGCGCTTATAATTTCTACTTAATCACGGCGTTGAGACATTCCCTTGGTACCATGGAAGTTTTAGAAATTTCATCCATGGGCATCCTATACACCCAGTATGTTCAAGTAATATTCCTGGTGTCCACTCAAGGTGAGGCCCTGATGAAGTAAGGGGCAGTATCATCATGAAATGTTATGCCAATGCATGAGTCACACATACAGATCATGCACTAGCTGCAGGCACACAATGTGTGTAAGGAGAGAAACTCCATCCCTCAATGACCACCACATAATGCAATTAATTCATACAAAAGATGCATATAGGTCACAAGAATGTAAGTGTGCTACCTATGGAATATGTAATCTTCCATCCTAAGGAGGGACAAGGTCTAGGCACATAGACAAGTGTTCTAAGAAGAAGAAAAGTCCTCTGGTGGGGGCCTAGTACTTTGAGACGGCTCACAAGCTAAAAGAGTCATAACCCTAAGGAGGAACGGTCCTAATCAGGCCCAAGGTGGGCCTTTAACTACCTATAAGGGCCTCTATGAGCCTACCTTAGGGCCACCAAGGAGGATATTCAACCTCAACTGGGTCTCAAAAGGTAGCCCAATACGCATATAATGTAAGATCTAAGGCCTAAAGTAATGTATGGTCTAAAGGGCCATACTCCAAGCCCAATCTCATAAACCATATAGTGGGCCCTCAAGTGAGGTTTGGGCCTAACCGTAAGGGTCATAAATCCATATGTTGTGGTGGGCTTCATGGGCAGCCCGGTAGTTCATTTACATGGGCAATTCTCATATCTAACACAAGTGAGTTGGACCTCACTTTTAGCCCAAGTATAGCGTCAATTTCTACGGATGGCCAAGGGCCCGACTTCTTGCATATTCTTGCCCCTAAGCCCATCACAATAAAAGGGAGCTTATAGGCCCAAGATCAATAGGCCTATCTAAAAGGACTTAGTCCACAAGGCCTAATTACCAATACAAAAAGGGCGGCCATGTGTGTGTGTATATATATATATATTACATCACATAAATGGGCCTTAAGGAAATAGCCTAAAAACAAAAGCAATCCAATTCATACATTATGGTGGACTTAGAGGGCAGCCCATAAACCCAAGAATACACATGGGCAGGGCCTAAACCGACAGTGTGGGTCTTGCCATACTAGCCCAAAGACTTTGCAAGATCCTCCACAATATGCATCAATGTGGGCCTTCCAAGTCAGCCCATAATTAAGTACTTCATGAGGGCATCAAGGTTTATAATACACATGATCAGTTTATAGACAGCCTATTGGG
Organism: Magnolia kwangsiensis; assembly: GCA_037074715.1. Classification (NCBI taxonomy): domain Eukaryota; kingdom Viridiplantae; phylum Streptophyta; class Magnoliopsida; order Magnoliales; family Magnoliaceae; genus Magnolia; species Magnolia kwangsiensis. The sequence continues at coordinate 22,156,992 of CM073578.1, read as the reverse complement.
CTCACAATTCAATAAGGTCAGCCCTTGCATAATGTTGGGCTCAAGGAAGAGGTTTACAATCCATTCGGCTTATAAAACCACTTAAAAATCTGGTTAAATTTAACCTACAATATCACCACAGAGGTGGGCCTTAAGGGGCACTAATTAAGCCTAAAAAATGTCTAAGAAAAGAAGGTAAGAGTGTGTGCAACACTCCCTTAAATCTGGCGGGCCACAACAATTCCAAAACAATCAACTATGCAGCAAATTTGGGCCCCTTGCTGGAATTTCAGCCCACCCATTTCCTGAGCCTGCTGGCGTCTAAATTTTTTACTTAATCTAAATGGGTTACTGACCTAAGGTGACCCACACATATCACAGTGGGCCCCACAAGATAAGAAGGGGGATAATAAATACTTACTTCAAGTCAGCCATGCCGTTGGAATGCAGGCCCAGCAACTCAAGATAGGGGCATCCCATGGTGGTTAGTCCTACGGGCCTGGGTATTTAGCCCAAAACTGATCCAAATTGCAGGCCACACCACAGTCGGTACAAGGGCCCGATGACCTTGAAAATTTACAGGATGGTCCTTCCATGGGTGATCCACACCCTTAAAAAAATTTGTAATTTTTAGATAACTAAAAGTCTTTTAATTAATTTAAATAAAGCAGTCTGTCCAGAAAATCGGACTGACCTGGACGTCCCAACATGGTGGGTCGGTCCGGCCCTTACCACGGTGTACACAGGGGTTCATTGGCCCCAAAAATTTGTAGGTATGTTCCACCATGGGTGGGTTACCTCTCTGTAAATTTTTATAATTTTTAGACATCGAAAAGTATTTTAATAAATTTCAGAATCCTAACCTATCAAGGGTGGAATGTTGCTAGAATTATAGTTGTCCACTGTCCTGAATTTGGGTCATCTAAACAGGTGGGTTCTAGGCCTCCAAAATTCCTGAAATTTGGGCCCAAAGTCCCTTATCAAGCCTACAATAAGTTGGGACCCGGAAATATGGCCCACGTTCTGAGAAAATATTTTTAAAATTTTATTTGTATGGAACTATGCTCCTAGACTGCACAGCAGAAATTTCTGGCATCCCACTATGTTGGCCCACCCTTTTGGATACACAACTAGGGTCCATTGGTGCTAAAAATTTTCAGGTAGGTCCTACAATGGGTGAGACACCTCTCTGAAAAATTTTAGAATTTTTGAGGTAGTATAAGTATTTTATTTAATTCATACAAATTATGGTCAGAAATGAATATCCAGAAAATCTGCTGGTGCAGAAAATACAGTTGTCCCATGTTTGGCACCATATGGGGTGGGCCTATACTTGCCTAAATTACTGAAAAATTGGTGGGTTTGATGGTCCCACATATGGACAGCAAGTGGGGTCTACTGGAGTTGTTTACTTACTCCCAAATTAAGATGTAAAATGAGCATTTCTAACATGCAATGTTGCTGGACTGTCCAGAAATTTCTGGACAATCAGCCTACTTTAGCTCATCCCATAGGCCTCAAACATGGGGAAAATAATGTGGGCCCCATTCCACATCAAAGTGGGGTCCACACTCTACAAAACTCCCAAAAAATTTTGAGAGAAACAGGCATACAAACAACCTCAAACAATTACTCAAAATTCTACTATAGATGGGCCTGAAATCTAGACAGCAACATGTGTTGTCCATATTTCGGTCTATAGAAATTATCTCAAGGGTTTTATACCATATTCCATCAAGTGGGGTCCACCTAGATGGGTCATCAAAATTTCAGATCCATCAATACACCAAAAACCTCAAGAAAATCTATATTTGAAGACCACCCAACTCATGCATGTCATGGTGGGCCTGGACGTCCCATTTTCTGATGGAACTGAAATGTTGCTAACCACATCAGTGGGCCACAAATCTCTAACAATAAAAATGAGGAGAAAGGGAGAGGGTTCACGGCCATGGTGGAAGGTCCCGACACTGTGAACCTTCTACCTTCAATCCACACCATCCACTATATTGGTAACTTACATGCAAGCCATTTATAATTAAAAAGATGTGTTCAGGTAGGGATATCATCTCTACCATGCATGCAAAGGTCTAAATGACCTATGAAAGGTTAGATCTAATAAAATGACTCAAGGTGGGTCCATGGAGAATGACACACCATGGAAGAAGATATGCATGCTCTAAGCCTATGGCCTTGAATCTAGGAGTCATGTAGAACCTCCACCATGCATTGGTAAGTCATATATGCTTTCATTCATGTAGAGAAAGGAAGACAAGAAGAAGAAAGGGAGGAGAGTCTTCATGGAGCACTCACCTTGCTTGGATCTTCAAGATTCTTGATGCATTAGACTCCTTAGGCTTCAAGGATCATGGATGAAGGGTCAAGATAGAAAGTGGAGGGTCAGATGAGGAGGGAGATGGAAGAAATGTTGCTGAAAATTTTTTTGATAGGAGGAGAGGAGAATGAGAGAATGAGAGAAAATGAGAGAGAATAGAAAGGAGAGAAAGGAAGTAGTTATAGTAATGATGAGTTTTTGGAGAAATGGCTTGCATAGGGAAGAAAAATACATGAGGAAGTAAAAAAAAATCTCATGATTACTTTTAAAAAAGAGAAAAAGAGAGTCATGATGAGTTTAGAGAATGGAGTCCATCATTGCTAGACTAGGCTAGGCAAACATGGTAGCTTGCATGGGAGATAGTGCACTAAGGTGGGGTCCACATGAGGAAACGTGTAAGCCAGGTGAGTCCCACCAAAATGCAATCAATGGTTCAAATCATGCGCGGCCTATAACTTTTTATGGACACGTTGGATTTATGCACGAGACGCGGGGTTGGAAGCGCGGCGACGAGGCGATCGCAATGGCATAGGTCCTGGGTCAATCTGAGTCGGGCCTACGTGACCGAACTCAAGGATGACCGCAAACGCTATCCGAGGGTCACAAGTCGTTAGAATTTAACCGGTAGGACCACGGGACCAAAATAGACGGAACGCATACTCACACACACACATGTACACATGAAAACCAGGGTCAGATCTCACACTTATTTTGTTTAGTTTTTGGATTGTTTAAATTTGGTAGACAATACGTACTCAACTTATGATACTTTGATATATTTTTAACATTAATCTCCTTATTGATAGATTCATATCCTGGTTTAATATAATTGGATCAGATAGATAATTGTGATATTGCCGATGGAGAATATCTTTAAATGAAAATATTTCTGCTCTGCTACAGTCCACCACTCCAAAGGTACGTATTCATAACTATTTCAATACATTAGGATAGACACACTACTCTTTCAGCTCGATTGGGTACCGCTTCATTCAATTATACTCATTTATATTTGATTACATTTCTCAACACATCGATACAATTCCTTAAAACTATATTCATTTAAGACACTCTACATTTGGATATGCTAGTCATTTATATTTTTAATGAATTACTGAAATGATTCTTTTTTTATGATTTATATACTCTCATTTTTCTTTCTTGATAGACATGTTAACGCAGATGGGGAAAGAGAAATATTACGTCATACTCGTTGGTTGCCGACCGGGCCTATATCTTTCTTGGGATGAGGCCAAATTGGAAATAAAAGGATACAGCAGGAGTATACACCGGACTTTCAAAAATTGGAAAGAAGCGTCTTCTTTTTCGAACAGTCACCACAGTAATACAACTGCTCAATCAGCTATAGGACGAGCCAAATATGAGGAATGTGTATCCACTTCTTGTGATGAGCTTGACATAAGGACTTCATGGTCGTCGACCCAACAGATGACCCAAGCCATGGTTTTTCGGGCTACTTCGACAGATGATGCCGCCATGTCCATCGGGGAGAGAGTAGCTGCATTATAATGAGAATCATGGTTATGTTTTTCGTTTTCTATGTCATTATTAAACTCTAGTTTATCACGTTGGATATTCGTTATTGTTTTTATGAACTCCACATAAACCAATTTCATGGTATGCATTTCTGATGCATCATGTTCCTTGCCATTTGATTGCTTGTGTTTTATGAGGTAATGAGATTAAAAGTGAGTGTAAAAAATTTTGTACATGTGAACACAAACCGACGCTGATGGTCGGTACACGCCGACACCAAGTAAGATTGATGGATCCTACACCAATGTGTCACATATCAATTGAACTCACCAGCTAGAATGACCAGTTGGTATTGCTGACCTTAGAAGAGTGGGTCACCAACTAACCCCACCTCACAGTTGGCCCAAGTGAGATCTTCAACCCTTGGATCCATGGTGTGGGATCGTTTGATACAAGGCTGCAGTGGACTACACGCCATGAGGCTAACACATGCCAGGTTTGCAATCTCTGAATGCCTGTGTATGAAGCATCATACACTGATAGAGTTTTATATATATATATATATATATATATATATATATATATATATATATATATAAACTCTATCTTATTTGTGTAATTTTTACATTGCTCTCACTGAATTGGTGGCTCATATGGTGATCTATTAGATTTCAACTGGGGCCCACAAAGGTTCCGGATCAAGCCTATATTTGTTTGTTTCGCTTCATCCATGTCTTTGTGACCTTTAGAACAGGGTTGGATGACATCTAAACATCGGTGTGGGCCGTAGGAAGGTTTCTACGGTGGATATATTATCCCCACTGTTTCCTGTGGTGGGGTCCACTTGAGGATTGGATACGTACTCAATTTTAAGCTAAACTCCTAAAATTGGCTGAGAAAACGGGTGCAGTGTGGGTAAGCTACATACACTTATGGTGGGACCAACAGCGTTTACTCGGTACAATAAAGCATACTGGTTACCCCGCACGCAATCAGACTTCCTATGTCCATCAGTACCATGGTTTTACCACAGTCGGACGGCTGTTGCACCAAACACGCCCGCCGCAAGGGAGTACCAGTAATCCATGCAATTTCAAACAGGCCAACGGTCTATTACTGGGGCACTAGCCGATCTCACAACCCATTTAAACACACTGCCGTGTCCATCATGGACCATTGCAAACCCATGGGATCAATGGACAAACACCGACGGCCCATCAATTACCTTAAACCTTATCACATTCCATCTACTCCACTATAAAACGCCGGGCAAAACAGGCCATAAGAGTTTTGTATCAGGCCATCGTTTCGTGTTTTCATTTCATCCCACTGGAAATGACCTTTAAAACGGTTTGGATAGCATGTAAAAATCAAGGTGGAGCATAAAAAGGTTTCAACGGTTGAAATTTCTTTTTCCAATTTTCCCTCTGGTTTGACCCACTTGAGTTTTTTATCCACCTCATTTTTCATGAAAAGTCCTAAAATAAGCTCGTAAAACAGATGAACGAAATGGATTTATCACGTACATTAAAGTGGGCCCCACCCATCATCCTTTCGCAGTAAATCCGCCTCCCTCTACCAACAGATTTGCTAGCTGACAGCTCGACACCTGTAGTTGTAAATATATTGCCGTGGGGGGCTGACCCGTCCTTAAACAATCAAGGCGGCCTAACTAGGCTCTGTGGGGCCAGACCTACCAAGGACAGCTACATTCAATGCTAAGTCCGTCACTATATACCCAAGAACACATACATTGAGCAGCAACCGGCCACAAGCATCTTTAAACTGGCCCACTGAATGATTGGACTGTGATAACGGGTCAGACTGGGCAATTCATTATAACCCACGCCCAGTGTCTGGCCTGGATTTCAAACCCATTTGCCACGTTTAGGGTCCCAAAGCCTAGCCCTTGCCCCAGCCCAACAGGGCGGAGTGCCTGGCCCACTGCACCATTCTGTAAATTAAAACATACGGCTGCAAAAACACCCCAGATTTGCTAACTCATGTATGCAAAACATACGTTCCCTGCATGAGGTAACACTACTGAATGGTTGAGGTGGGCATCGAGTCGAGTCGGACCGAATTGGGTCCAACTTGACTCGATCCAATTTTTCCAAGAACCTGACCCGAACTCGATCCGGGACCGAGTCCAGCAGGGCCGACTCAATCCGATCCGAATCCTTGTTGGCTTAAACCGAACCAAGTCCCTCAGTCAAAGAAATCAAGTTGGATCGAGTTGAGTCTGTCCAGTTGATTCGGACCGAGCTGAGTCAAGCCAAACCACAAACTCATGCTAGGAACAAGCCAAACCACAAACTCATGCTAGGAAGAAAACGGGAGGGAAATCGGGAGAGATGGAGAGAGAGGAGGGGGGGAATCAGGGGGGAGAGAGAGAGAGAGAGAGAGAGAGAAGGATGGATCGGATTGGCTACTGACCCGAACTCGACTCGATGGGTCTACTCGATCCAACCCAATGTTCGGGTCATATCGGATCCGACTGGTTCGAACGAGTCGGATCCATCAGTTCAGGTCAGATCCTGCCCAGCTCTATTGAATGGGCTGCCAGAGAAGTCACCTGGTGCAATGCTAGGGAGATTGACTCATAAGGTGGGCCAAACCCTGTAAGAAAACCGTCGACCAGTTGGGAAAAAGAAAACTTCTCTTTTTGTGTGATATATTGGACAATGTCATCCGTGCTAGAGACCCACCTAATGCATGGATCAGATGTCTCATACATTTCAATGGGCCCCTGTGGGGTGATCAGTAACATCACAAGACTAGCTATATTTGGAACTATGGTTTTGATCAGAACTAGTCACTATTATTCTAGTGTACAAACTACTCAGCAATGGGAAAAAAGGGGGTCAAAAATAAAGCAGTCAATATCTGCCCAAAAACCTACAAAATCTCATTCCCCCCACACCAAGAAGCATCACACAAATACAGAGAATTCAACCCCTCTTCACAACCATGGTTTTAAATACCATCCCATGCAACTCGATATGGTCCAGGTCTTATCGGTTTCAGTCCAAAACAATACGAGTCACCACAGCAATACAGGACCGAGTTGGGTCAAGTCGGACTAAGTCATACCGAGTCAGGGGAGCGAGTCAGGGGAGTAGTACCAGTTTCAGACCCCAGGGAAGTCACACTCAGAAACCCGGTACATGAATCAATGGTGACCAGCACAATGATATCTAGCTGGGATCCCCAGTGCCTAAACCAACTGCTTCAAAGCGGACGCCATCGACTTCAACCTCGAACTGCATGCGCAGCGGAATTCAGAAAGCACTGTGGACTGGCTTCTAACAATTCCCCTCAACACATCAGCCGAACTCCATGTCTGAATCGCTTGGAACACCCGCTCCCCAACTCGTGGATGTGGTGTTGAAGCCATGGCTTCTAGTAACTGAAAGACATGCCCAGGCCCCATTTCAGATCCATTCATCTGGATAAGGGAGAGTAGGTTGTTCAGCTTTTCATCCTCTGGCTTGTTGTGTTGGTCTTCCAACCATTTCATGACCTTTTCTGCAGCCTTACACAAGGACTGGATTGAACTCCGGACGGCCTGCGATAACGGCGAGCGCGATTGATCTGTGCCACTGCTCTTTTTCTTTTTCTTGCCAGCGGTGGGTAGCAAGGAACGAACGCATGATTGGATTACAAGACTGTGCCAGGAGAAGGGCTCCGTCACCATCTGCACCAAGATCGGAAGATCTTCTCCAGGGTATGTTAGGATGGGCTGTGCAGATTGTAACTGCTCATCGGCCCATTTCTCCATCAGGTTATTGACAATACACCATGAATTGGTCCTGCTTCCATCTCCGTCTGGCAGCCCCAGATCTTGAGAAAGGTTCCACGCATTCACAAATATGGCGAAATTCATCCAGTCGAGCATGTCCGAGCCATATTCCTGTTTACATGTTGAAAATTATGTGAATGCAAGGAAACCCGAATGCAACTGAGAATGAACGCTACTCAAAAAGGAAATGTCGTGGAAAACAGAATTGAGAGAATACCTCAAAAAGGATAAAATTGTAGGAAATGTAAATGTGAATGAACAGAAAAATTGAAGATGGAGGAAATATGTGCCAGCTGAAGCATGAAAGTGTCAAGTTCCCTGTTGGAAGTTCATGCCAGCAGAAACGGGGAACTTTCCTGCTGTGCACCAATTTTCTACATGTGAAGCCCATGGTTTATACAAAGTCATTGACCTGACAGTCCCACCCCTCATCATGAATCTTCCAAATTGGAAGATCCTATCCATAATCCTTGGTCTTTCCAATCTAAAAAAGGAAAGAATAAAACTATCAAGGAGATCTACTGGCCATGATCCATCCATGATAGGGCCATCATATTGGACTTGGATCACTTGGATATACCAACCATGGGCCAAAATTTACAAACTCAAATGCTCAGCCAGGAAGTTCCTGTTCGCCAGAAACATGGAACTCAGCCTTCCAAATGTGACAGTCCAAAAGCATGTGCAGGAAACTCATTAAAAGCGAACAGAGATTCCCATACATTGGGAAGACTTGCTCCAAAAGGTGTTTTTTTCCTCTCTTTTTTTAAAATCAGTAATGCGAATCTATGAAGTAAAAGCAAAAATACAGCAATACACCAAGGTAATGGATTTCACAGAGTTCAGATCTAAAAACCCCTCTACCAATAGTATCCCTGAGGAATTTTCCCCTTGACCCATGTCGAAACAAAACTGTCAAGAAGACAACTTTGCCTTATAATCTCGGTAACAGTAAAAGCCCACTGCCACAGAGACATCTTCCGGCCACCAAAAGAATAGCATTTTCAAATCGGCCAAACAATTCACTAACCCTTGCACGACTGGGATTCAAAAAATAAAGGATACCCCCCTTTGATTGCCATAAACTCTGCATAACTGGTCCACTACCAAAATCTTCTCATAGTATTAAACAACCTTTCCCAAGAGATCATGTTCCAAAATCACCAACAGTCCCTTGGCAATGGTGAAAGAAATCTTATGCAAATTCAAAATATGGCTCCAATCTCATTCTCAATATGCATAGGGTTTGCAGCCAGAGTCTTAGGTACCCATGGCTCCACAACCTTACCCCAAACAGACCTAGGTGTCTCCTAAAGTTAGGGAACAGTTTGGGATCACCTCCAAAAAACAGTTTCCTACAAGATATAGGAACTCCGGTACCATAATTCTTATGGAATCTCAAATCACAAACACGTGTGAGAGTGAGCCACTTCTGAAGAGGAGACTGGAAGACCACAATAGTAGTAAGAATAATGAACAAAAACTTGAAAATATCTGCAGCCTTCCAAAATATGGTTAATCATCAGGTAGATTACAAGGATATTAGAATATCATCAAAGAATCCCAACAAAGGCGCAATGCAATGGATAGAGAAATCAAACCTTAAAAGATTTGTGGCCATCTGAAATCCCAGCAATTACTTCAATTGCATCATTGAAAGAAAGGCCAAGGCTCCTGGCAAATTGTTCAAGCAGAAGCTTCAGATCAGAACTGATTTTGCCATCATGAACAGACCCGTTTGTTTCAATGTGTTCCTTATGTGATGATGAAGCAATCTGGACCGAAAGGCAGATCAACCGAGGAAGAAGGGATCTTCTCTCAATGGCTTTATGTTGGGTTGCTTCCCATTCCTTAGCTCGTTGCTTACCCTAGATGCAGTAAAGCAGAAAAAACTCAAGGACTTGGCAAAAGAAAATAGATATCTATAATACAACTATTGACAAAAAATAATAGCAGAATGGAGAAATAATACAACAGCATGATCAACTAAAGCATGCATATGAGAAGAACAACCAAATGGTGAATTTATGCAACTTTGAGACCATTGCATGGTTTCAAAACATTATAACAGGCAGTACTAACGGCAACAAATGGTCGGTGCCAAAGTGGTATGATGTGTAATATCAAGCTGTCTGATGTGTAACAACGGAGGAAGAGGAGAAAGGAAGGAATAAAGTATTGAATCACTATACACATGGGTAGAACATTTGTTTCGACTGTAGTGATTATTTGTCGAATCGTATCAAAGCTTCCGACCGTAGTGATTGTTTCAACCAATTGCCCAATGTTTTAATACATCTAGGGAAGCATGGAAATAATACTTTCATGAAATAAATCAAGAGGAACAAAGATCTTTCATATATTTTGTCAACATCAGATGTTATAACCATTGTAAGAATTTTGAATGACATAGAACTTCATACCATGTTTACTCCAGGGTAAAAATTTTCTCCTTCAAATGGCTCTGTGGAACAGAAAGAAGAAGTCAATCAAAGAAAAGACCTTTGTATCCAATGAGAAGACATTGCCCTAGAATCAGAAAGTGAAATTCCCAACACCAAGGCTCAAGAAGGTAAATGCAGTAAAAGCAATTTAAGATCATTATAGAAATACCAAAAGTAGCTCAAATTTTCCACACAAAAAAATGAAAAAAACAGCTCAACCAACCGAGAAGATAGTCTTTATCAGGAGCTGGCGACCACCAAGGTCGTGACTGCATATCCTCATTGAACATCAAGGATTTGAGATGCTCCTCACTTGACAGCTCGAGCACTTGAATACCATGTTTCAAGTTGCCAAAAATGCACTGCAAAAAGGCATAAAGTTGAAACTTGTTAGCATGTTAATATGCCAAAAATCATTAAACTGGAGACCATAGCATACGTGATACATCATCACCTCTATTTCTGCAAGATTATCTGCTTTCTGCTTTAGCTGCAGGATTGGAGCTTCAATCCTAGCCATCAAATATTGGTGGGAATGTTGCAAGCGTTCTCTGAATTGAACAAAGTCAATTGCCTGAACAAAAACCATGTTGCTCCAAATCATCATACACACAAAAGAAAGTAAAAGGGCATGGGGCAAAGGAAAGATGGAAGTTACCACCCAAAAAATAAAGAGAAAAAGAACATAATTTCCAACAATTTCTTTCAAGAGTCGATGAAGTTTTTTTTATCAATATAGGGTTAAGATTTTATGCATTTTTACAGGCAGGTTTAACTAATTTTTTTAAATCTTGAAACAGAACACAGGTAAGAACATGTCTGGGGCATAGGGAAATGTACCATCCATAGAGGAAGATTCCTTTGGTTTATGCATGAAAGATGATGAGGAAATATAAAATGCCGGGGCAAGTTGTACCTAGGCTCAAACCAGTGTTTCGAATAGCGCCCGTAGCGTAGCGGTAGCATTCGCTATGTAGCGTAGAGTGGCCATAGCGCTACGTAGCGTCCCAAATAGCGTAAATCCCCTGTAGCATACGCTATAGGGGTCGTAGTGTACGCTACAGCTACGTAGCGTCTGTAGCATAAGCTACAATGTATGTTTTTACTATTTTATTTTTTGTTATTTTTTTCACGTTTTCTTTGTTTCTAATGTTGAGGAATGTGACACTTGTATTATACTTGATACTTTTAACCTATAGGATTTTTATTTCTTTTCATAATTGTGACTTGTGGTTTCAATTAGACATTATTAATTAAGTGGTTTGCTTAGAAAGTTGTTGATGTGATAATTATTTGATTTAGCTTATATATGTGAATTGGCTTTAGATAAATGATAAATAGTAACTTTTTTGAACATGCTTATAATTGATAAAATGAATAATCTTTTAAGCATTTTTATATTTTTTTTCCTTTTTTTCACTATTTATTATATGTCCTATTTTTAAATTAAAAAATAGAAGTATAATGTAGCTTACACTACACGCTACGTATTTATGCTACATGCTATAGAGGGCTGAGCGCTATGCATCACACTACCGCTATTTAAAACACTGGCTCAAACAAGTTTGTACAAGGGGGGCCCAGAGTTCCTTAACCCAGCCTGATATTATGGGACCCATTGGGATAGCCCATGTACAACTTGCTTACTTTTGTATAGTTACGATGGCGATATGCAAGAAAGGTAAGGTCTGCAGCTTCTTGGAAGTGATCTTCCATGAACTTGAGATACTCATTTAGAAGATCTGTCAAATCCGACCAAAGAGGTGATCTCAACATCTGGGGCAAAATGTGGTGGGAGGCTGTCTCCAATAGGATATTCTTTATCTCCAAAGTTCTATACCTACAAAAGAATATGCATATTAAGCCAGAAGAGCCAAAAATAGGATTGTAAGAAGCCACCACTTCCAGCTACTCCAACCCGTGGCTTTGTGACAGTGAATTACGCTATAGAACAATGATTTCATTGACAACAACATATTAAACATCAATATTTGGAGTTACCATTCCAATGCTGATGGAAGAGCACCCAAGAAAGAATATAAATGCAGCAAAAGAATCCTATATTGCCAGATATATCTGCAAAACAGACCAAAAATACAGGTGTTGTCCTCGAGAAGGAAAGTCATAAAATATTATAGGAAAAAAGAAAAGTCAATTTTGTAGCCAAAAAGTCATGGTATGGCATAAAGCAGTTGCGAGTTACAACATATAAGCAAAACATTCTGACGAGTATGGCACCTCCTCAAATTGGTCAACTTATAGGCATTAACGTCTAATGGTCACAAGATCTAAAGCCAAGAAGAAGCATCTATCTAGAATCTTGATGTCACTTCATCTTTATGAACAGGGAACAGGTTCCAACAAAAAATACTCTCTTTTTTTTAAAGAGTTACAATATATATTTAATGATAATATTATATTCAGAGCATGTTCTATGCTTTATATGTGTGTAAGCGTGTGTTGGGGGGGGGTGGAAGGTTCTATACGGTTGAGCTCATGGGATCTTCCCATGAGGTCGAGTTGTATGGGCCCCACTGTGATGCGTGTCTACCCATCAGTCAGATGCACCATTCCATGGTGGGCCTGGGGCTTAAAAATCAAGTCAATCTGTGACTTGTGTGGGCCACACCACATACAAAAGTTGAGAAGGGTTACCCTCCATTAAAACATTCATAATCATTTGTTGGGCCCACCGAGATGTGGTTCACAAATCCAGCCCATCCATTATGTGCGTCCCACTTGGATGAGGGTTCAGACAAAGTTTCCAATGCATCCAAATTTCAGGTGGGCCCCACCACATGCTTTTATATGTTTTAGGCATGTCTTCACATGATTTTAGATGGTATGGCCCACCTAAGTTCCGTATACTGCTGATTTTTGAGATATCCCATAATTTAAAGGGGACCCATCAAATGCACGGTGTTGATGTTCGACACGCATCACGGTGGGGCCCACAGCTCAACCGCATAGAACCTTTTCCCTATATATATATATATATATATATATATATATATATATATATATATATATATATATATATATATATATATATATATATATATCTATATCTATATATATAGTAATGAAGTCAAGATCTGAGATAGAATGGCATGGCATAGCAGGATTTGTGTAGCTGACCCCAATTAGTTGGGATAAGGCTTTGATGATGATGATGATGATTGAAGGAGCTGAGATAGTATTTTAGATAAATTTTAGCAATAGAAAAGGCATGCATTGTTCTAAAAAACTGCTAAACAAATCAAGTTGTGACACAAAATATTTGATCTACTGAAGGTGGGCCTTGAGTCAGCACTGCAACCAAAAAAACAAAGCAGTGAACAGGTCGTGGAAGTCCTTGAAGGTACCAATGGAAAACAGAATTCTTTCTTAGCTAAATTCTACATGAAATAAAGTTTCCGTAATACCCAGGAGAAGGTGAAAAACATTGTCTATGTAATCTGTTTCTATATAACGTACAAGGAGATTAGAAAAAGTTGATGAGATCAATACAGAAAATGAGGACAATCCATACAAAAATAGCAGAAGCAATAAAGATGGCAACACAAAATCTAACCTTCTTATGGTCAAGCCAAATTCCAGAACCATAACAGCCTCCAGCAAGTAACCGAGACGTCTTGTACGCCAGAACAACTATATGGAGAAACCAAACTCAAAGATAAGAATGCAAGCTGTAATTGAATAGTCTACAGATAGATGACCATTACTGGATGTAGGCAAACATGAATAAAGATACTGGCAACATCCAAAAAGAAAATAGATGCTGTGATTGAAAGTCTACAGATAGATGACCATTACTGGATGTAAGCTAACGTGAGTAAAGATGCTGGCAACATGCAATAAGAAAACAGATCATCGCTAATAAAAAGCATAATCCTAGAGATAATTCAGGATCAGCTCAGAAGAAATCAGAAGATTATATCATTAACTACGGTAAAGCACAAATCCTACTGTATAGGAAACTTAAGGTTTTTCTTGAAATGAAGTGCAAAGCAGTATCCCCTGAAACATAGATGGAGATAGTCTGGCCGGCCTGCCATATATACAGGCACGTGCATTTCATATTTGATATTTGCAAGAGAAAATTCAGGACTTTATTTCTCTGGAGACTCCAGACACCACATAAAAAATTAAATAAATAGTCTACTCATTCTACTCCAAGGAGAGATGAAAGAAATCATCGTGTTCGGCTAGTTCAATGGAAACAATCGTCATGCTCACAACGGAGTTTGTCTTCCATCTAATCTACACATAAAACCATTTGACCTGCAGTTTTCCTTAGAATGTTCCTTCCTGAAACATGGTTTCAGGGTACTGACATACACAATCTTGAATTTTGGGCCGATCTGCGGTGTGAGCAGTGTTAAGAGTATCAATATTGTTGTGCAGATGCCTTGCGTTCTGCAGGTCACGGTCCACCATGAGAATTCACAGTCAACCGTGACTCACTGTGATGTTCACAGTCGACCGTGACTCGTTGTGACTGTTGGGTTTCGCGATTTTGTGCAAAACAGGGTATTTAAGCCCGGTTTTTCCATTAGGGCTTAACACAATATGAGTATTTTCTCTCAAAGGGCTAGGTTTGCCAAGGGAGAGGGTTTTCTACACTTGTAAAAGGCTTAGGAAGGATTTCTCAAGGGATCTAGGGGTTTCCTAGAGGTGCACATCGCAAGGGGAGATCGGATACATCTGTAATTGAAGAAGGTGAGTCTGTACAACTATAAAGTTTTGATTATAGTGGATCTTTGTCGCTTTGTGCCATGGTTATTTCCCGCAAGGGTTTTCCCCGTAAAATACCGTGTTTGTGAATTGTTTGCCTTGGTTTTGTTATCCTGCATTATTATATTGTTCTATCTTTATTTATCGTGCTTCCACAAAGCGCATAGATCAACAGTGGTGTTAGATCCGAATTTCTAACACCTAGGGTTAATCCGGGTTTGTTGTTGGCTCGAGATTACATCATTGTGGTGTGATATAGAGCAGGTTCACTCACAGCAGATATCGTTGCATGCATCGATGAAGGATATAGAAACATGTATCAATATCAAGGATATTATCAATTCATCACCGATATTTAGAAGAACATCGCTGACTAAGGGAAACATTAAGCAAACATTGCAGGAAAGGTGGAATTTTTAGATGAAACTTCAGAAGATGTTAAAAGACACGTGTCTACACATTTAAGAATCAAATTATTAACAAAAACAACTATACATAAAAAGTTTCCATTTTATACAGGCCTAAACCAAGGTGTACCGAATCCATTGCTACGGCCGTTACATAACGATATTGGCATATCCTAATACGCATTACAGGGTCATAACAGTATGACCTTACAAAAGTGAACCATAACAGCCGTAACAGGCATAGCGGTCGAATGGCACCCATAACAGTCAAAATATGGCCATATTTTTTTTATAACAACCCTTCAAAATCTTTTTTAATTCCACTTTCCTCCCATTTTCCTCCTTCAATTTCGACCTACCTTGGGCACAAAAACAAGATTAAGAACTCATTTAAGGTTTTTGAACAGATAGAGGCTCGGGGGGTTACTTTTTTTAGCCCTATTTATTTCATTTTAATATCTTGTCGTTTTTATATAATAAAAAGCCAGCAAAAATATAATTTTTTAGTCCAATATTCATTTTCAGATAGTCTAGCAGATGTAGCATGATTATGCCTACAACACCATGCCTTTGTTTAGGATTGATATGCTTTTTCTATTTTTAATTTCTCCAATTTTAAAATGAACAGTGACTATGTGGGGGAAAAAAACAAAAAATTTACTTTTTATGTTCGAAACCTAATGTTGATGCTTGCAAGAGATGTAGCATGATTAGGTGTACAGAGACATGCCTTGATTAGGGGTGATATGCTAATTTAGTTTTTTTATTTGTTTCTGACTATTTTTGCATGAACAGTAACTATGAGCAATATTCATTTTGGAATACTCTTAACATGTGTAGGATGATTAGGTTTACAAGACCACGCCTTAGATTAAGGGTTATATGCTAATTTACTATTTTTTTAGAAAAATATATATTTTTTCTTGATATTTTCCCATGAACAGTGACTACAAGCAAAAACCCTCAAAAAAATTGTCCAATATTCATGCTAGTATTTTTATCATTGATATTGCATATTTGACAAATCAAATATAGGATTTTTCCACTCATTCCAAGGCTATCAGGTTATTAAATCAGCAGCCAACATGAGATAGCATTCCCATCAAAGCGTAGACTGTTACATGCCATCATAAACGAGGTCAAATTTTAAAAAGAAAGCATATTTGGAATCCCCACATTTTATGGATTTTTAGAATTTTTTTATTTTTTGACCAAAAAAATGAACCATTATAGGGTCCGATACACATACAATATTGGCGCGGCACCGTTTGTGCCCACTGATACCGTTTCGGCATACCTTGGCCTAAACCATGTGCTGTTGGAAATAGAATTAGCATGATTTCAATGCTTACCTCAAAAGAATGGGAAGGTAGCACCCATCTTCTCCACAATCGAAAGGGGAAGCATGTTCGAGACAGTGTTTTGGTCGATGAAGATTTTTTGCCATCTATAAAGTTTTCCTTGAAGACCACTCTCCCATTGGCCAAGGTACCATGACTAGTTGATTCAGATGAGAAGCCGGCCATGGGATATATGAAGCGATGGATCAGGAGAAAGAGGCGATATTCGGCTATATGGGAAATCATAGACCGGCGGTGGAATCTTCAATTGCATAGGCCCTTACATGTGGGGCTTATTTCTTAAATATTAGATTTCAGTATGATGACAATTTTCATCCGGATTTAGAGATTAAAACCAGCCTAATTGACCGTATTGAAAGAATGGTCATTGATTCAAGGCAAAGGGTCACCATTGATGAGCAGATGGATAAGTTCAAAAAGACATGGTTTATTTGGAAGAGAGACGGCAAAATTTAACTAGAACGACAAAGCAACTAGGTAATTTTACTTACAATTATTTTTTTTCTTTGAGTTTGATTGTGTGCCTATTGTTTATATAAATTATATATGATTGTGTTTTAGGTCCATGGTGGGAGAGTTACAGAGGCGGAGTGTCCAAAATTGCAAAAGCTAGCTATTCGTATTTTAAGTTTGCGTGTAGTGTACTAGTTGTGAGCACAACCGGAGCACTTTTGAATAGGTGAGACATTATTGAATTTATTAATCAACTTATGAATGAATCAACTTATGAATTCACCATGTAGACTTTAATGACCAATAGCCTTAAATTATTACGTTCGTGGGCTTGTAGATACATTCAAAGAAGAGGAATAGACTTTTGAGCAATAGAGATTGAATGCGCTCATCTTTGTAAAGTATAATCTCCAGCTCGAGGTCCGCCATGCAAAGAGAGAAGGATCAAGGGCATGATCCTATATGCTTATCAGATATGGAATCTAATGATGAATGGATCACGGAGAAAGGATCATGCACTTCCTACAGATGGATGGACATAGGTAAATGCTTTGTTGAAGGCTTGGAGGATGTACAAGGTGAGGCGGATCCACATCAAGACCGGATGGGCAATGTGGCATGACTCGAATTCTTATCGATTAGTCTTATACTCTTGTAGTCTTATAATTATTAATTAATAGTATTATATTATAATAAATTTTGCAACAAATATTTTGTGGGTCCTAGAAAACTTGTTATTCGAAGCAAGGCGAAGGGAAAAGCGAAAGTGGTAGAAGTAGAGGGGGAATATGAGTTTATTTCGATGTCAAATTATGAAGATGAAGATAATGTTGACCTCAATAGTGATGAGAAGGATGATAATGGCGGCCGATGAAGAACAGAATTGTTTGGACTTTTTATTTACTTTTTGAATTATAGAAACATGTGAATAGAGAATTATACATGTAAATGGGGATGGGGAAAATATTATTTATTGAATCATACAAAAACATACATGTACATGGGATGGGAAAGGGGATTATTTGTTAAACTTGATTATGACATAATGATACATACATGATACATCTTTTTGTTTTTTTGCATATTCATGACAAAATAGACGATAGATGTGTTTTTTTGTTTTTTTTTTTTGAAAGATCACTTAAATTTCATTAAAAGAAAAGGAAACAAAACAAGAAGAGAAAAAGTCCACTGAGGAGGCAGACTCTACAGGACTCCAAGAAACAGAAAATCAGACTCCTTTACATTGAGAACATTAACCGCCCATTCTAACAATAGCCTCTTAGCATTTGAGGCTATAACCTCTACTGAGTTTGAAATGTTTTCAAACATCTGTAGTCTCACTTTCCAAACAGACCAACAGACAGCTAGGATAGATATTCTCCAAAGCTGATTCTTTTGCTTGCCCAGGCTGACTCCATGCCAAGCAAAAAGAAAATGATCAGCCGACCCCGGGCTGCACCATTTTATGCCAAAACGAAGAAAAAACTCGGGCCATATTCTTGTGATGAAAGGGCAATGGACGAGGAGATGATCGATCGATTCTTCTTCCTTCATGCAGCAAAGGCAGACATTGACGATAGGCAGCCCCTTTTTTCTCAAATTGTTAACCGTGAGAATTTTTTTCTTTCCAACCAACCAGCCGAAAACAATAAATTTTGGAGCTGAATATTTCCATATGAGAGATAAGGGGTGAACCTCGGGAGAAAAGGTGCTGGCCATCATATTATATAGTGATTTTACTGTGTTTTTTAATTTTTATTTATATACAATTTTTATTTTTATTTTATGGTTATGAAAATCTGAAAAAATCTTACGATTTATGATACGATACGATTCAGACCCCTTTATGATTTACGATACAATAACGATTATAACAACATTTACCAGGGAACTTTTATAAAGAAGCCTGCCGGTTGGGAGACTTGTGGTGATGAGGATTCTTTGGTACATTTGGAGGGCTTGAAACTGTTGTTGTTTTGAAAATAAGATCTTTTCTATTGCAGAAATCATATGTATGGTCAGATTAGCCGTTTCAGACTGGGCTATCTATGTTAAATCAGATTCTAACACTGATTTTTCTTTGTGGCTTTTTTTCTTAGATCTTGTATTCTTTCTCACTTCGGCAGTTTTTCAATAAAATTTTCAGCTCTCTCTCTCAAAAAAAAAATAATAATAATATTGATCAATAATATATTTTTTTTGAAACACACACACTACCACCCCATGCATGCATGGGTTCTCGAACCCTTGACCTCAGATATGAGACTGTGTCTACCACTGAGCCAAGAGAAGAGACCCTTGACCAATAATATTGCTGAATATCATCAAAAATATTGAGAATGTGGGTGATGCTTGAAATTTTTCAAAAAATTTGTAGTATATGTATCGTTGACCAAGCAATAAGGGTGTAGGCAGGGCCAACCTCTATCCAAGCCTAGCCCATTGTTCGACACAGGCCCAAGCCTAGCCCGGGCCCATGACAAGCCAAAACAGTCCAGCCTGAGACAGCCCTACCCAAAATGTTTATTTTCGGCTCGAGCCTGAGGGTTGGTCCAGTTGGAGCATTGAGAGAGAGAGAGAGAGAGAGAGGGGGGGGGGGGAGAGGGGGGGGTAGAGTGGATTAGAGCTGTAACATGAAAAGTAAATGAGGAATTATACATATTGTGCATATTACAAAATTGCCATTGCAAACCTAATGGGCCGAACCAGGCTAGACTGACTGGTTGTTGTACACGTTCCGAACTCAGCACAATTGATAAATGGGCCTGAATTGTAAGCCCAGGCCCAATGCTCAGGCCTGATACTCCAGCCCAAGGCGGGCCATCCCAGCCCATTGACAACCCTATCTGACAATATCACTGATATCAGGAATAGTATCGGTGATATTGCCAATATATGGAACACCAATCATGCCTACTGGGCATAAGCAGTGCATGTGCGTGTGCGTATAAATAACATGAGTGAAGCTTACTCAAAAGATACAGCTTTGTCTAAATTAGGTACCTGAACCAGCACATTGCACGCCATAGTTAGAAGCTCTTCACCATGCATATTTTCCTGTGGGTCCAATTCCTTTGAAAGAGGAAGGTTCTTAAAGTACATCTCTATCATTCGTGAAGCAGTGCTTTCTAGTTCTGCGAGAGATGCACAATTAAATGCAAAAATTCAAATGAAATATATAAACATGAAAGTTGAAAAAAAAAAAAAAAATCTGAAGCATAATGAAGATGGTAATTCCCACTATGACACATAAGAACACTGAAATTGTTGAGCCAAACTATTTATTTCCTGAATGAGCTGGAAGCTTGTTCACAAGGTAAGCATACATAGAATCCAAACTTGTTTGTAATTGTTAATACTCTCACGCTCATAATAAAAGAAAAAAAGAAGTTTCCACAATTACAGGGGCCAAGTTGGTAACTCAATTCAACAATGTTAAGCGCACAAGTCTGGCCCCAACAAACAAGCACAGTTGTGTCTATATAGTTGCACGATGCGGCACCAAATTCAGAGGCAGGATCAGGGGAACCTTTGATTCAAAATGTTGGCCAGTATAAAACGCTATGATGGCCATGCAACAGAGAACTCATGTCACAACATTAACATCACAAATTTGATCCAAATACATGCACGCGCGCGCGCGCACACACGCAAAATGTTCAACATGAAACTTGGCACATTAAAAGTTGTTGTGCCCCAATCTTGAGTCATGAGCTATGTTACCCGTGTAAGGGCAGAATGAGTCGAGATATCAACTAAAGCAAGGATCTGGTTCAGCAGACATTCACAAACCAAATAGGACAAGGATTTGTTACATTCACAAGTAGAAAGTATTTTTTAAAATAAAAAAAAAACAAAATTTGAATCTGTTGCCTGCTTAACAACCCTTGAGTTAAAAATCCTAGTAGATTAGGAATTCAGGTCTGAAGAAACAGGGGATCAGGAATGGGTATCTGTTATGGGAAAACCTGTGGTGTGGACACACCATTTAGCTCCAAATACAGGGCTCTGCACAATCTGGTGATGATTCTTCCTTAGAGAACTTTTTCCAGCATGCTGTTGGTGAGGTGGTCTGGAGCTGAGATCCATTGTTAGACCAGATGATCAGCTCACAACACGAAGTGTATATTTAAACATTTGGTGAAGATGGATGTGTGGGGTGAGAACCTGCAGGAGAATTCTCTGTTGAAATCTTTCTACAGTGCAGTATCCTGAGGCAACCCAAAGAACTTGACTGTTACTTCTCAAACTTGGCTCTGTTTGATTTCAGCTAGAGGCAATGTTTCTGCTGGACAGGGATCCTGACAAAGTTCTCCCAAATTATCACATGAAGAGTAAGGAGCATCAATTCCCCAGCCATTGCTCATTGTGCCTAATGGAGAAGGAGCCTGTCACCCATCTCCTTCATTGCTCATTCGCGTGGAGACTGTAGACTGATCCATTTAATCTGTTTGGAATACAGTGGGTGATTTGAGGCTAGGAAGCGGCAACATATTCAGTTGACGGAGCATGTAAGCAAGTATAAACAGCTAGGAAGCAGTACAACAAGTTTGCTCCCACTGACCCCCTCTTCACTAATACCGAACCTCCATAACCACTTGCCTCCTAAAGCCCAGTTCACAAAACCTCTTAATTATTGTCAATTGATATATGTAAGATTTCTTTAATTCCTCATTTGAACTAGAAAATGCACAAGAAAATTGGGTAAATACCACCACAACTTAATTGGCATAAAATTCTAAAAAGCATTCAACCATAAATATTTTTAAGTAAACTGAAATACACATTGCAACTATAGGAGTTTTGTGCTCTCATTACCAGTTTCAAGCCTAGATAAAGGAGGAGGATTCTATCAAGTTAGCAGCCGGGCATCAAACTTATGCCATAACTTCCAACACAAACCCAAACAATATAACATTCCAAACTCATGCTAGGGTGTTCCCTGTAAGAGACGCATTGAGATAAAATGATTATTTCTCCATGCTCTATCAGTTCGAGCTTTTAGAGCAAGTGGTTAATTGTCCTGCATCAAATTAGTATTAGAGCAGGAGGTCTCGTGTTCAAGGCTCCTCACCGAGAGTGATTAATGCAGGGGCATTTTCACACCGGGCTCGAGTGAGGTGGCCTGTGGGATGCAGGGGCACACTCGGGGTGGTTAGCCCGTGTGAAGCGGGTGGCTTATGTGAGGTGGAACCCATGTGATTTGGCGCTATGAGGACCTAACCCATGGATGTGGGGCTTGAGCTATAAAATAAAAGAATTAATTCGCCATACTCTATCAATTCGAGCTTTTAGAGCAAGTGGTTAATTGTCCTGCATCAAAAGGGGTTAAAAGTAGAGAAATTGATTAATCTACACTTCGGTATATAGGAAAGGACGGTAACAAAAATAGGATAGGGATGGCGGTCATTAAAGATATAAAATAATAGTTGCAGATGTTAAAAGAGTTGGTAGGAGGATTTTATCATAAGATTTGTGTGAAGTGAGGAAATAATCAATGTTATTAGTGCATATGCGCCGCAGGTGGGGTTAGAGAATAGACTCAAGAGACATTTCTGGGAGAATATCGATGTACTAATGAAAAAAAAAAAAAAAAGAGGAGAGGATCTTTGTAAGAGGAGGCTTAAAGGATCATGTACAAAAAGAAAGTAGAGTATATGAGAGGGTACATGGAGGATATGGTTTTGGGAGAAGAAATGAGATGGGGGAAACTATCCTTGATTTTGCTATGGCATACAATGTAGCTCTAGCAAACACTTTGAAGAGAAAGACCAGCATAACTATCAAAAGTGGATAACATACAAGCCAAATAGATTTTTTTTTTCCCCTTTTTTTAAGGGTAACTGAAAGAAAAGGCGGTAAAGTAACAAAAGAATACAACAAAAAAATTACAATGAGGACCAATCAAAGCCCAAGAGATTACAATCTCTAAACTTTGCTGGCATAGCAACCGGCGCCCAGTAACCAAAGATCTCGCTTTAAGGAAAACTTCCTTCCCACTCCAAAAAACATCCCTAAAACATCTATTGTTTGTGTCATACCAATTGCTTCACAATCCAACAAGGAGCGACAATATGCACACCATGTGGCCCGTCTTTCCAACCCCACCACCATGCCATTGACTAAGGAAACCATCTATTGAATTGAGTATGACCCATGCCACCCCAAAGGATGTAAAGAAACTGACCCAAACTTCCTTAGAAAATGGACAATGCACAAAAAGATGGGCCACCGATCCCTCACTACCCAAGCACAAGGGACAAGCATTCACGATAATAAGTCCCCGCGTCCTCAAGTCATCAGTGGTTAGGATCCTCTCCCAGCAAACCAACCACACGAAAGTCACCTCCTTAGAAGGGGCCTCGTAGGACCACAGGACAAAACAATGCATATTACGAGACTCGACCACTGCACCAGATAAAGAATGGGAAAAAGATTTAACAAAAAAAGATTTTAAGTTTGTTGTCTTTCCACTTAATCGAATCTGGCTCCTCCGACAGAACCACCCTCACTAAAAGATTAAGCAACGACACCAACTCTTCAACTTCCCACTAAAACAGAGATCTAGAATAAAACTCAAGACATCTCCTTTTACCTACTCTTAAAAGATTTGATAAAAGACTAAAGGAAAATTGTCGAGCCCTAAAGCTTTATCTCTACCTAAGTCCATGATAGCCCGCCACACTTCCTCCTCTGAGAATAGCTTTTGCAATGCTTCCTCTTCTTGCTCATAAAGCATGCCAAAACCCTAATTTTCCAACTTCAGACTTGTAATTTGAGGGTCGGAAAGCATAATCTTATAAAAAGCCATAACCACATCACAAACCTCCACTTTAGCTTGATATCTAACCCCCTCCACTACCACGCTTCCAATTCTGTTTACTAGAGCCCGAGCACTAGATATGGAATTAAAGAACTTCACGTTATTGTCCCCCCTCCATTAGTCACGTAGCTCGTGACCTCCGCCTCCACTTCATTTCCTCTTCCTTTAGAATCCTACAATTAACCCCTATTAGATTATCTCTACGAGCTAAATTCACTTCCCACAACGCATTCCTTTCCTCTTTCAGATCAAGAACGTGAATTTCTGATAAAACATTGTCCAAATCCCTTCGCGAGTATGAAAGAACTCCTAGCGGGAAATCTTCCTATTCAATAATTGCAGCTTGTGAAAGAGAATGAAACCCAACTTACCCTTAATTTGAAAACATTCCCACCGCCCCTTAACTAAGTCACGAAACCCATCCACATCGAGCCATATTAACTCAAATCTAAACAGATGCAACCCCCCATCTATCTATCACCACTTCAAGCATGATAGGGCAATGGTCTGATGTGGGTCTGGGCAAGGCTTGCTAATTGCTCAAGGGGGAATTCATCAATCCAGGAAGTTGTCACTATGAATCAATCCAATTTAGATTGGACAGGGTTTGCTTGCTCGTTAAACCATGTGAATCTTTCACCTCCCATTAGAAGATCAATCATATCATTGCTCTTGATCCACTCAGAAAAATCTGCCATGCTTCGAGTAATTCTCCCCCTTGATGATTTGTCAAAGGAAAATCTAGAAACATTAAAATCACCTCCCATGCACCAATGGTGGCTCCACCTAGTACCAACTGAATCCAACTCCTTCCGCACAACAAAACCAGAGTTTCAAACAATTCGACCCATGAATAATAGAAAAACCCATTTTAACACCAAATATTTTGTTATACAACAAAAAGTATAAAGAAAAATCCCCCACCCACAGGTCTTCTTTCATCCACAGAGATGAGTTCCAATTTATCAGGATCCATCATGTGGTACCCACTACCTCTTTTGCCACCCACTCTTTTGTGTAACCTCGCCAAAAATCATTCAAAATATTATGCCCCACAAAGACCATCTTCAACTCCTGAATGGCCAACAATTGAACCTTGAACCTTTTATAAATATCCTTGGTTTGGATTCTCTTTTGGGGACAACCCAACCCCCTAACATTTCAACTCATAATCTTCATTAGGAAACCTTTCTACCCCTTTTACCCTTCTCCCCACCCTTGGTTGAAGCAACAATGCCACAACTCAGTGAGCTTTTAAGCCCCTTCAATTCCCTCAGAGCCCTAAGAGATTAACTAACATGCTAAAGTTGTTTCTATCTCTTTCTGAGCTCCTCTATCATAGATGGTCTGAAACAAGGCAACAATCTACTTTGCAATCTCCGAATGTGACTCCAAGCATCTTACCCATTTTACCCAGCATTTGCCACTAACGTGTGATCTCTAGACAAACCCATCTTTGAACCAGCACCTTCAACATATACCTTGGCAATCAGAGCAACTTTGCATTCCTCTCTAGAGACCTGAATAGACTTCAAGCGCATCCATCCATTTCTCATATGGGACTGGCCAACGGCAAGTCATTCTCTTCAGCACACACGATCATATCTTCACCCGCCCGGCCAATATTGCACCTCCAATTCTTGAGACCAAGTTCCGTAGCATCTCAAGAGTCTCCATAAATTAACTCCCTTGTAAGGAGAGACAGCCATGAAGAAGTTATCACTCACAGAGATATGCCTTCGTAAAATTGACCCTTCATTACATAGAACCTTGCACATGAGAATGGCGTAAGAGACCATCCCACGAGAGGACACATCAACTTTTGGCGTGTGTCACGCTCTCCGCACGAACCACATCCTCCACTTGCGCCATAGCCCAATATTTAATGGGCCTTTCCAACCCCATTGCCTCCCCATTCGCGCCCAAGACCCTTAAGCTTCACATGTTCGTACTTTATGAATTGGGCTCCAGATAATCCTGCCCATCAATAGTTGAACAGTGAGTTGTTGCTCAATCAAGCTGATAAGCAATGCCCCCTACCTCCTTAGAATTTGAGACGACATCTCCCTCTCGTTGCCTGGTATTCCACACGTCAGCCGCCGATAAAAGATTTGAAGAGTCGACCGTTGCTTCTACGACACGTTCCCCCTGCTCATTAAAAGCCACACCCGACTTCTTCCACTATGTTAACTTCACCATCTTGAGACGAACAAATGTCCCATCCCTAACCAATGCAGTCATTGTCATCCTGCATAGCCATCAATGCTTTTGGCACGATTATCGCCCTTTCTTCTAATTTGAAATATGAACTTCCATATGGCTCAAGAGTAAGGCACCCACCCTTATCTTCTTCCACATCATCTGCCGAGAGAGAGGATCTTTGTCCACCTGGCTCCGGGATGAAAGACCCCTCCACACATGCCTCCACGTCACCTTCTCTCGAAACTTCTCTTAGTGATAGCCAATACATGCCCCTCTCACTCGACTGTGCTCCATTAAAACACGAAAGATAGGCTTGTATTATCAATCATCTAGGGCCTTAATGTCACTGTCGGCATCCCTCCCTCCCAACTACGCCAAACTTGCTTTTCATTCACCTCGTCCTCCCCTTTCCATACCACCCCTCCCCACTCTCAAGTTCGCATTTTGACTGCAACCATGAACTTATTTCATCGATGGCTTCGTCCTCCCTTACCATCGCCACTAAACACCACCAGAAAGATAGGCTTGTATTATCAATCATCTAGGGCCTTAATGTCACTGTCGGCATCCTTCCCCCCCAACTACGCCAAACCTGCTTTTCATTCACCTCGTCCTCCCCTTTCCATACCACCCCTCCCCACTCTCAAGTTCCCTCTTGCAACTTACCTACCTCAGCCTCCCCTTCTACCTCTTTCACAAGGGAAAAAACACCAAATAAATTGCTTTATACTGAGAAAGGCAGCATGGTCAATATGCAAGAATTGTGAGGTTAATATTAGGAGAGAGTTTGATCGTGCAACGTAAGTTAATGGTTATGGATGATTATATTGTGATATGAAAGAAAGGGAATGAAATTAATAAGTGTCCAAAAATAGGCAGTGATAGAGTGGAATGGTGGAAAAGGATACATGTAGTTGACCCCAATTAGTTGGGATAAGCCTTAGATGGTGGTGGTGAAATTGAGACTCGCAAAACAAGTCACTAGGAGAGCATGGAAAATGAATTCATGGATGAGAGGAAAAACTTTAAAAGTTCACGAGATCAGAAAGCATCATACCACAAACCGGAAGCTTAGACATAGCTCCAATGGATTCTTGAATTCTAAAACTGGTTATAGCTTTCCCAAGTGCTTTGATTGTTGATGGTGACGGAGATTCACAAGATTTGAAGATTTCTTTTAATAGTTCCATCTTTTCATTATGTGTTAAGACTTGTAAGAATACTTCAACATCAGAAGTGAAGCAAGCCAGGTGTCCGAACCTGCATTAGCGAAGTAGAAGCTTCAGTTGTAGATAGAAGTTACATTTCCTTTCAGTGAAACTAATGCGATAAAAGATGCATAAGTTAAATAAAACAGTCTATTGACAAGAAATCACCAAATACTATCTAAATAATAGAATTCTAGTAAAGTCAATGTTAAAGACAAAACAACACATGCTTACATGATAAATACTACACAAACTAGATTACCATCCTAATGTGTATGTATGATGTGTCTTTAGGCAAGGGAGTCATGTGGATCATATATTCCTTTACTGTGGTTTTGCCACAGTAGTGTGGAATTGGCTCTTCGATCTATATTTCGATGTGAGTGGGTGATTCCAGGGTCCATCGAGAATTTCTCCTCCTGTGGCATGGGCAAGGTTCGATGAGAAGAGAAAATCCTTTGGAGGCTATCGATTCTTGCCAAGTTTTGGTCGATTGGTCAGAGCAGAATGATAGATGCTTCAGGAATCAACATATGCTTCCAAATGAGGTGTGAGGAGAGCAAGATTGGACTCATAGCATGGGCCCTGAGTTTAAAGGCCTTTGCGCATTGTACTATAGCATTTTGTTTTACTTTAGGGAGTTTTTTGTAGCTTTTTGTAAGGATTTCTCATTCTCCTTTAATAAAATGATTGTGATCTTTCCAAAAAACAATCTGTGAAAGAGGCAATAACCATAGATATTTTTGAATGGTTACGCAATTTATTAGAAAAACAAAAGAAGAAAAAAGCAATAAACAGGAAAAGAGATGAGAAGCAAGGAAGTAATACTGATAGAGATCATATTGTATCACCAAAAAGCCATGTGACTGGAGTTGTATTATGTATGACATTTTAACAGAAAAACTAGGCAATAAAAATAAAACAAATCACAAATGATATTGTTTGATATCAGGACATCCTAAAATGGTTTTTTCTAAAACTTTCCCAGCCTAGCTGAACAATGCAACACTGGTAAATAGTACCACGGTGGTAGACTCAAATTTTCCCTGCACAGTATAAATATGCATGTTGGTAGTTGGAATTAAAATAATAGATAAGTCTCCAAGGACTTTTTTATCATTTCAATGTACACGAGATGATTCTGCAAGCTCACTAGGGGTTTGCTTCTTTGAAAGCAAAAGGTTAAAGCGGAGTGAAGAGGTTTCTCAACGAGCCAAATCAAGAAAACATCACATCAGGAATTCGTTAGTGGTATTGAGGATAAGGTATTCTTTCTCCGTTTTAGCACATTAGCAGAATCAAACTATCTTGGTTGCTTACTGAAGATGGGAATTAGAGATAGGGATTGAGAACCCATGTAGTAGAAAGAAAAATTATGCTGCTAGATTAAATGGCAGGTGCTGGAGAGAGAAAAGAAAACTAGTTATACAGAACAAGATAAATAAGTAATATGAAGTTCAGTAGCGCGCGCACACAGAAGAAAGAAAAAAAAAAAAAAAAAAAAACACATCAAGTTCCATTTACCCACAAAAGAAAAGCTACAATGCTCAGTTGTGAGTCCTAGCAATGATTTAAGCAACCATTAATGGCATCCACAAAAAAGTGTCAACAACAACAATGCCTATTGCCTTGCGCTCATAAGCTATGATAGATGAAGTAGTTAGCCAGATCACTTCAGCACCTGATTGCTCTCAAGCACCACTGATGTGCATGACTTTTGATGCAAGGACATGTGATGACCTAATCCTAGATGCATGTATAATCAAGTTAAAGAATGTTCAAATAAATACACGAATCAACTAACAGTTTCCAATCAAAGGGATTGGGTAAATTTCAACACAAAGATGAGGTCATTCCGTTAGGATCATGCTCCTTAGTATAAAATCACGTAAACAGTAAAAACGGAGGACCTAGGAATATGAGGATATCCCAGATCTAGCATAAGTCAGTTCACGGTCAAGTTTGGATCTGATTCTACTGACTAACCATCTCTATATTCCGTTCAAACTAGAAATGAGATATCTAGAGAGGAACGAAAGGGGTAAAGAATGAAGGGTTCGAGATGAAGAAAGTACAAGTCCTTTGGTCGTAAAAAAAAAAAATGAGGATGATTTTTACCTTTTCCTACACCTCGAAGATCTATAAAAAAAAAGAAACTTGAAATCGGGGTGGAATCCTCAACACCCAAGGGCCAATCCTGAAACCATAATCTCTTAAATAAAGAGGAAGAAAAATACGAATTTATATTCATTCAATAATAATCAAAATAGGGTTTCTCACAACGTATATATAAGCTATGGAAAAAGTAAAAGTGCACTAAGTCCCTGAAAACAAGAAAAATAACAAAAAGACGAAAATATAAAGAAAGTACAATAAAGCTCCTGAAACAAGAAAAAAGAATAAAAATGCCTAAAACTAAAACACTCATGTGGTAGGGTGAGAAATCTGACCCATGGATCTATAGTTTGAGTGCGGTCATGTCACTCCTGCACTCGTAGCACATCAGAGAATGGATCCAATGGACCCAACATCCATCCACATCAACTTCTCTGCTCCAGTACTCTGTCGACGACGGCTCCTCCTCTGGTACACTCTAAAGGGTGCACCACTGATGTCCGCATCAACTTTTCTTTTCAAAAGTTAGAAAAAACATAGAAAGATAAATTTTGTATTCACCAAAGCTGAGAGCACAGGCACTAATAGCTGGCAGAAGTTGAATGATCCATTCGTAGTTTCAACAGTCAATGTTGCTCATAAAGTCAATCACAGTATTTTCAGGATTTAGACCATGAATTTAGTATCATATTTTGGACATCAGTTAGTGTGGTCCTTTATTGGGTTGATTTGGGGAGGATAACCTAGCCCACCTCATAGTCTCCTGATCCTTCCCAATGGAAGCAGGTCATTTCCTGCTTGTTTGGCACAAAGTGGGCTTAGGGAAGGCCAAGGAGCTGTGGAGAATGTCCTTGCTTGCTATTTGGTGGGTTGTGCCTGTGCAGTAAGAAAGAAATGAAAGATGCTTTAGAAATGAAAGCAAGTCGACAAAGGGTATTTCTCAAAGGGCCAAATTGCTTGTAGTTGAATGGGCTTCTAATGTCTCTAAGCTTATGCGATGTAATTTTGATTTTCTTGGGATGTATCCAAGTCGCCATCTTGGCGGCTTCACGTTGTTGTTGTTGTTTTTCTTTTGTTTTGGTTTAATAAATTTTTTGTTCTCTCTCTCTCTCTCCCTAAAATAAAAATTTAAAAATTTAAAATAAATAAATAAATAAACAACAACAACAACAACACATGAAAGTGAAGATGCCAAATAATTACCACCCATTAAATGCGGAATAAATATTCTACATGTCAACAAAAGCCCCAATGGCCAACAAAGCATGTACGCATTAACAATGGATGCCTAAGAAAACCCTTCCCTGACATAATTATGAAGAAACAGGCTAATTTCATAACATGATTCAGGATTAAGGTACATGTGCAAAAATGCAATATCAAATTTATATTTTACACCAGAAGTAGCAAGGGTCAAAACATACTTGTAAAAATACTGCAATAAAACCTCCATCAACTTGCCATTATCATCTTTACCATATAAACGACGCCGTTTCTCAATTTCAAGGTTCGCCAAGTAAGGACCTCTTATATGCTCATTCTTGGCCTCTGCTTGTAACTTTTGTACAAAGAGTGTTGCACCAGAGATGCGTGAATTGAACTGTAGATCCATTTGTCATAAATGAAAGTTTGTTAAAGACTTGAAGCAGAACATTGACTAACAGATGGAGACATACAGAAGTTCAAATGAGCCATCATGCAAAATGACAAAGACGAGGCTAATACCATTTCATCTGTCAAATGTGGCAACTTGCATGTGTTGGAGTCAACAAACTTTGGTGAACAGAGTGTATTGCTGGTGGTCACTTGGCACCAGCTGGAATCATCCTCCAGCAAACAATTTAAATAATGTAGGAAAGCCTCCCAATCATCAGGGCTGCCGACAAAACAACAACAATTACAGGCTAAAAAACATATACAAAAAGCTAAAGTGGCATGTGGGACTCCTTGACCTACTAGGCAAAAAGGCATCTTCCTCTTGCCATGAAAATCAAGCCAATGCATTTATCAAAGTGATCTATCATGCGGCAGAAATTCTGGGCATGTCAATTTCATTGGCAATGACAAGCTTCATACACTTGAAAGAGTATATCATTATAATCAGATCTGGGCATCCGTCAGGAGTCATACAAAGCAATAGGCAGCACTGAATAAAGTCATCTCAAGCGACCCAGTGAACCTTGAACGACAAAGACACAAAGCTATACACAAGAATGTATTAATTAATACCTTAAACTACCAACAGAGATCAATCCAGATATATGGCAAAAGATGCAAAGTAGCACAAATTAACTTAAGCGAAGTTGAACTCCAGCAAATATTCCACAATAATACATAAATAACTCACAGTTTCAACACTTCCAATATAAAATGGTGTGTGCCTGTATGTGAATAGCCGTGAGTTGGCAGAAGCAGAGAGTTTTTTTGCTTGATCTGCCACCTATAAATGTATAGGTTATGCATACCACCTTAACAGCCATCTGGCTCTGTGCATCAGTGCATAAAGAAGACAAGCACGCGCAGCTCTAGGACAGTTGGACCGGTGCTCCATTATGACAACTGCAGATCACAGAGGAAGCTCTCCTCTTTGAAGAACCAACCTGGCAAACCTTCTATGTTCTCTTTCAGCATACTTTCCCCTTGTGCCATACAAAATGAAGGATCCCTCAAAATAAGCAACATGGAGATAATTCCAACAGCCCTAGGTGTGCTTTTGTATTATTTGCTGATATTTATGTTTTGATTCAGGTTAAACACTTGATATGTTTTCTTCCATCTTTCCTTTCTTCCTCTCTCTTTCTTTTTTTGCTTTTTTCCTTTTTTGTTTTTTCTTTTTTTCTTTTTTTTGCTGTTGTTTCTATAAACTAACCTGCATCCTGAAAGATGTTTGTGTTGTTATTATCTCATCCTAATTTCATATATTTGTCATTTTCTGCAGTTGCTTCTGTATCCACATCCTTCCATTTTGGATTCAACCACATAGCTCAACAGAAGGTGCTTCTTCACTTCAGCTTTGAGATCTTCAGTTCACACTTACCTACTAAAGCATAATGTGCTGTCCTTTCCATAAAGGAAAAGCATAATTACCCAATCTCGTCATTCTAGACTTGGTGAATCAACTTGGTTGATGACAATGCCAAGCTAGGCACCCATAATTAAGTCTTGGATCATTATCACAATAAGAGTGCAGCAAGAGAAGAAATGTATCTTCAAATCCAAAGGCCAAACCACTAAGAAAATAAGGGAACAACGGGATCACCAAGGTTTGTTATATGAGATCGCTTAAGCGATTATGTGATCACGTAATCGCACAAGCACAAGCACATGGCATATGTGATGGTTGCATATGCCATGTGTATGTGTATGCAATCGCATATGCCATTTTGCAATCACATAAAGGCATATGCGGATTGCATAATGGCATATGCAATCACATAATGGCATATGTGATTGCACAATGGCATATGTGAATCTGACTGTTGGAGCCTTTTTTCTTATTTAAAATCCGGTTCTTTCCCCCCCTTGTCCATTTACATTATATCTTCCCCAAAACTCTCATACACTCTCTTGCTCTCATTCTAAAGCATTTTAAAGCCCTCTAATCCCATACTTTCATTCTTTCTTTCTTTTGAAACGCCACAATATATATTAGAGAAGAAAGGGATACAAAAGAAGGAGAGCAGAGAGATCGCCGAGGGAGCAATCTCAGCTAGACTCCAAGAAAAAGAAAATCACAATCCTTAAGACCCACAACATACACAACCCACTCTATCAATAAACTCTTCGCCTTACTAGCAATGGTCATTTCCGAGTTTGAGATATCCCTAAAACATCTACCATTTCTTTCTTACCAAACTGACCACCAAATAGCAACGATTGTCATTCTCCACAAGGGCGTCTTGAGATTGCCCGATCTAACCCCATGCCAAGCTTTTATGAGATGAGACACTGAGCTAGGAAAGCACCACTGAATGTTGAAGCGAAGGAGGAATTCAGTCCAAATCCGAGAGATAAAAGGGCAAGAGAGGAGAAGATGATCAACGGATTCTTCATTCTTCATACAACAAAGGCACACGTTAACTATGCGCATTCCCATTTTTCTCAAGTTATCCACCGTAAGGATTTTCTTGATCCCAACCAACCAACCAAAAGAAGATAATTTAGGAGGAACCGAGTAACTCCAAATATAGAAGGGCAGGTGATCGCATTTGGAACCAGGTCGTAGTCTAAAAAGGAGTAAAGAGATTTAACAGTAAACTTGCTGGACTTGTCAAGCTTCCATATTAATGTCTTGAGATTGAATATCTGGCGTACCCCTGTAAATACGTTCAAGGAGACCCACATATTCATCAATTTCCCAATCTTGGAGGCCTCTCCTGCAGGTAACATTCCACAACAATATTACTGGCCGAGAAAGAGTAGCAACTTGCAACTTGAATGGCTAGATTGGAGGCGAGGCTGAAGATATTCGGGAAATCTTCTTTCAAAGACGCTTCTCCCACCAAAACATCTTCCCTAGAAGTCCCACCTAGAGGCACTCAATTCCTCCCAAAAATCTGATCTTCTAGCGTCAAGAGTAGGACTGTAAACTGATGAGATGAGGCATTTCTGATTAGAGGATCTGTCTGATAAAATAACTGAAACCGAAAAGGATCCCGACCAGGAGTTCACCAGCGTCCATAGGGACAATTTCCATGTGATCAAAATGCCACCAGCACTGCCGTTGGCATCCAGCACCACCCATTCTGCATAAGCAACCTTCCACAATGAGCCCAAGATCCTGACGTTGAAATTTTAATTTTAGTTTCCTGGAGACAAATTATATTCGGGTTGCGAGCATCACATGAGTCTTTTTTCAGCCTTCTTTTTTGCTTTAAACCCACCCCACTGACGTTCCAAGAGATAATCTTCATTGAGGAACTATACTACCTCGAGAACCTTGAAGCTCTGTGAAGTTGATGAGGTCGGAAGCTAATCCTGCAGAGGACACAAGGTGCTGGAGCTCTCGGTTACTAACAAATTTGGATAATCAATTTTTGGGAGATCTTGTGACGGTAACAAGTCTTCCACGAGCTTCGACGAACTGAAACCGAGCGATGTAGTCTTCCGAACAGTCCCCGAAGGACAGCCCAACAGTCCTTCCGACGTGGCCTATTGCATCTCTGATCCATTTTTTCTTCTGGATCATGTTGATGAGGTTAGCTCTACACTCTTTATCTGCCGTCTTTTTATCCAAAAAGGCCCCTTGCTCTGAAGGAAAGTCGATCTAGACCTGAAGAGGCTCCACTTCAATGACGCGATCACCTAAATCATCCTGGAAGAGGGTGATAAGGCCATTGTCTGAGATAGAAGCATTTGAAGCTGAGGGGGAGGAATCGAGGGAATCGAGGGAGGCCGGATTCTCCAAGTCGTATGATTGGTTATCATACTCCAACGGGTCTGCACCTTCCTGGCGATGGATGCTAAGATCGGACAGGGTGCACCAATCGTTTGAGGCAAGGGAGGTCTCAATCTCACCTGCTGATTCGATAGAGCTTTCCACATCCTCAATATTTTATCGGGGAGACCAACAGGTTTAAAGACTGGGGTAGTAGGGGCCACTGAAATCAATCTGCGGTCCAGATGAGGCTCGGGGCAAGGGGAGAAGTTGAGATTAAACATCCAATCCAATTCTACTGAAGAACACCATCCGGAAAAGTCAGTTGGGATCGGGACCAAGGTAGACCCGAGACTTGGACCCAAGGCGTAAACTTCTACAGTGACAGGTGTTGACGTTTTACCATCGAACTTGCCACGTTTCCCCCGGATTGAGATCACCAAAGTAATCCTCCCTTCTCGAGATCGCGGAATCCCCGTAGAAGATCACTCCATCTCTTCATGCCATTTGGACGAATTAACAAGCGTGGGTGTGTGTGCCACTTGCGTATCTACAGCACTTTGAAGGCCACATGTCACACGGGATGGAGAGGTGCTAGTTGAGATCTGTGGAGGCGGAGAGAGCGGGATATCGATGCGACGTGTATCTGCAGACGGAGCTCCACGCGTAAGGCGATTTCACCGAGGACTAACATTTCCATCATGACAGGCAATTGTCATAATTTTGCGACTCGGTGCTCCGCAGGAGCATTGAATCCAAGCTGCCCCTCTCTCATCTTCCTTGTCACCAGGGACGGAAGAGTAGGCTCCTAATTCCTTTGTCTTCCCATAGATCGCCCCACCTAGAGATTGGATCATTCGAAACCTCCCTCTGCACTGGCAAGAACAGCGGCTTGTTATTCACAAGAACTTCAATGTGGGGTGGAAAACATTCTCCTTTCCTTCTTCTAACCCGGGCTATGATGACAACCAATTCCTCCCCCGGTTTTGTTTTGAGGTCCAGTTCGATGAAAGAGCCCACCATGGACGCTGCAGAGATTAAGAAATCTTCATACCACAGTTCTAAGGGGATCGCCCAAATTAGGATCCATACATCTTCCATGTCGAAATAAGAGAACTCGTCCCACCTCTGAACTTTCAAAACCGTGCCATCTGCGTGTAATACACCAGCCATTATCAGCATATCTAGGTTGACGCTCGGTCCCACCTTGATCCACAGCTCATTGTAGCCGATGGGTTTTATGATATATGTTGATGGTCAGATGTTGCAACAGTCATCTATCCATCTTCGAACTTGAGGAATCGAAGCGCCCTCACTAGTTATGATCACTACCGTGTTTTCCAGATCCTTTCTAGCCTGAGCAAAAGATTCTTGGTTGATCCGCAGCACACTCTCTGAACCCATGTTAGGTGGCTCTGATGCAATGGGCTTCTTCTTCCATTCCTTATCCTGGTTCTGTCGATCGCAGGTCTGTTGAATATTTAGAGAACTTGGCGAACCTAGGAGCACTTCCTTGAACGATTCACCCTTAATCTGACTGGAACTATGTTGAACATTTGACCTTGTTGTTTCCTTAGAGGTCATAGATTTTCCGATGGAGTTGTTCTTCTGATTTCTTTCAGGACCAAATCTCGCCCTTTGGACCAGCAACAAAAGTCCACCGAATCTTTCTTCATGCAACATCTGCACCACCCTCACCAGGTCCTCCTCTGAGCCCATTCTAATCAGAGCAAAACTTCTGTAATGACCAGTTTTCTTGTCCCTAGGCATAACCACATCCATAACTGCCCCAGCCCTGCCAAACACTCTCGATAGATTCATGGGAAACTAGCCATCTGGGAAACCCTTGACGAATAGGGTTGGATAACTCGCAGTCGCCCTAGATTTCCGACCAACGTTCTTCCCATTGTTCTTCCTACGCATTACCTCTTGCCATGAACCAGAGTAGTCCGTGTTTTGATGAAGATGGTGGGTCTCGGCTTCAGTTGCTTCTGAGATGGAAAGATTGGTGGTGGGTTCATTTTCAGGTCTAGTCGGGGCCTCCAGTCAGAGAGTATTCATAGCCGAAGGCTTCATCACCGAAAACCACACTGCCAAACAAGCTCAAAAAGCCATACTTTCATTCTCTCTTTCATATTTCACTTGAAGACAAGATCAAGAAGCAAGAAGACAATAATCAATTTTCATTCTTCAACAAGACAAGATCACAACTCACAAGAAGGAAGCAATCTCTCTCTCTCTCTCTCTCTCTCTCTCTCTCTCTCTCACATATGATCTCTCTATTTTTTTCTTCATTCTCTAATCAATTCTTTAGTTCTCTAATTCTCTATTATTCTCTTATTCACTCTCTCTCTCTCCTCTAATTCTCTAATCTATTCTCTCTCTCTATTC
Organism: Magnolia kwangsiensis; assembly: GCA_037074715.1. Taxonomy (NCBI): domain Eukaryota; kingdom Viridiplantae; phylum Streptophyta; class Magnoliopsida; order Magnoliales; family Magnoliaceae; genus Magnolia; species Magnolia kwangsiensis. Next base: position 22,119,858 of record CM073578.1, on the reverse strand, counting down.
TCTTATTCTATAATCTATTCTCTAATCTCATTCTCTCAAGTCTCATACTCTCATCTCATCTCATCTAATCTCTCAATTTTGCTTTCATTAGCATCTAGTTCTTATCTCTACACTAAGTTCTAACTTGTATGATCTATTCCTTTCATTAGCATTCTCAAGACCCAAGACTCAAGAGACTTATACAACAACTCAAGAGTCAAGTGACAAGCACACATTCAAGAGTCACCCAACATTCAACATTATTTTGTTTTATTGTAATTTGTAATTTGTAAATTGTAGTTGTATAAGTGTATTTGTGTTTGTGTAGTTACATCAAGGGTCAAGACTTCAAGAGAGGTTCAAAGCTTCATTTGAAGAATCAAGATATGAAGATTCAACTCAAGACGACAACTCTCTGGTCTCAATCACACCACAATCCTCTCTCTCTCTCTCTCTCTCTCTCTCTCTCTCTCTCTCTCTCTCTCTCTCTCTCTCTCATATAGTAACCAACTAATAGTCTGATAATACTAGACTAATAGTACTATAGTGGACAAGTATAATAGTATTTAATATTTAGTATTTACAATAAACTAACTAATTTGGTATTTGGCAGTTACTACTTGTTAGTTAGTAGTTAGTATTTAACTAATAGCTAGCGTATAGCTTATTTGTTTCATACTTTCATTATTTGTCTAATACACTCACTCAAACACTAGTACACTACCTAGAGTCGTCGTCATGTCTTCTTCCCAATCTTCTTCTTTGAAACCAAAGTCAAATGACTCGGGTTGGAAGTACGAACACTATTGAACTATTGATAAGAAGTATCGGATAGTATGTGATATGTGTGAATCCATAAGTTCCAATGGTATTGGACAGCATAAACAACACATTGTGCATGCATTGAGATCAAACGCAAGAGCATATCCCAGTATTACTCTAGAGATCAGTAAGGAAATAATGGAGTACATGGACATGAATGCTCGAAAAAGACATGACACGGCAGCTATTCGAGAAGAACTTATAGAAAGATAAGCTTATGAGGACATCGATGTAGTAGATTTGGATGCTTCTACACCACCTACATCCACAGGGTAATCTAGACTGACAGCCAAAAGTGCCCGTGAGCATAGGCCTATGGATAAGTGGTGTAGACCACATTTGGAAGATGTAGCTGACCAAAGGGGAAATGGCAAAGGATATACCCAAACAACTTTGGAAAACCGATATACGAATAATGATGGAAAAACCACGATTCAATACATTGCAAAGTAGTTGTATCAAGCTGGTGTAGCTTTTAATAGTGAAAATGAAGAGTTTTAAAGGGTTGAAGCTATACGTCAATTTGGATCTAACTTGAAACCCCCCTTCCTATCATGAAGTGAGGGAGAGTTGCCTAAAAAAAGAAATACAGTTGACTAGAAACTTTATCACCGAGTACAAAGAAAGTTGGAAAATCTATGATTGTTTGTTAATGGCCGATGGATGAATGGATAGATCTGGCCGGACATTTATAAACTATTTTGTAAATTGTCCAATTGAGACAATGTTTTTTAAAGTCCGTAGTGCATCGGCTCATTCCCACACAACTGATTATTTATTATAATTGTTGGATAGTGTAGTTGAGGAGGTAAGAGAGGAAGATGTTGCCCAAGTTATCATAGACAACACAACTAATTATGCAATTGTTGGTTGCTTTCTTATGAAGAAGATGCAACGTTTATTTTGGACACCATGAGCGGCACATTGTGTTGATCTGATGTTAGAATATGTAAATCGGTTGTATCTTAAGGTAATTGCTAGGGCTAGGAGAATCATGGTTTTTATATACAAGCATGCCGTTCTTCTCCATCACATGGGAAGCCACATTCGGTGTAATTTACATCGTCCGACTGTGACTCAAGTCCCAACAGCTTTCTTAACACCACAAAGGTTAAATTAAAAGAAAATTGAACTTAGGACCTTTGTAGTGTTGGTCGATTGGAATAACTGACCATGGTTAAAGAAGGTTGAAGGAAAGTTAGTCCAACAAACCATTCTTTCCCAATCATTTTGGAATCATGTGGTTATGAGGCTGTAAAGACTATTACGTGAAAGTAATACTGGCAACCGTTACACATTACGGGTTCGTAACGACTGTAACAGCCATTATGAAAAAATAAATAAATAAATAAACCTATAACCACTGTTAACGGCCCGTTATGTCCCCCATAAAGGCCGTAACAACCCCGTAATGGTCTGTTACGAGGAAGATATAAGTTTTTCGGATGTTTTTTTCAACGTTACGAGGCATAGGTTTTTTGAGGTTTTTTTTCAATTAAAAGACAGAGAGAGACCGTTACGGCCGTCACAACCATTACGACCTTGGTGGTAAAGGCCTTGAAATCATCGGAACCCTTAGTGTGTTTGGATTGGTGAACGATGATGAAAAGCCACCCATGGGTTATATCTACGATACGATGGAGAGGGCCAAAAATAAAATCATGAAACAATTCAACTACAAATAACATGATTATCAGGCATCGGCCTATCCTATATATTATGGACGCTAGATGGGGCAGCCAAATGTCATCCCCATTGTATTCGGCTGCGCACATCCTTAATCCGGCCGCATTCTTTGCGCCCGCCGATCGGATAGTGGCATCAGCGATGCATATAGTCGAATTTCTTGACGTTTTAAAAACAATGGTTCCAAAAAAAGAAGAATGGGATAGAATTTCTTGGGAGTAGGACTTCTATACGAAGAGTGCAAGGATTTGTTCAAGAGACATTGTTATTAGGCATAAAAGCATGAAATTGCCATGAAATTGCCAAGTATGTAATTCTACTAAGTTACAACTTACAATGTAAATAGTATAAGTGAGAACGTCTATAACTTAAACTTATTTGCACAATTGATTGATGGTCAATGTATGGAGTTGACCCGACTAGGAGGCATCTGACACTACATAAGCTGGTCATGAGGATTCTTGGCCTTGGTTCCAAAAGGGGGGGTCACTCATGCTACCATCCAAGTGTCGGTCGCCGATACTCGAGTTTCTCCAGTTATCCCAATATCATAGTTCCAAAACAAACCAAGAGAAGAAAAGAAATTTGTAGCAGTAAAAAACAACTCTAAAAAGCTAAACAAGTTTGTATGCGTAGCTGGCATGCCTATTCCAAATAAACAAGATTGGGTAAATGATAAGACCATTACAAAACAAAAACTTGCCAAATGATGAACAAGGAAGAGACTTCGGATCTAAATCAACTTTTATGAACATCGAACATACCAAAAATCAAAGTTCATGGGGAAATTGTGAAAGAAACTACACAGGGCTACATCATGTCAGTAATAGAAGGTGAGGAGACTGACTTTGGCAAAGTGGCATGATTACTTACAACAAATATGATAAATGTAAGACAAAACAGAATTATAGAAAACTGAAGGTGAGGTTAAATATGTAGAGTAAAATGTGTTTGTATCAACATAATCAAATCCAATAGACTAAAATAATGCAAGATGCATCTATACACATGGAAGAAGGGAAAAACAATACAATACAACGTCGCATGCAACCACAACAGTCAACAAGCTTCAACCAAATGGTTTGAACCAACTGTTGCTACAATAAGACAGCACTGGAATTAAAGAATCTTGCAAACAGCCGTTTTGTCAAAGCAATATTTCTTCTCATGACCATTGTTTGTCTATAAATAGGCAGCAAACCAAGTGCAGATACATCATATGCATGCTGTTGTTTGTCACTGCCTTAAAGACTTTTCTACGAATACCTTGATTCCAAGACTTTTTGGAAGACCTCAGCAGCGGCAGCATAGTCACGTGCCCGAGCAAGAAGTCTACCCTGTCAACTTAAAGTCACACAGTACAAAAAGGCAGCAGATAACTTAGAAACAGCAGGTGACAACATTATAGATTTAAGTCCTAATACAGAATGTGTGTACTCAAATATTTTAAGGATGTGAGGAAATGAATTGCACCAGATATCCAATTAAGCTTCATATAGCAGTGAATACATGCAGCATGAAAATACTATTAAGATAGTGTCATAGAAGTTCTCTCGGCATTGTCCTCACTGTTCACATGGCACACATGTATGTTGACCAGGAATGGTGATCTAATGGGCCATCACATGGATGGACTGCAGGACAAAAAATTCTTAGTGATTGGACAAATCTGATCATCCAATCGTTGAGATATTTGCCCATTTAAGGAACAATTTTGCACCATTTCAAGCCAACAGTCCTTACAGGTCACACATTAGATGGCAACCACCATTCGATAGCCTTGCTTTTAAGATACAACCTATGAACTCAATGGTTCTATATCCTAATCAGCTACACCGACATGTACAATCAACATGTTTTGGGACCCACATCATGGAGTCAGGATTTGTGCATGTCCTGGAAACATTCCTCTAAGCAGTATTTAATGGAAAGAGCTGAAACATAAATGGTAGTGTGATGAATCTCAACATATCCCCTTGAGGAATACAGTAAATACAAAAAGAGTACAAAGAAAAATGAGAAGGCCAAATTCGACACTAATAAAACAGCCAATATAAATGTTAACATAGTCAAATCCCAGCACACTCATATGAAGGATATGGCTGATTTAGATACATGGCAGCATACATACAACCATACATAAGTGTGTGTATATAGCCCCAACCACAGTTCGGAAAATCAGTATTATATTGGCCAATATGACCATACAATATCTGTTATTTGAAGAAGGATGAAACAGAGAGAAGGATGAGGACTTGATGAATATCCTCTCCTCTGATGCTTTATTTACAACCACTTAACAATACCAAGATAAATCACAGGCCTCCCGCTCATTAGATGAGCTGGTAGAGACAGTACAGTGTGTGAGTGATCTACGGTTCAATCCCTGGTAGTGTCACCTTTCAAAACAAAAGTAAAAGATAAACTCACAAACATTCTTATTCTAAGATTGATTATGATCTCCAGAGTGCATCTTAATCCAAATAAAATATGGTACTTGGAGTTAACACCAAACATGCTCAAAACCTCCTTATAGTGCACTCACTAAACCAAGAGTTGTGTATTCTAACACTCCCCCACAAGATGGCATATGCCGTACATGCTAAGCCTGCAAACAATATTCTGTAAGCAAAGAGATGAGGATCTTGGTGAGGATGTCTTTAAGCTGATCTTCAGAACATACAAAGGGCATATGAAGAATCTTGGCTCCAACTTCTCTTGAACAAAGTGACAGTCAACTATGATATGTTTTGTTCCTTCATGAAAGAGAGATTAGAAGCTATATCCTATATGTATGGCAGCCTGACCATCACATTGCAACAGAATAAAACAGATGTGAAAAACCATATCACACCTGATTCATTTAACTCGAACTATCTCACATGCTAATAAGCCATTGCAGGGTATTCAGCCTCAGCAAAAGAATGAGCCACAACAACTGTGTTTTGCTTCGCCAAGTGAAATCCACCTACAGGGGTACAGTAATCAGTTGTGGACCGACGATCGGATGGAGACCAACCAGCATCATAGAACCCACTGATATTCAAGTGATCATGGTCTGAATATAGAAGGCCTTTCTCCCAGAGCATACTTTAGGTATCAAAGAATTTTGCAGAAAGATTCAAAATGATGACAACACGGGCTTTACATGAACTGACTAACAAGCCCAACTATATAAGCAATACCCAGACATGTAATCATGCGGTAAATCAAGCAGCCTACAAGGCCTCGCTATATAGCAGGATTTTGAACTTCTTCGGATTATTGATCATGCAGTTTATGATTCACCTCAATGGAATACCGACTGGTCATGTGCCAAGTAAGCCGGACTCAGAGAGAAGATCAAGCACATACTTCCATTGAGATCAAATCCATCTTTTGGACTGGGCAACCTCAATCCCGAGTATTTGAGGTATCTAACATCCTTCATTTCGAAAGCAGCCAAAAACTTCTTTAACCTATTTGACTTCTCAAGTACTGATGCCAGTGATGATAATATCTTGAATAGTAATGGCACATGACCATGTTTATAAATACTGAATCATCAATTGACTCTTTAGTTGTATTTTATGAATGTGCATACGTGTTTTAGAAATGCAAACCTTGATAGTTGGTACTACATGAAGAATTGAACAACCTTAGCAGTTGATTAGTGGTAGCGACCTCTCTATGCATTGACGCCTCTAAAAGTGGGTCATTGGTTAGAACGTAGGGAGCATTGGGTTGTTGCAACCTTTAGAGTTTAGAATATATCACCAATCAAAGAGGGTGCCTGATATTCTAATAGTCAACTTAGACAGGAATCATAGGACTCTTTAGTTAAAACTAGAAAGGACTCTTTAATTCTTATGTTCACATCCCCAATTTAAGCAAGGTATTTTGGTCTTGAAAATGAGCAAGGATCTTTTGTTCATGCCTAAGTCCAGAACAAGAATGTGTTGTTTTGCCTTCTGCAGTAGTATCGGTTATAGTTGCACGATGAATAATGCAAAGCAGCACCATCTCGAAGCATGGGAGTGGGGAAGTGCCTATTTCAAATGTAAACAAGTATAAATGGGTCGGAAGCTAGAGCGGGAGAGGGAGTCCAAAGCACAATTGAAGCGGAAGCGGCCTAGTTAGAAGGATCCTACAACTAAGTATAGACTGTCAAATTCAAATTTTGAACCTGCCCCTATGAAAAAAATCAAATATAAAAAGTATATAGAGTGTTTCCTTCTAATAATATAGTAGCGTAAGGAGTCTTCAAAAGCAATCGTCTTATTTGGAGAATCCAATTTATATAAATAAGGGAGAACCCTCCCTCTCCGTGTGTCTGTGTGTGTGGAGGGAAGTGGGGATTGGGATAGGGGTTGGATGGCTACCGTATAGCCTTGTGAAAACTTCCATTCCTAACTGGCGTTTGGTCGGTTTTGAAGAGAAGAATGGCAGGCTCTTTAATCATAAGTCAAGAGTCATTTACTGAGATCCTCTCTCATGTTGTCACGGGCAGAATAGAGAATGAAGGCTACTCCATGAATCAACCTAAGAATTTCAACCCTTAGTATAGCCAAACAGCCCAATAGAGGCTAAGGAATGAAGGGAACAAGAAGCACACAAACAAGCAACACAACTTTTACATGTGCCACCCTAACTGTATGATTTCTCACTAAGGAAAATGTCCTCTACATTATACGCTCACCCATGGCTTTCTACATACCTTGGGGTCATCTCTTAGAGGAGATGGATATTATTACAAGTAGTTACAAGTAGTTATAATTGCTGCCATGTGTCTAAGCCTCTAAGGTCCTCAGCCAACAAGTGTGCTAGGCCCATGACTAAGTGCCAACACTCATGACAGCCTCCCCACCACAACTGCTCACTACTACCTCCTTTTATCCCATGTGATAGTTTGGCCACATGGGTGTTGGTTTCAAGCATGTGCCCCAACTACCAGCACTTGATCCTACCTGTTGCACTGGTCCACCTGTGCAACTGTCTGTGTGCCACACTCCATCCATGTTGTGCCAACCCACAATCTGTCCCGCTGAGGCCATCTATCATGTATTGGCAATACGGTATCCAAAAACGGGTACATAATAGCCATAACAACCATTACATAATTGTAGAGGTGGGTATGGTCACACATTACAGGGACATAATGTCCGTTACAGAAAAAAATGCCCTGTAACAGTGTTACAGCCCCATAATGGTTTTTTTAAAATGGCCATAACACCCATTACGTCCTATATTGTAGTGGTAATGGCAGTGGCCATTACAGTCATCGTTACCATTATTGAATACCTTGATTGGCAGCATCCAACAATGTGCCTGTGCGTGGCTGCTGAACATGGGGGTTACACATGGTAAGAAGAGAATGGTTAGTTGGGGTGTCTTTAAGTTTTGGTCAAGAGAGCGGGAAGGCTTATGAATGATCCCCAAGGGTATTTCTGTCTTCTTATGCTAAGATTAAGCCTCATCATCTGGCTGTTTCACCTTTTTTCTTCTTTTTTTTTAAGGATAATGTGTTGATTTTATTGAAAGGCTGCTTGACAAATATCAAGAGAGCAAAAAATACAGAGAAGAATACATCCAAAAGTAGAAACAACGACACAGCCCAAACAAAGAGGACTACTCAGAAGCATCAACGTGTTAACCCTAGAAGCCCACATCTTGTTTTGTCTTCTTGTCTTTTTGCCATCCTTTCAGCTCCTTCAAAGTTATCATTCTATAAAAAGGGAGAGTTCGTTTATCAAGTTAACTACTTCAAAATCCAAGGATGTGATGATAAAAGATAAAGATCAAATTATGCAGAGAATGAGTTTTATCATACGAACAATAACTAGGGAAATACCTAATCTACTAGTTTCTTCAATATTTGTAACAGTTCTTTACTTGGGCGGGTGGAATCTCTCTATTCTGTACACATTCATTCCTGAATTTTTCAGAATAAATAAAACAGATGGAGTCTTTGGAACAACAATTGGTATCTTTATTACATTATAGACATGTATATATCTATATGTGTGTGTAGATATATAGATATGTATACATACATATACATGTGTATACATATAGATAGATACACACACACACACATATGTATGTGTAATCTGCATGTATATCAATAACAACTTTTTTTTTGTGCTCAGAAGGAGCCACATGTCGCACCGCACCCTAGTCCACTAAAAGATCTGTATCAAGAATTAGAATCCATCAACAATTCTCTTAAGTAAAGCAAAAACAGTAAGCTCTGAATCTACCTGTATCCGTAACCTATCACCCTCAATTGCAACGAGGCAGCCCAATTTTCCGGAGAGGATCTCCAAGGCAGTCTCATACTTAGCCTGCTGTTCCAATAATGAAATATATACAAGAAGGGCTGGAAAAAAAAATGATCGGTTAGGAAAGGGATTAATAGTGACAATGCAGGTAACTGATATCTGCCTCGTTCATCAAAAAATAGACAAGAATGAATGGAGCAGACCTTCTGGCTCATGCAAGCTATGCGAAGCAATGTGCTTCTTAAGCAAAGCTTCAGCTAAGAGTAACAGTTTCTCTCCCCCTTCACCACAAAGCACCTAGCAAAACCACCAAAAGTGATCAAAATAAGCAGCAATGTAACAAAACCAATATTGATTATACATGGAACTACTACATGAAATGCTAGCGATTTTGCAATACAATGAACACATGAAATTGGAGCTTTGGTAGGCATCTACATACAGGGGCAGGGGCCAACCCCAACTGACCATCTGACCCATGTTGGACATCCGGGCCGTGCATCAGTTGGGGCCCACCTCCCACCATGTACATGAATGGCCCAAAAATAACATCAACTCATCAGGCAGACCAACATATGAGAATAGAATGAACTGCTTAAAAACAGTTGCCAACGCCCAACGGTACCCACTAAACATACATGTGTGGCCCACCTGCATGGTGGGCGCAACATGCTTTTGGCACTTGTCTGGGCATAGAGGTGTCTCTTCAGAGATTGATGTATCATGGGCTTAGCAAACATCCACAAAGCAACCAACTTAGCAGTTACTACTGTGAAACACGAGGATAGGAATAAATTCAGATTACCTGTAATTGAATGCTGCAAACTGCCCAGAGCAAAAATCTTTCTTCGCCAACAACCTTGTACATTTTGATGGCTGTCTGCCAAGGAAATCAGAACCGAATGCCATGGGGTACCAAATTAGTTTAAAATGCTTTCAATCTAGTCATAATGGCAAATAGAAGTCAAGCAAAAGCAGAAGAAAGAGAGAGAGAAAAAAATAGCCACAGGATAGCACCAAACCTGTTGTTGCTTCACGTATGAGTACTCACGAACATAACAGTTGAAGAGTCCCATCATTAGCTCCAAATTATTTGTAAACTTCCCACATGCATACTCATAGCAGGATGTTGCCAGGTCCACTGAGGGCATGAGGTCACCAAACTCAAAATATCAAAACAAAAAAAAAAAAAAAAAAAAAAAACACAAAAAAACAAAAAAAAATTCTTGAACAGTAAGTTAAATATTGAAGAGAGAGAGAGAGAGAGAGAGAGAGAGACAAACAGCGATCAAGCCGGCGGAAGACAATCTGTAGAGTGCTGAGGGTGAGATCATCGATTTGGATGACATCATCAGAATATAAAAGCTCTTTGGCATTTAAGCAAACAGATAATGCCTCGTCAGGCTTTCCCATCCTCTCCAAAATCAGAGCCTTAAGTGCCTAATAAAATCAATAAAAAAAAGTCAACAATTAATCCAGCACAAAAGAAAAAGGTTTAGATTGCCAATTGAGGCTGGACTATTATGTGCATTTTCACCATTTCATGAATCATGGTGACTCATCCACCGTACACAAATATGTACATTGATATAACCAATGCTGTTGAATCGCACAATCACATATGCGACCGCGTTTTTTTTTTCAACAAATAGGGGAAATTCAAAAAAATGTAAAATATATATATAAGAAACTAAAGGGAACTTTTCTAAATTAATAGATAACTAATTTTACATATTTAAAATACGTTTGAGAGAGATAAAATCAACTAAACAACCACTACTTCGCCTCTTTGTTGGACTGTCGTCGCAAACACAATGGTCTCTGACCAAGACCAAGAACCATTTCGAATTTGAATCTTGACATGTCGGTGGTTTTTCACCGTAGGCATCTCACCAAGAACGAATTAAACATCAAGTCATTGACATTCAACAATATAGTTAACAAATAAGAAGTAACAACAAAATCGACAAGCTATTTATTTATTATTGTAGAAAATCAACAAGATATCTTCCTTGAAACTTGAAAGTGCTTGAATCTTGATATTTCAACTTCCAAGAGAGAGGGAATGTAGGGGAGGGAGAGAGAGAGAGAGAGAGAGAGAGAGAGAAATTAAGACCACTTGGAAGTAGGAAATGAAGAGAGAGAGAGAGAGAGAGAGAGAGAGAGAGAGAGAGATACAAAGACCACTTAGAATTAAGAAATGTAAGAGAAGAAGAGAGTAAGAGAGTTTGGAGTGAGAATATTGCAAATGGAGGAGGTTTGGAAGCCTTTTTATAGGCAAAAAGTTGTTTTTTGCAAAAATAAAAAAATAAAAAATTTAATGTACCATGGCCAATATGTGATCCCATATGTTGTATGTGATCGCATACATCGCATGCGTGATCGCATATTTTCACATATGCCACATGTGCCATCACAAATGTGCCATGATGCATATGCAATCTGCATATGGATATGCACATATGCGATCGCATATGCGCATATGTGGTCGCACATGACAACACAGGATATACCATTCAAATTGTGCACCCCATTGCAGTTGGAGTACAACAAATCCCAAAAATTATACTGATCAGACATCCCCATGTCCCCTCAATATCCACATGGTGGCCATCAAATGGACAATTAGAAAGGATGCTTCTTTCTCTTTTCTAATAAAACACGTCATTATTGATAATTAATATATATATATATATACAATTTCAAATGGATTGTGAAAAAGTGGACAATGCTTCAAATTCAATCGCCTACATGGGATGGTTGAGATCTTCCCATCATTTGACTTTTGGGCGATGATTCATCCACAACGAGGCCCATGATTTGGATGGTTGACTCGCTAACATTTAGGAAACAGTGGAAATAAAAATGGTAACCTGCTCCAACAAATACACATATTCCATCATGCACCAGCATTCACAAGACTTCCTGTGGAAAAAATGTATCATAGGCGATCATAAGGATTCAGTGTACCAAACATCAGAACTCCCATATTGTTAACTTATGCAGAAACAAAAATGTTTACGGTCTGTGTGGACCAATGTTCTGAAATTTGTATCCGATCGCACAGTCATAAGGGATCTGACATCATCAGTCATAAACCATAGATATCATGATCTTAAGATTTTAAAGATCTCTTTTTCAGAATAACATAGAAAAATCTAAAAATAAATATAAAAAATGAAGATATGGTCAAATCTTGTATGATCTATCATGACACGTCAAGACGCATCAATATAATCCAACAACACTTGTCTATTGTTGTTGAGAATGAACGTGTTTTCATTCTAACTTGCAAGTTCTGAAGCTAAAGCTTAAACTAAAAAAGTTCGCAAGCCAAAAGCCTCAAACAAATGGGGAAGGAAATAGCTCAATTCTCAATATATGACAAATTGTCAACCAACGTCAATCTTTTCAATATCATCTCCACTACAACTACCATCAATAGGGTCGTCCATGTCTGGTATAATTTGAAGAGATACAGAAAGAAAAAAAAAATCCCTCTCACCAGTCTTTAATGTGAGTGCAAGAGATGTTATTTGAGATCATGGGCCCAAAATAACTTCCAAAAAGAAAAGATAGAGAAATCAAAAAGTATTTTAGTCCACAGTATTCTTCCAAAAAAATTTATAGGCCACAGTTCCTCCCGCAACTATGATCCTTGTTTTTCAAATGAATTGTAGGATTTGAATTTCGCCATTCAAACCAATTTTGCAAGATTTGAATTACATCATGAGAGATTTAAATCATGAATCATAAGAAACGATTTTGTAAGATTTGACTTACATCGTGACATATAAATCATGAATCATAAGATTGACCCAAAGATTGTATGATTCAAACATGATTTTTAGAGAGTGGGTTCAAATGTAAGATTCAAACTGCTTGTATATCTGAGTTGTAGATTCGAATCGCAAGTACTAATATTCTAATAACAATAGTTTGGATGCAGAGGGAACAACCACTTCTGCTAATGCCTAATAGACTCACTAGCCACGACATCCACCTGATTTAGCTAAAGTATCTGCGATCCCATTAGGATCCCTACTAATAGGACTTTCAATGGGCCAGGCTCAGGCCAGGCAAGATCAAATTGAATAGGCCCACACCACCTGGTCCGAACAGTTCAAAATCCAGCTGAAGCCAACCCCATGCCCAGCCCATTGATAGCCCCACCAACTAACATAAGCAAGCATAACGTTTAGGGCTTGTTTGGATGTACACCTGAATGAGAACGGAAAGCAGCACGCACATGTTCATTACGACAATGTTTATTTCGATCATAGCATGTTGAAGAGGGAGGTGGTCTGGGCAAGCCAAGACGGAAGGCTGCAATGCTTGCTGTGCTGAGGTCTATCTAGTTCGAAAGGAATGGTCACTGTTTCCGGTATGTAGAGGGTTCCGCTTTGGGGATTCTCAATTGGGTTTTTCTGTTTCTTAGAGACTGGGTGCCATAGTTGTGGGCTGGGGGTTTGAGGCCAGCTGTTCTGGTTCCTCCTCTGTTGTTTGGGTTCTCTTGTTTTTCTGTTTTTCGTTGTGGCTGTTTCTTCTGGTCTGTTTCCTTTTTTGTTGTTCTGTTTTGCTTTTTCCCTTTTGCCCTTTGGGTTTAATAATATTCATCATCTTTCAAAAGAAAAAATATTGAACGAGCCCAATGGATAGAGTTCTAACCATGCAACCACGTAAACCATTTATAGTAGGCACATGCCATCCAGCTTCATCACTCCTATAAATATAGAGAAATCAACACCTATAACGGTGTATGTGAACTTTTCAAATACAAAACTCTCTTTTGCTCAAACTTGACACCTGTGTAGAATGTTCAACCAAGCAAAATCAGCACTATAAAGATCACCAGACCCGAAATTCACACTGATCCACAAATTAGGTGAGACACTGTAAAGTGAGTCAGAACATGTCGAATACAGAACCTCTGAGAATACAATACAGATGGGCCAAGCACTGCCCCAAATAACTACAAAGAGAGAAGCATCTATAAAAGAGCCCAAACCACCATGGAAGAATTGAGCACCCCTGCTTTAGCCCAAGCCATCAGCTTCAAAATTGGCAGATCCAGGCATGTAATCAGAACTCACTAGAAAATTGCTTCATTCAGCAGATATACAAAACATAGTGGAGAACCATCTTCCAACCACTTGAAAACATTACTAAAATACCCCTCAATAATCAGTGGGGAGAACTATTCTCAGAAACCATTTTAATGCCTTGTAGAACTGTGGCTGCTTTGACAGAGATACAGTCCCAAGTGTCCAACAGACCCAAAAATTCAATCACCAGCACACCTCGATTGTTCCTAATCTGCCCCCAGACCCCAGCTGGACCCAGGTTGCCAAAAGAACAGCCATCAAAATTGAGCTTAAACCAACCAGTATGAGGAGGGTGCCAGATTTCAGAAACATTTTTTTTTTAATATAGGCACTTAAGATAACCTCTTCCCAATTACAAAGAAAATACGAATGAGGCATCCATCTCACAGATGCATCCAACTTACCCATTCCACAACCAGATCAAAAATTGTTTTCCCGACCATCAGAACTGAACATGATTCACCTTTGAAGATTCTGCCATTTCTCTCCAATCACAGAATCAACAGCAAAGCCTTGGCAGCCATCTTCCACAACCTTCTGCCAACCGAACTCAAGGCAGGAGAATTCTATCTCAAAAGAGATCAGCCCCCGAGAACGAAGACCCACTACTCAATTCTGATTTTAGAAAGCATGATTGACCAAACCTGCTGCGCAAACTTGCCAATGTATAAACAGCTGAGGCAGTCTCCTCACAAAGACACATTTCCCATTCTATTAATGTTATCCGACATACAGATTTTATCTAGGCAAGCTATCCAGCCAAAGGCTTCAACGTTGAACGGAGCATTTCATTTCCAATCCAAAACAGGCCTCAGACTCAATTGGGAAAATGCAAACTGCAACCTTACCTAAAAGAATCCTTACTGCTTCGAGCTCCCAAACTCTCCGACCTGCCTGACCATCCCACATATACACACCTGATCCAACAAGAGCAACATCTGAATGAGCAGCAAGATTTCCTCATTAGTTCATATTGCATCTAAACCGGGGGAGCCAAATCACCCTCCCAGAAACTCGCTAAACAAAATTAGCTATGAGTATGACAGCCCCTTTTGTCCTCAGCTATAGCAAACAGTGACCCAAAAAGAATGCTAAAGGGCACCACAGAGCACCACTTCCCTTCCCAGAATCTGATCTTACTCTCCCCACCCCCCCGAAGCTGATTATGGGCTTGGAGGGCATCATGAACAGAGGACTTCCCACTTATTCTCTGCCAGCCGAAAGAATGCTCATAAGGAGGGAGGACTTGCCCCTGCCAGTTCTCGACCAACATTTCCCGAGAAGTGAAAAGCTAACATCCCCAATCCTTTTAATTCCCAACCTGCCTTCAGCCCTATGCTTACACACCTGGTCCCAAAAACGAGTTGAAAGTAATCACTCTCCTTACTATCATTCCAAAGGAATCTCTTTGAGACAAGCCATCAACTTCGCCACAATCTTAGCTGGAACTACTTGAAAAAGGAACGTGTAGATGTGGATG
This sequence comes from Magnolia kwangsiensis, assembly GCA_037074715.1. Taxonomy (NCBI): domain Eukaryota; kingdom Viridiplantae; phylum Streptophyta; class Magnoliopsida; order Magnoliales; family Magnoliaceae; genus Magnolia; species Magnolia kwangsiensis. The sequence goes on along the minus strand of CM073578.1, from coordinate 22,104,526 downwards.
CTTGCAAGAACAGCTTTTATGGGCATATGCTCGTCATGTATGGTCTCAGCTGCTCAAGTCTTTCGGCTTAGATTGGGTGATGCCCTCCTCAATAGATTTGCTGATCAAGATGTGGAAGTTCAGCTTCCTAAGGACTAAGACCATTTGGATTCTGCGGCGCTTCTCCTTGCTAGCATTTCTTTGGAACATTTGGGGGGAGCAAAACTCAAGATGCTTTCGCAACAAAGGGGATCCCTGGGAGGAACCTTTTTGGGAAATTGAGAGGGATGCAATGCAATGGGCAACTAATTGTTGCAATGTAGATGTTCCAGTTGCATGTTCTAATTTGGATTGTAATTAGTTCATTCTTGTTCCTTTGCATGGCTTGTATTTCTTCAAGCTGTTTTTGAATAAAATTTATGCATTATCCTTCCAAAAAAAAAATCTGCTCTCCCGAGAATAGCAACTTTCCCATTCACACCACCAACTTCGGATGGCATCTCTCCAGTACCAAAACCCAACCTCAACAGGAAGCCTCCCCAAACTCAACAGGAAAACCAATAACCTTTGTAGGGACTCAGGAGATCAATACCACCACAACCCACTGTGGCAATGAGGAGACCTGTCTCAGAACACTCCAGTTGATCCCTGAAATATTACTGTTAGATATATTCAGCCCTTAGTTGCAAGATCCTTTTTCACCGTGTCGCCTGCTTCAAATCCCTGCTTGCGAATCTCACTCCCGCTTCCTACATATTTATACTTGTTTACATTTTGAAAGAGACACTTCCCCACTCCCACATCCAAATTTGTTGTTGCTTCACTTCACACTTCGTGCAACTATAATTCACTCTAAGGCCCAACACAACTTCAAAACATCCAAGGATGCCCTTGAAACCTAAATCCTCCATCTTGGAACCACATCCAAACAGCACCATGTAACAAATGTACTGGATATGGGGGAGAGAGAGAGAGATTGACGGACTTCGAAACATCCAAGGATGCCCTTGAAACCTAAATCCTCCATCTTGGATCCACATCCAAACAACACCGTGTAACAAACGTACTGGATATGGGAGAGAGAGATTGACGGACTTCAAAACATCCAAGGATGCCCTTGAAACCTAAATCCTCCATCTTGGATCCACATCCAAATAGCACTGTGTAACAAACATGCTAGATATGAGAGAGAGAGAGAGAAAGAGAGATTGACGGATTACCAGTTCTCAACCTTGGAAATCCCAATCCCAATACTATGCCAATTATCTTACTTATGCTTCAGCCAAAACTGACAACAAAAGGGGGACATGGGATCCCCTTAAAATGATATCTAGAGCTTCATCGATGACCCAGCAAAAGAAATGCACAAGTTCCATTTCTAAACTTCTTTAAACGCCATATGGCTGATTAGATAAATTAGGAACCTCCAATTAACGCCATCAAACACCTCTAGATCCACTTTGAGAAGAAAGCCTCTTTTACCCATCCTCTTCAAATTATCCACCACTTCATGAGCTATGGAAGGGCTATTAAATTAAATATGAATCAACCCCACAAAAGCACATCGCGGAGAAGAAATCACATGATTAAGGATCTTTGTCGCCGTCATCTAAGCCTTATCACAATTAATTGGGGTCAGCTGCATGAACCTTGTTCTACCATTCCACTCTATTAAGGACCAAACTTTGGAATGTCATATTGTTCGGATTCATGATGAAAGTTACGGAATAAGCTTGAGACCAGCTGCCAACCTGACACAACCCCCCTCCTTTACCTGCCCTAGGAACTAGCAATGAGAACATAGATAGTTACATAGGTTTATGACAATTAAGTGATATCTAATAGTCTATTACATAAGATGATTACAATCAAAGAGTTTATTACAATCAAGAGTCTTAAACTTTATTTGCCATGGAAGGATCTGATAAGTCCTAAAAGCCAACACCTTAGGGTCAACTTGTATAAACTCCCTACTAAATTTATTGGCCTAAAGTGTGAATTTCTTTGGTATTCATTCTTTTCAGCACCAAAGCAATGCAGCACCCATCAACTTGGAGACTGCAGCATCTTCATAGAACTCATCAAATCCATAATATCATCTTGAAAAAATCCTCCCACACTTGGAAAACTCAATCGAGAACCCATCAGGGCCTAGAGCCTAGTCATCTTCCATGGCAAATAAAATTGCTTTAACTTATTCTCTAGAAAATCTACCAACTTAGATGCTCCATACCCTAGAACACAATCTAATTTTAGCTGATGTAGGATGATCTAATCCAACCTTAAATGAATGTAGTATTTGAAAGGGGTAGATTTTTGCAATCTTTAACAACAAATTTTATTTTATTTTATTTTTTACGTCTCAGCCTTATATATCATAAACACAATTAGGAAATAAGGTTAATGCAACAATAATCATGGCCATCCATCACAAACACGTAGCATTGAACTTTAAAATCTAAATTTAGTCAGATCTGGTGAAAGATAGGACTTTCGACTTGCAATAGTTCCGTCTAACGATCCAAGTGAATTTTCTAATCTAGAAAATAGGAATTTTCTAGATTAAGAAATCTGAAAATTTCATAATTTCAAAAAAAAAATTATGGTTTTTCAAATCTAAGGATTTGGGTGATAGGATTTGAAGAATGTCAAAATATGTAAATGTGGAGATGAAACTCTTTTGAGATCTAATGATTTAGATAAAAAGAAACGGGATCCGCTTTTATATCTAAAGATCTTAGGAGAAAAGGAAGAAAATAAGTTTAAAGAATAGAGTACATTGAGAAAAAAAAAAAAAAAAAAGAGAAAAGTATAGGATGAGAAATCACTTCCCTGCGCCTCACGCCCTCTTCCAATCACTGGAAGTCAAATATGAAATCATCAGAAGTAAAAGCTCTTTCTTTTCGTAAAACATAACATGGCATGATTTAGGTTTAGGGTAAAACACCTTTATAAATTCGTAATTACCTGAAATGACCAAAATACTCCTACTATAAAAAGTTTCAAAAAAAAAAAATCGCACAAAAATTGTGCGCACTGTCTCAAAACTCAAATAAATCAAACGTTCACAAACTAAATTCAAATCCAAGATGCCCGATAGGCCCTGATAATAGCGTCGTGAAGGTGGTGCAATGAAGGTGGGACGTGACGATCTAATAGTCCGATCACACCATCCTCGCAATCCAACAGTCCAAATGCCTCCTTCAAGAAACTTACATATGTCACGAACACATGTGTAAGATCTTCAACCTCTAAAGACCCAACCTGTACCCTTCATCTAACCACTTTGACACGGGTAACGCACGCATTCTGCATTGATATACTTTAAATAGTCTACTGTCTGCATCATAAGCCATCTAGAATCGGCCTTGAACAGAACTCATATGCATATGATTGCCTAAAGAAGTTAACAATGGACCCTCGAACGTCCTCATCAGCGAAACCACATAGGCTTCTTTAAAGACTCGACGTGATTAGACCTTCTGTGGCAAAAGGCGATGCCATGAAAGAACGTCGTATTCTAATATCCCTCTTTCAGCCAATTCAGCCATGAGTTTTGACACAAATAGATCTCTTCTTTTCTGAGGACATCTTGCGGCTCTACATGGGTGGCCAATTTTCAACCCTCTTAGCATCAAGGATACTATCAGCTTCTTATGCTCCATTCGGCACAATAACTTCAACCAAATTCTCTCACCTAACAAAAATGTCTGAAAACAACAAAGTTCCAATCTTTTAAGCTTGCCTTTAAAGAGCTTGAGTTTAGCCAAAAAAATCAACCTAGAACTGCTGACCGCCTCAAAAAAGAGGACCACTGCTCTCTCATCATCAGATTGAAGCTTAGATGAAGAAGCCACATTCACTTGAACAAGAGATGCTTTGGGCTCAAACACTTTGATTTGTAATCGAAGACGAGTCTCGAAAGTGCGTGGCAATCTGCAGATTGCCTTAAGGGTACAATCTACCACACCCTTCATCAAACAAGAAATGATCAAGTCTATTCATACATTGACCATTAGACTAAATGAATTTAGCTCCTAACGGGTATTTACCAACAAATGCTTGCCAATGAACTTCGCAAAACGCTTCATACTTGTCATAATATGAGACCCTTCACTTTTCTAATAAGAAATCTCACAACATTGAAGTTATCCCCCAAACACCAGGGCACACCCCAACTTGAGGGAATGCAATCCAACTTAGCCCAAAATCAAGTCTAACAACATGATGATTTGGGTCTTACACCACTAACCTACACTATTGAGCTCCGTCCTCCAAGATTTGAATAAAGCCAAGAGGTATCACCTAGGACTAGAACTCTCTAACTGCAACGGTCGAAAATTCTAAACTAGAATCCCATCCAATCTACCCTCCAAAGGCTTTCTAACGCACCCAAATTGCGAGCTGCTCCAAAGCATCCTAATGTCAATCATAAACAAGGCCTCTTTCTTAGTCTTGGATCAACAGGGCATGGAATTTGTAGCTTTTAACCATCTCCTTTGCCGCCAATTTCTCCTCTTCACCACCCAAACCCCTTATAATCCACGATAAAATTATCATCTTGGGACAATTGCTTGAATAGCCCTTCCCTTTCCAATTGACCCCCAGATTTTCTCCCCACAACTAATAGAAATGCAGAGATTTTTAAGCTCCCCTATACCTTTGGAGTAATGAAAATCACAACACAAACTATAACCAACTTTTCCCTTTCTTAAATGCACCTAAGATTAAGGATAAAATTAGCTTCCTCTCCCTCTGTGCTAAGACTAAGAGACTTAGTTCATGATCAAGGAGAAGATGAAATTAAAGACTTTGCCTCTAACCCTAGCTTTGACCTACATTCACCAAAGCAAACCTGGTATCCTCCTCATCTAACCATGACACTCGATTTACAGCAAGCAAGATGGAGGCGGACAACAAAAGAGGGCAAAGCATCCTCCTCTTCTAACCAGAAAGCTCAGTCCACAACAAGAGGAATGAAGGCAGACTCAACAAAAGAGGGCATTGCCCTTCGTCAGAAGAGGAGATCCAATCTGCAATTTTTCCTCCCCTGCACAACAACCTAGCTAGAAGAATAACACATCATGATAGCACATGAGGAAGTAGATCCAATCTGCAATTTTTCCTCAGTAAGCGAGTGTCTTCTCTTGAACAACAAAAATGGGTGTCAAAACTCCTTGGTTTTGATTATGAGATGTATATCACAAAGGGAAGGAAAACATAGTAGCGGGCGATCTCTCACATCAATTACCTGATGGTTCCATAGTTGCTATATCTATACACAAATTTCCCTTCTTCGGCGACATTAAGAACAAGTGCTTGAAGAACTTGATGATACAAAAGATTATTAAACAGCTCCAAGCTGACCCTGTTGTTACGCCAAGTTATTCATTGCACAATTACAAGTTGTTCTATAAAGAGAGGTTAGTCCTACCATCAGATTTATCTCTAAAGGAAGACATCCTACGAGAATTTCATGCCTTGCCATCGGCGAGCCATTCGGGTTACCTTCATGCTACCTTCGTGCATACAAGTCTATCCCAAAATCTATATTGGAAAGGCATGAAGAAGAACATCAAGAGGTTCGTGGACGAATGTGATATGTGCCAGAGTAGCAAGTATGAGACAACGTCACCACCAAGACTCCTTCAACCCTTCCCTATTCCTGTGCAAGAATGGGAAGACATCTCCACGGATTTCATTAATGGACTACCCAAGTCAAATGGTAAGAGTACTATGATGATGGCCGTCAATCGATCCACTAAATATGCACACTTTTGTGCTCTCTCCCACCCCTACACAGCTAGCTCAATTGCACAAGCATGTGATCCCATCTACATCAGCAATTTTTGGAAGGAACATTTTTCCCTCCAAGGGACACAACTACTGATGAGTACAGCATACCATCTACAGACTGATGGACAAATGGAGACCCTTAATTGATGCTTGAAAACATACATTTGATGCTTTGTAGGAGATCATCCTAAGCAATGAGCAAAATAGCTTCCTTGGGCTAAGTGGTGGTATAATACCACTTATCACACAACTTCCAAGATGACTCCTTTTGAGGTTGTCTATGGCATACTACCTTCCACCATCAATTCATACTTACCACTCACTGCTAGTGTTAATCAGGTTGATCGTGAATAGAGTTGTACACAAGCCGAACAGAGTTGGGCATGGCCCAACTCAGCTCGGCTCGGCTAGCAAGCTACCCCAGCTCGAGCTTGGCTTGTCTCGGTCCTCAAGCCTGACTGGCCAGCTCGAACTCGGCTTGGCTTGATCCTCGAGCCTGACTGACCAGCTCGGCTCGGTCAGCAACTCGAGCCAAGCTTGAGCTCGATCTTTTGAGCCGAGTTCGAGTTCGAGCCTACAACCTGAGTTCGAGTTTAGGTTTTAGGGTTTTTAATATATATAATATCTAATACATAATTTATTTAAATATATAACTATTTACAAAATGTTTATATTAAGTGAAACCTTCGAGTCAAATCAATTCGAACCGAGTCAAGTTCCGAGCCGAGTCGAGTCGAGCTTGGTCTAGCTCAGACTTGGCTCGAAATTTTCTCGAGCTCAAAAAATCAGCTCTACTCGACTCGAACCCAATTTCGAGCCGAGTCGAGTCAAACGAGTTAACCGAGCTAACTCGGTTCGTGTACAGCTCTAATCGTGAATTGTGTGATCGAGACAGGATACTACACGCCTTAAGAGATAACCTTCTTATGGCCCAAAATTGTATGAAGGTTCAATATGATCAGCATCAATCTAGACAAGAATTGAATTAGGGGACATAGTTTTTCTCAAGCTACAAAATTATTAACAGTCCACACTCATCATGCAGTCCAATCAGAAGTTGGCTTCCCGTTACTATGGGTTGTTTCAACTCAGAGTGTGGGCCTGGTAGCATACGAGCTTGCCCTTTCCCTAGAGTCCAAGCTACACCCAGTGTTTCATGTCTCATTACTCAAAAAACAGGTGTGAGAACAGGCGCCACATCTTCCTCCAATTACAGATGAAGGGGTGATACAGCCAAAACCAAATGCTATCCTGGAAAGGTGGATGATCAAGAGAGGCAATAAGGCTATTACAGAAGTTTTGGTGCATTACTCTAATTTGCAAAAAGAGGATGCAACCTATGAAGAGTACTCTCATTTCCAATGTTGTTTTCCATATTTCAAACTGTGAGGCCAAGGTTCTTTAAAGGAGTTGCAGCTGGCTGGGGACACATGGCATTAGTCTAACTATTCGATTGTTAGCTTGTTGCTATTTTGTTAGGATATTATCTTCTGTTATTATCTTTTTTCTCTATATTTAGTTGCCATGAAATAATCAGTGCCTCACATGCACTAGGAAGGGATCCTCCTTCGAAGAAGGATCCAGAACAAAATATGATATTAAATTGAGGTTTATACCATTGGAGCACGGCCCATCCACGTTAAATACAATAAACCAACGGTTCGGATCACATAAACATGGCCCCACATGTAAAATCTATGAGAGAAGACATGGAAGTACGAGGAGAACTTACAAGGGCATAGGGAGAGCTGGGATATTTGGAGAGGAGGCCGGTGGAGAGCTTGAGAGCGGACTTGAACTGGCGGGAATCGACAGCATCCCATATTGGACGCACCCGGCGCTCCGGAATCCCTCCTGCCACCCCGAACTTCGACGCCATTAGGGTTTTTACAGTTAGGGTTTCGAACAGTAGATAGACAGATGTGTGGATATAGAAACGAGAGTTTTAGGGTTTCCTCTCTGTGTAAAGTCCGGTTTAGGGTTTTGGGCTTTGGTTTTCTTCCTTCTACGTTTTTTTTTTTTTTCTTTTCGTTTTGTCAATCTTGCCAGCTTCGGGTTTTGTTGTGTAGATGTGGGTGGGCGCAGGTTAACAATGGTGCCCTCCCGGTACTCAGAAGCGTATTGCGACGAGAAAAAACCCAGATGTCCGCTCGGACGCGGATTGCCTGCTTATTGCTTAGTAAACTGTGGGGTTATCCACGCCGTTCATCCGTTTTTCCAAATAATTTTATTGTTTAAGTCCAAAATTTATGTATATTAAGAGCTCAAGTGGACAACACCACCGGAAACTGTGGGGAGTGAATGCCTACCGTTGAAAACTGCTTGTGGGCCGCAGATGTTTTGGATCAAGATTATATTTTTTTTTCCCCTTTATCCATATCTTTTTAATATTATTAATGGGTTTGATGTTAAATAAAGATCAATTTGGGCCCTAGGAAGGTTTCAACAGAAGACGTGATATCCCCACTTTTTCCTATAATGTGGTCCACTTGAGATTTGGATATGTTTGAATTTTTACATAAAAGTATAAAATGATCTGGAAACACTTATGGACGGATTGGATAAGTCACATGCAACACGTTGGGCCCCACAGTTTACTCAACACGATACCCAATCCAATGCCAATATTCTCGCGTATCTCTCCATTCGCGACGGCACACGTGTAAAATCTCTCTAATACATTAGGACGTGAGTTTGCTGCAATCACGGTGAACTTTTCTCTTTACACCGCGACTGCAGCAGTCGGATCCCAGGCCATGTTTCAGTGATCTAAACCGTTTAATACGATGGGCCGCACCTCGGCTATGGTATGAGAAACTCCCAAGGCTTTTCAATTATTTAAAATTTAAATAAATAAATAAATAACGTTCTAACCCGGCGACAATAGTCGTGCTATCGTGCTTATCTTCTTCGTAAAATGGGTAAGGATAGTTTCGCCGATGGTCTAGACCTTGTCGTGGGCTCACCTTGAGATATGTATTCTATATTTATATTCACATTTCACATCTATTTTTCATATTATTCTAGGACTAGCGTCCAAAAATAAAGAAAATCTAAAATCTCAAGTACACCATATTTTAAGAAACACCGGTGATTAAATAGCCTACCATTAAAAATTTCTTAAGGCCCACCATAAGGTCTCCTTTATGTTTACTGACCATCCAATCCTTTAATAAGATCCCATAAACCTAGATGATCCTTTAATAAGATCACATAAACCTAGATGAAAGGATGACATAAATACCGAACCTGATCAAAAACTTGTGTGGCCCATTAATGACCAGTCACCATGGTTTCGTATGGTATGGTCCGCTTGAGAATTGGCTCTGCTTCAGTTTTTTTGTTCATGCCCTGAAATGATCTTGCAAAAATTGACGATCCACATGGTAAGGGCCACATGGACTTGGGTGGTACTTGCACCCCTCATAATCCATTCTCCTTTGTTAGTTTCCCACCATCTTTAAAATGGTGGTGAATGATAGAGCACAGCTACGGTACCCTGCATTCAACACTAATGAAAATGCATCAAATGCTTGCATCATCTTTAGGGCCTATTTGGATTCGCATATAGTGTTGTATTGTATTGTATTTGGGTATTGTTTATGTATATATTGGACAGTTTTCAGAATACATCCAAATCAATCAGATATTAATCAATGTTTGGATAGGAGGTATTGTTTGACGTAGTATACAATACGTTATATAGATCAATGTTTGGATAAGACGTATTAAGTCTGCGTGTTGTATAATCTTAATTGAATCGGGTGGCCTGTTTGACGTATGGAACTTTCTAATTTTTAGCCCAGATGATTTTCACGTTGAAATGTACCAAATGAACGGTCCCAATCTTACACTGCATAGGTATCAGATATCTTGTAATTGTTCAAACTTCAATCTTTCATCCGCTGCCGAATACAGCACAATGAATACAAAGTATTGACAGTAACAGAACTCACTGACAGTACTCTACCATCGATTCGAAATTTTGGCTGAAGTTTGTATTCGCACGCATGGGATTCAACTCCTATTCACTCCAATCCAAACACGCTAAACGTCAAATCATAACTTTTAATACGATACAATACATCCCAAAACGCGTATCCAAACGGTAGGAACCCACCATTAAAATGTAAAGATTCCCCTATCAAAATGACGATTTTACCATAGACATGCCTATATAGATGCATAAATTGTACTCTTTAAATAGCCATGGATGGTGTGTCTTGCCCCCTGTCTAGACGCAACCCACTTCTATGACGAATGTGTCAAGCACCCGGTTAGATGCAATCCACTTCTATGGTGAACTACCATCATACTGGTCTTATCAAATGGAAGGCTTGTAAGGGTGCTCGCACATGTTTACATTGTAATTGTACCTCATACCCAAAAGTGAGGAATGTTATGTGTAACTTCAGAGCCACTCATCCCTAAATTCTTATTTGGTGGATATGAATATTGCATGTAGAAGCGTGTTAAAGACATATGCTCACACTAGTTCCATGTCTAACTAGCTGGCATGTGAGGCACTATGGTATTTGTATGATATCTCCCCCATGTGACAAGGTTGTCCCACCATGAAAATGAGATGACCCAAACACCAGGTCAATCCAACCATTGGATGCATATCGTGTAAATGTGGAGTTTCTTGGGTGGTTGTTTATTGTCTTGTATGGTATGCTCCACTTTATATTGGATCCACTTGATTTTGGGCGCATCCCATTTTCATGGTAGGGCAACCTTGTTGGATAGAAAACATGTCATGTATATATTATAGTAGACATTGCATTATAAGTAGTTAGACATGCAACTAATTGTGTGTGAGCATTTCTAATTATTAAATATTATGGATATTACTCATAACTCGAACCACTTCACTGTTTATGTATCTTATATGTGTTTGTTTCATTCGATGATAATATCACATAGAAAGTACATACGTTGCATTTTGACATGAGGGACCGTCGTGTAATGTAACATCCCGAATTTTTCACTATTTTGGATTTCCAAAAATTCTTAAATTATTTTTTAAAATTAACTTATAACATCACTTAATGACCATTAACACTCAATATTAGTCTATACAGGGGTGGTACCAGTAAAGAACCGCATAAGTCTGATTAATCAACCGTAGGAAGTCAACGAATCCGCCTGATCGCTTGAACATCAGGTGTAGCCCCATAATTTACTCACATAGGACCCAAATCTAACTGAGCCGTCGTTAACTAATCAAGACAAGCATAACTAAATTAAAGATCTAACCAAAGCCGAGTCAGATGAGGCCCGGATCTTAACAGTAGACCAAATCAACCATTGTAACGTTCCGTCCAACCAGCACAGTGTCCTGGGGCGTCCACGTAGGATTTGTTGCATGACCATTTGTTTAAGCCACTCGTGGTGGGGTACCACAAGTTGATTAACCTAGGATTAACTCATTAGAGTAGACCAGACAGGTCATAATAGGGCCTAGTGCGAGCCGCCAAGCCAGATGGCCTATTTACACTAAACAACAGCTCATGTGGGCCACCCAACGACTGAAGAGGGTCAGAAAAATCTAAAAATTTAGGAAATCATAGATCTCACTGGGCTTATGGTCCATCGTGGATCACAGACCCAATGGACACCCAGAATTGGAATCTGGCACTTGCTAAATGCATACCCACTAATACCAAAATTGGAATTTGACACTTGCAAATGAAACCAAAACTCTTGGCTTTTCAGCCGTCGGATTTCTTCCAAATTTACAGTGAAGATCTAATGTATTTTCCTACGCCCGTCTACAAAATCTGGAACCTGATCATGACACGGTAACCGTTGATTGCAAATCGAACCCGTACGATCAAACCAAATATCCGATCGTCCCCAAATTTTGCATGGCCCTTCATCGAGCCATGGTCCACCTATCGTATAAGTTTTATGGCCAGGGGACCACCAAAACCTCTTCAATCACTGGAATAGACCCCGCAGGGCCATTTAAAGATCGAAACAGTATGATCAAACCCCATATTCGTTCATCCATTTGCTCCCAAACTTTGCATGACCCGTCACCAGGCCATGGAGCACCTGTCCTATAAATTTTGTGACCAGGGACCCATCAGAGCAACTTCGTTACTCTTTTAGCCTAAAACCGACAGTTTAGAGTAAGCACGACCAAATCTTCACTTTCACTAATTATAAATAGGCCACACCATGAACATAGTTAATCCAAACCCTAATCATCACTCACGAGAAATTTCACTACCTAATTCATTTCAGAAATGCCCCGATTTTCTTAACAAGTTTTAGACCGCTCGTTGGCGGGCCACTAGTTCCAAAACTATAGAAGAATGTCTCTCTCTGGGCTCGACGTCCATCGCGGAAGTCAGACCTGGGTGCTATCTAGAACTGCTCAACTTGAGCTGAAGGACGAGTACATGAGAAATGCAAATACCCTAAAGAAAGGAGCTAGAACTTAAGTGAATTGGGTCGTCCACTCTTATGCAAAGTTGAGGATTTCGGACCGTCGGTTTGTGATCAAACTTCACACGTAGAGTAAGAATATTTCTCTTCTCATATCTGTATAGTCGCGGCCCCGATCGACCATCGGTGACCGTTGAACAGACTTCTAATCATATCTATCGATCGACGCATCCAAATGGCGGGCCGATCATATCCATACGTAGATCATCATTAGAGTCAACTATCCTATGGTGTATATCAACATATACACCCCGTAGTGGGCCCTAGAGGTTAGAAAAACCATCCCATAGGGCTATTATGGTAAAAACCTAGACATCGGGGCCATTTGTACCAAATCTGGCACTATAAAAGGGTTTTTTTTTGGCACCCCTCTCCTCATACGAATTTTACCCTAGAGAAGAGAAAGAGAAAAGAGAGAAATGGGAGAAAGAAGAAAAGAAGAAGGGAGGAAGGGAGAGTGGAGGTGGGGCCCAAGGAAACAACCTTGCAATTCTCTACCCATTCTCCAAAGAAACCTCCACTAAACCCACTCATGCCAAGAAGCGGAGGTAAGAATGGTATATCTTCCTTTCAATAGAGCAACTTAGTGTAGATTTCTAGGTACTAATATTGTCTTTCTTGATTTTGATTTAGGAAATGGTAGTTTTACCCATATCTCCAAACCCTAAGATCTTAAAAAGTGAAAATCTCCCCTTAAGGTGCGGACTATTAACCTTACGTAGCCTAGCACCAATTGTAGTAGGAGTTTAATGATTTTATTTGATGGATGACACATTTGAGAAATTTAGAAATCATTGAGCTGTTTGGAACTTGTATGGAATTATATGCCATGTTGATCTTCTCATATGTTTGTTCTTGTCCCACATGATTTAGTATGAATGAATGATTTCATGTTTATGCCTTGTTAATTTCTTCACATGATTGTTGCCCTATTGTATGTATGCCTTCATTATCCTCATGCAAAATGGCTCTATGAGATTTAGGAAGTGCTTAACTTCCTCATCAACTCACACAACACACATGCACCTTATATTATAAATTGGTTAGCCTTGTTCTATGAAAAAATTGGAATTGGGTGTTAGGGAACATGAATGCTTGATATTACCCATGTTAGTTGATAAATCTGATTTTGGATATATTATGGATTGCTATCAAAACCCATAGGGTTGGTCAGGAACAAGATGAGAAACGGTAGTCCCATCGGTAGGACTATGTTAAGGCTAGACCCGTGGTTTGGGCGGGTGTGTGCGGGTGGCAGTAGTTCGACCACATGGGTTTCTTGTGCCCGATGTCTCTCGCCTCATGCTCGCCCGACTCATGCAGTCTTGCCTACCCCCTGACTAGCCATGTTTTGTTAACCCTGTTTTCTCACATGTGTTTAGAACCTGAACCACCCTACCATCGTTGAAGCCCATTGACAACCCACTTGAAACTGGTCCACACCTCGTGAGTCGGGCATGGTGGAATGGGACACTGTGTCCGAGCTATCGGCCTACGCTGGGGTGTCGCGCCTCCCCGTGGTGACCGCGAGCGATCCCTTTCTCTCGGCACTCCTCATGTGCTTGAAGTCGGGGATGAGGAACCCGACAGGATCACGGACCGCGAGGTCTAGGCCTCACGCATTGGGGGGTCTTGACCTCGCAACCAGCTTAGGGCATTGATACGTGGGGTGTATCAGATTCCTCAATCTGCTGGATGAATGACTTAACTAATAACTCGGCTAACACGATCGCATTGCATCGCATTAGTTAGGGTGGCGACTCGGAAGTCGAGGTCGCAATGAGGGAGTACTGACATCTGCGATCGTTAGATGGAGTCGCTCGAGGGAGCGTTGTGGTGAGGGCATGCATCATATCATTCTGCATGCATGCATTTTAAATAAGAGTTGCTAGGTATTGTTGATTATCTGTTTTTCATTAAATTCATATTATAATTGATGCCTGTTAAAACTTAAGATTAATAGCACCCACTGAGTTGATCGCTCACTCTCACTCTAGGATGGTGTTTTAAAACACCAACCAGACCCTCTCATAGTTGCAGGTGATGCGGAGCAGGGGGAGCATGATGATGCTACTCTCGACGAGGAGGAGCTGTCATACTTTCAGTTGATGGACGACTCCCCATCAGCTTGATCAGGCGGGATTTGGATCGCTGAGTTACGGACTCAGCTTTATTTTTTGAGGTCATAGTATTATTTTGTTTGTTTTTGTTGGGCAACGCCTTGTGCGACCCATTTACATTTTTGGACATATATATATGCATGATATCTTTCATTTCAGTAGACTTGTGTGGTTGTGTTTCATGCTCCAAATAATTCCAGGCTGCGCGTTTAAACTTGATTAAATCTTAAAACCATAAAATTGATGATAAGTGACACTCGGAAACTCGGGAGTCGAGCGTATGCACGACCCCCGATTTTCCGGAGCGTTACATGTAACCTGCCTAACCTTCAAATGTATGAATTTTCTACTTGTGGGGATGGTGAAGTTGCATGGTTCATTGCCTGAGTACCTTTAAGACAAGTGGTTTTATTCTAGCTAATATGCTTTGAAATCAATAGCAAACGAAAATATGGTTTCAATGCAACACATATTCATGGATTCTTGTAATATAGTTGTTTTCCTAACATAATTTGTATAGAGAAATTATACGGATTGAAATTAAGACTAAAAGCTTTTAATCATGACCTAAGGTTGTGCAGATGCCTTGCATTCTACATGATATGATTGATCGTGAGAACCCAAGGCCAACCGTGACTCGTTGTATAATTCATGGTCGATTGTGGTACGACTGTCGAGTTTCATGATTTTGTGCAAAATAGGGTATTTAGGCATGTTTTTAGAATATGGCTTAAAAAGATATAGGTGTTTTCTCTCAAGAGGCTAAGGTTTTGCATGGGGAGAGGGTTTTCTACACTTGCATAGGGATTTGTAAGAATTTCTCGCTGGATATAGGAGTTCCTAGAGGTACGCATCGTAAGGAGAGATCGGGCAATTTCGTAATCGAAGAATGTGAGTTTGTACAACTCAAAGGTTTTGATTATAATGGATCTCTATAACTTTGTACCGTGGTTTTTTTTTTCATAAGGGGGTTTTTCACATTAAAAATCGTTGCATTTGTGGTTGATTTTTTTGTTTGGTTATCCTACATTATTGCATTGTTCTATATCTATTTTATTATGCTCTTGCAAAGCACACAAATAGAGATTAATGTTAGATCCGAACTCTAATACCCAGGGTTTGATCTGGGTTGTTATGGCTCGGGTATGCTGCGTTGTGGTGTGATATAGAGCTGATGTTGAAAGTCAAATATTGCATATTTAACCATTCAAGTACATTATCTTTGCTGGCATATTAGTGTTAACTTGATTTAATTATATGTGTTTTTATCATGCGAAGTAATTTAGAAGCTTATGATGAAGTAAAGAAATTGAATCTTGAAAATTAGACAAGAAAAATCATATTATAAAACTTCAAGTCAAAAATGAGAATTCCTAAAATAATTCCAATATAGGGTTTTTGGCTCCAAGTTAGATGTTTGGGATTCAGTAAATATGTCAGGATCAAAATTCAATATACATAATTTTGATGCGAATAATAATTTTAGTTTATAGTAGTGAAGGATCAGTGATATTATAGTTTCACAATGGTTGAGTAAGGCATTTTTAGAAACAAAACCTGACAAGACGTCGGATGATGACAAGGCGATCTCAAGAAGAAAGCTATGAGCACAATCCATTTGTGTTAATCGGATGAGGTTATGTACAGTGTCCTAAATGAGAAATCTCCCGGAAAAATGTAAAAGAAGATAAAAGACTTTTATATGTCGAAGTCACTGAATTTAAATTATTCATGAAGAAACAATATTACGGGCTGAAATTGGATGAATTATATGATCTCTTAAAGCACACAAACTTATTTATAAAGCTATGCAGCAAGTTGGTAAGGCTCGGAGAGATGGTAGAGGAAAAAGATAAAAGCGATGATACTTGTAGCATCGCTTCCCTCGTCATACGACCATCTCACCACTAACATTTTGTATAGCAATAATACAATGAAGCTTGGAGATACCACTGTGACACTAGTTTCTAACAAGATGAGGAAGAAGTTGAGTGATGATGACTCTCGAGCGAAAGGGCTAATCGCAAAAGCGGGTCAGGGATATGGGCGATATGCAAAGCGATCTTGGTATGGCAATAAGAAAAGTATAGATCAAAATTGAAAGCAAAAGACGGATGCTTCTATTTTTGCATAAAATGACATTTCGAGAAAGACTATAATAAACGGAATGATGACATGAAAAGCATAAGTAAAGGAAAATGAAACACAGGTGAATCAACCAGTGTGGCGGAAGAGAGCCCATAAGGAAACCTGCTCTCGATTTCTTCAAGTGTGGGCTATCTCTCAAACACGTAGATTCTATATTCAGGATGTCCATGTCAACGATATCAGCAGTGAATATCTTAGATACCGGCAGACCTTCACCAGATTTTTTAATATAAAATTTGTACATACCATATTTAGACATCCTTGTAATATTCTCTTATAACTAACCCTGACTTATGGATCTACATTGCTGTAAATAAGGTATGTAACTGACACCTAAATTGGAGATCTAGATTACTGTAAATAATGTTACTGACCCGTAAATTGGGGAACTAGATTGTTGTAAAGAAGGTAAAAGATTTATATTATGGATGGGAGAGCTCTCAGATAAAAATATAGAAATTCACCACAAATATTCTTCTTGTGTTTGTAGTATTCTGTCTTGTGTGTGTTGTGGTTTTGACACGGTATCAGAGTCAGGTATCTTACCGTCATCTTAGAACAATCTTTATGTGATTTGTGATTTCGCTGGGCATAAAGAGGTTGTCTTCTTGGGTATTTTCATAGTATCTTATTATTGGCTCTTTGAAGTTGGATCTTGGCAAGGCGTGGAGGCTCTTCACCATTGGTTCTGTGGCGTTCATGGGTAGCATCAGATTCACATTATCTAATTCTCTTTCTTCTTGATATTGTTTACAACTCACCTGTGAAGAAATCTGAGTTCGTGTACATTAAATTTTCGGGTAAGAATTATTTTGCCTGGGCATTTCAATTCCAGATCTATGTTAAGGGAAAGAATTATGGGGGCACTGTAAGGCCCATCTCGCGCGCTGATGCGATACTCAGGCCAAAAGATATGGGTCCGCATTTATCTTGAGGAAAACACCGCGCATTTACAAAACCCAAGAGAATCTCTACCAAATATCAAATCAATCAATCATGTACAAGTCAAGTACATATCCCATCACACCCATCCCTCTTTCACCCAAAGTCAACACAACCCATACCACCTATCACCCATCATCCCATCACTCCATCCATCACCCATCCCTCTCCCTTACATGCCATTTCTCTCACATTTTCCACCCATTCTCCCAAGCACTAAGGGAGAGCCAAAGTCCAAGCTTTTCATGAGAAGAGCCAAGTGTGGCCCACTCCCTACTACTCTATCTCCCATCTCCACCCTTCAATCTTCATCTGTCACCATCAAAGGAAAAGCCTAAGAGCTAAGGAGTCAACGGAGCTTGGAAGAAGCAAAATCGGTGGGTGTTCGTAGCTTAAGATTATGATTTTGATTTAGGACTCACTTTGATGTATGTGTTGTGATCTAAGAGGGGCCCATAGTGGCGTATAACGCCCTGAAAATCGGGGGTCGAGCAGAAGCTCAGCTCTCGAGTTCCAACGTATCACTTATGCAACATAGATAATGATGATTAAATGTTATCCGTATTAGCACATTAAACATGAATGAGATTACACTAAATCAGCATATCATACTTCAGAGACAATTAAATTACACAAGCGGAAGGCTGTGATAGATATATAAGCATATAAGTGGTAAGTCTCCAGAGTATCAACATGTCGCCAGGTTAAATAATTACATGTATAGTTCCAAAATATACAAAATGATAAAGTATAATGTTATCTAATCCATATCCCTGCAGCCCCGGTGACGCAACTCCAGATCTACATAGACCCGTCAGAGAGTTGTAGATAGGAGAACTCCTCGTCGTCATAGAAGGCAGGCTCTGTTTCGTAAGCCTCGTCGTCATCTGAAACTACAACAAAGTTTGGTTAGTGTTTTAAAACACCGTCCCAGAGTGAGAGTGAGTGATCAACTCAGTGGAACTATAAGGCAAAGGTTAACATGTTATCAATTCAATTAAGCAGTACAACAATCATGTCCTAAGTACTCTTGTTAATGCAAGAATGAGATACGATAATGATGTATGCCCTCGCTTGCACTCCCTCTTCGACATTATCTCACGGTAGCCCATGCAACACTCCTGCTGTGCTCAACTCCAATGCCAAAGGCACATGCAAAGCAGTGCATGTGCGTGATTAGTCAAGTTCTTAATTAGACCTATTCATACAACAGGTTTGGAAAGCTTAGGTACCTCCCTTTGTATCATTTTCCCAAATAATGATCCATCTAGGGTCGTCAATCCTAGCTAGTCGCATACAATGGGCAGTTCCAGGTCACTACGGAGAGGCTCGTCACCTCAGTGCAGACATAGTTTATACTCGAGGTCACTGCAGAAAGGTTCGTTATCTTAGCGTAATCCTAGCATATACTCGAGGTTACTACGAGAGGCTTGTCAGCTGATCGTAGGCTGACAACTCGAATATAGTGTCCCATACACCACCATATTCGGCTCATGAGTTTGGGTTGCTCATTAGGGAGGCTCTTTTTCCCAGCGTAGGCCGACAGCTCGACCACGGTGTCCCATACACCACCATGCCCGGGTCATGAGTCTTAGCAGATCGTGGTACCAAGGTTAAATGGGCTTTGCATGGGTAAGTGGTACCTTAGATTCAGACAGTAGTGTTCATACATGATAAACACACATTAGGCCAATCGGGTTACTTGACAAGTCCAATTGGTACGAGCGCACGCTAAGTTAATCGACATGGAGTGCATACGCACTCCTTGTAGCCTAACCACTGTCAGTAATTATCGTACGACTTGGATTCATCGAACATGTCCTTGTTGGTGGAAACAATCCGGCTACTATAACGAGATTTGTTACCAAATGTCTAGACTATGTCGTAGTCCGAATCACACTCCAAGGTAATAGCATTCACATATGGTAGTCATAACAGTATTGAGCAAACATTCAAGCATTACAATCATTTGAGCATTCCAAAAAAAATACAGAATAAACATATTATCACACATGCATTTCGTACCTAAATCACGTAGTTGGATTGAGGTTACATAAAAAAATCAATGCATAAAGTTAAGGTGGTTGAGAATCTTATCTCAACACCTTTAATAAATGCATTTTATCAAACAATTACTCATTCAAACATTTTATGAAATACTTAGGCTACACCTTTTAACATACATGATATAACTTGGTTATAAGGGCAAATCCTTTCACAAAGGAGTTGTCACACGTACAACAATCATATATTCTCGATCAATAATCATGGAAAGCACAAATCATAATTCCACATTTATTCAAACATTTCAACAAACACATGGAATGCATTATATTTAACATAGTTCATACATATAATATATGAAAAACATCGTATCTAAGCACATGTGACAACAATCAAGTCAGTCATAAATCATTAACTGACATTGAAAGCCTTAAAAACCATAACCTAAACATTTATAGTTCGCACCTTTCGTCGGTAAACCCATATCGTACTTAGTTTGAACATTACCTTTTTATTTATGACATAATGACAACCTATAACATGAAATAAGTTAGCTATTTCACCATTTACTCTATTTAGATACCTAACACAGATTAGAGTTAGGATTTCTTACCCAAGAATGGAGTCAAAATTGCCAGTGTAGCATACGGGTAGGATGATTCAGCACGTGGAGTGGTGGGATCGAATCCCAGCAATGATCTCTCACTCTTTCTCTCTTCTCCTCACTCTTTCCTTCTCTTTTTTCTCTCTTCTCTCTCATAGGATTTGAAAATTCGTATGGAATGAGAGAGAGGTGGGTTTAAGTCCTTCTATAGGCCCAGAACTGGTGTAAATGACCCTAGAGCCATGATATACTTAGGTTATAGCCAAAAAGTGTCTGTTTCAGTCTAACGGAGCTCATCTAGAGGCTCATTTTCTGCATAAGGTCTAGAGAAAGTTCCCTAACAATGGATCTATGTCAGGTTAAGTTTTCGATCCGATCGGATTTACGGATCAACCGTGGAGGACCTGTTTCAGTTCAACGACTATCGTTACTTGATCAGAGCCACAAGTACACTGACCTGTGTAAGAAAATTTTCTTGATCCGATGGTGTAGTTGGGTTAAAATTTGACAGTCTGAAATTTTAAATTTAGCCTGCAAGTGAACGACTCAAGTTACTTAATTTTCGGTTCATTTCTTAAAAATATTCGCGTTTCTCACACACTTCCCTCCGAGCTTAAGTTGTGTGTTTTTGGATACTATTTGGGCTTGATTTTGTCAAGCTCAGTAAAGCGGTCATAACCGTATAGTTTCACAGTAATAGGACTTTTGATGCGAGGTCCAGGTCCGATAGGGAGTTTCGTGATGCTCAAAGAACAACTGGATTTTTAGATGGATCCTAGGTTTTTAGGTAATGTGGAACTAGCGATCCTATTAGTTTTGGGTCTTGCAGTTCACATAAAAAGCGGTTCAAGCTAATCTACCGATTAATTCAGTTTAGTACTTAATTAATTTTCATCTAATTTCTAAAGGATTTGGTCCTTGGTGATTTCTACCTTAGGTTGTACTGGGTCTTTGTATGGATTTTTCCGAGACGTTACATGGCGGGGTCCCTCAACTACACCGTCTCTCTTTCTTTCTCTCTCTCTCTCTCTCATTTCTTTTAATGATGATGAGGCCGCGTGGCCCACACGAATAGACCCCACCATGATGTATGCATGTTATTCATGCTGTCCACGCTGACATGGACCCCACACCAAGAGACGTGCCCCATCCAGGGCCGTCCGTTCCTGGGGCGTCCAACACCCCTGAACGATGTAAAAATGCAAATATCAACCTTTTCCAAAAAGGCTGGTGGGTCCTACACGTGTGGACCCACCTATGGAGTATGTGTTTCATTCATACCATCCACCGTCTAGAACCCTGGACGGTGGAGTCCACCTTGATGTATATATCCGCACCATCCAGCATTCTTGGATGGTAGGACCCATCTCACGCATGTGCTATATGCACACCACCCGTCCGTTTTCTAGGTGTGGGACCCACCCCACACGTGTGGGTAGGTGGGACCCGCCTTGATATTTATGTTGTATCCAAACTGTCCATCTGGACCACACCATGATATATGTGTTTAATCTCCACCATCCAGATTTTTGGACGGTGGGATGCACCATGATGCATGTGCTTTATCAACATCGTCTACTGTGGGGCCCACACGTGATGTATGCACTTCACCCACATCGTCCACATGGACATGTGGACCCACATGTGATGCATGTGTCTTGCATCCATGTTGTTTGTCTAGGCCTGGATGCTGGATGGAGCCCTTTAAAAAAAAACATATATGATATTTATAATATGAGGGCCCACATGGGACCCACCTCTATGTAAGTTGATTAGTTGGTGTACCTTACACGACTATTTAGCTGTTGTACTGACAGCAGCAAGTACTGTGGGTTTGTGTGTGTGTATCCACACCGTCCAACTCTTTTGACGGTCGGACCCACCTTGATGTATTTATTCTATATCCACTTCGTCCATCTATCCAGGGTAGGTGGGACCCACCATGATTTATGTATTTTATCAGTACCATCCATCTAGACGGGTGGTGTGGGGGCCACATGATGTTTTTGTTTCTCCCAGCCGTCCATTTGGACGTGTCGACCTCACCTTTGATGTATGTGGTTTGCATCCACGCTGTCTGTTTTGCTGGACAGGCGGGACCCCCACCTTGAAAGTATGTGTTTCATCCCGGTGAGGGACACCATGATGTATGTATTGTATATCTATGTCGCTCATTTGTGCGGCCCACCGTGATGTATGATTCAAGCTGCCCATCCATTTTATTTTTTTGAGTTATGGGCTGCCCCATTAGGCCCACCTTGATGTATGTATTGTAAGCTCACTACCCATCCCTTGTGCCTAACCCATGGGCCCTTGTGTGTGGCCCAATATGATGTATTTGTGGCCCAATGATATTTGCCCGAAGCGATATATTTATATGGCTCATGTGGTGAGGCCCAATGTGATGTTTATGTGGCCATGAGTGAGGCCTAATGTGATGTTTATTGGGCCCAAGTGATGAGGCCCATTGTGATGCATTTGAGGGCCAGGTGATGGGGCCCATTGTGATGTATATTGGGCCCATGTGAGCGGCCATTGTGATGTATATTAGGCCTGTATGAGAAGCCCACTGTTGTATATGATGCCCGTGTTTGAGGTTCGATGAGATGTACACATGGCCCAAGTGATGAGGCTCATTGTGATGTATATGAGGCTCATGAGTGAGGCCCAATGTGATGCATATGAGGCCCATGAGTAAGGCCCAATGTGATGCATATGTGGCCCATGAGTGAGGCCCATGGTGATGTATATTAGGCCCTTGTGTGAGGTTATGGGCCCATTATACGTTTGACTCCATGTGGGCCACTCTTTGGGAGCAATATTGGTTAAATGTCCACATTAATGGGCGATGATAGTTAAATGTCCACATTGTGACCTTCCCTTATGCCTTTGTTAGGCTCATTCTCATTATTCTGGGTCAACCCAAATCATTGGGCTTCATTGATGTTGCATGGTTCATCATCGTCGTAGACGGATGGCTCCATGCTACTTGATTTGACATATCCACGGTCGAGGGCCGGTCTTTATATTTTGGTTTAGATCGATTGTTTATCTATGGACCCCGCCTTGCATATAGACCAATTATCGATGCCGATTATCAATATCGGTTATCAATACCAATTATAAGTGTGTGACAGCATAACATCATGATACATGCACATATGCATCATTTGTATGTTTGTTATGAGATGTGATTGACCATTGTATATGCCATAGGGCAGGTTGTTTAGGGACTCCCTGATAGGCGGAGTCGTCCTACATGAGCGCATGGTACACAGATTTGATGCATGACAAGATGATATGACTCATGCAAATTGCATTTTGTGATATAACTACGTACGCCCTAGTGATATTAGGGTCGTAGCCTCCACAGGCATATCGTGGATGGCCAGATGGAACACCGAAAATCTTTTTCTACATGGGGTGTCATAGATGTCCCTGGGTGAAAGTCCCTAAACCTGTGTGGTCAAGAGACGCTCCAACATTTAAACTGAGTAGATACATGGGCGCTCGAGTGCTGAATGTCAGTAGATCGCGCCTCCCACTATATCGTGGTCGGTTAGAATGGGGTGTGGCCTTACCCACCCGAGGGTAGGAGGCATAGCTAGGTTGAGTTTGACCAGCTCGTAAATAGGTCCGCTATCAATGTGCCGGGTAGATATTAGCTGACTATTAGTCAAACGGATAGTAAGGTCTCTTCCACTTGCATGGTTACTCGTCCAGTGAGCGGTGATCACGTGTAGAGTGTACTGGACCCCGGTGATGATCCCAGAGATGTACAGTATTGATATGTGGACTTATTGAGTGGGAGTTGCATACTCAGCAATTTACTCATTCATTTATTCATTCATTATCCACTCGGGCTGATGGTGCGTAACTAATTGTTATGTGCACCTTTGCAATAGTCAGGATTTCGGTTGGGGCGCGCGACCAACCTGAGATCAGGAGTTTACTACATTGAGTCTAGCTATCCAAATTTAGGTATGAGACTAGTTTGGATAGAAGTCCCTTGTGACCACAACTTGCGATACTACGTACTATCATCCCAACTTCACAGTCTAGTTTGGTTACTTCATTCGCACTGCATATTGCATTGCATAGCCTGGATAAGGCTGATGGTATTTATGAACTTACCAGCATGTTTTCGCATTACTCTGATATTGCATATTTGACACTTACCTTGTGCACATACTTACACCACCCTCTAAACTTTCTATAAGCTTATACACAATAGATGTATGCAGGTGGCGTTAGGTTGCAGCAGCGTTGAGCTTGGAGCATGCAGCTGTCTGCTGAAGCTTTGATTTTCGATATATGTATTTCCCTTTCAGCCCTGTATTCAAATGTTTATATTAGTGGATATATGATGATGATGATGATGTCTTTGTGATTTGACTAAACTTGTGGTTATGCTTATTACGAGTTAAATGTATATTAAAAAATCTTCCTTGTAAGATCCTAGGATTGAAATCTGACATATGGGCGCTAGGAGCCGATAATGGGGTAATACGGAGGCTGTCGGCACTGGATTTGGCGATCGAAAATTTTGTGAGCCCGGTTTCTGAGTTTGGGGTGTGACGGGCACATTGATGGATCTGACACCAAGCCCACTAATCCAACAAAGGTCGTTTAATGGGAGGCAAAGGATGCTCATATTATGAGCTGGATATTAAGCTCCATGGATCCCACCATTATTCTCAATCTTCAACCATATAAGATAGCCAAAACTATGTGGGATTATTTGAAGGTGTATAATCAAGATAGTTCGGCTCGAAGACTTCAATTAGAGTATAAAATCGCCAACATACTCAAGGAAATATGTCGATTCAGGAGTATTATTCAGGTTTTGTCAATTTTATAGACTGAATATACAGACATTGGGATGCATCAGTCCCTAATGATGCTTTAAAAGCTATTCAGACTGTTCATCAAACTACTCAGCGAGACCAATTTTTGATGAAACTACAACATGAGTTTGAAAATGTCCGCTCCACATCATGATCAGGACTCCCTTGCTATCCTTAGATATTTGTTTACAAGAACTCCTTAGGGAGGAGCAGCGTTGCTTGACTCAAGCAACTTTGAAACAGCATGAAGGTTCCCCCAATATTCTCAATGTTGCATACGCCGCACAAGGAAAACAATGGGTTCGGAATATGATTATTGTCCAATGTTATAGTTGTAAGGATTTTCGCCATATTGTTAATCAGTGTCAGAAGAAATTCTGCAATTATTATAAAGGAAAGGGCCACATCATTTCTGAATGTCGAAAATTCCCTCAAAATCGAAATCCTCGAGCTTTTCATTCCTTTGTGGATAATACAATCCGTGACTCCATGGCTTCAGCTTCCATGCCTTCACAGTTAGCAGCACCTTCTCTCACACTTGAAACAGTCCAGCAGATGATCTTATCTGCAGTCTCTGCACTTGGTCTCACCAGTAAACATCAATCTCTCTCTGACTTGTGGTTTCTTAACTCTGATGCTTCGAATCACATGACTTTTTCTCTAACAATCTTGTCAATGTAAAAAAGTATGATGAAAATTTGCAAGTTCATACCGCCAATGGGGACTGTCTTCCCATCACCGACGTCAATGATATCTCTTCTTCTCCATCCTTGCAAAATATTTTTTATTCACCTGGATTATCTGTTAATCTTATTTCTATTGGGCAATTAGTTGATACTGATTGCCATGTCACTTTCTCTCATTTTGGTTGCATTGTGCAGAATCAGGTGTCAGGAAAGATAATTGTGAAGGGGCCTAAATGCAGATGACTCTTCCTTCTTCGCTTCCATACACAGCCCAGGGATTTAAGTGTGCTCTCTCTATTTTGTACCCATGTCAAGAGTCAATGTCAGTTGTGGCATAATCGGTTAGGCCATCCAAATTCTAGAACCCTTCTCTCTGTATTAAATTCTGGTTTGATGGATAATAAAATCTCGTTTTCTCTTAAAGATGTTGATTTTGAGTGCTCTAGTTTCAAAATGGGATAGGACAAAAGTCTTCCATTTCCAACTCATGATGCTCCCTCTACTCATTGCTTTAATTTGATTCACAATGATGTACTGGGGATTACACCAATGATCTCTCGTGCTAATTTCAAGTATTTCGTTACCTTCATTGACGACTATAGTCGCTTTACATGGATATATTTTCTAAGGATGAAATTTGAAGTTTTTCGTGCCTTTAAAAAATACTTAGCTTTAATTGAGAACCAATTTTATACCAACATTAAAATCTTATGTTCTGATTCAGGGGGGGAATACATGTCCAGCAAATTCCAGAATTTTCTCCAACAGAAGGAATTTATTTCTCAACGAACTTATACATATACTCCCCAACAAAATGGAGTTACTGAGAGGAAAAATCGTCACCTCCTTGATATGGTTCATTCCTTGCTTCTCGAGTCATCTATTCCACCTAAATTCTGGGTTAAGGTTCTTTCTACCATTGTGCACTTGATTAACCACCTTCCTTCCTCTAATTTCCATCATCACTCCCCGTATTTTCTTCTTCATCAAAGGCCACCTGAGTGTACCCATCTCCGTCCTTTTGATCGTGTTTGCTTTGTTCATCTTGCACCAAACTTTTCGCTCAATCCATATAGTGTGTCTTTCTTGGCTATGCTTCAAATCAAAAGGGTTATCTTTGTTACGATCCTATCACTCATAGGATTCGGACTTCTCGGAATGTTGTTTTTCTTGAAAAAAATATTTTTTGCATCTCATATGGAGTTCTCCAACCCTACACCTATATGCTCTTTACTTGACTTTGAGGATGTGTCTACTCCTTCCCCCACTATCACATGGTTTAGACCTAGTTTTGTGTATGAAAGGTGAGAAAGGCATGACGATTCTACTAATGGACCCCCCCATGAGTCAACTCCGACATCTGCATCCGACATAGTGGCCACTCCTCTTCGACGGTCCACTCGCCTCTCTCATCTTCTTAATATCTATGGATACTCCCCTGATCGGTATATCTTTCCTCATACATCTTTAGTTGCTACATTGCCCTCAATTTCTATACCTAATTCATACTCATAGGCTATGAAACATGAGTACTGGAAAGAAGCCATGTAGGAGGAACTGGATGCTTTACAAAACAATGATAATTGAGACATTGTATCATGTTCACCCTCTGTCAGGCCGATTGGTTGTAAATGGGTTTACTCTATCAGGCTCAAATTTGATGGATCCTTGGACAGATATAAGGCTCGCCTTGTGGCTTTTGGCAATCGTTAGGAATATGGCATTGACTACAAGGAAACCTTTGTTCGGGTAGCCAAAATGACCATTGTTCATATAATTCTAGCTATTGTTGCTTCTCAGTATTGGATTCTCCACCAGATAGATGTCAAAAATGCTTTTCTTCATGGGATCTTAAAAAAGAAATCTATATGCACCCTCCCTTGGGTATTTCTGGCTCTAGTGGTACCGTTGTGTGTCGGTTGAAACGTTCATTGTATGGGCCGAAACAAGTCCCTCGCGCTTGGTTTGAGAAGTTCTGGCAAACACTTCTTCAACTCTCCTTTGTGCAAAGCCAGTATGATCATTCTTTGTTCCTACATAAGACATCTTTGGGTATCATCCTTTTACTCGTCTATATGAAAAATATTATTATCAACGACAGTGATAGTGTATTAATTCAACAACTTCAAGCTTCCCTTCATTCCTCCTTTCACATGAAAGATCTTGGCACCCTCACCTATATCTTAGGGCTTGAAGTTCATAAAGGTGCCGAAGGTCTATTCCTAAATCAGCAGAAGTACATCACAGATATTACTATCTTGGTTGGCTTATAAGACTCTGTTCTGGTTGATACTCCTACGGAAGTTAATGTGAAATTTCAACAAGAAGATGGTGATATTCTTCCCGACCCTACATTATATTGGCGACTAGTTGGGAGCCTTGTCTACTTGACGATTACTCGGCTGGATATCTCATATGTTGTTCATCTCGTGAGTCAATTCATGACTTCACTGCGTCATTTACATATGTTTATAGTTCAACGCATCATCCACTATCTTCTTGGTTCTCCTACTCATGGGTTATTCTTTCCTTCGGGTTCTCCTCTTTAACTTGTCGCTTATAGTGATGTTGATTGGGTCGGCTGCCCCGATACTCATCGCTCCACCAGTGGATGGTGTATATATCTGGGTGATGCACTGATTTCCTAGAAGCATAAGAAATAAGATTGAGTTTCAAAATCATCCATTGAGGCTGAATAACATGTTATGTCCTCAGCCTGTTCCGAAATTACTTGGTTGTGTGGCTTGCTTTCTAAACTAGGATTTGCACAAACCATCCCTACTCCTCTGCATGCTCATAACACGAGTGCTATTCAGATTGTGACAAATTCAGTTTTTCACGAGCGTGCCAAGTATATAGAGGTTGACTGTCACTTAATCCGCGAAGCTTTTAAAAATAACATCATTACCCTTCTCACGTTTTTACAAATCTTCAAATTGTGGATGTTCTCACCAAACCTCTCCCTGGCACTCGGCATTAGTTCTTCGTAAACAATTTGATGCTACTTGATTCTCCAACATCAATTTGAGGGGGGGTGTCAACGATATCAACAATGAATATTTTAGATACCAGCAGACCTTCACCAAATTTCTGAATACCACATTTGTACATACCATATTTAGACATCCTTGTAATATTCATTTATAACTGACCCCTAACTTAGGGATCTAGATTAATGTAAATAAGGCATGTAACTGACCCCTAAATTGGGGATCTATGTTGCTGTAAATAATCTAATTGACCCCTAAATTGGGGAACTAGATTGCTGTAAAGAAAGTAGAAGATCTATATTATGGACGAGCGAGCTCTCAGATAAAAATAGAGAAATTCACCACAAACATTCTCCTTGTGTTTGTAGTATTCTGTCTTGTGTGTGTAGTATTCTGTCTTGTGTATGTTGTGGTTTTGACAATTCACATCACGTGTGCTTAGATAGGACTTGTTTCAATTCATACAAGTCCTATGATGGCGGAAGTGTTTTGACGAGGAATAACGCAACATGCAAGGCCATTAGAATAGAACCTATCAAGGTAATGATGTTTGACAGAGTCATACAGACTACATGTGATATCAGGCATGTCACAAATTCAATGAAAAATTTAATATCCTCAAGAGTTTTATATATGAACGGTTGCATGTTCACTGCATCCAGTGATGTATTAAAAGTCCCCAAAGGTGTAATGGCGTTGATGAAGGGACAAAACATAAAATCTATACAAGTTAATAGGAAGCATGATTATAGGTGAGGACGCTACCATCTCATACGCAAAATCTAGCACGGATGACACTAATCTATGACATATGAGTGAGAGGGGCATGATGAAACTCCACGGAAGGAAACTCTCAAAGGGAGTTAAGGCATGCAAAGTGTTTTTTTATGAGCATTGCATCTTACGCAAGCAGGGCAGGGTAAGGTTTAAAGATTGTTACACATACTAACAATAGGATGCTCGATTATATTCATTCTGATGTTTATGGGCCAGTGACAATGTCGTCTAAGGGAGGGGCACGACACTTTGTGACATTCGTAAATGACTTCTCGATGAAAGTTTTACTTTACTTCACAAAGCACAGGTCTAAAGTGTTCGTCAAGTTCAAGCAATGAAATGGAGAAGTAGAGAAGCAAATCGGGAGACATGTTAAGTGTCTCATGTCAAGTGTTAGTACAGAGTAAAGGGAAGTGGAATTCATGGAATTTTACAAGAATCGGGGCATCACAAAGGCACTTCTCAACCTTAAGGACCTCATAGCAGAACAGGGTAGTAGAGATGATGAATATAACTTTATTGGAGAGGGTGAGAAGTATGCGATTTGCATGCGGGGCTGCTTAAAAGCTTTTAGGCTGAAGTGATAAATATGACATGTTATATAGTAAATTAATCACCGTTTACAATACTAGATTCAAAGGTTGTAAAGGAAGTCTGAATAAACAAGGATGTCGATTGCTCATATTGAGAATCTTGTAGTATCCAACATATGCTCACATGCAAAGTAAACAGAGGTCGATCTTGGATCTAAAGTCCAAGAAGTGCACCTTTGTTGGGTATGAAAAAAGGTGTAAAGGGCTACAAGTTGTGAAATTTAGTTGCTTATATGGTGGTTATTAACATATTTTCATCTTCAATGAGGTGTCAATGTTGAAGACCAATAAGGATACTGCAACAAAAAAGTTAAAAATACAGGGTGAGACCAATAAATTGTTGGTGCAACTGGATATAGTTGAGTTAGTTACTGAAGGTAAAAATCAACAAGGGCAAGATACTGAGCAAACTAATTAGAAGGAAATTTGAAAATTATAGCCAGAAACAGGAAGACAAGTAACATTGGAGCCCCATTTCGGAATGGATTCGAGGATATGGTGTCTGTTGCATTGTTCATGGGGAGTAGAGACCCATCCACCTTAAATAGGCAAAATCTAGAAAGTATGGAGACAGGCCCATGATGGAAGAGATAAAATCTTCACATAAGAAATAAACATGAGAGTTAGTGGAACTTCTTAAAGGTTAAGAGGCTATAAAGTGTAAATGGGTCTACAGGAAGAAATGGGCATTAACATAAGAGGCCCATAAGACATGATTACAACAAGGAAGAAGGCAATAATAGTTGTCAAAGACATGCACTATCCGTTAATGACGAAGGATAGATCGACACAAGAGAAGCAAACCCAACATAAAAGAACAAGCAATACGAGATGCTCAAGTGGACTATAATACGTGATGCTCATATAGATAAATATAATGTCAGACATACATCACGATCGACAACCATGTCAATGTTAATGGTCAAAACTCATCGGTGTAGCGAACAACTACCGTGGATGCACAAATAGAGAATTTTGTAGCTCCAATACCACATATTGATCTTGTTTGTACATCACCATAAATCGAGTTAACGAGAGGGTTATGATCTTACCTGTGGAGGGTGGCTGGTCCGCCATTAACGTTGGTAATGGGAGCTCACCAAAAATGATTGAAGCACTCAAATCTTCCTTCTCATATGCATTCTCTTCAACAAGAACCGAGATCCGGATACCAGGGTATCAAGTCAGGGATCAAAAACTCTATCATATACTGATTTGGGGTCATGAAAAAATCTATGCCCATCATAGGCTTTCCCCTGACTTCTTCTCTCCCACACCTCTCTCCCACGAGGGAGAGAGAACATGTAATGCCCCAAAAATCGACACCCAAGTGCATAGACTCTAATCTCAAGCTCCCAAGTGTTGCTTAATAAAATGCACATGTATCTTCATTAATATTCACGTCCATTCCACACATGAAAAATCAGAGTAGCACAATTCAACTTATCAGATACAAAGCAAGGTAGAGATTAGGGCTGAAATTGGGCGAGTTCAACCTGACCGACCCGACATTGGGTTGGGCACGAGCAGGATATATCGAGTCTGATCTCAAGCTTGGGCTATACAAACACCAACCCGATAAAACTTGGGTTGGGCTTGAGTTAAGGTCTCGGGTTGCTCAACCCAACCTGAACCCGATCAATATATAAGTTACTTATAAATTATAATTGAGTGTGGATCATTTGTGTCAAAGGACACTAGTGATGTCGGGTCTCATTTGTCCACGTCATTTCTAAGGACTCAAGCTAACATGATATGTCAGATTTCTCTCTCCCAAATAGATTGCATGCTATGCTACATGACTTTTAAAGGAGTAGTTGTCCTATGTTTTAGCATGTATACAACCGACCAACCTGATCGATCCTGCTTGGGTTGAGAATTCCCAACCCGAGGTTGGGTTGGGTTGGGTTGGGTTGGGGTTTAGCACCAACCCGACCCAACCCGCCCGACTTTTAGCCCTAGTAGAGATAACAAAAATACATAAATACAGGGCTAAGAGTAAAAAAATATAATTTCATTAGTGGTGATCGCCCAAAATGAGGATTATACAAGTCACAATGAACATACAAAAAAATTTACACATCAAGCATGTCCGATCGAGGACTCTAACATATACCCGTATAAAATTAAAATAAAAGTAAAGTCTTCCAACTTCACCCGACGCTCCCAAGGCATCATAGTGAAAGTGCAAGCCGACTCAAACCTACTTTTCAGAGGTCGCGATAGCACCTACAGCAACAACAACGTCTGTTTGGTGTTTTAAAACATCATCCTAGGTGGGAGTGAGTAGCTAACTTAGTAGTTCTATTAGTTATAAGTCACGCATGTTTTCATCTTAATTAGCGCAGTTAATTATAAACAATAAATCAAGAATTTTATAAATACTCTTGTTAAATGCAATAATGAGATTATGGAATAATGCATACGCTTTATAATCCAACATTCCTTCACAAGCGATTTCAATGCCTATTTTGTAAATGCCAACACTCCCTCACAAGCAATTTCAAAGCCAAATCACAACTCATCATAGGGTATGCATGATTGGCCAAGTGATTATTAATTATTATTCACACATCAAATTGGCAAAGCTAGGATACTGATGTTATATCATGAGTTCTTATCCGGATCACATGGCTCGTTGTGGTACGTTGCGGCTCATCGCCAGCATCCCTTAATTCAAATTTAGGTATCATTCGTCTATCTCACAAATCAACGATTTTAAAGGTACGACATGATACCTAAAGGTATTAGGATCCGTCCAATATGGGTGGTCACCCAAATATCGAGTATGATCATTTAGTTCTGAGTTGCGCCCTCATTGTAAGACTCGTATCCTAATTAACCTTCTATAAGCTTGATTTTCGGTGTTGGCTTGCATTTGAATAGACCGAATTAATAAGTTTCAATCGGTTTCCATGTTCTGGTATCGTAATGACTCGAGATTTATACCTTAGTGATCCCGCAAACGTGGTAATTCCAACGCCACACGACACACCCCATTTTGATGGCCAGATCGAAAGATGTGTGCCCCATTAGAATCAACGGATGACATGCATCGTACGTGTGCGAACACGTGCTATGGAGCCCACTTAGTATAAAATATCCGAAATAGTAAAAAATTACTTTTAAAAAAATATATATCTAATGCATTTACGACTTAGCACATACCGCGTTATGCCTATCTCACGTCTCCTCGCCTCTATATTCAGCGATGACCATGCCATCCCCGCATATAAAACCATCTCCCGTTCGTCTCACCGACTGCATGAAAGAAATTAAAAAGAAAATAAATGATACAGACAAATAAAACTATATAGTTGAACGAGAAATTATAGGAGATTAGGGAGAAGGAAAGGCAATCTCAACCGTTCGTATACACCTCATCTCCAAATCAACTGTTGAGGTGAGTGCATGGGTCATTTACCCATTGTTCTGTTATAGGTCTCATCAAATGGATTCCATCTTAATGTATATGTTGATATCCATGTCATTTTTCTATTTTGCCATAAGATAAAACCCACTTCTCTACACCACTCAGCATGGCCAACATGTGGTTCGCCTTTATGGGCATATGATTCGTATATATAAGTCCCAAAATGGTGAAAGCTCATTCGATGGTGGAAATTCCATGTTTTCTTTGCCCTCTTTATTTCTCTTTTTTTAGGTTTTGATGGATGTGCAAAGCTCAGTAGGCCGACTATGAGCTGGCCGTCGGCCAACCTTATGGATGGAAGAGATCACTCGTGTGGACCCTCATGCATTTACAACAATAGGTAATTAATCTCAAAGACACTGCATGCAAAAACGTTGTCCACGTCAACACTGTGAATTAGATTTTTCACTCGGTGGATAACATGCAGTTAATCCACACCGTCCATCCTCTTTGTCGAATCATTTTATGGTCGGGGACCAAATATGAGATAGATTATGACCTCAAGTGGGCCACACCATAGGAAATGCTGGTGGTCACCATCATGCACCATTGAGATCCTTCCATAGACATAACATGACATTTATTGCCATCTAATATATTAGTAATGTCACGTAAGCCTATGCAAAGTGAAAACATAAATATATGATTGATACATGTAGTCGCAGATTCACCGTTTTGTGAGAATCCACACTATCCATTTGATTGGTTATTCCATTTTAGGCCTTGGTCCTAATCATCTACCTAACCTAGATGTCGCGGGGACCACACTATAGGAAATAGTTGGGGACAAAAATGTCCACCATTGAAAACTACCATGTACTAAGTATCGTGGCATTCATTGCACTCGACTTTTCAAAAGGAGATACCGGCCTGGACTAATAACATCCCAAACAACATGTGGTCCACTCATGGGACTCACCCTGTTGTATGAGTACGATTCAAACCGTCGATCCATTTTTCTATACCATTTTAGGCCTTGGACCCAAGGTTGGGACAAATCTAAGCCTTAGATAGGCCATAATGCTGGGTGCAGCTGGAACAAGATATCCACCATTAAATATTCCTTAGGTCCACTCATGATGTTTATTTTCCATCCAATCTGTGAATAAGGTCACGCTGACCTGGCTGAAGGTAAACCACTGATATCAACTTAATTTTCAAGTTTTGTGGGCCCCACCTTTGAAAATGGTGGAGTTACATGAGCCACTATTAAGACCTTTAGGGTCAGGCAGGTGTTTTAGGTGGTGGACCCCAGTGTGACCCATGAAATAGATCCATGTCTCTGACGATCCTCACCACCTAAATTAATTGGGACAGTAACGGCCAACTCTTGAAACAGTGGTGATTGAATGACTACTAGTGTAAACTCCCTAGGCAACACCATGATATGCTTCATGCTAAAGCTGGCCATCTGTCCAGTGGGGCTCACATGAAGTTGTAAGAAATTCATCCTAACCATCTATTTTTTAGCCCATTTGACATGAGCCATATCCAGATTTTAGATGGACCATTTGCAGGTAGACGGTGGAGATTGTTTGACTACCATGATGTCTTTTGCCTTCCAACTTATAGGAAAGATCATATATAAAGACTAGAGTGAAAGGAATCACAAATATAAGCCCCACTACAGCAACTAAATGTGATTGATTACCTGTCGTTGAAAACGCCAAAGGCCCACTGTATGTATGTGTTTTATAGGCACACCATCCTTCCATTGGATAAGAGACAAATCCAATCTGTTAATAAGGTCACACCTGATGTAGGGTCACATGAATGTTAGTTTAATCACAAACGTTTGTAGCTCTGCTGCTAAGATCAGTGGGGGATTGTCCACTGTGCACTAGTTGGATAGTGAGGTCCATGGTGTTTTATGTGTTTTATTCATGCAGTCCATCTGTTTTAACTGATATTTCAGGCCATAACAACTACCTTGATGTACGTGTTTCATGCGTACCATAGCCCATTATATGTGTACATGTCCAAGCATGGGACTAATGTAAGTCTCAAGAGGATCAAGCCACATGGATATTTAAATTTCTATTAGGACCATCATTTGGGTCTACACTCCTTATCTTAAGCTATTTAAGGTAGATTATCACATATATTATGTACCCTACATTATATACATCAATGAGAATATGTGTGCATGTGCCAGGATTGGTAACATGCTAGTATACCTGGTCTTGATAAGGTAGACACTAATAATATGCTTAATATAAGTCATACCATGCTCATCCATGTGCTACACGCATAATCTGTATGCATGTTTTGGATTCTGATTAATCATAGCATATGCCTTTAAGCTTGATATACTTAGGGGACTTGTACGAGAGAGGGTTACCCGCATGATCATCATATGACTTGATGCATGACTTGAAATTGTGATTCATGCATGCCGCATTATGTATGACACATTACATCTACTCCCTAGCGATACAAGGTTGCATCATGTTATTGCCGTAGAAGAGTTACCTCATATGTGGGAAATTATGGGAGAAATGGGAGTTGGATTTGTCTAATTTTCAATGCCATCATCCTAACAATGTTGTAGGGTAACATGGCTGTGAATTCTTCTGTTGCAAGCAATCGGTTTCCATTTAATTTTTATATCGTGCAAATGGGACGTAGTGTTATGCTGACTTGAGTGCAATATGTTTGATTGGAGTTGCCACTAGTCAGATCAAGCACAAATCTAAGTCAACTGAGAACCGTAAAACTACTTTTGGGTTTGGGGAATGATTCTCGAACTTAAGTCACTCATACGACTTGATTTGTGACCGCTGATTTCAAATAAGGGCATTGCTGACGGAAAATGAATGGGTTAGACACCTTCTTCCACTTGCACTACCCACAATTTATACTTTATTGAATTTTTAAAGTTTTAGGAAATTTAGTAGAATCTTATCATCATTACATTGGGCCGCACTTTACATAATTTAAAACTATTGATATGTAAATAAAGTAAAAATATCTGTAAGACCCGTATCCTAGTTCGTACTATTCCGTCGACTCCCGCGATCCTTTCCGTCGAATCCCGGCTATCCGTGATCGATAATCGATATTTGCACGCGAACCTAAGCCGTATCTTATAGAATTGAGTCGGCTTAATTTGAGACTTGTATCGTTGCGACCACACCGTCGCCGCGGTTCCAACGCCGCGACTCATGTACCGATCCGATACCCTGACTAAGAGATGTGAGCCGGCGTTTATTTCGAGAAAACGCCACGCGCTTGTAATCCCAAGAGAATCTCTACAACATATCTCATCAATCCATCAATCAATCAATCACTCTATCAATCCATCAATCACTTTATGTCAAGTACACATCACCTTTCACTCCATCCCCAAGCAACCACCAAAGTCAACTCTTTCTCACCCTCTCTCTTACACCACCTTACATGTCAAGTACCACATCCATCACTCACCTTACCCTTTCACCCATGACACCCATCCCTCATCTGTCTTACAACTCTCTCTCTCTCTCTCTCTCTCTCTCTCTCTCTCTCTCTCATTTCCTAACACATTCCCAAGCAAGCAAGAGACTCCCACGTCCATGCATTTTCACGAGAGAAAAGTGTGATTTTGGTGGCCCACGTTTACACTCCAAAGCTCTCATCCTAGCTATCCATTTTCCATCTCCACCATCAAAGTGAAGCGTAAGGAGATAGGCTACCCAACGGACCGAGAAGATCGATAGGTGGGTGCTTGATAAGAGTAGTTTTTCATGTTTTTAAGATGGGCCAAGTGAGGCCAACCGATCAATGGTTTGGATCTCACTTGGGACCCTAAGATGTGGCCGATGACCCATCTTGATCATCAATATCATTCCATGATAGGGCCATTCTCCATGGACCCCATCATGATGTTTACTTTCCTTGCATTAAAGAGGTCATCTAGACCGTCCATTTTTAGTGGAGAAAGATCTCCACCATTGATCTTTGAATTAGTGGGCCCACTTGTATTAGGGCCCACTCTATGTACAATTGAATGCAACGGAGGGCCCATAGTGTCGGGGTCCTTCCATCACGCGTGTCCCACTCTTTTCTCTCTCTTCCTCTCTTTTATATTTTTTTTTGTGTGATGATGATGAGTTTGTGTGGTCCACTTGAATGGACCCCACCATGGAGTGAGTATTTTATCCAAGCCGTCCATGAGTGGGGCCCACCTTATATGCATTGTACCCACACCACCTATCATGTGGTGGCCCACCTAAGCAGAGCCCACCTTAATGTTTTTTTTTAAGCCCAAAAGAGTCCAATGT
Source organism: Magnolia kwangsiensis (assembly GCA_037074715.1). Taxonomy (NCBI): domain Eukaryota; kingdom Viridiplantae; phylum Streptophyta; class Magnoliopsida; order Magnoliales; family Magnoliaceae; genus Magnolia; species Magnolia kwangsiensis. Next base: position 22,066,889 of record CM073578.1, on the reverse strand, counting down.
CTCTAGACGTCACTGGAACGAAAACACAAATATGAGCTTGTTTCAAGCTATTGGGAAGGGCCATTTGTACAGGACCCACCTTGATGTATGTATTCAATCAAAGTCGTCCATCCTCTTCCCCAACTCATTTTAGGCGTTGAGTAGAAAAATGAGGATGATCCGAGTATCTGGTGGGCCATAGTGTTGAAAATAGTATCATTACCATTGAAATCCACCCAGATCTTTCTTACACACTGAAAAAGGCCCAACATTAGTCTTGATTGAATGGTCATGGGTAGAGGAATCTAATGGCTGGGATGGATCTGTCCGATGCTGGCCCTATACGTGGAAAACCACAGAATTATAGTTTTTTTTAAAAATAAAAAATACAAGACATGCAGCAGGCCTGCTGCTGCCAGAGGCGCAGGCGACGTCCCAGCAGGGACCCACGGCCCTGTATGTGGGCCCCATCATGATATATATTTTGTATCCATGCCATCCATAAGGTGGCCCACCCTCTGAGGTGGGCCCTCTCCAAAAATGAAGCACATCCAAAGCTCAGGTGGCCCACACTGTAGGAAACAGTGAGATTAAATGTCTAACATTGAAACCTTTTTAGGGTCCACAAAAGTTTTGAATCAAGCTGAAATTTGTATTTTCTCTTCACCCAGGTCTCTGTGACCTTATCAACAGGTTGGATGGTAAGTAAACATTATGGTGGGCCCCCCACGTGGGAGATCACAGTGATGTATGTATTGTATTTCCACGGTCCAGCGGACGGTGGAGCCCACAGTGGTGCATGTGTTTCATCCACACCATCCATGCTGGACGGTGGGACCTTAGTGCAACGCGCCCGCGCGCGTGTGTGTGTGTACAATATATTATATTGTATATATCATATATATAACATATAGATTATATATATAATTTATACAAGATGGTGGGCTTTCATGTGGACCCCCACCATGATGCATGAGTTGTATCCTAATCGTCCATCCATTTTGAGAGCTCATGAGCCAGATCCATAGTTCGGTGGACCCCACCTTTGATGCATGTGTTTCATCCAAACGGTCCAACCATTTGGCAAGCCTAAATGAATAGGCTTGAGACTAAAAATAAGATAGATCTACAGTTCAAATGAACACTATCTTGATTGGTCTATGGTCGTCCATTAAGGCCTACCTTGGTATATATCTAAGGCCTATGGGATAAGCCCATTTGACATATATAATACCCATGGGATTAAGCCCATTTGGCATGTATAAGGCCTATGTGATTAAGCCCATTTGGCATGTATAAGGCCTATGGGATTAGGCCCATTTGACATATATAATGCCCATGGGATTAAACCCATTTGACATATATAAGGCCCATGAGATCCGCCCCATCTGATACATATAAGGCCCAAGTTGTGAGGCCCACTTTGATGTATTTCAAGGCCCATGGGTCATGGACCATTGCAATGTACATAAGTTCATTGGTGAGGCCCATTAATGCAACTCATTTGATGAATGTAAGGCCCATGTGATATGACCCATTTGATGTATCTAAGGCCCGTGGGTCGAGGCCTAACGGGATGTCCTTAGAGTCCATTGCAATGTATGATTTTTCATGGTTCATGTAATGAAATTTATGGCGGGTCATGCCTTAGGAGCAATGATGGTATGACGTCCACATTGTATGTACAATGTTGGTTAAATGTTCGCATTGTAACTCTCCTTAAGGCCCATTGATAGGCCCATACTCGTTAATATTCTTCGCTTTATAACATGCTTAGTATAATCCCATGACTCATGCCCATATGCATCATATGTATGCTTGATATGAGTAGTGACTGATCATAGCATACGCCATTGGGCAGACCATTTACGGGACTCGTTATGAGATAGAGTGCCCTACATGATCGCGCAGTACGCGCTGGATTTTTACATGATTTGATGTGTGATTCATGTATCTTACATATGTGTGACTTCATCACTGCACGCCCTAGCGACATCAGGGTCGTGGCTCCACAGGTACATCGTGGATGGTCGTATCGGATACCGAAAATACTTAGTTCTAGTACTGTGGGCACTTAGGATGTCATTGGGTGAAAGTCTCGTAACCTTTTTGGTATCAGGAGATGCTCCAACGTCTAGACCGAGTGGATACATGAGCGCCCGAGTGCCGAATACTAGTAGGTCGCATCTTCCACTGTGTCGTGGTCGGTTGGAAGGGGGTGTGGCCTTATCCGCCTGAGAGAGGGGGCTATAAACTAGGCTGAGTTTGACCAGCTCACAAATGAGTCCGCTATCGACGAGCTGGGTAGGTATTGGCAGACTACTGGTCAGGCGGATAGTGAGGTCTATTCCGCTTGCTTGACTGTACAGCTAGAGAGGTGGCAGTCACTGCGAAGTGTATTAGACCCCGAAAATATCCAAAGAGGAACTGTACTGATATGTGTACTTGATGAGTACCGACTTACTTGGATTGCATTTCGCATATGACATTTGGCTATGTAGGCCTCGCATTGCATCGGTGTGGCCGATAGCATTCATGTCTCGCATCGCATGGCCTTGGTATAGCCGATAGCATTCATGTCTTACATCACATAGCATTGATATGGTTGGTTTTATTCATGGACTTACCGCATACTTCCGCATTACTCTGATACTGTATACTTGACGCTTATCTTACGCATACATTTACACCACCCTCTAATCTTTTGTAAGCTTATACACGACCTTTGCATGCAGGTGTCATTGGACAGCAACAGCGCCGAGGCAGGAGCGCGTATCAGGCCATTTTGGAGCTTTTTGATCATCTTGTATTTCCCTTTCCGCATTGTATTTAAAGTTTTTAATATAGTAGATATGTGGTGATGTTGTTTTGTGACTTGGTTATGCTTGTGTTATGCTCCATTACAAAAAAAATTCATTCTGAAAATTCTCCTTATAGGGTCCCAGGATCGGAATGTGGCATATGATTAACAGGAGCTGAGAATGGAGCACTATGGAGGCTGTCGGCACCGGATTTGGTGATCGGGATTCCTGTGAATCCGATTTTTGGGTTTGGGGCGTGACAATATCTAGCCTTGTTTCATAGAGTTTAAGATTCTAGGTAGGCAAGAAGAAAATAAATAATATCTAACGTTGATTTGCAGCATTTAAGACCTCAGGCATGTAGAAAACAGATTAAAGAGAAAGTGCAAGCTGGTGTTACGAGTGTGTCTGGAATGTGTGGAGTATAATGCGATCTAAATTGAGATCTAAGAGGAAAAAAGGGAATACCAAATACAATTTTATGCAGAAAGGATAGTTGGATATCCCTGATCTCAACTCTATTATTGACTACTATGATTTTCTCATTGGACTATTTTGTCTCAAGGTCAGCTAGCATTACTACATTATTGAGATTATTCTAGACAACTCGACACCTTGGAGGGATCTTGCACCCCTTCAAGCACCCTCCAAACCATCAAACCCTCCCTGCTCTTTCTCTCTTATCTAAGGATATTGGGAATGCCCCCAAAAGGCTATGTGTTAGGCCCCTTATATAGACCTTTATGGCCTTCATTACAATGGGCGACGTTAATTTTTAATATTTTTTAGAAAACCACTTTTGAGGTGGTTATTGGTATTAGTTTTCAAATGGTTTTAACATTAAAAAAGTTTTTTAACGCCAACCCTTACACGGGAGGTGCTGTAATTCAATCTTAGAAGGATACCTCTTATTGTAAACAGAAGGTTTAGGGATTTTAGAAAGTGCTGATGAGTAGCCAGGCTATAATTTTATTTAGGGCATATTTAATTTTCTAAATTCATTGTGAATGCCTTGTAAATAACCAATTATTATAATTTCACCCTTTTTAAAAATTGGCAGGTATTTTTGCTTTGAAAAATGATCCAAATGGACTGGCTTAAATTTGTGGGCCCCACCGCGGTGTACATGACATATCCGCGTTGTCCATCCTTTTGACCATAACATTTTGAGGCATGAGCCGAAAGATGAGGTAAATCCAACATTTAAGTGGCCCACAACAAAGTAAACAGTGGCCCTAAGAAGTTTTTAATGGTGGTTATTTGATTCCCTTTTTCCTATGATGTGGTCCACTTGAACTTTGAATATGCCTCATTTTTGGGCTCATGCACTAAATTCAATTGACAAAATGGATGAACGGCGTGGATAACCACATACATCATGATGGGCCCTACATATATTTGACAACATCTTGGATTTTAGCGTTGAAAAAAGTTGAGTCAAATCAACCCTCCGGAACAATGCGGTACTTACCACAGGAAATAATTATTACTCATTTGCAATGCATTTATATTTACTTTAAAAAATCAAACATGCCATTATAAAGCCATGGATTTGCCAATTTGATATCTTAATAATTCTTAAGACATGCTGAGGATGTTTCTTATTCGACTAATTTAAATTTTTAATGATTTTTAGGTCATCTAGAGATGATTTTATTGAAATCTTATTGAAGTTCAGAGAGTAATTTGTTTTCATTTTACAAATATATTAACAACTGAAAGTGCCCTTATTTGTCAATTAATGTGAAGGTTGAGTCAGTCAGTTCAATGAGCCTCGTGATGAATCAAGATCTCAAAATAAATTAAACCTCACATCCCATAACCAAAACAGCTCAAGTATATAATACCCATTAAAAAAATACTCTAATCTATGCAAAAATCAATAAGAAAAATATGTTATATAGATTATGTAATAGAAAACTAAATTAAAAAATCATATGACACTTTGTCAAGTTTTCGACTTCATTCATGTCATCGAACACTACTCGATAACATCAAACATACATGTTCGATGACATCGAATAAGTATCTCGAACTGTCCAGCAACCGCATAACATTTTGGATCAAAAATTCGATGATATCGAACTTGTCTCGATGACATCGAAGACCAACCTTAGATGACATCGAAAGCGACTTAATGACATCTAAAAATGACACTCAGATGTCCAGCAAGCTCAAGCAGAAATTCACTTGAAAAATTCAATGACTCGAATAATTGTTCGATGACATCGAACATCAACCGTCGATGACATCGAAGGTGTTTTGATGACATCGAGAATTGAGCAAATTATGTCCAACAAACTCTGGAGGAAAATGCACTTACAATATTCGAGGAATCGAACTAGATTCGATGACATCGAAAATCAAATTTCGATGACATCAAATAAAGATAGAAAAGTCTAGTAAGTTTTAAACATTTTTCAAACAAAAATCTTGTGTTATCGAACTGCTACTCAATGACATCGAAGGTGGATTGAACTTAATTCAATGACATCGAATGCAGAAAGAATCTGCTCGTTTTATTACTGTTTGGACTTTTGCCTATATATCTGAAAGGTTGCTTTCTTAGTTTGCATTGAGAAAAAGAGTGAGCTCTGAGAGAGTAATTGCTTACTATCATAAAACTTTTTCTCATGGGAGTTCATCCTTCAACCATTTCTTAAATGCAATCATTGAATATTCAATAGATTGGATTGGAGAATGAACTTCACCATTCGAGGACCCTCCAACAACTTATTTAATGGCAAAATCATAGTGTTGGAATCTCTTGAATGCCTGATACCCTGGAATCACTCTCTATCTCTTAAGGATCTATATTCTTTAAAGAGTAGATTCCCCCTAAAACGTTGACCCAACTCCGACGAGTTGCATTGAGAGCGTCTACAGTGTTGCAGTTAAAAGGGGTATGAAGATTCTTCGTCATCAAGGGAGACCATCTTCATCATGTGCTAGAAACGTGGCTCACCTATTTTCAAGTAAGTGTTTAGAGTCCATAGAATCTGAAGATCCTTCATTGTATATGATTGGTTTTCAGGTTGTATTTCACAAACACACTAAGACCTTTGCAGGCCTCCGATGGGAGAATACGTATAGAGACCTGGTGTAAGATCTTTGGTGCCTTGTGTAGGTATGATTGATTGTCTTGTGTAGACATATATGGCTGCCTTGGGTAGGCAATTCCTTGTGTGGGATATATGTGTCTTGTGTAGACAATACCTTGTGTAGGCTATGAAGGTTTATGGTTAGCCTGATTTAAAATCATCACATAGTTAATTTGGCACATTTTATGATGGAGTGAGTCAACCGGGAGTGGAGTAGGCACATAGCCGAACCACTATATATCGCTGTGTTTGTGATATTTCCTGCATTCTTAATTTGATTGATTAATATGTGTAAATGTGATGCATTCATGTTTTGTTGAACTTAGATCTCTTCAATGCCTTAAAATATGAATGTGAATGATTCTTTGACGATCTTACTGAACTAAGTTTAAATTACTAAACATTATATAATAGTAAGATCAGAATTTAAGAAAAGTCCTATTCACCCCCTTCTAGGACACATTGATCGATTTCATACTTCTACTATAATTGTTATACTACAATTTCAATTGGTATCAGAGAGACTTCCTCTTGAGGGTTTAACAACCTAGAGAGATATCTTAAATGAAGTTGGAAATTATGGCTAAAGGAAAAGGGTCATCGGTTTCTAAACCTCCTATCTTTGATGGTTCAAATTATGCATACTGGAAAGCAGGGATGCATTATTTTCTGTAATTTTTAGATCATGATGTTTGGGAAATAGTTAAAAATGGATATGTGCTACCAACTGATCGAGTGGTACCTCGATAATGGCACAACTATTAGCAAACCCAAATCTAAAGAGATGTGGACTACTTTAGACAAAGAAAAGAAAACTTATGAAGCGAAAGCTATTAATGTTATTTACTGTGTTGTCTCTGAAGAAGTATTTAATCAAATTAGCGTGTGTGGTGCATCAAAAGAAGCTTGAGATCTATTGGAAACAACCCATGAAGGAATTAACACAATAAAAAGATCAAAGCTGCTACTTTTGACATCACAATTTAAACATATCAGGATGGAAGAACATGAGACCTTTTTGGAGTTCTTCATAAAGCTGAATGTCATATGTAAATCCATGGGTGGATTGGGAGAGAAATTTTCGATATCTAAAATTTGTAGAAAAATTCTAAGATCTTTACCGGAACATTTCAACTCCAAAGTTACAACCATTAAAGAATGTAGAAACACAGATGAAATGAAAATAGAAGAACTAGTACGTTCACTACCAACTTTTAAACTACACTTCAAACAACCCACAAAATTCAAAAGTAATGCCCTCAAGGCCTCTAAAAACATAACCATGATTGAGGAAGAGGAAAGTGATAATGAGGATGTTGATAAGGAAATGGCTCTATTGGCTCAACGGTTCAAAAAATTCTTCAACAAGAACCGAAGAAAACCATTTAACAATAAGGGAAAACACTTGGACAACAAACGCCAAACAGACAAATCTTTTAGAAAGTCCAAAGAACCTCAATGTTACAATTGTCGAAAATATGGGTATTTATCGACTGAATGTCCTGCTAAGAAGACAAAATGAAAGGCTCTGGCAGCCACATGGGATGACACTGATGAATCACATTCGGAATCCAACAATTCTAAAAGTGATGGAGACCAAAAGTCTTTAAAAATACTTATGGCCTTCACCTCCATTGTCATTCCCACTCTAAAGGACAATGAGGAAATGAAGGAACCACAAGCCAAAGAGACACTCCCCTCAGATGATGATGAAGGAAAAAATGATAACATTCATGATGTTTATAATAAACTTTATATCCATATCATTAGTGTCCTTAAGAAACTAGGTATTGTTGAAAACAAAAACAAACAGTTACAAAAGGATCTAGATAAAACTCTAGAAATCAATACTCACTTGAAAAATGATCATCAACAGCATCATATGAAAAATGACAAACTAGGAAGGACAACAACTTCCCTCACAATTGAAATGCTGAAATTAAACAAACAGATTGAACATTTAGAATCAGAGAATCTGTATCTAAAGAATGAAAACCATAAACTTATTTATGATGCAGAAAAATCAAAGCAATCTGTTGAACTTAGTCATAGGTTCTCCCAAAGTAATGAAAAACTAGAGATACTTCTAGGAATGAGAAGAAATCAAAAGGATAAGAGAGGCTTAGTCTATGAAATTTGCAAACTAAACTCCTTTCCTGCACCACCCGGGACTAAGAAAATTGTTGCACCTAGAAGCAACACAAAAAAAACACTCCTACTTGTCATTCAGGTGGAGACTTGAGACATTACAAGTTTGAGTGTCTTTCATTTGGTAAGTCTCACTCTACTTTCGGTCTGAATCTTTCTAGTGAATTTAAACCAATTGGAAGAACAATTCAAAAACTAAAGAGCCCTTCTAAAATCACGTCAAATGAAGGAAGGAAATATCCAACTCTACCCAAGATGACTAAAAGGATGAAGGAGCTAGTAAATCAGGTAGCTTAATTGAATTGGAAAACCGAAGAATTAATGAGACATGGGAATCTGGTTCAGTTGCCCAAAAAATCCAAACAATCCCAAGGAGAAGATAGAGAATTAACTTCAAAGAAAATTATCACCGAATAGATGATAAAGAATAAGAACAATTGCCTAGTAATTCACACCACTCTTAAAGCAGGCAGTAGTTCTAAGTGGTATCTTGATAGAGGTTGCTCCTGACACATGACAAGTGACCAAACACATTTTTATACATATTCAGAATTTGATGGTGGGTCAATCACATTTGGAGATGGGAGCTCCACCAAGATAATTGGGCATGGAACAATAGCTGGCCCTGGATTGCCTAAGATTGAAGATGTTCTTTGTGTAAAAGGATTGAAACACAATCTCCTTAGTATTTCTCAAATATGTGACAAAGAACGCTTGATCACAGTCTCCAAGGATGTGTGCAAGATCTCAGACCATACAGGAAAATTCATTATGAAAGGTCTTCTGTAACGCCCCAATTTTTCAAACCCGAGTATATGACTCGTTTTCTAAAAACTCAAGTGTTAGCCTTTAAAATTCAGTATAAATTTGAACCACTTTTCACTAATCAGCGTTAGCACCCAATGTTGGCAGAATAAACCATACATTGTTTAAAACATTTCAATTGCCATAAATATCCAAATGTAGTGCCGATACAGGATTTATACAATCCTAAATAACAAAATTCATTAAATAAAGATAGAAATCTATTGTCTAATGATGGAGCTCAACATGGGCCGTAGAGACCCCGTCTAGCTCGGCTAACTGATCTACTTTAGCGACCCAACGAACAACATCGACTCGCTCTACACCTGCATCAACTGTTACAGTTTGATATCATCAATGACTATCATAGTGAGGAGTACCCTCTAAGATTACACACTCATCATTCATAATCCAACATAAATCACAATATATGAGGAGAGATATATTAAACATTACAATTTAAAATCATGATCATGTATTCAAAAATAATCTAGTTAGCATAATCTCAATATTAATAAAATGTAATAGAAATCGTAATACAAGTGGACGTGTCCAGATAATCAAATAATCAATCATTCAAACACCACAAAATGGCTAGAAAATCAAGCTTTAAACCTCTACTTCACCTGAAAATCATTTCGTGCGTGAACACCATAAGATAGCTAGAAAATTGATAAGCGAACTCCCGCTCCACCCGAAAATTACAGTACGACTAAACACTGCAAGATGAAGAGAGAACAACATACAAACAACTACTTCACCTAAAAATTATATCGTACGTGAACACCGCAAGATGGCTAGAAAATTCATAAGCGAACTCCCTCTCCACTCAAAAATCATTGTACGAATGAAAACCGTAAGATGAAGAGACAAGCAACATACAAACTCTATACCACCCGAAAATCATATTGTACATGAACACCACATGATGACTGAAAAATTAATAAGCGAACTTCAGCTCTACCCGAAAATCATGGTACGACTTAACACCACAAGATGACTAGGAAACCAACTTACAAACATCTATTTTACCCGAAAATCATATCGTACGTAAACACTACAAGATAGCTAGAAAATCGATAAGCGAACTCCCACTCCACCCAGAAATCACAATACGACTGAATACTGCAAGATGAAGAGATAATAACATATAAACTCTATACCACCTAAAAATCATATCATATGTGAACACCGCAAGATAACTAGAAAATCGATAAGCGAAATTCAGCTCCACCCAAAAATCACCATACAACTGAACACTGCAAGATGAGGAGAGAATTAACATAGGAACTCCAACGTCATCCGAAAATTGTATGAACTCCGCAAGATGGATAAAAAATTGATAAGCGAACTTCAGCTCCACCCAAAAATCATAACGAACTTCGTATAATCACTAGAAAATCAACAAAATATGCGAATATAACCAACAAGCCACAAAATGGCTTCAATGCTTCATCAAAGCCATGAAGGTCAAATAAACGATCCAAGCTAAGTAGTGCAAATATGCGGTTTAAGCCATATAAGGCAAAGTGTGATCTAACCCGTGTAAGGCAGATGTGCGATCCAATACGCGTAAGTCAAATATGGACTGCAAGATGGTGAGTTCATGACAAGTTTCATTCATTACATTACTTAATCGTAAATGGTAAGCATATAATTAATTAACAATGTACAACTAAAAGTAACATATTATCATCAGTCATTTATGCTTGCTATAATTAAAGAGATATGTTCATTATCTAACACAAGAATTAGGTGCACAACGAATTAACATATTCATATAATGAGGTAAATAACTTAATGAGAGAAATTATATCATCATCTATATTCAGATTGATGAATTTGAGTGGGAAGCTCAGAGGGTGAGTTCTCACCTAGACTGAACAACTTAAATGTGTGCCCTGCTAGATGACACATGACTGCAACCTGATACGGTCAAATCTGATCAATACACATGCGGCCATAACTCGATCAAAATGTTAAGGAAGAATGTTAATAATTAGCTTCCTGCAGATAATAGACTCAGCGAAGGCTCACCGAGTCGACTCAATAGTTTATAGATGAAATGGGTTTCAATTTACCTTAGATTCATATCACTTGGCAGCTACAAGGCTAGAGTAGGCTAGATCCAAGCCCAAGCTAACTGAGCCGGACTCGCTGATTCAGCCGAGTTGACTCGGTAGTAACCAACGATCCGATCTCCCTCTCTCTCATTCTTCTCCTCCTTATCTTTCTCCCTTCTTTTATTTCTATGCTGGAATGTCCAGCTAGGCCTGAACCATGCCCAAGCCTGACTCGACCTAGTCATACTCGATTTCAACCGAGTTAAATCGGCGGCAACCTAGGAGTCGAGCTCCATCTTCCTTCTTGCTCCCATTGCTGGAATGTCCAGCAAGAAGACTGGTCTAGATGGTGTTTGGATGGGACCAGACGTGCTCAAAATGTAGCCCAAACTCAATCGAGTCTAGCCCACTCAGCTTGACAACAACAGTCCCTCTCCCTCTCGTTTTCTCCTCTTTCCTTCTTCTTCTTCTTCTTCTGCTTCTCTTTTCTCACCTCTCCTTTTTCCTAGCTGAAATCTCGAGCCGAAACTAGAGTAGAGCAGTGCCTGAGTCGGGTTAGAATCAATGACGAGTTGGAATCGCTCTAGCGGTCGGATGTGACACCCCTCAGCTCACGAACAAGAGTGCGACATCACTCCTCTCTCACATTTCTCTCCCTGCTTCCTTCCTTCCCTATTTTTTTTCTCTTTCTCTGCTGCTTCCAGCAGTGAATGGACCTGACACAAGACTCAGCCCGAGTCGAGCTGGTGCAATAGCAGCATCCCTCTTCCTCTCTCTCATTTTTCTTTCTTTTTCTCTCTTTCTTCTTCCAACTTTGGCTAGCAGGAACTCCAAATCCCACCATAAATCGTCCCGAATCAGTGCGACTCGGTATGGCTCGAACAGAGAAGGAGAAGACGACCATTAATGCTGGAATGAGGTCAAACGAGTTTTTCTCTATTCCACCACTTGTGGATGGTCTGGCTTAGCTCCAGGGAGCTTGGGCACGTGGGTTTTTGAAGCTTTATGGAGGTTTGGTTGGTGGTTTCGAAGGAAGTAGAAAACAACAATTTTCTCGGGCGGATGCAATGACAGGGAGGAAGGGTGCCGTTGCTTGATTTCCTCCTCCTTATAGCATTGCCCTGACTCCTCCAGAGCTGTTGGAAAAAAACTAGATCGTCCGAATCAAATCCTACTGTTTAGTTTTTTCAAAATCATGGGAAGGATCCGCATCAGTTTTCTTACAAGGAAACCCTAAAGAGGAGAGAATGTAGGGCTTGGATACTTCCAAATGGAGGGCTGAGATGTGTGGATTCAACCTCACGCGGATCACCGGCGTGGAAAGAAGAAAGAAAATGAATCTTTCCGTTTTCAAAAAAAGCCACACGCAGCCCTCTTGCGCCAGGAACCACGTGCACCTATGTGCATTCCATCAGGCATACCAACCATGGTTTTGCTCAGTCCCATCAGCTCAACGTGATGGATGGTTCAAATTAGGGGACCGACCCATGATAGTGGGCAATATCGCATCCAAACGGACGTTATCCATTTAAAGGCGCTGAAGGCGGGAAATCCCCCTGCTTTCTTACAGCTTTCATCGGGTCAAACCCGATTGACTGGATTCCTTAGTCTAGTGCACAGTGGGTGCACACACGGGTTGTACACACGCATTAAGGATACGACCCACAAAGATGTTTTTTGATGGATTTACTCCATCCATCTGATTCCTTGATAAGTATAGGGCCTTGAGTCCAAGAATGGGTTTGATCCAAAGCTTAGGTGGGTTATACTTGATTAATTTGAGTTATTTTATTGATTCGAGTTAATTCGACGGTCGAATTGACCCCGAATATAATTATGAGGGGTTCCCAGCCCAATTTAGATTATCTTCGATGGCACTCCTATTAATCATGTGATTTAAGTATAGTATTCGACTATTAGACCACTTGATATCAATTGTAGATTAGATGGATGGTGGATCTATAAATCCATGGTCCGATATTGATGATTTCAGCTGATCTACTCCTTCCATCTAGTTTTTTTTCAACTATAATTTGGACTAATGTAAAGGATGAGGTAAATACAAGGCCTGTGTGGGTCACACTATGTGATTTCATGATTATTATCAATTTTTGCAAATTAGATGGTCATATTTTCTCTTAGACTTAATAATCACTTATTTGAGGGCTTTAGGGGCCTAAGGACCATCTGCCTAGTGATTTATGACTGAATTTGAAGCCCAATTCCTGTAGTTTAATCATGTATCATTCATGACCCATTTCTAAGGGTAAGGATTAATGGATTCAACAATCCAATACTATAGGTTACTAGTGGGTGGTTAGGTTTACTAAAGAAATAGGTCCTCCAGGTAATGTGACACTATTTTGAAAATCAATGGATGAATTGTTCTAAGGTTGATGCCTTCTTCATACTACCTAGATATAGTTTTAAAACGTAGCTTCAACAGTGGAGTTAACATTATTTTGATAATCCTATCCGTTGATCAGCGAGACTTCGTTCACATGGTAACACCCGAGTACTAAAAAGTACAGGGTATTACAATCTACCCTCCTTAAAAGAATTTCATCCCCGAAATTCATTACTTCTATCTTAAATGGGAATGAGTGTGATCCATTTTTCCATATCTCTAAGCATTTACCATTTTTCCCGTTAAGTATGTTTGTATGCGCAAGTGTTCAGGACTGTCTACTAGGACTGGGGTTGTTACATCTTCGTACAAGTGATAACTGCAACGTAATTGAAAGTAGTGGGGAGAATGTATTATCTACAAGATGCAACATGGTTGTGAATAATGAGTCCAAGCTATGACACCAAAGGCTTGGATATGTCCACTACCGAAACTTAGCTAAGCTAAGCTCAAAAATTTTGGTGAGAGGCCTTCCAAAGATTCGAATGGAAGAAAAAATTGTATGTGGTGATTGTCTCAAGGGCAAACAAATAAAGGTTAGACATAAAAAAGACAACCACCGTAGCAACTTCTAAACCACTTGACTTATTGCATATGGATCTAGTGGGCACCACCAAAGTTGAGAGTCATAATAGAAAAAGATATTTCCTGGTAGTGGTAGATGATTACTCCAGATTCACTTGGGTCGCTTTTCTTCGAAAAAAATCTGATGCATTTGATGAATTCGTGATTATGGCAAAATGACTCCAAAATGAGAAAGGATATTGCATAAATTGTATCAGGAGTGATCACGGTGGGGAGTTTGAGAATGATCGATTCCAAAGGTATTGTGATGAGAGTGGAATTCGACATGAATTCTCAGCCCTAAAAACACCATAATAGAACGAAGTGGTTGAAAGAAAGAATTGGGTGTTGCAAGAAATGGGCTTGGTTATGATGAATAGAAATAACATGGCCAAAAGCTTCTGGGCCGAAGCAATTAATACTGCCTGCTACATAATCAATAAGGTATATCTTAAAGCAGGTTTAAATAAAACTCTGTATGAGTTGTGGTATAAAAAATAGCTTAGTGTGAAATATTTTTGTGTCTTTAGTAGTAAATGTTATATTATTAAAGACAGAGAACAACTAGGCAAATTTGAATCTAAAAGTGACGAAGATATTTTTCTAAGATATTTCCCAAATAGTCGTGCTTATAGAGTGTACAATTTAAGTGTTGGGGATTTGTATTGTGGAATCACATAAATCTAGATCTAGGATAGCAATCCAATGATACCAAGCACACACAAGAGAATACAGATTTAACATGGAAAAAATCACGGTACAAAGCGACAGATCTCTACTATGAAAATAGAAATTACAAAGAAAGATGACTTATCCGATTCGAACAACCTCAAATCTCACCCTAGCTACACCCTTTAGAAACTCTAAAATCCTTTTAGGAACCCTTGAAAATCCTTTAGAAAGCCTTAAAATACTTCTTAATCCCGCATACACCCCTTTATATAAGTTTAGAAAGAAGTAGAATCGGAATAGAAAATAAAAATCGTAAAATCCACGTTTCCGTAGAAAATCTGCATAAAATCTTTAATGTATTGAAGGTCCATTGATGCTATCGAAAATGGACCAAAACTGAAAAATTTTAAAAATTATCGATGGCATCGAGCAACCTTCAATGTCATCGACAGACCCACAGATAGATTTAAGACATATGTCCATAATAATCTCCACCATGTCTTCAATCTTTATCCGAGTAGCTTCTTGTCCCCTTCTCTTGTCTTTGTATCTCATCATAGATTCATCAACGCTTCTCTTGCACACTACGTCCTTCTTTTACGCCATCGCCAAGCCCAAAGAAGCTACACAAAACTTGAACTTCTCTGCAGGAACATTCTTGTTGATCATGTCTGCCGGATTTAAATCTATATGCCTTACCACCTTTACTCTTGTCTTTCCAAAAGAAAAAATATAGTCTTCTTAACATCTCACCACCACCCATTATTACTTACCGAGGTACTTGCTCACAACACTGATGGCCTGTGAAATAACCGGTCTAATCCAGACCACGGCATACACTGCTAACCGTATTCCAATAAAGGTCATGAGATATCCTACTTTTCCTCATCTGTTTTGGGACAAGTCCTGAGGAAAACTCGAGGAGTGATACATAAGGAACGCTCTGCGACTTTTCTTAGCCCATCATATTCTTGATCAATACCTACACATAAGGTATTTTTCCTATGATTACTAAAGCCTACTCCTCTTTCAGTCTCAATGCCGAGAACCATCTTTACATCCCCCTTATCCTTCATCCTGAATATCCCACTTAACCGAATCTACAGTATATTGATTTCAGACATATCATAATTGGTGATCTACATGTCATCAATTCCTAACTCACCATGAAGGAATCAAATCACTGCCTAGGCGACAGGTTAAACCACGACCTCCTGCAAAATCTTTTCTTAGCCCCTTTAACTTCGAACTGCTCTAGTTGCTTCATGCATATCTGCTATTCACTTTTTCTTACAAAAGTGTAGACTCCACATCCATCCTTCTAGCTCAAGATCATATTAGCCTACCAACACCAATCACGGATCTAATAGACACCTGCTATACCATTGACACGAATATCTCTGAGAAGTCGATTGCTTCTCTCTGAGTATAACCCTTCGCTACCAACCTTGCCCTGTATATATGTTGTATCCTCCTAAAGATTCACCTACATCTAACCACTTTCTGGCCCACTGGAAGCTCTACTAGCTCCCATATGACGGTCTGGTATAACGAATCCATCACATTGCCTATACTCACATTCCACTTCTCAGCACCAGGCTTACCTAGAGCCATTAGAATAGAAGATGAATCCCTTGCGATGTTGGAGTCATCCTTGTACCACGCTGATATCATGCGATCATGATGTGTGATTCTTCTTACAGGTGGTTGCTCCACCTGTTATGTATCCCTGTCTGCGAGTCTCAGCCTTCTTGCCCTGCCCTCTCATGTAGTCATGCCCAACATACTACACATGTGCAGAGGTGGAATCCGTTACATCTACTGCAGCTCTACTTTTTGAAGTGATCCCGATCAACTTGTACAAGTTATCGAGTCATTGCACTTTCATGAATACTCGTGCCTCCTTAGACACCTTAAGGGCACTATTAATTCCTGTGTACTTACATTCTTTTACCTTAAGTACACCAAGAGAATTCAAATCAGGAACGTGCCTGACATCAGTAAAGGTACGCTCCACCCCATCAAACATCATGATGCGCACCGTACACCTGTCCACCATCGCACTCCCTGTACCTGGTGAACCAGCTCCGATGAGGAGTCATGTGAAAAGATGGCCCTGTGTATAGCATCCAACGTCCTTACGATCATCGTATGGCCGCCTGATAGTAGACAAAGACAAAACATTACCATCACATTCACTCGATCCATCTGACGTGGTAACATTGGCCTTCATGTAGGAAGCCTTAAAATCTTCTCTCTTTGATTTAGGATTTTCACAATTCTTCTTCATATGTCCTTCCCACAATTCCAACACTTTACCTTTCCTTTACCCTTACCCTTGAATTTAGATCTAGAACCTGAAGAACCCGTACCTTATTCAAAATTCCTACCTCTTGTAAACAGTGTCCCCATGTTACCATTTAGCTTTCTCATAGCCTTTTCTTGAAGGGCTGAGAAAATGGTGTCAATACTCAGAGTTTTATTCATGATGCACATAATGTCCTTGAATGACTCAAACGACGCCGAAAGAGAATTCAGCAACATACATGCTTGTTCTTCATCTTTCATTACTTCCTCCATATTCAGCAATTTGCAAGATAATTTATTAAAGTTGCTGATGTGAGCCTCCAGATTTTAACACTCTGCCATCTTGAAGTTATACCACTACAGCTTCAAGTGTAGGCGATTTTTTGAGAATTTTTTCGTATAAACATCCTCTAACTTCGCCCATAACTTAGCCACAGTTTTCTCCCTCATGACGTTGTAGATAACTTCATCCGTGAGATATAAACGGATCGATGATAATGCCTTCTTATCAAGAGTATTCCATTCATCATCAGTCATAGTAGACTTTCGCTCCTCAAGAGTACCATATTCGCCTTGTTTGATTAAGGAACTCATCATCTTAATCTTCCATAACTCAAAATTATTTTTCCCTGAGTACTTCTCAATATCATACATGGTGCTTGCCATTATTACTAATCCCTTAGATTCAGATTTGTGCCCCAACAATTACTTTCATACCACTTGTTGGGAATTTGTACTACGGAGTCACACAGATCTAGATCTTGGATAACAATCCAATGATACCAAGCACACACAAGAGAACACAGATTTAAAGTGGAAAACTCTTTCAGGAAAAAACCATGGCCCAAAGCGACAGATCTCCACTATGAAAATAGAAATTATAAAGAGAGAGGACTTACTCGATTCGAACAACCTTGAATCTCACCCTTGCTACACCTTTTAAAAACTCTAAAATCCTTTTAGGAACCCTTGGAACTCCTTTAGAAAGCCTTAGAATGCCTCCCAATCCTACATACACCCCTTTATATAAGTCTAAAAAGAAGTAGAATCGAAATAGGAAACAAAAATTGCAAAATCTGCGTTTCTGCAAAAAATCTGCGTAAAATCTTCGATGTCATCGAAGGTCCATCGATGTCATCGAAAACGGACCAAAACTGTCCAGCGACCAGGGGTGAAAAATTTTGAAAATTATCGATAGCATTGAGCAACCTTCAATGTCATCAACGACTAGCTTCAATGTCATTGAAGACTGGTTGATGTCATCGACAGACGAACAAACAGATTTAAGACATCTGTCCATAACATTAAGGACATTTACTATTCAAGAATATATCGATGTGGTTGTTGATGACCAACCTTATGACAAAAATAGTCTTTTAATTGATATAGAGGATGATGTGGATTCATGCA
Source organism: Magnolia kwangsiensis (assembly GCA_037074715.1). NCBI lineage: Eukaryota > Viridiplantae > Streptophyta > Magnoliopsida > Magnoliales > Magnoliaceae > Magnolia > Magnolia kwangsiensis. The sequence goes on along the minus strand of CM073578.1, from coordinate 22,048,633 downwards.
TTATAGGTAAATCAAATAACAAATTCACATCTTTTAATGAACCTCAGTCATTGAATAACATACCATTCATTAAGGATCATCCTCTTAATCAAATCATCAGAGATCCTAATAACGATGTGAAAACTTAACGTCAACTTGAGGGTATTTATAGTAATTTTAGCTTCACCTTAAAATTTGAGCCCTAAAATGTTATAGAAGTGCTCCAAGATGAATATTGGATTGCTGCTTTGTAAGATGAGGTACAACAATTTAAGAGAAATGAGGTGTAACAGCTAGTTCCCAGGCTACTTGATACAACTATCATCGGAACCAAATGGATCTTAAAAAATGAATCCGATGAATCTAAAAACGTGGTAAAAAATAATGTAAGACTTGTGGTGCAAGGATATTCACAGATAAATGGCATCAATTTTGATGGAACATTTACCCTAGTCGCGCGTCTTGAGTTTATAAGGATTCTCATGTCTATTCCATGCACTTTACATTTCAAATTGTTTCAAATGGACGTCAAAGAAGCCTTTCTTAATGGTGTACTTGAGGAAGAAGTATATGTTGAACAACCAAAGAGATTTTTATATCCTAAGTATCCTCAACATGTATATCAATTGAATAAAGAGCTTTATGGTCTTAAATAAGCACCCGGTGCATGGTAGGAGCATTTGACGCAATTTCTTCTAAACCACCAATTTTGTAGGGGAAGTGTTGATAAAACACTATTTACGCAAAAGATAGAGAATTCTTTACTCATTGCCTGATTTATGTGAATGATATAGTCTTTGGATCCACTTATGAAGATGTTACTCGTAATTTTGCCGAATTAATGAAATCTGAATTCAAAATAAGCATGGTTGGTAAGCTGAATTTCTTTCCAGGGCTACAAGTAAAGCAAATGCATAATGAGATATTTGTATATCAATCAAAATATGCAAAACATCTAGTAAAAATATTTGAACTTGTATCTAGATGCACTTTCCATACTCCCATGAGCACCGCACTTAAACTTTTCAAAGATGATAATGGTAAGAGTGTCGATCAACACTTGTATCACAGCATGATAGGTAGTTTACTATACCTTACAGCTAGTCGACTGAATATAACTTTTAGCGTTGGTGCATGCGCATGATTTCAGGCTGATCCAAAAGAATGACACCTATCAGCGGTTAAAAAAATTATCAAGTATGTGGCTGAAACTACCAATTTCAACTTATGGTACCCATTTGACACATCTACTATTATTGTCGGGTATTCCGATACCGATTGGCCTGAAAATATAGATGATCGTAAATTAACCAGCGGTGGCTGTTTTTATATCAGCAACTATCTTGTATCATGAAAAAGTAAAAAAACAGAAGTCAATATCTTTGTCTACTGTTAAGGCCGAATACATAGCAGCTGATAGTTGTTGTGCACAACTTCTTTGGATGAAGCAAATGTTGATGGACTATGGGATTGAATAATCCATAATGACACTTTTTTTATGATAACACAAGTGTCATTAATATCTCTAAAATTTCAATCCAATATTCAAGAAAAAAGCACATTGACATCCGACACCATTTTATATGAGAACTTGTCAAAGATAAGATTATTATGTTGGATCATGTGCCTACTGAGCGTCAACTTGCTGATATCCTAACAAATCCCTTGTATGCCAATAGATTTGGAGATCCCCAAAAATCTATTAGAATATGTGCGATCTGATATATTTTATAGTTCATGTGCATCTAATGATATATCTGAGGACATAGGATATGCTTATAATTTTAGTTATTATCATTTTGTATAAAATTTATTGAGTATACAAGTTGATAAGTAGGTATTTTATTTTGTACATCTCCTTAATCTATTCGAAGCATTTAAAAAATTATAAAACTCTTGCTTCGATGTCTCATTCGATGACATCAAATTAGATTTGATAACATCGAAGATATACCAAGAACTGAAGCGTCGGACATTACTTGCTGTCATTAAACACTTCCTCGATGACATCAAATTCCGGATGTTCGATGTCATCGACCCGACTTATATGACATCGAAGCATCCCAACTTATAAAAGAGCAGGTGAGTGCGAAAGTCCCCATTTTGGATTTCATTTTGGGCAGTAATTTTTTTTCCTTCCGGCTCGGTGGTGTCGTGGTGCTCGTCCTGGGTTCAAATCAACTCCTATCTTAGTAAATCTTTCCTCTTTCCACTCCCCTTTCATAAATATATTGGATTTTGGTTTGTCCTTATTCCTAGGGTTTCTGTCATTTCTCTAGGAATTTTTATTTTGAACTATGACAAAGGACAAAGGGACAACTCCTGTCGTTGGGGAAACCTCATGACCAACTAGAAAAAAGACCTTGACGCCTAAAGAAAGGACCAGATCCCCTGCGGCATCATCGAATCAGGGTTCCCCTGCCTCACAGCATGGTAACCCTACCCGACAAACTCTCATTGCTCCTCCTATTGATTCTCCTCACGGCCAACTAGAAAAAAGACCTCGGTGCCTGAAGAAAGGGCCAAAGCCCCCACGGCATCATCGGAACAGGGTTCCCCTGCCTCACGACGTGGTAACCCTACTCGACAAACTCCCGTTGCTCTTCCTGCTGATTCTCCCATTGCTCCTCCAAGTGCTATTTTGCTTGCCAAATATTCAAGGAGGTAGCTTGTACATGAGCGACGGGTTAATGCTGAGTGCATCCAACCCTTTGAGATTGAACCTCTTTTTGCTGCAGTAGATTGGACCCCTTTGTTGAATTTTAAGGGTGTTAGTCAAGATGAACAGGTCTATAGGTTTATTACACACTGTCATACCCCTGTTATGGACCCACCATCTGTGTCCATTACTGTTGGACACTCCACCTTTGTCATCATGCCTGACATAGTTGCTAGTCAGTTTGGCCTTACATTGTCTCCAATATGTCTGTTAGAAATGGACATTGATGACCATACTATTCGTTCTTTAATGACCAAATTCATGTGCTATGGTAGAGACGTTCCCTGGCACCAAGGCAATGCTCTCAAAACCATGTACATGCTTCTTAAATATTGGGTCTTCCATGGCATCTTCTCCACGAATGTCTACCTACATGGAACAAATCGTGTTGATCTTAATCCTTTTATGCTAATAGTTTTATACAGTGTTGCATTAGGGGTTAAGTTGTGTCTTCTGTCCTTAATTGTCCACCAACTCGCCATAGTTGTCCATAGTACAAGACCAACTCATCTTCTGTTTGCACATCTCATCTGCATCATGAGCCAAGAGCCAGGCTTACCTGTCACCAATGATCCCGAGCGCCCTTGACAACATTTTAACAAATTGAACATCAAGCGGATGGATTTGAAATATCACCCGATTACAGGTGAACAATAAGGGGATGAGTTGCAAGCCGAGACGAAAATAGGAGAGGCAACAGCTCTTACTGAGGATGAGGAACGAACACCGTCATTCATTCCATCGACTTCTGACTCAATGCATGTGCAACGCTCCAAGTGACATCAGGATCCTGATGGTACAACTCTTCGTGGGCAGGCATGTCTTGAAGATCGATTTGATCGTTAGGAGGAACGTATGATGCGCATAAAGGAGAGACTCTCAGGACTAGAGCAAATGGTAGCGGCCCCGCAATGTACAGCTCAACACGTTGTAGACTTACTGACTTGCTGCTATGATGAAACAATTCCTCATGATGCAAGCCCTGCCCCATAACATATTTTTATTTTTCATCATATATCTGTGTTTATTGGTTGAACTTAGGGCATATATATCTTTTTGGTTGCCTTAAGTTTATGTGTGTATGTGATGATTATTAAACTTCTTTTTACGTGACTTACTTCTGATCTTGTTCATAGATGGGATACACGTTTTTGGATAATGTTTTTAGATTATTTTATCTATGTTAGGCTTGGGCATTTATTATTATCATTTTTAAATGATATCTATATATGTGTCTGCCTTTATATCTCAGCTTCCTCCATATTGATTCTACTAAGCACTTTAAATGCTTCAACTTCAGTTATATAATGATGTATTCCTATGTACTAACCCCTTACCAATGACTGACAAAAAGGGAGAGATTAATCCCACCATTATGTTCCTATGAGTGTATGGTTAAAATAAATGATGATGCAGGATGATAGAGGGACCAACAGCTCAAGCAATACAATTGTGTAATTGTTCAGTTTTAGAATACAATTCTGTAAAATTGTGTAATGATGTGTACATATAATTTAATTTACTGTTCCAAGTATTCTAGGTGTTTTGTTATGTAATTGACAAAAGAGGAGATTGAAAGTGCCTTTGTTCAGTGAGCCCCATAATGAAATGACCACAAGATACAGTCCCAACACAATGAATGAATCAAGATGTTAAGGTAAATTAAACCTCATATCCCATGACCAAAACACCTCAAGTATATAATACTTATTAAAAAAATACTCTAATCTATTAAAAAAGTAATAAGGAAAATACGTTTTATAGATTAGGTAATAGAAAACTAAGTTGAAAAAACATATGAAATTCTATCAAGTTTTCTAATTCATTCGTGTCATTGAACACTACTCGATGACATTGAACATATATGTTCGATGACATTGAAGGTGACTTGATGCCATCGAATAAGTGTCTCGAACTGTCCAGTAACCACATAACATCTTGGACCAAAAATTTGATAACATTGAACTTGTCTCGATGACATCGAAGACCAACCTTCGATGACATCGAAAGCGATTCGATGACATCAAAAAATGACACTCAGATGTCCAACAAGCTTAAGCAGAAATTCACTTGAAAATTTCAATGACTCGAACAATTGTTCGATGACATCGAACATCAACCTTCATTGACATCGAAGGTATCTCGATGACATCGAGAATTGAGCAAATTATGTCCAGTAAACTCTGGAGGAAAAAACACTTAAAATATTCGAGGAATCAAACTGGATTCGATGACATCGAAATTCAAATTTCAATGACATCGAATCACGTTCGATGACATCGAATAAAGATAGAAAAAATCTAACAATTTTTAAACATTTTTCAAACAAAAATCTCGTGTCATCGAATTGCTATTCGATGACATCAAAGGCAGCCTTGGATGTCATCAAACCTAATTTGATGAAATCAAATGTAGAAAGAATTTTTTCGTTTTATTACTGCTTGGACTTTTGCCTATATATCTGAAAGGTTGCTTTCTTAGTTTGTACTGATAAAAAGAGTGAGCTCTGAGAGAGTAATTGCTTACCCACCATCATAAACCTTTTTCTCATGAGAGTTCATCCTTCAACTATTTCTTAAATGTAATCATTGAATATTCAATAGATTGAATTGGAGAATAAACTTCACCATTCGAGGATCCTCCAACAACTTACTTAATGACAAATCATTGTGCTAAAATCTCCTAAGTGCTTAATACCCTAGAATCACTCTCTTTCTCTCAAGGATCTATATTCTTTAAAGAGTAGATTCTCCTAAAACCTTGACCCAACTCCGACGACTTGGATTGGGAGCGTCTACAGTGCTGCGTTTCAATAGAATTGAAGATTTTTCGTCATCAAGGAAGACCATCTTCATCATGTGCTAGAAACGGGACTCACCTGCGTTCAAGTGGGTGTTTAGAGTTCATAGAATCTAAAGATCTTTCACTGTGTATGATTGGTTTTTAGGTTGTATTTCACAAACACACGAAGACCTTTGCAGGCCATCGACGAGAGAATATGTATAGAGTCTTTGTGTAGGATTTATAGTGCCTTGTGTAAGTATGATTGATTGTCTCGTGTAAACATGTATGGTTGCCTTGGGTAGGCAATTCCTTGTGTAGGATATATGTTTCTTGTGCAGGTTGTTAAGGTTTACAGTTAACCTAATTTAAAACCATCACGTAGTTAATCCAACACACTCTAGGGTGGAGTGAGTTAGCCAGGAGTGGAGTAGGCACATGGTCGAACCACTATATATTGTTGTGTTTGTGATGTTTTTTGTATTTTTGATTTAACTGATTAATATGTATAAATGTGATATATTTATATTTTGTTGAACTTAGATCTCTTCAATGCCTTAAAACATAAATGTGAATAATTCTCTGATGATCTTATTGAACTAAGTTTAAATTGCTAAATATTACATAATAGAAAGATCAGAATTTTAAAAAAGTCCAATTCATCTCCCTCCAAGGCACTTAGACCAATTCCATACTTCTACTATAGTGGTTATACCGTAATTTCAATAACACCTTAATCTCCTTCATCAAGCAATGTCACCAATAATAATATCCCTTTGCAATTGATTTCAATTGGAAAGTCTTAACATCATTTCAAACCTCAGTGGGTGTCACGGTCATTTGATTGACCAAAAGTAATGAAACGTCACGGCAGTGGTATTTATTACTAAATAGGGAATTTGAAAATGGCCGAAACAGATACCGGCGTATGCAAGTGCTGCTATGTAAAGTCATAATTTTACTCCATGATGCATCCAGAGGGCTGATTAATTTGAATCACTTATACAACAAATAAGAAAATTATAATTTGCAACTGCATGCATATCATCTACATGATTTGCCGGAGTATGGAGTTTTCTTCTCACGCAGGACTGTATAAGCCATTGGCCCTTTTAATCAATGTCATTGGCCACCGGGAGAGCGTCTGAGACCCTTCAATCCTTGTGATTTATGAAACACCACCCATCTAGAAAGGACTCAGTAGATGGGCCATCTGGCCTTCAACATAGCACGAGATGAACATCTCTATCATATCAAATGGGCCCCACGCCTTTACAAATCCTATCCCATCAAAGGTACAATCCTATCAAAGTAGGAAGCAGATTGGGTAGCGTATTGAGCAAACTCTGTGGGGTCCACTGTGATTTATGTATTTTATCCACTCTATCCATTCATCTTACTAGATAATTTTATATATTTGGTAAAGAAATGAAGTATATCCAAAGTTTAAGTGGACCAAACTACAGAAACAGTGTGAATTGAAGTCTACCACAAAAATTCATCAGGCTACAACTTTGAATTAAGCTTATATTTGTTTTTCCTCTTCCTCTATATCTTTATAATCTTGCGAACCATCACCGCAAGGTCCAAAAAGGTTTAAACGGTAGAAATGATTATGTTACCACATTACCTGTGGTGCAGTCCACTTGATATTTATATATAATCCAATTTTGGGATAATCAAATAAAATGGTCTGGAAAAATGGATGCCCAGCGTCAGAGTCCAGTCAGTTCGAAAAAGCGTACGGAGTAACTCAGAACGCAATCCGATCTTATCGAACTATACACGCGTTTTCGATTCTGACAACTAGACACTATCTTATGCAATCCAAGCCATTGATCTGATGCCTTGAATGGACTTTTCTCCAAAAAATTCTTCAAGAAAAGATATCATCCTTTCATTTTGATCCCCACAAAAACAAACGGATTAGAAGAGGAATACACTACCAGTCCAAACTCAACCGAAATAACATATGAGAGATATTCAACAACTATCTATCCATCTGTGGGCCCAACAAATCAATGGTCCTGATTACCAAATCATGGGCTCCACTTATCAGAAATGAAAACTCACGTACACTGCAAGAGACATGGTCGCGTACCATGCAATTCTTCCGATCGAAAGTAATCTGAACCTCTTGTCCATTTGGCACTCCACATTTTCCCCATGTCTTCCCTCGTTCACCACATCGGCACCCTGGCGCAAGATATCCAACCCGGCGCAATCTCATGAACTCCCATCCCCGACTCGCCTCCCAATTCCGGATCTTGCACCCCCACTTTTAGTAAAAACCCACCCCTCTAATCTCTCATTCTTTCACCAAAAATCCAAACAGAATGATGGGCCCTGAAAATCATCACCCCTTTGAAGACTCTCATGTCTTCGCATCGCGCGAAGAGATGGAAAATCTCAACCTCGACGACAACGACGACCACAACAACCACAGCGGCCGCTCCCAAATCAACTCCTACGCCGAAGACTACCGGAGCGCCATGTCATCGATCTCTGATCTCCACCACCCGCTATCATCATCGCCATCACTGGCCCCATCCGTTGTAGTTACCCGCAGCGACAACAGCAATAGCAACAATAACGATAACAATAACCAAAACAACTACAGCGATCCTTTACTGTCGCCGCCTTCCCCTATAAATTCCCCAAAGGAACCTCCCTTTTCGGATACTTCCTACCTCGATCCCCCTTCCTATGCTGACATCATCTTCAGCCCCTCCAACGGAAGATCGCCCTCGCCGTCTGCTTCTTCGACCTCCGAATACATCAAAATTACGGTGGCTGACCCTCAGAAGGAGCAGGAAATGACGAACTCCCTCGTCCCTGGGTCGAACACCTATGTCACTTATCTGATCACGACGCGGAGTAATATGCCGGAATTTGGCGTGTCGGAGTCGAGTGTCCGTCGCCGGTTCAAAGACGTTGTGACGTTGGCTGACCGGTTGGCGGATTCCTACAGGGGGTTCTTCATCCCGCCTCGGCCAGACAAGAATGTGGTCGAGAGCCAGGTCATGCAGAAGCAGGAGTTTGTGGAGCAGCGGCGGACCGCGCTGGAGAAGTACCTGTGCAGGCTGGCGGCCCACCCGGTTATCAGGAAGAGTGAGGAGCTGAGGGTGTTCTTGCAGGTGCAGGGAAGGCTACCACTGGCGCCGACCACGGACGTTGCGTCACGAATGCTTGATGGGGCCGTGAAGCTGCCACGACAGCTGTTTGGGGAGGCGGCCGCAGGGGCCGTCCAAGTGCATGAGGTGGTGCAGCCGGCGAAGGGTGGTAGGGATCTGTTGAGGATCTTTAAGGAGCTGAAACAGTCAGTGGCGAATGACTGGGGGGGTGTGCGGCCCGCCGTGGTGGAAGAGGATAAGGAGTTTTTGGATAGGAAGGAGAAGATGCAGGATCTGGAGCAGCAGCTCAGCAATGCGTCGCAGCAGGTGATCTGTCAGCCTATCTATATATTTTTTTCTTTTCCTAGAAAGAATGTTTGTAGAAATGACAGATCTGACTCGGATATACCATGAATAAGATATAGAGAAATGCTACATTTCATGGAAGACAAATGCATGGCCTGAATTAGGAACATTGGTGTGATAGATCGGTCATGCCGAGATTGGTGGAAGATTTGTTATGGGCATGGCATGGAGGAGGCGTTGGAAAGGATTAAACAGTCTTATGGCAGATGCTTATTATGGCCGTATTATGGGTCATTTGGGGTACCAAAAATGGTCGTTGTTTCCGTAATGTGGAAGTGGGGGTGAATTAAGTGATATCTAAAGTTAAAAGGTCAGTATCTGACCCAATGGGGTTTGGGCGAGCGGCCATCACCCTGGGTTTGCTCCTTACAGGTGTGGGTTTGACTCCCCTACTCAGCATTACCCGATACACGTGGTTGTGGGTGATTGCATGTATCCGCAAGGAATAGTCTCGCCTCAAAAGGGACAGGGACACCTTGTGTCTTCAGAAAAAAAAGAAGGTCAATATCAAAATGGGTGGTTTATGCAAAGGCAGCCTCGACAGCCCTCTCCCCTAGTTGTTAGTTAGAGTTTTGTTTGGGCTTGTATTCTTTTGTCACTTTGTGAGCTTCTCAATAAAATTTCATTTATCTCTTTTAAGAAAAGGGAGATGGAGGCACATTGACAAAAAGGAGCCCTCAAACGCACCCGAACACACCTGCAAATCTCAAGACCTCTTCTTTTGACGTATGGATACCCAATAACCCACTCTCAAGGCTATCAACTTTGAGACCTGATACGACTTTGAAGCACCTAATGATTTTTCGCAAATTGTCCATTGGAACTTCAACATCGCAAAAGAGAACCTGGCGCTAGCCAATTGGATGTGTGAAATCTGAATTCTGGCATTAGCCACTTGAAATCCATGAATAAGACTAGTCTCTTGCCCTTTGTCAAGCATCTTACTTAGAGCTTTTGCTACAATCAGGAAAAGAAATGGAGAGAGAGTGTATCGCCCTGTCTAAGCCCTCTCTTTGTGTTAAAAAACCTTTCAAGGATCCATTGACCAGAACTGAAAATACTGCCAATTGAATGCATTTTTGAACCCACCATCCTTTTTTGCTCAAAGCCCATTGAGCCCGGCATACAGTCCGAAAACTCCTACTTGATGTGGCCATAAGCCTTCTTGATATCTTAGCTTATGCACGATACCTTGTTGGCTTTCCTTGTGCTACAAATCGATGCACTCATGAGCCATAAGCGCACTATCCATAATCTATTTATTTGCTACAAGCACACCTTGGTTTTTCGAGATGACATTCGCAAGAAATGCCCGACATCTTGTGGCAAGGACTTCTGCCAAAATCTTATATAGGCTCCCCTATATGACTTATTAGTCTAAAATCTTTTAAACTATCCACCCCTTCAACCTTTGGAATAATGGCAATGAATGAAGCCCCCAAGTCTGAGAATAACTACCCTTTCTTAAAGAAATTTGAGATAAAGTTAACCAAATCTCCCTTTACCATGCTTCAAAAGGCTCGAAAGAAGGCCAAAGGGTAACTGTGACCGTCCGCGCCTGGAGCATTATTCCAACTTAGATTGTCCACTGTCTCTTTAATTTCTTCCTTGGTAAATTGCTTTTCAAGGAGCTCTGCTTGCACCAATTCATTCTTTTGCACCCATTTTGAAAAATCCCTCATGCTTTGGGTGATGCAATTGTCACTAGATTTCTTGTGAGCGGATATGATCGCAGTGAAATCACCCTCACATCACAGCATTCTCCACCTTCCGTGAATAGAGCTGAGCTCCTCCCACAGTAAATACTGTTGCTCGGCTCGACATGGCCCATAGGTTGCCATGAACAACCAAGAAAAACCCGAAGCTACATCCACATCCCTTAAAAGCACAGATATAGTGAATCATCTACTCCACTAGTCCTCTCTAGCCCACACGTTAGTATTCCAAGCCACCACAATTGCCCCGACAGAGTTGATCACATCCACCACAATTGCCCTAGTAGAGTTGATTGCGTCTAGGGACTCCCAATCTTCCTGAACCCCTAGATTGATTGCAATATCTTTGATCAAAGCTTTGGAGCTTGGTTTCTTTTGGCAAATTAGCTGAGCCTTGGCCCTTCTGCAAATTTCTTTTACTTGGGAGCCTTTTTTGCCCGCACCTCAGGCCCTTGACATTCCAATTGAGCATCTTCATTGAGAGACCATTCTCACCCCTCTCCCTTATGCAAAATTGTGGTATTGGATTGGTGAATTTTGGGGATTAAAGGTTAGGATTTGGGAAAATTGAGAAATTAGGATTTATAATTGGGGAATTTGTGGATAATTGTGTATACGGAGCTTTGGGCTAAGAGGAATTGAATGGTTTTGGCTTTGATTTATATTTTTTTAAAAAACAGCTTATATCTAGACATAGGTAAATTCTAAAATTTATTATATAAAATTGAAAAATTGCACCTGGCGGCGTGCGCCTAGGTGGGTGCTCCTAGGTGTTTCAGGTGCTACTGGGGCAGTTGCACCTAAGGTGCGCATGGTGCCTTTCACTACACTGGCATAAACTTAGTGTGTGTACTAAAGCTGCCTGCACTGCGTGATCCTGCCCCTCATGTGCCACATTTTGGAGGAAGTAGCTTTATCATGTGCTCATCATACCATGTATGTGAGTGACCTTTGATCCGGGTAACTATAGGATGCCTCCTCAGATCTTATTATCGGTACGGGTTGCATGTTGCACATGATGCATCGTTTGTATTAGTTGCAAACTTGGTCAATTCAGGATCGAAAATCTGATATTGCATCAAGTTGTATAAAACCGTGATTCAAAATTTAAATCGTTAAGATCTTCTAATTCTTTGAGATCTGTTGAAATTTGAAAGCCTATCCATTGTGGGCCCATCAAATCAGTAGCATGGGCCTTGGGATCCACTATACATGTCTCTCTTTTTTGGGGAAGTATTTACTTTCTAAATTAGTTTTTATCCATCTTGTTCTGTCTAACGCTTATTATAATAGTTTTCATAACAATATCTTCCTCTTTGTTAACTGTACAAATTATTTTGGATCATGTAATATCTTAATGCCATTTTTTTAAAACTTCTGGGTGCAGGCTGAAGCACTTGTTAAAGCTCAGCAAGATATTGGAGAAACTATGGGAGAGTTGGGATTAGCGTTTGTCAAACTAACAAAATTTGAGACAGAGGAGGCTGTGTATAATTCTCAGAGAATACGATCTGCTGATTACAGACATGTGGCAACAGCCGCTGTTAAAGCAAGTAGGCTGTATCGGGAGTCAAATGCACAGACAGTCAAACATTTGGTAATTGTCTGATACTCTGAATTTGAGACTTCAACTGTGCTGGGTCATATTAGTCTGTAGAACCATGCAATTGGAATGCTATGCTTTTCATTGTGAGGCTTGTCTGTTGTTCTTTTGATTTCTTATACGATTTCATGTGTATGGCAGGATACACTCCATGAATATCTAGGATTAATGTTGGCTGTCCACAGTGCATTCGCAGACCGTTCCAGTGCTTTATTGACTGTACAAACACTTGTATCAGAAATATCTTCTTTGCATTCAAAGGCTGAAAAACTCGAAGCCGCATCATCAAAAATATTTGGTGGTGATAGGTCTAGGATCCGGAAATTGGAGGAGGCGAGAGAAACAATAAGAGTCACACAAGATGCTAAAAGTTGTGCAATCAGAGAATATGAACGAATCAAGGTAATTTTACCATGGCAACTGAACATTCCACTGTTTTAATTTTGGGACTTGTTTTGAATGATTGTTACTGTTCATCTGAAACCCTTCATAGTGCGTTGATGGGAAGTGTCGTGTCTAACTTTCTATATTGACGAGACAAACTTTAAGGAGCTCAGAATTCAAATTGGACAGTTGATCGTTAGCAATGAGTGTCATCATCAAGTTAGTTGCCTGACTAGAGATCGGAAGTAGATGGTTAACGATGAGGAGTGTCATCATCATTATCATCATCATTGTTCATCAACTAAGCGTTATCCCAACTAATTGGGGTTGGCTATACAAATCCTGTTTTGCTTGTCAAGATTCATGGGAAAAAGAAGTGGCCAAAGTTTGATGCCCACTGCCAACTGGATGCAACCCTACTTTACCTGGGCTTGGGACTGGCAGTGACAGTGCGAAACTCCCACTGGTGAGGGGTGTGATCCAAAACTAATCAAAGGAAAGAAGCCACATTACTTTCGTGGTCTCGCAATTCTGATACCTTCTCAGAATGAGAAGCATAAGAAAATATGTCTGGGCATTTCTTCTTTCTTTCTCAATGCTGGCCATCATAAATCCATCGAGTTTAAATATAGTTGTATCAATCTTTGAATCTAGAGGTTGTTGAAAATATCAATGTTTTATTTTTCAAATAAAAACAACTACCACAAAGCTAATTTATGTTTTATTAAATATCAAGGGGTATCGTTAAAATTTTGATAGCATTTTTTACTGATATAGCTGGTGCAAGGCTATCATGACGATGATGATAGCATTTAGATGTTTCAGTCTCTTGACTTTTTTGGGAGAATTACAAGTTCTGCACTCTCCTAGAGTCTGGACCTCCAGTCTCTTGCTTTGCACAACCATAGCTTCAAAATGCCAGCACAAGTTGAAAGGCTTGTACCTCGTTATTTAATTTAGGTAGTGACTTTGTTGCAAGAAATAAAAATAGTAATGCTACTCAAGTGCCAAAATTTGATTATCATCAGCTATGGTAGAGGCTCATGTTGACACCTCTCACATGCCAAAGTGGTCCCATCTAGCATTGATCCCTAGCCCAACTATTACATGCAAACCCGAAAGGGCGAGTGGGTAGAGTAGGGTTATTGAGGGGCAATTTCAAAGAGAACTGCTAAGCACGAAGCTCCCACGCACATGAAGTCACGCTAATATGTATGATGACTACATTGACCTAATGGAGTACATGTATAAACTTGGCCATTTAGAACTTCGAGATATCTGACATCTAATCTACCACACGTGCTTGATGACTGGCCTTGGATATCTCCTTAAAGCCTATGCTATTACATTTGGAAGTGGATTCTTGGAGACCGAAACACTAGGGATATCAAAGGTGACCCGACGTGGAAGGATTTGATTGGGCCACGTGACTCTGTTAGAGATGGGGCCTACACAAGGCATGTTTGAAAATTATTTGCTCAAGTATGTGCTTGCGTGATCCCCAGCTTTGATAGTGACATGTGGGCCAATCAAATCTTGCCATGTCTGGTCACTGGGGATATCGAGGATTCAAACGATGCAAAAGCAAGAAGTACCCTCCAAGGTTTGAAGATTTCAATTTTCAAGAATTTGTTAGAGCATAAACATGTGGTAGAATAGAACAAGACTTGGTGGATGTAATGGAAGCAGCTTGCATGGTGACTGATGCCAATCAGCCTGGAGAAAGTTGGCTTACTGATTCCCATCCTATCTTTAAACTCTAAACAGCTGTGCCCTTTGGGCCAGTCCCAAGTTACCATTTGAGCTACCATCAGAGTTTGCTCAAAATTTACTGTTTACCTTTCTTCCTATCCTACCCCCTTCGTCACCTGTCATTAACAAATTTTAGTCCATGATGCATCCAAGCTAGCCATCCAACTCTATAGCCTAAAATGCAAGCTGAGCCTAAACCTTATTTCACATGTAGCTTCTATACCTCATGCACACTAAAGAGTCCACATTCGACCTGCTGCCCCTAAACAGATCCTAATCCTTAATCATAGGCCATATAAACCCAAAGCCTTTATCCATGCAATCCCTTTCGAACCATGTACCTCTCAACTGCAATCTCTCTCACCTTTTTATTCAACTATTCCATCAGCTTGCAATATCCAAACCCTCTTACAACCCCTAAATTCCAAAAGCCGGCCCTTAGATCTCAAATTCAACCAATAGTCCCCTATCCCTCCATTAGAAAATTGCCTTTTATTGGCCTAAGTGCATAACCCATCCCTAGCGATTTCAATGGTTTATGGCCACAACTGGGTTCTCTTATAGTTATAGTCCCAAGATGGTAGGGGGGAATCATAGTGATGTTATGAGAGCATAAAATAGTTGACAAAATTAGACAATTTGGTAAGCAGATGAGTGCGATGAATGGTAGGTTGACCGTCCTAGAAGAGAACAGTAGGAGTAAGAATCCTAGCCATCAGTAACTGAGGGAAACTACTGAGGGATACATTTAGGGAACTGTTGTTGGTTTTGATACTGATAAACACAATGGATTGGATTTAAAGTTTTCAAAAGTGATAACGAGTTTTAGATTTGAGGATTGCCATCTATGATCAAAACATGTTTCAAAAACACAAAATACACTTCTCATAACACAAAATACACATCTCATAACGCGTAGAAAAATCTGTCCATTTTTTTGGTTGTCGATTTCTTAACATACAGAGCCTCATCCAGATCTGTTGTAGGTTTAGGAGGGTGAGAAGCCACGTTAGATCTTCTGGTATGGGCGAGGGCTGACCAGAGCTGTTCAAGAGTGTGCCATAGGCCCTAGGTGTGTGTACATGTGGAGGAGATGAGGTGGGGACACCCATTCTTCTCTCTCTCCTTCTCTTGTCTTCCACTCTATATGCTCTCTCTAGCTTGGGCGTCCAAGGGGGGTGAACATTCAGGATTTCTCTCTACACTCTCCCTCCCGCCTGCAATAGGATCTTATATAGGAGGATTTAAGGGTTCGAGGGGAGCACCATAATATGGCAGTCCATCACCTCATAGGACTTCTGTGTTCTCTATTGTGAAGGAAGCCTGCTTACCTTCCTAATTCATACCCCCCAACTACCAAATTTCTTTCACCATCCGCGTATCCAACCTCATGTTAATCTGATGCCACCCCAAGGTTTGGATCATCAAATTTTAAATGTTAAATCCCCATTAGGTTTGATTGAAACAAATCAATGGGTAAAACTCATTTTAATGGTTGAAAAGTGTCTTTTTTATTTTTATTTTTAATGACTTCCCCGCGGTTGCACACAATCACTTGTCAACCATGTGCATCGGGTAATTCATGAGGAGGGGAATCAAACTCGTGTTTGTGGGGAGTGAACCCACGATTGAAGCCCTTCACCCAATCCCGTGACGATTGAAAAATGTCGATTAGCCAATCAAAAACCATAGAAGCGCTCGCCAGCCTTTTAAACACCTAATGGTTGGTTCAAACCATAAGATCAACTCATTAATAATTGTCCCAGGTAGACCAAGTGGATCCAATATTGGATCATGTGGTCCTTGACATCCAACATTACCCACTTTTAGTAGCCATGCTGTAGCCTCGTAAATTGAGCTAAAATGTAAACAGTCAATCTATCTCGGTCCACATCCTGACACACCTCCTTAGGTCTAAGGATATGATGGAGCTACTGCAGACCGCAATTATCATTATAGTGTAGACATAATGGGTCTTCTGGTCTAGAAACTTGCAAGCAATCCCGCCAATGTAAGTAACCAAAGATCCATACAAGGGGATCATACGCGGCTTGTACATACACTTTTGTGAGGTATTTCTCCGTTCTTTTTATTTATATGAATAAAATAATTATGAAGCATATTGTAATCCATAGGACAACCTAAAACATGATACTGATTCTAACACTCCCCCTCAAGCTGACACATAGATATCGGTCACACCTAGCTTGGAACTAAGTAAAGAGAACCATGCATACGGCAAGGCCTTAGTGAGAATATCTGCAATCTGTAACTTGGACTGGATATAGGCTGTGGTAATCTCCTTAGAAGCAATCTTCTCTTTGATGAAATGGCAGTAAACTTATATGTGCTTAGGTCTGTCATGGAACTTTGGATTATTTGCAATGCGGATCGCTGCTTGATTGCTGCAATAGAACATTATAGGATCACCTGCAAACAACTGAATTTCTTGTAATAAGAACTTGAGCCATAAAAGCTCACAAATGGCATGGCCCATGGCTCTGTACTCAACCTTTACGCTGGAAAAGGTCACCACATTTTGCTTATTCGTCTTTTTTTTTTTTTTTGAAAGGTAACACTATTAGGGATTGAACCCTGGATTACACACACGCGCATGCACACACACACTGCATTATCTTTGCCAGCTCATCCAACGAGCATGAGAGACTGCATTTTACTTCTTACTCTTCCAAGTGACCAAATTCCCACCAACAAAAGTACAATATCCTAAAGTTGATTGCCTATTTGTGATGGAACCTTCCCAATAAGCATTAGCAAATGCTTGTATCTGAAGAAAACCATTAGCTCGATATATGATCCCTTGGCTATGTGTTTTCTTCAGATATCTGAGAATCTTGAACTGCCTCCCAATGAGGAACCATCGGTTGGTGCATATATCTACTCACAATGTTGATGGCAAACACAATATTTGTTTGGGCGATTATAAGATATATCAGCTTTCCAACCATCCTTATATATAGCTTTCCAACCATCCTTACACACACACACACACCTGGGTCACAAAACAACTCTCTGATCATCCAGCAATACCTTCTTGCTAGTCACAATAGGTGTATTAGCTAGTCTACACCTGAGCATGCTGGTTTCCTTTAGCAAATCAAAAGAACATACTTCCGTTGGGAAAGATTAATCATGGACTTTGATTTGACGAACTCAATCCCTAAGAAGTATTAAAGCAACCCCAAATCCTAAGTTTGAAAATGCTTATGGAGATACTTCTTAATCTTTGAGATGCCAATGTGTCACTCCCATGCAATGATGATATCATCAACATATACAACCAATGCTATCAATACCCTTATTACTGTGTTTCATGAAGACTAAGTGATCAAACCTTACTTTGATAGAAGCCATTAGAAAGCAACACCTTACTGTATTTGTCAAACCACGCCATTGGAGATTGTTTCAAGCCATAAATTGTTTTATGAAGTCTGCATACTTTCCCAGTCTCCCCCTTACCAACAAATCTGTGAGGTTGCTCCTTGTAGACTTCCTTAACCAAGTCCCCACGAAGAAATGCATTATTGACATCCAACTAATAAAGTGGCCAGTCCTCGTTCGCTACAATGGAAATTAACACTCAAATGGAGTTTAATTCGGCCACAGGAGAAAACGTCTCCTCATAGTCAAGTTCCTAATCCGTGTGTACCCCTCACTACCAGATGGGCTTTCAATCGCTTAATGGAAACATTTGGGTGATACTTGATAGTATAAACCCATTGACACTGCCCCTTTTTTGGCTGGCAAAGCAACTAGCTCCCACATGAGTTTTGTACATAGCAACTATCTCATCTTTCATGAATTTACGCCAACTAGGATGTACCGGTGCATATGGTAATTTGTGGGCATGGATACATGTGACAGGGACAGCAATATAGCATAAGCATGAAAACTGACTCAATTGATGATAAGAAATTAAATTAAATTTAGGATGTAGGGTGCAAGATTGAATGCCTTTTCTAAATGTAATCGGTGACTCAAAGTCAACATGAGTGGAGAATGGACCCATAGGTGAAGGAGAAGGCTGAGGGGTGTCAAAATCGGGAGGACCAACTACTTCTCCCGCAGGTGTTAGTAGGTCCTAAAATATCAACCATTGGGCTAGGAACTGCTGGCAAAATGTCCATGGAGGGTAATTCTCTCTCATCAACAAAAGTGGTGAAGTAGAAAGCATCCTAAAAAAACGTAACATCGGCACTAACATATAGATGACAAGCAATAGGATTGTAACATCAATATCCCTTTCGAGAATATCCATGAAACACACGCTCGACTGCTTGAGCATCAAATTTATCACTTTGAGGTTCAAATTTATGGACAAAGGAAGTGCACCTAAATACACAAGCAGGTAATGGGAAGGGTGCTAAGTCATGAAATAGGACAAAAAAAGGGCTTTTACTGTTTAATTCTACAAAGGGCAATCGATTAATGAAGTGTCATGCCATGAGAATAGCATGCCCCCAGAACCATTAGGAACACGCATATGGGCAAGAAGAGATCTAGCCACCTCTAATAGGTGTTGGTTCTTTCTTTTAGCTACACTATTCTATTGCGGGGTGTAGGCACATGGAGTCTGGTATAAATCCTTGGTGAAGTCAAGTATGCTTGAAGGAACGTGAATAGATACTCTATTGCATTATCTAACCGAAACATTGATATATTGGTTTTGAATCTCACTATGAAACATTTGAAAAATGTCAAAAACCTCAGAATGATCTTTCATCACATACACCCAAGTCATCTGTGAGTAATCATCAATAACGATAATAAAATATCGAAAATCATTTAGACTTAGGATATGAATGAGATTCTACACATCAAAATGCACCAAATAAAAAGGAACAGAACATCTAATCTCATATCTTGGAATAAAAGTAGAACGGCGGTTTTTGGCTTATTGACATGCCTCACAATTAATTAAACTAAGTGAAGACAAAGAAGGAACTATAAGTTTTAAGGATGCCAAAGAAGGATGACTTAATCAACTATGCCATTGTAGAGGTGATGGAAGAGCATGAATTGTAGCTTCAAAGATCCTAAGATCAAAGTACTAAAGTCCACATGATTCATGACCCACAGTAATGTGCTCCTTGTTTGTAGGTCCTGAAATAAACAATGAGGATGATAAAATGTCATTGAACAATTTAGGTGCTTTGTTAATTTGCTCATAGATATCATGTTAAGAGGCAAGTTGGGGACATAAAAAATTGAGGGTAAGGATAAATCGGAACTAGGGCTTGCAACACCCTTACCTGGGACCAAATAAGGATCCATTGATAAGGGTAATAGAGGAATGAGATGGTAAGATATCTAACTGGGAAAGGTAATAAGATGTACTTGTCATATGATCCGTGTTCCCTGAGTCAATCACTCAAGGGGTGGAGTCAGATGATGCAACATAAGCGCAAGGTAGCAAGGAGTAAAGACACACCAAGCTCCTATTTATACTTTATACCGTCTCTATTAGGCAATATAACTAGCGTACGGATATTTGATAATCCACTTATCAGATCACCCTTTGAGCTGGGCATAATGCTCATAAAGATTCGTTCCTTGTCTCATTGTACAAATCTCCTGAAAGATGTCATCAAGGCGTTGTGTATTTTTCTTTGTCAAGTTTAACTGTTGTAAATTCTGTCATACTTCTTTTGCAGTTCCATGACACATTACAGTGGTATACACTGTCTCATCCATACTCGCATATAACCAATTTATGACTTGGGCATCATCCTCACTCCGCTAAAGATATGACGCTGTTCCCCCAAAAGGACTATGACCTGTCAAGTGTTTAAGCATCATGTTGGATTTCAAGAAGAGCTTGATAGATCGTGCCCAAAGGGGAAAATTTGACATCCTTTTGAGTTTAATTGAGGTTATTTGCTGAAGGTAAGTTTTCAAATCATGCTTCACATCTGTGCTTGTGATGGGCAGTGCTTTCGTCTTCTTTTTTGAATCTGCACGTTCGTCGGAGGCGTTGCTTGTGTATAGATATGGGCAAAAGGGGTATCGCGACTGGAATTGTCGAGAGAGACTGGTGAAAATAGAGAAGATGGGTCCACTCCCAAAGGCCCTTGAAGAGGATGGGACGATTGGAATGGAATTGGGGTAACTGGAATCAACATTGTTAAGAGGGGTTTTGATGGTGATGGGGTTGTGGCAGGGTGTTGGTTGTGCTTTCATAGAGAGGGGTTTGGACAAGCGACGATGATGGTGGGGTTTCGAGGGACCAAATGCCGGCCTTGATCGGGGTTTGCGATTCCACTTAGGGGTTTTGATGGGCGGAGATGGTGGTGGTGTGCTGTTGCTAGTGGTCTTGATGGGCGGTAATGTCTCTCGCTACAAGATGCATTGGCGATGGTGAGGACTGAGAACATGGGCACTAAAAGGATGAACTGACAAAGCCTTGGTGAAAAGATCCACTACATTTTTTGCCAATGATACCCGCAATACCTCAATAGGCCAACAGGCGGAACGAGGAGAGGGCCCATCAATCATATCATTGCGGTCGAAAAAGCGTGTTCTCTTTGCCCTTCAGATAACACGCACCGTAGGCCATCCTCGTCCTTCTTTGTTTTCGATGAAAATCGACATCTTATTCTCCGACATCTTGTCTTTAACATACTCTCGCATAATTTGATATTTCCTACCAACGTGATTAGCCTTGCTATGATAACGAGGCTCCTTGTACCATGCAACTGCTCTAGTGTTGTCATAATAAATAGGCAATGACCTATCTACTCCTGGAATAACATTTCACTCTGAGGCAATTTTTCTGATCCAAACAACTATCAACTAGATTTTACTTCCATCGTAGAATCTACGATGCACTTATGCTTAGTGCTATGCCAACTGACAACTCCACCCGCCATATAGAATATGTACCCACTTGTTGATCGCCTCACATTTGGATATGCTTGAAGTCCCATCGTTGTGCCCAATTGTAGATAGATTCCCATGCCCATAAACCAAGATCATGTCCTTGTTCTTATTCATGTACTTGGAGATATGTTTCACAACCATCCAATGATTCAAGCTATGATTGCTTATCAACTCACCACTACCATTGAGAATGCAATATTAGGCCTCGTATACAACATTACATGCATAAGGCTCTTGATGAGAACATCACTTCATGCACACCTTTGCGTATGTATCAGAGGAGGAGGCGGGCCGCACCGATTTCTCTGTGGTTAGGCGAGTACCCTTGATCATGTGAAGACCCCATGTGCATGTGCAAGCATCTGGAAAACCCCACACTGGAAAGATGTACATGGGCTTCTTTAGGGAGTGGTTTGGACCGTCGGATTCGAGGGACGTGATGATCGGGCTGTTGGATCGTATGGATCACATGATCGGGCCATTGATTATGAATCGTCTTCATCTGTTTTGAGACTTAGTCATATTTTAGGATTTAGTTTGTGATTACTTTATGTTTGGAAACATTATGAGTGATTTTAGTTGATTTTTCTTTAGACTAGGGTCATTTTCGTCAAATTTCATGAGACTGTTGAATTTGTAATTTTTGAAAGTTATTAAAGTTATAAAAGAGGGGAGGGGTGTGTGACCTCTCTTCATTAGGTTTTTTGAGAAAAAGAAAAAGAGAAAAGTTCCTTGCTTCTTCTTCTTCCATCTTTATGTGATTTGAATGTGACTTCCATGTGATTTGGAAGGAAGATTGGTGCGAAGCTAATCTTCATTAACGGAGTTGTGAGGTTTCCATTTATCACTCTCATTATCATCCCTTCATCAACGATCGATGTATCTTCAAGTTCTTCGATTTTCTCCATCCCAAACCTTCCTCATTCTTCCAATCCTTCATCCTTCCACATTTATCGACGAACCAAACCCTAAAGACCCAAACCCTCACAATCTAGCCGGCATATGTGACCGTACGAACACACGTGTGAATCCATAGGATTGGCCATACGGACACTCTCATCCCATTGGTTTTCCATTACCTTTGCATCAAAACCCTACTCTCCCTTTTCCTAACCCTAAACCTAAACCTATAAATTCCTAATTTTTCTATTTCCCCAAATCACTAAACCCTAATTCTACACATCATTTGATTAAGCCCAAATCCTTACAATCCTTTCACCTAAAACCCTAATTCCTTTATCCTAGTTCGTAGACCTTTTAACCCCTCTACCCAATTACCCCATTAATCCTAATCTCAAGTTTTCCCCACTTTTCCCTAAACCCTAATTTCACCCTAGATAGTATTAGGCTCTCTCCTTTAAAATAAGCTTTACCCTATGCTACTTGGATGTCCCTATATCCATTAGATCATGGTTTCCCTTATTTAATGGCCATGTAGGATGATGCTTGTTAACCTAGGCTAGAATCTTGCATGATCTTATCTTGGGATTTTGATATTTGTGATGATGATAGCAAGTTTTGCCTTTATATATATATATATATATATATATATATATATATATATATATATTATTATTATTAATTAAGTTAATTTTGCAGATTGTTCTCACACAATATTTGAGTTCATGCATCGGTCCAACATCAGCTCCCAATGGCAGATTTAAAGGGAACATTCTTCATTGCCTCTCTCCTCAAGTGTCTTGAAACCTTATTTAACAAGTACATGGCTTTTCCTATGGCATATCCACAGAAGAAAAAGTAAAGTGTAGCAAAACTCAATATGGATCTTACCATATTTAACATATGGTTTCTCCTCTTGGCAATCTTGTTATATTGATGAGCGTGGGCTGTGGTCCATTGAGGAATGGTGCTCCGTTTGTTTAAGAATTCTTCTACCTCATTCGAGCGATATTCCTCATCTTGGTCTGATCTTAGTACTTTAATACTTTTATTGTGTTGCTTTTCGTCATCTTTCAAAAAAAAAAAAGCATGCTGTTTTTCGACTTAGGCCTTGTATTTCTTGAATGTGTCAAAGACGTCCGATTTGTTATGTATCAAGTACAAATATCTGAACTTGGAATAATTGTCGATGAAAGTGACAAATGCTCATACACACCTTTTGCTTTTGCATTGAATGGGCCATATACATCGGTGTGCACTATTTCAAGGGGTTGAGTAGTTTTGTTCTTATTCCTTATGGGAAAGGGCACTCTAGTGATCTTTCCATACAAACAAGCCTCACAGGTAGAGATATTTTTTTTGGAACATCGGGAAGAGTCCCGTCATTCACCAATCTCCTCAACTTGTATTTGCTGTATGACCTTGCTGCAAGTTCCAAAGGTAGATTTATCTGTTTGGTTGTGATTGGAAAAACCAATGTTTGGGTTGCTCATGTTTTAACTTATTATTGCTGGTCCTGGTTATGCATCGACTCCTGTTCTTTCGCATGACATGGGTATTGTATGTGGACGTGTTTATTATATATTTGGGTTTGTGAGGTTTTTTCCTTTGAGTCCATAGTCATCCTTAAGAATGGACACATCGCCCATTGACTGGGGGAGATGTGGTTCATGGATCTCAATGCCTTGGTCATGACCTTTATGGTATCATGACTTACCTTTACTTTGATTAATGCTCTTCTTGCGCGAAGGGACTAACTTGGCGTCATGATAGACTGTCTCCACCATCGGGCCTGACTATATTCTTGTGGGGGTGGTGAACCACCATATCATGATGTTCTCTTTAAACCCCTTAAATCCTCCCATATAAGATCCTATTGCAGGATGGAGGAAGAATGTAGAGGGAAGCCTTGGACGTCCACACCCTTGGACGTCTAAGCTGGAGAGAGCATAGAGAGTGGAAGAAGAGAGAAGAGTGGGCGTCTCCACCCCATCTCCTCTACATGTGCACATGCCCAGAGTGCGTGGTCCACTCTTAGATGGCTTTGGTTAGCCCACGGCCCCTACCAAAGGATTCGTTGCGGCTTCCCACCCTCCTAAACTTACAATGGATATGGCAGAGGCTCTCAATGTTGAGATATCGACCATGGCAAAAATGGGCAGATTTTTCCGTGCACAGGTATGCATTATTGGATGTGTATTTTGTTTTTGATACATGATTTGATCATGGATGGTTCTTAAATCTAAAACTTTTGAAAACTTTAATTCCGCTACGTTTATCACCATCAAAACCAACATGTGGTATCAGAGGCACCCGTCTCATACGAATGGTCCGTTTATGTTTTTGGACGCTCTAATGTTTTCATCCGTTCACTGCGCTGACCAGCCAAGTCACAGTTCTCGGTGTGAGAGGATTCTTGGTCTAAAATTTCAGTGCAAACGGATGAACAGTTTGGGAGATCCAAGGGTTCCAATTTAACTGTATCGCTAACAGTTGAAATTTGGGTATGATTAATTCATGGACACAAGAACTGATGTAATCAATTCTAAAATGTTGAAATTGATTGTTTATTATTTATGTGGTGAATGGTATGGGATGTTGATGTTTATAGCTTGATTTAATATTATTTTAAAAATTCCATGTTTATACAGTTTTCATGGAAGCGGCAATTTTGGGCCATCCTCGAGTTGTAAGTTTGGATATTTATTTATAATATTGTAGTCTTCAATTTGTTAATCGCTTTTGATGGTCCGGATTAGCCAGAAACGTGGTTGAAATTGAAGATCCAAGGTGAGGCTTCAAGCCATTGAAGACCTCATTGTGGATACTATTTGGAAATCACATAGATTAGGCTCGTTGGAAAGAGCGCATTAGGTAGAGTAAGATGGATGGTCGGCATCTTGAATGGAGGGCCATTGTGGGGCCTATGCATGGGGCAGTGTGCGGATGCCTCTCTTTCCCTTTCGGTTTCGTGCGCACAAGGGATGGATAGAAATTGAGTGATGTCATGCTGAGGTTCCCTTCCCTCCCTCTTTCTTAAACGCGTGACATGCTCAATTTCTTTCATATTCTATCTGAAACTTTTTTTTTTTAGATTTCTTTATTTGGAACTTTTCCAACACAGATTTATCTTTGGACAGTTGGAGATGTAGTTACTTCACTGGTTTCTACAAGTACAATTTTTTCACTAATTACTAGAGGCTATTCCTCCTAGAGCAAAAGGATCAAAACCTTCTATGCCCCACGCTGGATTTCAGCAGAATAGTATGTAAAGAAAATGGGGGTATGAAATAGCCATAGCTGATGCATTTAATGGATACCAAAGTGGTTGATATTATACCTCTTTAGAGGTAAAAGGTGTTTTCAGGTCTTTCGTTCTAAAAATGGATTAGACACAATTATTATTATTATTATCTTTAATTTTGAAGTAACTCTCATCAACTAGCACTATTATGAATGACAAAAAGGGTGTAGTAAGTTTGACCGTACAAATATAATATGTTTTGGGAAATTTCTAATTATGGAAATTAAGAAATTATGTGCCCTTTCATCACCTATTTGATCTCAATCTTATATGTGCATTGTTTTTGTGTTATGTACATGGGGACCACTTGCGTGGCCCGCTTGATTGGATGTCCACACGTGTGGGATGTGTGGTTCCCATCCACACATGTTGGGCGGTGGCGCCACCTGTCCAGCCCATGTGATTGTGTGGGGCCCTCATCTTGATGAGTATGCCCACACGATCGTGTATCGTGACTATTGAGTTAGATTTCCCTTTGATTGTGCATTCATAGGCTTGGCCACTCCACACGAGTCAATGGGGTGATGATCTAATTTAGGACACCACATGGGATGGACACCTAATGGTTTGTTTTCTGTGGACATTGCACAATTTGGGCGGTGGCGATGCCTTGAGCTTGATCTGGTTGGATCTCACTTGATTTAGGTTCCTTTGACCTCAAATTTGATGTGAAAGCTTTATTCCACGCGATTAATCATCTGAATGGTGTGAATCTGATGTATGATGATCACATTTGACCTGGATCTAATATGAACTGTCAGATCCGTTTTGAATGGATTTCACTCGTCTAAGATCAGATTGGGCTAAACCTAATGATGACATGTAAAACACATCTAATGGCTCAAATTGATCAATGGGAGGCTCGATCATGGGTCTTTGATAAGTCAACCCATATTGTGCATACAGTGATGTTCGCTTGGTCCCAGTGAACTTGGCATGTTTAACCTTATGGATGTGATTTTAATTGTATCTCAAGGCGCCACAAATGTCGAGGGTGCCCTTGTCACATACTTGATGCACGACGCAATGTATGAGGGAGGACAAGACCGTTCAAACAAATGCCTTGTAGATTGTAAATAAGGTTATGGTACATGCACGATGCAATTTTTGAACCCCTCTTGCCTTCTTTTGACTACTAATCTTGGCTTTTGAGTCATAATTAATTCAGCATTCCAAGCTCATCAACTGCCTGTTCAATCATATTTTAAAGTTGCTGGTTTGTTTCTTGAAGCCAGGGTGAAATGATGCAACTAGGCCTTAACCAACACATGCATACAAGAGGAGACCCAAAGTGGGACCCACACGATAATAGTGAAAGTAGATTTGAGGAGAAATCAGTGGAGGACGTAGGGAAGAAAGAGTAGAGAGAGAGAGAGAAGAGATAAAACTAGGGGTGCACATTTAACTGGTAGAACCGTGGAACCGGACCGGAACCGTTGGATTGGTCCGGTTTGGTCCGGTTCTAGGCAGCACCGGTTCCGGTTCTGGTTCCAAAATTGCAAGAACCGTTGAATACTGTTCGGTTCCGGTTTAGGGGCATGTAGAACCGAACCGAACCGTTAACCGAACAGTGGACCTGACCCGTGGAACCGATCGGTTGAACCGTGACGCAGAACCTTGGATCCGAACCGTTGATCCCAACTTAAAGATTAAAACCAAAAAAACCTTATCTCTTTCCCATTCTCTCACCGTCTCCCTCTCCCTCGCCGGCTCTCACCCTGCAACTCGCGTGCGACTCTCTCTCTCACTCGCCGTCTCTTCTCTCTCTCTCTCTCTCTCTCTCTCTCCCTGTCGTCGGATTTCATGTCCACCAAGGTGGTGGGGTCCACCCAACCGTCGACCCTTTTGCTCGCACAGACTATCTCCCTCGGTGCTGCTCGTAGGACTCGGAACTCGCTATAATCTCTCCCCTGTAATCCCGTTTTTATTTTTGCACACAAGAATTTCTCCTCGCAATTGTTGTACTTATTCTCGCGCTCAAGCTTCAAATTTTCCTCCCTAAAAAAAGGAAAACAGAAAAAGAAAAAAAAGAAAAAGAAAAAAAAATGCAAGGAGGCGAAGAGCTTAGCATTGAACAACTCGCTTTGAATCTTGACACTTATAAGGACCAGCTTCATCAGGTATATGTTATCATTATTATTATTATTATTTTAGGGTTTTTGGTCTCTGTCTCCTTCATTTCTAGGGTTTTATTTCTTTTCTGAGTTATGAAATTAGGGTTTTGTTTTTCTCTCTTACTCAGAATCCACCCATCTCTTAATTTAGGGCTTTTCCCCCCCTATTCACTCACTCGACTTTCTCTGCTGTAAATTAGTTTTTTGGTTTCTCTTTTCATTTTAATCTCATTCCAACCATTGGATTTTTTTTTTTTTTTTTTAATTTTTTTTTCACGTTTTTTTCTTTTGTTGAATTTTCTAGAAACCCAGATCCGTGGAACCGATCTGGTTTTCACGATCCGGTTCTGGTTCGGTTCTAGTGTGCTAGCGGTCCGGTTCCAGTTCTGAAAATTCTAGAACTGTTAGGAACGGTTCGGTTCCGGTTTTACCCTAGAATCGGACCGAACCGACCCGTGTGCACCCCTAGATAAAACGACTATAGAAACAATTGATATTGCACTGCACAACTCTCATAACATTAATATATAAGCACTAATAGTGCTTCAACAGAGTATACAAGGTACGTACATACATAAAAGATACTATATATATATATATATATATATATATATATATATATATATATATATATATATATATATATATATTCAATATTTCCCCTCAAGTTGGGAGCATAGATGTCAGTCATGCCCAACTTGTTGACCAGATGATGCAAGGTGTCTCGACCAAGAGATTTAGTGAACATAACAACTAGCTTCTCCCCTGAACGAATGAATAGACTTTCAAATTCTTTAGTGGTCACCTTTTCACAGATGAAGTGACAATTTATTTCTCTGTGTTTAGTGCGCTCATGAAACATATGATTGCTATCAATATGAATAGGCAACTTGATTGTCACAATACCGAGGAATGACACCAAAAGAAGGATAACTAAGTTCGCGTAATAAGGTGTAAAGCCACATAAATTCACACTCACATGTGCCAGTGCCCTATATTAAACCTCTAGAGTGGACCGAGCAACCACCGATTGCTTTTTACTGTTCCATAAAGGTGCAATAGTCAGATGTTGACCGCGGATCATGAGCACTCCAGGCACATTCAACATCAGAGTAACTAGAGAGATAAAGATGACCATGTTGCTGAAATCGTAAGCCTCGATTGGGAGCCAACTTTATATAACGGAGGATCTGATGCATGACAGAAAGATGAGTCGTACGAGGAGCATGCATAAACTGGTTGATGACGCCTACTGCAAATGACAGAGTAGGCTGTGTAATGGTCAAATAAATGAGATGATCAACTAAGCGATGATACATATTGGGATCGGATAAAAAGTCTCCCATCATTAAGACCAAGTTGAATAGCAATAGGTCGACATCCAAGCATGCCAGTCTCAGATAAGAGATTGAGAGTATACTTTCGCTGCAATGGAACAATTCTAGACTTGGATCTAGCAACCTCAATACCAAGAAAGTAATGAAGAGTATACAAATCATTGATTGCAAATTGTGTTTGAAGGAAAGATTTGAGAGTAGTAATGCCTGTAGCATCATCACCAGCCCAAGATAGTCGTATCATCTACATAAACTAGTAACACTATAATCCCAATAGTGTGGTGACAGATGAAGAGAAAATGATCTGAATGGTTGTGAACAAAGTTGAAATCTAACAATGCACTGCCAAACTTGTCGAACTAGGCTCGGGGTGACTGCTTAGGACCATAGATAGGTTTCTTGAGATGACAAAAACCTGATGTGAGCCATTGGTAAGGGAGAAGCCTGGCGACACACCATGTAAACTTCTTCAGCAAGATCACCATGGAGAAAGGCATTCTTCACGTCCAACTGGAACAGTGGCTAAGACATATTTGTAATTAAAGAGATGATTACATGAACTGAATTAAGTTTACCCATTGGAGAGAGCCTCAAAGTGGTCTACACCGTAGGTTTGAGTGTAGCCCTTGGCGACTAATTGAACCTTATACCTATCAATTAATCCATCTGGAAGGTACTTAATGGTATGGACCCAGCGGCACCCAACTATCTACTTGCCTATAAGTAAGGGAACTAACTCCCATGTATCATTTTGCTCAAGAGCTTGCATTTCTTCTATCATAACTTGCCTCCGGTCAGAATGACCAATGGCCTCCTTGAGATTGCGAGGAATAGAGGAAGATGAGATTGAGGCGCAAAGGACCTAAAAGTAGGTGGCAAGCACTGGAAAGAAACATAAATAGTGGAGGATTAGACTGAGGTAGCAAAGGACTTGAAAATAGGTGAGAAGATCTAAAAAGAAATATAGTGATGGATAGGATGATGAGTACATGCCCTACTAAGCTTGCATAAAGCAGTAGGGAAGATTATTAGAAGATGGAGGGATAGTACTTGGATCAATGGATCCCCCATCAGAAGTGGATGAAATGATGAAAGGCTGATTGGTGGGGGATTTGTTCTTTTGTTGGTACAGAAGGGTCAAAAGGATGATAATCTCCATCCAATGAGGGAGATGAGGAGGACTCATGGAGTGCAATACCTAACTGGGCTAAGCTAGCACTGGAAGAAGAGATCGGGTCATGAGAATGATGGTGCATCAAAGCATCATATGCTTCTCGAGAGATGGTAATGGAGTCACTTGAAGCCGTCATCCCATGGGGTAATGCTGAAGGTACTTGAGTCTTCTTAGAATTAGATGACATGACATCATCCATATGAGCTCTTGCCCATGAATGACGCCCAATGATATCCCAATATCGATCAACCGTATGGTTAGTGCCACCTCAATGAGTACAAGTACGAGAAGAGACATCACGATCACGTCTACATGCATGAAGAACATGATTACCACGGCTCCTTTTCAAGCACTCGACCCCTAGCTCGACTACCATAGCCAGGAGCATGACTGGTACTTCGAGTTCTTCAACTTGAGAATATATGTATATCTTGTATCTTTTGTGTGTGTGTGTGTACGTGCATTGCATACTTTGCTGGAGCAATGTTAATGCTTATATCTTAATGTTATGAGAGCTGTGTAGTGAGACACACACAACTATTGCCCTAGTCATTTTTTCTGTTCTCTTTCTACTCTTTCTTCCCTACTTCCTCTACTGATTTCTCCTCAAATCTAGTTCCACTTTGTATCAGGGCAAGGAATTTACTTGCTGGTTTGTTTCTAGCCTTCACATTTTGCTGACATCAGCTACCGTACAGCTGATGCCAGCATTCGTACCATCCGTATGATCATGTGGTAAATGAAGGGTATGGATTGATGGATCTTGATTTTAGAAGGTTTATGGTGATTTTTGTGGATTTTTCCGAGTACTTTTAAGGTGAGTTTTGAGCTCTCCAATGTATTTTTTTGGAAATGGCTCAATTTGAGTTTTTCTGAGATTTCTTCCAATCGAATGGTTTTTTCTTGAGAAAGGCCAACATAGGGTTTGTCAGTTTGGCTAGTATTGCCATCCACGAGATTTTTGCTTAAAGATTGGATTGTTCTTGATTCCTAGGAGTTTCTATGGTGTGATTCAACAGTTTTTGGGTTTTTTTTTTTTTTGGGAGGGGGGCATGAAATCACCTGTTTTTGTGTAGAGCTGTTGTTCAACATCTTTTTGGACATGTTTCTAACACTCCTCTCATCTTTGGGCTTGTTATGTGGGAGTTTCTTCTATTTGGACTGTGTGGGCCCTCGGCTTTACACAGAAAGCTGGGTGTATCTGTCATCTTGGTGTGGTTTGAATTGTTGTTGTGTTGTCCATATATTTTGGCCATTCTCAACCTTTGTTTTTGACCTATCATGGAAGACAAGTTCATCACTGGAGCTCTTATGGGGTCTTTCGACCCTCACACCTTGTTGATTACAACCGTCAAGTTGAATGGGAAACAATTACTTGCAATGGGCACAATCTGCCAAGCTCTTTTTGGGAGGAGAGGAGCGACTCTCTCATATCTTGGATGATCCTCCAGATTTGACAGATGAAGGATTTAAAACCCGGACTAGGAAAAATTACCAGGTAATGGCTTTGGCTTCTAAACAGTATGGATAGTACCATTAGCAATTCGGTTATGTTTTTAACATTGGCTAAGAAGATATGGGATGCTATGTGACACATGTATTATGAAGAACGCGACATATCAAAGGTGTGCAAGTTGATTTTGGACAAATGTAAGTTTCAACAACAATCTAGAAGCCTGCAGAGTACTGAACCATCTTAAGTGGTACATGGCATGCGGGACGAGTTGGATATGTACCATCTTCTCCCATCTCATTGGACTCAAGATTATAAACTCATTTGACAACAATGTGAAGAGATTCGGATCATGTGGCCGCTCTTTGGACACAATTCACAATATCAAAATGTTCATGGTCAGATAATAGCTATGGAGCCTTTCCCCACTCTGCCAGTTGTCTAATCTCTTGTTTAGAGAGTTACAGTCTTGTCTTTTGTTGCGCCCATTGCTACTGATAGATCTGCATTCATAGCTAGTGATCGTCCCTCTTCTCGTTCTAGTTCTTGGGCTTCAAGTATGTACATACACACAAAAGATACAAAATATACATATATTCTCAATAATCGTGTGTGACAAAAATCTCTAGTTGATTATTTTGTACATGTGGCTGCACATAAAATAGCAATAAATACAGCCCATGGTTGTTTTGTAAACTAGCATGCGTACACAATGTATGGCTGTCTACACAACTCTCGTGTGGATGGTTTATTAGAGTTTTAGCTGTGATAGAAGTGTTTTTGTTTGTTTCTATTATGCTGCAAGGCCAGTTTGGTAGGAAGAATCCAAAACATGGACATGGAAAACCCAGTGGAATCCCATGGATAGAGGTAAAGCCACATACATGAATCCAGGATATGTTGTTTGGTTTGCACGGTTTATTTCCATGGGAATGTTGAAAGGTCAATGATTGGCGAGGGCCGAGAGGTTTCTTTCATGACTGTGGAAATGGGGATCTAATACCTTTTTTGAGAGACATTTTCCACATAATTTGAGGGAAGCTGTAATCTTTACAGTTGATTTCCACAGTAAGGTGTTCCATAGTGGTAATGGTGGCAGTAATGACCACCACTGTTACCGTTAGGATACGAGCTGTAACGGCCGTTATGGGCTTTTTTCTTTTCTCAGAAAATCAGTTTTGGCCCCTTTATGGCCGTTACGGGACTGTTTTGGGCCATTTTTCTGTAACAGCCGTATCCCACCATTACCATTACGTAACCATTTTGGCATACCATGTTCCCCAATACTTTTTTTGTTTGGAAATGGAAAGGTAGATTCCATGGAAAATCAGTTTCATTTCCGAGGGTTTCAACATTCCCAAACAGCCCCTTGGAATGTATGTAGAACAGGAATAGTAGTGGTACTCAAATAAAGAGCTGTACAAAGTTTACTTCTGTTACACTTTAGGAAGTTCAGACTGTACGACGAACAGGAATTGCAGTGGTATTTAAGCATGGGACCTATCTCAAGTCTATAAATATGGCTTCTTGTCAATACACAATTTTAGTATTATTTTTATTTTATTTTATTTTATTGGGGGGGTGGGTGGGTGGGGGGGGTAACAGCATGTTTCAGCTATTAAATCCCAATGTGCAATTAAGTGCTGGACTGAACATCTTGACTATAAAGTGTTTCTCTTGAAAGTGTCCCACCCACGATGCAGACCTGAGTTTATTTTTGGTACTCACCATTTTTTGCTGTAATGCTTATTGTTGCAGACTGGTTTCACACTACCATTTACTTTCTAAGTATAAATATTAAAAGGAGAGCATGCATGTTTTTTGTCTTTTTCCTGGTAAATTATGTATTATGGAGTTCTAGTTTTGTTGCAGTGTAGCCAGCAGAATCCTGTTAAAATTTTTGTTTGTGCATACTTCGAATATAGGGAGCACCACTTACATCCTCTGACTGATAAATACTCCCATCTTTTCTACTTTTGGCTATACATTGTTACATTAAACAAAAGTTGAGAGGATGATTATTCCCTAATATTGGAGTACCTTTCACATGTCTTGTAATTCCACTTTTTACTTCTGTATTTTGAGGTCAATATTACCTGGTTATGATAAATTGCAGGAAAACAACAGGAATGAACTTGAGAGGCTTGATCAGGAAAGACATGATGACTTCTTGACCATGCTGAAAGGGTTTGTTGTTAATCAGGTATTATTTGTTTCCAATTCAAATCCATTTATGATAGTTAAAATGTTCAAGGAACATATAATATGAATAAAGTGACTTCTGTGATAAAGCATGCTCCTTTGCTTCCAAAATCCAAGCAAGATATTTCCTGGGCTCTTGGGTTTTCCCTAATGAGTTCGTATTGAGGTATAGAAGCTGGAAATTTCGTTACATTGTGGTTGAAAGAAGCTAAGGAAACTTGCATATTTGAGAATCTTGTCTTATATCCTTTTTGTAACAGTTTTCTTGAGACATACAAGGAAATGCAAAATGATGATCAACTAAAAGAGTCTTCTGCTTTTGGTCTAGAGTTTGATTTACTTATCGTAGAACATTAGAATCACCACACATGGAATATGATTAGAGGCAGAACATTTAATCAATCAAACACAGAGGACACTGACAATATCTCACCATTTTCAGAAAATTGCTTGGTCTGACACCCATGTCAGATATCAGACATATCTTTCTTCTGAGATACTAGCAGTATTTATGGACTGTTTTTATAATTCTAATTTTTAATACTTTTTGGGTATATTATCCACTTATGAACTAAAATCTGTAGAGTAAATTTGTAAGGATCATTGTATAACTGAATGATGTGTGGATATTTTGGATTTTTCAGGTTCCCTGTGTCTCGACACTGTGTACATACCCGACACCTGAACTAATGTGTTCATGAACTCATATGTATACAACAAAAGATATGTGAATACTTTGTGTCAACAACTCTTACCTGTCATAGGCTTGGCAAATTGTGGGAAATGAGCTGCAGGATCTGGGCTTTGTGTTTAATGTAATTAGTGCTCTTGCCTCTAGGCTAAGCCTTTTGCTTACTCATGTTGGTAAGAGGCAAATTGTTTAGCTGCTGCTTTGACTAATGATGTTGTGAGTTGAAAGGCTCTTTGTCCCTGTCCTAAAAACTGATAGGAATTGTTTGCCAAAAGATGGACAATTGGTGGATTTTTTTGAATGGTGACAGTTAGTGGAATTTAACTGACTTCTTTTTATAACCCACATATTTTTCTTTACTTGAAAGACCTTCAATCCAATTATAAGAATTTTCCAATTGGTGTGTTTTTTGGGTTATGGCCAATCCAAGGTAGGCCTACATGATGACCAGTTCTGGTCTTGTACATGTTCCGCTTCGCGTGTACAAAAGTAGAGTTACTGATAACTCAAGGAAGAATGAAGTGAAAAACAGTGTCGTGTGTGTGTGTGTCTATATATATATATATATATATATATATAGAGCAACGGAGGAGATTGAGGCATTTGCAGCATGCTTTGGATGCAGGGAAGGTTCCTTCCCATCCTCGTATTTGGGTTTCCCCTTGTGTATTGGGAAGCCAGCTAAACATTTATGGGATAAAGTGATTGAAAGATTTGAAAGAAAGCTATCATCTTGGAGAGGCAGAATTTTATCTTTGGGGGGAAAGTTGACCTTGATAAAGTTGGCAATGTCAAATCTTCCAGTGTCTACAAGTCAATATTCAAATGCCAGAAATCGGTTATCGCAAAGTTCGAAAAAATCAGGTGAGATTTCCTTTGGAGAGATTTGACAGACAAACATAAGTTCCACTTGATTAAATGGGAAGAAGTGTGTAAACCAATGAGCCAGAGAGGTGTAGGAGTATGCGACTTGGAGGTTATGAACATGGCTTTATTAGGAAAATGGGTTTGGAGGTTCGGGGTTGAGGAAGGTAGTTTGCGGAGAGAAGTAGTTGGTAGAAAATATGGTGTTGAAGAAGGGGGTAGGTGGATAAAAGCATCTTCTTTATATAGATCCTCATTATGGAAATCGGTAGATCTTATGAAAGAAGAGGTTTTGGAGAATGTGGGCTATGCTCTTGGGAATGGTAATTGGATTCGTTTATGGGAAGACGTTTGGATTGGGATACATAAGTTGAGCACATCATTTCCTAAATTAGCAGAAATTGCCACTGACCCTAACATATTGATTGAGAGGGGTTTTTCTATCCGTGATGAAGAAGTCGTTTGGGTACCTCTATGTAGAAGAAATTAGGTAGTGCCGATATATCCCACATGTTCGATTTGGTGAGTATTTTTAATTTTCGAGTACTCTGATGAGCGTTTTTAATTTTCGATCCCTTTGGTGAGCGTTTTTAATTTTTGATCCCTTTTTTTGGTTGTTGAAATTATGTTAAATCAGTGTCAAATGGTTACAAATCCATTGTTTCTTCATGTTTTACATGAAAAATCATCGAGTTGGAGCTTTGATTTCGATATCCATTTGTTCTTCATGTTCTCCATTTTTTTTTTTCAAAAATTTTCTTCAACCAGCTGTCAGTTGAGACTAATTTCGAAATATTTTGGAGTATTTGATGAAATGATTATCACATACGCTCTAATTTCGAAATTTGAGTATTAGTGGTCCAATTTGGAAAAAAATAGGGAAAATTCGAAAATTTTCCAATTTCTCCCAAATTGCTTGCAATGTTGCATTTCAAACATGAAATCAAGCATGTATGAGAGCTGATCTACTGATTTGTTAAGTCCTTGTCAATTTTCAGGAAATAAAAATCATTTTTTAATTTAAAATTAATAAAAAATATTAAAATATTTTTTTTTTTCGAAATTTCAAGTCCTTCTCAAATGAGACTAATTTCAAAGTATTTAAGAGTGTTTGATGAAATGATCATCACATACACTCTAAATGTTATGCATTCAATTTGAATATAGTTGCATTAGTTTAGTCATACAACACATAGCTTAGGATCCTATACAAAGGAAACCTATTATGTGCACTTCTTTTTTGAAATGTTATGATTTAAAAATGTTTATTAAGTTCTTTTTTAATAATCCTGAAGTTTCATTAAAAAATTCAACCATTTCCCCAATGTTTCCCCATGTTTCCCAAAAAGTGCAATAAATTACCTGATGCAAACGATATATCCCGTGCGATAACCGATACGTATCTATATCCCAAGGATGCGATACATAACGCGATATTGATATTTCGAACACTGACCCTGGCATTAGATAACATGAGGAAAAAGAAGCTTGTTCTACCAAAGTATCTGCTTCATGTGGTGGGAGGACGAGGAATTCACTGATCACCTTTCTGAATTGCTCCTTAGTGACAGAGGTGTGAGCTCATTTCTTCAAAATTTTGGCGTTGCTTGAATAATGCAAGGGTCAATTGAGACCGTATTATGGTGTGGGCAGGTGCTACATTCTTATCTGACGGGAATATTCTCTGGAAAAAGTTGATCCGGAGTGATATGTGCCTGCTTGTCATAACCCCATGTGATATGTTGGCATGTGCAGTGGGGGTGGAAGTTAGAATCATGGGATACCTGATTCAAATAGATTTGTCATTCGCTGCTATTATTATTTTCATCATTATTTTGGTAAGATAATAGATTTCTGATTTATTTGATTGCCATTCAAAACGAGCAAATTTGAACAATATCCAGTTTGACCATGTGGCCTGTTTGGATTGCCACACTTAAATTACATGGATCCGAATAATTGGAATCCAGTGCTGGATCACTGCCAGGCTAGTTCCATTTGAGGTTTTGCTGCCCAAAGTAACAAAAGTCTATTTCGTGGTATCTTTCTTCACAGGTTGGTTATGCGGAGAAGATATCAAATGTTTGGGCAAAGGTTGCAGAGGAGACAAGCGGGTATGCAAAAGAGAATCCATGAACTCTTGTATATTTGAGTTTTGGCCTTTGTCTCTCTTCTAGCATTTGATGCATGTACACTAGTATGAATAATGACCCAACAATAAACAGCAAAAAAAAAAAAAAAAAAAAATCTCATGCAGGAGAATTTTCAAAGCAATGATCATTGAAGTTTGAATTTTTTTTCACGAGTATATCGACAGTAATTGTAGATTTCAGTTGTTAGAAGCTCTCTCCTTTTGTATGAAATGCCCTACTTGCCTGGCATTGATTGCTAACTTACCTCATTTGAGATATTATATATGGATCATTGCCATAAACTAGTTGATTTCATGCTACAGCGATCTAAACTTTGTCTGGTGGGCCCAGGTGGGGATGTGACAATTAGAAGATCCTAGCAATTCCATCCATTCATAGGCTTTTCTTTAATTTGAATGTGGACAATTGCATCATTTTTCTTGGGCCTTTCTTTAATTTGAATGTGGACAATTGCATCATTTTTCTTGGCTATCCAGACATCTATTTTGGGGCTGCTGATACATGGGTGGAGATTTATCATCCAGGAGATGTTTAGAACATGGTTTGTCTGTAACTGATCAGATCGTGTCAATCTCACTCAAATATGGGCCCCTGTGGTATTGTGTGGAGAAAAGGGAGTAGTCTTATTCGTTAGGGCGAGCATGACCCTTGATATGCAGGTACTAAAAAATCTCAAGCCTAACATGCAAAAACATATATTAATCTGACTAAACTGTGGGACGCACTGTTGCTGAGTCACTGTCCAAAATCAGATTGGTTAAACAATCCTAACCTCCGAGTAGTGAGCACTTGATTGTTGGAAATGGATGATGGGGTGCTTTCACTTTTTACCGTCCAATAAATGTCCACCAATCCAATAATCTGATAGTCAAATAATAGCTTTTGGTTCATGATATATTTAAACTAGGGAGTCATAGTTTGGACAGTTTAATTTCTAGTTGGCTTGCTTATCATCCATCTACACGGCCAGAGTATCAAAGTTTTTCTCTGCAGAAGCAGGACTTTTAAATTGTGGGCCCCACTGTGGAAAGACCATTGTGTAAAAGGGTAGAACTGAAGTGATGATCTTGACTGTAATTTCATCAACTCAGTAGCCTGCAAAGGGTGGATGCCAGATTGTATGGTGACCCAAACACTAGGTTAGGACTGTGGGGTCCACTGTGATGTATGTGTTTTTTTAATCCACGCTGTCCATCCGTTTTGCCAGCTCATTGTGGGGGCGTGAGCCCAAAATTGAAGCATATCCAAAGCCCAGGTGGACCACGCCAAAGGAAACAGTGGTAATAATAATGTCGACCGTTGAAACCTTCCAAGGACCCAAAGTGATGTTTATTTGTCATCTGACCTGTTGATAAGGTCACAAGAGACCTGTGAGGGGGGCTGCGGTCCCCTCTCAACAGCGGTTCCCACCAAACGAATTCCTCTGACGATGCAATTTCTCCCATTTTCATCAGCAATGGGCCCATCAAGAGGAGGGGAATTTAATCACTATCCACCTCCCAGATTTGCGTTAGAAATTGGTGTGGGGGCAGTCAAGACTCTTCTGTTATATGACCCACCCACGAGAAAAAAAAAAGAGGCCCTAATCGACCGAATACCTAAGAAAAGACTGTCGGAATAATAACTTAAAAAAAGTAAAAAAAATGAAAATAAATGCTTGATTCTCCAAGGGTATTTGGGTGCCAGCGAAAAATCAACCTAGTTCGTTTCTATCCTGCATAAAAGAGCTTGACGGTTCGAATTGATCTCACCACTGTGGCCTACTTTAATATCTAATAGGTGTGATATTTGAAGATCTGCACAGAGAACTTCAACTGGACGGTTTAGATCCTGCACGTGTACATGTCATATGACAGCTCGGACCATGAACACGAGGCCCGTATGTCAGCCTGTATGGCAGAAAAGAAACCTTGGGCGTCATACCAAACATGGTCTGGATGGACGTACCCAAACTAAGAAAACAAAATTTCACCCCTGTTTAAGAGTTGAAGATCTCACATTCCTCAAATCTTCAACATCAATGGTGGTGGGGCCACCATAGTTGAGATGGTGATTATCGAACCGTCCAACTGCTGCCACTTTTGGCATCATCATCATCAAAAACAAAATCCCAAATGTAAAATCAGATCTAACCATTGAAGGAGGAAACGAATCATACCAAATGTTCAAGTATCAGAATTTGTTGTATTATATCATTCCTTAGGGATACTATCGTGCAAGTGCCCGTAATGGAACTTGTTGTTTGCACCACCCACACATTCCAATGCAAATGCAATAGCATTGTGTAACTCTAAGATGCCTATGTTAGAAAGAGGATGCACCATGTTGTATTAATTAAGCTTGTTTTAGTTCATATCGGAAAGTGGAGTCGATGAAATGTGGTTTGTATATGAACTTTCTTATATATATCGACTACTTGAGATTCTTTATGAAAATGGTGGTTTAGCGAGTTTTGTAGAGCTGTGTGGGCACATTGGGGTGATGTAGTGGTGCACTTACCCCATGCATGTTGAGCCTTCATCATGACCCACGTTCTTCTTAGTTAGACTTATCCGCTGGGCTTGAAATCCAATGAGGCAAGCTTCTTAGATGACTGGATTGAATCAAGCTTAATTGAATTTTGATGGTAGTGTGGGGTATCTTTTACTCATTTGGGAGGCTTTGACTATCTTCAAGAAGTGTATACTACTAAGCCACTCTCGACATTCTGTAAATATGAAGACATTTTTTGATAGTTTATTTTTCATAAATTGAAGATATCCTGTCTTCATGATTTCTATTTCTCCAATTAGCTCTATTGGATTGGTTCAATCTAAGACTAACCGGTTTAATGCAAAGAACTTTTCTTATTGAGTTTCTTTTCAAACAACTCAAAAGTTACTCGTGTTCTTATTGGGGTCTGTCGTACTATTGCAATGTTTCTGGTGCCTCCGACAAGGACAAGGAAGTTCTTATTTGCCAAAGATAGGGTATGAAAATAATTTAATGAAGACTACATATATTTTAATAATATTCTAAACTCCTATAAAAGTCTATATAATCAATACTTAAAGAAAGAAAATTTTGCCACTTAGCTATGGAAAACTCTCAAAATTGTTTACATGGCTGAAGAATAAAAAATAAAAAATTTCAAGTTGCAGACTATATTAAATACAAGATGGTTAATGGAAAATGAACCCTAAATCAAGATTAGGAACTTCAAAAATTTGCTGATTCTATTTCCACGGTTGGGATGGTGCTTGTTAAATATTTTATCCAAGTGTCAGAATTTTTTTACTTTTTTTTTTTTAGGAAAGTAAGGATCCTTAATACTTACTCAGGGTGAAAGCCTGAAAAGATACATCAAGAGGGGTGAACCCCGACAAAAGAGAAAAAGAACTAGCCCACACATTGGGCTCAAGGGAAAAAGAAAAAGAGAAAAGAAAAACGAAAAAAAAAAGAGGAAATGAGAAAAAATAAACACCACTTGGTGGCTAGATGGCAATCTCTAACTAAAGGATAAATAGGAAAGAAGAGTGCAAGCAGATAATAAGAAGCTTCCAGATAGGCTGACGGAGGTACTTTGATATAATGGTAGCATAATTACTGGAAGCGACAACATAGGGATATGCACTCATTGGGCAAGAATGTGCATCTCCCAGAAAGAGGGATCCAAAATGGCTACAAGGCTTTCACTATTATGAACCTAGATACTAGCACTTGGAAGATTTATAAAATCAAACTTATATATGCCTTGGAATAGAGTTTAAAGACACTTATCAAAAGGCCCCTTACATGCCAATATCAAAGATTATCCCCCAAATTAGGCAAGATGAATGGAGAAAACAAAGGAGCCCAACTTTGGGACTAGCAATCTCAACAAAAGCTAGAATCCAACGTGATGTTGTCCTGTGAAGATGAGTAGTTTGGCGGCCAAGAGGATGTACTATGGAATAGGCAGTAGGGAAGTTCCAAGATGTAAAGATAGAACTGAAGGCCCTAGTCGCAATGGAAGGGCTAAAGAGGATTATGATTCTGGCTTCTAGATAAAAAATAATATTTTTAAAGCCGATCTCCTTTAGAAGAAGCTTAGAGTTAAAAATACGATTATTCATCTCTCTAAATATGCCATGCAAGGGTAGTGAATGAAAGTTTACTAAAGCAAATAGAAATTTGGTTAGCAGCATTATCCACATTATAAATAATTGATTGCAGAATAGTTGGATGAGAAACAAAATGAATAAGAAGTTTAGAATGCTATTTTTTTCAGATCCAGTGGATAAACCTAAAAGAGAAAAATAAGTGGTTAATAGATTTGACTCAATCTTAACAGAAAACATAGACAAAATTATTAATAATATTGAACACAACGAGCATGTCGTCTATTTTTAGCCTCCTCATAAAGATCATTCAGGCATTTATGAAGTGTCTAAGGATGAAATCATGGAACCATAGAAAATCAACCCAAGGAGGCTTAGGATAAGTGGTCTTACTAGCCTTTATAGTAGAGGTGAAGGAGAAAGAACCATTGGTGGATAGAGTCTATACCACCTCGTCATCAACAGAGATAATATGATGTATCCTAATTTTTTGAAAGAGTTGGGCCATCACAACAAAGTTAAGGTAAGAGAATTGCCATTTCGTACCTTAGATTAGGGTACTAACGGGGAATTGCAATTCATGAATGAATATTGAACTAATTTCATGCATAAAAAGGAAGTTTTGTCTCTTGAACAATTACTTCATCGTTTGTGAATTGAAGAAGAATCCTGCAATCATGAAAAAGAGGAAGAGTCAGTGGTGAGGCTTATGTAATTGAAACAAAACTTGATAGTAAAATGACACAAATGAATAAAGAATTTAAGAAATATGAAAAAATGATCATAAAGGAAAGAAGAATGAAGAATGTTATGTATGCAGTAAACCTGATAATATAGTTCACTAGTGCCTGCATTGAAAAGATGAAAAAAATACCAAAAACTAGAAAGATGAGAATGATGAAAAATATGTGGTAGTAATTACCAAATTCTACATGGTTGGATGAGAAATAGAATGGTGGATCGACATATTGTTGTCCGGATGTCTTCAATCTGTATATGAAACATAGGTCTTGAGTGATCGAATAACTTGCTTGATTGATCGAGTAAACCACATATTATACATATTAGTTTTTGAAAATTTTTGGACATGTTCGATCGATCGACTTGAGGGGTTCAAGTGATCAACAAAATTTAGAAAATGCTTTTAAACTCTTTAGGACACTTTTGAGCATGTTCGAACGATCGAACATATGGTTATCGATCAATTGATGCTTAGATCGATGGTGCGCACAGTTTTGCATAATGGCATGAATTGTTTCCTATTTCTAGTGTAACACTATATATATAAGTGTAAAAACGAGATTATGGTATCAAAGAGACCAAAGAGATTATTTTAGAGGAAGGCTAGGTTTTCCTAAAGGGTTTCGCATCTATAAGTCGATTTATCTCTTGTAATTTGTCATTCATAGAGGATTTTGTTATTGCTTTGTGTCGTGGTTTTTTTTTTTTTTTTCACAAGAGGTTTTCATATAAAATTTGTGTGTTCTTGTGCATGATTTATTGAGTTTATCTTTTGCTTGTTTGATTCGAATTCAGGATTTGCTACCGTGGTCTCTAATATACAAGAGCTGCCTGTCACATATAAAGTTATAAAAATATGTTCACCTATTATAAGTTGGTGAGAGATGATATGAATATATTAATGAGTAATTCCTCCTTATTTGAAATAGTCGAAAAATGATTTCTTAAGTTAAAATTTACCTTTGGAAAGACCTTGACTCTTCATGAAGTACTGCATGTTTTTAACAACAAGAATAATCTCGTCTCGGGTGCATTGCTAAGCAAACATGATTTCAAAATAGTTTTTGGATCTAACAAGTTGGTACTTATGAAAAATGATGCTTTTGTAGGAAAAGACTTTGTAATATCTATAATGTTTAAACTTAATATTGCTAATGAAAACTCTATAATAGTATCTTGATTTATGGCATGGTAGACTAGGCCATATAAACTTCAAATCTATTCAAAATATGTTCAATTCAGGACTGATCACAACAGTAAAAAAATTATAAACTTATGCGTAATAATATATGTGAAATGACTTATATTCTATTTAAAGCGAAAAATGCTATTTCATAACTTTTGTAAATGGTACTTCTAAATACACTTGTGTGGACACCCTACCCAAAATGAGACTAAATTACTCTTTTGACTTCGACTGAGCTTCGATAAAATCACCCTTGACAATTCGAGGACCATTGAAAATCCAATTGATTAAATGGTCAGGATTCTTAGCACGTTGTAGGAACAATCGACGGACCTGATCACTGGATCTGGAACCCAATAAATAAGATTCTGACCAATCATCTAAATGCTCTGAAAACCTTAATTAGCAGTCTAAAAGTGTCTCCATCCGACACATAAAACATCGCAAATCCAAATGAGTCGCACATTTGGGATTCCTGGCACCGCCTGGATACAAAGAATGAATCAGTTTGATAAAATAAAGTCATAAGCTAATGACTATCCGACGGTGACGTCATCATCCCTGCTCCTATTTTTGCCCCCACAGGTGTTAAGGGACCCATTTTAAAGTGTGATGTGGACCGTTGGCCAACCACTGACTGACGGACACCTAGCAACCCCTTTCAACCAACGGGAGGTTTAGATACTGATAACATTGAAATATTGCATATCTATCCTCTCATAAGCAATAGTTTTTCATGCATTTAAGTGTTTAATTAATCTAATTAGATATGTTTTCTACATGCAAGATTGTTTCATATATAAAGCTGAATTTGTGTTTAAAAAGAGGAATTAAAGCCTAAGAAGAGTATAAACTGAAGAACAGGAAGAATAAAGTATGAAACAAAAAAGATTTGAAGTATTAAAGGATGAAGGAAACTAAGTACAAAAGGAAGGAAATGAAAGATTCAAAGTACATTGAAGATTGAAAAAAATAACACTTTTAATTTTCATTAATAGGTCTTCGATCCTATCGACAAACTTTGATAGGACTTGATTCCATTGAAC
This sequence comes from Magnolia kwangsiensis, assembly GCA_037074715.1. Taxonomy (NCBI): domain Eukaryota; kingdom Viridiplantae; phylum Streptophyta; class Magnoliopsida; order Magnoliales; family Magnoliaceae; genus Magnolia; species Magnolia kwangsiensis. The sequence continues at coordinate 22,004,077 of CM073578.1, read as the reverse complement.
TTCATATCGAGAAATTTTAGATTAGTTGGTAGTTTGTTCCTTTGATCCCATAAAAAAAAAATCATTAAGTGTGAAAGTTCGTTGCTGGATAGTTTTTGGATATTCTTTGATGCTATCAGTGCATCTTTGATTATATTGACAGATGTTCGATAGGTCTTGATCCTATTAAAGCTCCTATCGAAGAAGTCAGAGACTGCCTTAGTTTTGTAAAATTTTCAAGCTGGTGTGAAAGTGCAAAACTTCTACCTATATAAGGAGTTCTTTTGGACATCCTTAACCATCTTATAAGGTTTGAAGAGAGAGAAGAAGCTTTAGTGGAGCACTGACATCACCCTTTCGCCGTAATTTCCTTTTGATTCTAGTGGATAGTTTGTTTTTCCTTTGTTCTAAGGGCGAAGCTTTCTAGTTTATTACATTATTTTAGTTCGTTTTGATTCCTATTTTAAATTCAATGATGATAGTTAATTGAAATTAGTTTAAATTTTACTTTAAAACTTTTGAATTGTTTATTTTCGGATTCATTGTGAACACTAGGTATATCAGATTCTTTGATATTGCAATTGCTTGGCTTTGTTAGAGAAGTAATCAATTTATAAAATTTCTTGATCTATTGTAGATTTTGGACACAATAGATGCTTTGAATTCCCTGCGATTGATATCTGAATGCTTTTTGAGAGAATCATTCAATTGAAATTATAACTTGTTGGATGTTTGTGATGAATTTAATTGTTTAAACTTTCAATTAGAACGGATTGAAAACCGGTTCTATTTGAGTTATAGAAGATGAGTCAATGAATTAGATGTTGTGATTGCTAGAAGTAGATCCCTGGATCTTTAGTGTTTTGATTTTATTATTTTTACTCTTACCTTATTTGTTGGATTTCTTAGATCTTAACTTTACTTTAAACTAATTCTAGTTGTGTTCTCACATTCCCTGTGGATTGACCTTGGTCTCACTGAGATTATTAATACATCGTAGTCCTACCCTTGAGTTTGATCAGATACCTTCTAATAGATCTTGCATGGTAAGTTTTTACCAACTGTCCACCATTAGCTAACTGCTAGCCAATGATTTTTCCTTATAAATTTGACCCCCCACCTTTGGTTCAGGGGGAGTGAGGGAAAGAGATAGAGAGAGTCAGATATATGTCCGGAAGGGCTTTTCTTCAAAGATTTTGGAGATTCCTGATTGATGTCGAGGTTCTGCCTCACTTAGAAGGCTAACCACTGAAAGACCAACTCATTAGAAAAAGTCAGCAAAGTCAAAGAGTAGGGTTGGAATCGTGGACATTCGACCATCCCTTTTACAGAAAAAGGTGTTGGATCTTCTATTTTCCTTCTCATATCTCAAATCAACTTATATTCTAGTCCACACATTTCAAATACATCCAAAGCATATACTCACTTTCTTTTATATTTATTATGCATGTTTCTCTTATCCATTTTTCATTTTGCTCTATTTTTCCTACTTAGAGTCTTAAACCTTAAGTAGTAAGGCTACGTGTTTTTTTTTTTTTTGCCTATCCAGAGTTTTAAACTTCATGAAGTATGACTAGATGTAATGATGCTAAAACTCCACCGAATCTCGTAAAAACATGTTAAATCCCATAAAGTAGAGATCACGCATCATATAGGCAGAAAATGGTGCTTAACCCCTCTTGAGTTGGGAAACCTTACGATTCCTCAACCTTTTAGCGTAAGAATGACGTTGTTTCAAAACCACGTGGACTTGACATTGCGTCCGTCTTGGATGGGGTTGGGAAAACTTATAAAAGCCTTTAGACATTTATAGAGACGACCAGAGAATGAGAGAAAAAAATAAATATTTAGAGAAAAAAATGAGACTCTTAAGAAAGAGAGAGTCATTCCTGGGTCTACTCAATTCAAAGCTTAAACTAATTCAAGCTTGGTCCATGTTCTTTATAGGTGTGAGAGAAAATAAGGAGAGAAGAAAATAAAAAGAAAGTGAAAGAAAGAAGAAGAGGAAGAATAATCAGGGCCGAGTTGACTCAGCAAGTCAACTAGTTGGGTTTTCTCTGAGTCGAGCCAAGTGTTAGGTTAAGATAAGCTCATTCAATCACATTATACTAGGTAAGTTGTCTCTTACAGTTTTCTATACATTAGACACAGTTTGTGTTAATTATTATTTGAATTGATAATTTATCGAGCCGACTCACTAAGTCATGGTGAAATTTGAATTGAGAGTAAGCATAGATGATTTAGGATAATTAAAAAGGAAGTTAAAGACCTCGTAGGATTAATTATATGTAGAACTTACATCAGAACACATTGATTTACAACCAGGTTGCATCGAGTCGAGGTGAATTCGACTCCCTAATGCATCAAATTAGGTGAGTGATCCATTTATTGGTTTGATTTCTTCATTTTAATTCCTTGTTTGTCGAGTTTCTCTTCTTGTTATTGTACGTGTTCTACAAACCTCATTAAGGGATCTTCCATTCTATCAGATTTTATTTTTTTATTTTTTTGTTAAAGTTAATTTTTATTATGTTTATGAGTGATGCTCCATTACTTTAGTTTCGTTCCTCTTTCATTTCAAACTTTATACCTTCATTTATTGTTGAATTCCCTTCTGTATTGTTCATTTTGCGATCCTTGCTATGAGATCTTTTCTCCTGTATCAAATCTATTCATATTTCTTTCGACATGAACCTACTTAATTGGGAATAACGCTTTTTATCCTTTTTTGACTTGAAGGCATTCCCCTCGATTTCACATACTTTATTTCTTGTGTATTAATGTATATTCTTGACTTTATATTGTTGATAATAGACCTATTGTTATTCTTCTTGAATCTTGATTTTCAATGTTTGATTTTATTAAATTTATCTTATATATTTGTATTTTGAGTGGTTCTAAAAGCCATTGATGTATTTTAACATGTGTGCCTTACATTGTATGTTAACTCTTGTTTGCATGCATCATGATTTTGTGTGCTTGAACCTATATGCTTAGATTACACGGCTTGCATTGAAAAGTAGAGTGCTCGATGATTGGTTTAGTTGGCTGTAACGCCCTGAAATTCGGGAGTCGAGTATAACTCAGCTCCTGAGTTCTAAAACATCACTTATGCAACATTTTTTATGATGGATGAATGTCGTCTGTATTAGTGCATAAAACATGAAATAGATTAAGCCAAAACAACAAATCATAATCCAGGGACAATTAGAAAATGCAAGTGGAAGTCTGAAATACATATATAGACCAGTACAAATCCCCAAAATATGAGTGCTCTGCCAAGTCAATAAGTACAAGTCTTGTTTCAAATTACATATGACAAAATGTAATAGTCCTCTATAAAGTGTAAACCCTAAAGCCCTGATAATTCAGAACGGTCTAAGTGAACCCGCCTGAATATTGCATAAACGAGAATGCCTCCTGGTTATCCTCGAACTTCGGCTCTGCGTCGTAGGCATCACCATCACCTGCAGCTAAGACAGAGTCTAGTTGGTGTTTAAGCACCATCCCAGAACGTGGGAGTGAGTGATCAACTCAGTGAAACTATACAACAAAGGTTAACATGTTATCAATTCAATCAAGCAGAATTGATAAAGCAGTACAATCAAACAATTCTTAAATACTCTGTTTAATGAAAAAATGATATGCCATAATAATGCATGCCCTCGCCTGCACTCCCTCAGCATCTTTATCTTACGACGCGCATGGAAACCACCCGAAAGTGCTCTTTCACGTCAAAGCACATGCAATGCAGTACATGGACGTGATTACTAAGTTCTTATTAGTCCTTTTCATACAGCAGAATTGGGAAGCTAAGGTACCTCCCTTATATCAATTCCCAATCAATGATCCATTCTAGGGTCGTCAGTCCTAGTAAATCTCATACGATGTTATGATTCTAGGTCGCTGTAAAGGGATTGCCACCAATTAATACAGGCCTAAACATACCTTGAATACTACATTAAGGCTCGTTGCCTCAATGTAGTCTCAGGATATACTTGAGGTCATTACAGAGGGCTCGTTACCAATCAGTGTAAGCTGACAGCATGAATACCGTGTCCCATACCACCGTATTTGGCTCACGAGTCTGAGTTGCTCACTGGTCACTACAGAGAGGCTCGTCGCCCTAGCGTAGGCCGACAGCACGACCACGGTGTCTCATACCACCATGTCCGGCTCATGAGTCTTAGCGGATCAAGGTACCAAGGTTAATAGGGTTTCACTGGTGAGTTTAGTACCTTAGATTCAAACAGTAGCGTCCAAACATGGTGAACATATATTGGGTCAATCGAGTTAATTGATGAGCTCGACTAGGATGAGCGCACGTTGAGTTGATCGACATGAAATGCATAAGCATTCCGTGTGGCCTAACCACTGCCGACATCCCAAGTATGACTCAGATTCATTGAACACATCCTACGTGGCGAAAACAACCTCATCCACCAGTTTGAGGACTGTTACCGATTACCTGAACTGTGATACAGTCCCAACTATGTATAATCATAAGAGTGAAATTTAACTCAAATTCTACCATCATATGAACATGTCAAGGAATATAACTTAAACATGGATACACAATATATGGAGAAAATCATACACATAGTTAACATGAATAAGTAGGCTAAACAGTTCATGGAAGAAATCATACATACAAGAAAGGTAGTTGGGATTTCATATCTCAACTCCCTCATAAATCACACTTTACTAACTACTAACTCATTCAGACATTTTTACAAACACTTAGATTACACTTTTCAACATATGTCACGTATGTCGACCGTATTACGTATTAGGGCAAATCCTTTTGCCAAGAAGTTGTCGCATACATAACAATCATATACCTACGACAATTAATCATGATAATCATAGCATCAAAGTCCAAATGCATACAAACATTTCAACAAACACATGAAATACTCTATTTACAACATAGGTTATACATATATGTAAAGCAAAATAGATAGCGCATTTAGCATGTGTAATAGCACCCGCGTCAGTAATAAATCATTATCTGACATTGAAAGTCTTGAAAATCATAACCTATACGTATATAGTCTGCACCTTAAACCGGTAAATGCATACGGATAAGATTTAGACGATAAGTCTTCGTCAACGGCGGATTGACAACCTAAGGCATGAATTAGGTTAGCTATATCAATACCTAAACTATTCTAAGCTCTACAATAAGTTAGAGTTTGATTGTCTTACCCAAATATGAAATTAAAATCGCCGGAATAACGATTTGAATAGGTGGATTAGGTACGTAGTGAAGCTGGGAAGAATCCTAGGATAAATCACCAACTTCTCTCTCTTTTCTTTTCTTTTTTAGCTAGGGTTTGAAAATTTGTATGGAATATGTGAGAGAGGGTTTAAGTCCCTTATATAGGCCCAAAACTAACGAAAATAGCCCCAGGGCCAAGGTATACTTAGGTTATAGCCAAATCGGGCTTATTCTGATCCAACGGAGCATTTCTGGAGGTCCCTTTACTGAATGCGGTCGGACTTAAGCTCACAGATACTGGATCTAGGTCAAGCTAGGTTTTCAGTCCGATTGGATTTCCAAATCGACCATGGCAGACTAGTTTCAGTTCAACGGTCACCGACACTCGATCAGGGCCACAAGTATATTGGCATGAGTGGGACATCTTCCCTGATCCGAGGGTGTATTTGGGTTGAATTCCAATGGTCTGAATGCTTATAATTGGTCCGCAAGCGACACTACTCAGATTATTAAATTTATATTTAATTTCATAAAAGTATTCACTTTCTCACACTCTTTGCTCCGGACTTAAGAAAATAGGCCCAAGACATCATCTGGACTTGATTTTTGAGGTGATTGTTAAGTCCAACTAGGCGGTCATAATTGTCTAAGTTCATCGCTATACGACTTTCAACGCGCGGTCCAGGTTCGATACGGAGTTTCTGAATGCTCCCGAGAGCAACTGGGTTTAGAGGTTGATCCTAGATTTTAAGGTAATGTAGCGTTAATAATTCTACAAGTTTTGGGTCTTGCAAAATGTATTTAAAGTGGTTGATGTTAATTTCATAGGTAATCTAGTTTAGTGTTAGTTAATCCCCTTTAAATTTTTAAATGATTTGGTTCTATGTGATTTCTGTCTGAGGTAGTACTCGGGTCTTTGAACGGATTTTTTCAGAACGTTACATTGGCTCATCATGGAACACATTGAAATTATTTTGTAATTATTTTGATGATGAATGTGAAATTATAGTGATGATGTTTGGTTAGAGATCTTCGAGCGGGGGTTTCCCTTAGCCTATATAACAAGGATGATGTTGTTATGATGTTTGATTAGAAAATTTGTTAGTGGCGATTTTCCTTGGCATATATGAAAATGATGTTATTATTATGATGTTTGATTGTGAGATCTTCAAGTGGGGGTTCCATTGGCCCGTGCAACACGGATAATGTTATAACGCCCTAGAATTTTTTTCAGCTGGAAATTAGATGTCCTTGGCCAGACCTTTGATTTATTGACTTAAGTGTATGTCGGTGTGTGTATTTGCACATGTTTGAGACCAAAAGAAGTGACCTTAAATCTACCAAAATTGCCTGACCGAGAAATTTGTTCCAGATGCCTTCGAAACCTCTGTCCTATGGACTATGTCTTTGTTGCAGTTGACACGATGAAAACCATGTGTCAATCCGATGCTCCGTTAGTAAGATACGACCCATCGAATTCACGATTAAAATTACGTATCCTGTAACATGAACAACATTTATTGTGCTAGGCCCATTGGACTTGTGTCCATGTGGGCCTAAAGCCTAATTTCTAGAACATAAAAATTATCACAAAATAGGATAATTGCTACATAATAAAAAAATGATTTAACACATATAAGACAATGCATATGAGACAAAAATGGGTTCTACTCCAAAATCCATCATTAGCCCTCTCTCCATGCCTTAGAAACTAATCATGACCCATGTCTACCTCATCCTACATATGCATCCAATGCATGCCTTTTTTTATGCTACATCACTTCAAACAACCAATTGTAACACTCTACTTCATCATCCACCATGCATCACCTACAACACATAACCCTTATGCATCTATTAGCTAATGCAAGTCTAAATTTCTTCCACCTTAGCCAATGCATGATTAGCATCATCCACCTCATCCATCTATTACCCATACCATACACCACCTTCCACCTCACTTTTAGCACCAATAAGACCCCATAAACTTGCCACCTCAACCCCCAATTCCCTATATAAGAGTAAGAGCTCTCTTACACTCATCCTTTTGCTATACTTAGAAAAATTTTAAGATTTTAAGAGAGAGTGAGAGATTTTGGGGACAAGGTGTGGCCCATTATCAACCTTGAGGGAGTGAACCACACATCATCATCAAGTCATCCATCCATTTGAGGTGAGTCTACACCCCACCTTCCATCCTCATCATCTTCCTCTTTCCACCTTTTATATTTTCTTGATGCATGTGAGGCCCACCAGTGTGGAGCCCCATGGGTGCATGTATTAATGGCTATGGTAGTCAGCATGGTGGCCCACGTTAGTATGGTCCACCGTGATGAACATTGTATTAACACCCTTCACTTGTAATCCCATTTTTGTATCTGGACAATAACTTTTAAAAATCATATAAAATCAACCATACTACGATCAGAGTTGAAACTTGGAAATAATATGAACCACAATATGAGATAGCTCTAGGATAAATTTCATAGCCATCCAACAGTCCAATCATCAGTGGCATCAACTTTACTTAGCTGCTGTCCAACAACACATGTAGGATTTCGATTTGCCAAAAACGGAATCATTTTTACTTCCTTTATTGAGTACATTAAAAATATACATTTCGTTGGATTCGTAGAAAATCAAAGTAGCTTTCCAACAGTATATAATAAGCCCCGATCGGATTTCAAAAGACTGAGATCTTGCCCTTATATGAAAATGTATTTGGAGGCTTGTTATGACCATTCTTGTGTGGGTCATATCCGTGATTCCAACGATCAAATATATTTGATATTTATTCTTAACTTACTTGAGATAGATATTAATCATATATATGGTCCATATAATCAGATTCTTTCATGATAAAGTTTAAAAATTCTGAATCGATAGATACTTCTATAAGGATAAACCTTAAATTGTTTTGTATAGTCTAGATGAATCTAAGGCTTTGTATGGTTGAAAACCTATATAAAGTATAAATAACTTATTTTCAAACCATTCATTGGATGAGATTTTTCAACAGATGATCTGATCATAGAGATTTAATCAATACATTTCATGTGCTACTTGATGTGCATGTTGAATTTATGTTGTACATAACATTTATCCTCTTATTGACCCACTTGGGTGTGGGACCACTTGTGATTTATACATTTTATTAGTTCATCCAATCTGAACACTCATGTACATTATTGTCTCTTTTCTATGATTTTTTAGCGTGTGGGATCCACTTTCTATTGGATCTATTTCATTTTCTTTGCACTCTCTGTTTACTGAAATTTTTTCAAGCACTTTTTTTTTTTTTTTTACACAAGCACACAGTCCCCACAGACTCACGCTAGTGGAATTTCACCACCTATGGATGCTTGAACCCGTGACTGGGTGTTGAAACTCCTAAGAGTTTACCACCCGAGCACTGTATTGTATGTAGGCCTCTTTGACACCTTGTAGTGGACCCCACGCTCTATAGTTATGGGTTTCAATATGGGGGATGTTTAATTCTTATATCAGTGAGATGAGATGTCCTAACTTTTTGTTTGGAATGATCCCTAAGTGTTTGAAAATTGAGCCCTAAGTTGTGACAGACCTCATTGCTGAAAACTGTCTGATTATTTTTTTTTATATATATTTTGTACCAACTTTGGGCCTTGTAGTGGACCCCACACATAAGATATGAGTAGACCACCACTTGAAACCTTTAAGCTATACCAATGAATAGAGAAATTATATTTTATTTAGGCCAAATAAGACCCCACATGATCAGGGAGTAGATCTCAAAATGGGACAAGGCACAGTTGTGCAAAAAAAATTCTGTTCAGAAAATTAAAATACTTATGTTTGGCCCTATACCAAATATTATGTGTGCACAACCAGTTGGTCCCAGCTTATACTTCTTGAAGTACATATATAGTACTACCAAGGTTACCTCACGGAACACTGAAAGGTGGTCTCTTGTGATCATAAGACATTCAAAATCGGGCCAAAACTAATTTTGTGCTATTTCCTACACACTTCTTCCAAGCACCCAAGTTTGAGTCCTCACCAAAAATTGTATCTGCATGATTAAGTAGGATTATCTTGTGGGTTTTGAAGCATATATATAAATCTACCAAATTTTTTTTTTCCTTCGAAAGTAGTGGATCCCATAGAATTGGGGAGTGGATCTCAAATAGGACCAGGAGTAGTTGTGTAGGAAATCTTGCGCAGAAAAATTGAAATGCCTATATTTAGCCTTATGCCAAAACTCATATGCGTAAATCCAGTGAACCGAACCATTTGTATTTTGAACGCCACACATAGGGCTACCAAAGGAACCTAATGGAATGCTAAAAGGTGGTCCCAACTGATCGTGGGACACGCCCAAAAATGGCCAAGGGTTATTTCTGCACATCTCTCCCAAGCACTCATGTCTAGGCCTTCACAAATACTTGTGTATGCATGATTAATGAGAACTGAATTTTAATTTTTTATGCTTCTACGTAGAACTATCATATGAATATTTTTCTTATTTGGAAGTGGGCCCTCGAAAGGAAACAACCTGACAATAAGAGAGGGCACCGACATGCTAATCAACGGACCCTAACCCTAGGGACAACACTAAAAATCGACGAACTACTGTTATGTATGGACCATTACCCTTAGGTTGCCAATTATCAAACTCATACTATAATTAGTGGTTTATGTAGTGAATAGATGAACGTATGATAGTTAGTGTTGATTTATGAATGCCTAGATGGATGCATGCTAACCAGTGTTGATTTTTGATTTAGGTAATGTATGGACCTATGCACGATAATTAGTGTTGATTTATGATTGTGTAGTGCGTAGATGGATGCATGCCAACCAGTGCTAGTTACTATTGGTTGCGCGTAGATGTATATGTGTTAATCAATGCCGATTGATGATTGAGATACTACGTAGACGGAGATGCTTGCTAACCAACGCACTTGCATGCCTTTTGTTTGCCCATATTATTTAAAATATCCTGAGGTACTGATGAATTTGGTTACTTATTCTTGAGTAAAATTGTTTGTGGTATGCTATAAAATTTTAGTCTAATGGTAATTAGGTTGGCCAACAAAATTAGAAAGATTCACAAGGACAACCTTACTGGATTGGCTGCCCTGGGCCAATCCGATCGATTTATGCTGAAGACGGACAACCGACAGTAGTTGGACTACACAGGATGCTTGCATCCAGTGCCGGTTACGCCGTAATTCGCTTAAGTCAGCCGAGTTAGTATGCTATTTGGCCAACCATGTATGTTCACCATGTATAGTCACGCTTGCCTGAATCTGAAGAACCACTTACCTTTGAGAGGTCTACTGATAATCGTTAATGATACGATCCCACTAAGACTTATGAGTCGGGTAGAGTGGAATGAAACACCGTGTTCGCGCTGTCGGCCTACACCGGGGTGACAAGCCTCCTCGTAGTGACTAGTGAATAATCAAGTCTAGGGAGCGGGACATGGTGGAATGTGACACTGTCTCTGTACTATCGGCGTACGTTGGGGTGATGAGCCTCCCCGTAGTGACCAGCGAGCATAAGAGGTGACAGGTCCTTGTTCGAATGACTCCTGTTAAATTACCTGGCCAATGGTTCCATCGCAGAGTATCGTTCGAACAACCTGGGCATTAATGAAATCGGGTGATGAGCCCTTCATTATGGTGATTTGGTTATGTGACAAGCCCGCACATCGAAACTAAGTGATCATACTCGGTGTTTAGGTGATGACTCATATTGAGTTTCTCCTTATACCTTTAGGTATCATGCCTTATCTTTGAAAGTATTAATTTGTAAGATAAATAAATGATACCTAAATTTGGATCAATGATCGTAGGTTCAAAGCCACTACGGCCGTCCTAGGTCAGACGATTTGGATAAGGCCATTGATTAAGTGGAGGTGTTTCAACTTCTCTAATCTTGCTGGATGGACTTAATTAAATACTCGGCTAATATAAATATTCACGCATTGCATTAGTTAAGTTTGTGACTCGACAGTCAAGGTCTCCTTATAAGGGAGTGTTGGTATTGCGAACGTTAGATAGGGTCGCTTGTGGGAGTGTTGGATGGTGAGGGCATGTATCATATCATAATACTATGCATGTGCATTAACAAGAGTGTCTAGGAATTGTATGTGTATTTTACTTTTTCATTAATTATGCATGTGAATTTGATAACTTGTATAACTTGATGTTAATGGAACCACTGAGTTAATCACTCACTCCCACTCTACGAAGGTGTTTTAAAACACCAACCAGATGATATTATTGATGTAAGTACTATCGAGATTTCAGATGGATAGGCTTAGAGTGGCTTGCATCATTAACATTATGTTTTAGAGGATTGGACTAAACTGAAAACTTGTACTTTAATCATTTTTAGTATGCATATTGTGTCTTGTATAATTCTCATTTGGGTAGACATCATATTTTAATTATATTGTTACGGTTAGCCCCATATTTATTTATCTTTGTTATCTCTACTTCGCTTTAGATCCGTTAATTTGAATTGCACTTCTCTGAGAAGTTCATCGAGTGGGGATTTCCTGAGAGATCATAACAAGGATGTATTGCTTTACATGCATTGAATATCTCATTTATCATGACATCATTCACATTTTACTTTGTTGTATTATCACATTGCATTTTTTATTTGATTATCCTGCATCTACCATATCTATTTTGAATTCTTGACATCCTTAATCCTTGATTTGTACTTCCATTATCTATATTTTGTTTTGATGTTTATTTTATTAAGCCATGTTTCCTTTCAATTATTGAGCCTTATCAAACTCATTATGAAAATGATCTCACTTGGCTTTAAGCTTACCAAATTAACAACAATTATAAGTTTTCAGGTTGAGGGAGGAGTTGGAGATGAAGAATACTGACATGACTATTTCAATTTTAAAAATTAAGTCATTGTTTACTTTTTTTATTTGAAAGTTATAATGAAAATAATTAGTTGTAGATTAGTAAGAATGTGAATTTTAGAAATAAATTTTAAAGGATTAAATTTTAAATTATTATGGATTGGATGTTTTAAATCATGATTTGGTTTGGATGAATGATTTTTTGAATATAAATGCGAATGTATGAATGCATAAAAATTAGTTCACCTTATAACTTGGGTTTATAGTATCGTACTCGAGTTTCAATTTTCGGGGCGTGGCACACTCACTTTACGTGGTTTTTTAAAGACCATTAAAAGTGGGTGATGTTGGGCATGTCTATCAAAGTTTATTGATTCATACAAGGCCAATAAAGAATCCATTGGGATTACCATGTGTTTAAGGTAATATTTGATTAGATTATGAACTTATCAAGTGATTTTTCTACTTAGCCCAACATTCTAAAAATTTTATTCGACTTTAAAAGAGGTTTCAACTGTAAAGTTTTGTTTTAATAATTAAAATTATTTTGATTATACTTGATGATGATCTAATGATCTGATGGTCCACTTTATGATCAACATTGAATGTTCATGTGAGAGGTGGAAACACAGATTTTATTCATAATAGAATAACTAAAGTTCTTAAGGTGGTGAAACATGAAACTGAGGGCACTACTGAAATCCTAATCTATTTTTTATTTAAAATTCTATTTTAGAGGGGACTTCATTATTTAGAGAGATCTTAGACACCTCCTTGGGCATCCCACCATCTATACCTAAAGAAAAGAAAATAGAGCGAGAGATAAATCTATCCCTTCATCATTCTTTCATCTACTCTTCTTACTAGCCTTTTTCTGGGTGATCCAACTCTATGGATGACCAGTATTTTTTCTGCCCCTTTTAGGGAAAACACATTTTCACTAGGATATCTCTTCATTTATGATAGATCGAAGAGAAATTCCCTAACTTAAAAGATCAACATTGATAATTTTATTTTATGAAAATTGTTTACATGACTGATCGTGTCTAGGTATGATCCGAATCATTCTTATAGCTTTTTTATTTTTGAAACATGTTGTTACTGCATTTGGGTGTTCTTGTGATGATATCTTTTAATAAAGCTAAAGGATAATGTACTCCTTCTATGTTTAGATGTGGAGGACCTAATAGTAAAGTGGGTGAAAGCAATAGATGAAAAAATTGTAGTGAAAAAAAAACAACGCATGAGAGTTAACTTTTAAAAGGGTATAAAGTAACCAGTGTGAAGTGGGTCTATAGGACCAAGTACAAGATAGATAGGTCCATTGATCAGCACAAAACAATGTTATTTGTGAAAGACTATAAATCAAAACTCAGTATCGACTATTATAGGGTATTTGCACCCATTGCTCGAATTGAATTAGTTAGATTATTGATGACTTTATCAACACAATTTGTGGAAAAAAATCATTAAATAAATATGAAATCAACTTTCTGAAATGACTTCCTTGAAGAAGAATTTTATATTGAATAACTTGTTGGTTATATAAAGAATGGATAGTATCATTTGGCGTGTTAACTCAAAAAGGATCTTTATGACCTCAAACAAGCTCCAAGAGTATGATACACTCGCATAAACTTATATTTTCATTATAGAGAATTTCATAGGTGCCCTCAATGTATATATTATTCATATCAAGTGCCATGATTACAGTGATGTATTATTGATATCTTTGTATGTTAATGATATAATCTTCATAAGTAGTGATGGTATTATGATTAATGAGTTTAGGAAAATAATAATTTATAAATTTGATACGTCAGACATCGGCCTTATGACATATTATATTGGCTTTGAGGTGAATCAGGTACATGGTGTGAGTTTTATATCTTAAAATAAGTATACTCGTGAAATTCTAGAAATGTTTAAGATAGAGTATTATAAGCCAATATGTATCTCCATGAAAATTTGTTTAAAATTGAGTAAGGACAAAAAAGTGATCTGGTTGATCCTATTAATTTTAAATAGTTAATCAAAAGTCTTCAATACTTGATTCCAATAAAGCTAGACACATTGAATATGATTTGGGATTACTTAGTCACTACATGGAATCTCCTAGTTAGATTCAATATTCATTTATGCATTAAAGAATATATACTTCTTATGCTCAAAGATAACGATTTGGTTGACAATATGGATGATAGAAAGAGCACATTGGGTTACGTGTCCTATATTTGAAGCTGTATAATTACACAATCTTCACATAAGCAAGATGTTGTCATTCTTTCAACTGCCGAAGTCAAGTACGTTGTAGTTATATCTTGGGTAAGTCTAACCATTTGGTTAAGAAGAATGCTTGAAGAAAGCACCATCCTCAAGATAGTCCCACAATCATTTATTGTGATAATAGTTTCATGATCTCTCTTACAAAAAATATAGTATTCAATGGATGTAGCAAGCATATTGATTTCCGTTATAACTTTATTTGAAAGCTTATAAAGAATGAAAAAAATTAAGTTTGATATTATGAGTCGTGTAATCAATTTGTTGATATTTTTACAAAGCCATTAAAATTTAACATATTAAAGGAATATGAGAAAATTTTAGGTATGCTTGATTTTGAAAAGTTCAATTTAAAGAAGGATATTAGAGACCAATTATAAATAAGACATTCAAAGTCGTCATAGTTGAATACGAATCATATAATATTAGAGTGTGTTTGGACGCGGGGATTACGTGGGAGTAAACTGAAGTAGGTTGGATAGGGTTTTGAAAATCCATCTCGTCCTCTTGCAGTCCTGTTTGGGCAGCGCTGTTTTGATGACGGATCAAGCCGATCTCTGGATTTGGGAACGAATCCGCTGGATTGCGCAATCTCATTCAATCCTATGCACCTGGTCAAATGCACAGTGGTTGGGAAATCTCTATATCCCGTGTGGCCGTCCAAACACGGTAATACCTAGACGCTGGATATAGCAATCTAGTGGGATTACTTCTAATCCACTGACAAATGTATTAATGATATAGAAAGCCGTGCAATCCATTCTACTCCAGCCTAATCTCGCCTAATCCCTGCGTCCAAACACGCCCTTCACAAGTATAATTATTGCTAGGATTTTAAGTCTTTTAGTTTAAGTTTTATATATAATTATGCATAGACCGATCTTTCCTATTGAACCTCTATATACATGTATTTGTTAGAGATATTGTCACACGTCAAAATTTGAATGTAGAGTGTGCACCCTCAAACCCGAGTTTTGAATCACAACTCGTATACTATGTGTACTTGACTCATTCCATTATATGATTATTCAGAGATAAAAGTAATATTCATTTTATATTTTAAATAGGTCTATTTACAATCATTTACACAAAATGATTTAAGCACAAACATTCACCTATTCTCAACATCTATAGACATTTGATTAACATAAATTAGGCATAATTTATTAGTCAATACAATTTACCAATGAATACTCATTACAAACCTAAAACAATTCAATTAAATAAAATCAATCAAATGCTTAAAATCTTATAACTAATACTATAATTCATTATATATAAATCAAACCATCCTAACAAGAAAAATTCTAATTAAATAATTTGAAAATGTCTAAATATGGTTAGTCCTAATTTTGATATTACGACTACATATCATGAGGTCATGTACCAGTTCAAACACAACTTATTCTTCTTGTGCCAACTCATTAGCTAATTGCTCATTTTTACGATTTTTTATCAATAAAAATATAAGCTAACCAGGCTTAGTGAGAAAACCTATTATGATCCATGCTTATTGAAATTAAGATATAATAGAAAGCAGAGTATGTACAATGTTATTGATGCATATGATGTATGAATGTATCAGATGGGATGATCGTCCATCTACTTGGGTTGGAGATCGTCAATCCGCATCCACCCATTAGGTAGACATCCACCTTCTGGTAGGCTTGGGCATAACACACACCTGACAATGATCTATCAGGATCGATGTTTCTTCCAAGGATGACCCCCATGATCAACAATGTAACGTGTTTATATGATGGATGATGTATGAATGCATCATTTTCATAACTTATATAGATACCTATCTTAATCAGAATATTCATATGTGAATTCAACGGATAATTACCATAATTCATGCAATTTGACATAGGTTAGTATGTGATTTTCCGTAACATATGTTCACAATAGTTAAATCAATAATGTCATAACAAAACACTCCAAACAGTACATTAATCAATCAAACAATCACAAACAGTCTGTTTTAATTCCAATGAACATATGACACGATGGGGTTATTCACACGTATCCAATAATAAAGATTTCATAAGATGGTTCAAATAATTTGTATTCAGAAATCCTAGTAATTTATATCCATAATATCGTTATTGATCTGATTACTTTACAATGGAGCCCACCTTAAATGAAACACCACAGGTGATCTGACCATCCACATGTCTCAAGATGATTAAGCGTTTGATGTAGAACGTGTCATAGATACATTCCTAGCATGGTTGGGTCAAAAGGAGGTAGACTGTAAATTGACTGTAACTTTTGATCCGGGTATCATTATGGGGCGCACAACCTATCAATCTTTCTTGAAATGGGCCATCCGAGGCAAACCGACCGCATTTGTCCGTTTCGTCAGAAAACGTGAACTTTCAGCTCAAAAATGAATTTTAGAAAAATTAATACTATTTTTAGTAATTCTAATTTTTTAATATTTTCTTATTTTTAGAGTTTTAGATTTTCTTCCTTTTTTTTTTTTTATAAAAATAACTTGTAATTATGCTAGGAATTTTCTAACAAAGTTTATTTAAAATTTTTATTTTTAAAAATTAGGATTAAGAAGAGTTTAGTAGAATTAGAATTTTTATTAGAGTTAAAATTTTCTATTTTTGGTAATTACAAATTTTAGTTTTTTTTTTTTATATTAATGATATAACGGGTACATATAGATTAGTTAATTCATCAATTAATTTTGAATTTTATAGAATTTATTTTCTATTTTCTTGTTCTTTCCTCATGGATTTGAGGAGTCTCTGTGACGAGTTCAGAGAAGTTCCGTGGATTCAGAACAGTTAGCCTCCTGAGGAAGATTGTGCCCGACCTCATGTCCTTCTGTACGTTAGTTTGGTATCAAATCGAGGCTTTTTCTCAGATTTATGGCTTTTACTGACAGGTCGGGCAACAATCCCATACACCATTCTCTAGGAAATTTACCTTTAACGACAATAACTTTCGAAGAGGTGTAGCGAGAGAATTGACAAGCCATGCAAGGACTGCAGACTTCCATTGATCACATGACGGATTGCATAACAGAGACCCTAGGGTGGTTCCGTGTTCATGGTGCTGATTCACCACCAGCAATTGCTGGAATTCGTAATCACATTGATCATAGGGTGATGCTAGCAGTGAACCACAAATCACTCCTAAAAAGGTGGGCTCCAATGATATGATTCCACAACATCATAGATGAGACATTGATTAGATAGATCAGATATATCAAGAATTCAAGATGAAAGTCAATTTTCCTAGTTTCAATGACCAACTTTACTTCAAGGATTTCCTCGATTGGTTGCTTAAAGTCGAACGTTTCTTTGACTACATAGACATCGTGGAAGAAAAGAAAGTTAAACTTGTGGCCTACAAGTTGACAGGCAGAACTTCAGCTTGGTGGGAACAACTTCAACTCGAGTAGATGAGATAGATAAATGTGTCAATCCACATGTGGTTGCAGATGAGGAAGTAATTTTGCATGCGATTCCTCCCTAGCAACTATGATCAGGTATTAATTCCAACAAAATTAAAATTATTGGCAGGATAACCGATCAATAAGGAGATATGTAGAGAAATTTCATTATTTATCGGCGAGAGATGACCGTGTGGAAACAGAATTGCAACAAGTCACAGAATTTATCGGTGGCAAATATATGGCCCTAAAGGGAACGAAATACCAACCCAAGACTTCTAAAGTGGAGGGATAATCTCTCATAATTGAAAATGCCTTTGTTAAATAATTTGAAGAAAGATAAGATATATATGCATTAGTTGAAAAGAAAAAATATGTGGAGCCTGTGAACATCGCAGAGGATTTGGAACCAGTATTGTTAGAGTTCAAGGCGGTTATGCTTAATGAATTTTCTAATAAATTGCCTCCCATATGAGATATACAAAACCACATTGATCCCATCTCAAGGGCAAGTCCACCTAATTTTCCACATTATCAGAAAGAATATGAGTCTTGAAGGCGGAAGTGAAAGAATTGATCGATACTAGTCAAGTCAAGTCAAGTCAAGTAAAGCATGAGTACATGTATTGTGTTAGCTTAAGAGCCTAATGCTAAGTATAATTAAAAAAATCTAATAAAAATTAGTGTCAGAAGTAATCTCAGAATCATAAGCCAAGTCCCTTGAGTAACTCGAGAATGAGTTTTTTTCAGGTGGAGGGGTCTGATCTAAAATGTGTTACAGATACGTTCCTAGCATGGTTGGGCCAAAAGAAGGTGAACCGTAAATTGACTGTAACTTTTGATTCGGGTATCGTTATCGGGCGCACAACCTATTAATCTTTATTGAAACGGGCCATCTGAGGTGAATTGATGCACTATGCGGGTCGCATTTATCCGATTTGCCAGGAAATACGTGAAAATGCAATAATGACCATTTTAGTTAAAGTAGGAATATGTCAATATGTCTTATAAGGGGGTGAATAGGGCTTTTTAATAATCTTATAATAATTTAAAATCCTATCACTATAATTCTAACAGCAAGCATACATTAGGATTGCTTAAGAGTAACTCTACTGGCTTCCAAGCCCGGTAGAGGGTCTAATCACAAACTATTTGAGAGATGAACAATAAGTAAATTAGTTTATGATGGATATGACTGTGTGTGTGAGGTGTGATCTTAGATAATCAAATATGAAAATACTTAAGAAAACCACATGAGTAATGGAAGACAATAGCCATCTCAAACACAATCATTTTTATAGTGGTTCGACTATTTGTCTCTCCACTCCTGACAACCGCACTTAACCCTTAAGTGTACCAGATTTTACTAAGGAGGTTTCACAACACGTTCACCTCAAACCAGAGGTTTTAAATCAGGTTCACCTCTAACCAGTAGAACCTACACCTAGGTTGACAGTTTATACTCCCATGAGTAAGGGTCAACATATAGCACCCGATTTTAGGCACACTGGCCAAAGATTCACACAAGGAACCTCTCACGTTTATGCTCTCAAGAGTAAGGGTCAACACTAAGTACCCACCACATACACTCCCGTCGGAGGCCTCCTAGAGGACTTGCAAGGAGTGAGAAACACCTTAGACCTAATCTTACAAAGGAATGATCACAAGGGTCCTCTGGACTTTAATGACTTACAGATAAGTAGATGGGCCCCGTTTAGCATGTTGTCGAAGATCTCCTCCTTTGATGACGAAGAATCTTCTGCTTCCTTGAACTGCAACTTAGAAGATGTACCAATATATGGCGACGGGTTAGGTTAAGGTTGTAATGGAATCCTACTCTATTGAAAGTTTTCCTATAAGGAAAATAAAGTGATTCCAATCATTTATGCATTCAAGGCATCCAAGCTTAATGATTTGTCATTAAGGTGGCAGTTGGGGGATCCTTGAATGTGAAAGTTCATTCCCCAATCCACTCTATTGAATGTCAATGATGAAAGTGGATTGGAGGATGAACTTCCATGAGAGAAAGGGCTTTGTGTATATGATCTAAGGTTAAACACTAAAAAATACTCTCTTCTTTCTTTACCAACAACTAAGGACAAGCTCTCTATAAATAGACAAAAGGTTTCAATAGATATAAAACAGTCACATTTATGATAGAGTTTGATATCATCGAGCGCATACTTCAATTGCATCGACTGGCCACTCGATGACTCAAACTCAAATGTCAAACGCTTTTGAAACATTTTGTCAGCTGGTCGAGGGAATCGAACATGCGTCGATGCCATCAGATTTCGAACTCCATTTTCATCGACACGAGGATCGATTCCTCAACATTTGAAAATGAGAGAGACTTGCCTTTGAAATATTTCAGGTCAAGGATATGATTGAGGTACACTCGATATCATTGAAATTTGAATGTCGATGATATTGGTAGTCGTGTCGATGCATCAATAAATTTTAAGAATTTTTCAGTTAAAATTACTGGATGGTTTATGTCCATTCTCGATGCAATCGACTCAGACTCGATATCATCGATATTTGAATATCGATTCTATCGAGTGACCCTTGATCTAAGATAATATATTTTACAAATATTGCGGGAAAACTGTGTCCAAACCGATATCATCAAAAGCCTTCTGATATCATCAACATTTGAATTCCGAGGATATCGAGGAGAACTTCGATATATCGAAGATTTTATGATTTTTCTTAGAAAAATAGGGACACAATATATTTGATGTCGATTTAATCGAGTCAACTTCGATAGACTTAGTTTCAAATTTAGATGATATTGATACAACTATCGATACATCAATAATTCCGTTTAGAGGTATATGTGGTTCCTAGACATTTTTTTTCCTTATTTCGATAGTATCGATTGAGCATCGAGGATATTGACAACACTTCTCAATTATATCGATCAGTCTATCGATAAATCGACAGAGGTAGAAAACTTAAAAAATTTTCTGAAGTTTGAAAAAGTTTTCTAACCCCAAAAACCCTATAATATTCTAATTAATTTTAAGGGTTTTAATTACTTGGTGTTTTGGGACATGAGATGTGAGGCTTAGATTTACCTATGGCGAGTTCGGGCACACATCCGGTTGAGGCAGACGGTTGATTGATCTTCCTATGGAGCTTCTCTGTTTAGCTGACTCAACACTTACGCTAATTGATAAACCAGGGGACTTTCAATACGCGCTTTCAGTTCAAAAACGAAGTTTTAGAAAAATTATTACAATTTTTAGTGATTCTAATTTATATATATATATATATATATATATATATATATATATATATATATATATATATATATATATATATATATATATATATATATATATATTAGAGTTTTAAATTTTCTTCATTTTTTATAGAAATAACTTGTAATTATGTTAGGACTTTTCTAACAAAGTTTATTTTGAATTTTTATTTTTAGAAGAGTTTTAGTAGGATTTTTATTAGAGTTAAAATTTTTTATTTTTGGTAATTACGAATTTTAATTTTTTTTTTCTATATTAATGATGTAACAAGTACATACAGATTAGTCAATTCATCAATCAATTTTGAATTTTATAAAATTTATTTTCTATTTTCTTGTTCTTTCCTCGTGGATTTGAGGAGTCTTTATGAAGAGTTTATAGAAGTTCTATGGATTTGGAACAATTATCCCCTCAAGGAAGATGGTGCTCGACCTCATATCCTTCCCTGCGTTAGGCTGCGTTAGGGTTATGATTATTTTATATTTATATTCAAAAATTAAATAATAAAGGATTGATCGGATTAGTGTTGTCCATCAATTTTGATTAATTAGATTAGATAATTAGAAATCTTAATATATTTTGCTTCTAATGATTGTTTGAACCAATTTGACCCGACAAATCTCATAAATTCAAGAGTTTCAACATTTTTAAAAATTAATATTAGATTTATTATACTACTCTGATCGAGATAGCCCACCGGATGATTGGATCATTTAAATTCTTGAGGTCTTAACATGTTTTGCCTCTACAAATTAGATAAGTGTTGTGGATTTAACCACACATACGTTAATGGCCAATCTCAACCTTTTACGCCAAGTGATGCTAACACTTGCGCATAAATTTAAATTCTTTTTATAATATCCTCAAGATCTTACAACATAATAGTCGTATGGCCAGTCCGACTTGTACATTGTGTTGTTCATATGGGCTATACCTTAATTATAAAGATTTATAAAACTCAATCTATGTTAAAACAATAAATTGAATCATTCATTATTGTACGAAGAAAGAAAATTTCTGCATCTAGATTAAAATGCACAGAAAAATATACTTCTTATTCAGGCATGTACGATGGGAGTAAAGATAATCCAAACCGTCCATTGCATAGATTTAGCCAAATATCGCATTAAAAATATTAAGATTACAAAGGTACTCATATGAAATTGTCTAACACCCCAGTGCAGCTTGGCTGTGGTCTGAGCGTGGGTTGTCATTTGAGTCCCATTGGGATCGGTCAAACTTCGAAAATAATTGGTAGGCCATTGGGTAAGGTTAGTCCCACATTGGATGGATGGGCGCCGTGACCCTATGCTATAAGTGAAGCTCCCACCTTACTTGTATGAGGCCTTTTGGGGAAACCCAAAGAACAAAACTGTGCGGGTGCGGGTTCATGCCCAAAGCGAACAATATCGTAAAGTGTCGGGGGGGCTATTACAAATGGTATCAGAGCCGAGGGCGGCTCCGACCTGAGGGTAGGGGATTCTAATACCCCGGTGCAGCCTAGTTGTAGTCCGAGCGTGGGTTGTCATCCAGGTCTCGTTGGGATCGGTCGAGCTTCGAAAATAATGCTCCAGTTGGTAGGGCGCTGGGTAAGGTTAGTCCCACATCAGATGGATGGGTGCCCTAACCCTGAGCTATATGTGGAGTTCCCACCTTCCCTGTATGAGGCCTCTTGGGGGAAACCCCGAGAATAAAACTATGCGGGCGCGCGTGCGTGCCCAAAGCAGACAATATCATACAGTATCGATGAGGCTGTTACAAATTGTTTCCCCACGTGCGCGCACACACACATACATACACACACACACACACACACACTCTCTCTCTCTCTCTCTCTCTCTCTCTTAATTATACATATGATATCTTTCAGTTTTAGTTATATATGGATTAAAACACTTCCTATGACTCTTTTTTTTTAAAGAAATAGTCTACTAGAAAGTTGAGAGATACTGGGATGGAATAGAGAGATATAAGTAAAATATATTAATGATGAATAAGAAGTTAGGATTAGATAGAAAACTAAAGATAATGTTTTGGATAAAAGGGGGATATGAGATATGAAATCTCTCTCTCTCTCTCTCACAATTTTTAATTTTAGATTTCAAATAATAATAATAATTATTATTTTATTTTATTAAAAGCCACGGGTGTTATAGACATGTTTATTGCATTGGACTGGGGTTGTTGTATTTTTAGTGTTTCAAAATAAATAAATAAATATTTTTAAATGATTGAAAAATTCCCTTCAAAAATTCAAAAAGCAACAAGGGCATTTTGTCTTGTAGTGGTATGCGTTCAGTCCCACATCGGATAGGCAAGAAGAAATTTTTGGGTTTATAAGAAGAGGATTTTACATGGGGCTTAGGCCCCTTTTAGAGGGCATGTGAATTTGGTTGTTTGGAGGAGCTATGCCATCAACCCCAATCTATACCATGAACCACGTGTGTGTGCCAGGCCGTGGACGTGGATGTGGAGTGGCGTGGTATGGTGTGTTGTGTATACTTATAAGCCCATGATTATTTGTTTTATATTTTTTGATTAGAGTCGGAAA
Organism: Magnolia kwangsiensis; assembly: GCA_037074715.1. Classification (NCBI taxonomy): domain Eukaryota; kingdom Viridiplantae; phylum Streptophyta; class Magnoliopsida; order Magnoliales; family Magnoliaceae; genus Magnolia; species Magnolia kwangsiensis. The sequence continues at coordinate 21,980,491 of CM073578.1, read as the reverse complement.
ATGAAAATGTTTCTTTTTTAAATAAAAAAACCAACAGGCATGACTGTTGGTAAGGGTGTGTACACACCCATTCAAGGCATCCTTTGAAGTCTATATAAGGGTCGTCTCTGATTTAGAATTTTAATTAATTTTCAGTCTTTTGGGTTTCTCTCGCTTCGAATCTTAGCAACAATTTCATATAGTTCAGTTTTCAAGTTAGACAACATTCGATGGAATCCTAAAGATTGATTGTCCAGTGTTCCTATTGCACTACGGACATCGCCCAAATGAGGACAAACCAATTTCAAGCCAAGTACCTTTTGTCGCGCCACGAATCAAATAAGTTTTCTAAATTCTTCCTTATTAAAATATCAAATGCTGTTTTAATTTCTTTTTACAATTAATTTTAATTCTAAATTTTCATAATTATGGATTTACATATCCAAAAATTCATACATAGATGAGGTTAAATTCATGCGTTGAGACATAGATAGCTGTCAAATTTTATTTTATTTTTCCTATGGTGTAGCCCACCTAAGTTCTGGATCACATGGATATCTATGATGGACGGTGAAAATGAAGGGGTTCTACTAATGTACTGAGTATATCTCAAATACAAATCATGGTGGATGCCACGGAGTTCAAGCTAACTAAAAACTCTCAGTCCTGCGAGTCTAGTTGACATTTTAAACTTCCCAAATAAAGAAGTTTGAATGCTGATTTAGATTGATGTCTTACATGGATTCCTTGCTAATGCCTATCTTCTTTTCCTCGAAATTCAAACTACTAGGGTTTTCTATTTTATCTTTCTCTTACTGGAAGAATGAATGCCCAATCTTTGAAAATTAAATGGAAGTGGCAATTTGTATGTCGAGCTGTACACGAGCAGAGAGTTAGCTCGGTAACTTACTTGACTCGACTCGAAAAAGCTCGACTCAACTCGGATCGAAACTGTATTCGAACCGAGTCGAGTCATTTTTTGGGAGCTCGAAACATTTCGAGTCGAGTCCGAGCTGGACCTAGCTCGACTCGGTATTGAGCTTGACTCGACTCGACTCGGCTCGGACTCGACTCAGATCGAGTTTTAAGTACATATATAAGGGCTTAAAAAAAAAACCCTTATTCATCCGACCCTAACCCATTTCACCCAACCCTAACCCAGCGAGCATCCAGTGCCTAAATCACTCGACCCTATCCCATTTCTCCCTCTTTTTCACCCAAATTGGTTGTCCATTCGCCCAATACTCTTTCCGTTCTCCACTACCCAACGAATACCCTCCTTTCAGCGTTTATCCAGACTCTTCTCCCAAAGTGAGTCATCCTCTCCAAAAGTGAGTCCTCTCTTCCCCTCTCTCCATTTTTTTCGGTGAGTAGCGTCCGTCTGAGTAGCGAAACCCATTCGACCAGTGACAACTAGCCTAGTGGCTCTAGTTTGGTCAGACAAACCTCTGGTCGACTCGAAAACTCAGCTTGAACTAGACCAAGCTGCTGGCCGAGCCGAGCATGGGCTGTTGTTCCAAGCTCGAAGGCCGAGCCGAGCACGGGCTGTTGTTCCAAGCTCGAAGGCCAAGCTCAACACGGGCTGTTGTTCCAAACTTGAAGGCCGAGCCAAGCCAAGCATGAGCTGAGACTCAAGCTGTTCGAGTCGAGCATGAGCTGGGCAAAGCTCAGCTCGACTCGACTCGTGTACACCTCTATCTGTATGTAAACGTGGATTTCCTACTAGTAGATCATGGATAGTGCTCTGTAAGGCCCACCATGATGTATGCATTTTATCCACATGGTCCATCCATTTTTTCATATCATTTTATGACATGAGCTCAAAAATGAGGTATACCCAAATCTCACATGAACCACACCATAAGAAACAGTGGTGATTGAACACCCACCATTAAAAACTTCTTAGGGGCTACAAAAGTTTTGGATGAAGCTGATATTCATGCTTTCCCTTCATCCAGGTCTGTGGGTTTGTGTGACCTGATCAACAGGTTGGATGGAAAATAAACATTATATTAGGCCTTAGGAAGTTTTTAATGGTGGGCGTTCAATCCACACTGTTTTTTTTGTAGGGTGGTTGACTTGAGATTTGGATCTACCTAATTTTTCCGGTCATGCCCTAAAATGATCTAGAAAAATAGATGGACGGTGTGGATAAAATATATACATCATGGTGGGTCCCACGGAGTAGTGTCCAGTAGCCACCTCACTACTGGCATTGTGAGCAGGCAATCCCCATTCGAAATAGGTTTCCAAGCTATTTATTTATTTATTTAAATTCTCCTTTTCTTTAAAGAAAGGAAAAGTAGGTTTTCCACGAAAGTCGATTGCTTTATCACGATTTTCCATGCCCCAAATATCACCTGAATACCTACTCCCATTCATGAAAAGAGGACGTAACGAGAGTATAGAATTCTCATTGATTCAAAAGAGGCTGGCTTCGATCCAATAAAACAAAGTCATGTTTATAGTAAATCATACCATATACTCATTAAAAAGTATAAAGTATTTTCTTTTTGGGAGGAAGTGAACTTTTTTTTATTATATAGTAAACACCAATTTCTATGCATGCGTTCAGGGAACACTTTCATAAAAGAATTGAATTGTGGGCCAGTGATGGTGGGTCCTATTAAATGTATGGTGCTGATTTACTCGTTTTGCATTGTCGGCCTCCCATGCATATTCTTCTTGGAAGTGGATTGCTTATTGAGTAAATTCTGTGGGGCCACTGTGATTTATGTATTTTATACACTTGGCCCATCTATTTTAAAAGATAATTTTAATGATTGAGACGAAAAATGAAGCATATATAAATCTCAATTGGACCACACTACAGGAAATAGTTTGAATTGAATATCGAATAAATAACACAGTGTGCCCTAGGAGAGTTTTAACCGTGGAAATCATTATTCCCACTGCTTCTTGTGGTGTGGTCCAACTGAGCTTTTGGATATGCTTTAGTTTTGAGCTTAACTCCTAAAATGAGTTGGAAAAATGGATGGATGGAGAGGATAAACCACATACATTTAAGGTGGGCCCAATACAGTTTATTCAGTACTATAAAGGGTACTGAGTTATTCACTACACAATCCGATTTCATTCTTCCATGGAGGAGATAATGGGTGGGTGGATATGTGACTGAGGCCCACCATGATATATGTGACCTACATCCATGCTATTGATCCATTTTGACATCTCATTTTTAGGGCATGATCCAAAAAATGAAGCAGATCCAAGTCTCGGGTATACCACATCATAGGAAACATTGGTCCTCGATCATTAAAAACTTCTTGTGGCCACAAAAGTTTTGGATCAAGCTAATATTTATACGATCCCTTTATCCAGGTATTTTTTTTAACCTTATTGGCAAGTTGGATGGAAAACAAACATTCTAGTGGGCCCCAAGATGTTTTTAATGATGCGTATTCAATCACCACTATTTCCTATGGTGTGATCAACCTAAGAATTCGATCTACTTCAATTTTTGGATCATGCCTTAAAATGAGCTATCAAAACAGGTGGATAGCATTGATGTAAGGCAAAATACATCAAGGAAAATATTTCCTGGTCAAATATGAATATATGCAAGTGTTCCTAAATAATATTGTTTTAAACCATGACATGTAAACCATTTTTTCAATTTTAGAACTAATAGATAGTAAAAAAAAAATAATGAAAATACATTTCAAGAAAAATGAATGTATCTCATGGTTAAAAGACTACGTGGCCCACAAACTCATCCAAGTCTTAAAACCAAGTCGAGGGTAACTCGTGGTATCAAATTGGATCGAGTCTTATCATCTCTAATGTGGCCCACAAACTCATCCAAGTCTTAAAACCATAGACTCCGTAGTCACATTGCATCGAACTCATTTGAGTCGTAATCCTCATGGTTGTTGTCATCATTTTCATCATTCTAATTATTAGAAAGATCTAATTTACTTTCTATGTAGGAAATTAATTGAAATGTTTGCTGCCAAAATTAGAAAAGATTAGAACTTAGTCACTTTATCTTTATTTTGCATAAATCTTACTATTAAAAAAATAAAATAAAATAAATCTCAAAATTGCCCAAGCTTTTATGATTAGTTGTCCACCAAACATCAACCTTCCTCTTTTACATAAGCTCGAACCAGCCACATCAACTGTCCATAATAAAACAACATTCTAACCAAATAAAATACTTTTCCAAAAAAAAATGTCTAACCATAATCATATCTAAAAATAAAAATTCAAACAATCTTCCCTAAAAATAAATTAATGAATGAAAAGAATACGAGCCCTAAGAACTTCTAGTGTGCCCTTTATAAGCACTAACATTGTCCTCAAAAGCTTTTAAATGACATGTGATGATCCCAACCATCCAATCAATAGCATAGAAAATGGATGGGCAGTCCAAATTGATGGTTTGGTAGCCGTGGTAGGGAGCAAATGGACGGCCTATTAGATTCAATTAAAAGCGTTAGGGACGTTGCTAATATCCCTATATAAGTAGAGTTTCGTAATAAATAAATAAATGAATGAAATGAATGAATGAATATATAAATGCATCAATCGCTTGTAGGAGGAACCCCAGCCACATCATCTGTGGGACCCACAACCAGTTCCGGCTTAATCTGCTCCAACTGTTGGAGAACTTGTTGAACTTCCGGCCGGGCCGATGGCGATGGATCGACACAATGCAATGCCAATTTCAGCATGTTTAGCAATTCTTCGCCTGTCACCGATGATGCATCCCTTGTGAGGTCCACATCAAACACCTCGTTGGTCCACTCCTCGTTAACGATCGACGCGACCCATTGAGGCAAATCCATGCCGTTCATCGAGTCGCCGGGCGACTTCCCCGTCAAGAGCTCCAGTATGATCACACCAAGGCTATACACATCGCACTTCGTGGTTGCATCTTTCACCTTTGAGAGCTCGGGGGCACGGTAGCCAAGTGTGCCGGCGGTCGCGATCGCATCCGAATTAGCGGCGGATGTCACAAGATGCGAGAGGCCAAAATCCGTGATCTTGGCGTTGGCGTGATCGTCGAGTAGGATGTTGCCGGATGTCAAGTTGCCATGGATCATGTTTTCGTGTGTGTGGAGATGGATGAGGCCACGTGTCACACCCACGGCTATGTTCATCCTTGTGGGCCAATCGATATGGGTGTGGGGCCCACGAGCTGCATATGTGCAAGAACAAAAAAATGGCACAGTTAAGGAAATTTTCACTATATGCTTTCATTCATGGTGTATACACAGGATTGTGGTGTATAATAGAGTGATCCACTTGATCAGGTGGACCACATCAGTCATGATCACGTTGCTAAACACAAATTATTCAGTAATGACCGTTGATTATGGTGATTGGTAGGTCACTTATAATCTGGATTATGGTGGATTTAGGACTAACCACCTTCCGATCATGATCGACGGTGAGCGATCTTATAAATCAGTCAAGAAAGAAGATCCACGTTAGTGTATATACAAGATCACAGTGTAACGGAGCGATCACCATCAGATCATGATCAAGCAGCAATCAGGAGGAGATCGTCACCGTCAGATCATTCCTTTATACACCAGTCCACAGTATATAGATGCTGTACACTGGATGACTAAACAGTCCATATGGATTATTGTTTGAATGGTATCCAACGGTTCAGATCTATCAATTGGGTGGTCCATGTTCCCTATACAATGAGTATTACAGCCTTTAGACCACTGCATCATTTCTCAAATATCCAAGTAGCAGCAGCAATAGGAGGAGAAAGATGACTAGAAAAGTAGCCGTTGATGGTTCTGAAAGTGGGCCGGATGGCCCATTGGCCTTTCTGAAGTGGGCCATCAAGGATCAGATCTGGCCCCATTTCTATACTACTGGGTTGATCATGGGTCCATTTTATAATCATCATGGGCCCACTTCAGGTCCAATTACAAACCGAACGGGCCCAGTTAGACAATGCCTGGGCCCATTTGGGTTTTCAGTCAGTACTGGTGGAGCAAGTTGGGAAGATTGTTCATTTGATCCAAACCGTTGATTTTATGGGCCCAATTTTGGATGGCCTAATCCTAACCTTTCAATAGGTAGGTCAACAAATATACTAGAAAAATGCCATATATCATATGGATCAAATCCTCTAATCTGGAGGATTTGCATGGGCCATTAAATTCAATGGTGGGGCCAATCACTCAACGGCTTGGATCACACCCCACTTCTACAAACTCAAAACCCGATTTGCATAACCTTTCAGCCCAAGCCATGGATAATGTTAGTTAATAAATGGGCCAGTTTGGAGGTGGGCCCACTCCACTAGCCGTTGGGCCCACAGATTCAAACTTCGGTTGAAATGGGAAATTAAGCAGTTATAGTTGAGTTGAGTTGTTAAACTAAAAACCCGATCTGCATTAACCTTTCAGCCCAAGCCATGGATAATGTTAGTTAATAAATTGGCCAGTTTGGAGGTGGGCCCACTTCTGCCACTAGCCGTTGGTCCCACAGATTCAAATTTCAGTTGAAATGGGAAATTAAGCAGTTATAGTGGAGTTGAGTTAGTTGAGTTACCATGGAGGAAAGATGAAAGACTCCCTTTGGGCATGAAATCAAAGACCAGAAGCTTTTCTCCTTTGGGCCCCACGTAGTAAGCTCTGAGGGACACCAGATTCGGGTGCCGGATCTTCCCGAGCACGTCAGCCTGAGCTTCGAACTCCTTCCGATTCTTCGCAACCTTCTCCCTCAATCTCTTCACTGCAACTTCATTCCCATCCTCCAATGTCGCCTTGTAGACGGTGCCATACCCGCTCTTCCCCATGATCTCAGCGGTCGCACACAACAGATCGTCGGCGGTGAAAACCAGTGGGCCGTCGAAGTGGACCAGCTTCCCCGCCACCTGCCCACCCGATTCCACCTCTGACCCAATTGCAGGTCCCGCCTTTTTCGCCCCGCCAGAGGCTGACCGGCTCTTTCCAGCCGAACTAGTCCTTTTCCTGATCAAACAGCAGAGCAAAACAGAGCAGAATAGGAGGATGAGAGCGAGGGTGGACCCCACGGCGATCAGGACTATCTCCCTAGTATTCAATTTCCGATGATGGGTTTCCTGAGGGACCTGAATTTCAGACGATGGCGGGGGAGAGGATGGACACAGGACTGAAACGGCATATCCACAGAGCTGTAAATTCCCTTTGAAGGAGCTGGAATTGAATTTTTCGGATAGAAGAAGCGGAACCAGACCCGAGAGATTATTGAAAGAAACATTGAAAAAATCCAAATCAGCTAAATCAGCGATCGTGGCTGGTATTGATCCGATGAGATTGTTCTCCGCGATATCCAATCGGGATAGCCCAGAGATTTTTCCAAGCGTGGACGGAATCGGGCCACCCAATTGATTTCTCCTTAACACAAGAACAGAGAGATTTTGAAGCCTATCTACAGCTTCCGGGATCTGATTTTCGATGCGATTGTTGCCGAGATTCAATTGAATTAGCGCCGATAGGTTGCAGAGATTCACAGAGAAGCGTCCATCAATCTCATTGTCGGACAGATCAAGAATTCGAAGCTTGGACAGTGTCCCAAGCTCGTCGGGAATTCTTCCACTGATCTTATTTTGATTAAGGAGGATCTCTTCTAGCCCACTGAGCTCACCGAGAGAAGAAGGAATTGAACCAGACAGATTGTTATGCTGTAGATCGAGATATGTGAGCAGAACTGATCGAGTAAGGCCCACTGGGATGGGACCCACCAGCTCATTGTAGCTGAGATTGAGCCTGTGGAGTCTGGTTGTGTTGGAAAGGCCGGCAGGAATCAGTCCAGTAAGGAAATTGTTGCTGAGATCAAGCGTCCTGAGTTGGGGCCAGTTGCCGATCGATGGTGGGATGGAGCCTGAAAGGCGATTGTTGGAGAGAACGACCCCTCTGAGATTTCGAAGAAGCCCGAGAGATGAAGGTATCTGACCTTGTATGAAATTGTCATGGAGGCTTAGCTTCTGGAGGGCTGATAGATGGCCCACCTGTTCGGAGATCTCACCACCCAATCCTTTCCATGGGAGCTGGATTGTTGTTACCTGTCCATTGATGCATTTGATTCCGGCCCACCCACCTGAACAGGCGGTAGCGCCGCTGTCGTTCCAGCTATTCAAGATGCCTCTTCGATCGATCAATGCGTGTTTGAAGGCCAGCAGTGCCTGGTAATCGGACAGTGATTCTATGATGCTCCCACCATCTGATGACTGGCATGAGACCGGGTAGATAGAAAAGATGAGAAATTGAAGAAGTAGAATTATGTAGCTGAAATCGACGAATTTGAAATGAAATCCAAAATGCTGGAATGGGTATTCACGGAATGAGAGGTTTTTCCAATTTCTGCTCTTTTTATTCGGAATTGGGTGCTGTTTTGATGTTGTTTGGATTGGGAATTGGGAATTGTGAAATGGGTGTTTGAGGAATCTGTGGGAAATGAGGTGGGGAGGCTCCATTGCAACTGACAAGATTTGAGGAATGTGATTTGGAAAGAGATTGGTTCTCTTCCTTTTCTGCTTCTGGTGTTGATACACAGAGAAAGAGAGAGAGAGAGAGAGAGAGAGAGAGAGAGAGAGAGAGAGAGAGAGAGAGAGAGAGCTGTTTCCTCCCTCTTCTGCTTCTAGTTTGATAACAGAAGCTGTAGAGAGAGAGAGAGAGAGAGAGAGAGAGAGAGAGAGAGAGAGAGAGCTGTTTCCTCCGTCTTCTGCTTCTGGTTTTGATAACAGAAGTTGGAGAGAGAGAGAGAGTAGAAATCTAAGGGGCGAAAGGTAACAGTCAGAGAATCTTATTTAGGAGGAGAGATGGTGATTGCTACTCGCGAGAGTAGGATTCCAATGCCTGTGCGCTCCAGACCACAGTCGAAAAACCCGAAAACTCGACTCAATGTTCACTCGGGTCGGCTTGACTCGATGGCTCGACCCGACTTGACTCGTATGTTTATTTAATTATTATAAATTAAAATAATGTTAAGTGTGCGCTTGGGTACACGAAATACCATGAAATTTCATGAATTGACACACCAAAATAAACTAATTAACTATGAAATTTCATAATATCTGGTACAACCAAACGCACCCCTGGTGTAAATGAATACTTATAATAGTTAAATTTGTATAAGCAATATACAGCACTATGAGGCCCACCATGTTGTCTGTATTATATTTACTCCATTCATCATTTTTGACGTATTATACGAGCTGGGAAATCTGAATGTCAAGTGGGCCACACCATTAGGCCCATTGTGATGTTTATAAGCCATCCGACACGTTCATAAGTAAATTCCCACCTGGATGAACGGTGGACATCTGATCCCTACTTTTTTTTTTTGGTGTGGTTAACTTAAGTTTTGGATCTCCATCGTATTAATTCTGGTGACATAAATTAAATTTTGAAAAGTGATGGACGGATTGGATATAACAAAAACAATACGGTGGACCCCACAGAAAGACAAGTGGTGGCCTCCCATCAGTGGATGGGCAGTACCATTACAGAAAACGACGGTTCAAAAGGAATTGACCAATGGCCTACATCTGACATATCTGTGGCCCACCTATTGTCCAGGCGGCCATATATGGGCTGTGAAGCATCCGCAATGGACCACCTGATTAACGGCTAGGATTAAGTACCCCCGCGATTAGAGAAAGTACACTCGCGAGTAGCCTTGGAACGGCTCTGTTTGGGAGATGACGTCAGATGACGGCATATAGATTGACTTCAAAGCCCCTTAGAAAGGGAAGTTATTAGGTATTAAAAGCGTTAAGAGATCCAACGCTCCGGAGCGCTGCGACCCCGTGCTTCCATAGTCCGTGCTGTACACGTGGCATATGTTTTATGATGATCACAGCCGTTAATTCACTAACCCTAAGGAATCAACATATTTTAAAAGAATCTGATCGACTGATTCTCTCTACCTTTCAGTAGGAATTATATGCCACTGCTTAAGGAGTTAGATCCTTCCAATCGTTGTGACTTTGAATTGACGGTCCAGATCTTATTATCCATGTGGACAGGGAGGCTTGTTGGCTCTGATGCCCATCGAGGCACTGTATCAGCGCCTGTTATAGAAATGCTCTAGCCGAAAGTTTGTACAGTATCGTTAGTACCGTTGGGGCTTTTCAGTTTGTACATGTGGGGGCCAGTGCTTCATTGATCCAAACCGTTGATATTGTGGGACCCCATTGTATCATCCATTTACCAAATGTCTCCCATATGGAAAAATACTAATCCTTGAAAAGGGGACCAACAAATGCAGTCAATTAAGAAAGCGAAGCAACAGTTCACATCCATCAATGGAGAGCCCTCGAAATGGCCATTTTTTTTAATGCATGGGCCATCCATGCTTTAACACATGACATTAACGGTTTGGATTGCTGAACTAAGGTCGCATCATCCTGCTGTGGGTGGGGCCCATGGTTCTGTGATCTAATGGGGCACACTTTTCAAAGGGATGTTCTAAAAATCATACAGGATGGAGGATCCTGTCATCCAATCTTCAACCTCTTTGATGGATGGCTGATGTAAGTTCCCATGACTGTCCATATGTAGGCCACTAATCCAACGGCTACGATCTTCCCATCTGACAGATTTTTGGCGTTAAATACCTTTTAGGTTTTTATTTTATTGAGCTAAACGGCTAGTTTTTGTTTTTTATACAGTAGCAGGCGTGGAACATGTCTCCTCTTATCTGAGGAGCGCGCCTCTAACGGCTATATTTTTGTGGGTCCCACTCCCACCTTCGTCAAGTTACGTACACCGCCACTTGCTATACGGAGAGATCCGACGGCTACTATCGAGAGTAGGGGCCACCACGGAAGTTCTGTGGGGCCTGACGAGTGGGGCCCACTGAATTTTATGGTCTAAAATTGCTAAATCTGCCACGGTCGGTGAAGAGGTCGGAACTTTGCTAGTCGAGCTAATCGAGGCTGTTCAGAAGGTGGGCCCCACTTTGGATGTTGTATGGCCTTAAGTGTATTCAATCACGAGTTGGGAGTACATATCAACGGTTGGATCATCGGATCATGGGCCCCGCACGTTTTGAGAAAGAACCTTGACTGAGTCTCCTATCCGTTTTTTGATGGGCAGGCATCTATATTCAGTGACCTGGACTTTTATGTAGGTAAAATAATAAGAAAGGCACTCGCGCGCGTGAAATGGATGAGTTGTATACCTCTCACACACGCAAGATCCAGGCCATTCATCGAGTACATTCGACTGACAATATATTCGTCAGTTTTGATATTCATATGGTCCATAATATTCTGTTGAGTATAGACCGTTGATCATTTTTAGTTACTATTTTTTCTCATATAAGTGTGGTATACCTATTAATGGGCCTAATTATTACTGATAAAGGATTTATCACTGTAGACCCCTCATTTTCATGGAATGGATACTTCAGATGAATACCCTATCAGCAAGTATGCTGCAAAGATCCTTTTCCATCTCACGCGCGCATGGACATTGTTTCCCTTTAAGTGTCCTTTCATGTGGCCTTGCCTTTTGCAGGCAGGCACGTATGACAGTACTCAGATTGCGCAGCACACGGCACCGATGTCGGTTAAGAAGGAAAAGCTGTGGACCACCATGATTTATCCACGTCGTCCATCCATTTTCCAGCTCATTTTGTTCATGAGCTAAAAAATGAGGCAGATACAAATCTCAGGTGGACCACACCACAGGAAACTGGTTTGGATCCTCCCATTCAGGAGACTTGGTTGTTGGGGCCATCAACGGTCTGGATCACATAAAAAATAAAATAAAAGAGGATGCAACTTGCTTGTGGGGCCCACCTGATGTTTGTTTACATCCATAACTTTCTTGGGAGAGGCGAGTTCTGGATCAGGTTGATATTCGTCTTTTTCTGTTCATGCAAGTGGAAATCACCTAATGAACGGTTTGGATGGCATATAAACACCGAAGTGGGCCTCAAGAAGCTTTCAACGGTGGGCATGTCTTTCTAATGTGCTGTTGCTCAACGGAGTTTTTGGGTATTCTCATGTTTTTGACCAATGCGCTACAATGAGCTGGGAAAACGGCTGGATGGAGTGGATACAACCCAAACATCTGTGGGCCCCACAGGAGCTTTAAGGTTACGGGAGATCCATTTTTTCTATATCCTCTCCAGTTGAGGATTATGGACACCGACAGCAGGGAGTTAAATGCTCTCTGTGCAGCCATGACGTGGCAAACAGGAAAAGGCCTCGTGGGCAAGAGTTTATAGATCAGTCTGTGATGCGTGCTTTTGTTAACGTTATTCATCGATTTTTGCAGGTCATTTTAAGTCATGAGCCTGTAGTTGGATTATATCCAAAGTACAAATAGACCACACCACAAGAATCATGGGAATAATAACACTAACCGTTGAAACCTTCTTAAAATCTACATTAATGTTTATTTATCATCTGACTTATTTATAAGGTCACTTGTAGAGTTGTGCACGAATCCATTCGAGTCGAGCTTTATACAATTTAACTTGGCTCAGTCACTAGCTAACTGTAGCTCAACCTCGGCTCAGTTCAGTTAGCACTTCGAGCCTGTTCAAGTTGAGTAGAGCTCACGCAGCATATTTTCAAACACATGAAGTATATCTTTAATATCTCATAGTTATCAAAACAGCAACAACACTTTATAAGTATTTCATCAAACACTCAGTAGGCAACATCAAAATTAAAATCCAATAATAACTTTTTCATATAATGTTTTATTGTTTTGTTGTTTTTTATAGTAATTTGTTTCATATCCATATTTTCCTTGCCATTGGCCGATCCCACGGATAATGTATTCACCTGAAATAACACCTTGTTGAGTCATTTCATTAAACACTTATTTTTTGATTAGCTTGTTAGTACACATCCATGCATATCAATACACACACTCCATGTTAGCCACTCCCACTAGGGATCCATGCAAACCTCAAGTGTTGAATCGAGGTTATTTCCACTCCGTCTTCCAATTGAGCTATGGAACTAGGTGTATTTCATCAAACACTTTTTTTTTTAAAAAAAAAAAATTTTAAATTTAATTTTTTACACACACAGGCACCCACCCTCCCCCCCCCCCCCCACCCACACTCACGCCATGGGATTTCACCACCATGGGTACTCGAACCCTTGACCCAGTGCTGAAACTCCAAGGAGTCTATCACCCAGGTATTTCATCAAACACTTAGTGACCATCATCAATATCAAAATAACCAAGTCATCGAAATAATTTTACCCGAGTTTGATTCAAGTTGAGGTTCGCTCCGAGTTGATTTGAGCTAGGCCAAGCTCAAACTTAACTTGAAATTTTTTTCAAGTTCTAAAAATCAGCTTGTACTTAGTTTTGAATCGAGCCAAGTCGAGTGAGTTAACCAAGCTAACTCGGTTCATGTACAACTCTAATCACACGTATGTAGATGAGTAGAAGACACAAATACCAACTTATCAAAAACTTATATTTCTTTTTAAAGTTTTCAACATATGGCATTTAATTTCCATTATTCCATGTAGTGTGGCCCCCTTTAACTTTAGATATGCTTTAATTTGGGTCTCATGGGCTACACTGAGTTGGCAAAATAGATAAAAAGCATGGATAAAAATATATATATTACAGCGCTCCTGTAAAGTCTAACTATTATGAAGTCACCTTTATATGCTTATATCAGATGTGGGACCCACACTAAAATCTGTCTATTTTATCTACTGAGCTGAACAGCTGATAAACTCACATTGTACATTTCTTCACTGACATGTTACCGTTAAAGAGAGGGTGTATAGCTAAATCTGCCTCGGTGGATCATATAATTCTTCGGGTGGCAGTGGGTCCCACTCGTTCCCTTAATGGGCCTACAATTCATCCCTGAGCCCAACCCATAACCTTGAATTATGACAATTTCAAGCCCATGTATCTGAATAAGCGTGGCCATAAATCGATAAAGGCGTTTGTCGGGGGCACAGCATGGTGTGCAGAACCCTGATTGTGGGGCCCACCTTGATGTATGTGACTTAGATCCATGCTGTTCATACGTTTTGAAAACTCATTTTAGAGCATGATGCCAAAAATGAAGTAGATCCAAATCTCAGGTGGACCACAGCAGAGGAAAATATTTTGATTGAATATCCACCGTTAAAAAGCATCTGGGGGCCACCAATGTTTATTTACCATCCAACCTGTTGATAAGGTCACAATGACATAGACGAAGTGACCACACAAATATCAGCTTGATCCAAAACGTTTTGGTGGCACACAAAAAGTTTTTAGTGGTCAATCATAAACGTTTTCTATTGTGTGGTCCACCTCAGATTTTTATATTCTTCATTTTTGGGATCATACTCTAAAAAGATCTTTCAAAACGGATGAACGGAATAGATGTGATGAAAATATATCATAGTGGGCCCCACAGTGAGGGATCCACCCACCTCTGTGGATCCAAAGAAAACCACGCCCGTTCGTCCCGACAGCCTGCAGTGGGGCCCACCCATGCAGTGGTTGTGATAGAAACTCTAGCATGCGGGGCCCATTTTCTTACTGGTAACGGGTAAGTGAAGAGTTGTGGGGCAGTACTACGTGGACCCCACCATGATGTATGTGTTTCTTCCACGCCGTCCATCCATTTTTAATTTCAGGGCCTTATCCCAAAAATGAGGTGGATCTAAATCTCAGGTGGACCACACCATGGGAAAACAGTAGTGATTGAATCTCCACCATTAAAAACTTCCTAGGCCCACTGTAACCAACCTGTTGATTAGGTCATACAGACTTATATGAAAGGAAAAAATATATATCAGCTTGATCCAAAACTTTTGTGGCCTCCAAGGAGTGTTTAATGGTGTGCGTTTAATCAACAATGTGCGGTCCATTTGAGATTTGGATCAATCTCATTTTTGGGCTCATATCATAAAATGATCTGGAAAAATGGGTGGACGGCTTGGATGAAACATAAACATCATGGTGGCCCCCACAGAGCACCGACCACTAGCCATTGGCTAGTATCAGGGTCAGCAGCCAATCCATTTCCAGGTGGAAGAAGTCCTATAGTACGGTCCACTCAAATACTTCAGATCTCCAATCTTCAGTTCTGACCATTTTCAATGAGGCCCATCTTATCAATGGTTGTGGACACTGGGCCATGGGCCCCACTTGTGCTATTTGAAAATCTCGATCATACCGCACAAGCCATCAGCCCAAGAGAAGTAAAGATGGGCACACGCAAAATCATGAAAAAAAGAAAGAAGAAGAAGGCCCACTCATCAAGCACTCCACACACGTGCATCGAATGTGGACCTTTGGTTTGTGTTTTCAGACCATCTTTTAATATGGCCTACATGATGAGCAGACCAGCATGTTTATCTGAACGGTGTGATCTACCACACCCACGGTTCAGATGTCCCTAAGGGGGACCAACATGTTCATTTCAACGGCCTGATCCACCTTGATGTCCGTAGGCACGTGAGGTTCGGCACATGATCTATAAGTGCGGCTGGACCGCATTTACAGGAATGCCCTCTAACCCTGAGCTGTGAGGGGTCCACCATCATGTCTGCGTTATATCCACTCCATCCATCCATTTCAGAAGCTCATTTTAATACATGAGCCAAAAAATGAAGCAGATTGAAAACTCAAGTGGACCACACTACAGGAAACAGCCGGGATGGAAATGTCCACCGTTGAATCCATACAGGGGGTCCATCGTGATGTTCACATGCCATCCAACCCATTCATAATATGATTTCCACCAGGACGAAGGGATAACACTATTATCAGCCTGACCTGAAACTTATGTGGCTCCGAGAATGTTTCAACGGTAGGTGATCCATCCCTTTATTTTTTGTGGTGTGGTCCACTAGAGTTTTTAATTTTTAAAAATTTAAAAACCTATCTTAAAATTAACTTGCCTAAATGATGGACAAAATGAATATAACATAGCTCATAATATTAGCCCCACAAAACTTTGGGTTATAGGAAACTTGTGGATCAAATCTTCTCAAATGTGGGATCATGTAGTCTTTTGTGGACATTGTACGATAGTTTGGAAAACAGGCATTACAAGAACCTAAAGAGGAAGGTTGATATTTGTTGGGCCATTCAAACAAGGCTCATAACCCTAAACATCAATATGAGTATGTTTCGGGTAATAGTACTCTGCTTGCTTCTTTTATTTTATATATATATATATATATATATATATATATATATATATATATATATATATATATATATATATATATATACACACACACACACACACACATGCATGCGTGCGCACAAACACACACCACATGAGCACTTGAGCCCATAACTTTGGTGTTAAAATGCACTTTGTCTAACATTGAGCCATTTGTTAGAGCCCACTATCTTGTTTTATCATCTATTAGTGTTACATTTTAAGTTTCATCAAATGCATTAAAGGAAAATGCGGAGGCACATCTTAACTAATTCATCTATCTACTTTAATTCTATCAACAACATCTTTCTCAATCTCTTCATTTACTTAAATTATTTAACTTAAAATGTTATTTGGTAAATTGAAAAATAAAGTTTAAAAGTTAATTTAACTAATGAAAGTATAAACTATTGAATTCAAGTACTCATAAGGATTGAAAATTTCATTAGATCTAAAGAAGAGATTCTTTATTTCTGAAAATAAGTACCTTTTTCACAAAAACTTATTTAATTAAAACAATTAACAATTTGCCATATTTGTCCTTAGTCTCTCGATATGAGACAACAAGCTAGTATCTTGCTGTCAAATTTGGCACACCGATGTCCCATCCACATGTTATGCTTGTTAAAATAAAATATAAATTTTAAAAATAAAAGTTTATTTTAATAAATAAATAAATATATTGATAATTAAAACTTTTTATATGTAATCTAATGATAAGAGAAGAAATTTTTGCTTATGGAATCAAAGTTCAAATCTGCACCGTCTTTTTAACACCACGGGAAAAACTACTCTACCCCACGGCCTTTTAATTGCTATAAATCATCATTATGAAGAAATATTTTTCATTCTTAAGATAAGATTTGAATTTAATAGATATGATTGTCTTATTATCTTTTTCATCTATTATCTATTGACCATTGTGTATAATAAGATTCTTTAATTTCTAACAGCGCAAACAGAAACATTACACCTCAATAATAGACGAGGTGTTATACTTTTGATAGAATAATTATAACCGTTAGATAATATTAAGCACGAGGTACCATTGAATTAAATAAATACATGAAATAATGTTTTCAGTATAACGTTATTTCAACGAGGACGATCTCATTCTCCTTAATCAGGTCAATTCTATTCATCTGACCAATATGTTGTAAATAGAATGGTCTGAAGGGGTCACTGCAACATATACTTACAACCATCAATCTAAATCATCCATTCAGTCAACGCCTCCTTGGATCGCTTATAATTCTCATGATCTATCACAACCATCTGATTTGTGGATTGGTCCATAAGTGGATGGTCCTGATGGATCATTGGTTTGGTCATAGATAGATCATAACCATACAAACAGATTAATTGGGCCATACTAACATTTGATTAGTAGCCGTTGGATCATGTCTACTGAACTCGAACCATTGATTTTTTTTTTTTTAAACCACTCATTAGGTGTTATATGACCCACAAGTCTTAACATCATTTAAGTTCAATATATTTTGTTTATGATCCATCTGAAGTGGGTCCCATCATTTTGAACGATTTAAATTGAGTTAATACGTTTTACACGTGGCAGAGCCATCTTCCATACTACACGTGTAAAGTTTTTGTGTCCATCCAGCATCTAGCTGGTCCTACCATGGATGGCTGGAATATTCAACATAGATTATAAGATCACATGATGCCGGTTGTCTAACCAGTGGCAAACTAGCATTGGATGAGCGGAGCTGTGAGTAGCCACTAGCTATGGATGGTGATACGTGGCCCCCACCGTGATGAATGTGGTTTATTCGTCCATCCATTTTCCCGGATCATTTTTTAGAAAATGAGCCCAAAAATGAGGAAGATCCAAATCTCATGTGGATCACACAACAGAAAACAATACAATGGTGATTGAACACTCACCGTTAAAAACTTCTTAGGGCTACAAACATTTTTGGATGAAGCTGATATTCATGGTTTCCTATGATCTAGGTCTGTGTGACCTAATCAACAGGTTAGATGGCAAATAAACATTCCAGCAAGCTCTAGGAAAATTTTAATGTCAGGCGTTCGATCAATATTGTTTTCTTGTGGTGTGGTCCACTTAGAGATTTGAATGTCTCATTTTTATTTTTATTTTATTATGCCCTGGAATGATCTGAAAAAAAAAATTGATGGCCGACGTGGATGAAAAAATTACATCATGGTGGGTCCAACAAAGCACCATCCACTAGCCATCGCTATGGTCTGGAGGCAATCCGCGTCCGCACAGGAGCGGATTAGGTGAGACCCAGTGGATCCGGAAGCTAATTGCGTCCTGCCCAGCCTAGCCATTAATCCGTCTAGGCAAGTCTCTGAGGGCCCAACGTGATGTATGGGTATTATCTACGCCATCCATCCATTTTTCCAGATCATTTTAAGATGTATATAACAAAAAAAAAAAAAAAACGAGGCAGATCAAAGGTTCCAAGTAGACCATACAATGAAATTCCCACCATTAAAAATTTAATGTGACCGGCAAAAGTTTTAAATCAATCTGAATTTTGTGTTTTACCTTCATCTAAGGTCTATATGACCTCATATAGAGATTGGATGGCAAATGAACACCATGGTGACCCCTATGAAGGTTTCAACGATGAGTTAGTTTCGTTATCGCCACTGCTTCCCTTCCAGTAGTGCGGTTCACTTGAGCATCGGATCTGTTTCATTTTTAGAAACATCCTAAAATGATTTAAAAATTGAATGGACGACGTGGATAAAATCCATACAT
This sequence comes from Magnolia kwangsiensis, assembly GCA_037074715.1. NCBI lineage: Eukaryota > Viridiplantae > Streptophyta > Magnoliopsida > Magnoliales > Magnoliaceae > Magnolia > Magnolia kwangsiensis. Next base: position 21,961,623 of record CM073578.1, on the reverse strand, counting down.
CACGGTGGACCCCATAGAACCTTGCGTGGACGGATTAAGATACAATCCACTTCAGATGGATCCGAGGTGGGCGGTACCCTTGCATTCAATCACCATTGTCTGCTCCGAGTGCGGTCCACCTGATACTTGAATCTACCTTATTTTTGGGATTACGCTAAAAAATACTCATCCAAAATATATTTTGACCAGCATGGATAAATACATACATCACGGGAATATTTTGGTCAACATTCAACCAAAATTTTAAAAGACTTAGTTTTAAGCCAAGTTGCGATTGCTGGAAAAAAAGAAAAGAAAAACGCTTAAATTTTAAATAAATTTTCCAATTATGTATTGAAGGTCTTTTGGTTACCAAAGGGTCTGAATTACCAAAATCAATGAAAATTGCAATTTTCAGTAATAAGTTACAAAATTAAGTTTTACCAAACACATCCTAAGACATAAAAAAGATGATGTTTGACTGACAATCTCAACTAAATCCCAGTTTCATTACCATAGGAATTTTATGCTCTCATTGTTGATCCTATGCCTACGTAAAGACGGAAAAGGTTAGCTAACATAAATCTTTGGACATAACTTTTCTCATAAATCCTGACAATCATGATAAGCTAACAGATCCCAAAATGAACGGCCAAGATGAGATGGTAGTTATATTCTTTTTATCTGCTTGACCTGTTATGTTTGGAATATTCATCACTAAGAAGAAACACCAAATCCCAAAATGAACGGCCAAGATGAGATGGTAGGCATTGCTTTCCAAAGGAACATCACTAAGAAGAAACACCAAATCCCTTTCTTGATGGGAATCCCATGCACTCATGGTCCTTCCTTATCAAGGAAACAATCCACCACCATTCGGCTTAGGTTTTAATAACCTAGTTGCTCTTCTTGGCTGCTAATACGCCCAACCATATAACTCTAATATGGGTTTGACAATGTGGTCCATGTCATTCCTAGCAAGGCAGAGAAGCCTTTTAATGCTTATAGTTGAAAGAAATTGTTTTGATACCATGTTGTGATAGTAAGCGTTCATAAAAACAAATGCAATACATAGGCAACCAATGTTCAAAGTATCAGTATTGCTAGAAGTTTCATTGTTGGGATACGGAGACAATATCAATATTGCTAATAATATCTCCAATAACAAGAAATACAGAGAAACATTGAAAAAACATAGGGAAAACATTGGAATTTTTCTGAGCAATCCCTTCTATGAGCAAATATGTGGCATGTGTGCATCCTCTCCAGAGATCTGGACCATTCATCGAGTATTGGACAGACCCATGTTTTTTGAAAACTCAACAGTTGGAAAAAGGTAAAAGACCATCACAAGCCCCAAATCAAAGATGCCCAGCAATGCATGTGACATGCTACTTGAAGCCATCATCATGATGGGTCATAGCCCCATCACAATCCAAGCTCAAAACCTAAGGAATCTTGTTCTTCTGATCATTCAGAATAAAAATTCTATATAATTGCTTCCAAAATTAAATCTGGTAGTTCAGTCACTTCAACCTTAGCTTATTAGCAATCATGCATTTTATCAACAAACCAATCTGCCACCAGATCCTTACTCTTGCTCCGGTGGTAGACTCTTAGGAGTTTCAAGAGTTGGTCAAGGGTTCGAGTATCCATAGGTGGTCAAATCCCACTACAGCATGAGTGTGTAGGGGCATGTGTGCGTGTAGAAAAAAAATAAAAAATCTGCCACCATTCAACCCAGGTTTTAATAACCTAGTCACAATTCATGTCTACCAGTCTCATTTCATGTGTTTAAAAAAAAAAAAAATTTAAAAATTTTAAAAAATAAATATGCTCTTATATCATGTTATGATTGTAAATATTTATAAAAATAGACACACCAAAGGTTTGATCACATGGTTGATATTGCAGGACTCACTGCTTCAAAAGATCCATTCTATTTATCAATTTATTTTGAGATTTGGAGATTAACATCCCCTTTTTTCCAAATATATCAGTTCCAGGCAAAGCCATGAATATAAGGTTCATGGGTCTGTCCAATACCTGATGAATGTCTAGATCTCTGGATATGATGCACACGATCCACACTCCTCTGATACTCATGATGCATTCAAACCCTACATCAAATGCAGGTTAACATGGAGATATTATCACATACACCAGCCAACCTTTCACTCACTGTCCAAGTCCTTCACTACAATGTCTAAGAGGTGTTTGCCTGAAAACATTCCATCCCAACGCATTTCAGTCAATCTTAAGCCTTTGAATTTGGGACATCTTACAACAAACCAAACCGTTAATACAACAACTCTCACTTGCTATGGCAGAAATTCAACAAACAAACACTCTCGGTTAAAATATTTCAACCATTCGATAATTTGGCTATTTTCTTTGAACATCAACAAATGTATCTGCCAATACATGCAAACTGCAGAGCAATAAGCAGCTTGACTGGACTATTGGCTGAAAGAGAGTGTGAGAACCAAAATCCCCACTTCTTTTTTTGTGTGAGAAGGGCTTCTTAAAAGGGCTGAAGCTAAAAGCCACTTCCTTCTTCTTCCCTTCTTACATTCTTGTGTCCACCAAGGTTGAAAGTATAGCATGAAACCAAAACGTATCAGGCAATATGTACTGGTGCCTGTTACATCGCCCATCGACAGAATTAGTGTATCAGCCCGAAACAACCCATTACAGGGCGATACAAGGCCGTATTGGTGGCGAACAACACGATACTTGATGCACTGAAACCTTGGTGTTCGGGCCTTCTTCGTCTTTTTTCCTTTAATTTCAGAAGTTCAGTAAGCAGTTTGTGGATGAAACAACAACCACCAGTCAGTTTCCTTCTGGTTAATATAGCTACAGCCACCTAGGCAATTGCAAGAAATGGGCAATCAAAAGATACCTGTCTCTTGGTACATGTAGCCCAAAAGAAAAAAAAGTAGGTGAACTGATAACGTACAGGCCAGTGTACTGCAGCTTGGGGCACTGTATAATCTTTACAGTCAACACACCACTTGTGCAAGACATAAGTGCCATGAAAGTGGTAGGCCCAACCATCAATATCACCCTTATTGAGAATCAAGCTTATCAGCACAATTGGTTATTAGTTGATTCCAACAGCATGGCCCACTTGACGAGTGGAATGGCCTGAATTTGTCCTAGGTGATTTTCATGGTGGGCCATATCATTGTCCTACACAAGTGGCGTGTTAGCAGAAAGATAACAACATAGCACAAGTGATCAAATTCTCAAGGAAAAAGTAGGAAAAAAAAAACACACCGCCATTAGAGAAGAACAAGAAGTCATGACCCTGAAAATGAACAGGACAGAAGTGGTGGAGGGACCAAACCCACAAACCCTAGAATCATAAGAAAATCCCTAAAATATAAGGGGCGATTCCTACCAATTTCAGATATGATACATAAAAACCCATGTTTACTAGCCATTTAGTTGGGTTTTCAAATCCCAGCCCTGTTTAACAAGCCTTCCTATCCACTCAAGAACCTTTAATAGTCCTTTTCTAGTCTTCCTCACAAATCATGTTTCGCCAATCGTTCCTAAGGCCCTATACTTGGTAGGTTAACGAGCCTTCCTATCCCCTCGATAACCTTGATCCAAGTCCTTATTCTAGTCTTCTTTTTCTGCTAATCTGCTAAGATTGGTGGAAATAAAAAAGTGGAGATGAGGAAAGGAAAAGTCACAAATGAGTAAGATGGTGGAGGAAAAGGTTTCCTTTTATTCATATTCGAGAGTGGAAAAGAAGGAAAAGAAGATTTATTTCCTCAATTTCCTATCCATCACAAAGGAGGGAAATCCTCACATTTGAGGAGATCAATTTTTCATTTCCTTGGTTACTTTTTTACACCAATCCAAGCCCCTGAGTGATTACTCAGGGCCCTTACGCCATGTTTGGAAACATAGATTCCATGCCAAACACAATAGAAAAGGAAAAGTGTTTTTCCTATGATGTCACAATCGAATTGCCTGTTGACCCTATCGTCAGGGATATCCTTGGTGATCAACGTGGTGGGATTTGATCTGGCCATGTGCCACTGTCAGAAATAGAGTCTGGTACTCGATGGAACAACTTTTAAACATGCTTTGCATGCATCCCATCTATGACAGCAGCATGTGGCGCAATCAAATCCCACTGCGTGGGGTCACCAAGGATATTCTCTAGTGACAAGGTCAACAGGCAATCCGCTTCCAAAAAAAAAAAGGATGGATTCCAACAAGCAATCATTAACTTTTTCATAGTTCAGATTCTTAGCACAAGAAATTAACTTTCTTTGTGAGAGGAACATGAAACTTCCCACTTGCAATCCAAACAAGAACTTTAAAATTAGAATCCATGTTTCAATAGTTCTCAAGGAAGCATCATCGAGTAACTACTATTTTTTTTTTTTACATTTCTTTTCCTTTGGATTCCATGTATCCAAACATGCCCTTAGCCTATAATCTAGGATGTTTCCTCTCGACTATGGATCTTAGCACTTTGTACAAATGATCTAGGTATGTATTTGGAGTTTAACTATGCTCTCATCCTCCTCTCATGCTCCACAATTCTAATAAAAGCTCCCTTAAGGGGGGCCGTTTATGGTCTTTGGAGCATATGTGCAGACTACCACCTTAGTGGTTCACAATCGTTTGATCTCCTACTCAGGACTTAAGATCTTAGGACCCAAAAAGTCAGTTCTCAATCATTTTATCTCTTAGTGGGACTTATGATCGTAGGACCCAAAAAGTCAATCTATACAAATGATCCAGGCTGTATTTGACTGGGGCCATCATCTTCCTTTCATGATTCACAATCATAATTGAACATTAGATCTCCTAGCAGGACTACTCTTAAGCTACTTCAGATGATCTGGTCCTCAATTCTATAATTCCCAGCCATCTAAAACAACCATCTCGACATCCTTAGCTCATGTGATGTGATCCAAATTGTCCAACATCCTACCCCATGCAGAATAATTATCTGAATGGCTGTCTTATAAAATATTACCTTCCATGCAATGATATCACCGCACTCCAAAGAAGCGCATCCACTTTGTCTGCCTGGCTTTACTAGGAAAACCCCTCATTTAATCTTTCCATCCTTCTGAGTTAACAGAACCGCATTAATCAATCAAACAGTTTGCTTGCCATGGATTGTAACTAAAGCTTCATCTCCAGAATTGTTTTGTTACGTGTACTTTCATCAGAAACCATACTCATTACAAAACCAATGTTTCTATGTTCTTCAGCAAGAAGAAAACCAGGTAGGTACAACTTCAGGTGATATGTGGGAGAAATAAGCAGAATCCATCTGTTTGAGAAGATTTCAACAGCAGGATGCCCATCATAACACCAAAGCCTTTTCTAGCAGGCCTGCATAGCAAGTTTGGGACTTTAAAACACGAAGGACTACTTTCTTGGTACTTTCTTCAACCTAAGTTGTGCAACATGAAACCACATCTGGCACAGCACTAACACCAGTTGGAATGCATCTGGCTCCAGCCAGATTATATCCAGCGTTGGAAGATCCAGCACAGAACATGAGAATCTCCAAGAATGCCTAGAACTCCAGCAGAAGTCCGGTCCACACAGCACAAGCAGTGCTAGAACCAAACCATGCAACGATCAATAATCTAGGGAGCACCACGGCACCAGATCACGTGGGTGCAATGACCTACAACAGGGGAGGCATGGTGTCACCCTATTCACCACTCCGCGCCTGACATGGAAGTAGCGCAAAACATTGGCAATTTCTAACCACTCAACGCCTGGCACATACGAAGTGGACCAAGTCATTCTTCAAGGGCCAATAACAATGCGACATGCCAGTATTGATCCCACATGGTGACAAAACATGTGGTCAACATCCAACACACTTCGACATCACTTGGCAGACTGTGTTCTCCCGTAACTTTGACACATTGAGTTTACAGGTGAACGGTGCATTGTCAGTGTAAACGTGCAGGTGCAATATCCTGCAGGGAAAGCCCTTGCAACCTTGTTAAACTAGCCTGACTAGTACAATACAATGCAATGCAAGCACCAACCCATCATTGAATGAGTCTGCCCATTGTTGCATAGTTCTACCAGCCGGCACCACATGCCTAGTGCCATGTCTGGTGCAGCTTATCCTGCCCATATGGCTGCTCACACACTGCATATTGGCATGGAGTGTACCAACACCCTCTACCTCTAGACCCATGCTGGTTCTCCAGTGTAAAATAGGACCATGCACTGTTTAAAACCTGTCCTGTAGGATGATTTATGCCAGCAAAATCATCGTCCCATCTGAGTAACATTGCAGTCCCAACTAGACTATACCCAGCAGCCTCACAAGGGTTATCCTTCTTAGTCCCCCTGGACCAGGCAAGGCCCACCCTTGGATCAGCGTCAAAACAGACAACCAATGCTCCATAGCCAATGTGAACCACTCTACAACTAGAGGAACTTAGACGCTCAGCAGCTATATGGCATCCCCAAATGCAATGCTAAAAGAGTATCATGTCACCCAGCAGCTAAACAAACATGCCTGACACTTGGCACGTAACTCCACCTTGATGCTTAGCAGCTCACGCAATACACCCAAGTCCAAATCAGCTACATCAGCCCGGGAAACAGTCAGAAGATTGTAGTAAAATGACTAGATCGCCTCTACACTTCATTATTCACAAAGACACGCATAGTATTAGACATTTGGTTTTCCCTTTTAATCAGGTGCTCTCTCCAATAAGATGTAACAAAGGGCATGTGCCATGTCACAGTTTGGAATGTTCATTATTCCCACAAATTCAATAAAACCATCCAAGGGGAAAACAGTTTAAACGCCAACATGTCATTTCCTCATTCCAAAGGCTAGCAAAACACAGTTTGTAAACACTGTCGTAGTAGCAGTAGCACTACTTAATGCCAAGCAAAAACCTTGAAATTTAGACACCAAGGTGAATTTATCGACACAGTCATCAAGTTCCCTCAAGTGGGTTGGTCTTTCCAACTAAAGGTGACTTGCAGGTAAGTTTGCCTTCAGCAACCTTAAGACACTACTTAAAGCATTGATGCCCGTTTGATGGATTTCTCAAGCATTCTCTTTACATGATGCATCCATTGAGTTGATTTCTTGTTAATTTTCAGGTTTTCTTCTCCATTTTCTCTTTAAATACTTTCCAATGATTAGGATACACATGTTCCCCTACCAGACACTGATGTAGGACAGCTTAATCTAACCTTAAATGAGCATGATATATGAAAGGGACAGATTTATGCAATATTAAAAAAACAAATAAAATATTAGCCTTATACATCATCAACACAAGAAAGAAATAGGGTTAATATAGCATTGATTATGGTCATCTATCACAAACACGAAGAATTGAATTTTAAAATCTGGATTTAGTTAGATCCAGTGAAAGATAGAACTTTCGTTATGCAATAGCTCCGTCTAACGATCCAATTGGATTTTCTAATTTAGAAAAATAGGAATCCCCTGAATTGGAAAATCTTAAAAATTTAGAAAAGAATTGGTGGTTCTTCAAATTTAGACTTGGGTGTTGGGTTTTATGTGGGGATGAAAATCTTTTGAGATCTAATGATTTAGATAAAAAGAAACAAGATTTAGATTCTAGATCTAAAGATTCTAGGAGAAAAAGAAGAGAATGGGGTTAAAGAAAAGAGTATCTTGAGAAAAGAGAGAAGGAAAAAGAAGTAGGGGATGAGAAATTATTTGCCTGGGCCTCACGCCCTCTTCCAATCACAGGAAGTTGAAGAGGAGATCGTCAAAAGCAAAAAGCTCTCTTTTTTTCTTTCATAAACATAATATAATATGCTATAGGTTTAGTGCAACCTTTATAAATTCGTAATTACATGAAATTACCAAAATACACCTACTAAAAAAAGTTTCAAAAAAAAGAAATTCGCACAAAATTGTGTGCAAACTGTCTCAAAACTTAAATAAATCAAATGTTCATAGACTAAATGCAAATTTAAGATGCTTGATGATAGCGCCGTGAAGGTAGCGTAATGAAGGTGGGCCGTGATGATCTAACGGTCCGATTACACTATCCTTGTGATCCAACGGTTCAAATGTCTCCTATAAGTAACTTACACATGTCACGAACACGTGTAAGGTCTTCCACCTCTAGAGACCAGACCCGTATTCATCATCTAACCACATTGACACGGGTAATGCAGGCCTCCTGCGTTGATATATTTTGAATAGCCTGGTGTTCGCATCAGACACCAAACCTGCCTTGTCAATGGTCTGGATTTCAAAGTAGACACATCCATGCCTGTTTAGGGCTAAAAATTCACCCCTATTACTAAATAGGTCAGGTACAATACCTCTCGAACCAACCCGACCCTTGCGACCCAATTTTTTTAAATGGGTCCGATTTGGACCAACCTAAATGGACCCAACCCAAATCCAACTGAAAGCCAACCCATAAAATTCGATTGGTATCCACTGTGAGTTGTCAACATTGTGCCTTATATTTAAAGATACAAGGTTTATGCTAGCTCTATTGACTTATATCTACATAGCTTTGCCTATCTACATGCCAGTATACATTGCATCGTGGAATATGTGAGCAAAATCTGATCAATCCATAAGGTGGACCTTTCCACGTAGATGCCATGTGTGAAAACCCCCATATACCTTCCAATCAAGACTTCGCCAAAAGCCAACCCATGAGATAAACAAGTTGTGTTTAGATCCCCTCATGCCGGACCCAACCCATAAAATAAGTAGGTCGGCTTATTTCAACTTGGACCTGATCAAGATTTTTAATTTTGAAGGGTTGGGTTTGGAGCAGAAAATATAGACCCAGTTGTTAAATGGGTCAGGTCTGGAACTTCCTGTCAAACAATGTGAACCAAATTGCAACCCTACGATGATCCAAATATCCCTAGAATACCCAACAACAAAAACAGATCTAGATCTGATATGATCTTTTCACCAAACTAACCTACCCATAAACATGGATTCCACTATCCACATGCAATTCAACAAAATTTCACCAAAAGAAAAAGGAAAAGAAAAAGAAAGAAAGAAACACACCAATGGAGTATTGGACAAGTCTTGATCGAATTTCCATGACAAGAAAAAAAAGGAGTGTGGGTCCCATGTATGGCGGAGAGACCGCTTGCTATGAGTGCAGTACCTCAACAGAGTTACCTTCCTTTGTAAATACAATGGCACATAAAAGATGAGTGGATTAGGTGTGAGACCATAAAAGATAAACAGTCTGATCATGCAATTTCAAATTTTCAAGAACATCGTAAGGCAGATCTGCCATCATCGGAATTGCAATGCCAGATCTAAGTGCAACAAACCCAAGACCATCAATAATGAAGGGCCACATCGGATGAACGGATCCAAACCATCAAAGCCAACCACAATTAAACCACCAAGATCCAATCTAGAATAGATCATTTAGATCAATGCCAAACTAATGAAAAAAAAAAAAAATCAACGAACAAAATTTCCCACCATCGATAAAACGATACCAATTTCAAATCCACCGTTCAAAATTTGACAGATCTAAAAATGTCAGTTCTGATCTACAAATTGCAAGAATGTATAAGATCTTAGATTCATCAGATGACAAGTAATAGATCTGCACATGAACGAAGCTCAATTCAACCAAATTCCATGAATAGAGAGAAAAGGGGGCAGAAAACAATGTCAGTCTTATAAAACGAATCAATAGAAATTCATTCTTCTGCAAAATGAATTATAGCCATAGATCCATCATCACAATCAAAGGTCTACTGTTCAAAAATTAAACACACAAGATCCAACATCCGTGAATCAAACATAAAAAGGGAAAAAAAAACAAAAAAAAAAAAAAAAACAAAAACAAAAAACAAAAAAACAAAACAATGATCTGCATTAAACGAATCAATAGAAATTCGTTCTTCTGTATAACGAGTCATACACAAAAGCCCCACAATTCAAAATTAAACACACAAGATCCACCGTTCGTAAATCAAAGATAACAAATTATAACCGTAGATCCATCACAATAACCAAAGGCCCACTGCTCAAAATTAAATACACAAGATCCACCATTTGTAGATCAAACAAAAAATGAAAAACAAGAAGACGGTCTGTATCAAACGAATCTACGGAATTCCATTCTTCTGTATAACGAATTATAACCTTAGAACCATCACATTAACCAAAGGTCCACCGCTCAAAATTCAGCACACAAGATCCACCGTCCGTGAATCAAACATAAAACGAAAAAAAAAAACAAAGATCTGTATCAATTGAATCATATAAACTCATTCACCTGTATAACGAATTATAACTGTAGATCCATTATAACATCCAAAGGTCCAGTGCTCAAAATTAAGCAACCAAGATCCACCATCCGTAAAATCAAACATACAATGGGAAAAAAGAAAAAGAAAAGATCGGATCTAGAACTATCAGTTTCCGATCGAAACCCTAAAAGGATAGAATAAAAAAAAAAGGCAGCGAGGGGGGAAATACCGTCCGTGGGATCAGACTCGGGTAGCAACGGGGGGAACAGATGCGCCAAGGAAGGAGAGGAGGCCAGTGGTGGCAGGCTCCTGGTCGTCGAGGAAGAGATCTTCAGGGACGCGGAAGGCGCCATGGGCGGAAACGATCGCCACGCCGGCGAGGAGGGCGGAGATGAGGAGAGACCCGACGGAGGTGAGGAAGACGACGATGATGGTGAGACCGACAAGGCCAGCCAGGGTCTCGCGATCGGAGAAGGTGCGGCCGAAGAGGACGAGAGGGGGATCGGACGGTCGGAAGAGGTAGAGGAAGAGCCAGGCGGCGAGGAGGACGAGGAGGGTGAGGAGGGAAATAGGGTGGGAGAGGAGGGAAAGGGCGAGGACGGATGCGAGGCCAATTGCGTAATTAACGCGGAAGTAGGAGGCGTTTTTGCGGAGGCGGGAGGTGGCTTCAGAGAGGGAGGAGGGACGGGAAAAGGCGGAGCGATCGAGAAGCTCTGACCAGGGCCGGCGGAGGGAGAGGGATTGACGGACGGTGGAGGAGAGGTGGGAGAGGAAGGCACGGAAGGCTGGGGTGGTGGTGATGGTCGGAGGTGGAGCCGTAGAAGGGGTAGTTTGGGAAGTGGGGAGGGTTTGTGGGGTCGAGATGGGAAGGGGTGGGTTTGCTGGAGTGTGGGCCATTGAGGAGGACGATGATGGACGGTGAAGATGAAAGGAGTGGAGGGATTGTTTGAGAAGGAGAGGAGTATGATATCGAGAGAGAGAGAGAGAGAGAGGAGTATGATATCGAGAGAGAGAATAAGGAGAGGGGTTTGATATTTTGAGAGAGAGGGTGAGAGGTTATTGGGGGGAGATCTAAGTTTGGGCTTTTTTATACGGTTGAGGGTTTTTTTAGTGGAGGCGTTTAGGTCAACTTTCGTCCGTCGAGTGGTTTACTTGATTTGGTTTATTTCAGGGTCTACGGTGGGAGGGGGGGACGCGGATTTCCTGCGAAAGCCTTCCGCAGGAAGTTCCTGCGCTGGAAACGTAGGTGGGATCCACCGTGATGTTTTTAATAAATCTATCCCGTTCATCCATTTTATGAGATTATTTTAGGACTTAAACCAAAAATGAGAAAGATATGAGATTCAAGTGGGCCGCACTAAAGGAAAAGTTACATAAGAAAATTTCTACCGTTGAAACTTCCCTGAGTCGACAGTGATGCTTAAATTCCATCCATGCCGTTCATGATATAAATCCCAATGAGATGAACTAAAAACACAAATACCATCCTGATTCAAAACTTCCATGGCCGCACGATCAATGCTCACATTTTCCACATGAGTCTGGAATCCTTCTGGTTTTTGTCAGGGTAGATTTCTAACGAATATCACGGTGGGCCCACCTACCTTTCCAGCGCAGGAAACCACGTCCGGGCGTGACGTTTTTGTTTATTGTATCTGACCGTCCAAATAGTGGGATCTACTGTAGATGCCCTGTGGTCGGTTCTGATTTGAAGATTTTTTTTTTTTTTCGCGGACCGTTGATAAATTTGAATTTTGTCTTGGGTTTAAGAAATTCGCCCCTGAAGTTGATCGCACATTGAAGATCACCTGATGAAAAACACAGCTACATATGCTCATCAAGTGGGCCTCACCATTGTAAACAATCTGTAGCCATTGATAAATGGAAAATTATAAGTGTGGTCCATTTAGTGAGTATATGTGCCTGATTTTTGCTTAAGGAAGTCTTTGTAGTGGGAGAAACATATTGGATGGTCTGGATGTGAAACTCATTGGGAAAGGTTGGAGGTTATTCATTAGATGCACCGTGCCTTAGGATCCAACCGGTTGGACGCGAGACCTTCTCATGGGCTTTTTGCCCCGTCAAGTGACGTCCATTGGTTCGCTTCGAGTTATGGAATATTCGTGGTGTCCGTTGATTCCAACCGTATAAGTATTGAGATCTATTGTGGCCGGCCCCATGGTGGAGAAATTATTTTTGATTGATTTTTATTGGATTCCGAATAAGAGATTTGGGCCGTTGATCAATTTTGGATTTTGCTGGAGATTTTAAAAAGCAGGATCGGTGGATGAGATCTGATGTTCGTTTTTCTTTTTAACTCTTGCGGATATGGGTCACCTGGGCTGGGGTGAACGATACGAGCGGTCCATGTTTACCAAATGCAAGACTACTTGTAAGGCATACGAGTACAGGTTCATTGCCGTGCAGTCCAGGGACGCGGATTGCGTCCTACCCCCGGGGTCTCTGGCCACGACCGGGCAGTTCCGTTGGTAGGACCACCATCACGTATCCGTTTATCCACACCGTCCATCCCTTTTCTCATATTATTTTAAGTTATTATCCTGACAATGAGTTAGATCCAACGCTCAAGTAGACTACACCACAGATGACTCTTGCATTAATGCCCATTAATAATGGCACCCAGCTTACTATTTTGTGTGGTCCACTTAATCGTTGGATTTGTCTCATTATTGGGTTTATAAATTAAAATGATATGAGAAAATGGATAGACGGTGTGGTTAAACGGATATGTCACCATGGGCCCACCCACAAGACTGCTCGTTCGTTAGACGGGCGGGGTTATACGCAATCCGCGTGGGAAAGAGCGGCCCGACTCTTTCATTTACGGGCGCGGATTGGATACTGACAAGCTCAGTGGCCAAATCCTACATCATCAGATTATGTGGACCCCACTATGATGCGTGTGTTGTATTTATACCGTACAACCATTTGTAGACATCGTTTTATAGCATTACAAAGAGAATGAGATTTATAGAGCCCACTACATAAAACCGTGAGAATAGTTCACACCTACCATTGAAATATTTATAGAGCCCACAGTGATGTATTTTTGAGATCCATCCTATTCATAAGTTAACATAGAGATAAATGAAGTGAAAAACATTCGGGTCCATAGCTCAACTAGGAGACTGAGTGAAAATACCTCGTTTCAACACTTGAGGTCTTGGTATCTATACGCAATGGGGTTGGCTAACATAGAGTGTGTGTACTGACATGGGTGTGTACTAACAAGCTAACCCAAAAATAGAAAAAAAATATTAAAAAAAATGAAGCGAAGACAAAAGTATCAGCTTCATCGGAGACTACCGTGGCCCCTAAGAAGTTTTGAACGGTGGATGTAACTGTCCCCACTATTTTCAATGGTGGGGTCCACTTGAAATTTAGATCCATCTCATTCTCTTTGTAATGCCATAAAACAATCTCTACATATGGTTGGACGGTATGGATACAACACATGCATTATGGTGAGGTCCATAGAGTTTGGTGATGTCACTTCAGTAGCGATTTGCCTACTGACCTTGGTAGTATCCAATCCACGCCCTTCATTTATAGGGCGTGAATTAGGTACTACCCCTGCCTGTTCTGAGCTGCCACTGAGGGGCTACCCCCACCTGTTCCGAGCTGCCACCGAGGGCCTACCCCCACCTGTTCTGAGCTGCCACGGAGGGGTAATTGTGATTTTTGAGTTTTATCCACACCATACGTCCATATTTTCATATCATTTTAGATTGTCGAACCAAAAATAAGGTAAATCTAAGACTCAAGTGGACCACACCATAGGAAGCAGCGGTACTGAGGACACCCACCTTTGAAACCTTCTTAGTGTCCACTGTGTCGATTATTTTCCATCCAACTTGTTAATATGGTCATAGACAGTTGGATGAAGTGAAAAAACAAATATAGTCTTGATCCAAAAATTCTTTGGTCCTAAGAAGTTTTCAACGGTAGGAATTTAATTCCCACTGTGATCCACTTGAGCATTGGACATTTATTATTTTTGGCTTCATAATCTAAAATGATATGAAAAAAATAGATGAACAATATGGATAAAGTTTATACACCACGGTGGCCCCTCTGTTGCCTAGGAGTCTCTGCCTATCCCGAGTTCAGAACGGGCGTGGTACCTAATCCGCGCCTTCATTTAGATTGGACACCAATTTCTAGCCAAGGCTCTTGCTAAGAAGTTCTTGCCGTGTAAACTTAGGTGGGCCCACTGTGATGTTGGTAAGAAATACACATTGTCCATCTATTTTTTTAGCTCATTTTAGGACATGGACTAAAAATAACCGATCTAAGACTCAAGTTGGCCAAAAACATGAGATTTAAATGTTCATAGTTGAAATATTGGTGGGCCAAAGTAGTTTTGAATCAGGCTAATATTTGTGTTTTCAGTTCATCTCAATAGGAATGAGATTACAAACGGCATGTAAACATCATCGCGACCCGGAAGATTACAACCATATAAACATCATCAGTAGGAATGAGATTACAACCATGGCAATTTTCCTACCCACCTATCATCGCGACCCGGAAGATTTCAACCTTGGAAAATTTCCCACCCACGTTTTTCTTTAGTGCGGCTCACTTGAGTCGTGAATCCTTCTCAGTTTTTGTCTAAGTAATAAAATGAGCTCATAAAATGGATGGACAGGGTAGATTTCTCACAAACATCACATTAGGCCCCACCTAGGTTTCCACCATAGGAACTTCATGCCAGAGGCTTTAGCTAGAAATCGGCATCCATTTGGATTACGGTCAAAATTTTAGTTTCCCGCTAGCACTATTTACACGTGGGGTCCACCTAATGATCGGTTGGTTAGATTAGGTCATAGAAAAGTAGGTGTTTGCCCGTTGTTATTTGCACTAGGTGTGCAGGCGTACTAAATTAAAATTACAACTTTAATTCAAACCGACTAAGCGTCAAGATAAGTAGAAGTGTATGATTACGATCCAAAGAGATCGGTCGCCTATTCAGTCACTCGCTCAATGTGTAAAATCGGATTAAGCAATATTCAGAGGGCGGGATTGTCACGTCCTAAACCCGAAAATCGGATTCACAGGAATCTCGATCGCCGAATCCGGTGCCGACAGCCTCCGTAGTACCCCATTCTCGGATCCCAACACTCGCATGCCAGATTCCGATCATGGGATCCTACAAGGAGGATTTTCAGTATGAATTTTTTTTTTTTTTTGTAATGGAACATAACCACAAGTATACCCAATTCACAAAGGCAACATCATCATCATATATCCACTAACATAATCATTTGAATACAATGCTGAAAGAGAAATACATATATCGAAATTAAAGCTCCAGAAGACAGCTGCACGCTCCAAGCTCAACGCTGCTGCAACCTAATGCTACCTGCACGCATCTATCATGCATAAGCTTATAGAAAGCTTAGAGGACGGTGAAAGTGTGTGCACAAGATAGGTGTCAAGTATACCATAAAGCTGATAAATCATACAAAATCGGAATAAGCAGAAATACTGACAAGATTATGAATCATATGATATCAGAGTAAGCGGAAATATGCTGGTAAGTCCATGAGTGCTATCAGCCGTACCAAGGCTGTGCGATGCAAAACATAACAAGATAATAATAGATGCTGAGGATGCAATGCAATATGCAAATCCTGACGAGCCATGAATACCATCAACCTTATCTATGCCATATAAGTGTAAGAACATAGTAGCCCAAAATACTAAGTACTGCGAATACAATGTAATATGCGATGCGAATAAAATGACTATGCTGAAATGTGAAGTCGGGATGATAGTACGAAGTATCGCAGGCTATGGGGTCCATCACAAGGGAATTCTATCCAAATCAGTCCCATACCTAAATTTGGATAGTCAAACATAATGTGGTAAACTCCTGATCTCAGGTTAGTCGCGCGTCCCAACCAAAGTCCTCGCCATTGCGAAGGTACACGTAACAAATAGTTGCGCACCGTCTGCCCGAGTGGATAGTGAATAGATGAATGAATGAGTATGAAACTCCTACTCAGTGGCTTGTCAGCACAGTAGCCTGCCAACCGCTGGTAGCTCGCCCAGGCCTTAGCCCCGCCCACATCACACCCACCCACATGCGCCCGCCCACATGTGCAACAGTGACGGGGTGTTATACTATCATGTCAGTCCTCATATCAAGTCCACATATCAGTAGGTTGCTCTCTAGGAAATCACCGGGGTCTATTACACTCCACTTCGACTGCCTCCTCGTTAGCTGCACAGCCCAATGAGCGTAAGAGACCTCACTATCCGCCTGGCCAATAGTCTGTCAATACCTATCCGGCACGTCGATAGCGGACCCATTTACGAGCTGGTCATACTCAGCCTAGCTTATAGCCCCCTCACTCGGGCGGATAAGGCCACACCCCATTCCAACCGACCAGACACAGTGGGAGACACAGCCTCATGGTATAGGCACCGACGCTCATATTCCACTCGGTCTAGACGTTGGAGCATCTCCTGGTACCAAGGAGGTTCTAAAATTTTCACCCAAGGACATCTTACGTGCCCATAGTGCTAGAACTGAGCATTTTCGGTGTCCCATCTGGCCATCCACGATGTGTCTGTGGAGGCCACGACCCTGATGTCGCTAGGGCGTACAATGATCAAGTCATATATATGCGAGATGCATGAGTCACACTATCCAGTCATGTAGCAATCCTGCGCGTACGGTGCGATAATGTGGGCACTCCGTCTCATAAGGAGTCCCGTAAATGGTCTACCCAATGGCGTATGCTATGATCAAACATTCCTCATATCAGGCATACATATGATACGTATGGGCATGAATCATGGAGTTACACTAAGCATGTTATAAGGTGATGAACTACTCTCACATCGAAGATGGACCTAAACGGCCTACACGCAACAAGTATGGGCCTATCAATGGGCCCTAGGGAGAGTCGTAATGCAAACATTTAACTAACATTATACTTACAATGTGGACGTCAAACCAACATTGCTCCTAAGGCTCGGCCTGCCATAAATATCATTACACAACCCATGGAGAAATCGCACATTGCAATGGACTCTAGGGACAACTCGTTGGGCCTCGACCCATGGTCCTTAAATACATCAAATGGGCCACATCATATGGGCCTTTGGTAAGTCAAGTGGGCCGCATTAAAGGGGCCTTATGTACATTACAATGGGTCATATCCCATGAGCCTTTGAATACATCACAATGGGCCTTACATATCAAAGTGTGCCCCAACCACGGGCCACAAATACATCAAATGGGCCTCATATCATGGGCCTTACATTCACATCAAAGTGGGCCTCAACATAGCCTCATACACATCAAGGTGAGCCTCAACAATGAGCCTCATGCATATAACAAGGTGGTCCTCAATAAGGGGCCACAAATACGTCGAGATGGGCCTCAACCCATAGGCCCTATACACATCACAATGGTTCTCAACCCATGGGCCTTAATACATCATAATGGGCCTCAACCCATGGGCCCTTAATACATTACAATGGGCTTCGACCCATGGGCCCTAATACATCACAATGGGCCTCAACCCATGGGCCATAAATTCATTACAATGGGCCTTAACCCATGGGCCTTAGATATATCAAAGTGGGCCTCAACAACGGGCCATAAATTCATCGAATGGGCCTAATCACAAGGGCCTCATGTGTATACAAAGGTGGGCCTCAATGGACGGCCACAAACCAATCAAGATGGGCCCTATACACATACCAAGGTGGGCCTCAGAGTATATTGCATTGGGCCTCATACAAGGGCTTCGCAGTAGGTGAGCCCTGCACAACCAACAAGTGGGCATGCACCTTTCAAATGGGCCCACTAGATGAATAACATGGATGTACAACACGTCTATCAAGTGGGCCACAAGTCCAACGGACCAAAGGCGTGGTTAAAACACCTGAACGAAGGTGGACCCGTCAGACGAACAGTGTGTATAAACATCATAGTGGGGTCCACACCACCGTCTTGATAGGTGGACGGAGTGGGTACACAATACATACACCAAGGTGGGTCCCACCTGATCAGACTTTGTTGCTGTCCAAACAAGTGGACGACTTGGATATTGCGCACGTGCAGTGAGTGGAGTCCACGGAGCTCATTGGTGTCCAAGGCAGCAGCAACCGCCTGCTGCGTGGGACCCAAACCAGATGGACGGCGAGGAGGGAGATCAAATACATCAGGGTGGGCTCCCATGTCCAAGATCTGGACTGACGGATGGATATTATGGATGAAACCTAACATCATGTGGGCCCTCACCATCCATGCTTGGACAGTACAAATAGAACAAATGTATTAAGGTGGGTCCCACACAGTCCAGTCAACAGATGGACGTCGTACATACATCATAGGTAGGCTCCACCGCCAGATGGATGGTGCGAACACACCCATCAACAAGGTGTGCCCCACCCCCACACGTGCAACACGTGTGGGGTGGGTCCCACGTCCCAGAAAAGGGACAGACAGCATTGGTAAAATACATATATCATGGTGAGTTCCCACAGAGCTTACTGACGTCGTACTGCAGCCTTGCTGCTGGGACCACCGTCCCTCCAACGAACAGGGTAGAACACATACCTCAATGTGGGCCCCACCTCCACACGTGCAACACATGTGGAGTGGGTCCCACGCCCTAAAAATGGATGGACGAACAGGATGTAAAACATATACATTTCGGTGGTCCCTACCGTCTAGAACACTAGACGTTGTGGATGGAAGGCACATGCATCACAATGGGGCCCATCGTCCAGATCATGGTGGGCCATGTCCAGACCTTGAATGGTTTGGATTCAACACATGCATTAGATGGGCTTCACCGTCCCAGCTGGACGGGTGGATGAAACAGATATAAAGGTGGGCTCCACAGATTTTGCTGACGTCCTACAGATGGACGATGTGATATTTCACACGTGCAGGGTGAGATCTGCAGGTGGATGGCATGGAATATAGATACATCACGGTGGTCTACATTGCTGACGTCAATCAGCAGCAACGGCTGCTGGGACCCACCATTTGGATGTACGGCAGGGAGATAGACATCACGGTGAAGTCCCACCGTCCAATAGCTAGATGGTGGGGATGAAACCAGACATCAAGGTGGGTCCACATGTGTGGGACCCACCAGCCTTTAGATTAAGCTGATATTTATGCTTTCCCTTCATACTGTCCAGTAGCAGAGACTGCTGGACGTCCCATGGCCGGACGGCAAGGATGAAATCCATCCATCAAGGTGGCTTCCCACACGTGCCATTTAGGCAGGCCCCACCACTTACTGACGTGAACGTCAACACAACAACTACATGGCTGCGTGAGGTACCCCAGCCAATCCATACCCATCGTCCATGGATCGAACGATGTGGATGCGATGCATCAATACAAGATGGGCCCCACACGCTGCCATGGTGGGGTCCACAACGCAAGGGAAAGAGAGAGAGAGAGAGAGAGAGAGAGAGAGAGAGAGAGAGATCGGTAAGAAGGGGAGGAACCCGCCACTATGGGCCCTCCCTCAATACAAAGCATACATCAAGATGGGTCCCACCATATGTGGGCCATTTAAATCACAAAATCGAACCATAAAAAAAAATCACCCACCTATCGATCTTCTCGGTCTGTTGGATAGCCTATCTTCTTACGCTTCACTTTGATGGTGGAAGATGAAGAATGGATGGATAGGATGAGAGATTTGGGATAAGAAGTGGGCCACCAACATGCACTCTCTCTCATGAAAGAGAGCTTGGACGTGAGCTCTCTCTTCCTTGCTTGAAAATTGAGATGAGAAATGAGAGAGAGAGGTGAGATGTAAGGAGAGAGAGTGATGGGTGAGGTGAGTGATGGATGTGGTACTTGACATGTAAGGTGGTGTAAGAGAGAGGGTGAGAAAGAGTTGACTTTGGAAATTGCTTGAGGATGAGGTGAAAGGTGATGTGTACTTGATATGAAGTGATTGATAGATTGATGGGTTGATTGATTGATTGATGGATTGATGAAACATGTTGTAGAGATTCTCTTGAAATTGTAAACGCGCGATGTTTTCTCGAAATAAATGCCAGCTCACATCTCTTAGTCAGGGTATCGAATTGGTACATGAATCGCGGCGTTGTAACAGCGGCGACGGTGCGGTCGCAATGGTATAAGTCTCAGATTGAACCGAATCAGATATATAAGATACGACTTAAGGTCGAGCGCAAACATCGATCATCGGTCACAGGTTGTTGAAATTCAACCGAGAGGATCGCGGGAGTTGACGGAACAGTACAGACTAGGATACGGGTCTTACAGGGATTCATCATTTGATGATAAGTTGGGCGTTTACCTTCCGTATGAAAGTACTTTTCAATATTGACAAAATGAAATAGAAAAAAA
The DNA here is from genome assembly GCA_037074715.1 of Magnolia kwangsiensis. Classification (NCBI taxonomy): domain Eukaryota; kingdom Viridiplantae; phylum Streptophyta; class Magnoliopsida; order Magnoliales; family Magnoliaceae; genus Magnolia; species Magnolia kwangsiensis. The sequence goes on along the minus strand of CM073578.1, from coordinate 21,940,997 downwards.
ATTCTTACTGTAAGACCCGTATCTTAGTTCGTACCGTTCCGTTGACTTCCGCGGTCTTACCGGTCAAATTTTGGCAGCTTTCGACCCTTAACCGATATTTACGCGCGACCTTGATTCATATACCGTCAACCCGTATTGACTCAACCCAAGACCTTTACCATAGCGACCGCGCCATCGCTGCGGTTCCGATGCCGTGACTTGTGTGCCGAGGTGATACCCTGGTCAAGAGATGTGGGCCAACGTTCGGTGCGAGAAAAATGCGGCGCGTTGCGAAACCCAAGAGAATCTCTACGAGGTGTCACATCAATCAATTAATCCATCAATCCACCAATCCATCACATGTCAAGTACATGTCAAGTACACATCACCTTTCACCTTTTCCCAAGCAAGCCTCAAAAGTCAAGAATCTCTTACACCTCCCATGCCTTTCTTACACAAATGGCCACAAAAGTCAAGATTTTCTTACACACCCATCACTCACCACATCCATCCATCACCCATCACTCTTTCTCTCTCTCTCTCTCCCTTTACAACTCCTCTCTTTCTCATTTTCAAAAAAATCCAAGCAAGAACCCTCCATACGTATGAGAATTTCTCCAAGCATTCCCAAGCTCCAAGTGTGGCCCACTTTCCTACCCCTTCATCTCTCATCCTAGCCATTCATTCCTCATCTCCTCCGTTGGAATCGACGCTAGGGAGTTAAGGAAACCAAGGGTGCAAGAAGATACCGGTGGGTGATTTTTTTAGAATTTTGTTTTCATTTATTTGTTTGATTTAAGGGCCACATGTAGTGGGACCCACCTTGATGTATATTTGTATGCAAGAGGGGCCCATAGTGGCGGGGCCCCTCCATCCTCACTGATCTTTTCCTCTCTCCCTTTTCCTTTGTGTATGATAGCTTGTGGCCCACTTGATGTATGTATCTCATCCATACTAATGGTGGGCCACCTTGATTTCTTTGTAGTTGTTTTTGGTATGAGCCGTCCAAATGGTGGGCCACCGGATGAAAGGAAACACAAGTTTTAGCCGGGTCCAAAACTGGTGGGTCGTGTGGGACCCACCCTGATGGAGTATTCATCCACACCGTCTGTCCAGGCAGATGCATCATGTGGGAGTTGCTAACATGGAGTGTGCACTGTCAATGGGTGTGCACTGACAGGGGGTGTGGCTTGGCGTGGGGTCCATGGGACCCATCCATGCCGTCCATCCATTACTATGGGCTACACCATCACGTGTGGTGTCCACCGTCATTGGACGGTGGGACCCACCCCCCCTTCGTGTGGGGCCCTCCTTGCACGCCAGAGCCAGAGCTCACTGGCAAACTGTGTGGAGATACCTCGTTGCTACACTTGAGGTCCTGGTATCGATTTCTATAAGGGTGGCTAACAGTGATCTGTGAGTGAAGGTGGGGTCCATGGGACCCACCACCATCCTCCACCCATTTGGATGGGCCACACCATTGTATGCGTTTCATCCAAGCCGTCCACAGTCTCTGGACGGTGGGACCCACCCCACGTGTGGGGGCAGCACCTTGATGTATGCACTGTCCAGGCCATCCATGGCCTGGATGTTAATCATTTTTTTTAAAAATATTATATATATATATATATATATATATATATATATATATATATATATATAAATATAATTATACTTCATGTATACGTGCTGGTGGGCGGCCTGCACATGGGACCCACCTAAGTTTTGGGTGCGGCTGACGGTTGGTCTGACCGTCCATCCAAGTGGGACACCTATGATGGGTGGGCTGGATTTGTGGACCCCATCTCGGTGGGGCTAATAAATAATTTTGAATGTTTTAATGGAGGGTAGCCCTCCTAACTGTTGTATTTGCTGCGGCCCACACAAATCACGGCCTGACTTGATTTTTTAAGACTTAGGCCCACGCTGGAACGGTGCATCTGACTGGTGGGTCAGATGTATGACCACCTAAACGGTGGGGCCCACACAGCTCGACCTCATGGAGAGCTCGTTGCCACCCTCTCCCATATACAATTGTATGGTGGGCCCTACGTAGGACCCACCTCTCTTGTGTCAGCGTGAAAGGACAAAAAAAAAAGAAAGAAAAGAAAAAGGAAAAAAAGCAAAGGGGCCACGTGCCCTCCTCTCTCTACATCTCTCTCTCTACCTTTCTCTCTCTCTCTCTCTATATCTCTCTCAAACCTCTCTGTCTCTTAAGAGTTGTGGGTCCCACGTGTGATCTAATGGTGGGACCTACCCCCACGTGTGGACTAATGTATGGGTGTGTATGTGTATATTTATATATATATATATAATATCATATTATATATAATATTGTGTATATATATTATATATAGTTGTATATTATATTACATATGATATACATGATAGTGGGCCTTCTTGTGGGCCCCCACCATGAGGTATGGGTTGCATCCAATCCATCCATCCTTTTGGAAAGCCCATTTTATGGCATGGGCATAAAGAACGAGTCAAATTCATAGTCTAAGTGGACCCCACCTTGGCATGTTATGAGGACCATCTTAATGAATTTGTGGTAGTTCATTTGGGCCTACTTTGATGTGGATGTAAGGCCCATGTCATGGGACCATTCGACATATTCACGGCCCATGGTTGAGACCCACTTTGATACATATGTAAGGCCTAGGGGTTTAGGCCCATTTGATTTATATAAGGCCTATAGGATTAGGCCCATTTGATATGTATAAGGCTCATGAGTTTAGGCCCATTTGATGCAATCTAAGGCCCACGGGTTATGACCCATTGCAATGCACATAAGGCCCATTGGTGCGACCCATTTATATGGCCCATTTGATGAATAAAAGGCCCATATGATATGACCCATTTGATATATATGTAAGGCGTAATGGGATGAACCTAAGGTCCATTGCAATGTGTAATCCCAACATGGATTAAGTAGCGATGTTTACAAAGATCGTACCTTGGGAGCAATGTTGGTTTGATGTCCACATTGCGAGTGTAATGTTGGTTGGATGTCCATATTACGACTCTCCTTAGGGCCCATTGTTAGGCCCGTACTTATGTGTATAGGCCGTCTGGGCCCATCTGCATTGTAAGGATGGTTCATCATATATTTACATGTTTAGTATAGTTTCATGACTCATGATCATACGCATCATATGTATGCTTGATATGAGAATTGACTGATCATAGCATATACCTTCGGGCAGGTTGTTTATGGGCTCCCGATTAGGCGGTGTTGCTCTACATGAGTGCACGATATGCACAGGATTTGTTGCATGACTGGATAGCGTGATTCATGCATTTCTCATTTGTGTGACATGGTTATTGTAAGCCCTAGCATCATCGAGGCCGTAGCCTCCACAGGCATGTCATGGTTGGCAGTATTAGATACCGAAAATCTTGTTTTACATGGGATGCTATAGATATCCCTGGGTGAAAGTCCCTAAACCCTTATAGTACCAAGAGGTTTCTTCAACGTCTACACCGAGTGAGTAGATGAGCGTTGAGTGTCGATTACCAGAAGGCTGCGCTCTCTACTGTGTCGTGGTCAGTTGAAAGGGGGTGCGACCTTACCCGCCTAAGTGTAGGGGGCAATGCTAGGCTGAATTTGACCAGCTCGAGGAATGGGTCCGCTATCGACGAGTCGAGCCCGATATTGGCAGACGGATAGTGAAGTCTCTTCCACTTACCTTATTGCGCGCGATGAGGCGGCGATTTGGTTTAGAGTGTACTAGACTCCGGTGATATCCCAGATTTGAGCTGTATTGATGTGCAGACATAGATGAAAATTTGTATGCTTAAGTTGCATTTCACATCGCATGGCCTTGGGATGACCGATATCATTTATGTCTCGCATTGCATAGCCTTGGTACGGCTCATGATATTATGGATCCATCTGTATATTCCGTATTACTCTGATACTGTATGTTCATATTACTACCTTGCGCACACACTTTCACCACCCTCTAAGCTTTTTATAAGCTTATACACGACCGTTGCGTGCAGGTGACGTTGGGGCGCAGCAGCGCTAGGACAGGAGCACTTACAGATCATTTTGGAGTTTTATTCCTTACCATTATATTTCCCTTTATGCTCATTGTACTTGTAAAGCTTTTGATCATAATGGAAATGTAATGGAGTTTTTGGTTGTTGTTTGTGGGTTATGCCTTTGGTTATGCTTATTACGAATCAAACTGACGTTGAAAATCCTCCTCGTAGCATCCCGGGATCGGAACCTGGCGAATGGGAGCTGGGATCCGAGAATGAGGTTCTACGGAGGCTGTCGGCGCCGGATTCGGCGACCATAAATTTTGTGAGCCCGATTTCCGAGTTTGGGGCGTGACACTTACAGTAATTCGTAAAGAACAGCTGTGGAACATTCTTTCAATTGAAGACTTGAGTCCAGCGTGCTAGCGTAAACTTAACTAGAGGTGGGCAAGGGACGACCCGATCCGGCTAACTCGACTCGCTCAACTCGGTCTGATCTGACTCAACCCGAACCAAATGGGTGAGTCGGTCTGAACCGAGTAAGCTTTGCCTAATCCGAACTCAAACCGAGTCGAGTTCAAGTTACTTAGTAACTCAACCCGAAACTCGATCTGGTTAGACTCGACTCGATCTGAAACCTGACTTAACCCGACTCTCTAACCCTACCCTTACCCAATCCTAACCTCTCTCTCCCTCCCTCATCCTCCTCCTCTTTCAAGCCCGGCAACCACCCACCACCATCACCCTCCTCCTCCTCCTCCTCCTCTCTCCTCTCCACTCCCTCCCTCCCTCATCCTCCTCCTCTTCCTCTTCCAAACCCGATAACCACCCACCACCACCACCCTCTTCCTCCTTCCTCCTCCTCTCTCTCCTCTCCACTCCCTCCCTCCCTCATTTCTCAATCCGACTCAGTGCCAACTCGACCCGACTCGGTACTTCTGACTGGATTGGACTTGGTCCAGATCAGTCCAGGCTAGACCAAACTCTGATCGAGTCAACTCGGTAAGTCGGATCAACTCGGTTCAGGCCTATTTCAAAACCAAATCAAGTCGAGTTAGCCCTAACTCGGTCCGACTTGACTCAATGCCCAACTCTAAACTCAACTTACAATTAAAGATTATCAGTTACTCAGTTATCATTACAAATTACACTACGGGATGTAAAACAACAAGCTCAAAAAGTAAAGATTACACTATAAAATGTAATTTGGTCAACAAGGTAATTGAAAGATAAGTTTGGTTTATTTGGGTTGGTTGTAACACCCTGGATTTTTGCCAACCTGGAGTTAGACGTCCTTAGGCAATGGGTCAACCATATCACTCTTCGAGCTCAATCCCAAAGTTTAAATATCGCTTTTTAACCTATTTCCTTCAAAACTCACCTTTCACTACCTCATTCTTCAAATTTCTCTAAGTACTTACATATTAGATATAAATCCTAAAGTTTAAAAGGTAAAGAACTATACTTAAACTAAAACTTACTGTAAATGGCATGTACATGAATAAAATAGGATTTTAACTATTTAATATTTATAATTTCATGTTGTAGATAGGTTATTTGGATGGATTAGCTTCTTCTACCCCAAAATCATATATTGTACGTCGTGTAACTCATTCCGGTTTACAATCGAGACTCGATAAACGTCTCGACAGACTCGTGGGCTCAAATAGCTCAATTCGGAGGACCCGAGGTGGGTCCCACATGTTTCTGGCATCCCGGGGGGGGGGGGGGGGGGGGGGGGGGGGTGGGGGTGGGGGAGGACCTCACCCCTGGGGTGAACCCTCGCCACCTCGCCAATTTGGTCAGTGACCGGCGAGGTCCTCGCCCTTACAGCAGTTAGGCAGCCCATTTTCTGTGCATTTCATACAACTTTGAAAAATAATATCTCCTTCGTTATAACTCTGATTTAGGTGATTCAAAAATTATATTTAAGGTAAATGAGTCTAGTTTTATATAAAAATATTTTAAAAATATAATAAAATATTTAATATAGTTTAAAGTAGGACATTGTGATAACTATTCAAAAATCACTTGTTGGATAACTGCTACTTCGGGATTTTTTAGAATTTTTCTACAACTCAAAATCTTATGAAATTTGATTAAGATAGGGTAAACTTAATGATGAACCACTAGAAAAATAATTAAAAAAATACGATAACTAAAAGTACCCAAAGTTGGGCATAAAATGGCCTGAGGACCGTATTCTGCCATAATTAGGGTAGAATTTGGTTAAGTACCAATCTGAATACTCAGTAAAATTAACTTAAACCACTTTAAATATGAACTACAAGACCCAAAATGAGTAGGACCACTCACGATACGTTACCTACAAACCTAGGATCAATCTCTAAGCCCAGTTGCCCTCGAGATCATTTGAAAACTTCATCTCGGACCTGGACCGCACGTCGAAAGTCCGATAGCAATGAACTTATACCATTATGACCGCATAGTTGGACTTGACTATCACCTCAAAAATCAAGGCCATACGATGTCCTGAGACCATTTCCTTGAGTCCGGAGTGAAGAGAGTGAGAAAGCAAAGATTTTTAAAAAATTAAATATGATTTAAGTAATCTAAGATGTGTCGCTTGCGCGTTATTTCTAAGCTTTCTGACCGTTAGATTTTGACCTAAATTTACCCTCGGATCAGGATAGTTGGCCCTTACATGTCATATTACTTGTAGCTCTAATCGAGTTCTCATAACCGTTAAACTGAAACTAGTCCGCCACGGTCGATCTGGAAACCCGACCGAACTAAAAACTTAGCTTGACCTAGATCCGATAGTAGAAAGCTTAAGTCCGACCGCATTTAGTAACAGAACCTCCAGAAGTGCTCCGTTGGATCGGAATAGACTCGATTTGGTTATAACCTAAGTATACCTTGGCCCAAGGGCTATTTCCGTCGATTTTGGGCTTATAAAAAGGCCTTAAACCCTCTCTCACAAATCTCATACGAATTTCAAACCCTAGCTAAGAAAGAGAGAGAAAGTGAGAGAGAGAGAGTAAGAGATTCACTCAAGGATTCTACCCTGCCATTCCATGTGCTTCAACACTACTACCGTATCGCTATTACGATGTTTCTGATTCCATTCTTGGGTAAGAAATCCTAATCCTAACCTGTTTTGGAGCTTGGAATAGTTAAGTGTTGTTGTAGCTAACCTATATTCATGACTTAGGTTGCCTATCCGCCATTGACGAAAACTTGTCGTCTGAATCATATCCGTTACACGTTTTCTCGTTTAAGGTGCAGACTATATACGTTTAGGTTATGGTTTTCAAAACTTTCAATGTTAGGTAATGATTTATTCTTTCCTAGGACGCTATTTCACATGTATAAAGTATTGTCCGTTTCATTTTTCAGTTATACGTTAACTATGTTGAATATACTGTATTCCTCGTATTTGTAGAAAATACCGTATACGTATGAAATTCGGTTTTGTGCTTGCCATGATAAATTGTTGTATATGTATGCTAGATGCATGTTCATCATCTTCTAGGTGAACGGATTTGCCTAATACATGTTTTATCAACATACGTTATGTATCTTAAATTGTGTAGTCTAAGTGTTTATGAAAATGACTGAATGAGTATGGAATTCACTTTCGTTCTCGCCATGACTAACTGTCATGGATATATGATTGTTGTATAGGCGATAACCCTTTGACGAAAGGATTTACCCTAATACGTATGCTAATGGATACATAATATGTATGATGTAATGTGTGGACTAAGTGTATATAAAAGTGTCTGAATGAGTTTGTAGTTAGTAAAATGTCCCTGTATGCGGGTTGAGATATGATTGTCAACTACATCAATGATGTGTAAGATTTCCTCCATGTATTTTATATTGCATTTATGTAGATTCATGTTTAAGTTGTATTTCATAACATGCAGAAACAATGCCGTGAAGGGTGATGAGGGAGTGGTGTAACGATTCCGTGCAACAGTCCTGACAGCCTTAAAGCGGACAATATCGGACCTTTGATTGTATAATTTGAAATATGATCCATTTACTGCTTTGACTATATCATTGGATAACATGTCATAACTGAATGTGATTGGGGCTATTGTATAGTCCAGGTAATCGGTAACCATTCTTCAAGTGATAATTGAGGTTGTTTCATAACGCAGGATGAGTTTAACGAATTTAAGTCGTGCTCGGGATGTTCGACAGTGGTCAGGCCACACGGAGTGCTTATGCATTCCATGTCGTTCAACTTTACGTGCGCTTGGCCTAGTTAAGCTTATCAACTAACCTGATTGATCGATGTTTATTCACCATGTTTGGTCGCTACTGCTTCAACCTAAGGTACCAAACTTACCAATGAAAAACCCCTCTAACCTTAGTATCTCGATCCGCTAAGAATCATGAGCCGATTATGGTGGTATGGGACACTATATTCGAGTTGTCGGCCTACGCTGGGGCCATGAGCCTCCCCGTAGTGACCAGTAAGCAATCCAGACTTGTGAGCCGATTATGGTGGTATGAGACACTATATTCGAGCTGTAAGCTTACATTGTTTGGTGATGGGGGAGTAGTGTAACGATTGCATGTAACATCCCTGATAGGCCTTGTAGTGACCTTAAGCGTATTCTGAGTTTATGTGGGGGCGACGACCCTTCCATAGCAACAAGAGTACAAGTGTCACGCCCTAAACCCGAAAATCGAATTCACAGGAATCCCGATCGTCGAATCCGATGCCGAAAGCCTCCGTAGTACACCATTCTCAGATCCTAGTATTCATATGCCAGATTTTGATCCTGGGATCCTACAAGGAGGATTTTATTATTATTATTATTATTTTTCAATGTACATTTAACCAGTAATAAGCATAACCACAAGATTACCCAATTCACAAAGGCAACATCATCATCACATATCCACTAATATACTCATTTGAGTACAATATTAAAAGGAAAATACATAAATAGAAAATCAAGCTCCAGAAGACCACTGCACACTACAAGCTCAACACTGCTACAACCTAACATCACCTGCACGCATCTATCGTGCATAAGCTTATAAAAATCTTAGAGGGTGGTGTAAGTATGTGCACAAGGTAAGTGTCAAGTATTCAATACAATGCCATAATCATACAACACCAAAAAAACTAGTAATCCATAAACCATACAATGTCTGAATAAGCAGAAATACTGAAAAGATCATGAATCATACGATAACAGAGTAAGCGGAAGTATGGACAAGTCCATAAGTCAATCAATATCAGAATACGTAATATAAAACAACTATGCAATAAGGAGTCATAAGAGCCAAATATTAGATGCCAAGGATGCATTGCAATATACGAATGAAATAACAATGCTGAAATGTGAAGTCGGGATGATAGTACGTAGTATTGCAGGCTACGGGTTCGGCCACAATGGACTTCTATCCAAACCAGTCCCATACTTAAATTTGGATAGTCAGACTCAACGTGGTAAACTCCTGATCTCAGGTTGGTCACGCGCCCAACCGAAATCTTTGCCATAATGAAGGTATACAACAATTAGTTGCGCACCACCAACCTCAGTGGATAAAGAATGAATGAATGAATGAGCATGCAACTCCTACTCAATAAGTTCACATATCAGTACGGTTCCTCTCTGAAAATCACCGGGGTCTATTACACTCCAAACCGGATTGTCGCCCCATCGCGTGCAACGAGGTGAGTGGAAGAGACCTCACTATTCGCCTGTCAATATTGGGCTTGGCTCATTGATAGCGGACCCATTCCTCGAGCTGGTCAGACTCAGCCTAACATTGCCCCCTCGTCTCGGGCAGGTAAGGCCGCACTCCCTTCCAACCGACCACGACACAGTGGAGAGCGCAACCATCTGGTAATCGGCACTCGACGCTCATCTACCCACCCGGTCTAAACGTTGGAGCAATCTCTGAAACCAAGAGGGTTCTGGGACTTTCACTCAAGGATATCTATAACACCCCATGTAGAACAGATTTTTAGTATCCCATCTGGCCATCCATAATATGTTTGTGGAGGCTACGACCCTGATGTCCCTATGACATATAGTAATCACAACACACAATACAAGATGCATGAGTCATACAATCCAATCATGCATCAATCCTGCGCATATCGTGCGCTCATGTGAGACAATCTCCACCTACCAGGGAGTCTCATAACAACCAGCACTATGACATATGCAATGGTCAATCATATCTCATAACAGACATGCAGATGATGCATATGGGCATGTATCATGATGCTATGCAGTCACATACTCATAATCGGTATCAATATCAAGCATTGACAATCGACATCGACAACGTGGACATTTAACCAACATTGTCCCCCAAGGAACGGCCCACATAAAGCCTAACATATAGTGGACTCATAGCCGCACACAAGGGCCAAATATACAACACCACGGGCCTCACTCAAGAGTTTAATACACATCACGATGGGCCTTTCACATGGGCCTAACATACATTACAATGAGTTCCATCACCTAGCCCTCAAATGTATCACAGTGGGCCTCATCATATAAGCCTCATATACATCACATTGGGCCTTAAACACGGGCTAGATACACATCACGATGGGCCTCAAATACGGCTGCATATACATCACATTGGGCCTCGACAATCGGAATCAGCGATCAGCCACAACAATCAGAATTGATAACCAGCTACGATAATTGGCCTCGATCGATAATCGGCCTCGATAATCAGGATCGATCAATTGGCCATGACAAGCAGAATCGACAATCGGCCACGTCAATCGATAATCGGCCATGATCTGTAATCAGTCAATCGGCCACGACAATCGGTAATCGGTCAATCGGCCATGGCAAGCAGAGTCGGCAATCGGCCACGTCAATCGATAATCAGCCACGATCGGTAATCGGTCAATCGGTCACGACAATCGATAATTGATCAATCGGCCACGGCAAGTAGAGTAGGCAATCGGCCACATCAATCGATAATCGACCACGATCGGTGATCGGTCAATTAGCCACGACAGTCGGTAATCGGTCAATCGGCCACGGCAAGTAGAGTAGGCAATCGGCTACGTCAGTCGATAATCGGCCACGATCGGTAATCGGTCAATCGGCCACAACAATCGGTCAATCAGCCATAGTAAGCAGAGTCGACAATTGGCCACGTCAATCGATAAATAACCACGATCGGTAATCGGTCAATCGGCCACGATAATTGGTAATTGGTCAATCGGCTACGACAATCGGTAATCGGTCAATCAGCCACGACAATCGGTAATCGATCACGATAATCGGCCTAGATACTCGGTCTCGACAAATCAGAATCGGCCTCGATACTCGGCCTCGATAAATCGAAATCGGCAACCGGTAGCGATGAGAATGGGCCTAACAAGGCTTAAGGGAATGTCACAATGTGGACATTTAACCAACATTGATCCCAATGAGTTGCCATCGTAACATCATCACATAAACCATGTTGGGATCATCCATTGCAATGGACCTTAAGTACATCCCATTGGGCCTTAAATACATCAAATGGGCCATATCATATGGGCCTTACATTCATCAAGTGGGCCACATCAATGGACTTACCAATGGGCCTTATGTATATTATAATGGATCATAACCCGTGGGCCTTAGAATGCATCAAATGGGCCTAATCTCATGGGTCTTATATGTAACAAATAGGCCACACCAATTGGGCCCCATATGCACATCGAATGGGCCTCAACCCATAGGCCCTAGTACATTTCAATGGGCCTTAACCCATGGGCCCCTAAAACAACAAATGGGCCTAATCTAATGGGCCTTACATCCACATCAAAATGGGCCCCAATGAACTACCACGAATACATTAAGATGGGCCTCAAAACATGTCAAGGTGGGGTCCACTTGGACTATGAATTTGGCTCATCTTTTATGCCCAAGCCATAAAATGGGCTTGGATGGATTGGATGCAACCCATACATCATGGTGGGGGCCCACATGAAGGCCCACTATCATGTATATCATATATAATATAATATTATATATATATATACACACACACACACACACACATACACTATCCCACATGTGAGGGTAGGTCCCACCATCCGATCACATATGCCTCAAGGTGGGACCCACAACTCCCTGGACATCTAAGAGATAGAGAGATTTTGAGAGAGATATATATATATATAGAGAGAGCACGTGGCCCTTACTTTTTTCCTTTCCTTTTCTTTTCTTTTCTTTTCTTTTCTTTGTTTTCTTTTTTCTTTCCTGACACAACAGAGGTGGTCCCACGTAGGGCCCACCACAATAGCATATGTATTATATATATAATATAATATAATATAATATATATATACTACATATATATATATATATATGTATATATATATATATATATATATATATATATATATATATATATATATATATATATATATATATATATATATATATATATATAACGTCCAGGCCGTCCACGGCCTGGACAGCAACATACATCACGGTGCTGCCTCACACGTGGGGTGGGCCCCACCATCCTTGGACGGTGTACACTCCACACGCTCCATGGTGTGGCCCAAAAAATGGTGGACGGCGTGGCTAGGTTTGGTCCCATGGACCCCACTGCGTTGTAACGAGGTATCTTTCACTCTGTCTACCATTGAGCTATGGGACGTGGGTCCCATGTTGAAACAAGGTATCTCCACTCGGTCTGCCAGTTGGGCTATAGACTTGGGTCCCACCATCTGGACAGTCTTGATCTCATGTGGGACCCATAGAACTACTGACATCAGATGACAGTGGGTCCCATTATCAAAATAGATGGATGGCATGTGTAAAACACATATATCATGGTTGGGATCCACCGTCCATGGACTGGACGGTGGATGCAGTGCATCCTCAAGGTGGCCCCACCGTCAGGATGGATGTACGGCTTGGATGGGTTTTATGGGTCCTGATGACGTCGCCAGCCTACTGCACGTTACAGGTTTAACAAAACAGAAGGTGGGTCCCACGTGCAGGCCACCCTTTCCTCTTGCAACATAATATAATATTATATATAATCTCTCTCTTCTTCTTTTTTTTTTTGCAAGGCAAGCACACCCCACAGTCAGCTCACACTAACAGTTGACGTCCAGTGTCCAGATGGATGGCTGGACAAAATCCAAACATCAAGGCCTTTGGTGGGCCCCACCCTCACACGTGTCACACATGTGGGGTGGGTCCTATGCATATAGGTGGACGGTGGGATATAATACATACCATTTGATGGGGCCCACCTCCTTAATGACATCATTACAGCAGCTATATAGCTGTTATAAGTTCACTAGCCAATCCGATTCAACATGGAGTTGGCCTCATGCAGGTAGGCATGGATAATACATCAAGGTGAGCCATAATACATGAGGAAGGAGAAACAAGGGAGAGAGAGATATAGGCAAAGATGGGGGGTCCCAGCCACTATGGGCCCCTCTTTGATACAAGACCTACATCAAGGTGGGTCCCACCATAAGTGGGCCCTTACACTATAAAAATATAAGGAAATGAAGATCAACGATCACCCACCTTAGGATCTTCTTCTTCATTCTTCCACCAACGCATTATAGAGCTTCAAGGGAACAAGATTCAACGGTTGAGATCGATTTTAGATATTGGGATTGGGTGATAGGAAGGTGGGCCACACATGGTTTCTCCATGGAAGCCATGGACGATTCTCCTCTTTTGCTTGGGAGAGAGGGAGAGAGATGAGAGAGAGAGGTTGTAAGAGAGAGGGATGGGTGTGATGGGTGAAAAGGTGAGTGATGGGTGAAAAGGTGAGTGACGGGTGAGGGATGGGTTGCTTTGACTTTGGGGTTGCTTGGGGATGGAGTTTTGTACTTGACATGAGAGGTGATTGATGGGATTGATTTGATATGTTGTAAAGATTCTCTTGAAATTGCAAACACGCAGCATTTTTCTCGCACCAAACGCGGGCCCACATCTTCTGACCAGGTTATCGCCTCGGCGTGCGAGTCGCTACATCAGAACCGCGGTAACGGCGCGGTCGCTATGGTAAAGGTCTTGGGTTGAGTCGACTCGGGTTGATGGCATGTGAATCAGGGTCGCGTGCAAATACTGTTTAAGGGTCGAAGGTTGTCGAAATTTGACCGGGAAGACCGCAGAAGTCTACGGAACGGTACGAACTAAGATACAGGTCTTACAACAAGATAGGCCTGTATTGATTTGGTGATGAGGGAATGGTGTAACAATTGCGTGTAACAGCCCTGACAGCCCTTGTAGCGACCTAGAACCATAACATCGTATGATATTATCTTAGACTGACGACCCGAGAATGGATCACCATTTGGGTAATGATATAAGGGAGGTATCTTAGCTTTCTAATCCTGCTGTATGAAAAGGACTAATAAGAACTTGGTAAGTATGCTCATATCATCGCATTGCATGTGCTAACGGTGTTGGTGAAAGAGCACTGAGGAAGTGACTGACATGCGCGATAATAAGATGAAGATCGCAGAGAGAGTTTGTGGTGAGGGCATGCATCATTCCTTCATATCATCCTTGCATTAACAAGAGTATCTAGGACCTGTTTGATTGTACTGCCTTATCATTACTACTTAATTGAATTGATAACATGTTAACCTTTGCTATATAGTTTCCACTGAGTTGATCACTCACTCCCACGTTACGGGACGGTGTTTACAACACCAACCAGTCCCTATTTTAGTTTCAGATGGTGGCGATGCTTGCGAGGCAGAGCCGGTCTTTTTGGCGATGAGGAAGATTTCTCCTATATGCTGTTCTCACGCAGGTTCATGTGAACAATGCCCTGATTGATGGGGATTCAGGGATATGTTGGTAGTGATTTATCCTATTTTGATATATGTATTTTGAGACACGTCTTGTAATTATGACCTGGCAGAACATACATATCTTGGAGACTTATGTTGATTTATATATGTATCTCAGTCTTCCGCTCATGTTTTCAGATTGTCCCTGATTTATGTTTGCTGTTTTGACTTAATCTACCTCATGTTTTATGCCCTAATGCCGATAACATTCATCCATCATAAAAAATGCTACATAAGTAATGTTCTGAAACTTGGGAGCTGAGTTATGCTCGACCCTCGATTTTCAAGGCGTTACAAGATGGTATCAGAGCATGATCTGAATTAATCTGGACCTGAGTTAGGGTTACACAACGTACGTTTACACCTCTATAGCATAGGAGGGTGTGAGAACAATCTAAAAACAGAATTAGGACTCCCAGTTTATCTTTCGGCGAAAGTTTACTGAAAATGATTGCCGAGATCGAGTCCGTGCACACTCCTGATCACACACGGCGACCCTAAATCGCTTCTAGACCGTCAATTGACGGGTATAGACCGCATTTCATTCCATTCCAGCCGTTAGAAATCCATAATAGTGAATAGAGATCAGATTAGTTCCAAAATGACCCGAAACGGCTCAAATTGGAGGAGGGGGCCAAACGATCAACTTTCAGGGGGTTCCAGGATGGGACCCCAACTTTTTTAGACCCAGGGGGTGGTGAGGCCCTCGCCGATTCTATTATTCCTTTTGCCTAAACTTTACTGATTCAAGTTTATATACATGGTGGGGTATATACATCTATACTAGTCTGGCACATTTTTGTCTATCCTCCTTAAAAATTTACTCTTTATCTCTTGCTTATATCCTGATGGTTGGCTATAATTGATTTCTTTATCTATTTGAATTTTTGACGATGATTCCCAACTACTTAGAGTAAGATATCTATTTTCAATGGTTGACCAATACGGAGAGACGGTTGTAGTGGGCTTGATCCCGATACTTCGAATGTCTGTCTAACCAGGGTAAACAACGTTGTATCCCTTCCTAATCCTGGTGGATCCTGATCTTCTGCCCGGTCAAAGCAGTGAGCTCTCATTTAAGCTCCGAAATCGTGTCAGCCCCCAACCCCTCCTACTTTGATCTTTTCTTTTTTCTGTTTTTCCTTTCTTTGACCCATTACACTCCTATTGCAGACCCATATTCATGGAGACCCAAATTTTTCATCTCATTCTTCTTATTTCCCTCCTTTTTCATGGCTCTTTTAAGCTAGTTTTAGCCATCTTCTCGATCTTTATGCTTCTACCGACGGGCGAGACTTAACACTGTAGTTTAGTCTATAAACAGTGACCATCTAGTGCTGGGACATCTAGAGTTTTGGACTTAGAGTTGGTATTCCTAGATTTCGAAAGATTGCCTAGTATAGAACATCTAATAACTTAATAACGTAAATCCTAGACAAATTTAGGTTTGGGCAACTCAATCCTAATCAGGCAACCTTTGATCCTAAGCGATAGAACAATTCCCTGTAGTAGAAATGATATAAAAGCATCTAGCGTATAAACATAGATTTTGGATTATAACTAGTGAATTGTCCCTACGCATAAGGTAAGACTAAGCTACTAATTTTACTGAGGAATATAAAAGACTGATGTTGCTAAGGTAATTAGAATATAGACGTAGTTAGTTGTCTTGCTTTAGTTAGAATGAGACCTCGTTCCTTTGTTGGATTCCTTTGAGACTTAATAGGCTCCTTTAGTAACTCTTAGGAAAGCTGTTTCGATTTAGAAACTATTCATGAATAGAGAAACTTGTATATCCCTCAGATTGAACTTAGGTCAAACCAGCACGTCCCTTAGAATTGCCCTCCCAAGGACTTAGTACAATCAGGAACACGGAGTAAAGGAACTGTATATACGCGAAGTATTCACGGTTTAAATCGAATACTCAATCCTAGTAGTTACTAATGAAATCTATGCTCTGATCAAGCAAAAGATTGGGATTGACTAGGATTAAGAACCGATACGGTAAATTTTCTGTCCTAGTTAGGCAGAAAGTCTATGTATCCGGCTTAGACCCACTACACAACTTTTTTTCCGTGTTGGCCCGACCACCTACAACAAAAAGTTTATTTCTTTATTTTTGAGAAGTGTTACGAACCTATAGCCGATAGGAATTTTTCTTTTTAGGCTTAAGAATGTCTCAATGGGCAATAGACAGTTAAGAATTAGGTCCCAAATCACAGACTATTCTGGCATACATATTGCGCTTATGAACTTAGAGAGATAGTTTGTCTGTCAACCTGCTTTGTCCAAATTCCTTATGTGCTAATAATGTATAGATTATATTATGGTATTAAAGAGGGTAAGTCGGGACTGTAGTAAGAGTCCTTATTGGGTAGAATTAGGCATCTTCCCACCAACTCACACCTACCCCTGAAATCAACCATAATAGAGACTAGGCTCATTTCTATAACCATAGGTGTCAATGCCATAGTATACATCATCAATGAAAGGAAGACCTATGTAATGGGAGACTGTATCCCATTCCATGTCAAGGATAAGTCCTAAATTATACCTTGTTCCGACATACGGATCAGGACATAGATTCTTAAGCCTTAAGAGTAGACATAGATTCTTGAGCCTTGAGAGTAGACATATGGATCAGAACTTAGACCATTATAACCACCTAGTTGGACTTGACTATCACCTTAAAAATTAAGGACATACGATGTCCTGAGAACATTTCCTTAAGTTCGGAGTGAAGAGAGTGAGAAAGCGAAGATTTTTAGAAAATTAAATATGATTTTAAGTAATCTGAGACGTGTCACTTGCGCGTTATTTCTAAGCTTTTTGACCGTTAGATTTTGATCCAAATTCACCCTCGGATTAGGATAGGTGGTCCTTACATGTCATAGTACTTGTAGCTTTGATCGAGTTCTCGTAACCGTTGAACTGAAACTGGTCCGCCACGGTCGATCTAGAAACCCGATCGGACTAAAAACTTAGCTTGACTTAGATCCGATAGTAGAAAGCTTAAGTCCGACCGCATTTAGTAACAGGACCTCCAGAAGTGCTCCGTTGGATCGGAACAGACTCGATTTGGTTATAACCTAAGTATATCTTGGCCCCAGGGCTATTTCCGTCGCTTTTGGGCTTATAAAAAGGCCTTAAACCCTCTCTCACAAATCCCATATGAATTTTAAACCTAGCTAAGAAAGAGAGAGAAAGAGAGAGAGAGAGTAGGAGATTCAGGTAGAGATTCTACCCCTGCCACTCCATGTGCTTCAACACTACTACCGTATCGCTATTACGGCATTTCTTATTCCATTCTTGGGTAAGAAATCCTAACCCTAACCTGTTTTGGAGCTTGAAATAGTTAAGTGTTGTTGTAGCTAATCTATATTTATGTCTTAGGTTACCTATCCGCCGTTGACGAAGACTTGTCGTCTGAATCATATCCTTTACGCGTTTTCTGATTTAAGGTACGGATTATATACGTTTAGGTTATGATTTTCAAAACTTTCAATGTTAGGTAATGATTTATTCTTTCCTAGGATGCTATTTCACATGTATAAAGTGTTGTCCGTTTCGTTTTTCAGTTATACGTTAACTATGTTGAATATACTGTATTCCTCGTAGTTGTAGAAAATACCGTATACGTATGAAATTCAGTTTTGTGCTTGCCATGATAAATTGTTGTCTATGTATGTTAGATGCATGTTCATCTTCTGGGTGAATGGATTTGCCGAATACATGTTTTATCAACATACGTTATGTATCTTAAATTGTGTAGTCTAAGTGTTTGTGAAAATGACTGAATGAGTATGGAATTCGCTTTCATGCTCGCCATGACTAACTGTCATGGATATATGATTGTTGTATAGGCGATAACCCTTTGACGAAAGGGTTTGCCCTAATACGTATGCTAATGGATACATAATATGTATGATGTAATGTGTAGACTAAGTATGTGTAAAAGTGTTTGAATGAGTTTGTAGTTAGTAAAATGTCCCTGTATGCGGGTTGAGATATGATTCTCAACTACATCAATGATGTGTAAGATTTTCTCCATGTATTTTACATTGCATTTGTGTGGATTCATGTTTAAGTTGTATTCCATAACATGTAGAAACAATGCCGTGAAAGGTGATGGAGGAGTGGTGTAACGATTCCGTGCTACAGCCTTGGCAGCCCTAAAGCGGACAATATCGGACCTTTGATTGTATAATTTGAAATATGATCCATTTACTGCTTTGACTATATCATTGGATAACATGTCATAACTGAATGTGATTGAGGCTATTATATAGTCCAGGTAATCAGTAACCATTCTTCAAGTGGTAATTGAGGTTGTTTCACCACGCAGAATGAGTTTAACGAATCTAGGTCGTGCTCGGGATGTTCGACAGTGGTCAGGCCACACGGAGTGCTTATGCATTCCATGTCGTTCAACTCAACATGCGCTTGGCCTAGTTAAGCTTATCAACTAACTCGATTGACCGATGTTTGTTCACCATGTTTGGTCACTACTGGTTGAACCTAAGGTACCAAACTTACCAATGAAAAGCCCCTCTAACCTTGGTACCTCGATCCGCTAAGACTCATGAGCTGATTATGGTGGTATGAGACACTATATTCGAGCTATCGGCCTATGCTGGGGCCACGAGCCTCCCCGTAGTGACCAGTGAGCAACCCAGACTCGTGAGCCAATTATGGCGGTATGGGATACTATATTCAAGCTGTCGGCTTACATTGTTTGGTGATGGGGGAGTGGTGTAACGATTGCGTGTAACAGCCCTGACAGCCCTTGTAGTAACCTCGAGCGTACTCTGAGTCTACGTGGGGGCGACGACCCTTCCGTAGCAACAAGAGTACAAGCTAGGCCTGTATTGATTTGGTGATGGGGGAGTGGTGTAATAATTATGTGTAACAGCTCTGACAACCCTTGCAGCGACCTAGAACCGTAACATCGTATGAGATTATCTCAGACTGACAACCCGAGAATGGATCACCGTTTGGATAATGATATAAGGGAGGTATCTTAGCTTTCCAATCCTGCTATATGAAAAGGACTAATAAGAACTTGGTAAGTATGCTCATATCATCGCATTGCATGTGCTAATAGTGTTGGTGAAAGAGCACTGAGGAAGTGACTGACATGCGCGATAATAAGATGAAGATCGTAGAAGGAGTTTGTGGTAAGGGTATACATCATTCATTTATATCATCCTTGCATTAACAAGAGTATCTAGGACCTGTTTGATTGTACTGCCTTATCATTACTACTTAATTGAATTGATAACATGTTAACCTTTGCTATATAATTTTCACTGAGTTGATCACTCACTCCCACGTTACGGGACGGTGTTTGTAACACCAACCAGTCCCTGTTTTAGTTTCAGATGGTGGCGATGCTTGCGAGGCAGAGCCGGTCTTTTTGACGATGAGGAGGATTTCTCCTATATGCTGTTCTCACGCAGGTTCATGTGAACAACGCCCTGATTGATGGGGATTCAAGGCTATGTTGGTAGTGATTTATCCTATTTTGATATATGTATTTTAAGACACGTCTTGTAATTATGACCTGGCAGAGCATACATATCTTGGGGACTTATGTTGATTTATATATGTATCTCAGTCTTCCGCTCATGTTTTCAGACTGTCCCTAATTTATGTTTGCTGTTTTGGCTTAATCTACCTCATGTTTTATGCCCTAATGCTGATAACATTCATCCATCATAAAAAATGCTGCATAAGTAATGTTATGGAACTCGGGAGCTGTGTTATGCTTGACCCCCGATTTTCAGGGCGTTACATTGGTAAAAGACAAATTTCTTTCTTACTTTGTTTTGCGATATATAGCTTTGGTCCAGCCATTCTGGATCCTTCTCATGTCTCGACGGTTACCATAATTATTCTCCATTACTGCTTTCTAGATTCTTATCACGTTCTTTGCTTCTTTTGCTTCTCCCCTTGCCACCTGTCATGTTACCGTTCGAGCACGATCGCTTCTCCACTGGTCGCTTAAGCAGCACACAACACCACTCAATATGTCCTGGCTATGCTTAACAAGAAATCTCCTTCATACATATCTGCAGATCTCTAAATGCACCATGCATATCCGTACAAATCACACATAACTCTACCTGATTGGTCGTGGCAGGGTATGATGATAATGGGGATGAATATTTACTCCCCATGTCACATCGCCATTGGCTGAAAGGCTATAACGACATACGACCCCTCATTAATAATACATTTATTGCATACATGCGACACCGGGAGATTAACAACCTTCGGCTGACTCATTGCAACATGTTAACGATGGTCGCGCTTTATCAAAGCGAGGGAGGAACCCCGTGCTGATACATGTACCCATATTGATTTTAACAAAATTGTAATGATGCCATAATAAATGCTTTATTTCTTCAATCGATATAAGCGTCGTTTCGAATTTCATCCTCACGCTCTCACTTCATCTTCCTGCTCGAATCCTTCTTCCTCCGAAAAACCTCGCTCCTTTACTTTGGTCTTCAACAATGGTTGCCTCTTCTTCATCTACTGCTTCCTTTAATCAAACATATCTGATGGCAGTGATGCTCTTGCTGAGAAGTGTGTAGAGAAAATAGTTTTTGAATCGCCACTGGGCAAATACTTGTGCTTGGGCCCTACGTTTTCCCCTGCAATGGAGGCGAAGGAGGTTCAGGCGATGGATTTTATTATTACCCATTTGCCCCGGGGAGACTTCGTTGATCCAATCCAACTCGATTCCAGATGTTGCAAACGCTTTGAAGAGTCCTAGAACGTGGCCGAAACCACTCCCACAATGGGAGTCCCAGTTTGCTCGTGTTCTTCCCAGTGCGAGGAGACTTGAAGAGAAGTATGCATTTATGAATGCATCAAGATGTTTGTCCACGAGTATCCTACGAATCCGTCTTTTCTTCTCGGTGCTTCAGCTTTCTGGAGCAGATTGACGAACACTTTCTTTTTTTAGCTATGGTCTAATGAGCCTGACCATACTAAACATCTCGGCTCTGACCCAGTTTTTAACCCTTTAGCATGGCTATGTATCCGAGTTTCGAGTCTAGGCACAGTAAGGATTTCCCTAACAAGAAGGGGGAGGCCTACACCAACTTCTTGAAGGTCGGCCCGGTCGATGAAGAGGAGCACGTAGCCTTCTCGCTTCTTTGGATCTCCTGACATCTACTATGTATGAATGCTCAACAAATCACCATAGAATATGTTCCTTTATCTGAAAATCTTGCCCAAGGTTACAAGCTTGCCATCACACCCTTTGTAATCGGCCACTTATATAGGGGACTTTATAAAATCACCCACAAGAATTTGTATTCTGGAGGAGGACCTCTATGGCTACTGCAGATGTGGCTCTACAAATACTTTCTCCCATTTCTGGTACACCACTCCATACATGATGACATGACCTTCACTTCATATGGTGAACGGATCCTTCATTCCCTTCAGAAAAATCCATTGTGCAAAGCGTACCTAGTCACATTATTTTCTTCATTGAATAAGACCAAGAAAAATAAAACTTCCATGCCTTTATTTGAAGGAGAATATAACCCAGGCTAGCTCATCAACTGATTTTCGGCAAATGATGAGGAAGCTGCGAATTAGTCGCATCAGGCTTAGGGAAGCTGTCTTGTTGGCCGCGATCTTCCATTAGGAGGGTCGATCAAGCAAGGCAAGAATGTTAAAGCTAGGATCGAACAGTACTACCCCTAGTTACTTGCTCGGTAATTCAACCTTGTCCAGTGCATCCCCTGCCCCCTCACTCACAAGACTTGTAACTAACCACCATTCAATCACCATGTGGTTACTGATCCAGGTCTATATTCATCCCTCCATTTATCCTTTCATAAGGATGTTGTAACGTCTTAGATTTTCCTTGTTTTGGATTTTTTTAAAAAGCTTTGAAAATTTTCGGTATAATTATCTCACGTGGTCACTAACTGAACCTTAATACTTGAGGTGAGCCCATACATGGGTGATACTGGTAAAGAACCAAACAAATTCGATAAATCAACCGTAGAAATCAAACAAATCTATCCGATCACTTAAACCTTAAGTCTAGCCTCGTGATTTGTTCACATAAGGCTCAAATCTAGCCGACCTATCACTGACTAATCAAGACAACCGTAACTAAATAAAAATATACCCAAAGCCGAGACAAGTAGAGGTCAGATCTTAATTAACAAACCAAATCAATCTAATTACTCATTTAGCCTAAAAACTAATGGTTTAGGGTTATTAAGACTGAATCGTCGTTTTTACTAATTATAAATAGTCCACACTATTAACTTAGTAAATCTAAACCCTAATAATTGCGCACAAGAAATCTTGATACTTATTTCATTTCAGAAATGCTTCGATTTTCTGAACAAGCTTTAAACCGCTCGTTAGTGGGCCAGTAGTTCCAAACTATATAATAATGTCCATCTTGTTGGGCTTGACGTCCATCGCGGGATATCGAGCTAAGATCGCATCTCAAATTGTTCAACTTAGACTCGCAAGTCGAGTGCTTGGATTGTGTGAATATCTTATATGAAAATATGGAACTTAAGTAAAATAAGTTCATTTCTTCTTTCACAAAGTTGTAACTTTCGGACCGTCAATTCACAACCAAAGTCAGAGTACCGACTAAAGATATTTTCCTAAATATATTCGTATAGCCGCAGCCCCGATCGACTATCGATGACCATTGAATAGACTTCTGATCATACCCATCGATCAGCGTATTCAAATAGCGAGCCGATCATATCCATACGCATATCATCATTCGGGACGCATATCATCATTCGGGCTAACTATCTTACAGTGTATATTGACATGTACACCTCATAATGGGCCCTAGAGGTTAGAAACACTCTCATATAGGGCTAGTATAATGAAAACCTATCCCTTAGGGCCATTTGCACAACTTCTGGAACTATATACGGGTCTCATTTGGGCACCCCATCTCTCCATATGAATTTACATTCTCCAAAGGAGAGAAAGAGAAAGAAGAAGAGAAGAAGAGTGAGAGTAAGAGAGGAGGCTTTAGTGCTTCCCTTCATCAGTTTTCACCAATTAAAGTCCTAGCATCGATCATTCTCCTCCACAGAATCCATCCATTTACGATTTGGAGGTAAGAAACAAACCTACTTCCCAACTTAGGTTTTTCAAGGATGAATTGCATAAATTTCACATAGTTCTTGGTATGTGTATAGGAATT
Organism: Magnolia kwangsiensis; assembly: GCA_037074715.1. Taxonomy (NCBI): domain Eukaryota; kingdom Viridiplantae; phylum Streptophyta; class Magnoliopsida; order Magnoliales; family Magnoliaceae; genus Magnolia; species Magnolia kwangsiensis. The sequence goes on along the minus strand of CM073578.1, from coordinate 21,917,016 downwards.
TGTGATTTTTTCCAAATCCAAAATCCTAGGAGCTCAAAATCAAAGATTCCTTCTTAAAGGTGCAGACCATTATGCTTAGGTTTTCATTTATCAACCCTTGATGGTCTCAGTTAATAATATCTTGTATCAAATGTGTTGTAATAACTAGCATGTTTATATGTGTTATAATAGCTAGCATGTTTATATGTCATGATTAATTATATTATATGTTATTGGTTGGATACAGATGCTCACATGTTTGATGAAATATTTAAGTGGTAGAATGTATTGCTTTGTCGATGTTCACATGCTTGATTTATTGCCTAAGTGATTGTATTACTTTATGGATGCCCGCATGTTTGATTTAATGCTTTAGTGAGTGTAATACTCTATGGATGCTCACGTGTTCGATGAAATGCCTAAGTGGTTGTGTAGTAAATTTTATGCTATAATTGTGTGATATAGAGTTTAGTCTCTAAAAATACTTAAGATTACTGAGATGATAGATCAATCGGTAAATCACCCAAATCAAGGGGTGACCCAATTTAAGGCGGTCATCCTAAGCTTGTTCAATCGACCCGGGTTGAATACGGACGACCGACAGTAGCTGGACTACAGGGGCTGCTTGCACCCAATGCTGGTTGTATCGTGGTTTTCCTAAGTTAATCAAATTAATCCACTAGCCGACTGATCATGTATGTTCACAATGTATGACACGACTAAATAGAATCTACGATACCCCATTTCAAATGGATGTGTCCATTCATAACCGTTAGTGTAATACGATCTAATTAAGACTCATGAGCTGGACATGGTGGTATGGGACACCGTGTCCGAGCTGTAGGCCTACATTGGGGTGACGAGCCTCTCCATAGTGACCAGTGAACAACTAAGACTCATGAGCCAGACATGGTGATATGGGACACCGTGTCCGAGCTGTCGGCTTATGTTGGGGTGACGAGCCTCCCCATAGTGACCAATGAGCACTGATGGAAGTGATAGACTATTGTTCAAACGACCCCCGTCAAATTACCCGGCCGATGGTTACGTGCTAGAATACCGTTCAAACGATACTGGGGTGAATGGAATTGGGTGAAGAGCTCTTGTGGTAATTTGGTTTTATGTGATAAGCCCGCACCTCTATAACGCCTCAGCCACTATTCATCCAGGTTGTGGTCTGAGCATGGATTGTCATCCGGGTCCATGTGTGAGATCGGTAAGGCTTTGAAAATAGCACTCCAATCGGTTAGGGCAGCATGTTGTGAGCTGTTACAACCTCAGAACTGAGTGATCATACTTGGTTTGGGTGACGACCCATACCGGGTTGATCCTCATACATTTAAGTATCATACCGTACCTTTGGAATTGTTGATTTATGAGATAAATGGGTGATACTTAAATTTGGATCAAGGGACACTGGTAAGGAGTCACTATGTGCAGCAACGAGACACGTGATCTAGAGAAGAACTCGTGATATAACATCGGTATCCTAGCTTCGCCAATATACTGGATGAATTGAACTTAATAATTACTTGGCTAACATGATCATTCATCGCATCGTATTAGATTAGAATGTGCCGAAACAGGCGTTGAAGTCACATATTGAGGAAGTATTGTCATTTGTGAACCAGGTGGTTGGAGTCACATGTGAGGGAGTGTTGTTTGAAAAGGACATGCATCATGTTATATCTTCATATGCACATTTAACAAGAGTATTCAGGAATTATTTGATTTCTTGTTTATCATTAATTGCATTGATTGTATCGATAACATATGTAACTTAGAACTAATGGAACCACTAAGTTAGCTACTCACTCCTACCTGAGACGATGTTTCAAAATAATAACCAGGAGTATCATCGATGCAGGTACTAGTGAGACCTCAAACTAGTAGGCTTATATCAGGTTGTGCCAACGCCGTTATGTTTTAGAGAATTGGACGTAAACTAAAAGCTTTATACTTTAATCATCTTAGGTATATATATTATGGCTTGTATAGTCACATTTTAGGCGATCATCACTATTGGAATTGTATTTTTGACTCTTAGCCCTATATTTCTTAATCTTTCATTATCTCTACTTCACTTTGGATCCGCTAAGTAAATTGTGTTACTCTAATTATCCGTATGCAGAACGAATGTGAATCTGAATGAGGTTACATGTGCGTTCTCATTAGGTTAACACTCGGGAACTCGGGATTGGGGTCTTTATACTCGGGTGCCAAGTTTCAGGGCGTTACAACTGCTAATGCTTTTGAACTCTCGAACTATCTCAACCTACCACAAGCAATGGATAGCTTCTTCAAATGGTGGGAGAATCATTATTATAACTTACTAATGAAGCACCTCAAAGAGATATACCCACCACTTCTCTTCACATCTAGAGAGCAACGACCCTATCAGCCATGACACTAGCCAAGGAAATAATCAAGCCGAAGACAAGGTCAACCATTTCCTCTCCTTGCAAAGCTCTGACGATCGAGGCTACTTTTCCAGTAAGCTAAGAGGTTGTGCCAAGAATTTTTGTTGCTCCCACCCAGCTCCATCGACTCCTTAGCCTCCAGTAGCTCCAATGAGAATTTTGGAGCCGTGAGCCTCACTCAGTCCACCTCTAAGGCATCAGTTCTAACCCTTCGGCACATTAGTCCTCTCAAACCCTCATCAATTATCAAGGATGGACCGCTGTTAGTAGTCTCTGGGTCTCAACAACCATCAAGTACTTCGATCGAGGCCATCTCTTCTTTTAAAACATATTTCAAAACCAAGTACTAGCCAGGTCTCTCTTTTGTTGATTACTCAAAAGAGATCAAGAAAGGCTTGAAACGTCACCAAGTGACTCTTTATAATAAATGCTAGAACAAATGGTGGCAGGATAGAGAGAGAACAAATAATCTCGATCTTTCCTTTGACGAAAACTACAAAATTTTATATTATAAAATTAAACCTTAGCTTCCTTTAGAAGCTTGAAATACTTTAGAATCCAAATTAAGGTTACACTAGAATCAAGGTATTCCAAATCCTTAGTTATATTTAACAATTTATAATTCAAATAAATTAGAATCCAAACATGTTATTTTAAGCTTATATTTAGACTAATAAGACTTAAATTTAATTGACTAAATCAGCTTTAATATCTCAAATCAATATACATGTGTGATACTTGACAGAATGAATACAATAAATCATTAAAATATATGCTCTAGCAAAAAATGAGAAAAATTTAAGACTCATGTAAGCCACAAACAAGCAACTCACCGACATATTTTAATCGTCCATTTAGATGGCTAACATTTGGATAGTTCAAAATTATTTTATTGGTGTGATTTTAGTGTTGGAGCTGATACTTAGATTGTTTTGAGGTATCATCAATGTTTCATGTATATAGCGGATTAATAGCCTAGTCTGTAATACCTCGAATATTTCATCATACTCGATTCTAATAAATACGCGAGTATTACCGTTAAATAACCATACAAATTTCACTAAATACTCTTAGGGCATGTTTGGTTTTTTAGAGTAAAGGTAATTACTTCCTTGTGTAATGACCACACCGTTCTCTATGGTTGATTTGACTCTTACTTTTTCTAACGCTAAAACCGAGGATGGTGCCAAATATATGTGGGGCCCATCGTGATGTATGTAGATTATTCACACCGTTCATCAATCATGCCTAATGAGTTTAGGGCATGAGCCAAAAAATGAGGTAGATTTAAAGTTCAAGTGGACCACACCATAGTAAAAATGGATTTAAACACTTACAGTTAAAAACTTCTTGGGCCCACTGTTTACTTTGGTGTGGGCCACTTGAATGTTAAATTTGCCTCATTCTTCGGATCATGCATCAAAATGTTTTGGTAAAATGGATGGATGATGCAGATATGTTGTATACATGATGATGAGGCCCACAAATTTACACCAGTCATTTTGGATCGATTTTCGAAGCAAGAATACCATCATAATTTCAAACAAGTGAAATTGTAATAATTAGCTATTTTCGGGGCATTTACACTGAATTTGAAAAATCAAATAGGCCCTTAAGAGCTAATGTATGCGCTCGATCACCTAAATCTTAAGCCTAACTTTGTGATCTATTAATCGAGTACTAAGATCTAGGCAACTCACTGCTAATTAAACAAAACAATTGTAATAATGAAAATCCACTTGAAACCAATACAATTAATGGATCATATCTTGACTATCCCGTGTACATAAACCAAATTGACCATATTATCCTTTTGACCTCAAATCAATAGTTTGGGATTATTATAGTCAAATAATCATTGTTATCAATATCATGAAGACCAAACGATAAACCTATATCATCAAAAACTTATACATCATACATGAGAAACCCTGCTTCTCAAATCACCCTAGAAAATAGTTGAATTAACCAAATAAGCTATAGACCACTCGTTAATGGGTCATCGACCATGAAGCTATAAAACAACGGTTGTCTTAGTGGGCTTAATATCTCACAAGGATCGGATTATTGAGACCATGTGCAGAATCATTCAACTTAAAGCCGTAAGTGAGCACTTGAGATGCATGAAAAACCTATAGTAGAAAATAAAAGTTTCTTATATATTTCCTAAAATCGAAGTTAGTTACACCAATTTGGATTTATTCGACGTTGAGAAATTTAGACCGTTGGTTCGCGATCAAATCAAGGATATCAACCTTAGCCGTTATTCCTCGGACATCTTATAGTCGCAACCCTGATCGACGATTGATCACCATTGAATTGATTTCTTAACTGCATCCATCAATTGACGCATCCAAATTGTGCGGCGAGCATAGCCTTGCGTAGATTACTACCTGATGAAACCATTTTATAGCTTAAATTGATCTGTTTCCTCTAAAGCGGACACTAAAAGTTAAAATCAATACAATATTGTATTATCAAGCCATTAACCTTCTTTATATGACAACCAAATCCCTAAATGAGATTATAAATATCTATTTTTGGGTAACTACCCTTTTTATCCAAATTTTACCATAATTAAATAAATTGGGAGTTTTTGTTTTAGGAAAAGGGAATTGTTGAAATCTACTATCGCAGCTACTTAATTTCACAATCTAATTCACATCTACATGAAAATTGAGGTAAAATATATATACCTTATAATGAAATCGAATGATTAAGTTGTAAAATTCATATTCTTACTTGAATTTTCTTAAAATTAATTTAGTAAAATTAGGTTTCTCTCAAATTCCTAGCATTAAGTGCAAATTAGAACAGTAATTTTCATAAAAAGGCAGATAATATTTTTCCCATGTTTTCTTTTTTAATCATTAATAGTTTCAGCTAGTGGTTACTTGAATTTGTTGAATTTACCTATGTAATAAATGTTAGAACTACCCTATTATTATAATATTTATGTTATTTACTGTTGAGATGATAACATGTTCGATGAAATGTATAATTTGTATAGATTCGTATACTTAAAATTTATCCATGCAATTTAATATGTTGTAAGTAGAATTCTTTCATACTCTTTGATACGTTGGAATTAGAGTTACTTGGATATTTGCCTATTTTGTTAGCTGGATTCATCTGAAATGACGTGGATGAATGAGAGGAGACTGCACTGAAATTTCCGGTGCCTTCAGCACAGACGATCCACACTCTTCGGTTAATCACCAAATCACCTTAAACCGCTTACCAGCCGCTGAATAACACGTGTGACCGAATCTGAAACAGAGAGGCAACTGACTGCTTCCAAAATGACGGTAAAATCAAAATGATCAGTGGTCCATTTCAACAGAGTAAATAGGTGGCTAGGATTGCATTATCACGTATGAACTTTTTCTGCTGTCAGGCTGTTTATTAGAACAATTCCTTTTACAAACGAAGGCCCACCAGATGAACGTTCTGGATCAGCTGACTGTGACATAGCGCGGGATACTCGCGCGGTTCATGCACGACGGACAAAAACTCGAACGCGGTTTGGCTAGTGACGCTGCCACTAGTCAGGTGGCTTGTGGTCGGTGATTTGTGGGACCCATCGTGATTTATATGTTCCATCTACACCGTCCATACATTTTTTCAGATCATTTTATTGCTTAATCCCAAAAATGAGGCATATATAAATCCCAGGTGGACCACACCACAGGAAAACAATGTTGATTGAGCGCCCACCATTAATAACCTCTAGTGCCCACTGTGATGTTTATTTGACATCAAACCTGTTGATTAGGTCATACAGAACTAGATTGAAGGGAAAAATAAATATCAACTTGATCCAAAACTTGTGGGCCCCAGTAAGTTTTTCATGATGGGCATTCAATCAACACTGTTTCCTATCGTGTGATTCACTTATATTTGGATATATCTCATGTTTGAAATAATATATAAAAATGATCTGAAAACATAGATGGACGGAGCATATGAAATGAATACATCATGGTGGAGCTCACAGAGAAACGACCAGTAGCCATTGGCTAGTGGCAGGGTCACTAGCGAATCGGCCTTCCAAAATATTCTTTTTGGAGAGCTGCGGAGGAGGAAATTAAAGAAAGAGAAAATTATCATTATAAACCCCACCTTTTATCTAGCATCTTTTACAAAGAATCTAAAACTTACCTTTCTAACTGAGACCTTGCTCATACGGATAGAGCATTTGAAGATGAAAATATCCCTGCTTACCCCACCTAAAGCTATGATTATAATTCGTAGTTATAGGTCTACAAATACAAAAAATCACTTTGAAATGCAGGGGTATTTTCGTCCTCAAATGTTCTGTCCGTAAGTAAAAGTCTAAGTTGAAAAAGTAAATTTTATATATCCCATAAAAGACACCGGATAAAAGGTAAGGTTTACAGTGGTAATTTTCTCAAAAATTATATAACATCCACAACCTACCTGAGGCTTTACAAAGTATGAGCGAATTCTGAAATTGACGGTGGGACTCATGGTTCAATAATCTAAACCACTGGTTTATTGCATCCTACGGTGGATAAAACATTCCCGAAAAACCCCATATATAATTGACCCCCAAAAATTTAGCCTTGTAGAAGAGAAATAGGAGAACCATCCATATTCAGCTAAAAATGATCCCAAAAACATAGGATCACACTCTATAATATTTGAGGTATGGTCCATCCACTAAGGAATGAAACTGACTAATGGTGTGGATTACTGAACTATTAACCGTACCTTTTATAATCGAAAACGGACTAAAATTGCGTCGTGTTCTGCACACCACCATCGCGTCGCACACACAACCGACGTTTTAATGTTTTTCGTCGTGTTAGCACACACCACATACTCAGAGGAAACGGACTGGCTATTCCCCCTAACACCAGCCAATGGCTGGTAGTCGGTGCTATGTTGGCCCCACCATGATGTATCTGTTTCATCCATGCCATCCATCTATTATTACAGATCCTTTTATAGTATAAATCCAAAAATGAGGTATATACAAATCTCAATTGGACCACATTACAGGAAACAGTGTTGAATGAGGGTTGACCATTAAAAACATTTTAAAGCTTTGGGTCAAGTTGAGATCGAGTGTTTTCCTTTCATCCATGTATCCTAGGACTCTTTTAATGGTGAGAGTTCCATCACCACTTTTTTCCTGTGGTGTGGTTTGCACGAGACTTTGATCCATTGGGATCTTAGCCTAAAATGAACTAAAAAAATGGATAGACGGCTCGGATAAAATATATAATACATGATGAGCCGGATATATTCCCCTGGTACCTCCCAATGGCCAGTAGTCAGTCCTCTGTAAGCCCCACCATGATGTATGTGTTTCATCCATGCCGTCTATCTATTTTTTTAGATCATTTTATAGCATGAGACCAAAAATGAGATATATCCCATTCTTACGTGGACCACATTACAGGAAACAATGTTAAATGAATGTTGACCATTAAAAAAATTTTAGGGACCATTAAAAAAATCTTGGGGCCCATAAAGTTATCAAGATGATATTTGTTTTTTCTCTTCATCTGGGTCCACCTGATCAACATATTGGATGTCAAATAAACAGTACAGTGGGCCTTAGGAGGATTTAAATGGTGGATAACCAATCACTATTGTTTTCCAGTGGTGTGGTCCACCTGAGATTTATATCCTCCTCATTTTTGGGATAAAGCTCTAAAATAACATAAAAATTGATGAACGGAATGGACACATACATCATGGTTGGGCCCACATAGGATTGACTAGAACTGTGCAAAAGAGATCCAATCCAGTGGATCCGACCCGATCAGACCCGATCTGACCCAATCCTAACCGAATCGACGGTCTGGATAGGTGCGGATCAAATTAGGTATTTCAAATCCGATTGATTTTCAGATCGGGGTCGGGTCGTTGGCAATCCGGACTGATTCGGTCCGAAACTCGATCCGAATGGATCCAATCCGATCAGATTCGACCCGATGTGAAGCGAATTGACCGTGAAATGCATGAAAATTACCGTGAAGTGAAGGGAATTGACCGTGAAATGCATGGAAATGACTGCGAATAAAAACGGAATCGCCGAGATTGACCATGAAATGCATGAAAATGACCGTGAAGTGAAGTGAATTGACCTTGAAATGTATGGAAATGACCGTGAAGTGAAGGGAATTAACCGTGAAATGCATGGAAATGACCATGAATCAAAACAGAATCGCCGGGATTGACCGTGAAATGCATGGAATTGATCGCGAAGTAAATGAAATGAGCGAAATTGATTGCGAACTGATTGAAATTGACCATGAAGTGAATGAAATGGATTTTCGAGCATCGACCTGATGGAATCTTGAAAAATAACCAGGTTGGTTGGCTAAACCTTAACCTAAACCTATAATCTATAACCTAAACCAAAACCAAAACCTATAACCTAAACCCGAACCCATTCTCAAATCCAAAAACCTATAACTTGAACCTAAACCTTAACCTAAACCGTTAACCTATAACTTAAACCAAAACTAAAACTTATAACTTAAACCCGAACCCATTCTCAAATCCTAAAACCTAAACCTAAACCTTAACCTAAACTTATAACCTATAACCTAAACCAAAACCTATAACCTAAACCTAAACCAAAACCTATAACCTAAACCCGAACCCATTCTCAAATCCCAAAACCTATAACCTAAACTAAAACTAAAACCTATACCCTAAACCCGAACCCATTCTCAAAACCAAAACCTATAACTTAAACCCGAACCCATTCTCAAATCCCAAAACCTATAACCAAACTAAAACCAAAACCTATAGCCTAAACCCGAACCCATTCTCAAAACCAAAACCTATAGCCTAAACCCGAACCCATTCTCAAATCCCAAAACCTATAACCTAAACCAAAACCTATAACCTAAACTAAAACCAAAACCTATAGCCTAAACCCGAACCCATTCTCAAAACCAAAACCTATAACCTAAACCCAAACCCATTCTCAAATCTCAAAACCTATAACCTAAACTAAAATAAAAACCTATAGCCTAAACCCGAACCCATTCTCAAAACCAAAACCTATAACCTAAACCTGAACCTATTCTCAAATCCCAAAACCTATAACCTAAACCAAAACCTATAACTTAAACTAAAACCAAAACCTATAGCCTAAACCCAAACCCATTCTCAAAACCAAAACTTATAACCTAAACCCGAACCCATTCTCAAATCTCAAAACCTTTAACCTAAACTAAAACCAAAACCTATAGCTTAAACCCGAACCCATTCTTAAAACCAAAACCTATAACCTAAGCCTGAACCCATTCTCAAATCCCAAAACCTATAACCTAAACCAAAACCTATAACCTAAACTAAAACCAAAACCTATAGCCTAAACCCCAACCCATTCTCAAAACCAAAACCTATAACCTAAACTAAAACCAAAACCTATAGCCTAAACCCGAACCCATTCTCAAAACCAAAACCTATAACCTAAATCCGAACCTATTCTCAAATCCCAAAACCTATAACCAAAACTAAAACCAAAACCTATAGCCTAAACCCGAACCCATTCTCAAAACCAAAACCTCTAACCTAAATCTGAATCCATTCTCAAATCCCAAAACCTATAACCTAAACAAAAACCTATAACCTAACTAAAACCAAAACCTATAGCCTAAACCCAAACCCATTCTCAAAACCAAAACCTATAGCCTAAACCCAAACCCATTCTCAAATCCCAAAACCTATAACCTAAACCAAAACCTATAACCTAAACTAAAACCAAAACCTATAGCCTAAACCCGAACCCATTCTCAAAACCAAAACCTATAACTTAAACCCAAACCCATTCTCAAATCCCAAAACCTATAACCTAAACTAAAAAAAAAACCTATAGCCTAAACCCGAACCCATTCTCAAAATCAAAACCTAAAACCTAAACCTGAACCCATTCTCAAATCCCAAAACTTATAACCTAAACCAAAACCTATAACTTAAACTAAAACCAAAACCTATAGCCTAAACCCGAACTCATTCTCAAAACCAAAACCTATAACCTAAACCCGAACCCATTCTCAAATCCCAAAACCTTTAATCTAAACTAAAACTAAAACCTATAGCCTAAACCCGAACCCATTCTCAAAACCAAAACCTATAACCTAAACCTGAACCCATTCTCAAATCCCAAAACTTATAACCTAAACCAAAACCTATAGCCTAAACCCGAACCCATTCTCAAAACCAAAACCTATAACCTAAACTAAAACCAAAACCTATAACCTAAACCCGAACCCATTCTTAAAACCAAAACCTATAACCTAAATTCGAACCCATTCTCAAATCCCAAAACCTATAACCTAAACTAAAACTAAAACCTATAGCCTAAACCCAAACCCATTCTCAAAACCAAAACCTCTAACCTAAACTTGAACCCATTCTCAAATCCCAAAACCTATAACCTAAACCAAAACCTATAACCTAAACTAAAACCAAAACCTATAGCCTAAACCCGAACCCATTCTCAAAACCAAAACCTATAACCTAAACTCGAACCCATTCTTAAATCCCAAAACCTATAACCTAAACTAAAACCAAAACCTATAGCCTAAATCCGAACCCATTCTCAAATCCCAAAACCTATAACCTAAACCAAAACCTATAACCTAAACCCGAACCCATTCCCAAATCCCAAAACCTATAACCTAAACCAAAACCTATAACCTATAGCCTAAACCCGAACCCATTCTCAAATCTAAAAACCTATAACCTAAACCTAAACCTTAACCTAAACCGTTAACCGATAACCTAAACCGAAACCAAAACCTATAACCTAAACCCGAACCCATTCTCAAATCCCAAAACCTAAACCGTGAAATGAACACAGAATCGCTAGAAATGATTGTGAAATGCATGGAAATGACGGTGAAGTGAAGTGAAATGACCATGAAGTGCGTGGAAATGGCCGTGAAGTGAAGTGAATTAACCGTAAAGTGCGTCGAATTGACCGTAAATGAACACGAAATCGCAAGGAATGACCGTGAAATGCATAGAAATGATGGTGAAGTTAAGTGAATTGACCGCGAAGTGCTTGGAAATGGTCGTGAAGTGAAGTGAATTAACCGTGAAGTGTGTCAAATTGATCGTGAACGAACACGGAATCGCCAGGAATGACCGTGAAATGTATGGAAATGACAGTGAAGTGAAGTGAAATGACCGCGAAGTGTGTGGAAATGGCCGTGAAGTGAAATGAATTAACCGTGAAGTGCATCGAATTAATCGTGAATGAACACAAAATTGCTAGGAATGACCGTGAAATGCATGAAAATGACGGCAAAGTGAAGTGAAATGACCACAAAGTGCGTGGAAATGACCGTGAAGTGAAGTGAATTGACCGTGAAGTGCATCGAATTGACCGTGAATTAACATGGAATCATTAGGAATGACCGTGAAATGCATGAAAATGACGGTGAAGTGAAGTGAAATGACCGCGAAGTGTATGGAAATGGCCGTGAAGTGAAATGAATTAACCGTGAAATGCGTCGAATTGACCGTGAATGAACACGGAATCGCTAGGAATGACCGTGAAATGCATGAAAATGACGGTGAAGTGAAGTGAAAGGACCACGAAGTGCGTGAAAATGGCCGTGAAGTGAAGTGAATTGACCATGAAGTGCGTCGAATTGACCGTGAATGAACACGGAATCGCTAAGAATGACCATGAAATGCATGAAAATAATGGTGAAGTGAAGTGAATTGACCGCGAAGTGCGTGGAAATGGCCGTGAAGTGAAGTGAATTGACCGTGAAGTGCGTCGAATTGACCATGAATGAACACGGAATCCCTAGGAATGACCATGAAATGCATGGAAATGACGGTGAAGTGAAGTGAAATGATCGTGAAGTGCGTGGAAATGGCCGTGAAGTGAAGTGAATTGACCGTGAATGAACACGGAATCACTAGAAATGACCGTGAAATGCATGGAAATGACGGTGAAGTGAAGTGAAATGATCGCGAAGTGCGTGGAAATGGCCGTGAAGTGAAGTGAATTGACCGTGAATGAACATGGAATTGCTAGAAATGACTGTGAAATGCATGGAAATGACGGTGAAGTGAAGTGAAATGACCACGAAGTGCATGGAAATGGTCGTGAAGTGAAGTGAATTGACTATGAAGTGTGTCGAATTGACCATGAATGAACACGGAATCGCTAGGAATGACCGTGAAATGCATGGAAATGACGATGAAGTGAAGTGAATTGACTGCGAAGTGCATAAAAATGGCCGTGAAGTGAAGTGAATTGACCGTGAAGTGCATCGAATTGATCGTGAATGAACACGGAATCGCTAGGAATGACCGTGAAATGTATGGAAATGACGGTGAAGTGAAGTGAAATGACCGCTAAGTGCATGGAAATGGCCTTGAAGTGAAGTGAATTGATCGTGAAGTGCGTTGAATTGACCGTGAATGAACACAGAATCGCTAGGAATGACCGTGAAATGCATGGAAATGACGGTGAAGTGAAGTGAAATGACAATGAAGTGCGTGGAAATGGCCGTGAAGTGAAGTGAATTGATCGTGAAGTGCGTCGAATTGACCGTGAATGAACACGGAATCACTAGGAATGACCGTGAAATGCATGAAAATGACAGTGAAGTGAATTGAATTGACCACGAAGTCCGTGGAAATGGCCGTGAAGTGAAGTGAATTGACCGTGAAGTGCGTCGAATTGACCGTGAATGAACACGGAATCGCTAGGAATGACCGTGAAATGCATGGAAATGACGGTGAAGTGAAGTGAAATGACCGCGAAGTGCATGGAAATGGCCGTGAAGTGAAGTGAATTGATCATGAAGTGCGTCGAATTGACCTTGAATCAACACGGAATTGCTGAGAATGACCGTGAAATGCATGGAAATGACGGTGAAGTGAAGTGAATTGACCGTGAAGTGTGTGAAAATGGCCGTGAAGTGAAGTGAATTGACCGTGAAGTGTATTCTTAACCATCGACCTGATGGAATCTCAGAAAATTACTATGTTAGTTGGCTAAATTAGTTTCTCCTACCCCAAAATCATATATGGTATATTATTTAACTCATTCTAGTTTAGGAGATATGCTTGTTAAATAAATAGACAAAGAAATGAATTAAGAAATAGAAAAATATTTTTATATACTTATATATACATATTTACATAATTATGTATATGAGAAAAATGTAGGGGAGAAAAAGTTCTATTGCTACGGATTGTAACTACGGTTATTATCCGTAGCCATAGGGAGCACCCTATGGGCGTGGCTCTGCCAGATCGGTGTGGCCGCGCCGACAGGCCAGCAAGTGGCGCGGGGGTCGCTAGTTCGGCACGCCCATCCCGGATGGATCTTATTGCTACGGATTATGTTATGTATGGTTATAGTTATAATCCGTAGCCATAGATCTAACCGTAGCAAATGACATTGCCATTCTACTTTGAACGTCCACCGTTGAAACCCTTTCAGGGCTCACGGAAGTTTTGGATCATTATGAAATTTGTTTTTCCTATTCATATAGGTCTTTGTGACCTTATGAATAGATTGGATGGAAAATAAATGTTATGGTGGGCCCTACAAAAGTTTCAACTGTAAAAATTAATTTTCTGCTGCTCTTTGTGGCGTGGTCCAGTTGATCATTGGATATGTTTTTTTTTTTTGGATAATGCTCTGAAATGATCTCAAAATATGGATAAACGTTGTGGATTTAATAAATATATAAGTGATGGGCACATGTAACGTTGATATCCTTTGAATCGTCTGTACAACTGGGAGTTCGTAAAGCGTCAACGCTAGAAGGAAAAAGCAGGGGCATTTTTGACCTTTTGCAAGTTGCCTGTACACCCGGGGAGTATTATTGAAAAATAAGATGGGGTGGGCTTCGTCTCGGGAATGGGCCATATAGTGGTCGAACAGTTGGAAATTTCTCTTTTTAGTTTATAACCTAAGATGATACGGAGAAATAGATGGACGGGTGTGGACGAGACCCACACATCACGGTGGCCACTCAGAGTCTGATTGAGCGGTGGGATTAGGATAGATTAGGTGGGATGAGATTCAAAAAATATAATTATTACCTATTGCAGGATTGTCTCCTGTTTCCATTTAATGCCATGCTTTGTTGATAATATGATGGTACATTTAATGGATATACCCACCATCATTTAAATTACTGAAAATAACATACATGTGTTATATCTAAACCGTTCATTTGTTTTGCAACCTCATTTTATGAGATGGGCCTAAAAATGAGTTAGATCCAAAACTTTTGTATCTCTAAAGAAGTTTTCAACGGTAAGTATTCAATCCCTATTGCTTTCTATGGTGGAGTCCACTTGAGCTTTAGATTTATCTGATTTTTTGGCCCATGCTCTAAAATAATCTCAGTAAATATGTGGACGGTGTGGATACAGCCCACACATCATGTTGGGACCTACATAACTTCCCATACATTGAGTGAAATCAATAGAGGACCAATGCAGTTCCATTTAATGTAATTCTCAGCTTTTTCGTTCTACCCAAACATGGAGTTGAATTGGCATAGGAACCGATGAATCCCATCCCACCTAATCCCACTGCCCAAACTGACCCTCAAAGCTTTTGCCCGCCCCCCCGCTGGAGACGGTCGTGTGTGGGACGCAATCCGAGTCCATCGCGTATGGCATAAATGCTCGTGGGAGGATGCGTCGGTCTGCCGACGCTGTGGTAGCAGCAAAAGCAAAAGGCTGTGGGGCCCGCCTTGATGTGTGTAACATCCACTCCGTCCATAGATTTTTTCAGCTCACGTTATGGCGGAGAGGCCAAAATTACGGCTGATCCAACACTCAAGTTGATTCCACCACGTAGAAAAATTACAACGAGGGACAGCTACCACTGAAACCTTCCTGGGCCCACCAAAGTTTTTAGATCAGACTGATAGTAGGTTTTAGTGTTCATCTGGTGGGAATTATCTTTATAATCGGGTTGGATGGCGTAGAAACGTCGTGTTTGGGCCATAAAGGTTTCAACGGTGGGAGTTCCAATCTCCACAGTCCTGTTGAATGAACCGTATGGCGGAAAGCGGATTGCGTACCGAGTAAATTCTGTGGGGCCCATCGTCATTTATGCATTTTATTCACTCTGTCCATCCATTTTACTGGTTAATTTTAGGTTGTTAACTAAAAAACGAAGCATATTCAAAGATCAAGTGGACCACACCACTGGAAACAGTGTGAATTTAATGTCTACCGTTGAAAAGTTCTTGGGGGTCACGGAAGTTTTAGATCAAGATAATATCTGTTTTTCACTTAATCCGTGTCTTTTTTTATCTTACCAACAGATTGGATGACAAATAAACATCACTGGAGGCGTTGGAAAGGTTTCAACCGTGGAAATCAATACTTTCACTGTTTCCTGTATTACGTGCCATTTTAGCTTTGTATATGCTTCAGTTTTGGGCTCAACCTATAAAAAGATCTGAAAAAACAGATGGACGGCCTGGATAAACTAGATGCATTCATGGTGGCCCAACAAACACAGTACGCAATCTGATTTCCGTTTGGTTTATTTGGATGGAAACGGATTGGCTACTCTCCCTGCCACCATCATGACGTATGTGTTTCATCCATGCCATCCATCTATTTTTCTAAATTAATTTATAGCATGAGACCAAAAATGAGTTATATCCTAATCTCAATTGTATCACATTAAAGGAAAAATTATAGTATGAGACCGAAAATGAGTTATATCCTAATCTCAATTGTACCACATTAAAGGAAAAATTGTTGTATGAAATTCCACTATTAAAAACTTTTCGGCGAGTATAAAAGTTTTGTATAAAGGATATTTGTTTTCTTTTTCCATGTCAAATAAACAGTACAGCGGGCCTCAGGAGGATTTTAACGGTGGATATCCAATCACTATTGTTTTACTGTGGTGTGATCTACCTAAGGTTTATATCCCTCTTAATTTTGTGATCATGCAGCACTACCATCAGCCAGGCCACCAGTGGTCGGTACTACGTCGACGCACCATTATGTATATGTTTTATCCATGCCATTTTGAAAGATAATTTTAGACTTAATCCCAAAAATGAGGTTGGTCTAAACTTCAGGTGAACGGCACCATGGTAAAACAGTAGTAATTGTATGTCCACTGTTAACAACCTCTTAGGGCTTATTATAATGGTTATTTGACATCTAACCTGTTGTTTAGGTCATGCAGATGAAGGGAAAATATATATCAACTTTTTCAAAACTTACTTGCGTTAAGAAGTTTTTAATGGTGGCTGTTCAATCAACATTGTGCAAACCACTTGAGATTTATATTAACATCATTTTTGGGATCATATCATAAAATGATATGAAAGAGTGGGTGGATAACAGAGATGAAACACATACATCATGGTGGGCCTACATAGCACCGAACACTAGCCATTGGCTAGTAGCAGTGTGGATTGCGTCTGACGTCCGCTGGGCAATAAGCCGTATGACCTGCGCTACTATCGGGCCCACCATGATGAATCTGTTTATCCATGTTGTACGTCCAATTATCGTATCATTTTAAGGCATTGATCCAAAAAATGAGGCAGATGTCAAGTAGACCACACCAAACAGTGAGCTTGGTTTGCATTAAATGCACGAAGAATTAAATGTAAGCTTCATACTTGGTGTGGTCCGCTTAATCATTATATCTGCATCATTTTTGGACTCATGCCTTAAATAGATGTGAGAAATTGGATGGACGGTGTGGATAAACAGATACATCACCATGGCCCCACATGAGCTCTAGTTGGACGACTTGTTGTCCGAGGTCCGCCTCTTAGATAGTCTTGGTTTTGTCATTATTTTCTAATATAAGCTTATAAAGACGGTGTGGATGTCACCCAAACAACATATATCATGATGTGCCAAACAAAGCTTTTTCTTTCACAGGCTCCCTTCAACAATGAACTGGATCATTGCACTGCTGTTCATCTAATGGACCCAATTGCACAAGGCCCATGATCAAATCACATTGATCAGACCCTCGTAGTTTTCGATCTATGGCCTTAAAATAAAGAATGATCAACGGCTCATAACCAAAAGAGTAAATCTAACTAAAATAAGTGTCCCAATTCCCCAACTATTCAGATGGGCATACACTGGAGAGTAGATTGCTTGAATCAGGAGAATCAATACCTATTCTAGGAGCTTACTAACCGCAGATATATGATCATCAATTCATGCACCCTGATCCATAGACAGAGTGACACCCAAATCTATAGCTCAAGCAGTAGGCTGAGTGAAAGATACCTCGTTTCAACACCGAGGTCTTGGCATCGATTCCCGGTGAGGGTGGCTAACAGTGAAGTATGAACTGACAGTTGGTGTAATAACAGGCTAACCGGAACAAAGAAAAAAAAGAAGTGGTGGACGAGGTGTAAGATACCTCGTTTCAACTCTAAGGTCTTGGTACTGATCCTCGATCCGTGGGGGCGGCTAACAGTGAAGTGTGAACTGATAGTGGGTGTACTAACAAGCTAACAATAAATAAAATAAAAAAAACAAGTCATGGAGGGCCGATGTATTGGGTTCGGTGTTGGGCTTGGGTTATACAAACACCAACCTAATAAAACTTGGGTTGGGGTCAAATTGATGTCTTGAGTTGATTGACCCAACTTAAACCCAATCGATATATAAGTTTCTTATAAATTATAATCGAGTGAGGATTGTCTGTGTTGAAGCACAGAAAATTTCAGTGCAGTCAGGTCTCTCTCTCTCTCTCCCTCCCCCTATATCTATATATATATATATATATATATATATATATATATATATATATATATATATATATATATAGGTTCTATGTGGTCGTGCTCATGGGAACTTCTCATGAGGTCGAGTTGTGTGGGCCCCACCGTGATGCGTGTCAAACATCTTATCCCATCAGTCAGATGCACCATTCCATGATGGGCCTAGGGCTTAAAAATCAAGTCAATCTGTAACTTTTGTGGTCCACACCACATACAGAAGTTGAGAGGGGCTTCCCTCCATTAAAACATTCATAATGATTTGTTGGGCCTATCGAGACATGGTTCACAAATCCAGACCATCCATTATGTGTGTTCCACTTGGAAGAGGGGTCGGACCAAGTTTCAGACGCATCCAAATTTAAGGTGGGCCCCACTAAGTGCTTTTATATGTTTTAGGCATGTCTTCACATAATTTTTGATGGTATGGCCCACTTGAGTTTCGTATATGGCTGATTTTTGGAATATCCCATAATTTAAAGGGGACCCATCAAATGCACGATGTTGATGTTCGACACACATCACAGTGGGGCCCACACAGCTCGACCTCATGGGAAGTACCCATGAGCTCGACCGCATAGAACCTTTTCCCATATATATATATATATATATATATATATATATATATATATATATATATATATATATATATATATATATATATATATTGCACAGTAGCATCCCGTAAGATTGAGTAATGTCAGCATGTTGGTCATCGGATGATGATGTTTTGAAACCAACAACTGATATTTTACCATAGACTAAAGGAAGAAAACTGGTGATACCGGTTATCTTAAAGCCAAGCATGTACATGGTCATTTAAAAAGGGTGTTTTACCCTAAAAGTTGTGCAACCCTCTCTCTCCCTCAATCCCTACTACCAGACATGCCCCCCAACCCTCTCTCTCTCTCTCTCTCTCTCTCTCTCTCTCTCTCTCTCTCTCTCAATATAACCCTAGCCGTGCAACCCTCTCTCTCCCTCAATCCCTGCCAGCAACCACACTCCCGTGCAACCCTCTCTCTCCCTCAATCCTTATGTAACGTCCTGGATTTTCACTATTTGGGATTTTTAAAAATTCTTAAATTTTTATTTTTTTATAATTAACTTATAATATCACTTACTGACTATTAGCACTCAATGTTAGTTTATACACGGGTGGTATCAGTAAAGAACCGTACAAGTCCGATTAATCAACCGTGGGAAGCTAATTAACGAATCCGCCCGATCACTTGAACATCAAGTTTAGTCCCATGATTTACGCACACAGGGCCCAAATCTAACTGACTCATCGTTAACTAATCAAGACAATTATAACTAAATTAAAGATCTAATCGAAGCTGAGTTGGATAAAGCTCGGATCTTCACTAATAGACCAAATCAACCTCGTTACTCTTTTCGCCTAAAATAGACGGTTTAGAGTAATTATAAACAAATCTCCACTTTCACTAGCTATAAATATGTCACACTATGAACATAGTTAATTCAAACCCTAATAATTACCTACGAGAAATCTCAATAGCTAATTCATTATAAGAATGCTCCGATTTTTCGAACAACCTTTATACCGCTCGTTGGTAGGCTACTAGTTTCAAAACTATAGAATAATGTCCATCTTACTGAGCTCGACATCCATCGCAGGAGTCGGACTTAGGTACCATCCAGAACCGCTCAACTTGAGCCAAAGGAAGAGCGTATGAAAAGTGCGAATACCCTAAAAGAAGAAGCTGAAACTTAAGAGAATTGGGTCATCTACTCTTATGCAAATTTAAGAATTTCGGACCGTCGGTTTACGACCAAACTTCACACGTGAAATAAGGATATTTTTCTACTCATATCCATATAGCTAGGGCCTCGATCGACCATCGGTGAAAGTTGAATAGACTTCTAATCATATCTGTCGATCGACACATCCAAATGGCGGGTCAATCATGTTCATACGTATATCATCATTAAGGCTAACTATCCTATGTATGCCGCATAGTGGGCCCTAGAGGTTAGAAAGACCCTCCCACAGGGCTAGTGTAGTAAAAACCTAGCTCTTAGGGCCATTTACACTAAATTTGACACTATATAAGGGCTTCGTTTAGGCACCCCTTCCTCCCATACGAATTTTAACAAGAGAAAAAAGAAAAAAAGAAAGAAGAGAAAAGGAGAAAGAGAGAGGGAGAGCTTGAAAGCATGAGGTGTAAGACCCGTATTTTAGACCGTACCATTTCATAGGCCTTCGCGGTCCTCCCAATCGAATTTCAGTGACCCTTGACCTGTATCCGACCCGAGAGTTGCATGTCTGAGTCGGTTCAACCCGAGAGTTGTACCAGTGAGACCGCGTTGTCACCGCGGTTCCGATGCCGTGTCTCACACGTTGATGCGATACCCTGGCTAGGAGATGTGGGCCCGCGTTCAGTTCGAGAAAAACGCTGCCCGTTGTAAAATCCAAGAGAATCCATCACATCAATCCTATCAATCCCATCAATCAAAGTACACATCACTCACCCATCCCCAAGTACAACCACCCCCCTTAAAGTCAACTCTCTCCCTTACACAAGTACACCCATCACCTCACTCACCCATCCCATCCTCTCTCTCTCTCTCTCTCTCATTTCTTCATTTTTTGTTAAGCAACCATGAGACTCCAACGTCCAAGCCTCCATATGAGAAGTCATGTGTGGCCCACCTTCCTACTTTCAATCTCCACCATCTAAAGTCCATCTCTACCGTCAGAATCATTTCCTTAGAGCTCTATATCGTGTTAGTGGAAGAAGTCCAAGAAAATCAAAGGTGGTTGTTCGTATCTCTAAATAATGATTTTGATTTAGGGCTCACTTATGATGGGACCCACTTAATGCATGTATTGTAATGCATGAGGGGCCCATAGTGGCGGGAGCCCTCCCACAACCGTTTTCTCTTTCTCCATTTTTTTTATGTGTGTGTGGCCCACTTGATGAGCACAACACATCCACACCGTCTAGGCCATGAGGCCACGTGGTGTATGTGTTTTACCCACGTTGGTCATCAGCCATGCGGCCCACCTTGTTGGCATGTGGTGTCCACTCGTGTGGACCCACCAAATCTACACCGTCCATCTGTTGGGCTGCTGGGCAGCAGCCCAGCAGCATATAGCTGCTGCAAATGGCGTCAGTAAACTCTCTCTATGGGCTGACTGATGTATGTATCTTATATACGTTCATCTATGTTATGTGGACCCCACAACCAAGGCATGTATTTCACGTGTGGGGTGACCACGTGTACATGGACCCCACCTGAAGCATGCGTCCATCCATGCTGCCACCGTCCACATGTGGAACAGTGGAGCCCACACATGATGTATGAGTTTTATGTTTAAATCGTCCACCGTCCATCCCGGGACGGTGGGAGCCCACCGTGATTTAAGTATGTCTTCACACTGTCCACCTGCTTTGCTGGATTTGAGGCCCCACTTTGATATATTTTATATCTCTACGGTCCATTCTATTTTTCAGTTCATTTTAGGCGTTCATCCGAAGAATGGCGCTAATCCAAAACTCTGGTAGGCCACACCGTCTAGAACATTATTTTAATAGTTAAGATTTATTAGGGCCTTCTGTGATGTTTCTGTGCATCAAAAATATTCAATATTGGACTCGTTGGGTGTACCATGAATCATAGAATCCAATAAATGGAGTGGATTGTTTTGATATGGGGCCCACATATGAAAAACTACAAGAAAACTTAATAAAATAAATTTTTATAGCCAAGGGGGCTGACACCCCTGGCTGCTGACGTCCAGCGTCCACGACGCTGTAGCTCTTGCTGCGTGTAAAATGGGCAGGACCGTGGGCCCACTACAGGCCCCACTTTGATGCTTGTTGAACATCAACACCATGCAATTGATGGGTTCCCTTCAAGCATGGGAATATCCCAAAAATCTGCCGTTAACGATGCTCAGGTGGACCACACCACTAGTAGCAGGGGATTGAACGTTTACCTTTAAAACTCTTTTTTTGATTATTTTTCATCCCAATCCAGGTCTTTGTGACCTTATTAATTGATTGGATGGATTACGGTGGCCCACACGTATGAACCCACCTTGCTTATGCGTTGGACCCGCACCGTCCAAATCTTGGACGGTGGGTCCCATGCTGCTGCATGTCAGCTAACTCTGTGGTGCCTACCCGATGTATGTGTTTCATCTATACTGTCTAACCATTTGCAGCCGCGTGGGGCCACCCCACACGTGTTACACGTGTGGGATGGTACCCCACCTTGATGTATATGTTTTATATCCACAGCGTCCATATGGACGGGTGTAAGGGGCGCACCATGATGTATGCTTCATATTCCACGCCACCTGTCCATCTGGACGTGATCATGGACCCCACCATTATGCAATATCCAGGCCTTTCAGCCCTGGACGTTGCTGTCCTCTTAAAAAGGTAATTATATTATTATTATAATGATATAATATTTATATATATGCTATATATGTGGGGGATCAATCAACAATGTTTGTGGTGATCCACACCGTCCATTATGGACGGTGGATGTACTTTGGCTTGTATACTTCACACCAGTTATATAGTTGTCGTATGTCGTTAGCAGCCTATGTGGGCCCGTACATGATGTTTGTGTTAGATCCAAACAGTCCATCCATTTGGCAAGATCATTTTAAGGTTGAGATGAAAACCGAGGCAGATTCAAATCTCTGGTGGGCCACCATACCACCATGATGTATATTTTCAGCAGGCCCACCATGTTGTGTTTCACTTCAGCAGGCCCACTGTGTCGTACATGCTCTATATTCATGATGCTCATCCATTTTCTGGACCATGGGCCGCCTCGTGGGACCCATTTTGTGATATATGTGAGGCCCACATGGTGAGGCCTTTTTCCATTGTATGCGTTATATCCATGATGTCCATATGTTTACGGGTCCATCAGTAATATGTGTGAGGACCACCATGTGCACGTATTTTATCAAGATCGTCCATCTGTTTGGATGACCAATCAGGGCCTGTAGCAGTAAGTATATGTGTTGTATTTCCACGCTACCCATCCACTTTCCCAGGTAGTGTAAGGGTCGTGGGCCCCGTTGAGAGGCAGGTCCAAATCCCAAGTGGACCACACTAGGGGGTAATAGTGATTGAGCGCCCATTGAAGGGCTGCCCTGTGAGGCCCACCATGATGTATGTGTACTACACACACTGTCCATTTATTTTTGGGTCGTAGACCTCATTGTCTTGAGAGACCCACTCATTGCACACATGAGGCCCAGTGGTGCAACCTATCCATGTCGCCCATCATGATGTATATTTGAGGCTCGTGTGCAGGCCCACCTGTGATGTATATAAGCCCATGTGTAGGGTCACCTATTGTGTATTTGAAGCCATGGGTTGTGGCCCATTATGATGTATTCGAAGCCTATGGGCAAGGCCTGATGCGATGTGTTTATAACCCATATGATAAGGCCCATTGGTGCACCCCACTGATGTATGTGAGGCCCACTTATTATATATGAGGCTCGATATGATGTATTTATGGCCATGAGCGAAGCCCATAGTAATATGTATTAGGCCCTTGTGTGAGGCCATGGGCCCACTTTATGTTTATCTCTATGTGGGCCATCACTTGGGAGTGATGTTGGTTGAATGTCCACCTTGATGGGCAATGATGGTTAGATGTCCTCATTGTGACCTTCCCTTAGGCCTTGTTAGGCCCATTCTCTTCGTGGGTTAACTTAAATAAGTGGGCCCCATTCGCCATTGGTAGATGGCTCCGCACTATCAGATTTGACATAACCACGGCTGACAGCTGATCCTTACATTATGGTTGATTAGTTGTCCATCTATGGACCTCACCTTGTTTATATATGCTGGTTGTCGGTGCCGATTATCGATGCTGATCGTCGGTACTGATTATTTTGGCTAAGTATCGAAGCCGATTTTTATTATCGAGGTCGAGTATCAAGGCAAATTCTGAGTGCCGATTCTAATTTGTGATGGCTGATTGCTGATTATCGATCGAGGCTGATTATCGATTCCGATTGTCATAACCGATTGTCGATTGTGATTGACGTAACCGATTTACCGATTATGATTATCTATCGATTCTGATTGTCGATTCCGATTGACGCGACCGATTTACCGATTATGATTATCGATCGATTTCGATTGTCGCGACCGATTGTCGATTCCGATTGACGTGACCGATTTGCCGATTATGATTATCGATCGATTCTGATTGTCGCGACCCGTAGTTGAGGCCCAATGTGATATATATGTGGCTTGTATTTGAGGCCCATTGTGATGTGTATTTAGCCTATGTATAAGGCCTAATGTGATGAATATGAGGTCTATGTGATGAGGCCCATTGTGATGCATTTGAGGGCCAAGCGATGAAATCCACCTGTGATGTATATTAGGCCAGTGTGAAAGGCCCACGTGATGTGTATTAAGCTCTTAAGTGAGGCCCATGGTGTTGTATATTTGGCTCCTGTGTGAGGCCACGAGTCCACTGTACGTTAGGCTCTATATGGGTCATTCCTTCGGGCAATGTTGGTTAAATGTCCACATTGTCGAGGTTGATTGTCGATGCCGGTTATTGATACTGATTATGAGTAGGCGACAACATAGCATCATGATACATGCCCATACGTATCATCTGCATGTTTTTTATGAGATGTGGTTGATCATTGCATATGTCATTGAGCATGTTGATATGAGACTCCCTGATAGGTGGAGATTATTTTCCATGAGCGCACGACATGCGCAGGATTGATGCATGACTGGATTGTATGACTCATGCATCTTGCATTGTGTGTTATACGTCCTAATGACGTCAGGGTCGTAGCCTCCACATGCATATCGTGGATGGCCAGACGGGACACTGGAAATATTTGGTTATAGCATACAGGCGTTATAGATGTCCCTGGGTGAAAATCTCTAAACCTTCGTGGCCAGGAGATGACTCCAACGTCGAGACCGAGTGGATATATAAGCGCACGAGTGCCAAATACCAGGAGGCCGTGTCTCCCACTGTGTCGTGGTAGGTTGAAAAGGGGTGTGGCCTTACTCGCCCGAGAGAAGGAGGCAATACTAGACTGAGTTTGACCAGCTCGTGAATGGATCTGCTATTGACGTGTCGGATAGGTATTGGCAGACTATTGACTAGGCGGATAGTGAGATTTCTTACGCTTACTTGGATTGTGTGGCTAGGAGAGCGGCAGTGCCATTTGGAGTGTACTAAACCCCAGTGATGATCCCAGAGATGAACTGTACTGATATGTGGATTTAGTGAGTAGGGATTGCATATTCATTCATTCATTCACTATCCACTCGGGCTGGTGGTGCACAACTATTTATCATGTGTGCCTTCACAATGGCCATGATTTCGGTTGGGGCGCGCGACTAGCCTGAGATCAGGAGTTTACCACATTGAGTCTGACTATCCAAATTTAGGTATGAGACTGGTTTGGATAGAAGCCCCTTGTGATGGACCTCATAGCCTGCGATACTACGTACTATCATCTCGACTTCACACTTCAGCATGGCCATTCCATTTGCACCGCATATTGCATGACATTCGCGGCATACGACATTTTAGGTTATTGTATTTCGACATTTATATAGTTTAGGTATGGCTGACGTTATTTGTGATACTCATTAGGAATGTATATTGCATTGCATCCTTTGCATCTGATATTTGGCTATGTATGATTCCTCATTTGTATAGTTGATTTGTCTTGCGTATTCTAATATTGTATGACTCATGGACTTGTCAGTATTTTCGCTTACTCCGTTATCGTATGATTTATGATCTTGTCAGTATTTCTGTTTACTCTGATAATTCCTGATCTTGCCAGTATTCCTACTTATTCTGATATTGCACGATTTATGGATTACCAGTATTTTCGGTATTGTATGATTATGGTATTGTATTAAATACTTGACACTTACCTTGTGCACACACTTACACCACCCTCTAAGCTTTCTATAAGCTTATGCACGATAGATGCGTGCAGGTGATGTTAAGTTGCAGCAGTGATGAGCTTGGAGCTTGCGGTGGTCTTCTGGAACTTAATTTTCTATCTATGTATTTTCCTTTCAGTATTGTACTTAAATGATTATATTAGTGGATATGTGATGAGGATGTTGCCTTTGTGAATTGAGTAATTTTGTGGTTATGCTTATTACGAGTTAAATGTACATCAAAAAAAAAAAATCCCTCCTTGTATGATCCCAGGATCGGAACCTGTCATATGAATGCTATAAGCCGAGAATGGGGTACTACGGAGGCTGTCGGTACAGGATTCGGCGATCGGAATTCCTATGAAACCGATTTCTAGGTTTGGGGCGTGACATGAGGGTCCGTGCACCTTCACCCTCTCATCTCCTCTATAGCAACATTGTCTTTCATTAGTATCGATTCGATGACGATTGAAGGTAAGTATTGAGTTATGTTTATAGGTTTATGTATTGTGTTTAATTCCTTTCAATTCTTACAAGCTTATATGCTTACTTAGGTTCTCAACGATCTTTCCCTAATGCCCAAACCTTACGAACTCCGTAAAATGGGGCGAAACGTCATAAGGTGTGGACCATTATCCTTAGGTGGCCAAGTACTAATTTTAGGATAAATTTAATGATTGTGGATGTTAGATAGATTTTCTTGAGTAATTTTAGAAAAAACTAGCTAGGAACCTACATGATAAGTCAACTCAACATGCATGCGTTAATAAATTGTTATTCGAATTGTCTTCAAAATGTTTAGGCATGGAATTGTTGTTGCATGTTCATCTTACATAAGATCTTTTCATATTCATCCTTGTAAAGTGCATTATTGTATTTTTATTGTTGTATTTTTTGTATTATGGATGTTGTGTTGTCTCTTGTCTTCTAGGTAATCCAACACCACATGCACACACGTCTAACCTTTGTTGTTAAGAGTAGATGCATTCATTGTAATATTCCGAATTCTATACTAGATATACATTGTGCATAATTCCATCTGTACTAAAATGAATTTTTTAGCTGAAATGATATAGAATACAACCCATTTTCTGGGTTGGACAGTAAACTGAGATTTTTGAGGGTGGTCCCGTTGGTTGGACCGTCCTGTGACTAGTTCGACTGATTTAGGTGGACGCGAATGGGCGACGGTAACGGGACACATGGGTTGCTTGCACTCGATATCGTGCGTCGCGTGCTCGCCTGAACTTAGGCAGTTTAGTCCACCGACTGACCAATCATGTTTTTAACCATATTTGCTCACACCTGTTTGGAACCTGGAACACCCCTCACTCACTGATGCCACTGCCAACAGTTAGAAACTGATCTACAGTCTCGTAAGTCGGGCATGGTGGAATGAGATACTATGTCCGAGCTGTCGGCCTACGCTGGGGTGACGAACCTTCCCGTAGTGACCATGATCGATCCCACTTTCAACACTCCCCATGTGCTTGCAATTAGGGGTGGGACTCCGATGGGATCAAGGATCGCGGGGTCTTGACATCGCACGTTGAGGAGTCCTTGCCTCTCAAATGGATGATGGCATTAATATTGTCATGGTGTACCAGTTTTCCCAACCTATTGGATAAACGAAATTAATTAATACTCGTTTAACATTATTTATGCATTGCATTAGTTAGGATTTGGCGACTCGGCAGTTGAGGTCACAATAAGGGAGTGTTAGTCATGCACGACTGTGAGACGAAGTCGCTCAAGGGAGTATTTTGGGTGAGGTCATGCATTATGCACAACTCATGCATACGCATTAACGAAGACTAGTTAGTGATTTATGAATTGGTGTTTTTCATTAAATTCATCATGAAATTGTTATTTGATGTAACTTATGGTTGATGACGCCCACTGAGTTAGCTACTCACTCCCATTCTAGGACGGTGTTTTAAAACACCAACCAGACCCTTTACTAGATGCAGGTGTGGTGGAACTCGATAAGCCGAGCGAGGTGAGCATGGATAGGGAAGAGGAGCTTTCTTACTTCTAGCTTATGGGTGGATCACCGTAGACTGTGCCGGTTGTTTATGGGTTGTTGAGTAGGGATCTATCGCACTATTTCTTTTGGGCATTTCTTATATAAATTTTTTTGGGCAACACCTTGTGCGACCCATTTGATATTCTTATAGACTTGTATTTCTTAGTCGCATTTATTTCAGTAGATTAGTTGTGGTTGTGGTTTATGTTCCAGTCGATTCTTTTATTGCTTATTTAAAATGATTTATGTACAAATCATTATAATTAGGATATAGTTGTGGTTTATGTTTCAGACTGAGACTCTAGATTTATGTCTCAATTTTGAAGAAGTTTCTAGTAGGTGTTGGGGATCACTTTGCGTCTCAACACCACTTATCATCTGCAGACGGATGAGTAGATCGAAAGGGTCAAATAGATCCTTGAGGATATGCTTAGAGCTTGTGTGATCAACTTTACGGGTAGTTGAGATGATCATATGCACCTCACCGAGTTCGTGTACAACAACAGTTATCAGGAGACTATCGGAATGGCTCCTTTTGAGGCACTTTATGGTAGACCATGCAGATTTTGTAGTTGTTGGACCAAGGTTGGAGAGCGTCGTCTCTTAAATCCTGAGCTTGTGCTGCAGACATCAAAGGCTATTGATGTTATCAGGCAGAGGATGCACATAGCTCAGAGCCGACAGAAGAGTTTTGCTGATCGTCGGTGTCGACCCTTCGAGTTCACAGTCAGGGACATGATATATCTCAAGGTCTCGCTCTTGTGTGAAGGGGGTGGTTCGCTTTTGTGTGAAGGGCAAGCTCAACCCGAGATTTATTGGACCTTTTGAGATTACCGAGTACGTGGGTATTGTGGCCTATAGGCTTGCCTTACCTCCTGAGTTGTCCGCGATCCACGACATGTTCCATGTTTCTATATTGTGAAAATGTAAATCGGACACTATTCCCGTGATTGATTGGTAGCCACTCGAGTTCCTTAAGGATGCTTCCTACATTAAGTAACCGATTCGTATTCTTGATCGGAAGGAGCAGGTCTTCAGGACCAAGGTCATTCCCTTGGTGAAGGTGCAATGGGGTCATCATTCAGAGGTCGAGGCATCTTGGGAATGCGAGGCCAAGATTAGAGAGTGTTATCCTCATTTATTTGAGGATTGATTACTTATCTTACTTGTATTGCTTTCTCTTGTGATTGATGATTGAGATATATATATGATAATGTTTATGTATTTTGTTGTTCCGATTTTATAAATTTTAAGGATAAAATTTCTTTGTTAGTTGGGAAGATTGTGAGACCCGACCCTAGTTCACATGCGTTCATTTGTGTGTGAGTATGCATATCGTTCATTTTGGTCCCCCGGTCTCATCGGTCAAATTTTGGTGACCTACGACCCTCGGATTGTGTTTGCTGTCATCCTTGAGTTCGGTCACATAGACCGGACTCGAATCGACCTTATACCTATGCCATCTCGTTCGTATCATCGTTGCGGTTCCAACGACGCGTCTCATTCGTTCATCCGACTTATAGATCAAAAGTTATGAACAAGTTATGAGCATTTCATCATGTGGCCCACTTTTTGTACAAAAGCCTATGGACTACTCCCATGGAGCAAGTTCCCATGCACCCCACCCACAGACACTACAAATTTCATGGAACAAACACCACCCATTCTAGACACCACCCCAACCTATATGTCTACAACTTTGTTTATATCACCCTACTTGCCATGATGAGTTTTCCTGCCCAAGGCAAGAGAGCTCATGATTACCCCTCTATAACTCTCCCTCCCTCTCTCCTCTTTTATTTCTCTCATTTCCCTCTCTTGCAAGGTGGGACGTCCACCGTCTTCCCCATTTTCCAGCAACTTCTCCCTCTTCTCTCTCCCAATCAGAGGCCTTCCCTTGAAGCTTTGGAGTTAGTCCTTGAAGAAGGAAGGAGTGATCTTAAGGTGCGTGTTACCTATTGAAGCTTCTCTCTTCTTTCTTTTTACATCTCTTTTCTATCATACTTGAGAGTATGTAGGACACACCAATCAATGGTGGAGGCCCTACATGACTTCATGAAGTGAGGCCAAAGGTCCACTACATGCATGCACGTTTCCATGGTGGGCCATTCTCCATGGACCCACCATAATGGATTTCCTGTTTGAATCTAAATTATTTGGGTCATTTAAACCTGAGATGCATGGTGGGGATAACATCCCCTCCTCATAATTTCTTGGATTTGTATAGATTACATGCATGCATGATCTATGTAGATGTGTGGTGTGGATGTGTTAGTGGAGAGTTCATAGTATCGAAACCCTCCTCTTTGGCTGTGATCTCTCTCTATCTCTCTCCATATTTTTCTCTTTATTTCTTCATCTTTTGCTACTAATGTTGGTGGCCTACTGATGTGATCAGATAATCCTAGATCCACCAGAATTTTGGGGACATCCAGGCCCACCTGATGGACATCCCGACCCACCCTGACATGCATGGGTTGGATGACACTTAAACCTTGAATTTCTTGGAGATCTTTGCAGGGTGATGGGTCTGAAATTTTTATGGTCCATCCGGGTGGACCCCACTTGTATTATTTGGGCATAAATCCCTTTGGATATTTTTCTATGGGCTGAAAATGGACAGCATATGTTGCTGTCCATATTTCAGGCCCATTTGCTGCATAGTTTTTGGGCATTATTTTAGGCTAGCTTGTGGAGATTTTTTCTCTTATTTTTTTTAGAATTTTCTGAGGGGTGGACCCCACCTTGATGTAGGATGGAGCCCACACCCTCAATCCCCTGATTGAGACCTATAGGATGGGACAAAGAGGGTGTGACGTCCAGAAATTTCTAGATAGTCCAGCAGGGTTGCATGTTAGAAATGGACCTATTACACCATCATTTAGGGGAAAGTGGGCCACTCCAGTGGACTCCACTTGCTATCCATACATGGGATCATCAAATCCACCTATTTTTTCCTTGGTTTGGCAGGCCAAAGCCCACCCCATGAGGTATTAAAATGGGGACAACAACAATTTCAGCAGCAGATTTTTTAGAAACACCCTGCTGTCTATAATTTGTATGAATTAAATAAAATACTTATACTATCTCAAAAATTTTGAAAATTTATAGAGAAGTATTCCACCCATGGTAGGACTCACTTACCAAATTTTAGGGTCAACGGACCTCTGTGCAAACCGTGGCAAGTGCTGGACCTACACACTACGTTGGGACGTCCAGATTAACCAGATTTTTTAGATAGAATGTGGTATTTAAATTAATTAAAATACTTATGACTATCAAAAAATTACAAAATTATATGGAGGTGTGGCACATCCATGAAAGGACCATCCTGCAAATTTTTAGGGCCATCGGGCCCCTGTACTTACCGTGGTGTGACCTGAAAATTTAGGTCATTTGGGTCAGTTTAGGGCCAAATACCCAGGCCCATAGGACTACCCACCATGGGACGCCTAGCCCATTGGGCTGCTGCTGGACGTCCAGTCTAGCAGCATGGCCCATCTGATTTATGTGTCTAATTTACACCCTTCATCTAGTGGACCCCCCTGTGACATGTATGGGTCATTAGAAAATAAAATAAATTTATAAATTAATTATTTTGGAATTTCCAGTAAGCCCAGATTGTGGGTGGGTTGGAATTTTAGCCATAGGCCCATGATCGCAGCCCATAAATAATTGTTTTGGGGCAGCATGGTCCACCAAATTTGGGGATATTATTACACATATCTTGTCCATTTTAGTTAGTTTTCTTTTGGGCTTAATTAGTATATGTTTAAGGCCCATTCCAATTGAGTTTTATTTGGACTAGTCTTCTGAGTTATTTGTTGGGTTTCCTAGGCCCATTACCTTGAAACTCTTGATAGGCCCATTGGGCCCCTGGGGCTTATATTTATTTATGCCATTGTGATGGGTTTTATGGGCCAATATTCAAGTACTTGGGCCCTTGCTTGCCCATTAAAATAAATTCATACTTGGGCTAAGGTGTGAGGCCCAACTTACTTATTTTAAGTGTAAGGATTACCCATATGTTTGAAATAATGGGCTGCCCATTAAGCCCACTACAATGAGTGGATTCATGACCCTTATGGTTGGGCCTAAACCTTGTTTAAGGGCCCGCCATGTTGTCTATGTATTGGGCTCAGTGTATGGCCCACCGGGCCATGGATTCCTTGGGCCTTGGACCTTACTTTTTACGCATAGTGGACTACCATTTGGGAGCCAGTTGTAAGCCCCGTATCCTAGACCGTACCGTTCCATAGACTTCCGCGGTCTTCTCGGTCGAATTTCGGCAACCTTCGACCCTTAACCGGTATTTACACGTGACCCTGATTCGCACCCCGTCAACCTGAGTCGATTCAACCTGAGACCTTTACCATAGCGACCGCGTCGTCACCGCGGTTTCAATGCAATGACTCGTATGTCGAGGCGATACCCTCGTCAGGAGATGTAGGCCAGCGTTTGGTGTGAGGAAAATGCCTCGTGTTGCAAAACCCAAGAGAATCTTTACGACTTGTCAAATCAATCCATCAATCCATCAATCAATCAAATCCCATCAAGTCAAGTACAAATCACCTTGCACCCATTCCCAAGCAACCCCAAAAGTCAAAAAGTTCTTACACCATCTACTCCAAAGTCAAAAAGTCTCTTACACCCATCACTCACCACATCCATCACTCCATCACCCATCACTCTCTCTCTCTCTCTCTCTCTTTACAACCCTATCTCTCCTTCATTTTTCAAACCCATCCCCAAGCAAGAGAACCTCCATACATCCAAGCCTCCCCATCTCTCCCAAGCTACAAGTGTGGCCCACCTTCTCACCCTCTCATCTCCCATCTCAACCATCCAAACCTCATCTCCACCGTTGGAATCGAAGTTAAGGAGCTAAGGAAGCCTAGGGAGCAAGTAGAAGCTGGTGGGTGATCTTTATTTTCTGTTTTGTGATTTAAGGACCCACATTTGGTGGGGCCCATCTTGATGAACACTTTGTATTGAGGGGCCCATAGTGGCGGGGCCTCTCCTCCACCCGATCTCTCTCTCTCTCTCTCTCTCTCTCTCTCTCTCTCTCCCTCTCTCTATCTCTCATGTATTATGGACCCCACTATGTCGTATGATCCACATCATCTTATCCTTAGGGCCCACCTTGCTGACCACCTTGGGTGGGGCTGGATGTAAGGGAAACACAAAAAATCAGCTTGATCCAAAAGTCAGGTGGGCCACGTCCAAGTGGGACCCACCATGATGTTGTGTAACATCTATGCTGTCCAGCATCCTTGGATGCTGGACGGGCTGATAGTGAAGTGTGAACTGCAGGGGGTGTGTTGGCAGGGGTACTGACGGTGGGTCCATAGGACCCACTCTCGTCCTCCACCCTCCAATGGGCCACACCAATGATGTATGCGTTATATTCGAACCGTCCACTACCTCGACGGTGGGACCATGTCCACGTAGGGCTCTCCTTGGCACGTGGGACCCACACCCACACCCAGATCCATATCTCAACTGGTAGATGGGGTGGAGGTACCTCGTTGCAACACTT
Organism: Magnolia kwangsiensis; assembly: GCA_037074715.1. Classification (NCBI taxonomy): domain Eukaryota; kingdom Viridiplantae; phylum Streptophyta; class Magnoliopsida; order Magnoliales; family Magnoliaceae; genus Magnolia; species Magnolia kwangsiensis. The sequence goes on along the minus strand of CM073578.1, from coordinate 21,883,345 downwards.
GAGGTCTTGGTTTCGATTCCTACCAGGGTGCCTAACGTACACCCAAATCCATAGCTTAACTGGCGGACTGAGAGGAGATACCCGGTTTGGTAGACTGAGTGAAAGATATCTCGTTTCAACACTAGAGGTCCTGGCATCGATCCCTGTTGGCGGTGGTTAACAGTGCTGTGTTAGCTGGCGTGGGGTCCATGAGACCCACTAGCAATGTCCATCCATCTTGGTGGGCCACCCCCACATGAGATCCAGGCCGTCCAACAAGTGGGCCCCACCCACTCCGTCCTCTCACTTTGATGGCCACACCAGCAGGTACGTGTGGGGCCCTCTTGATGCAGCGACTATCCAGACCGTGGATGGCCTGGACGTTGTTTTATATATATATATATATATATATATATATATATATATATTACTAGATATGTAAATGTAGGGTGGACCCTACGTGGAACCCACCTATTTAAGGCAGTAATATATATATATATATATATATATATATATATATATATATATATATATATATATATATATATATATATATATATATATATTACTAGATATGTAAATGTAGGGTGGACCCTACGTGAAACCCACCTATTTAAGGCAGTAACGCTGCTTATATAGCAGCATCTCTCTCTCTCTCTATCTCTCTTTCTCTCTCTCCTTGTAATGGCAATGAGATGTATGCCCCACATGATGTACATGTTTGCACATGCCGTCCATCTGTTTTGATGGTGGGGCCCACTGCCATCTGGCAACGGCAAGAGTTCTGTGGGTCCCCCGCTATATAATATATTATATTTATATATTATATATTGTATACTATATATTATAAAATATGTATATGGTGGTGGCCCTACGTGGGACCCATCTTTTCCCTCCTAGTGCAATCGCTTGTGTAGCAACCACCTAGCTGCTCCTTTGTTAGCGGCAGGCCCCACATTAATGTATATCGACACCGTCCACTATTTCAACAGTGGGGTCCACCATGATGTAAGTGTTGTATCCATGCCGTCCAACCAATTGTGAGATCATTTTACGGCATGGGAATATAGTGGTGAGTCAGATCTAAAGTTCGAGTGGATCCCACTATTAATTAGTGGACAGTGACATCCACTGTTCAAACTTCTAGGGCCGTGGTGGTTTCCAAATAAGCTGATATTTTTTTCACTTCATTTATCTCTATGTTAACTTATGAATAGGATGGATCTCAAATATATATAAGGTTAGGCCCAAATGAGGCCCATCAGTGTGGCCCATTTGATATACATGAAGCCCGTTGGTGCGGCCCACGTAATGTGGCATATGTGATGTGGTCCGCTTGACATAGGAGTCCCATTGAGATATATTTAAGGCCCAGGTGTGAGGCCCACCTGATGTGTATTTGAGACCCGATGCGATGTATGTGAGGCCCATGAGTGAGGCCCAATGTAATATATGAATGTGACCGTTGCATCAATCATAAGTTCCTTATGTGGGCCACTCCCTGGGAGCAATGTTGGTTTAATGGCCACATTGTTGGGCAATGATGGTTTAATGTCCACATTGTGACCTTCCCTTAGGCCTTGTAGGCCATTCTTTTCATGGGTTAACCTAAATAAGTGGGCCACATTCGTTGTAGACGAATGTCTTCATAACCATGGCCGACTGCCAATTTACGATCGAGGTCGATTATCGATTTTCAATTGACGTGACCGATTTATCGATTCTAATTATTGACCGATTCCAATTGTCATGACAGATTGCCGATTAGCGATCGAGGCCGTTTATTATGACCAATTGTCGATTCTGATTGACGTGACCGATTTAACGATTCTGATTATTGATCGATTTCAATTGCCATGGCCGACTGCCAATTTACGATCGAGGCCGTTTATCATGATCGATTGTCGATTCTGATTGACGTGACCGATTGCCGATTCTGATTGACGTGACCGATTTATCGATCTAATTATTGACCGATTTCAATTGTCGTGGCCAACTGTCGATTTACGATCGAGGCCAATTGTCGTGACCGATTGTCGATTTTTGATTGACATGACCGATTTGTCGATTCCAATTATTGACCGATTCCAATTATCGTGGTCTACTGCCGATTTACGATTGAAGCCGTTTATCATGACCGATTGTCGATTCTGATTATTGATCGATTTCAATTGTCGTGGCTGACTACCAATTTGTGATCGAGGCTGATTGTCATGACCGATTTGTCGATTCCAATTATTGATCGATTCTGATTGTCGTGACTGATTTGCCATTTTCGATTATCGTGGCCGATTGTCGATTCCGATTGACTTGACCGATTACCTATTAGCGACCAAGGCCGTTTATCATGACCGATTTGCCGATTTCAACTGTCGAGGCCGAGTATCGAGGCTGATTCCAAGTGTTGATTCCAATTGTTGGGGCTGATTCCGATTGCTGAGGCCCACTGTGATGTATTCGAGGCCCATGAGACGTGGCCCATTGTGATATATTTTCGGCCCATATAGTGAGGCCCGACTTGATGTATATTAGGCTCGTGGGAGCAGCCCATTGCGATGTATATTAGACCCGTGAGATGCAAACTACTTGATATATATGTGGCCCATGAGTGAGGCCCATCACGATGCGTATTAAGCTCTTAAGTGAGGCTCATAGTGTTGTATCTTTGGCCCTGGTGTGAGGCCATGAGTCAACTATATGTTAGGTTCTATATGGGCCATTCCCTGGGGGCAATGTTGGTTAAATGTCCACATTATCGAGGTCAATTGTCGGTGTCGGTTATTGATACCTATTATGAGTATGTGACAGCATAACACCATAATACATACGCATCATCTGTATATTGGTTATGAAACGTGATTGACCATCGTATATGCCATACGACAAGTTATTCATAGGGCTCCCTGATAGGTGGGGTTACCTCACATGAGCGCACGGTATGTGCAAGATTTATGCATGATTGTACTGTGTGACTCATGCATCTTGCATTTGTGTGACATGACCATTGTACGCCCTAGCGACATCAAGGCTGTAGCCTCCAAGGCATATCGTGGATGGCCTGATGGGACACCGAAAATGTCTGGTTCGAGCATCGGGCTGCCATAGATGGCCCTGAGTGAAAATCTCTAAAACCCTCTTGGTACCAGAAGACGCCCCAACGTCAAGACCAAGTGGATACATGAGCGCCCAGTGCCGAATACCAGGAGGTCGTATCTCCCACTGTGTCGTGGTCAGTTGAGAGGGGGTGTGACCTTACTCGCTCGAGTGCAGGGGGCATTACTAGGCTGAGTTTGACCGGCTTGTGAATGGGTCCGCTATTGATGTGTCGAATAGGTATTGGCAGACTATTGGTCAGGCGGATAGTGAGGTTTCTTACGCTCACTTGGACTGTGGGTTAGGGAGAGCGAAAGTGCCATTTGGAGTGTACTAAATCCCGGTGATGATCCCAGAGGGGAACCGTACTGATATGTGGACTTATTGAGTAGGAGTTGCATGCTCATTCATTCATTCATTCATTATCCACTTGGGCTGGTGGTGCGCAACTAATTGTTGTATACCTTCATTATGGCAAGAATTTCGGTTGGGCGCGCGACTAACCTGAGATCAGGAGTTTACCACGTTGAGGCTGACTATCCAAATTTAGGTATGAGACTGGTTTAGATAGAAGCCCCTTGTGGTGGACCCCATAGCCTGCGACACTACGTACTATCATCCCGACTTCATACTCCAGCATGGTCATATCATTCACATCATACATTGCATTACATTTTCATTCATATGACATTTTGGGTTGCTATGTTTCTACACTTATATGGCCTAGACAGACTTAGCAGGATTTGTATATTCCATTACATCCTCGGCATCTGATATTTGGCTCTTTATGACTCCTTATTGCATAGCTGTTCTATATTGACTATTCTGATATTGATTGACTTATGGACTTGTTCGTACTTCTACTTACTCTGTCATCGTATGATTTATGACCCGGTCAGTACTTCTGTTTACTCTGATAATTCATGCTCTTGTCAGTATTTCTGCTTACTCTGATAATTCATGATCTTATCAATGTTTCTGCTTATTCAGACATTATATGGTTTATGGATTACCGATTTTTCAGTATTGTATGACTATGACATTATATTGAATACTTGGCACTTACCTTGTGCACACACTTACACCACCCTCTAAGCTTTCTATAAGCTTATGCACGATAGATGCGTGTAGGAGATGTTAGGTTGCATCAGTGTTGAGCTTAGAACGCGCAGTAGTCTTCTGGAGATTGATTTTCTATTTATGTATTTCTCTTTCAGTGTTGTACTCAAATGATTATATTAGTGGATATGTGATGATGATGTTACCTTCGTGAATTGGGTAATCTTGTGGTTATGCTTATTACTAGTTTTATATATATATATATATATAAATCCTCCTTGTAGGATCCCAAGATCGGAATCTAGTATATGAATGCTAGGAGCCGAGAATAGGGTATTACGGAGGCTGTTGGTACCGGATTCAGCGATCGGGATTCCTGTGAATTCGATTTTCAGGTTTGGAGCGTGACACCAGTTGAGATTAGATGTCCTCCTTGGTGGCCCTAAGGTAGGTCCATAGGGCCCTTATAGGTGGTTGAAGGCCCATAATGGGCCTGGCTAGGACCGTTTACTCTTTAGGATTATGACTCTCTTAGCTTGTGGGCCACTCCAAAGTATTGGGCCCCCACTAGAGGAATTCACTTCTCCTTAGAGTATTTATCTTTGTATCTAGACCTTGTTACTCCTTGAAAAGGAGGAATATATCCTACAGGTAGCGCACTTACATCATTATGACCCATATGTATCATCTGTATGAATTGATTGCATTGTATGGTAGTCATTGAGGGATGAAGTTTCTCCCCTCATGCACAATGAGTGTCTGAAGCTTGTGCATGATCTGTATGTGTGACTCATGCATTGACATCGCTTTTCATATTGATACCGCCCTTGCCATCAGGGCCTTCCCTCCACAGAGATATTCATGGATGGCTATATGTGTGGACACCGAAAATGATACTTAAACATACCGGGTGCATAGGATGCTCATGGGTGAAATTCTCAAAACTTGCATGGTACTAAGGGACTGCCCCAATACTGTGACCGAGAGGAAACTATGATTGCACGAGGGCCTTATACCGTTAGGCCGCGACTCCTAGTGTCGTGTAGTCGATTAGGTAAGGATGTGGCCTTATCTGCCTGTGAGGGAGGGCATTATTAGGCTGAGTTTGACCAGCTCGTGAAATAGGTCCATTACTGTCGAGCCTTGTTAGTGATTAGCTTTCCACAGGCGGGTAGTAAGGTATCTTAAGCTCGTTTGACTGTGCGGGGTTTATAGAAAGACAGTCATCTAACAATATAGTGGACCCCGGTGATTTCCTTATGATTGAAAATGTACTTGATATGTGGAGTGGATATGAACACTAGCATTACTTTGCTTCGTATTCGCATCGGCTGTATAAGCTCCCTTCATGCACTGCCTTGGTACGGTGCCCAGTACTCATTGTATCGTATCCATGATAAGCCTTGGCTAGGCTAGTGATATTGTCATTAAGCATGTTCCTCTTCCTGTACCACATTTTATTCTTCCATGCACCATTATCACACACTTCCACCACCCTCTAAGCTTCTATAAGCTTATGCACGATTCATGCGTGCAGGTGATCCTAGGCGTGTGTCATACCGGCAGAGCTTGGAGTAGAGTTGAGCTTGAGGATTCCAGTGTTCCTGACTTTTCTCTCATTTTCTATTATCTTATGTATATCCTTTTAGACCTTATAGATATTTGTAAAAGTTCAAATTCATAGTGGATTTGTGATGTGTGCCTTTATTATTCTCAGATATACTTGTTGTGATCTTGGATATACTCGTATTGGTAATGATTATATTATTCTGAAAATCCTCTTTGTAGGATCCCAGGATCGGGACCTGCTTCAGGAGCCGAGATGGGGTACTATGGAAGCTGTTGCAGCCAAAATCGGCTATCGGGTTCCTTATGAATCCGGTTACCGAGTCTAGGACATGACAAGAGTTGGTATTAAAGCATAACAAGTAATTCTGAAATAACTCAGGATAACATTGCATGTCTGCTCAGAGCATAAGATAAGTAGTTTCCTGAGACCCTTCCTTTCAATTTATATTGAGCCGTAATTGTCCTGATTCCTTACGTCGTCGTTATTTTATAGACGATGCAGCTTGGACGTGGCACCCGTGGTCATGGCGTCTGAGGTCGTGGTGCTCGTGGACGAGGCGCCTAAGATACCCGTTCTACTCGAGCACATCCTTCTCCCGTTATTGATGATCCGATTCCTAAGGTCCCGATCCAGCCTGTTCCTCTTGTACCACATATTCCTTCGGTTGAGCATGTAGCGCCCCGTCCTTCAGTTGCTCCAATTCCCCCGTCGGTTCCCCCTCCTCAGTTTGTTATTCCGGCTGTAGAGGCTCCTGCTCCGCCAGCCGCACTTACACCTCCGCCCGAGGTGAGTGCTGCTCTTCCCTTTCCAACAGTGCCTATAGGAGCCAACCATTTTCAGTAGCTGATGCAGCTTGTTACCACTGCGTTGCAGACCTGTCAGCCTGCTATCGCCGATGTTTTAGGCAGTCTGACTTGTCGCGTACAAGCGCAATATCTTGAGAGTTTCGGCAACATGATCCCCTGAGGTTTAGTGGTAACCCTAACCCTTCCGCCGCCGAGGCATGGCGCACTGAGATTGCGAGGATATTTGACACTATGCAGTGTCCTGCGAATCAGAGAGTTTCCCTCGTAACTTATCTTTTTCAGGGCGAGGCCCGTCATTGGTGGTCGTTGATGAGGGTCGAATATTGCATATCAGACCCCGATAAATACCTAATTTGACGTATATGATAATGTTTAATGTTGTGTTTTAATTATATTTTAATTGCAGGAGGAAATTAAGAGCGTGGATTAAAAAGTGATATTAACAGCGTGGATTTGACGTTACAAAGTCACCAGAGCAAGGGACGCACTCCATAGGACCGAGATCAACGGATTTACATGCCATGGATCCAAGAAAATAAAGTCGTTCACCGTTTAAAAAGGCCCGAAAATGGTCCAGAATGCAAGATCACATGGTTCCCGCCATCCGATTGACTCGAAACTTCATACATGCGATGTGGGCCATAAATTAACCGTATATATTAAATTTCAGCCATTAAAGATCTCAAAAAGTGGGCTAACGGACAGATCAGCCCATTAATTCATTAAGTGGGGCCCGCTGGATATCTGGATATACATCAATTTTGGTACTGACGGTTAAAATAATATGATAAAAAAGATGGATGGTGCAGATTTCTTAGAAACATCTCAGTATACCTTATATGTGCAGCGTGTGCATAGAGCACACGTGCACGAGCGTTACACCGGACCAGCTATTCGGTCAGCACAGTTGCTGACCCGAGAAAAGAAATTTCTATTTTTTTTTAACGCGTAACGCACGACCGGCGTCAGTTTTGCAGACGGTTGTGGGCCCCACCCATTTCTCGTACGGCCGATCTGATCCGTCTATCTTGTAGAGGGCTTCGAGAGCTACAAAACCATGCTTACCTTTTGTATCCATGCGTGCACATGTGTGCGATACAGGGGCCACAAAAGGGCTACCCTGTAGCGTTCAAATCTGATCTTTTAGTTATTTCTTCTATGAGACATGCTAATGGACATTCAAAACCACCCATTCTTTACTGAAATTTCGTCCTGAATCCAATGGACGGGGTGAATTTTCTAGAAAATGCTTCTGTGGGGCCCACCGATCACAACAGCGAAATGGTGCGAAAGGTTTTGCACATCCGCGAAAACTGACTTTTATAGGTGGTTTTGGCCCACCATCTTTGATCATATGGCAGATCTGAACCGTCTATCATGTAGAGGACCCAAGAAAGTCCTAAGGGATGGTGTTTCTTTGAAATTTAAGCGAGGAAAGTGGCGTGTTTCGAGGCACCGAACTTGGCTGCGAAAAAGCTTTCAATGAGCATGCATAGCTTTCCAAATCTGATTCAAATCCGATTTTCACCACTCCAGCAACTATATAAGGAGGTTTTAGACGTGGGGAGCATTCATTCAGACCTTAAAAAGGAAGATCTAGAGCCAAGGAGGAGAGAGAGAAGAAGGAAGAAGAGAGATAAGGGAGATATTTTTAATATTTTTACTTTTTATTTCCTTTTGCCTAATTAATTTTATGGATTGCTAAACTTCTTAGTTAGGGCTGAAATGAAGCCCCTAATTTGATTGACTCTTGTTTATGTTGAATTTATTTTAATTGGATTGATTTTTTTCTTTTTCTAGTGTGTTTTCCTGAGATTTTCGTACTTCTCCATTCTATGAGCTCGACCAAAGTCTAGATATGGATGTTGTTTGGAATATTATTTTAGGTGCTTGTGTCTGACCATGAACAGGTCTCCTATAGAGGAAGAAACAGGATTTACATCTCTCCATGCCTGACCATGGATGGAAAGATGTGATCCATATGCTTTAAAAGATTATACATTCTGTGTGCCCGACCAAGGACATAGAGTGTACTTTATTTTTTTTGATATCAATCTAAATTAGGGTAAATCAACAGGTAAAATAAGGGTTAGGATAATTAGGGGTGGATTCGAAAGTCCTAGTCTTCTCTTGGATTAAATTTTTCTCATAGTTTTCAGTTATTTTCTATATATTTATGTTAGTTTACTTATTAGTTTGCTAAAATATTTGTTGGATTAGTTAAGAAGAGTCTTAAGTTTCAAATTGCGACAACCAGTCCTCATGGGAATGATCTCGTAATACGTATCATATTTACATTTGATTCGTATACTTGCGAGTTAAAATCATTTAAATCAAATTGGTTTAAATTAAAACATCAGTCGTCCGTGTCCAACATGATCGGGCCCCAGTTCGTTTGGACATGGGAATAGTTTGTGGTCTATTTTGACAAAAAATTCTTCCTCGAGCATGTTCAGATCCAGAGGGTGATCGAGTTTGAGACCTTAGTTCAGAGAAATTTGACTGTATCTCAGTATGATGCCCGTTTCTTGGCCTTGTCTATATTTTCTCCTCATCTCACCAGCGATGAGAAGATAAGGGCCCGTCGTTTTGTGACTAGTTTACGTCTTACCCTTCGCAGCCGTGTAGTAGGGCATTACTTGAAGATGTTCGACCAGGTTGTGCATCATGCACTAGTTTATGAGGAGGACTGGGCTCTGACCCAAAGATCAAGAGAGCAGAGTTTCGATGGAGACCGGAAGAGGAGAGCACCAACCGATAATTCCAGGCTGTTCCTCAGCAGAGATGGAGGGGCAGATCAAGGTTTGGGTAGCCTACGGCTCAGACAATAGCTCTTACATCATCATCAGTATTGCCAGCCGCTTTATCTTCTGGCCCCTTTTTCGGTGTTTGCTTCTGTTGTAGATAGGCCGGGCATCGGAGGCATGAGTGCCCTCTCCCCATTCAGCAGTAGAGGCCACCATAGTTGCCTCATCTTCATCCTCATCAGCAGCAGCAGCAGAGAGCATAACTTTCAGCCCCTGCTCCTATGGCTCCTCCTCAGCAGTAGAGGCAGCCAGGCAGACCTCCCAAGCAGAGGCAGTAGCAGTAGAGATAGCAGCAGCAGCACTAGCAAAGGAGATATCTGAATGTCCAGTTCCTGGGTCGAGTATGTATTGTAGCCCAGCAGACATAAACTCAGGACCCCCAGTCTTTCAGTTTGCTTCCTCTGCCAGCTCAGGGCCGATTTTATCCCATGCAGCAGGTGTCAGGTTAGGACCCGCAGTCATCGACCGGCGGCGTCGTCGAGGGTATTCTTCTTGTTTCTTCCTGCATTGCTCATGTTTTATTTGATTCTGGTGCCTCTCATTCTTTTGTGGCCGAGCAGTTTTGCCAATCGATCGGTATTCCGTCAGAGCCCGTGTTTGAGGCCTTGGCTATTTCGACTCCCATGGAAAAGTCTGTTGTATTGACCCGTGGCTGTCCTTCTTGCCCGGTGTTAGTAGGCGAGATGTTCCTTCCTGTCATCTGTTCATGATGCCACTGTCAGGCTTTGATGTTAATTTGGGTATGGACTGACTTGCGGAGTATCGTGACATAATGGACTATGCCGCGAGGACAGTCACATTCCACATTCCAGGCTTGCCAGTATTTTAGTTTTTTGTCGAGCCCAGGGGAGAGTCGTTATCTAGCTTCTTGGCTTATGTCGTTGAGGATTCTGTGGCAGAGTGTATTGAGCAGCTGCCAGTTATTTGCGAGTACCCGGGTGTGTTCCAGGAGATACCGGGTTTACTGTCGTGTCGTTTGGTGGAATTTCAAATTGATTTGGTGCCTGGTATTGTGCCTATCTCAAAGGCCCCCTACCGGATGGCACCGTTGGAGTTGAGAGAACTGCAGAAGCAGTTAGATGAGCTCTGGGAGTTAGGTCTCATTCGTCCCAGCAGTTTACCTTGGAGAGCCCCAGTATTGTTTGTGAAGAAGAAGGATGGTTCGTTGCAGCTCTGTGTATACTATAATGAGCTCAACAAAGTCACCATCAAGAACCGATACCCACTTCCCTGTATTGATGATCTGTTCGATCAGTTATAGGGTGCACAGTATTTTTTCAAGATAGACTTGCCCTCCAGTTACCATCAGATTCAGGTCCGAGAGGAGGACATTCCGAAGATAGCTTTCCAGACGCGCTATGGTCACTTTGAGTTTCTGGTCATGTCATTCGGACTGACCAATGTGCCCGCCGTATTCATGTAGCTGATGAACGAGGTCTTCCGGCCGTTCCTCGATCAGTTCGTGGTAGCATTCATTGATGATATTCTTATGTACTCGAGGACTCGGAAGGACCATGTTAAGCACTTACGGATTGTATTGGAGACCCTCCGTGCCCACCAGCTATATGCAAAGCTAGAGAAGTGCGAGTTTTGGAAGGAGGTGAAGTTTCTCGATCACGTGGTGTCTAGGGAGGGTGTCGTTGTGGACCCCTCGAAGATTGATGCAATGCGTCAGTGGAGCCAGCTCACAAATGCATCCGAGATTCATAGTTTCCTTGGTCTAGTGGGGTATTATCGATGGTTTATCGAGGGTTTCTCCAATATTGCAGCACCGGTGACCGGTTGACGAGGAAAGACGTCGAGTTCGTCTGGAGTGACGCCTGCGAGGAGGCATTTATAGAGTTGAAGGACCACCTTACGTCCACTCCAGTTCTCACTCTTCCTAATGGGAGTGAGGGTTTTGTTGTTTTCACCGATGCCTTTAGAGTTGGCTTGGGTGTTGTATTAATGTAGCACGGGAAGCCAGTGACGTATGCCTCGCATCAACTCAAGGTCCATGAGCTAAACTACCCCACCCATGATTTGGAGCTTGTAGCGATCGTCTTCGCACTAAAGGTGTGGAGGCATTATCTATATAGGGTCAGGTTCGAGCTCTTCTCAGATCATAAGAGCTTGAAGTATTTATTTTCGCAGTCCGAGTTGAACTTGCGTCAGAGGCGATGGATGGAGTTGTTGAAGGACTATGATTTCGACCTTCAGTACCACCTGGGCAAGGCAAACATGGTGGGGAACACGCTCAGCAGTCAACCACGAGGCCTGGTGGCACAAATGATGGTACATGAGTGGTAGATGCTCGAGGATGTTTCAAAGTTTGTGTAACGTCCCGAAAAAATTCGTACAGAGACCCGAGTACCACCTCAAGCAGAAATCACTGAGGGCTAAATCCTTTAGAAATTAAACGAGAATTAACTAGCGCTAAACTAGATTACATGTGAAATTAGCACTAATCACTTTAAATATGATCTGTAAGACCTAAAACTTGTAAAATTGTTATCGTTACATTACCCTGAAATCTAGGATCAAACTCTAAACCCGGTTGCTCTCAGGAGCACATTGAAACTCCGTATCGGACCTAGACCGCACATCGAAAGTCTGATAGTAACGAACTTAGACAATTATGATCACCTAGTTGGACTTGACAATCACCTCAAAAATCAAGACCTAATGATGTCCTGAGACTATTTTCTTAAGTCCAAATTGAAGTGTGTCAGAAAAGTGAATATATTTAGAAATTAAATATGAATTTAAGTAATCTGAGTCGTGTCTCTTGCGGACCGATTATAAGCGTTCTGACCGTTAGAATCTGACCCAAAGTTACCCTCAGATCAGGGAAGATGTCCCACATATGCCAATATACTTGTGGCCCTGATCGAATACCGGTGACTGTCGAACTAAAACTGGTCCACCACGGGCGATCTGTAAATCTGATCGGACTGAAAACTTAGCTTGACTAAAATCCAATATCAGGGAGCTTAAGTCCGAACACATTCAGTAAAGGAACCTCCAGAAATGCTCTCTCGGATCGGAACAGACCCGATTTGGACATAACCAAAATATACCTTGGCCCTAGGGCCATTCCCATCAGTTCTGAGCCTATATAAGGGCTTTAAAACCCCTCTCACATTGTAAGACCCGTATCCTAATTCGCACTGTTCCGTTGATTTCCGCGACCCTTCTCGTCAAATTCCGGCAATCCGCGACTTATGGTTGACGTTGCGCACGACCGTAAGTCGTATCCTATTCATTTGAGCTGGCTTAATCCGAGACTTGTATCATTGCGACCGCACCGTCGCCGCGGTTCCAACGCTGCAACTCACGCGCCGATCCGATACCCAGACGATGAGATATGGACCCACGTTCAGTTCGAGCAAAAACACCGCGCGTTGCAAATCCCAAGGAATCTCTACAAAGTGTCCCATCAATCACATCAATCAATCCCATCAATCACCTCTCATGTCAAGTACAAGCATCCATACTTCCTTTCTCCACAAGTCAAGCAACCACCCAAGTCAACTAACACATCACCTCACCCATCACTCACATCCATCAACCATCACCCCTTCACATCACTCCATCTCTCATTAATCACACCTCTCTCTCTCTCTCATTTCTCAACACTCCAACTCCAAGCAAGGAAGAGAGAGCTCACGTCCAAGCTCTCTTCCATGAGAAAGAAGTGATTTTAGTGGCCCACTTCCCATCTCCAAATCCCATCATCCTAGCCATCCATTTCTCATCTCCACCATCAAAGTGAAGCTCTAGGTGACCGGCTATCCAACGGACCAAGAAGATCAAGAGGTGGGTGCTTCTATAGGGTAGATTTATGTGTTTTTATGGTGGACCAAGTGAGGCCCACCGATCAATGGTGTGGATCTCACTTGGGACCCTTATTTGTGGCCGATGGACCACCGATCAATGATGTCTATTTCATTTCAAAAAGGTCATCTAGACCGTCCATAACGGTGGAGAATGGATCTCCACCGTTGATTTACATTTTTGATGGTCCTTCGTTCAAAGGGGTCCGTTGTTGTATGATTTCATGTAAGGGAGGGCCCATAATGACGGGGACCCTCCATCACAAGCCGTGTCCCACTCTCCATGTCTCTCTCTCTATTTTATTTTATTTTTATTTTATTTTATTTTATTTTATTTATTACAAAAGGATGGGGTGGCCCACTTAAATAGATCCCATCTTGATGTATTTATTTTATCCAAGTGGGGCCCACCTTTCACGCCATTCCCATGCCGCCCATCATGTGGTGGCCCACTTCATCAGGGCCTACCATTTTCAAAAAAAAAATATAATAAATAAAATTATATAACCGTCCAGCGTCTGGGACGCTGGACGTTGTGAAGGAAAAAGAAAAAGGAAGAATGAAAGGAAAGATTTTGGGGTGGCCTCCTTGCATAGGCCCCACCCTGATGTTTATATCCGATCCGAGCCGTCCATCCTCTTACCCATGGCATTGTAGCCGTTGGGTAGAAGTTTGGAGCTGATCCAATCACCTGGTGGGCCATAGCGTCAAAGGTCGCACCTTTACCATTCAAACATCACTTTCTTAGTTTATTTCACTTCCATGCATCAAAAAAATTCAAACTCTGGACTCATTTGGACGGCCTCGGGCCACTGATCGTAATGGCCGGAGCAGATTTCATTTTAGCGGGCCCCACAGGCGAAAAACTGCGAAAAAACCGCTTTTTCCAAATTTTTCTTTTTTTTTTTTAAAACAAGCAGCAGAGGCGCTGCTGCCTCTGACTTCACGCAGGACGCCTGGCGTCCTGCGCTCTCCAGCGGGCGGGCGGACGAGGCCGACCCACGGCCCTAGCCGTGGGCCCCACCTTGATGTCTATTTCACCATCCAATCCATTCATTAGGTGGGCCAGCCTCCTGACGTGCCCCCCTCCAAAGATCAGACTGATCTGACGCTCGGGTGGCCCACACCATAAGAAACAATATTGATTGAGTGCGTACCATTGAAACTTTTTGGTGGGCCACAGAAGTTTTGGATCACGATGATATTTATTTTTCTTCCCTTCATCCAGGCCCTTGTGACCTTACCAACAGACTGGATGGAAGGTAAACATTATGGTGGGCCCCACATGGGACCCACAGTGATGTGGTGCCTGAAATCCACCGTCCGTATGGACGGTGGAGCCCACTGTAATATATGTGTGGGTGTGTGTGCGTGTGTGTATGCGTGTGGGTGTGTGTGTGTGTATATATATATATATATATATATATATATATATATATATATATATATATATATATATATATATATATATATATATATATATATATATATATGTATATATAATATTATATCACATATAATCTTGTATATATATATACATATATTGTTTATAAATTATATATTAAACATAACATGATTATGATGGTGGGCCTTCATGTGACCCCTGCCATGATGCATGTGTTGCATCTAAACCGCCCATTTATTTGTTGTTGTAAAATTATTTCATGGCTTGTGCCAAAATGAACTAGATCTATAGTTCAAATGGGCCACCATGGTATGTGTATAGGGCCATGTTGACCCATTCATGGCCATTCATTTAGGCCCACCTTGGTGCACATCTAAGACCATGGGATTAATCTCATTTGGCATGTGTAATGTCCATGGGATTAAGCCCATTTGGCATATCTAAAGCCCATGGGTTTCGGCCCATTTGATATATACAATGCCCATGAGATCCGGCCCACTTATTCTATATAAGGCCACGGGATCTAAGCCCATTTGGTACATATAAAGCCCATGGGATCAGGCCCATTTGATGTGCATGGGGCGCAAATGGAATGGCCCATTGGACATATTTAAAACTCATGTGTGTAGTCCCACTTTGATGTATGTCATGGCCCACGAGTCATAGACCATTGCAATGTACATAAGGCTCCTTGGCGAGGCCCATTAACGTAGTCATTTGAAGAATGTAAGGCCCACGTAATTCGGCTCATTTGATATATCCAAGGCCCAGGGATCGAGGCCCAATGGATGTCCTTAGGGTCCATTGCAATGTACGTCTATCATGGATCGTGAAATGATATTTATGGTAAGCCGTGCCTAGAAAACAATGTTGGTTTGACGTCCACATTGTATGTACAATGTTGGTTAAATGTCCGCATTGTAACCTTCTTTAGGGCCCATTGATAGGTCCATAACTGTTGCTATTCATTGCCTTATAACATGCTTAGAATAATCTCATGACTCATGCCCATACGCATCATATGTATGCTTGATATGAGTAATGACTGATCATAGCATACGCCATTGGGCAGACCATCTATGGGGCTCGTTATGTGACTGAGCGCCCCACATGATCGCGCAGTACGCGCTGGATTGCTGCATGTTTTGACAGCGTGATTCATGCATCTCGCATACGTATGACTTGATCACTGCACGCCCTAGCGACATCAGGGCCGTAGCTCCACAGGTACATCGTGGATGGCCGTATTGGATACCGAAAATGCATATTCTAGCACTGTGGGCACTTAGGATGTCCTTGGGTGAGAGTCCCAGAACCTTTTTGGTACCAGGAGATGCTCCAACGTCTAGACCGAGTGGATACACGAGCGCCCGAGTGCCGAATACCAGTAGGCCGCGTCTCCCACTGTGTCGTGGTCGGTTGGAAGGGGGTGTGGCCTTATCTGCCTGAGTGAGAGGGCTATAAGCTAGGCTGAGTTTGACTAGCTCGCAAATGAGTCCGCTATCGACGAGCCGGGTAGGTATTGACATACTACTGGTCAGGCGGATAGTGAGGTCTTATCCGCTTGCTTGACTGTGCAGCTAGGGAGGTGGCAGTCTCTGCGAAGTGTATTAGACCCCGGTGATATCCAGAGAGGAACTGTACTGATATACGCATTTGAGGAGTACCGACTTGCTTGGATTGCATTTCGCATATGACATTTGGCTATGTAGGCCTTGCATTGCATCGGTGTGGCCGATGGCATTCATATCTCGCATCATGCCCTGCATTACATAGCCTTGGTGTATTCATGAACTTACCACATACTTCCGCATTATTCTGATACTGTACACTTGGCTTTTGCCTTACGCACACACTTATACCACCCTCTAAGCTTTTGTAAGCTTATGCACGATAGTTGCGTGCAGGTAGCGTTGGACGATAGCAGCGCTGAGACAGGAGTGCACATCAGGATCTTTTGGAGCTTTTTGATCACTCTGTATTTCCCTTTCTGCTTTGTACTTGAAATTTTGTTATAGTGGATATGTGGTGACGTCGTTTTGTGACCTGGTTATGCTTGTGGTTATGCTCCATTACAAAAAAAAAAATCATTCTGAAAATCCTCCTTGCAGAACCCCAGGATCGGAATTTGGCATTTGATTGTCGGGAGCCGAGAATGGGGCACTACGGAGGCTGTCGGCACCGGATTCGGCAATCGGGATTCATGTGAATCCGATTTTCGGATTTGGGGCGTGACACACATATTCTATACGAATTTGGGAAAAACCCTAGGAGAGGGAAGAGAGTAAAGAGAGAGAAAGTGAGAGAGAAGTTGGTGTGGATTCCTGGGATTCTTCCCTGCTAATCCACCTGTTGAAATGCCAATCCCATATAGTTTTTCTGGTAGCTCTAATGTCGTACTTGGGTAAGTAAACCTAACCCTAATCCATTCTAGGGTTTTAAATAGTCTAAGTGCTGAAACAGCTAACCTATTGCATGCTATAGGTGGCCCTCATGTCGTAAGCAGTGACTCGACATACAAACTGAGTTCGATACGCGTTTACCGGCGTAAAGCGTGGACTATATGCTTATAGGTTATGGTTTTCAAAGCTTTTAATGTCAGTTAATGATTTATTACTGACGTGGGTGCCATTACACATGTCAAATGTGCTATCTGTTTCATTTTACGTAAATGTATAAACTATGTTGTGAATAGGGTATTTCATGTGTTTGTTGAAATATTTGTATGCACTTAGAATCTGAATTTGTGATTGTCATGATTAACTGTCGTAAGTACATGGTTATTATATATGCGACAACTCCTTGGCAAGAGGATTTGCCCTAATACATATTATGACCAACATACATGATATATGTTGAAAAGAGTAGTCTAAGTGTTTGTGAAAATGTCCGAATGAGTTAGTAGTTAGTAAAGTGTGATTTATAAAGGAGTTGAAATATGGATCCCAACTACCTTAACTGTGCATATGATTTCCTCCATATCGGTGAGCAACCCAGACTCGTGACCTGAATATGATGGTATGGGACACTGTATTCGAGTTGTCGGCCTACACTGGCGCAGCCTAGTTGTGGTCCCTAGTCGGGTTGGTGACGAGCCTTTAAAAATAAACTGTCAGTTGGTAGGGCGTTGGTGGTAGTGACTTGAACTTGCCTATCGTATGTGATTAACTAGGATTGATGACCTTAGATGGATTAATGTTGGGTAAATGATATAAAAGGGTGATACCTTAGCTTCCTAATCCTACTGTATGAAAAGGACTAATAAGAACTTGGTAATCATGTTCGTAACATCACGTTGCATATGTAGTTGGCGTTGGTGTGGAGCATAGTGGTAGTGATTCATGCCGCTATTGTTAGATGTTGTCGCAAGAGGGAGTGCAAGCGAGGGCATGCATCATTATCGCATATCATTTTTGTATTAACAAGAGTATTTAGGACATGTTTAATTGTACTGCTTTATCATTACTACTTGATTGAATTGATAACATATTAACCTTTGCTATATAGCTCTACTGAGTTGATCACTCACTCCCACGTTCTGGGACGGTGCTTAAACACTAACCAGACTCTTACTTAGCTGCAGGTGATGATGTGACTCTTGAGGTAGAGCAAGAGTTTGATGATGATGAGGAGGAGGCGTTCTCCTTCATGCAATTCTCAGGCGGGTTCATGTGAGCCATGTCCTAATTGACGGGGATTCAGGGTTATGTTTGTAGTGGTCTATCACATTTTGATATTTGTATTTTGAGACAATACTTGTAATTATGACCTGACAAAGCATACATATCTTGGGGACTTATATGGGTTTATATATTTCTTTTAGTCTTCTGCTTGCGTATTCTAACTGTCCCTAGATTATGTTTGCTGATTTGGCTTAATCTATTTCATGTTTTATGCACTAATACAAGTAACATTCATCTATTATAAAAAATGTTGTATAAGTGATGTTTTGGAACTTGAGAGCCGAGTTATGCTCAACCCCCGAATTTCAGGGCGTTACAATTTGACTTTGAGTTTGGTTTGCAGTTTTTCATTGTTCAGCTTTCGAGCTTGTTAATTCAACCCTCTTTGGTGTTTAGGGTGATCGAGGCTCGGATGAGTCACTTCAGGAGTACCGAGCAGAGGTCCCATCCGTGGAGCAGTCAGACTGGTAGATTGGTTCCGATGGT
Source organism: Magnolia kwangsiensis (assembly GCA_037074715.1). Taxonomy (NCBI): domain Eukaryota; kingdom Viridiplantae; phylum Streptophyta; class Magnoliopsida; order Magnoliales; family Magnoliaceae; genus Magnolia; species Magnolia kwangsiensis. Next base: position 21,864,642 of record CM073578.1, on the reverse strand, counting down.
GGATTACACTTTAGAGGCCGATTGTGTGTTCCAGACGTGCCAGAGCTGCTTCGTGATCTGTTGATCGAGGCACACCGATCGAGACTTACTATTCACCCAGGCTCCATAAAGATGTATCGTGATATGAGGAGGCAATATTTTTGACAGGGGTTGAAGCGCCAGATCGCTAGTTTTGTAGTCAAGTGTAACACATGCTGGCGTATCAAGGACGATTACCAGAGACCCCTTGGTCGCTTGCAGCCGTTGAGTGTTCTAGAGTGGAAGTTAGAGCACGTATGGATGGACTTCATCGCAGGTTTTCTAAGGACTCAGCTTAGTCACGATACCATCTGGGTTATCGTTGATCGTCTGATGAAGTCGGCTCATTTCATTTCAGTACGTGTTTCCTGGTCGATTGACTGGCTTGCAAAGGTGTTCATTGAGGAGATAGTGAGACTACACGGTGTCTCAGTTTCAATCGTTTCAGACTAAGACTCCAGATTTATGTCTCAGTTTTGGAGGAGTTTCCAGCAGGCGTTGGGGGTCACTTTGCATCTTAGCACCACTTATCATCTGTAAACGGATGGGCAGACCGAAAGGGTCAACTAGATCCTTGAGGATATGCTCAGAGCTCGTGTGATCGACTTTACAGGTAGTTGGGATGATCATATGTGCCTCATCGAGTTCGCGTATAACAACAGTTATCAGTCAACTATCGGCATGAGTCCTTTTGAGGCACTTTATGGTAGACTGTGCAGATCTCCTAGTTGTTGAACTGAGGTTGGAGAGCGTCATCTCTTAGGTCCTGAGTTTGTGCTACAAACGTCAGAGGCTATTGATGTTATCAGGCAGAGGATGCACACAACTTGGAGTTGGCAGAAGAGTTTTGCTGATCGTCGACGTCGACCTCTCGAGTTCGCAGTCGGGGATATGATGTATCTCAAGGTCTCGCCTATGAAGGGTGTGGTTCACTTTGGTGTGAAGGGCAAACTCGCCCCGAGATTTATTGGACCTTTTAAGATTACCGAGCACGTGAGCGTTGTGGCCTATATGCTTGCCTTACCTCCTGAGTTATCCGCGATTCATGACGTGTTTCATATTTTTATGTTACAGAAATGTGGGTCGGACACTATTCCTGTGATTGATTGACAGCCACTTAAGGCCTGTGAGGATGCTTCCTACATTGAGCAGCCGATTCGTATTCTTGATCGGAAGGAGTAGGTCCTCGGGACCAAGGTCATTCCCTTAGTGAAGGTGCAATGGGGTCATTATTCAGAGGCCGAGGCGTCTTGGGAATGCAAGGCCAAGATTAGAGAGCGTTATCCCCATTTATTCAATAATTGATTGCTTGTATTACTTGCATTGTTTTCTCTTGTGATTGATGATTGAGATATATATATATATATATATATATATATATATATATATATATATATGATGATGATGTTTATGCATTTTGTTGTTTCAATTTTGTCAATTTCGAGGACGAGATTTCTTTGTTAGTAGGGAAGATTGTGAGACCTGACCTTAGTTCACATATGTGCATGTGTGTGCGAGTATGCATCTCGTTCATTTTGGTCATGCAGTCTTACCGATCAAAGTCCGACGACCCGCGACCCTCAGATTGTGTTTGTGGTCATCCTTGAGTCTGGTCACGTAGACCCTACTCAGATTGACCCTGACCTATGCCATCTCGTTCGTATCATCGTTGCGGTTCCAACTATGTATCTTGTGCGTTCATCCGACTTATAGATCAAAAGTTATGAGCATTTCATCATGTGACTCACTTTTTGTACAAAAGCATATGGAACACTCACATGGCACAAGTTCCCATGCACACCACCTACACACACTAAAAATTTCATGGAACAAACACCACCCATTCTAGATACCACCTAAACCTATAAGTCTACAACTTTGTTTATATCACCCTACTTGCCATGATGAGTTTTCCTACCCGAGGCAAGAGAGCTCATGATTACCCCTCTACAACTCTCCCTCCCTCTCTCTCCTCTTTCATTTCTCTCATTTCCCTCTCTTGTAAGGTGGGACATCCACCATCTTCCCCATTTTCCAGCAACTTTTCCCTCTTCTCTCTCCCAATCCCACCTTCTAATCCTCATCACCACCATTAGAGGCCTTTCCTTGAAGCTTTGGAGTCAGTCCTTGAAGAAGGAAGGAGTGATCTTAAGGTGGGTGTTACCTATTGAAGCTTCTCTCTTCTTTCCTTTTACATCTCTTTTCTATCATACTTGAGAGTATGTAGGACTCACCAATCAATGGTGGAGGTCTTACATAGCTCCATGTAATGAGGCCAAAGGCCCACTACATGCATACATATTTCCATGATGGACCATTCTCCATGGACCCACCATAATGGATTTACTCTTTGAATGTAAATTATTTGGGTCATTTAGACATGAGATGCATGGTGGGGATGTCATCCCACCTCAGAATTTATTGGATTTGTATAGATTACATGCATGCATGATCTATGTAGATGTGTGGTGTGGATGTGTTGGTGGAGGGTTCATAGTATCAGAACCCTTCCCTCTCTCTCTCTCTCTCTCCCTATTTTTCTCTCTATTTATTCATCTTTTACTACTGATGTTGGTGACCCACTGATGTGATCAGAAAATCCTAGATCCACCAGAATTTTGGGGACGTCCAGGCCCACCTGATGGATGTCTCGGCCCACCCTAACATGCATGGGTTGGTTGATCCTTAAACCTTAAATTTCTTAGAGATCTTTGTAAGGTGATGGGTCTGAAATTTTTATGGTCCATGTAGGTGGACTCCACTTGTATTATTTGGGCATAAATTCCTTTGGATATTTTTCTATGGGCTAAAAATGGACAGCATATGTTGTTGTCTTTATTTCAGGCCCATTTGCTACATAGTTTTTGGGCATTATTTTAGGCCAGCTTGTGGAGCTTTTCTCCCTTATTTCTTTAGGGGTTTTCTGAGGTGTGGACCCCACCTTAATGTAGGATGGAGCCCGCACCCTCTATTCCCTGATTGAGACCTATGAGATAGGCCAAAGAGGGCTGGACGTCCAGAAATTTCTGAATAGTCCAGCAGGGTTGCATGTTAGAAATGGACCTATTACACCTTTATTTTGGGGAAAGTGGGCCACTCCAGTGGACTCCACTTGCTGTCCATACATGAGATCATTAAATCCACCTATTTTTCCCTTGGTTTGGCAGGCTTAAGCCCACCCCATGAGGTACCAAAGATGGGGATAAAAACAATTTCAGCAGCAGATTTTTCTGAAACACCTTTCTGTCCATAATTTGTATGAATTAAATAAAATACTTATACTACCTCAAAAATTTTAAAAATTTATAGAGAAGTAGTCCATCCATGGTATGACCCACCTACCAAATTTTAGGGTCAACGGACGTCTGTGTATACCGTTGCAAGGGCTGGATCGGCCCACCACATTGGGATGTCCAGATTAACCAGATTTTCCGAATAGTATGTTTTATTTAAATTAATTAAAATACTTTTGACCATCCAAAAATTACGAAATTTTGTGGAGGTGTGGTCCACCCATGGAAGGACTATCTTGTAAATTTTCAAGGCCATCGAGCTCCTGTACTGACCTTGGTGTAGCCTGCAAATTTGTGTCAGTTTTGGGCCAAATACCCAGGCCCATAGGACTACCCACCATGGGACGCCTAGCCTATTGGGCTAATGCTGGATGTTCAGTCCAGCAACATGGCCTATTTGATTTATGTGTGTAATTTACTTCCTTCATCTGGTAGACCCCCCTGTGACATGTATGAGTCATTATAAATTAAAATAAATTTATAAATTAATTATTTTGGAATTTTTAACAAGCCCAAATTGTGGGTGGGCAGGAATTTCAGCCATAGGCCCATGATTGCTGCCCATAAATAATTTTTTTGGGGCAGCATGGTCCACCAAATTTGGGGACACTATTACACATATCTTGTCCCATTTTAGTTAGTTTTCTTTTGGGCTTAATTAATGTATGTTTAAGGCTCATTCCAATTAGATTTTATTTGGACTAGTCTTCTTAGTTATTTGTTGGGTTTCCTAAGCCCATTACCTTGAAACTCTTGATAGGCCCATTGGACCCCTATGGCTTATATTTATTTATATCATTGTGATGGGTTTTATGGGCCAATTTTCAAGTAGTTGGGCCCTTGCTTGCCCATTAAAATAAATCAATACTTGGGCCGAGGTGTGAGGCCCAACTTACTTGTTTTAAATGTAAGGATTACCCATATATTTGAAATAATGGGCTACCCATTAGGCCCACTACAATGAGTGGATTCATGACCCTTATGGTTGGACTCAAACGTTGTTTAAGGGCCCACCCGATTATTTATGTATTGGGCTTAGTGTATGGCCCACCGGGCCATGGATTGCTTAGGCCTTAGACCTTACTTTTTATGCATAGCGGGCTACCTTTTGGCACCCAGTTGAAGTTAGATGTCTTCCTTGGTGGCCCTAAGGTAGGCCCATAGGACCCTTATAGGTGGTTGAAGGCCCACATTGGGCCTGGCTAGGACTGTTTCCTCCTTGGGATTATGACTCTCTTAGCTTGTGGGCCACCCCAAAGTATTGGGCCCCCACTAGAGGAATTCACTTCTCCTTAGAGTATTTGTCTATGTGTCTAGACCCTGTCTCTCCTACAGGTAGTACACTTACATCATTATGACCCATATGCATCATCTGTATGAATTGATTACATTGTATGGTGGTCATTGAGGGATGCAGTTTCTTCCCTCATGCACAATGAGTACCTGAAACTTGTGCATGATCTGCATTGGCATCACATTTCATATTGATACCGCCCTTACTTCATCAGGGTCTTGCCTCTACAGGGATATTCGTGGATGGCCGTATGTGTGGACACCAAAAATAATACTTAAGCATACCGGGTGCATAGGATACCTATGAATGAAATTTTTAAAACTTCTATGATACCAAGGGACTGCCCCAACGCCGTAACCGAGTGAAAACTATGAGCGCACGAGGGCCTTATACGGTTAGGCTGCGACTCTCAGTATCGTGTAGTCGGCTGGGTAGGGATGTGGCCTTATCCGCCTGTGAGCGAAGGCATAATTAGGCTGAGTTTGACCAGCTTGTGAAATGGGTCCGCTATCGTCAAGCCTTGTTGGTGATTAACTATCCATAGGCGGGTAGTGAGGTCTCTTACGCTCATTTGACTATGCGGGGTCTGTAGAGTGGCAGTCATCCAGCAATGTAATGAACCCCGGTGATTTTCTTATGATTGAAAATGTACTTGATATGTGGATTGGATATGAGCATTGACATTACTTTGCATCGCATTCGCATTAGCTGTATAAGCCCCCTTCATCCGCCTTGGTATGGCGCCTAATACTCATTACATCGTATCCATGATAAGCCTTGGCTAGGCTAGTGATATTGTCATTGAGCATGTTCCTCTTCGTATATCACATTCTATTCTTTTGTGCATCATTATCACACACTTCCACCACCCTCTAAGCTTCTATAAACTTATGCACGATTGATGCGTGCAGGTGAACCTAGGCGGGTGTCGTAGCGGCAGAGCTTGGAGTAGAGTTGAGCTTGAGGACACCAGTGTTGTTGACTTTTCTCTCCTTTTCTATTATCTTATGTATGTCCTTTTGGACCTTATGGATATTTGTAAAAGTTAAAATTCATAATGAATTTTGTGATGTGGGCCTTTGTTATTCTCAGATATACTTACTGTGATCTTGGGTATGTTCATATTGGTAATGATTATACTATTATGAAAATCCTTCTTGTAGGATCACAGGATCGGAACCTGCTTCAAGAGCCGAGAATAGGGTACTACAGAGGCTGTTATGGCCAAAATCGGCTATCGGGTTCCTTGTGAATCCGATTACCGAGTCTGGGGTGTGACAATAGACCTCCATTGTATTGTCATTTAATAAATGTATCTACATCTATATACTTTCAATTTTAAGTTTCAATGAATGAATAACTGAATAATTTTTTAGTGGTTCTGTATGCAGGAATAACTTGAAATTGTTTGCTAAGAACATACCTATCATAGATCATGGAGTTATTGAAGCATTCATTGCTCTTAATGTCGACGATGTGGATTAATTTCATTTTCATGACAATAATGAGCATTTTCTCAATTTTTTTCTAAAAGAATGGTAAGTTCATTTTACTTATTATTTTTTCTTAAATGAATGCTAGGTTCATTTCATGGCTATAATGTGCATTTTTTCAATTTTTCCTAATGTGCATTTTACTTATAAGTTTCACGCATCTTGCTGCGTGCAAGTATTTACATAATCCATTCACCTTGTAGAATATTTGCATGCATGTTTCAAGGACAATGATTCAACTGTTGTTGATCAATGGTTTAAGGTCGTTGAAATTTTGAATAACATTTTCTTTTTTCTAATAACATACGTAGAAGTAAATAAGTAAGAAATATCCATTGATTTAGTATGATAGTAAGATTTTGTGCTTTTCCTTGTCTTTCATAGACTGGAGCAATCCAAGCTATGCTTTTGCTTTGCTTTGCCTATAAGCGAGTAACCGAATTTTCATTATTGGATGCAAAAGAGAAAAGCAGGTGGGACCCACTATGTAAATCATCTAGGAAAAAACCACAAGGGATTTGGCCATAAATGATTTACAATCCTTTGTTTTACGTTAATGTGTGTCCCACCTGATAGCTAAATGGGCTTAAGATTGTGGTTAGATTATATACACGGAATGTCCCACCGGATATATGGGGAGGACATGGCATATGCATGTAGATGTAGATATGGATTTTTTAAGTGCATTATGTTGAAAAATAGTCGGTTAGGTGGTTCAAAGAGGAGATGATTGTTAACAAATCTAAAGTCTTAAGTGTACTTGGTAAGTTGTTGCTGCATCTTCTTGGTCATGGCTTTTAGTGTACTTGCAGTGGGTTTGGTTACCATCATAGGAAGAGGCTGCTTGCTGGATGTGTTTGTAAGTGCAGATGCAATGAATTTTTTTCAAGGTGATTAATAACTTTATTTTTCAAGATATTTCATAAAGTTCTACAACAATTGGTACCATTTAATGTAAAATGGGCCAAACATAAAAATAGAAAACCTCTGATCCAGAGTATGTTGGGGCCATCATGGATGGATTTTTGTTGGGGCCATCATGGATGGATTTTGGTGGATAGACATTTTACTTCTTATTTCATTTCACAGTAGATGACTCTTTCCCTTGTCTTTCTTGTCTTTGTAATTCATCTAAAATAATGCATTTTTAATTGGATTGTAAACTATCTTTTGCTATTATGCTTTTCAATCATGTAGATCCCAATTCCTAACTAGTGTCAATAACACACATTCTTTGTAGGGATGTCCACTAACAAAGTGAAGCATGAATGATGGTCCTGCTGCCAAGGTTTACTAACTTGAGATTCTCTTTCAGTGACAGAAGAATGATGGTGGTTCCTTGCAATTGGTCCTGTTGAATTACTTTAGTAATTGGAGAGACTTTGTTATTTTTCTTTGTTTCTTTCTTTTTATTTTTTATTTATTTTATTGTATTTTTATTTTTCTGAACACAGTCAGAGGCCACACTTGTTGTTGTTGTTGATTTGGAATATGGGATGGCAGCTAATGTTGGCTGACTGGGGCAATATATAGAGACTTTGTTAATTATTATTTTTTTCATTGTTTTACAATATCATTGTAATCAGCTACTTCTTGAATGTGTCCTTGGTACATCAAATTGTATGACAATAGATATAAATTTCAATTCCTTAGTCATTTATTTGTTATTGTGGATGTTGCATATATATGTGGGTTGGATATGGTTTCCCATTTTTATTCACAAATATGTTTAAGTCTTCTAAAGATTGTTGAACAAAGTATCAAAGATCATACTTCTAAAGATTGTTGAACAAAGCATCAAAGATCATACTTGCTGGTAGAGCCACTGATATGCAATTGATAGTGTTGGAGTTGTTGATATGCAACTATTGTCATGGAACACCAACACCTTATGCAAATCCGTTTGCTGTAGGCTGCTACTGCAAACTAGATCTTCAACCATAAATTGGGATATTATTATAAGATTGGGAAGCAATCAAAGCATGGAGTGGCTACTTTGTGCATAATTGAATATGTTGTATTATGAATTCAAAATTGTTTTATAATGGGCTGGTCTTGAGAAGTATAAGCAATCTATAACATATACATTCTGCTTGAAGAAGGCAAGACACAATTGTGTTCAATGGAGTTACTAGGCCTGTTTGGTTGCACCCCAAATGTCAATCCATTTATAGATGTCAGCTGGCCAAATATGAATTCATTCCATAGTGGTTATTGGTAAATAAGACATGTAAAATAGAAAGTTGTGTAATAAGACCATGATCATACGAGGAAAAATTTTGATGTTTCATCAAGCAACTTTGGATGTGGGCCCAATGGAAGTCTCACAAAAATGGTGAACCCCACAGATGTGGCCCACATAAGTTTGAACTCAAATAGTAAAATTTCAGTTAGTTTCAAAAATGAATTTTGGTTGTTTTTAGCTTGATTTGTGATCACATGGCACCCAAATCTGGCAACGTAAAATAACCTTCTACTATTCCTGTGCATACGCTTCAAAAACCATAAGGTGAGTCTTGCTAAAGGTGTGTATAAAAATTATAACAAAAGCCAAAACAGGGGCTCCTGGAGAAACTGTGCTAGAAGTGCAGTAGAGAAATGGGTCCGCCCATTTTTGGGCGTATCTCATGATCGTATAGGGAAACTTTTGGATGTTTCGTCAAGTGACCTTGGTAGTCCTATGTATGCGCTACAAAATCCATAAGGTAAGGCCTACTTAATGTGCATGTATAAATTTTTGGTGCAATGATAAGCGTGACTACTTGAAATTTCTGCACAACTTCAACTCGTCCCATTTTGGGATTTGATTCCTGATCACATGGGTCCCATTTTGGCCAAAGTAAAATATCGTTTTTCTAAAAATATTTATAGTTCAGAAATTTAAAGTGGTGGCCCCCAACATATCATGTACGTGGGGCCCACCACAGATGCCCTAAGGTGCCCTAAAAATATAAAATCAAAAATACGCTTTCTGAAACACAGTCCTAACTTAATAGCGAGGAAGTTCCCATGAGCTCGACCACATAGAACATTTTCTATATATATATATAGTCATGCTCCCCTGCGCACCTACACACATGTGCACCTTTGCACAAGTGCCATGGGTGTCTAATCTGAACGGTCCATGTGATGCGGAATCCCATGAAACCTCAAGTGACAAATTTTCACTCCAATGTAAAATTCTGGTGGGCCATAGCAAGGAGAAATGCAAATCAAGGGAGGAAACTATTTTTATTTTTCATGGCCTATCAAAGTTTTGGTCTCATTATTCCATAGTGAATCTTGTCCCTTGGATGTGAATCATTGGTGGATTTTGTTTTAGCTATCTTCTCACAAGGCATTAAATGGGCATGATTTCTTCAATTGGAGTAGCTTTTGGCCCATGGGCCCATTGATGTTTATTTACCAATGGATGGATTCTGATTACCACATATGTGAGATATGTACGGTGGAGATCTTGAAGGCCGCAGCTTCCATCGTCCCAAGGCCGGTAAACTGATGGGGAGTTGGTAGTAGGAATGCCATGGCCCATTTTCCGTATGGTCAAAAGGGTGGGCCCACACTATCATAATCCTAGGCCCAGGCCCAACACAAAAATAGATCAAATCCTCATTTCCCTATTTCAGATCCATCCATTGATCAAGTGGGCCGCACATGCTCAAAGAAACAAAAATTTGGAAAAATGAAATCAACGGTCTACATGCAAAATGCATATGCCTTCTAATGAGGGATTGGCACGTTACACTTGTCGGATATGAAGCCGGGCCGGGTCAGATTGGGTGGGGCCCACATGCTAAGCCCAAGCCCGGCCATGGACCAATCTAAAAGGTCTGAGCCCAGTCCAAAGCAGTCAAGGTGTCAATGGGCCGGGCTTGGGCCTGAAAATCAGAATTTTCAATGTTTGTGACACGACTGCCCATCTTGAAGCAGTTCAAAATCCAGGCCGAGACCTACCCGGGGCCTGCCTGTTGACAGCCTTAGTCATGGGTAGAGCTGTACACGAGTCGAGTTAGCTCGGTTAGCTTGCCTTGGCTCGACTCGCCTCGGCTTGAAATTGGATTTGGACTGAGTCAAGCTGGTTTTTAGAGCTCGAAAAAATTTTGAGCCGAGTTCGAGCTTGCCTAAGCTCAACCCAACTCAGATTAAATCGACTCAGCTCAGTGACATGTTTATTTCGATATTGATGCAGCTCGCAAAGTGTTTGATGAAATGACTTGACAAAGTGTTGTTTCGGGTGCATACATTCCCTGGGGATCGGCTGGTGGTAAAGAAGGAATGGATACAAAATAAATTACTATAAAAAAAAAACCTTATATTATAAGACTGACATTATATCTTGATTTTAATGCTGCTTGTATGAAATACTTGTAATGTTTTGTTACCGTTTTGTATTCTCTAAGAAATCGTTAATACACTCTGTGTTTAAGAAAATGTGGCATGGGCTTGAACTCCGCTTGAAGTAGCCTGTGCTGCTGAAAAATAAACATGTTTGATTTTGGATTCATGCCCTAAAATGAGATGATAAAAAGTAAAACTGGTGTGGATAAAACACATACATCAAAGTGGGCCACACAAAGTTTACTTACTACTCAATCAGCGTGCAGTGCATCATCACATGTGACACGTTGGCAAATGTGTTATATTAGCGTCCATGGGATGCTTGAAAATAGTGATGGCATGTGTTACCCGTGTTTCATATTTACCAAGTGCGGCACATGTGGAATGCTTAAAAGATGAATGGCAATATGTGTGAAATGATAATAAAATAGCAAATGAACATTTTTGGGCTCATGCCCTTAAATGAGTTAGAAAAAAATGGATGAACGGTGTGGAAGTAATTAGAAGTGGGCGTAGAGTCGAGTCGGACTGAGTTAGGTCCAACTTGACTCAATCTAATTTTGTCAAATACTTGACCCAAATTTGATCCGACTTGGGACCGAGTCCAGAGGGCCTGACCGATCTGAACCGGATGTTGGCTGGGCTGACCCGAACCAAGTCCAACTCGGTCAGAAATACTGAGTTGGATCGAATTGGCTACGATTCGAATCGGGTCAATGGGTTATCAAGCTGGTTAGCCAGGCATTCAAAAAAGACCGAGTTGGCCCTAATGCACCACAGTGGGCTCAAGTCACTCAGAGCATCCATTTGATGTTTTATTTAATTAAAATAATAAAATAAAATAAATAAATAATACCTGAAATTGAGCTCGAATGGGTTGGGTGGGCGAACGGGTGGAGGAGAGAGAGAGAGAGAGGAGGAGATTGAAATCGAGGCAAACGACGGACAGGTGATGATGTGCCGTGTGCGGATGGGTGGAGGAGAGAGAGGAAGAGGAGGAGAACCGGGGCTGCTGTGCTAGAGCAGGGGGCTTTGGGATTGGGTTAGGTGCGGCGGGGCAGCTGCTAAAGTTAGGGTAGAGAGAATGAGGTTATTTTTGTTAGGTTTATATAGTACCTGATAACCAAATCGAGTCAGGTTTCAGATCGGGTCGAGTATGAGCGGATCAGGTTTCAGTTCGAGTAAGGCTATGTAACTCGAAATCGACTCGGTCAAGTTTCGAATTGGGACAGGGCTACTTGATCTAAACTTGAATATGTCATTTGGTTCGGGTCGAATCGGATCTGACCGAGTCAGATGAGTCGGATCCACACTCATAATCCTAGGCCTAGGCCCAACACAACAAAACAAAAAACAAAAAAAAAAAAACCCTTTAATATTATAAGATTGACCTTCTATCTTGATTTTGATGCTGCTTGTATGAAATACTTGTAATGTTCTGTTACCGTTTTGTATTCTCTAAGAAATCATTAATATACTGTGTTTGAAAAAATGTGGCATGGGCTTGAACTCGGCTTGAACTAGCCTAAGCTGCTGAAAAATAAACATATGTTTGATTTTGGATTCATGCCCTAAAATGAGATGATAAAAAGTACAAATGGTGTGTATAAAACACATACATCAAAGTGGGCCACACAAAGTTTACTCACTACTCAATCAACGACCAGTGCATTATCACATGTGACACGTTGGCAAATGTGTTATATTAGCATCCATGGGATGCTTGAAAATAACGATGGCATGTGTTACATGCGTGTCATATTTACCAAGCGTGGCACATTTGGAATGCTTAAAAGATGAATGGCAACATGTGTGAAATGATAATAAAATAGAAAAAGAACATTTCCGGGCTCATGCCCTTAAATGAGTTAGAAAAAAATGGATGGACGGTGTGGATGTAATTAGAGGTGGGCGTAGAGTCGAGTCAGACCGAGTTAGGTCCAACTTGATTCGATCTGATTTTGTCAAATACTTAACTCGAATTTGATCTGACTCGGGACCGAGTCCAGAGGGCCTGACTGATCCGAACCGGATCTTGGCTAGACTGACCCGAACCGAGTCCAACTGGGTTAGAAATACCGAGTCGGATCGTGTTGGCTACAATTCAGATCGGGTCAATGGGTTATCAAGCTGGTTAGCCAGGCATTCGAAAAAGATCGAGTCGGCCCAATGCACCATAGCGGGCCCAGGTCACTCAAAGCATCCATTTGATGTTTTATTTAATTAAAATAATAAAATAAAATAAATAAATAAAACCTGAAATTGAGCTCGAATGGGCTGGGGGGGCGAACGGGTGGAGGAGAGAGAGAGAGAGAGAGAGAGAGGAGGAGGAGGAGGAGCTCGAAATTGAGGCAAGCAGCAGACAGGTGATGATGTGCAGTGTGCGGACGAGTGGAGGAGAGAGAGGAGGAGGAGGACGGGTGCTGTTGTGTTAGAGTAGGGAGCTTCGGGATTGAGTTGGGTGCGGCGGGGCAATTTCTAGAGTTAGAGTAAAGAGAATGGGGTTATTTTTTTTAGGTTTATATAGTACCCGATAACCGAATCGAGTTAGGTTTCAGATGGGGTCGAGTACAAGCAGATTAAGTTTCAATTCAAGTTAGGCTATGTAACTCGAACTTGACTCAGTCCAGTTTCAAATTGGGACAGGGCTACTCGATCCAAACTGGACTATGTCATTCGGTTTGGGTCAAGTCGGATCTGTCTGATGAGTCAGATCCACTTGTTCGAGTCGAGTCCTGCCAAGCTCTAGATGTAATACATAGATCACTGTGGCCCCGTAGTGGTGCCACCGTTGATAGGCTGAGGTGTCCAATTTGTACAATTTAATGGCCGTTGATCATCTACAATGGCCCCACTGGCCAACTATGATCATCTCTGTCTATTTTTTTCCTCTGGATCTTCTCGAATGACACGTGGATAAGTTAGGCGTACCAAAAGAGAATAAACTTAGATCGGTCATGATTCGCATCTAAACCCTTTATTTAGCTTCTAACTTCTAACTTAAAATTTTGATAAGCTCACACGCGTGTGCAATAAAGCTCATGTACATGCCACACATGTGCCATCAAGTCATACTAGATCCTAGATCCAATTCATCCATCAGAACAGCACCACTATATTAATATGCTTGCCCTAGAATTACATTGATCCAATGCTTAGGTGGGCCACAGTTAAAAAAATCAATGTACGGATCTAAAAACTTGGTTAAAGTTTTCCAACCATCCACATGTTTTCAATTTTAGGGCCCATATGCTGATTTGACCATATTTTATTTTCAGAAAAACATTTACAATGTCAGAATAACCTGATGGATGGATTAGATCTCGCACATCCGTGTCATGCTGGCACATGTGTGCGTGTACACAAGCTTTATTGCACACGCGTGTGCGATTAGTACACGTCAGTTCATTGCTCGTATCCTTAGACTGTCTCGAATATAACGCCCCTAAATGGAGTTGTATGGAATATTTTGATTCTCGCGTGGGAGAAAAATGATCCCATGCAGCGGCTGTATGTGAACATTCAAATGCAGCCTTTTATTTTCCACTAAATGGTTAAAATTTAAAATATCTGATACGTACAAAAGGTGGGACACACCATAATAATCATCTAAATGAATATCATGCCAATCTGATGGACGAACCAGTACAATGACTTATATCATCATCCGTTCATTGATTTTGAGTTTGTGTCCCATTTTATGATTGTATCAAACTGATTTTTGGGTTAAATAATTATAATGTTGTGGCCCAAATTTTTGAACGAATGGGATATTATATATACATAAAAATTTGTCAGAATATAAAAGATTGTACGAGAATGTTTATCTACAGCCGTTGCATATGACCATATCTCTGAAGTCCGAAAGGCCACATGCATTGGATGAAATAAAATAAAAAGCTACTTTTTTGGGGAATATTTGTGTGAGTGCGTGCAGAAGAAGCACTCTCAGCCTCTCACAGACCAATCTCCATTAAAGCACACGTGCCAATACGAACACGTGTGTTAGATCTTAGCCTTTTCCATTAGGTGGATAACACAAGTTAGATCTTCTGCCCACAATGTACGAAGTAAACTGATGGTTAAAACAATTTTTTCTGGCCGTTCATTTATTTTATGTGCTATGGCCCACCGAAGTGTAAATCACACGTGTTCTAGCCAACTTATCCCATGAGTTAGAGCATCCAATCCGTCCAAAATATGGGCGACACTATGATGATCAGATCATCAGAACATTGGAGTGGATACATTATCAAGTGGGCCACGCTAGTACACTGAGTCATGCTATCGTCTGTCTTTTTGGTTTTGACGTCGTGCCCTGTACCACAAGTGGATCAGCCTAATTTTCATATCAGATGATCATCATGATGTGGTCCACCTTTTACACGGATAGGATATACTAGAAATTTGACACATTAGCAGGAAAAAATGGCTGTACTTGGAGTTCAAATACAGCTGGTGTATGTGATCATTTCTTTAAAGGGAAGATTGCAATATATGTATTGTTTTTTTTTCTTTTCTTTTTTAATTTTCATGAATTATCCTAAAGGAAAACAATTCATTTAGACCAACAAAAACACGTTGTAAATTTAGAACCATTTTGAAAATGGTAAGCATTCATCTTTGTCTATTCAGGCCGTTCATATTGTGGGTCACATTGTTGATGGAGCTTATTGGAAGACTTTGGTAGGCCATACAACATCATCGATTTAGATTTGACCTTTTGGAATATTCAGATTGAGCGATTCAGTGGCCCTACTATAATTGTGATCATTGTAAATAGATTTGGGGCTGCATGCTTAAACCGTTTTTTCTATACACTATTATTAAGCTGAATATGAAAACCTATTGTATGAAGACCCTAGAGGTGAGAAGTATAATGGCTAAGTTTTTAGCCATTTTTTTTTTTCATGTTTTGCTTTCCTCACCAACACAATAGAGAACTCAAGTCATGTTGAAAGCTCTCCTAAGAGTGTGAGGTGCAGAGGATCGAGATTTTCATCGGCGACATCGAAGCATTGGAATGTCTTTCCAATCAAGTACGCCTTAAGATTATTGTGTTTAATCTTCATTATTAATGCATAGAGGATCTGTCAACTCCTTAATACAGATCTAACACTTATCTCTAAAGCCATACTTATTAAGCAATCCTAACCATCAATTTAGTAGCTATGAAAATGGATGAAAGCAAATTTCAATAATACAAGTTTGAAGGGAAAAAAAAAATCATAAGATTAGTCTTTGCCATCTTCTCGGTATAACTTTTCAAATAACAAATCCATCTACAATTGGGTTAGCGATTTGGATGGAATAGATTAGAGATAGTGTCCAATGGTAGCATTTGGTATCTAGAAGTTCTTTGGCAGAATGAATTTAGAAGTATTCCTAATCAAAGTTATTTAAAATATATAGCTTTAATGTGTTTTGAGAGTCACACGTATCATGAAAGTGTTGCTAAACTATTAATTGATTGTACACGTGACATGCTAGTGACGCCCAAGACAATTAAATTATCAATTGCATCACTAAATTTATATCAATAGAATGATCTGCACAATCAAAACATCGTCTATATTATTGGTGAATTACTCATTTATAATTTTATGCTTATGGCCAACCTAAGGTTTGGAATTTCATCATTTTTTACTAAGTATAAATTTTTATAGACTTATTACAATTATTCTGTCAAATATCATATATATATATATATATATATAGTTGATTTAGTAATTAAATTTAAATTTCTATAAATATGCTACTGAATTCCAATACATTCGCCAAACGAGCCTAAATATGAAAGAATCTTTACTTTTATTTGCCACTAGAATCCTCTAGTAACCCAATCTTGCGGGGCCACCATGCTATATATGTAAAATCCACTCCGTCCATCAGGTCCTATCCTCTATTCTAGGTCCTGGGGAAGAAAAAAAATAATAATCATCCCTACCACAGGTATGGTCACCATTATATATATCTTTCATCAAACATGCTAATTTGGTGTAACAAACCAAGATAAAGTGAAAATACAAAAATAATCCTAACATAAAACATGGTGGGCCCCACAGAGCTTGAGAGAGAGAGAGAGAGAGACAGAGAGAGATTCGTCTCTCGCAAGTCTTAAATAGAGAGGAAAACAAGCAAATACATCCATACATGCAAGAGAGAGAGAGAGAGAAGCAAACACAACCACCCACAATCTCTTCATCGATGGCCTCAAATTCCTTTCCTGATGTATGGTCATGGATCAACAACCTCCCTCCAATCACCCAGTGGAAATCCAACCCTATATACATTTGCATCTACCCCACAAAACCAACCCATCCATCTCTCAATCTCTCAGTCACCCAAAACCCACATCTCTCTTTCTCCATCTATGCAGATCTCCACATCCCCATCTCTCTTTGGACATCCAAACCGTTTAAAATCATCAACACCCAAAACCCAATTCCTGAAGATATCATTATCAATCTCTTCTACAATTTCATTTCTGATGTCCTCAATTACGCCCCTACTAATATCACAACCTTCCTTAAATTCCAAACCTTTAGGCCTAACAACAACTTCAATCACATATTTAATCTTGCATTTTACACCCTCACTGTCCTTATTTGTATCTACGAAGCGCCCCATGATCTACGGTCTTTATGCCTTAACGCTCTTAGGGCCCACCTGACGGCCCCACAATCACGTGATGCATCTAAGCTTCTCATGCGGATCTTGGGATCCAACATCGAAGAGCAATGGATGCGATCGTTGAATCTCGCAATCACGAATTGGATCGTGGATATCCATCCGTTGGATCACTCTTTCCGTGCACCATCACCGTTGTTTTCTTACGCAGTTTCAACGGTCGGACTTTGGAAGGTGCAGATGTATTGCCCCATAATAGCCATGCAGATCGAGAAATCCAGCAATGCTTCGCATGATGAACGGCTGATGTTTTCGTTGAGGTACCAGCAGCTGGAGGGTGTGATTCAGCTGGGCCACAAGATCACATTTCGGGAGAACTGGATCGATGTAGCAGTCAATGTAGATAACGTAAGGTTAGTATGATACTTACGTAGCATGCATGCAACCATGCATCCATGCACATATCTTACATACATATGTTGAACCAATGGCTGTGATGCATCTTGATCATTGCTACTTGTGGCGTAGATCCTACATTAAAACTATTTTTATTTATATATTATTATTGTTATTACTATTTATTTTCAAAATCAATTATGAACCGTTCGATAAGATATTAACATTTCCAGATGCATCTGAACCGTTTCACCCTGGAGGTATTAAAGATCTGACCGTTGGGATGTAAGGTCCATTATTTATGGGATTTGCGGTCTATGATTAAGATATGAGACTTTAAAGAATCATGTCCACTGCAATCACAGGTCTTAGGAGATTTCAAGTCCAACCAGCAAATAACTTCCAATCTGTTATTTTGTGCGAAATCTAACCCGTCCAGTCGGTTAATCCTAACATGAGAATCACCTTGCGTAAAAATCAGCCTGATCTATATATTATGTGGGCCACACTTTAGAAAACAATGTTTAGAAAGTGCATGTTGAATCTAAGCCTTTCACTAGGTTGGTCTGACAATGAGAATCACGTAGTGCAAAAAAAACAAATCTTATCTACCCATCAAGTGGGCCACATAATGAAAACAAAGTGTAACCATTGATAAATAGCAAAAATAAGTGTGGCCCACTTGGTCAGTGAGTGATGTAGAACAGGCTGCCACCGATCTTATGGACGGTCGGGATTAAAAGAAATCAGATCAAAACGTTCAATCCAAGGTAAAAACAGCTTAAACATGCATCATAATTTCCAACGGCTAGAATTTTAGCTTTTTCAGCCTATCTATAATATAAACAAAGTAAAAAAAACATACCATTTTTGGTAAGTTTCATTTTTACTATTTTAGAGTAGTGCGGTCTCTTTTCTAAGAGTAATTCAGGATCTTGGGTGTATATATATATATATATATATATATATATATATATATATATATATTGAGAAGTTTTTCCATCTAAAATAGTTTCCTGTTTTGAGTTGAATCAGGAGTGGATGGTGCTTTGTGGGCCCCACTATGATGTATGCATTTTATCCATGCCATGCATCCATTTTGCTAGATCATTTTAGGGTGTCAGCCAAAAAATGAGATAGATCAAAATATCAGGTGGACCACACTACAGGAAACAGTCGTGATTGAACAACTACCGTTAAAAACTTCCGGGAGCGCCCACAGAACCCCTGCCTGGACGGATAATCGTAGTGCATAAACATAAGCATGCCGAAATGCGCCCTATCTTTGTACCATAAACATGAGCATACATGGGTTTCTAATTCTGACAAGTGGGGGCCATGAATACGTAATCCAGACCGTTGGTATGTTGTGCCCTACTTTGGATGGATCATGTCCCAAAAATCTTCTAGATTGTGAAATTTTAACATACCCTAAAAATCCCCTTAGATTGGAAAATCCTAGAGACCAATAATATTAAGACCTCTTTCAGTTGAGTGTGGACCATTGTTCCATCTCTGATGTTAAGCGTCCATTTTCGACCATGAATCCAAAGGCTAAGATAGGCCTATCCAGGAGAATTTGGAAGTCATAGTCCATCGAAGGTGGGGTACAAAATAATCAGAGAATTGGTGAATTGCATCCCATCATTGATGGATATTACCTCAAACATCACCTAGATTTGAAGATCCGAACCATCAATCTCAGCCCTTTTCCAGTTGAAAGCAGACTATTGCTGTATTTCTCTTCTCAACCATCTAGCCGTAGCTGAAAATTTTGAAAAGTTTGCATGGTCCCACTGAAGAAACTTTTGGGGCATGGTCCATCGACAATGGTAAGTAACAATCTAACGGCCCGGATTATTGAAACATGGGCTCCATTTCCTTGAATAAGGAATCCATGGAGGATCCTATTAATTGCTCTAATTCAAATTAGATTAAGGACTAAAGATGCAGAGAGGATGTAGTCCAACAGATCAAAAGAAGCTCGAACGGAAGCAAATGTAGTTGGACAGGTCTGAGCTCTAGGTAATGACGTAACTGGGCGTGAGACGTCTGTCATTTGAAGAAATTCATTCCAAATGGGAAGAGATTGTCGTTCAAAGTACAGTTATAACTTTTGATTTGGCTATTATTATGGGATGCATAATCTATTAATCTTTAATGTAACATGTCATCCGGGGTCAACCAACTTGGGTCTTTGTTTTTGAATTTTATTACATGCAGTTTTTTAAGAATTACTCATAATCATGCTACAAATCATCCGTCAGGATTAATTTAGAACTTTTTATTTTTGATAAATTTTACTATTTTTGGTCATTTTTATTTTAGTTGAATTAGGAATTTTAATTAAGGTATTTTTTTTTTCTTTATAAGTGATGTAATCAGAAAGTCTTCGGATGATTGAATAATAAAAATTTGAATTTCTCTTTTATTTTGTGGATTCAAGAAACTAATTTATAAATTTAAGGTTTTAATCACTCGAGGAAGATGGTGATCTCCCTCTTCACTTTTTCACACTCTTCCTTACATCACTAAAAGTCTAAAAAAGATTGATTTGATTGTCTAAAAACTTCATTTCTTTTACTTTTTTTTTTTTTTTAAATTATTGCAAGGCTCGATGTAATCCCGCTCGTCTCCAACACTCTAATGGCCGATCGTGGGACCGGCGCCGAGGAGAAACACTTCCCATCTCGCATATCATTGCAACTCACGCCAATACTCCAAACTAGCGTGCTATACGTCTCGGTCACCAAATCGTCCGACAACCCAACGCGTGAAATTGGCGTAGAAAAGACCATCGAAGGTGCATTCAATCCTACGAGCTCCTACGTGGGCCTAAAAGTGTCGGCCGCAGAGACGGTGACCATGACCATGAAGCCGTGGAAGTTCGAACAATCCGTCCATGGAAACATGGCGACCTTGAATTGGTTTCTTCATGATAGTGTGGACGGTCGGGAAGTGTCCTCTTCGAAGCCATCGAAGGTGTCATTGTTCCAACCTAAGGCATGGTTTAGAGACCGATACTCCAGCGCTTATCGGCCCTTCACTAAAGAAGGTGGGGT
Organism: Magnolia kwangsiensis; assembly: GCA_037074715.1. NCBI lineage: Eukaryota > Viridiplantae > Streptophyta > Magnoliopsida > Magnoliales > Magnoliaceae > Magnolia > Magnolia kwangsiensis. The sequence continues at coordinate 21,844,118 of CM073578.1, read as the reverse complement.
GGTTTTTGCCAGAGATGACTATGGAGGGAGAGTGTGGTGGAAGGTTGATAGAGAGTGTATTGGGAAGACCATGGAATGGGAGATTAGAGGGTTGGTTTGGCTAACATACTGGCCTAATAAACATAGGACTTTCTATAGTGAGACTAGGAGATTGGAGTTTAGAGAAATCCTTCATCTTCCTCTCGTTAATCTAGATTAGTTTCTTATTTGTATGAGATCTGGACCATTAATCAGGTGGGTCATGGTGTGAATGGGTTGTTTCTTGCACGCTGGTTGTAGGGTGGGATTGTGAGTGTGGGCATTGTATTTCTTATTTTATGTGTGAACTTGTACGTTTTAAGTATCTTTTTTTTTATTGTGATTAATCTTCCTTGGTCTGCTAATTCCAAGTACATGTTGGCACATGTACCAATGCGGAATGAATGTGTGAGATTAGATCCTTCCATCAGGTGGGGACCACTGTTTCAATAGTCTGGCCTAAACATCAGGTTTTTTCACACCTCAGATGGACTATGACACAATAAAAAACAGGGACGAGCTGAAAAACTGCTTTAGCCATCGGTTTACTTTGTAGTTTGTACATTGTAGCCTACCTGAGGAGTGAAACCATCTGATTCTTAGCCCTTGGCTTTATCATGCGGTCATGCAACTGATGGTCGGAGTGGATTTTAGAAACACATCATGTGGGGCCAACAGCTTTAATTGGAGGGGAAGGTATCCTACAGTACCTGTTTCTACCGTAATCAAAGCCAAGTGTTTTTTTTTTTTTTTTCAATTTTCTTGGCCTCCCTAGAATATATATATATTTTTTTTAAAAAAAAGCTCTTTCTAGAGCAGATTTCATAAACATGTCCTGGGTATTTTAGTAATTTGATTTGACCAATTACTTTTCATGTGTAAATTTATTATTCCCCAGTTTCTCTCACCTGTGAAAATTCGAATATACCATCTCTTGCTTTCTTAAGGCTGCTTTAGTAATTTAAATAGTATCCACATGAAATAATTTCCATTTCAAAAGTTACTTCAATGAAAAACGAAGCAATTTCAAACACATTTTTCATTATTTTCTAACAAATATTGCCACTATTTTAGGTTGTGATATCACACTTAAAAATATTATACGACAAGTGATACAAATTGCTTATGCTTGTTGGTGGAAGCTTTGCAGAGCTTATTGTGATGTCCATGAAAAATCCACTCCATCCATTAATTTCGCTAGCCAAAAATAAGGTAGATCCAAAACTCAAGTGGGGCACATGACAAGAAAAGATGGAGATTGATCGCTCACCATTAAAACCTTCTTGGGGTCACAAAAGTTTTGCATTAGGTTTGGATAGCGCACGAACATTACAGTGGGCCCGCAAAGCTTTCAATGGCGGACATTTCCATGCCCCACTATTTCCTTTCAAGTTGCCAACTTGAATTTTGAATTTACCTTGTTTTTTGGTCATGTTTGGCCAGCAAAACTAATATTGATGTAGAGGATTTCTTACAAATATCTCGGTAGACCCAGAATGCTTCCGCCAACAGGCACATGTAATTCTTGCCCCATGTTATGTAATATTTACAATTGTAAAATCTTAAGCCAAAATAATGATATCATTTATTTGAAATAACAAAAAGTGTGTTTAAAATAGCATATTTTTCACCCATGTAATTCTTAAAATGGAAATTCTTCTCAGGCAGACACATGAGTGTACTTTCACCATTTTTCTTTTTAGAAAAATGCCTCAAGAATCAACAGGGGTTCGCAAAAGAATATAACCAAAAGTGAGTATTTGTCATAATAGTGTGGTTATTTGCAAACCCATCTTTTTTGTATATTTGCAGATATTATAATTATTTATGTAGGTATTTACAAAAACCCCTGCGTGATATAAGGGGCTATTTGGATGGAAGTAAATGGCCCGGTAAATGAAATCCTCTCTTTTGCGAGAGGATTTCGAAGTAAACAGGGTGAAACGGCTTTTCGAGCTCTCTTGGAGAATCCTAGAGTAAGCAAAGGTCTACCTGCTACGCACATGTCCACCATACACAATGATACTCCAAAACAATCTAATTATCAGCTACATCACTAAAATCACACTAGTAAAATGATCCAAACAATCTAAAGGTTGGCCATCTAAATGAACGGTAAAAATGTTGGCAAGATGCTTGTTTGTGGCCCACCCAAGGTTCAAAATTCCCTCACTTTTAGGAAAAGTAAATATTTCGATAGGCTTATTATAATCATTCTATTAAATATTAGGTGTACACTAATTTAGGATATTAAAGCTGATTTGAGATATCACATATATGTGAAAACATTGAATATTCCAATGCATCCCAATTCCTCAAAACACAACTAAGCCATTTACGTCCAATTCTATTTCCCATTTACCTCCATTTACAAGTTCTCATGAGCCCCATGAAGTTTTTAATGGTAGGGATTCAATCACAACTGTTTCCTGTGGTATGATCCACCTAAGATTTGGATCTACTTCATTTTTGGGATCATAGCCTAAAATGAGCTATCAAAATGGATGGACAGTGTAGATGTAACGCGCACACATCAAAGTGGAACCCACAGTTATGGATCGACTCAAGCCGTGCCCATTGTAGTCTTTCAAAATTATGGACGGAGTGGATTTTTCATGGGCATCTCTGTGGGCCCCACAGCTTCAGACCAAAGGAACTTCCAGTGCCAAGGGGCACAAGGAAGTAGCATCCTGAGATTGCATTATTTCCTTGTTCTTTGATCACATACAATGATTGTATGTGAAAGTATCACATCCATTGATTTCTTTCCCACCAGGGTATCACATGTGAGAATGATTACATGCCACAAAATATCATCAGATCCCCCTATCATCCCATCCATACACTTAACTAAGCACATGTTTAATTAAGGGAAATGAAAAGAGTAATAATTATCAAAAGATTATTTCCACGAGTATTCATCAAACTTGGATTTCCATAGATTTCATCTTTAGAGGTCTTGTTTGAACAAGTCAGATTATGAAAATCTAAAGATACTACTGTGAGAAATAAATAGACTGATGCTATGGTGATTTTTTTTTTTAAAACAATTCTATCGTCAAAATATTTCGATATTTTGCAATTTTATCACGAAAAAAAAAAAAACCAATACTAACATAAAAATCTGGAAATTTAACTAATAAACCGATGCTAACATAAAAATCTAGAATTTTAACTAATTTGATAATTTAGAGATGCAACTTGGATTCGTGCCGACCCTCCCAAGTTGAGGTCGGGTTGTCAAGGTCTTCGGGTTGGGTTCAGGTTGAAAAATGCCAAACTGATTTGAATCTAGGTTGGGCTCTGATTGAACAAATTCAGGTCCAGTGAGGTCAGGTTAGGAATTATCCCATGTAATTGGTTTGGGTTGGGCTAGTTCAAGCATAGAGGACCTCAGGTTGGAATTCGGGTCCGGTTGGGTACAGATTGAATCTTTTGAAGTCAGGTTGGGCTTGGTTTTACCCTCAACCCAATGCAACCTACCTTGGCAGCAACCCTGTCACATTATTATATTTAAATTAAAATTAAATTTATATATTTTTAAATTTTTTGCAAGATTTTCCTGAGAAAAAAACTCCGAAATAAAAAAAAATTTAAAAAAAATCTCTAGAAAAACTCTCGAATCTGAGAAATTTATGCGAACAAGATTTGAACTATGGCAGTCTCATGTTCATGAGACAATTATCACCTCGTATCTTATGCCAGAGAATTTCACCATGGAAAAGAGCTATGATTGATTATTGGTATGTGAAATTCATTATTTGCTATGCAGGCTTAGTGAAACGTCCCATCATGCAAAAAAAAAAAAAGCTTTGTTTTTTTCCTCTTTCTTCTTATCAAACAAGCCTCACCCTATTTACATACATACTCATCAGATCAACAGTCTTAAATCCACCAAAAGACAAACAGATCAATATCCTACACAAAAACAAACTTAGCTCAAGTGGTAGACTGAGTGAAAGATACCTCGTTTCAACACTAAGGTCTTGGTATTGATTCCCTAGTGGGGGTGGCTAACAGTGAAGTATGAACTGACCGTGGGTGTACTAACAAGCTAACCGAAAAAAAAAAAACTAAAGATGCACAACCAGATCAACACACAGACCCATGACACCAAACGTTAGTCTTGGACCCAAAAACCCAACTGCAAGAAAAGCTCATGAGGTATTTTGACCATCCAATCGCACATTTGGGATCAAATTCTTCATTTGAGAAAACAATGTATTAAGCGAAACCCGCATTTGGTGGACCATGGAATTGTAATCAACAGACCAGATGACAGTCACTTATACATGTATGCAACTCGAATGTCACATGCAAAAGGCGTATATGGATGGCCAGAATGGATAAAATACATGCATCGATGTGGGGCCCATAGATGTAGTGGATTTCAAAACCCACCAAAAATCCAGCATGAAACCAAATGCAATTTTATCCCACCTAATCCCAATCCTTCCAGTCATTTCCAAATGCCAGTTGGAATTTTCTTAGGACCAAATGCAATTCCATCCCACCTAAACTTGCATACCAAACAGGCCCTTAAGACTTCAAATATCTGAAACTTTCATTGATAATTTCATTAAAGGGCTGTTTGGATGAGAGTAAATGAAGGTAAATGGCTGGAATTGAGAGTAAATGGAGGTAAATGGGATTTGGGGTGTGCTTGGATGGAAGTAAATGCAGGTAAATGAAATGAAATGGGAGAAAATGTGCATGTAAATGAAATCCTCCTAAGAGAGGATTTGGAGTAAATGGGGTGAAATGCATTTTTGAGCTCTCTCTTGAAGATTTGCACGTGGAAACAAAGGTGCAACTATGCACATGTCCGCCATACACGTGTCACACTAATGATACTCCCCAACAATCCAAATATCGACTCCATTGCTAAAATCACATCAAAAGAATGATCCAAACCATCCAAATGATGGCCATCTAAATGGACGGTTCAAAAACATTCGCAAGTCGCTTGTCTGTGATCCTTAAGTTTGTAGCCTTTCCGATGCTTGAAATTTCCTCATTTTTTTTTTTTTTCTAAAGTATATATTTTAATGGGCTTATTACAATCATTCTATTAAATATCATACATGTACACTAAGTTGGGATATTAAAGCTGATTTGGGATTATCACATATAGTCCTATGAATATATTGAAAAATTCAAATGCATTCCAATTCCTCCCATTTACTCCCATCCAAACACGATATTTTGATTTCAAATGCATTTCATTTACTCCCATCCAAACATAACTGTGTAAAGCCATTTACTCCCAATTCATTTACCTCCAAATTCATTTCCCATTTACTTCCATTTACAATCTCCCAAACGAGCTCTAAGAGTAGCTCGTGTCACAAGAGGGTTGGGAAATACATGAAGGCGACGGGTCACAGGTGACCTTGTGATTCCACACCATCACTATCTACACCTTATCCCAACTAATTACCACCGCCTGCACAAATCATGCTCCACCATTCAACTCTATCAAGGACCACATCCTCGGTTAAACCACAAAGTCATCAAATTATCTCCTCATTTGACATATTCAAGATATAAATAAAGGCACCAACCTGAGGAATTATACTACGGTACCCTTGACAGGTTTTTTCATGTGCAGTGTTCGCAGTTCTTCCTTAGGAATAAATTCCCTTCTTCTTCTTCTTTTTTGTTAGCTTGTTAGTACACCCCACTGTCAGTTCACACTTCACTGTTAGCCACCCACACTAGGGATTGATACCTTGTTCTAAGTTAATAAATTCCATTTCTTGTTCCAAGCTAAGGTATCCCACAAATTCCTGGAAGCCAACGACTGCTCTTTTTAGATGCTGTAAAAGACTCCCCATTAGTCCATCATCAGATTTCCTTCAACTAGAGCATCTTTTCCCATTTTACCAGAATGTAACTTGCATATTTCCAATCCTCTTTAGAGAAGCAATTCCTATGAACCACCTGTAGTTTGGGAGAAACAGATACAGATATCCTAGAAAGGGCTGGAAATAAGCATGAGCCTGGCCTGGATTGAAATGAGTGGGCCATCTTTGACGATGAGCGCAAACCGTCCTTGCTATGTGAAATAGACAATTCGTTCTGTGGACTATAAATCAGCTCCCATAACTGCAGTTCTAAAACTGATTGTACCAATACAAAAGTTCGCTGAGTCAACTCGACTCAGATAGAGTTTGAGCCATCGTCGGGAAACTCGACCCTGAGTCCAACTCGATCCTGACTCAGGATGACTTGACACAATGCGTGGTGACTTGAACCGAGTTACTCAGCGAGTCACAGTGTGAAAGTTAATAAAATGTTAGATGGGGAGTGAGTACCCACAACCTCTGCTACAAGAAAGATGAGTCGGGTTGAGTCTTTGAGTAAGCCCAACACTACTGAACATGAAGTCAAGTGAGTTTTCAAACTAATGCCCACAACATGCTTTCTAAGCAATGAAAATAGTCATCTTCACAAACGTGCTATCAGATCTAATCTCAAAAACCCACTGCAAAAAATAAAATAAAATTGCAGTTTGGACTTCTGGGGAAGAAACCATTTGCTACATGCTCATATAGCAGTGTAAACAAAGATGCCAGAAGAAGCTCTCTAGGGCTTGTTTGGGAGCTTGAAAATGGAGGTAAATGAAATCCATTTCACAATTACACTCAAATCAAGGAGTCATTTGGATAGGAGTAGATAGAGTAAGAGGTGCATTTGGATGGGAGTAAATGTAAATGGAATTATGAGTAAATGGGACTGAGCGAAAATCCTAAGGAAGATGAGAGATTTGTGAGTAATAGGTGTGAAATGCCTTTTTTGACTCCCTTGGAGAGTCGTAAGAGTAAACCAAGGAGTCGTTATGCTCCTAATCGGCCATACACATGACACACTGATGATACTCCAAAACAATCCAATTATCAACTGCATCACTAAAATCACACCAATAAAATGATCCAAACCGTCCAAACATTGTTCATCTAAATGGTCAAGTTAAAAAATGTTGGCAAGTCCATTGTTTGTGATCCTAACGTTTTTTGCCCACCCGACGCTCGAAATTTACTCTCTTTTTTTTTTTTGTCAAAGTATATATTTAAATGAGCTTGTTACAATCATTTTGTCAAATATCACATATATATGCTAATTTGAGATATTAAAGCTAATTTAGTTAATCAAATTCAAGTTCAAATGAATATATTGAAAATTTCCATTGCATTCTACTTACACGCAAATACAAGTATCCAAATAGAATATTTAGATTCCAGTGCATTTCATTTGCAGGCTACTAAAAATAACTAAGGATTCCATTTACACTTAAGTTGTGTTTCACAGCCTGTAAATGAAATGCATTAGAATCCGAATATTATGTTTGGATGAGAATAAATGAGAGGAATTCGAATGCATTGGAATCCTTTAATACATTCACAAGAACATATGTGATATCCCAAATCAACTTTAATATCCCAAATTAGTATGCAAATATGTGATATTTGACAAAAAAATTGTAACAAGTCTATTTAAATATATACTTTGGCCAAAAATGAGGAAATTTCGTGCCTCAGGTGGGCCATTAACGTAAGGATCGCAAACAAGCAACTCGCCAAAGTTTTTCAACCGTCCATTTAGATCGCCAACATTTGGACAGTTTTGATAATTCTATTGGCGTGATTTAAGTGATACAACCAATAATTGAATTGCTTCGGAATATCATCAATGTGCCATGTGTACGGAGCAAAAAAGGTATTTCACACCAATTACTCTTAAATCTCTTCTCTTTCTTAGAATTTCAAATCAGCCTCATTTACTCCCAATTCCATTTACTAACATTTACACTCATCTGAACGCACCTCTTATCCCATTTACTCCCAATTCCTTCCATTCACTCCCATCCAAACAAGCCCGCTGAGAAATTCTTTTACAAATGGCAAAAAGAAGTAAAGAACCCCGACCATTGATGTGGACTTTTCTACCAATGCGACAAGTCATTTTGTGGAAATGCAACATCTAATCTAATTCATGGAAATGTCCACCTTTTTTTTTTTCAGAAGAACTAAACATGAACAGTTGATAGCTCCAATAAAATATTGCAGTTTTTTTAAAGGAGATTATTTTGGCAATGCCAACAACAAACTCCCACGATATGCTCTCTAAGGATGGTAACCACTCTTATAATGTTCGTTTGTGGGAAAAGAAAGGAAAATGAAGCACTTTTCTCATGACAAGACGTTTCACTATGTTTGGATAGTAAAGAAAATAGTAGATTCCATATGACATTCTTTATACTTTTCCAGGGTCAAATTCACTAGCACAAGATACAAAGTAAGCATTGTCTTATAAATACGATATTTTCGCTTGCAATCCAATCAATAATCCTAAAAATTTATCAATGATCATCTTATGAAAATTATCAAAATTATTATCTTTTCTTTTCTTTTCCTACCACCTAAACAGGTGATAAAGTGGGGGGAAAAAAAAGTAACTACAGAAATGAAATCGATGTCCTCAACTAAGATAGTTTCCCTCATTTGTGAAAGACAGGAGGATTAAGGAAATTGATTTCCTTTTCCTTAGATTTCCTCTATAAAGGGCCATTTCTTTTCCAATCTCAGGCCTAAAGAAAAGAAAATCTTTTAGAAAGTTTTCCTCAAATGTGAGAGTGAGAAGAAAATTATTACATTTCCCACTAAGGCCTATTTGGATAATGGGAAGAGAAAAAAAGAAAATGTAATAATTACCCAATGATGATTTCCATGAGCATCATTCAAAAATGGATCCATGGAATTCATTTTTAGGGGTTTCGTATGGATATAAAGTGAAAATCTCATTCTTGTGAGACAATGCTCACCTAATATCTTATGCTAAGGAAATTAACTTGCAAGTAGTATTATAATTGTTGTTGGGAATCCACTACTATTTTTCGTATCCAAATATAATGAAACGTCCCATCATAGTGAAAAGTGATTCATTTTCCTTTCCTTTCATTTCCTTTGTTTTGGTGTTATTCGAATAAGCCCTTAGGCACTGTTTGGATTGGTGGTGTGGAAAAGGAAATCAATTTCCTCAAATGTGATAGTTTCAATTGTTTGCAAATGACAAGAGGAGCAAGGAAATTAGTTTTCCTTTCCACATTTTTTCTCAGAAAATGGGCATTTCCTTTTCCACTCTAAAACCTAAGAAATGGAGATTTCCACTCTTTTTGAGAAATAATTGTCACTTTTTTACCCTCGACCATCCACATTTCCACTAAAATCAAGTAAGCTAAAATAAACAGGTTATTTAAGGATTCTTTTTCACAATTTTCCTTTCTCATAGTTTTCCTCAAATGTGATGTTTTCATTTCCTCATCTACCTTTTGGTTTCCATCAATCCAAGTAGACCCATAGAGAAATCAGATAGAAATTAGAGGACTCCAACCATGACTTGTATCTACACCCCATTTTTCCATTACCAATACCAAAGTCCCATCATGTAAAACATCATCCGACCTTGACTTGTATCTACGCCCCATTTTTCCATAACAAAACTGTAATCTAAACATAGTTTTTTCTCAGGTGTGATGTTTTCCTTTCCTCATCAACCTTTTGGTTTCCATCAATTCAAATAGTAGCCCCTTTAAGAAATCGGCTAGAAATTAGAGGACACCAATCACTCATTACCAATACTAAAGTCCCATCATGTAAAACGTCATCAAACTTTGACTTGCATTTATGCCCATTTTTCCATCACAAAACCTTTATCTAACCATTGGCCAAATGGCTAGGTTTCAAAATACCTTAGAAACGAGGTGAGCAATTTTTTTAGGTGGTTAGTTTCAAGTAGTAATACTTGAAAGTCGCAATGAGTGAAATATGAGTCTTTTGGATAGCAGAAGCACAAAAATAATGCCACCATGTTGGTACTTTTTGCGATACCCAAAACTCTCAGTTCACAAAGACGACAACCAACCGATTGACTCACAAAAGCTCAATTTTGAACTATGATCATATTGTGCTTTCTAAGAAATGAAAATAATCATTGCCCCCATTAGCATAATGAAACCAATGACACCCAATTGAAAAGAGTCTCTTCATAGACATGTGTTGTCGGATTTGATCTCATAAACCCACTACAATAATTAATTTAAACTTGCTCCATGGAAGAAATTATTTGCTAACATGCTCGTGCAATAGCCTAAACATAGATTACAAAACAATCTCTCTTATGGCCCATTTGGGAGCTTGGATTTGGAATGCATTGGAATCCAAATCACAATTACCTTGGAATCAAGGTGATTCTGAATTCTCACTTGTGCCTGTGCTTGGTTGAAATGCACTAGAATCCAAATCTTCTATTTTGGAGCTTGTATTTGGAAAGCATAGTAGATTCACAGGACCTAGATTTGATTAACTAAATCAGCTTTTATATCCCAAATTTTTGTGTTTCTGTGTGATATTTGATAGAATGATTGTAAATAGACCATTGAAATATATACTTCGGTAAAAAAATGAGAAAATTTTGAGCCTTGGGTGGGCCACAAATGTAAGGATCACAAACAAGCGACGAGCCGATGTTTTCTAATCGTCCATTTAGATCTCTAGCGTTTGGATGGTTTGGATCATTCTATTGATGTGATTTTAGTGTTGCAGTCGATATTTGGATTGTTTTGGAGGTATTGTCAACATGCCGCATAAACGATAGATTAGTAGCTTAGTGACATGTTTGTCACACATGAGACTCTTCTCCTTTAAAAAGGAGCAAAAAAAAAGCATTTCATTTGGATTACACCAGAATCTCATCATTTTACTGAGATTTCAAAACGCACCAAAATGAGGTATTTGAAATACCTCTAATTCCATTTGCTGTCAAATCCAAGGTTACCAAATGCAAAAAGTAGCTACTTGGATTTGAAATACACTCATTTACCACCAAATCCAAGGTGTCAAACGACCCCTTAAAGAAAATCTTCTACAGATGACAAAAGGATCCCCAACCATTGATGGAGACTCTTCTACCAATGTGACGAGTCGCATCCTGGAAAGGTGGCACCTAATCTAAGTCATGAAAATGTCCACCTTTTCTCTTAAAGTACTTAACATCAATATTAACCATAGCAATAGCAGCTCCAACAAGATACTGGTACGTTTTATTTTTGATTTTTTTTTTTTAAAGATCCAAATGAAGTATTGTTGTTCATTCCAACTTCTCCAAATGACAAGACTGCAAAATACTGCAGTTCATTTCAGCTTATAAAATAAGCATACTATTTTGGCATTGTCAACATCGTTCTCCCACCATATAATATCTAAACAATGAAGGTAAACAACTCTTATAATGTTTGAATTACAAGAAAAGAACATAAAAGAAAGGAAAATGAAGCACTTTTCCCATGATGGAATGTTTCACTATACTCAAATTGCAAAGAAAATAGTGGTTCCACATAACAACACCCTTACCCTTTTACATGGTCAAATTCACTAGTATAGGATACGAGGTGATTGTTGTCTCATAAATATGAGATTTCCATTTGCTATCCAAACAAGAAACATAGAAATGGAATCCATGGAAATCTATGTTTGAATAGTGCTCATGGAAATCATTATTGGAGAAATTACCTTTTCTTATCTTTACCCACTTCCCAATCAGACAATGAAGATTTACCTTAGGAGTTGTTTGAATTGGTGGAAATAAAATAAATAAATAAACTACGAAAATGAAATTGATTTCCTCATACGTGAAAGTTTTCATTGTTTGCAAAAAATACGAGGATTGAGGAAATTGATTTCCTTTCCCTTAAATTTCCTTTATAAAGGGTCATTTCCTTTTCCCTCTCAAACCTAAAGAAGAACATTTTTTCTCCAAAATTTTCCTCAAATGTAACAATTTCCTTTCCTCATCTACTTTTCTGTTTCACCTTAGGGCCTATTTTGATAGTGGGAAAAGAAAAGAAAAGAAAAGAAAAGAAAAAAAAAAAAAAAAGGAAAGGAAGACAATTGTAGCGATCATCCAATGATGATTGTTTCAGATTTCCATGAGCACTGCTAAAACATGGATTCCTGTGAATTCTATTTTTTGGGGTCTTGTTTGAATAGCAAGTAAAATCTCATATCTGTGAGACAATCATCGCCTTGTATCTTGTGCATGAGAATTTGATTATGATGTTTGGGTAATGATTGCTTTTGAAATCCAATCTCTCTTTTGTTACCCAAACATAATTAAATGTACAATAATCGGAAAAGCCATTCATTTTCTTTTCTTTTCTTTTCACGCTAAGGCCTATTTGGATAGTGGGAAGAGAAGAAAATATAAAAATTACTCAACAATGATTTCAATGAGCACTATTCAAACGTGTATTTCCATAGATTTCATTTTTAGGCTCTTATTTGAATATCAATTGGAAATCTCATTTTTGTGAGACACTATTCACATTGTACCTTGTGCTAGGGAAATTGACTTTGGAGAAACATAACGACTGCTTTGTTGAATCCACTACTATTTTTTATATCCAAATATAGTAAAACATCCCATCATGGGAAAAACGCTTCCTCTTCCTTCCTTTTCCTTTATTTTAGTGCTATCCAAATAGACCCAAAGGCGTTGTTTAGATTGGTGCAAAACATGATTCAATCATGAAAAAGAAAATCGATTACAACATAATAGATGACAGTTTCGCTAGCTTGCAAAAGACACGAGGACTAAGGAAATCGATTTTCCATTCCACAATTTTCCTCAGAAAATGGTCATTTCCTTTTCTTTTACTTTTTTTTAGAGGCAAGAAAATGTACATGGCGAAACTTGAAACCTAGACCTATGCTTGGTCTATTCTACCCTCACACTACCACTTGTTCATTTATGCTCTTATGTCATGTCCATCCTTTTTTAAAGACAACTCTCACTTTTTGACCATTGAAGTCATGTAATTTAAAACAACCAAGTTATTTAAGGATTCCTTTCTACGGATTCCCTTTCCCATAGTTTTCCACATATGTCATATTTTCCTTTCCTCATCTACCACCTAGTTTCCACCAATCCAAATAGACCCTTAGAGAAATCGGCTAGATATGAGAGGATTTCGATCATTCGTTACCTGCATCAAAGTGCCATCACGCAAAGCATCTTCAAATCTTGACTTGTAACCATGCCCCCATTTTTCCATTAGCAAAACATTAATCTAACCAATGACTAAATGGTTAGGTTTGGAAGTACCTCATAAATGATTTTTAAACTATGCCCACAACATGCTCTCTAAGCAATGCAAGTAATTATCTTGCCAATTAGCTTAATGAAATGTGTGACATATGATTCTCTTCATAGACACGCAGTATTGGATCTAATATCAGAAACCCACTACAATAAAATCTTGCAATTGAGACTTGCTCCATGAACGAAACTATTTGCTAACATGCTCGTGTAGTGGCATAAACAGAGGCTATGGCAGAAGCTCTCTTAGAGAAGATCTTCTACAACTGCAAAAAGATCCCCAACCATTGATGGGGACTCTTCTACTAATGCAACGAGTTGCATCGTGGAAACACAACATCTAATCTAAGTGATGGAAATGTCCACCGTTGCTCTAGAACTTTAGAGCCTGTTTGATTTTCCAAATCCATCGTAAATACCTTATAAATGGGTAATGATTATTTCCTTGAGTAATTACCGCATGGTTCATGCTTGATTTGTTGGGCTTACTTTTTGAACATGGAAACCGAGGAGGTGACAAATATGTGGGGCCCACCGTGATGTATGTGGCTTATCCACACCGTCCATCCATTATGCGAGTTGAATTTAGGGCATGAGCCAAAAAGTGAGGCAGATCCAAAGCTCAAGTGGACCACACCACAGGAAAAAGGGAATCGAACACCTACCATTAAAAACTTCTTGGGGCCACTGTTTCCTTTAGTGTGGGCCACTTGAGGGTTGGATCTGCCTCATTTTTCGGCTCATGCCTCAAAATATTCTGGTAAAATGGATGGACAACGCGGATGTCATATATATATATATATATATATATATATATATAGAGAGAGAGAGAGAGAGAGAGAGAGAGAGAAACGCTCAGCTGCGCACTGGTTCGCACGTAATTACGTGCGAACCTTGCTATCAACCGTTGGATAAGGCAGATGGTTTGGATGAAGGCGCTCTTATGCGCGAGTTTGAAAGAGCGAGTTTCCATCTCTAGCATGCCTCCTCCCTATTCTCTAACTCTCCGAAGGATGCGGAGGAAACCTTTCACATGAAGTTCTTCCGCTGGGATGCTAGGTGGGTCCCATCAAGATGTTAGTGATAAATCCATGCCGTCCATACATTTTTAAAAATAATTTTATGGTATGAACCCAAAAATGAGGTAGATCAAAATCTCAAGTGGGCCACACAGTGTTGATTGAATTCTCACCATTAAAAACTTCCCGGGGCTACCAAAATTTTGGATCAAGCTGATATTTGTTTTTTGACATCATCCAAGCCCATATGACCTAATCTACAGGTTGGATGTCAAATAAACATCATGGTGGGCCCTAAACAAATTTTAACGGTGAGAATCATTATCACCGCTGCTTCCTATGGTGTGGTCCACTTGAGATTTGGATCTGCCTCAGTTTTGGGATAATGCCTTGAAATGATAAGGAAAAATGGATGGACAGTGTGGATAAAACCCATGCATCACATGACCACTCAAAGCTCCTGCCCATCATAATGTTTTGAGCACGAAACATTATGATGGGCCCGAATAGTTTTGAGCACGGAAGCAGATAGCAACGGAAGAAAGCTTTTTGCAGGAAGTTCCTGCACTGGAAACCTATGTGGGGCTCACTGTCATGTTTGTGAGAAATCCAATCTGTCTATCCGTTTTGTGAGATCATTTTAGGACATGGGGCCAAAAATGAACAGGATCCAGTACTCAAGTGGGCCAAAAACGTAAGGATCAAACATACACAGTTGAAATATTCGTGGCACCACAGGAGCTTTGAATCCGGCTAATATTTGTGTTTTCAGTTCATCTAAGTAGGAACGACATTACGAATGGTATGGATGGCATGTAAACATCACTGTGGACCCCAGGGAGAAGGTTCAACAGTAGAAATGTTCCTACCTACCTTTTCCTTTAGTGCAGCCCACTTAAGTTTTTTATCCTGCTCATTTTGGTATTAAGTCTTAAAATGAGCTCAAAAAGCGGATGGATAGGGTAGATTTCTCAAAAACATCACGTTGGGCCCCACCCAGATTTCCAGTGCGGGAACTTCCTACTTCGAGGAAATCTCGTCCTTCTAGCGGACGCCGATTATATACTGACAGGTTGAGTAGCCAAACCTGCTATTGAGTGACATCACCAAAATTTGTGGTGCTCACCATAATGTATGTGTTGTATCTACACCGTCCATCCATTTTTAGAGATTACAAGTCTTTAACGGCCGTTACGCCCATAATGGGCTCGTAACGGCCGTTACAGTTGCAAAATCGAGCATCGGCCGATAAGACCCCGTATCGCGTAACGGTTCCCACCGTTACCGTTACGTATTGGCCGTTACGGCCGATACGTTACCGATTTGGGACACCTTGATCTACACCATCCATCCACTTGGAGAGATCATTTTAGGTCATAACCCAAAGAATGAGCCACATACAAAGCTTTAGTCAACCCACCACAGAAAATAGTGGGGAGACTTGCTGACGTCAATACACCAGCTATATAGCAGGTGTGCGGTACACCAGCCAATCTACTTCCCCTTTCATTGTGGTGACTTCGGAAGCAAATTAGCTACAGACAAGTTGATAGCCAAACTCGCTACTGAAGTGACGTCACTAGGTTACGTGGGCCCCACTATGGTGCATATTTTGTTTCTACACCATCTATCCACTTGGAGAGATCATTTTAGGTCATGACTCAAAGAATGAGCCACATACAAAGCTTTAGTGGACCCACCACAGAAAACAGTGGGGAGAGTGACGCCCACCATTAAAAACTTCCAAGGGCCACAAAAGTTTTCGATCAAGCTGATATTTATGTTTTCCCTTCTTTCATGGCTGCGTTAACTTATGAGTAGTTTTGATCTCAAATAAACATAATGGTGAACCTTAGGAAGTTTCCAACGGTGGGCGTCACGCTCCCCACTGTTTTATGTGGTGAGGTCCATTACAACTTTGGATGTGCTGCATTCTTTGCTTTGTGCCCTAAAATAATCTCTCCAAATGGATGGACGGTATGGATGTAACACATACATTATGATGGATCCCACAGAACTTGATGACGTCAGTTCAATATCCAGTCACGCTGCTCAACCTATTAGTAGCTAATCCACGTCCGATAACTTCTCGCGAATTCGGTGTGAATCGCGTCCTACCGCTGCCCGTCTCCAACTATGAATGGGCAGGAGCTTTGACTGGTCATGTGATGTATGGGTTTTCTCCACACCGTCCATCCATTTTTCCTTATCATTTCAGGGCATTATCCCAAAACTGAGGCAGATCCAAATCTCAAGTGGACCACACCACAGGAAGCAGCGGTGATAATGATTCTTGTCGTTAAAATTTTTTTAGGGCCCACCATGATGTTTATTTGACATACAACCTGTAGATTAGGTCATATGGACCTAAATGATCGCAAAAAACAAATATCAGCTTGATCCAAAATTTTGATAGCCTCGAGAAGTTTTTAATGGTGAGAGTTCAATCAACATTGTGTGGCCCACTTGAGATTTTGATCTACCTCATTTTTGAGTTCATACCATAAAATTATTTTTAAAAATGTATGAACAGCGTGGATTTATCACTAACATCTTGGTGAGACCCACCTTGCATCCCAGCGGAAGAACTTCATATGAAAGGCTTCCCCCGCATCCTTCAGAGAGTTGGAGAATAGGGAGAAGAGGCGTGTTAGATACGGAAACTTGTTCTTTCCAACTCGCGCATAAGAGCGCCTTCATCCAGACCGATTAGAGCGTCTCTCTCTCTCTCTCTCTCTCTCTCTCTCTCTCTCTCTCTCTCACACACACACACACACATTTAAACCAGCCCCTTTGGACCCGTTTTCGAAGTACAAATATCAGCATATTTTCAAACAAAGTAAAAGTGTAATAATTACCTATTTACCAGGTATTTACCTAGGATTTAGAAAATCAAACAGGCCCTTAATAGTAATTGCAGCGATACTAGCTCCAATAAAATAACATAGGGCTTTTTCTTAAAAGATTGTGATGAAATTATGCAATTAATTCCAACTTCTCAAATGAGGAGACTATAAAATACTCCACTTCACTCCAACTTCTTAAATAAGGGGCTATTTTGGCAATGTCAACAACAAACTCCCACAATGTGCTCTTTAAACAAGGACATTAACTAACTACAATGTTTGGATTGTTGGGAAATAATTGAAAATTGGAAATGAAGCACTTTTCCCATGATGGGATGTTTCGATACGTTTGGATAGCAAAGAAAATAGTGGTTTCCACATAGCAATCATTACAACTTTTTATATTCAAATTCTATGGCACAAGATACGAGGTGACCATTGTCTCACTAATATGGGATTCTCACTTGCTATCCAAGCAAGAACCCTAAAAATGGAATCAATTGAAATCCATTTTTGAATAGGTCACGAAAATCAATAGTGGATAATTAATACATTTTCTTTTGTTTTCTTTTCTTTTCTTTTTCCACTATCCAAACAATCAATGAGGAAGGCTTGTTTGGATTCATTCAAATGCAAATACATGAGAACAACATTTCTATTATTTTTTTGTAAATTTCTTGGAACGTCATTTCCACCTTCCCATTTCCTTAAACATGTCCATTTTTCATTTCCTTTCCCATACTTGAGAAACGCCATTTCCAAGAAACGACCTCTCTTTTTACAGTGTGCCCCCCATGTAATCACAAGTGTCACTGCATGTGCCATCACCTGCCTTCTATGTGCCCCACATGTACCATCATGCATCTTCAAGTGCCCCACATGTGCAACCATCCATCTTCAAATGTCATACACATGCAACATGTGTCACCACCCATCTTTTGGTGCCCCATGTGTCAATGTGCCACACACCACAATGTGCCACATGCAACATGTACCGCCCTCATCTTCAAATATGCCACATGATTTCCATACATCTTTAAGCACTTCAAATGCACCAATGCCAACGTGTACAACATGTAACACCAACCACCTTCAATTGCCCACGTGTCATTGTGCCACACACCCAAATGTGTCACCTCATCTTCAAACAGCCTACATCTATCAATGTATCATGTGCTATTGTGCCACATGCCACATGCTGCCATACATCTTTAAGCTCTCCACATGCACCTCACATGCCAACATGCCACGTGCAGCTTGTGCTGCCATCCATCTTTTTTTACACACACACCACAATGGGTTCTTGAACCCATGACCTCTGTGTTAAAACTCTTGTGAGTCTACCACTAAGTCGTGGAGGGCCCCATAGACAGCATCTGAAGGCCCCGTAGGCAGGGCCAAGTTGATTGGAGGGCCCCTTTTTTTTTTTTTTTTTTTTTTTATAGGGCCTTTTCTTCTTCCTTTCGAACTTTCCTTTGTAGGACCCACCACTATCCTCTACCTAACTTCCTTTAATGACTACGATCATCAATGTCAAGTTCTCTAGTGTATGACCCTCTTATTCGCTTCAGGACGAAAAAATGATAGTTTCATACACTACGGCGACCACACTTCCTAAAGTTAAAGGCCACTATTTAGGCAAATATAATAATTTTTAAAAATGTTTTATAAGATATCATCCGGTTTGGTCGTAGGTAGAAGAGAATGTTGTATGGATACATTTTATTTTTTTTGGTAGGGAGAAAGGATGTTTGTAGGGGATTAAGGTTATAAGGGACGGTCGGGGTTGTCATGTTAAAGACAATTAAGGAGATAGAAGGCAGTTTTCGAAACGTTGACTTGATTGAACACTTGTTGAACAACCTCGACCATTAACACATGATAACCTCAAGCCTTTAACACATGACAACCTCGACCCTTAACACATGATAACCTCCACCCTGACGACATCGACCCGATTGTGACCCATTTGCTTGCATCTTAAACATCCAACTGTTGGCATATCTTCTCTTTGAGATGTAATTCTAATATTCTTCGGTCTTCCAACAGATTTTCTTTACATGGGGTGGGATTTTTTTTACACATCGCTCTAATTTCGTCTAGTTTGTACCTATTAAACTCCTCTAAATTATTGACCAACTCTATATACTAATCTACACAATCATTCTTACTAGGAGATCCTACTATCAACATCTCTAAGCACATCAATAGTGCCAGCTTCACTATATCCGCATGTCTAGTTGTCCCACCGAATGATCGAAAAGCCGCTTTCAAATGGTCCGTCCTCACACACGCTTGTCGCAAATCTCTCCCTAATTTCCCTTCCTTTTCCACCCACTTCAGACTTCTCCGAGATATAGGATCCACACTTCAGGACCATAATCAAGCAAAAGTCCATCTCCGTGAATGTCATAATGGTGTCCTGCATATCAAAAGTCAAGTCACCAATATGCCTTTGCATAGGACAGTAGAGTACTTGACTGTGGGCTCACCATGGTAAGACTATGAAATCCAACACAAATCCGAAGCATGAGTTCCTAAACATCTCTCTCCGAGTAGGACACTTATCAAAATCATCCTTCAGCACCTTTATAAACTGAGCGGAGCATTTGGATAGCATTATCGCATTCTCATGATCCAAATAGTACTTCTAGGCATTTCCAGGGCTGCAATGCATTGCACATAAAGTATTAATATCTAAAATAAAAAACTAATAGCAAAGAAAACATAAAAGTAATTAAAACACTAGGGTCAGGGTCATCATGTGGTAAGGGTCGGGGTCGTCATGTGTTAAGGGTTAGGATCGTCATGTATCGAGAGTCAAGGTTATCATGTGTTAAGGGCTAAGGTTGTTCTACAAGTGTCCAACCAAGCTAATACATCAAAAACCACATTTTACCTCTATTATACTTAATTATTTTCAACATGACAACCCCAACCATCTCTTGTATCATCAATCCCTTCTCCGCACAACAACAACAACAAAATATATTCGTACAGCATTCCCTTCTGCCTTAACAGTGGCCTCCATCTTTAGAAAGTGTGGTCGTTGGAGTGTACAAAACTGTCGTTTTTCATGCTGAAGCGAACAAGCGGGTCGTACGCCGGAAAAAGAAGTTGATCGGAGTGTGGTGGTGGGTCCCACGAAGGAAGGTTCAAAAAGAAGAAGAAAAGGCTTTGTAAATCTGGAAAAAAAAAAAAACAAAAACAAAATGTTCGTCCCGACTTGGCCCTACCTATGGGGTCTTCAGACACTTTGTGGGGCCCACTGTGGGGTATGTGTCGAATCCACTCCATCCATTGGATTCGGTCTATAATCTAAGGGCATGGGCCCAGGAATGAGGCACATCAACAGATAAGGTGAACCACGACACAAGGAAAGAGTTGGGGTTGAACGGCCACCGTTAACGGTTGGTGTGGACCATAGAAAGAAATTAGTATTTTTCTGCTGAAATTGTGGGCCACAGAGAATCAACGAATTGGATCACCCTTCTAATGGGCCTAATCAGCACATGATGGACCACGTCATGCATCGGAATTGGGGTCTATCATCTCCCGCACTCAACCGTCATGTGAGTGCAAGGTTCAATGTAAGGGCATTTTTGTTCTTCGAAATTTCAAAAAGTTGTCAGAAGGCTAAAAAAAGAAATGAAAATGGAGGCTAAACACATGCAATTGTCATACCTTGGGGCCATTTTGGTAAAAATCCCTTTTAATCCATGAATGCACCACCTAACCAAGTTTTGCAAGCCACTAAAAAACGGCTCTAGTTCTCTCCTAGCAGTGCAGCAAGTTGTCATAGAAAGGAATAAAGCAATAGGATATTCAAACATAATTCAGAAGCATGAGTCAGGTGCTAGAAGTGCATGGTAGCATCATCTTCTGGACCTTAGCGGACAAGGAATTTGCAGGGTCTCCCATGATAATGTTAGAATACGATGTTAGGAGTTCGTTGAGGATGTTAGGAATTACTGCAAACCACACGATTTATGCTCCACTGCCTAGTGGCATGTGGAATCTCAATTACAATGGTTGTTCCAGTGAACATTGGGAGCCAGGATTGGGAGTATCATTAGGGATGATTGGGGGGTACAGCCAGTTTGATGGGGACATCACGCGCACACGTGAACGCACGCTGCACCTACGCATGTATGGAAGGAGAGTGAGGGCCCCACCGTCGATCTGGCTCGATGACGACGTCCAAGGAGGGCCTCTTAGTTAGAAGACGGAGTTTTGGTTCATTAGAGTGGGTCCAATAGTCAAGTAAAGCCCATCATGGGATCTCATAATCGGGGCCCGCTAGTCGGATTAAATTCGTATTTTAGGTTTTGCTTATGTTATTTAGAACATCATGAATGCTATAGATTTCTTTGATTAGTTTTTATTTTGGTTTACTTCATCGCCAAGTAATAATTTGTGCACATGGCACGAGTTTTGGAGTATGGAGTTTTCTTATAAATAGGCACCCCTTGTAGTTTTTTTTATTCATTGAAGATTAATAAAAATTCATGCGTTTTCCTACTCCTCTAAGTTCTCGAGTTGTGAAAATCCAATTGGGTGCGAAGCCCTCCCTTCATCGAAGGGTTAACTACCGTAGTGCGAAGCCACATCTATCCCGATTCGCTCTTATCTTCTACCATCCCTTCTTCTCATCTCACACCATCATCTATACTTCGAATCAATTATCTATTGCAGCAATTCTTCTCCCCACAGTAGAATTTCAGAATCTGGACCTGCAGGAGGGTGGAACTTCGGCGGAGCCCCACGCACAAACCGCATCTCGGATGGAGCTGAAAATCAAGGGTTTTGGAGTCCTCCCCTGGCCGACCAGACCCTAGAAGTCGGTATAGGGAATCGGGGCCCGCTCACACGTGCGGCCAGGCTCCTGCGCACGTGCGCCAAGCCCAGCCCGCTGTCCGCACGCTCGGACTATCACAGGTTCAGGTTTTCCAGTTTATTTCACCCACTCATACATATTTTTTTTTTCATAACCCTAATCCTAAATTGCATTATTCTTAATTTGATCGCCCATTTTCTTACCCTAGGGTTCCATAAATTGAAATTGGTGAATCCCTTGGATTAGGGATTGATTGTTGTGCATGCGTGGATGAATTTACCTCCCTTTGAGTATCATTTGGTCCATAATTTTTATTGATCCAGCCCTAACATGTGTAGGCCTGGACCCACATAGATTATCTTGATTGAATATTTGAACTTTGTGTGGGATATGGAATTTGTGTAATTGTTTATAAACTAAAGTGATCTTAAGTCTGAAAATCTTGCACATCATATTTGAATTTCATGTCCTGCATCACAGTTGGAAACATTGACCCAAGGAGGCAAATGTGAGGGTTTTACTGGCCAAAATGGAGAAACTTATTCAGCTACATGTGCCTACAACAATTATAGAGGGTGAATCCTCTAATCTGATAAAACAGGCTTCATCCATAGGTGGCTATCCTTGGAGATCGGCAAGATGGGGGGAAGAAAATGAGGGGAAATGAGGGAGGTTATCTTGTTTCCTTCATTCATTCAAGTAGCTAACAGACAAGCGAGGCTTGGAACCCAACTCCAAATCCAATCAGTGTTGACTGGGGAATTCTCCCTCTGTTGTAATTCCACTTCCTGTTTGACCCCCTAAAAACCAAAACAAGGAAAATAAAGAAAAGAGTTTTAATATATTAAAAAAGGCACTCAAACTAGGAGTAGCGAGTGGCTCATCACATACTCAGTCCTTGAGTCAAGAGCGTTACCTATCATCCTATTCACCCCTCCAATAAGCCAATGGGATGCAGGCCCAAAGAAAGTTTTCTTAGTTTTACCTACTTGGGTGGATGTGTTTGTGTGTGTGTGTGTGTGACTACTTCATTACAGAAAAACAAAGTATGAATTTACATCCAGAGATTGTGCAATACAACAATAATGACAAATAACCCCATCTTTCCCTTAATAGTCGAAGAATCCACAAGAAACTGCATTTGACATTCATAATGATGCACATCTGTATCAAGATGGCACATGACACTAGTCTTGATCAAACATAGAAAATGGCATAGGTGGGTACATTGGTAGAGAATTTAAGAAGTTCTCTACAAATGGTATCATTAAATAAGTCCAACAGGCAACAAACATATCATATTTACTACAAGAACAGACGTACCAATAATTTAAGATTGTCTGCAGCATGTGCTTCTTTCTTTCATGGAACTTGACCTGTCCAAGGATGAAGTTTATTACCAAACACTCTTTTAAGTTCAAAGAAATCAAATAAGATTGCATGAGAACATTGACAAGGAAATTCAAATGAGAGGGAGCAGCAAAATTATAGTATTTGACATTGAAGATCTCAATAAGCCAACAGTTTAGTGGAACTGAAACATAACTAGCAAGGAAAAATAGGCCGATGCGAATGAAAGTGTTCATCTCTACCATTTCAAGTGTTTCAATCAAGATTCCAAAGAAGTCATGTGTTAAGCAGCATCAAATGTTGGTGTGTGCTGTTGTCTGGATGCTCAACAGAACTGAATTGGTATCATCCACCAAAGGCCCATTTGGTCGCACTTCCTGAAAGGGGGTTTCTGGAAAAGGAGGCTTCAAGCCTGCTTTTTCGATCAACTTGGCAAAAACCAATCAGATTGGTTTTTATCGAGTCAGTGTTTGGTGCCTATTTTGTCGAGCAGGAGATGACAAAGGTGTTTGCAAATTGCATCCAAAAGCACAAGATCAGCTGCCATTTGGATCAAAATGGTGTTTAGGCCTCAAACGCCCTTTCGGAGGTGCACCCAAACAGGCTGACCAAACCAGGAATTCCTGTGTTGCACCATTTCAATTCATAGCAATGACCAAACCCCTAATTGTGATTCCATGTGTTACAAGTTTGGTGCGGAAAAGTTCATAGTTTCAATTTGGGGGCAGGTCCTTCATTACGAATCGAGCGGGGTAACCACCACACTTGTCCTTTCCAATTTATTGACCGCGACTTAATTCAACTGAGCATTCGATGGAGCCTATTGTCCTAAAGAAAGGATGCAAATGAAAGGAGGAATCAACTTGTTCACTGTCTCCATACGATTAAACATGTCTGCTAACCAACAAGATAACATCTCTTCTTCGGTAATCCAACAACTTGTAAGTGACTGAAAATTAATAGATAGTAATGATTCTATATATTGTATCCAGTTCCCAGAGTTTCAACATAGCACACCGGATGTTATGCAGCATTTAGAAGGTAGACCCATTCCACCCGAAGTCGGAGCCCTGCAAAATGTATAGCGCCAGAGCATTAGCACCTCAAATGCCAGCACCAAACTGTAATAAACAGAAACTAACAAGGCTTTCAAAATTCACACAGTGACACACGTATAGAACACCCAAGCTGTCCATCAGGTGCCATTCCACCATCAAGTCGACCACATGGTCGGAAATAGACAAGCAGCTATTTTTAGATGACCGTTTATCTCATACAATGTGGCCCACCAGAGGAGTAGATCTAACTGGCCTGATTCTTAGTCCAGGGATTTACAGCCTACACAGTTGGGCCCACCTGATGGATGGCTGGGATCTAACTCATCCAGCATTGGCACATGTGACAATGTTACGGGCTGGGCCATGTGTGTGGAATTAGCCAGCCTCAAAACTAAACCAGGTGTGAAATCAAACAATCAAATCATTGAAGGGGAATGAAAATGACAATTTCACATGATTATCAGCAGTCAAGGATTATTTACATTATCTATTGCTGATGCAAAGCATGCAAACACTGTGCATATTCTTGGCTCTGATGGGCCTAACAAACAAGAGAAATGAAATGAGAAAAAAATGGATGAGTGGCGATAATCCATCGCCGGGTCTGCAGGAGGTTGAGATGGCTTGCCTTTGTGTCGTAGAACTTGAGAAAGAAGCGTGACTTGGGAACGGACAACTTGGTCTCGAGGATCGTAGAAATCGCAGCACTCAGTTTCTTGTTCGCATCCGGATTCAGGCCTCCGATGGAGACCAGCTCACCATAAGCTGTGGGTTGCTCAGTCCCCCCGAATGACATGGGAACCGATCCCTTCAGCACGATCATCACATACTGCGAATAATGAATACAAACTAGTTAGTGTTTTTGGCTCGTTGGTGTGCCCAGCCAAACTACTCATCATATTTTAGACAAGCGATGAAAAAGAAAACAAAGATTATACTTGAAAATATAATAAATTGCTTTCAAAAATATGTTGAATCCACACATACAGGGAACTAATTAAAAATCAAAGCAATCCTCCTGCCTAACTATTTTGAATATTTGACGCAGGATGGACGGGAAAAAGGAAGAGGAGAATAATGGATTTCTACACACAGCGACAATTCAAAGGGTTGATTTTATAGGATTTTCTCCCTTTGCAAGAGAATGTTTCTCCCTAAAGTAACTCTATTTATTTCCCAACATCATCCCCATACGGCATCTACAAAGACATACATATATATAAAGACTCAATTATTCTAATTTAAGAAAAGAACAAAAAATACTACAATCTCTCCCTTTCATTCTCTCATTCCTATCTCTCTAACTTATCTTATTAAAGATCCCCCAATTATTAATATATCCTATTAAGATCTTCTAAGACTAAAATCTCTCAAAACAGTAAACCAGTAATGATCTAACATCCCTTCAAAGATTCTTTAAAATCTTTACTAAATAAAGACCTCATAGAATCAAGCAAAGACCCACACAAAGGATACCCATCCCTTAAAATTTTCTAACAATAGCTCAACATGCAGGCCACACCAACAAGCCATAGATCAGCAAACTGGTGTTTTGGGGCCCACATCTTCTTCGCATGCTTCTTGGATCATTAATGCTTGCATAATATTACATATTATAATTTTTAAAACAAAAGGCGGGGGGGCTCGGGACAATGGCAGTTTGTTGTTCCATAATGCATCAGGTGCATATTTCAACTTCATGGGCCATGGTATTGAAGAAAAAATGGTAGATACAACATTTCGGCCTAAAAGTGTTACTTTAGGTAGTGTTTGAATGCACAGTGAAAAATCTCATTTTCGGCACTTTCTCAGCCTGAGAAATTCTCAGAAGATTTTGTGGCCTGATTGGATTCATGGAAAGGAAAGGAAATGCCGATTCCCATGAAACTCACTTTTTGTTGTTTGTCAAGCCTTTCTTTGTGGGAATTTGTGGGAAACACCATTTCCCACTTTCTATCTTTGTTGTAAAATGAGGAAATTTATTTTGCCACCTCTACCCTTAAGAAAGTCATTTCCCCATATGGAACAAAAATGGGCTTTCTCAAGAGTTAAACCCAAATGTCCCACCATCCATCTTCAATTGCTTCACATGTTCAAAAGTGCTAGATGAGTTAATGTCCATCTTCGGTTATGCCCCACATGTGCCACCATCCATCTTCTCTTGCGCCCCACATGTGCTAACTTGCCACATGTACCAACGCTCATCTTCTCTTGCACCCCATAGGTGCAAAGCACCTCACATGCACCAACTTGCCACGTGCCATCATCCATCTTCAATCACACCATATATGTTGCATGAGCTAATGTGCCAATGTGCACAAGTGCTCCATCTAGCTTCAAGTGCCCCCACGTCAAATGTGTCAATGTGTCATATGCCACACGTCATGTACATCTTCAAGAACCTCACATGTGCTACGTATGCCACAATTCAGCTTCAAATGCCCCCACATGCCACAAGTGCCGCTGTCCATCTTCAAGCATCCCGCATGTGCCTCAAGTGCTACTTGGGCACATGCTAGTGACTACCTAGAAATTATTTATTTTTTAAAGAAACTTTTTTTTCCAAACAATAAATTTGAAAATAGATCTTAAATTCCTAAGAAAATCTTGTTCAAAAACAAACAAGGAAAAGAATGTTTCTCTCCACAATTTCCTGAAAATAAGGTTTCCCAAGAAACGCTTTTTTCCTTTCCTATGCTTTACATTAATCTAAACAAGCCCTTACTTGGACGTTTTCTCACGATATTATTTGGAAAATCTCGCTAAAATTAATTCTTTTTAAATGGCAACAATGAAATTTATTAAAGCTAAAGAAAGTTCAAAAACAAAAGCAAAATGAAAGGGATGATGAGGAATCAGCCCTTAGCCTGTGATTAAAATAATTTTTCCGTAAAATTCATGATAATTTCGCAATAAATTTGCAAAAGACTAAATTTTGTGGGATTTTGAAATTTTAGAGATATTATCATGATTATATCGTTTACTCCAAATTCCATGAAGATATTGCGAGATTTTCAAAATCTTGGTGGTATTTGGATGTACTCCAGATTGCAGGAAGTGGTTATCCTGCATCAAACAGGTAACATTCCTTTCTCCATGTGTTTGGGCAGCCTAGAAAGATTACTTTGTGCACTTACCTTTTCTTTTTCTTTTTTCATTTTTTTGGAAAGGTGTACTTTGAGCACTTCTAATGTGTTAGCTCCTGGATTGTTGCTCCAAATCAAAGAAGAGATCAGAACATAACACCCTTGTCTTCAGATTTGGGTGGAATAGCATGCCCGCATTGTTTCTTCTTCTTCTTCTTCTTCCTCTTTTGGGATAGAAATCAAGTGCCCTCACAAACAAATGCAGGTACTTCCAAATGTATCCCTGCATAACACTACAGCAGGATTTAAAGAAAAACCAGTTTTTCCTCGAGATGTTTTTACATTTTAAATAATGGAAGTAGCCTCGATTTACAACTACACGCTGCTCATGGCCAAATTGAGAGCAACATATTTGCAATTTGGAGCCTAGTCCCTCATTGTAAATGCTAAAGAAGGTCATTGCAATTGCCTCCCGGCATCATTGCTCAAAATACCAGCTGATAAGTAGCATATTAGCCAATCCATATCACGTAGCGTTACCTGCTAATGTGATATTTATATGCAAATTTGGAAATCATCAAAATTCATAAGTGTATCAGCCAAATGTCTGCCTATACAGACTGATACCAGAAGTCCAATTGATGACCTTAACATACTTCTTGAAAGCAATTTGAAGTTTCATTGGTGTCATAAAAGAGATTTAAGGTGAATTGGGAATTTTGGGGGAATTGAAAATTTGGGTTAAAGGAGTTGGGGATCTTGAAAAACTAGATTATGGGATTTGATTTAAGGGATTTTGGCAAATTTGTGGCGTTGGATTGGTGAATTTGAAGGGCTGGGGACAAATGGAAAATTTAGGATTAGGATTGGGGAGATTGAAAATTTTAGGATATAGAAGTGGGAATTTGGGGAAATTTGGGAATATGGGGTTTTGGGTAAGAGGAATTGAACGACACTGGCTTTGGTCATTAAAAAATCAATTTATATCTATAAATAATTAAATATTAATATTTATTATATTAGAAACAATAATATTTGATATGATTAAATATTAATATTTATTTTATTCATTCATCTCAACATCCACATGGATGAGTGGCAAGACAATGAAGGATAGAATTAGAAATGAATTAATGCAGGGGCATTTTCACATCGGGCTCGAGTAGGGTGACCTGTAGGATGCAGGGGCACACTCGAGGTGGGTGGCTCGCATAACCCATGGATTTGGGGCCCACGAGGAGGGTTCAGCCGAGGACCTAACCCATGAATTTGGGGCCTAGGCTATGAGATAAAGGGATTAATTCGCCATGCTATATTAGTTAAAGCTTTTAGAGCAAGTGGTTAATTGTCCTGCATCAAATTGGTATCTGAGAGGGAGGTCTCGTGTTCGAGACTCCTCACCGAGGGTGATTAATGCAGGGGCATTTTCACACCGGGCTCGAGTGGGGTGGCCTGTGGGATGCAGGGGCACACTTGGGGTGGGTGGCCCGCATAACCCATGGATTTGGGGCCCGTGTGAGGCAAAGCTCATGGATTTGGGGCCCACTAGGAGGGTTCGGCCGAGGGCCTAACCCATGGATTTGGGGCCTGGGCTATGAGATAAAGGGATTAGTTCACCATGCTCTATCAATTCGAGCTTTTAGAGCAAGTGGTTAATTGTCTTGCATCATGAATGCATTCAACGAAACTTAGGAGTAGCACCAATAGGTATTATGATGAGGGAAAGTACACATATATTGTGGTCATGTCCAATAGAGACCAAGTATTGTGCCAGTTAGGAGGAGGAAGTTGGTAAAAGTTAAAAGGCTCTAAAAGGGCAAGGGGAAGGCCCAAAAGGACGTGGGAGGAGGTGGTAAGAAAAGACTTGACCTATGGTTCAATTGTAGTTATGGTGGCTCTTGATGGAGTGGAATGGCATAACGAGATTCATGTGGCCGATCCCAATTAATTCGGATATGGCTTAAATGATGATGATGATGATTAATAATTATTGTATATGATTAAAACTTGCACCTAGGCATTTCAGGTGCTATGAGGGCAGGTGCACCTAGCCCATTTAGCTACCCTGGCACCAATACAAGCCCTAAGTATCCTACTTTGATATTATACTAACTATATAAATCATATGATTCACTAAAAGGTCTATACTCTTTTAAGTACTTGTACTCTTGTAGGATAGTAGAGTCATAGACTTGTCTCACCATCATCACCATCACCAAAGCTTTGTCCCAACTACTAGAGTCATAGGAGTATGTTTAGGCACACAATTACAAGTTCATAACCATATGCAACTCATGTACAGCTGCTGGACACGAACCGAGCTAGCTCGATTAACTCGCTCGGCTCAGCTCGGATAACGTCGACTCAAAAGTTGGGTTTGGGCCGAGCAAAGATGATATTTTGAGCTCGAAAGAATTTCAAGCCAAGCTTGAGATGGCCTAAGTTCGACTCAACTCGAAGCTTGGCCTGAACTTGACTCGGTTCAGCTCGAGTTATAACTTAATTATATAATATTATATTTATATATATGGAAGCGAATTGTGTCTAAACCCTTCGACCATATCTGCATAGGGGCCCACCGTGATGAATCTGTTTATCCACGTCATCCATCCCTTTTCTCATATCATGTTAACACATGGGCCCAAAAATGAGGCAGATCCAACGCTCTAGTGGATCACATCAAATAGTAAGCTTGGGTTGCATTAAATACACAAAGCATTAAATGCAAGAGTCATCTTTATGCATTTAAGGCAACCCAAGCTTACTATTTGGTGTGATCCATTAGAGCATTGACTCGCCTCATTTTTGGGCCCATTCCTTAACATGATCTGAGAAAAGGGATGGACGGCGTGGATAAACAGATACATCACGGTGGGCCCCTATGCAGATTTGGTCAGACACAATCCGCTTCACATATATATATATATATAGGGGGCCACCCATATAAAAACTAAAAAGAAAACGCTCGACCCGAAAGCTCGAACTCGAACTCGACTTGAAAGCTCAAGCTCGAACTTGGCTCGAACCAGTGTTCGAAATATCGGTATCGTACTATGTATCGCACCCTTGGGATACAGATACATATCGGTTATCGCACGAGATATATCGTTTGTATCGCATAATTTATCGCACTTTTTGGGAAACATTGGGAAAATGGTTGAATTTTTTAATGAAACTTTAGGATTGTTAAAAAAGCCCTTAATACACACTTTTAAATCATAACATCTCAAAAAAAATATACACATAATAAGTTTCCTTTGCATAGGGTCCTAAACTATGCGATGTTTAATTGAACTAATGCAACTGTATTTAAATTGGATGCATGATATTTATAACCATCACAGGAAAACAATAATGATTGGATATCCACCATTAAAATCCTCCTAAGGTCCACTGTATTATTTATTTGACATCCAATCTGTTGATTGGGTCATAAAGACCCAAATGAAGGGAAAAAATAAATATCAAGTTGGATGACAAATAAACATCACTGTGGGCATTAAAAAGGTTTCAACAGTGGAAATTAACAGTTCCACTGTTTCCTGTGGTATGGTCCACTTGAGTTGTGGATATGGTTCAATTTTGTGCTGAACACTTAAAATGATCAATAAAAACAGATGGACGGCGTGGATAAACCACGTGCAATCACGGTGGGCCCAATAGAGTTTACTCGGTATGAGCATACTCATCTCGCCCATCATTGACGGAAACGGATTGGCTACTCCACCAACCAATGGCTGATGGTCAGTGCTCTGTGGGCCCCACCATGATGTATGTGTTTCATCCATGTCGTCCATCTATTTTTCTAGATCATTTTATGGTATTACAAGAAAAAATAGGTATATATACCAATATCAACTGGACCACATAATAGGAAACAGTGTGGAATGAATGTTGACCATTAAAACTTTTTGGGGTCCATAAAAGTATTGGATCTAGCTAATATTTGTTTTTTCCCTTCATCTGGGTCTTTATGACCTAATCAACAAATTTTATGTCAAATAAACAATACAGTGGGCCTTAAGAGGATTTAAATGATGGATATCCAATTACTATTGTTTTCCTATGGTGTGGTCTACCTAAGATTTATATCCCTCTCGTTTTTGAAATAAAGTCCCAAAATTATCTTTAAAAATGGATGAACGAAATGGATGAAATACATACATTATGGTGGGGCCCACAGAGCACCGACCACCATCCACGAGGCTGGTGTCAGGGGGAGTAGCCAATCCGTTTCTGTTACTGACGGCCCCAATGCCACATGACCAACTTATGTGAGTCCCACCATGATGTATTTTTTGTATCCACACCATCTATACATTTGAAGAGATCATTTTATGGCATGAGACAAAAAATGGGTTAGATCTAGAGCTCGAGTGGACTCCACAATAGAAAACAGTGGAGAGAGTGACTCCTTAAAGGTGGGCCCTTAAAATTCCTAAATTTAGGGATCAACCCCTTAAATTAGATAGGAAAGCGGATGGACGGCGTGGATAGACCACATACATTAAACGTGGCCCCAACTGAGTTTACTAAGTACGATAAGAGCATACTTCGTAACCCACTGCACACGATCCAAACCCCTTTTCACTCCATCCGCGTTCTTCTTCTTCATTTTCCCTCTCATTCACGCACACAGGAGGTTCCGACGATCGCGGTGGCGAAGATTCTTGTTTCGGCCTGATTTCTCGCCGGAATCTCCGAGAAATCCCCATAGATACTCCCCAATCAGCAATGGAGGAGGGAAATTGAAGAAAATTGCGATAAAATTCAAGAAAATCGTACTTACCTGTCAAATGGCCCACCTCCGATCACCAATCTTCGCGGGTACTCTCCGATTTCTCTTTTTTTTTCTAATTCAATTTTTTTTTATTCTCCACCTATACGCATGGCTATTTATGGACGGATGTGGGTTGTTGGCTATAGTGGGACCCGTGAGTCCCCTGTGAAGCGTCCGTGAGTGTGCGATATCGCACGATATATCGTGCGATATCTAGATTTTGGCATTTTTGGTATCTTCCGGGCGTTATCGCCCGAGTATCGTCTCACTGGGGGCCGATAACGATAATATCGGCCGATAGTATCGATATTTCGAACATTGGCTCAAACTCAGCTCAAGCTTACTTGAGCTGCTGATCGAACCGATCTGAGCTGGCCAGTCAGGCTCGAGGACTGAGTCGGGACGAGCTGAACTCAAGCTGGGATAGACAGCTGGCCGAACCAAGCCAAGTTGTGCCAAGCTCAACTTGGTTTGGCTCGTGTACAGCTCTAAACTCATGCATGTCTCACTTCCACATAAATACAATGGATTTACACACTGATTCACAAACTACAAAGTACCTTAAAATTCTGAAAATTTTTAAAAGTAAATAAAATCAAAAGTCAGTTTTAAAGTCTTCAAAGGCAGGATAGATTATTGTGGCACGAAGAGTGAATCAAAGCATCTACAAATTCAGGTGTGAGAGCAGTTTCGTTAAGACAGGTCACACCACAAACTGGACTGACACATGCTTAGAAACAACATTGAAATAGGCAATTGTCACTTTTCTGATTTCTTTCAGTTTTTTTCTTTTATTTTCTTGAGAAATATTCACACCGATTCAACCAATATAGTCACCCATAAGGCCAATATGCTCCGATAAGTATCATTTTTTTGGCAGACTGAACTAATGAAACTAGTATTTTGAACCTTGGGCAAGCTGTACTTGACTAAGGTGCAGCAACTCATCCACCACATCCACGGCATACATGCATGCCAATTGTGGACCCCATCGAGAATGGAGTACCTGAGAATAAAGTTCACACGTTAAATTGGACTACTGACCTTCTCTTTTTCACTGTACATTTGATGATTATCATCTAGACGGTTGGGGCTTATAGTTTGATGTGATTTCTTTAGATCAAACCCCATCGACATCATGACCCCTGAATTGAACGATCAGGATTGGCATGCATGTAAACCCACATGTACATAGGAGAACCATTGCAGCTGACCATAGTGTGGTGAAGCTCACCCAATATGTATCTTTTCCGATTAAAATTTGGTCATTTCCATTAGTCAAACTAATAATTGCAATCCCATTCGATAATGCATCCAAACGTAATCTAAATCATGAAAAAAAACTTTCAAGATGTCCATAGTTCAAATTCTTGAATATTTAAGAGGAGAAAAATAAAAGAAATCCTCAAGCTAATTCCAGCTACCACTCTTTAAACACATACATAGAGATACAAATACACATATGCATACATACATACATATATGTGAGAAGGTATCAAGTCCAACTGGTTGGGCCACAAGTTACAATCCACTCGGCGGATAATTCCAACCTGTTAAGCGCATGCAACATCCAACCCTTCCAATAGGTTGGTCCCACCACAAGGACCATGTAGGAAACTCAGCCCCATCCAATTGTCAGGTGGGGCAAACCATAGAAAACAGTGTCTAGCCATTGGTAAACAGAAAAATACAATTGTGGTTCACTTGATAAGTAGATGCAGCTAGTTTTTTCAAACAAGGTAAACCTCATAATGGGGCCCAGCAATTGGACGGGTTAGATATCACATGCACATGAAACGTTGGATGTTACCCGCTAGGTGGACCGTAACTTATAGTCCAACATGTTGGACTTGAGACATTCTACATATATGCATGCGTGTTTGTGTGTGTGAGTGTGTGTGTGTGTGTGTGTGTGTGTGTGTGTCTAAAGAGAGAGGTCTCACACGCGGTTGGATAACAAGAGCTACCATCCAACTAGCTGGATAACGTCAACATCTCAAGTGTGCACAACATCCAACCCATTCAAAAGGTTGGCCCCACCATGTAGAACAATTGCTGCAAAAATCAGGCTGAGCCACTCATCATAGCAGCCACACCACAGAAAACAACAGACAACCACTGATCCGATGCAAATTTCACATGCAGCCAACCTGATGAGTGGATCAGCCTCATTCTCGCATTAGGCGATCTCCATCATGGCCCCAACTTTTTGGACAGGTTGGGTATAATACACACATGAGGGGTTGCATGTGAGACCCTATAAGGGTCTGTTTGGACGCCCATTCCAACAGAATCTCAATTTCTCAAGTAAATACAGCAGTAATGATCGAGGCACTGAGCAGCACCATTCTAATTCATGATGAAGACCAAAAACCTAATGGGAATTTCAATTTGGGGGTGCAAACGCCTAAACCCAATTCCACTTTATCAAATCAAAATGCAATCCAATCCAATTGGCCATCCAAACGCAGCATTAAATAAAATAGGAATGTAATGACACAGATCAAATCCAAAAACCCATATATACTACAACTACTCAGTAGCAGCTCATCCCACATCATCAAAAATTCAAACCCCATTTCCACCCCCCCGGCCAAAAAAAAAAAACCAAAAAATTTATAAATAAATAAACAAACTAGAAAAAAATAAAGGAAGCAAAACCCATGTTACAAAATTAGCCCCCAAACTCAAAATAATTACAAAAAAAATAAAATTAAAATTAAAATCTTTTTAGAGAGAGAGAGAGAGAGAGAGAACTGACGGCCTCAGGCTTTCCGATGATTTTGGCCACTGCCTTGGTGGCTTCAGAGAGGATTGAGGAGGTGTCTATGCCCTCCAGGCTCACGTTAGTCGATAGGTTAAGGCAAGGCATCTTCCCTCTCTCTCTCTGCAACGTCCAAACCCAAAACCCTCAGCCTCTCTCGTCCTCTCTATATGAGAAATACGTAGAGTCTTGTATGTTAGTTTTACACCATTTAAAAGACATTGAGGCCTCATTCCCCTCATATGGGGCAATCGTTTACACCTGTCCTGGCCTTCCAAATTCTGAATGGCGTAGATGGATTAAAATCACTCTGATCGAGCAGTCCTAACCATCCATTTAATGGCTATCAAATGGGTAGTTAGTTGAAAGTAAAATAACTTCTAAATGTTTAGGTTCTAAGAGTCGCCACCATTTTGGTTAAATGTTGCAAAAAAATAGCATAGCAGCTGTACAATGTAATAAACGTGAGGCGTTAGCCCAAAGGCCCACTTCGATGTATGTGCTGTATATCACGCCGTCCATCCTTTTTCCAAGTTCATCTTAGTGGGAAGCGGATGTACACGGATTAGTTACTGACATGTTGAGTATCGAGACTCACCACTGAAGTGACGTCACCAATTTATGTGGGCCCACAATTATATACGTTTTGTATCCATAATGTCCGTAAATTTAGAGAAATCATTGGAGGACATGATTCAAAGTAGTAGGCAGATCCAATGCTTGAATGGACCCACTATCACAAAAAATTGCAGAGAGTAACACCCACCCTTAAAGCCTTCTTAAGGTCTACCGTGATGTTTACTTGAGATCCAACCTATTAATGTGTTAAAGAAGACATGAAATCAGGGAAAACACATGTCAGCTTGATTAGAAACTTTCATGACTCTTAGAAATTTTGAATGGTAAGTGTTACTCTCCCCACTGCTTTGTAGGGTGGAACAGATAGAGCTTCATTCATTGGATATGCCCTAATATGATCTATCCCAATGAATGAAGGGTGTGGATATAAAACCTACTTAATGATAGGGTTCACGGATCTTGGTAACGTCACTTCACTAGCGCTTCTCGCTACTCGACTGATCAGTAGCTCATCCGCATCCCAAGCTGATTGTGCAAGGCAGAGCTCTCTGGAGGCACTGTGATGCAACGTTGCATCATTATCCATGTTGTCCATTCGTATTTACAGATCATTACATACTATAAAATTTTAAAAAAATAAAAATAAAAATTAGGGAGAATCCAGACTTAAGTGAGTTACAAAGTGAGGACTGATGGCCATCATTAAAAACTTATTGGGAAGTGCAGTTTCAGATGAAGCATATATTTGTATTTTCACTTATTCTATGGCTGTTTGATTTTTAGGTTCAATTGTAATTATCATGTAAATGGGTCATAATTATTTACCTAGGTAATTACTCCATCTTTCTCCGTGTAGATGTGATAACTTTTTTAACACTTAAATCGAGAAATTTACAAATTCAATTTGGGACCCATCGTGATGTATATGACGTATCCACACCACTCATTTGTTATACTAGATGAATTTAGAGCATGAGTAAAAAAATGGGGTAGATCCAAAGCTCAAGTGGACCATACCATAGGAAACAACAAGAATCGAACACCTACCATTAAAAACTTTTTGGAGCCTTTAAAAGTTTTGAATAAAGCTGATATTTGTGTTTTCCTAAATTCCATGTCTATGTGACCCTATGAATGGGTTAGATGATGAAAAAACCTCAATGTGAGCTCAGTTAAGGAAATAAGTTTCAACGGTATAAGAATTAAGGTCATTCTTTCCTTTCATGTGAATAATTTGAGTGTTTGATCTGCCTCATTTTTTGTCTGATGTCCCAAAATGTTATAATAAAATAGATGGACAGTGTGGATATATCATATACATTACAGCAGGGTCCACATATTTAAGTCAACATTTCCGTATCGCTTTTTTTAGATGGAATTACTCTCGCCAAGCGAAAAAGTAATAATTACTTTTCTTTTTCTTTTTTCTCTTTTTTTCTATTTTTTTTCTTTTTAGGTTAGCTTGTTAGTACACACCCATATCATACACACACTCCATGTTAGCCACCCTCACTAGGGATCGGTACCAAGATCTCAAGTGTTGAAACGAGATATCTTCGTTCAGTCTGCCAGTTGAAAAAATACCCAAAAAAAAAAAGTAATAATTACTTATTTACCTTATTTACATGTGTCATGGAAAATCAAACAGGCAGATTGAACGGTAAAAAGACATTATAGTAGCCCTTAGAAAGGTTTCAATGATGGGTGTCATTGCCACACCACGGCTTCCTTTAGTACAGGAGATCTGGACCTGCTTCACTTTTTGGATCATAGTATGTACGGCATGGATAAGACATTAACATCACATGGCTCCTACAAAGCTCTGCCCACATGGGTTACCGCCCTGTTTCTATTTTACTGCAAGTAGAGGTGGGCATATTGAACCCGATCCGGTGGATCCGACCTAACTCGGTACCGTTCCAAATAGAACTGACGGCCTACATCGGCCCAATCAAGTTTGTCAATCCAGATCCGATAGTTTTTCGGGTCAGGTTCGAATAGAGGTGTATCCAGATAGAACCGATCCGAAAACTCGGACCGAAAGGGTTTGAACCAACCCGACCCGAGATATAAATATCTCTCTAAACAAAAATTTTACCGTCCAAATTTTTCATTCAGCGCCAAAAAACTCCGCCCTATATCTCTCTATCTCTTTTTATCTGTCTATCTCTCTCTATCCATTTCTGTTGAAGAAGAAAGCAAGAAGAAGGCTATTGGAGATCAAATCCTTCACTTTATGCTGTTGGAGATGGTGTATAGTTATGTGTGGAAGAGAGAAAGAGGGAAAGAGAGAGAGACGCAGCAAAAGAATGGTTAGCATACAGCAGTTTATCGGCTGTCGTCTTGACAGTTAGACCCGATGACGGAAGCGGATTGGCCGATGTCCGAAGCGGATCGGCTGGTTTAACATTGGCAAGTTTTGTGGGTCTGATCACGAGGTATGTGTTATATCCAAACCATCCATCCATTTGGCGAGCTCATTTTAAGGCTTGAGACAAAAAATAAGACATATCTAACCATCAACTAGACCACACTGTAAAAACTAGTAGGAGATTGAACGTCTACTACGGAAACCCTTTTAGGGTCAAAGAAGTTTTGTATTAATATGAA
Source organism: Magnolia kwangsiensis (assembly GCA_037074715.1). Classification (NCBI taxonomy): domain Eukaryota; kingdom Viridiplantae; phylum Streptophyta; class Magnoliopsida; order Magnoliales; family Magnoliaceae; genus Magnolia; species Magnolia kwangsiensis. Next base: position 21,806,016 of record CM073578.1, on the reverse strand, counting down.
ATTTGTTTTTCCTCTTCATTCAGGTAGGGACCTTGTGAAATTTGTTTTTCCTTCACTTGTGACCTTATGAACAGATTGGATGTAAAATAAACGTTATGGTGGGCCCTATAAATTTTTTAGCGATGAAAATATTATCTCCATTGCTATTTATAGTGTGGTCCAGATGATCTTTGGATATGATTCATTTTTTGAATAATGCTATAAAATGATCTCTAAAATCAGATTGACGGTGTAAATATAATAAATACATCAGTGTGGGCCCAGTAGCTTTGGTCTCCTTTGAATCGTTCTCACAACGTGGAGCTCGAGGAGCGTCAGTGCTGTCTTCACCCAACACGTGCCTAGAGCAGCATATATAGTTGGTGCTAGCTACGGATACTTGGGAATTTCAAAACTTCTCTAGGAAGCTACATCGGTTGGGAAATAAGATTGCGTGCTGAGTTACTCAGTAGGCTTTATCGTATTGAGTAAACTCAGTTGGGCCCACCTTGAATGTATGCGGTTTATCCAATCCGTTCATACGCTGTTTCAGCTCATTTTATACGTTGATCCTAAAATTAAAGCATATACAAAGCTTAAGTGAACCATACCACTGGAAACAGTGGGAATAATGATTTCGACCGTTGAAATATTTCTAGTGCCCACAGTGATATTTATATGTCATCCAACATGTTCATAAGATAAAAAAGACTTGGACGGAGGTAAAGAAAAAATATTAGCTTAATCCAAAACTTTGGTGGCCCCCCATAAATTTTCAATGGTAGGCACTCAATTCACACTATTTCCTATGTTGTGGTCTATTTGATCTTTAGATATACTTTATTTTTGGTTTATGGAAATGAAATTAACTTTTAAAATGGATGGACAATATGGATCAAACAAATAAATCACAATGGATCCCACAGAGTTTACTCAGTACGCTTAGCATACTGAGTTACTCAGTACGCAATTCGCTTCCCATGGTTGGTGTAAAGCTTCTTCAAGAAGCTATATTGCCGTACATTTTCATCCTACTGGATAAACCATGTGGAGCCTGTCTGAAATTTTTTTTTGTTTATCCACACACCTTCCATCAGCTTTTCCAGATCATTTTAGGGGTTGATACTAAATTTTAAGTATATTTAATAATCAAGTAGATCGCATCATCGAAAAAACTAAGAATAATGATTTCCACACCATTGAAAAAAATAAACGATTCGGATGTTGCCCAATCCGATCCGACTCGATTTTCCGGACCGAGTCGGACTCGGATCAGTTCAGACCAGCACATGTTTGGGTCTGACCGAGTCAGTTGACTCAGACTTGGTCTCGGTTATGTCCGAGTTTGGGTTGAGCCATATAAAATCCAGACCCGATCGAGTTGGGCCAAATCCAAGTCGACTTGATCTGATGCCCAGCTCTAACCGTAGGTTTGAACTAGATCGAAATCTCTTGACAGATTGGGTGACAAGTAAGCATTAAAGTGGGTATTAGGAAGTTTTTAATGGTGTGCAATTAATCACCATTTTTTTTTCCTTAGATGTGGTCCACTTGAAATTTGGATCTTTCTCATTTTTTGGAAATTTCTTTAAAATGAACGGGCAAAACGGATGGGCAGCATGGATGTACAACCTATTCATTGAGATGGCCCATGGACTCGGGTATGATACGCGGCTCGCATCTTCATATAAAGTATACAGGAGTTTTCTGCCTTGCAATTGAACCAAAGATTGTTGAAGGAGGACCATTGATCTATGTTGACCCACTTTAGATGGCCTCAGTTCTGGCCTGTAGTATTTTATTTTTTATTTTTATTATCAGTTGGTCTTCTGTATGTACGGTTAAGGTTTCCCACCTAATAGACAGAGTAGATTCACATGAACATGGTGGGCACTGTCTAGAGCTGGGCATCGGACCGAGTCGGACCGGATTCGGTTCAACCCAATCAGATCCGAAATCCACGTGGACGGATCCGAATCTGATCCGATCCGGCACCGATTCCAAGTCGTCGAAATCGAACAGATCCTATGCACGTTTGGTTTGACCCGAACTGCCGAACCGAGTCGATCCTGATCAGATTTTTAACGGTGAAAATCATTATCCTTGTTACTATTTTCGATGTGGTCCATTTGAACTTTGGATATGATCCATTTTTTTACCAAATGCTCTAAAATAATCGTGAAAAATAGATAAACGGTATGGATATAATAAATAAAACATGGTGGGGGCCATCTTAAACTCATTTGAGCCGTTTATACGAGTCAGGGCTTTAGGGTCGAGGCATTAAAAGTTGCAGCTGTAAAATAGCTGTGAACGGCGTCAACGTCAAGTCCATCCATTTGGTGAGCATATTTTATGGTGGGTCTGATGATGGTGCATGTGTTATGTTATTGTGTATGTGTTATATCAAAACCGTTCATCAATTTGACGAGCATGTTTTAAGGCTTGAGACGAAAAATAAGATAGATTTAACTATTAATTGAGCCACACTAAAAAAAGCAGTGAAGAATAAACGTCTATCATTGAAACCTTTTTTGAAGTCATGATTTGAGGAAAGATTTGAATAATTTCAAATTTATTTTTCCTCTTAATTAAGGTCTTTGATATCTTATGAACAGATTGGATATGGAAAATAAACGTTATAGTGGCCCTACAAATTGTTTAGAGGTGAGAACTATTCTCAGTTGCTATTTTTGGTGTGGTCCATGTGATCTTTGGATATGATCCATTTTTTTGGATAATGTTGTAAATTAATCTATAAATATGTATGAACCGTGTAAATATAATAAATACATCACTATGGGCCATATAACTTTGATCTCCTTTGAACCGTTCATATAACTCGCAGCTCGAGGAGCACCGTCTTGGCACGACACATATCCATGCTAGCACAAGCCAGCTACCTAGCTGGTGTGTATCGTACGCTGGCAAATCCTTTTGCTAATGTACATGGTACATGGTAAACTTTGTTGGGGCCCACCTTGAATGCGTGTGATTTATCCATGCCGTCCATTCATTTTTGCGGATCATTTTAGTGGTTAAATCCAAAATTGATGTGAATGGATCGGTTTTCAGGTCAGGGCTAATCCGAACTTGACCCGAAAAGTTTCGGATCTAAACGAGGCTACCCGATTAGCACCGATCCAGACCGTCGGTTCGGTTCTGATCGGGTCTAATTGGGTCGGATCCACTGGATCGGGCCTGTTTTGCCCATCAGTAGCGACTAGCTACTGGACAGTGCTCTGTGGACCCAACCATGATATATGTATTTCATCCACTTCGTCCATTCATTTTTCCTTATTATTTTAAGGTGTGATCTTAAAACCGAGGTAGATGAAGATCTCAAGTGGACCACACCACAGGAGACAGTGGTGATTGAATACCCACCATTAAAATCTACCGGGGGCCACAGAAGTTTTGGATCAAGCTGAAATTTATGTTTTCCCTTCATTCAGGTCTTCGTGACCTAATCGGCAGGTTGGATTGTAAACAAACCTTACAGTGAGCCATAGGAAAATTTTAATGGTGAAGTGTTCAATCAACACTGTTTTCTTGTGATGTGGTCCACCTAAGTTATATATCTGCCTCATTTTTAGATTTATGCACCAAAATAATGATCCAAAATGGATGGACGGTGTGGATAAAAGATAAACATCATCATGGGCCCACATAAAACCATCCGGTAGCTACTTGCCTACATTGCTACTGACAGTGTCAGTACGCAATCCACGTCTCAAAAATGTGGGATAATGGTGTCGACCGTTGAAACCTTTTTAAGTACCTACAGCAATGGATGAATGAAAAATCCGAAACTTACGTGGCCCGGAGAAATTCTCAATGGTAGGCATTCAATTGCCACTACTTCTAGTGGTGTGGATCACTTGAGATTTTGATATGCTTTGCTTTTAGGCTCTTTCTTTAGAAAGAGCAGAATGGACGGTGAAGATAAAACGCATACATCATGGCATAAACCGAACGGGATGAACTGAAAAGACATATATTAGACTGATCGGGAATATCCTATATGGTAGGCGTTCCATCTCCATCTTTTCTTATGTTGTGGTCCACTTTAGTTTTGGATTTCCCTTGTTTTCTATATCATGTCCTATCATAAGTTGCAGAAACTGATGGACGGTATGGATTCCTCAAGAACACCTTGTTGGTCCCACGTAAGGGCACAAGCAAAAACAGTTTGGTTGGACAATTCCAATCCATAGAAGGAATAAGAGGGATCTTCTCTCTCGCAGTCACCAAAGACACAATCTTAGATACTCTGGTAGTGTGATGGATGATACACAAGCTTATATTTTTATTTCCCATATGAATGTCTGCGTGATCTTATGAAATGGTTGGATGACCATTAAACATGACTGTGGGACCAGAAAGGTTTCAACTTTCAACGGTGGACGTCATTCTCCCCACTGTTTTTATGGTGCGTTTCACTTTAGCTTTGGATGTAACTAAATTTTGGGTCCATGATCTAAAATGATATGAAAAAACTGATGAACGGACTAGATAAGACACATCCACCGCGGGCCCCACGGAATTTTCTAAGTACACAACCCGCTTCCCCTCCTTGGACGGAGGAATTGATGCTAACCAAGGCTTGAGTACCGAAGGAAAATTGTCCACTACTTGTCATACCCGCTAACGTGTAACTCGTGCAATGGATCCGAACCGTTGAAAAGGTAGGCCACACTAAAAAGATTATCTGGGGTGAAATTCAGATCAATCAACCAATTGAATGGGCCGAAATCATAAATAATGGATTCAGGCCATTGGCTGTCTATCATTTCGGCTGTTTAGCCCGCCTGAGGTGCAGACCATCCTGCTTTTGAGCGTGGCTCACCTTTTCCACCGGTCATATGTCATCCACAAGTTACAAGTTAGCATGAACAAACATTTTCTAAAAATAAAGTGAAATTTCTTGGAGGCCGTTGCCTGCGACTTGCTGCATTCGGATCTTTATAGGGCCACTATAATGTTTGTTAGAAATCCACCCAAGCTGTAACGCCCTGAAAATAGGGAGTCGTGCATACGCTCGACTCCCGAGTTCCCGGGCATCACTTATAACCAATTTTACTATTTTAAGTTTAATCCGATTCAATTGGTAACATGGAATTACTTAGAGCATGAATCATAATCACATCTAAACTACTAAAATAGAAGTGGCTAAAGATATACAAGTCCAAAATAATATCAATGGGTCGCACAAGGCGTTGCCCAACAAAATTACAAAAAATGATATGTCCAAAAAAAATGATGTGCTGAGTCCCTTACTCAGTGACCTAAGTCCGCCCGCAGAATCTACGGCGAACCGCCCATCAACTAGAAATAGGACAACTCTCCTCCTCTTCCATACTCACGTCGCAAGGCTCCTCGTACTCCGCATCACCTGTAACTACTGAAGAGTCTGGTTGGTGTTTTAAAACACCGTCCCAGAGTGGGAGTGAGTAATCAACTTAGTGAGTGTTATTAGTCTTAAGTTACAACAAACATCAATTATATTATGAATTTAATGAAAGACATACATTCACAGATCTCTAGCTAGTTTTGTTAATGCATATGCATGTATTGTGATATGATGCATGCCCTATCGTAACATCCTGTCTAACCAGAATAGTGTCCTGAGGCGTCCACTTAGGATTCGTCGTAAGACCGTTTGCTTAAACCACTTGTGTGTGGGGTACCACAATAATTAACCCAGGATTATCTCATTAATGTGGACCGGTTTGGTTGAGTTCGAGTCAAGTGCGGGCCGCCAAGCTAGATAGCCCATTTGTACTCGACAACAGCTTGTGGGGGCCGTGCAGCGGCCAAGTAAAGTCAGAAAAATCTAAAAATTGGAAAAACCATAGATCCCACTGGGTTTGTGGTCCATCGCGGACCACAGACTCAGTAGATGCCTAGAAATTAATTATCCACGTCGTCCCAACGGCACTCGCCAAACGCAACTCATCCCACCCTTGACCAAAAGGCTATAATTTAAAATCTGGCACTCTTAAATGAAACTGAGATATAAGGCTTTGTAGCCGTCGAATCTCTTCTACATTTACAGTGAAGGTCTAAAATATTTTTCTACGCTGGTCCATAAAATCTAGAACCCGATTGTGAAACGGTAACAGTTGATCACAAATCGGACCCATACAGTAAAACCCTGCGTCCGTTTGCCTTCAAATTTTGCATAGCCTTTCATTGGGGCATGGAGCACCTATCTTATAAATTTCATAACCAGGAGGCCATCAGAACCGCCCCAACGGTCAGAATGGACCCCATAGGGCCACTTAAAGATGGGAATCGTATAACAAAATCTCATGCCAGTTCATCCCCAAATTTTGCCCAGCCCCTCATCGGGCCATGAGACACTTACATACAAAATTCGGTGGCCAAGGGGGTGACAAGGCTTCCCCAAAGCTAAAAAGGACCCCCACAAGGCCATTGAGGGAAGTTGTTGAAACTTAGGGCCAATGGGCCCAAACCTAGGGAATAAAGCCCTAAAGCCCTTTCTCTCATACCCCCACCATTACTCCAACAACCAAAGAGAAAGGAGAGAGTTAAGAGAGAAAAGAGAGAGCAAGGTGTGAGAGAAGAAGGGAGACAGTGGATCATAGTTGAAGCGGGGCCCAAGATAGTATGAGTCTTGCGACTCCTTACCTCCTCCTCAAGGAATCCCTCATCCACAACCGGAAGAACCCCTCTCTACTAATTGGTAGGTAAATCCCTCATCCTTTTGAAAACCCCTCATGTTGAGGGAGGATTTGCATGAGATTCTAACATGCAAATGCATTGCCTTAGGATTCCGGCCAATCAACCCTGAGTTCAACACTTCTAAGTCGTTTTCCAAGATCTCAACGATCCATAGGTGCGGACTATTACTCGTAGGTGGCCTAACACCAATTTTATTATGAATTTCATGATTATAAATGTTTGGGTGAAGTATTTGAATAACCTAGAGAGAATCTAGTCAAACCCTTACATGATAGATCTTCCAAATGATATGAATGATTTCGTATTGCTTGTTGTTCCTCAACATGATTGGGCATGAATTTGGTGAGTGCACGTTCATCTCATATGTGTATTCTTATTCCATGCTTTCGTGTAGTATGTATGATACATTTACCCTTGTTATATTTTTATACTATGAGATATATAATTTTTGACCTCTCCGCTAACTCCTCACAACACACATGCACATTCATTTCGTAATATTGTTAGTACATGCATTTATAGAAAAATCCAGATTCCTATGTTGATTTATGAGTGCATGACATTATTTGAGTTTAAATGTTAAATCATGAATTGTTGAAGTGTTACTGAATACCATTGAATCCCTAGGTTGGTCAGGAAACTGAGGAGAGTGAAGGGGGTCCCGTTGTTAGGACTATCCTAAGAATAAACCTGTGGATTTGGGCAGATGTGAATGAGTGACAGTAGTTGGACTACATGGGTCGCTTGTACTTGATGTCATCTGTCACGTACTCGCCTGGACTCACACGGTCTAGTCCACAACCTGACAAACCTTATTTGTTAACCCTGTCTGCTCACGCCTGTATGGAACCTGAAACACCCTTCAATCATTGAAACCGATTCACTGACTCGAGAGCTGGGCATGGTGGAATGAGACATTGTGTCCAAGCTGTCTGCTTATGCTGGGGTGATAAGCCTCCCCGTAGTGACCACGAGCGATCCCACTTCTCAGCACTCCCCATGTGCTTGAAATAGGGGATGGGGAACCCGATGGGATCAAGGATCACGGGCCAATGACCTCATATGTTAGGGGGCCTTGGCCTTGCAACCAGTTGAGGGCATTGGTATCATGGGGTGTACTAGTTTCCTTAATCTACTGGATGAAATGAATTAATTAAGAACTCAGCTAACACTATCACGAACGCATCGCACTAGTTAGGTTGGCGACTCGGCAGTTGAGGTCGCAATGAAGGAGTGTTGGTCATACGCGATCGTTAGACAGAGTCGCTCGAGAGAGTGTTGGTGCAAGGGCATGCATCATATCATAATACATGCACATGCATTAACAAGACTAGTTAGAGATCTGTGAATATATGCCTTTCATTAAATTCATAATATAATTGATGTTTGTTGTAACTTAAGACTAATAGCACCCACTGAGTTAATCACCCACTCTCACTCTGGGATGATGTTTTAAAACACCAACCAGACTCCTTAGTAGTTAGAGGTGATGCAGAGTACGAGGAGCCTTGTGGCGCGAGTATGGATGAGGAGGACGAGTTGTCATATTTTCAGTTGATGCGTGGTTCGCCGTAGATTCTGCGGGCGGACTTGGGTCGCTGAGTAGGGGATTCAGCGCATCATTCTTTTTGGACATATCATTTTTTATAATTTTGTTAGGCAACGCCTTGTGCGACCCATTGATATTGTTTTGAACTTGTATATCTTTAGCCACTTCCATTTTAGTAGTTTAGATGTGATTATGATTCATGCTCTAAGTAATTCCATGTTGCCCATTGAGCTGGATTAAATTTAAAACAGTAAAATTGGTTATAAGTGATACCCGAGAACTTAGGAGTCGAGTGTATGCACGACCTCCAATTTTCAGGGCTTTACACAGGCAATCTAGTTTTTCGAATTATAATATGACACAAGATAAAATGAAAAAGTTCCAAAAGCCTAGGTGGTGCACTCCACCATGATATTTATATGTCATCTAAAGCCATTTTGATTGGGATTAACTAAAAACATAAAAATATTAGCCTGATTCAAAACTTTTGTAATCATGGAATGATTTAATCGCCGGGAGTTCAATCACCATTGTTCCTTGTCGCATGGCCCACTTTAGTTTTAGAATTATCTCATTTTTGAGCTCATGTTCTAAAATGAGTTCAGAAAATGGATAGACAAAATGAATTTCTCACAAACATCAAAGTTATAAAGCCTGCCTGGCTTCCTATAGAATGAATTGCTTCTTGAATTTACAATAATGGGGTATTCACCCACCCTCAATGATAGTAGCCACGGCTTCTGTGGATAACCATATTGGCCATGGGGCCCACATTGATATATGGCTTATAACCACATGGTCCATCCATTTTCATAGCTCATTTTAGGACATGATTCAAAAAATGAAATAGATCTAATTCTCAAGAGGACGACACCATAGGAAACAGTGGTGATTGACCATTAAAAACTTGTTATGGGCCACAAAAGGTTTTGGATCAAAATGATATTTGTATGGTTCATTCATCCATGTCTTTATGACCTTATCAAGAGGTTGGATGGCAAATAAACATTCTGGAGGAACCTAATAAGTTTTTAATAGTGGGTGTTCAATCGTCACCATTTCTTGTAGTGTGGTCCACCCAAGATTTCAATCTGCTTCATTTTTTTTTTATAATCCCCTCAAATGAGCTTTTAAAAAGAATTAATGGCATGGATGTAAGACACATACATCATATTAGGCTCCCACAGTTAAGGATCCATCGAAACCTTGGGCTGCAATGGTGTGGCGACCTAGCGAGTTGATTAGTGGGGTAGTACACTATCTGAGATGTGCCTAACCCTTTTTAAGGTTTCAAAGTTAAGTGTGTCCTAAGTCATACCTAATACGCCAATCAATCAAATCACACCACCCCCTTATGTGATATTTGGTAATGAAGGAATTACCCAAGGCATGTTAGTAATCCAAGCAATCAAATTCATTGACCTACGATTTACTCCATGGTAGTTGTAAAGCATGAAAGCAATAAATGAATAAAAGCTGACCCTTTATAAAGGAATATAGATGCAACATACTCCTACATTAGTTGGGCGGCCAAAGTTGAATGTAGCAGATTTAAAGAAAGAGAAGGCAAAGATGGTTAGAATTTCAGCTTTATGCTAGGATCAAGTAAGACAACTATTTCAAGCTAGCCCATGTAAAAAGTTGACTGACTCTAATGCAGATCTACTTGTTGTTAGTGGATCGATAAGAGTAGTGCTATGATAGATAATTCTTTGATAGAATTCTGTAACGTCCTGGAAATCGGGGGTCGCGCATACGCTCAACTCTCAAGTTCCTGAGTGTCACTTATAATCCGATTTCATTAATATGCATTTAATTCGGTTTAGTTGCGCAAGTCTGAAAATCCCTGAAATATAAAGCATTATCGCAAACGTCTATTGAAATGGAAAAGTTATACATATATACAAGTCCAAAAGAATATAAACAGGTCACACAAGGCGTTGCCTGACAGAACAACAAAAAGAATACTATGTCCAAAAGAATAGATCTGAGCCCACTGCTCAGAGATCCAACGGTCCAACTACTGATCCAATGAGGATCCACCCATCAGATGGAAGTAAGAGAACTCGTCCTCCTCCTCGAGGCTCACCTCACTAGGCTTCTCCTACCCTGGGTCACCTGCATCTAAGCACGAGTCTGGTTGACACTGTCCCAGAGTGGGAGTGAGTGATCAACTCAATGGGTGCTATCAATCTTAAGTTATAACATGCATCAATTTTAATATGAATTTAATGAAACACAGTCAATCATCAATTCCTATCAACTCTTATTTAAATACATGTATGCGGAATGATATGATGCATGCCCTCGGTACAATGCTCCCTCGAGCGACTCCATGTAACGATCGCGTATGTTAACACTCCCTCAGAGCGACCTCGACTTCCGAGTCGCCACCTTAACTAATGCGATGTAATGCGATCATGTTAGCCGAGTTATTAATTAAGTCCATTCATCCAGCAGGTTGGAGAATTTGATGCACCCCACGTATCAATACCCTAAGCCGGTTACGAGGCCAAGAACCCCAACGTGTGAGGCCGAGACCTTGCGGTCCATAATCCTGTTGGATTCCTCATCCCCGACTTCAAGCACATGAGAAGTGCTGAGAGAAAGTGATTGCTCGCGGTCACTACGGGGAGGCACGACACCCTAGCGTAGGCCGACAGCTCAGACACAGTGTCCCATTCCACCATGCCCGGCTTACGAGGCTGTGGACTAGTTTTGAGTGGGTTATTAATGGGCTACAATGGTTACAGGGTAGTTCAGGTTTCATACATATGTGAGCAATTAGGGTTAACAATCAAGGTTGGTCAGACAGTAGACTAAACCACAAGAGTCACGCGAGCGTGAGATGAGTGACATCGGCACAAGAGACCCATGTAGTCGAACTACAGTCACCCAAACACACTGCCCAAATCCATAAGTTTAGTCTCGAGGTAGTCCTACCAACGGGACCACCTTTGCTCTCCTCATGGTTCTGGCCAACTCAAGAGTACGAATAATGAATCCTAGCATGCTGACTACTAATGCATCACTAGAATAAACATCATCATGTTCTCATAATTATCGACATACGGTTCATGTTCTTATAGCAGGTAAGGTTAACCATATCAAAATATAAGTGTATGTGGGTGTGTGTGTGTGTGAGAGAGAGAGAGAGAGAGAGGAAGTTAAGCACTTTCTCCATTTTAAGAAATCATGTGCATAAGAAGAAGAAAATTATACATACTATGGAGCAACTATACATGAAAAAGAATTCAACAAGACATGAGCATTCACCATCCATACACAACATCATATGAGAAGCAAGAACAACATCATGTGAGTCAAATATACCATTCCATACCATTTTAACAAACATGCAATTCCTAGGGATTCTCTACGTTCTCCAAAGATGTCACCGAAGCAATCAAAATCATTAAACTCATAATAGAATTGGTACTAGGCCACCTAAGAGCAATAGTTCGCACCTTCAGATTTGTTGAAGGCTTGAGATCGACCTAAAAGATGTGGAGTTTGGGGTTGAACGGATGGAATCCTAAAAGCAACCCTTGCATGTTAGAATTCCATATAATCCCTTCTCATCACAAGGGTTTTAAGGAAAAATGGATGGAGGATCTTACCTAGACGATCAACGGATGATAGTTGAAGTCGTGGAGGAGAGATTCTTCCTGGAGAAGAGGTAAGGAGTTGAAAGGGTTGATTCCCTTGGGCCCCGCCTTGAACTAGGGGCCATCTTGGATCTCTTTCACACACTCCTTCTCTCCTTGCTCTCTAGTCCTCTCTTTACTCTCTTGGTGGTTGTGGTAAATGAGAGAGAGTTATAAGAGAGCTAGGGTTTATTCCCTAGACTTGGGCCTTTTGGCCTTAAGTTTCCTCAATTGCCCAAAATAGCCCACTAGGACTAACTATTAGTGTTGGGGTGGTCCTAACACTCTTTTGGCCACCAAATTAGGTGTGTAGGTGTCTCATGACCCAACTACGGTCCATGTAAGGTTTGAGATCAAACAGGTAAATGAATATGGGGCTTGACCATATAGTCCTGATCCCTAAATAGCCCTGTGGGGGCCATTCTGGTTATTGGGATAGTTCTGGTGGTCCCCTGGCCATGAAACTTATAGGGTAGGTGGTCCATGGTCCGATGAAGGGCCATGCAAATTTTGAGAACGATCGGATATGGGGTTTGGTCATACGGGTCCGGTTTACGATCAACAGTCATCGTGTCACGATCGGGTCCTAGATTTTTTGGACGGGTGAAGGACACCACATTAGACCTTCACCAAAATTTTGAAGAAATCCGATGATTGGATAGCCCAGAGTCTCAGTTTCATTTTTCAGTGCTAGATTTCTACTCTGGCCTTGGGTGAGTTGACATGGGTTGTTGGAGCGGCTCGAATAATTACTTCTGGGTGTCCAATGAGTCTGTGGTCTGCGTTGGACCACAAGTCTAGTGAGATCTAAGGTTCTCTAGGTTTTTATAATTTTTTGACCTTCCTACGCCGCGGTATAGCCCCTACGGGCTGATGTAACATATAAATGACCATTTGACTTGGTGGCCTGTACTAGGCCCCATCATGGCTTGACTGATCTACTCTAACGGGCTAATCATAGGTTAACTAACTTATCGTACCACACCCAAGCGGTTTAAACTAATGGTCCTATGGTAAATCCTACGTGGATGCCCTATGACACTGTGCTGGTTGGACGGGACGTTACAATCTACCCCCCTTATAATTAAATTTCATCTTCAAAATTTGTACCTATCCGTATTGCTGAAGCAGGGTTGGGTAATGTTTACGGACTTCTGCTTCCGTGTCCCAAGTGACCTCTTCTTCATCGTGATGGGTCCATAGTACCTTGACCAATGGGATAACCTTGTTGCGTAGGACTTACTCCTTCATATCCAGTACTCGAGTGGGTCGGAGAATATATGTGGTGTCTTCCTTAAGTTCCACATGCTCCCACTTAATGATATGAGAAGAATTGGGGACGTACTTCTTCAACATAGATACATGGAAGATGTTGTGTACTCCAACAAGTGGCGTTGGTAAGGCCAAACGATAGGCAACTGCACCCACACGGTCCAAAATCTGGAAGGGTCCAATAAATTGTGGGGTGAGCTTTTCTTTCTTGTTGAAGCGCAAAACACCCTTCATTGGGTAGATCTTGAGAAATACGTGGTCTCCCGCCTTAAATTCTAAGTCCCTTCGCCTTGTGTCAGCATAGCTTTTCTGCCTGCTTTGAGCCATCAAGAGGCGGCGCCGGATAATTCTAATCTTCTCAGTCATGATCCGCACCAAATCTGGTCCTAGTAAGCTTTTCTCACCAATTTCTTCCCAATAGTGTGGGGCACGGCACAAACGCCCATACAAAGCCTCGTAGGGTGCCATACCAATGCTAGCCTGAAAGCTATTTTTGTAAGGAACTCAACATATAGGAGGCAGTCGTCCTAACTCTCCTGAAAGTCCAGAACACAGGCCCGCAACATGTCCTCTAAAACCTGGTTCACTAGCTCAGTTTACCCATCCGTTTGCGGGTGGAAGGCAGTGCTAAACTTCAACTTTACTCCCATGCTTCCTAAATGCGGGTCCAGAAGATCGATGTGAAGCGAGTATTCCGGTCTGACACAATTTCCAATCGGATGCCATGGAGCCGCATGATTTCCTTGATATATAGCTTGACCAAATCATTGGCAGAGCTAGAAGTCTTAATTGGCAAGAAGTGGGTTGATTTGGTTAGCCTGTTCACAATCACCCATATCGAATCATGCCCCTTTTTAGTCTTGGGCAAGCCAAAAATGAAGTCCATAGATATGAAGTCCCACTTCCATTCTGCTATGGGCATGAGTTGCAAAAGGCCTGGCGGTCGGCAGTGCTCGGCCTTGACTTGTTGGTAGGTGAGGCATCGAGACACATACTCTGCTATTTCCTTCTTCATGTTGTCCCACCAATAATTCTGCTTCAGATCCCGTTACATTTTTGTACTACCAAGATGCATCGCTAACTTGGAGTTGTGAGCAACATTTAAGACCTCTTATCGTAGTTCTTGAAGGTTTGAGACACAAAGGCGGCCTTGGTACCATAACTCCCTATCTGTGCCAACTCTCTACTCAGACTTCTCATCATTCTTTTCTCTTTCCCTCATCTTCTTCAATAGCTCATCGCCCTCCTGGGCTTTAATGATTTTACTGTCAACCAATGGCTGGGCTTGAATGTAGGCTATGAATTCGTAGGGCTCCTCCACGGTTAGATTCGTGTCGAAGTCTTGAACAAATTTTACCATATCTCACTCTCTCACCATTAGCGGTGCCGTAAATTCGATTGTCTGCTTGCGACTCAAGGTGTCCGCCACCAAATTAGCTTTGCTAGGGTGGTATGAGACATCGAACTTGAAGTCCTTCAACGTTTTCATCCAGTGACGCTGTCTTCTGTTCAGGTTCTTCTGGGTGAAGATGTATTTGAGGCTTTTATGGTCGGAAAAGAGCTCAAACTCTTCATCATAAAGGTAGTATTTTTATATTTTCAAAGCAAAAACTACCACTGCAAGTTCGAAGTCATGTGTAGGGTAGTTCTCCTCATGTTTCCTTAACTGCTGAGACGCATAAGTAATTGCCCTGTCCTTCTGCATAAGCATACAACCCAAACCCACGCGAGAGGAGTCAGTATAGACGGTGTACTTGTGTAAGACCCGTATCTTAGTCCGTACCGTTTCGTAGACTTTAGCGGTCTTACCGGTTGAATTCCGGCAACCTTCGACCCATAACCGATATTTACGCGCGACCCTGATTCATATA
This sequence comes from Magnolia kwangsiensis, assembly GCA_037074715.1. Classification (NCBI taxonomy): domain Eukaryota; kingdom Viridiplantae; phylum Streptophyta; class Magnoliopsida; order Magnoliales; family Magnoliaceae; genus Magnolia; species Magnolia kwangsiensis. The sequence goes on along the minus strand of CM073578.1, from coordinate 21,790,990 downwards.
CCGTCAACCCGTATCGACTCAACTCAAGGTCTTTACCATAGCGACCGCGCCGTCGCTGTGGTTCCAATGCCGTGACTTGCGCGCTGAGGCGATACCCTAGTTAGCAGATGTAGGCCGACGTTCGGTGCGAGAAAAATGCCGCGTGTTGCGAAGCCCAAGAGAATCTCTACGAGATGTCACATCAATCCCATCAATCAATCCATCACATGTCAAGTACATGTTAAGTATACATCACCTTTCACCCATACCCAAGCAACCACAAAAGTCAAAAAGCTTACAAGCCCATGCTTTTCTTACACAAAAGGCCACCAAAGTCAACAAAACCTTACACACCCATCCCTCTCCCATCCATCACTCCCTCACCCCATCACCTCATATCTCCTTACAACTCTCTCTCTTTCTCATTTCTCATCTCATTCTCTTAAGCAAGACTCCATACGTATGAGAAATTCTCCAAGCCTTCTAAAAACTCCAAGTGTGGCCCACCTCTCCATCCCAAGATCTTCCATCCTAGCCATCCATTTCTCATCTCCTTCATTGAAATCAAAGCTAAGGTGCTAAGGAACCCATAGGAGCAAGAAGATCGAACGGTGGGTGCTTGATAATGTTAGTTTTTCATGTTTTTGAGATGGGCCAAGTGAGGCCAACCGATCAATGGTTGGGATCTCACTTGGGACCCTAAGTTGTGACCGATGGCCCACTTTGATCATCATGATCATCCATGGTGGGGCCATTCTCTATGGACCCCATCATAATGTTTTCCTTGCATTGAAAAGGTCATCTACACCGTCCATATTGGTGGGGAGAGGATCTCCACCGTTGACTTTCGATCGTGATAAATCCATGTGTAGAGGGATCCATTGATGTATGATTTCATATAAGAGAGGGTTCATAGTGACAGAGCCCTCTATCACAAGCGTGTCCCACTCTCTACCTCTCTCTCTCCCTTTCTATTTAATTTTTTAATTTAAAATATGGTTGTGTGGCCTACTTGAATGGACCCCACCATGAGGCATACACTCTATCCAAGCTATCTACAAGTGTGGCCCACTTTGTGGGTGTTGTATTTACACCATCCTCCATGAGGTGGCCCACCTAATTAGGGCCCACCTCTAATGAAGCCGTTATGTGCAACGTCCAGCGTCCCTGGACGCTGGACGTGGTTGAAAAAAAAAAGAAAAAAAAGAAGACAAATATCAGCTTGATTTTCAAGCCTTTGGGGTGGTCCACTCACATAGGCCCCACATTGATGTATGGTTCTCATCCAAGCCGTCCATCCCTTTCACCAACTCATTTTAGGCATTGAGCTAAAAAATGAGGTCCATCCGATCTTCAGGCGGGCCATAGCCTGTAAAATAGTGATTTCAACCATTAAAAGACACCCTGACATTTTTATTCACCGGAAAAACATCGGATATTATACTTATTAGGACGGCCTTGAGCCACTGAACACAATGGACGGGTTGGATTTACTTCATGTGGGCTCCACCTGGGAAAAACCACAAAAAATCAGATTTTTCAAAAAAATAAAAAAAATCAGCATCAGAGGCATTGCCTGCTGCCTCTGACACAATTGCAGCGGCAGCACGCTGCTGCGTGCAGCAGGTGGGCGGGTAGCATCCCACGGCTGCTGCCGTGGGCCCCACCATGATGTATATGTAAATCTAAGCCGTTCATGAGGTGGGCCCCCTTCTCAGGTGGGCCCCCTCCAAGTTTCAGCCGATTCCACAACTCAGGTGGCCCACACCACAGGAAACAGTGAGATTGAACCTCTACCATTAGAATCCTTTTCTGGCCCCACAAAAGTTTTGAATCAAGATGAAATTTTTGTTTTACCTTCACACAGGTCCGTGTGACCTTGCCAACAGGTTGGATGGCATTTAAACATTACAGTGTGCCCACATGAGAACCCACAGTGATGCATGTGATTTACCTCCACCGTCCAGGCGGCGGTGGAGCCCACCCTGATGCATGCATTTTTGTAGTGCAGTCCAACAGTAGCTGGATGGCTAGTGGATTCCAGCCCCACGTGTGGGCCACCATGATGTAGGTGTATGTTCAGCCGTCCATCTGGACGTTGGATATACCCTATATACTATGTATTATATGTATTATATTATATTTTATATAATATATTATATATTATATATATTAGTTGTGGTGGGCCCTACGAGGGACCCACCAGTCTTGTTGCAGAACAGAGAAGAAGAAGGAAAAAAAAATAAAAAATAAAGGCAGCACGTGGCTGCTCTCTCTCTCTCTCTCTCTCTCTCTCTCTCTCCCCACGTCAGTAGTAAATGCTGTGGACCCCATACCCACTCCAGATGTACGTGTTTCATCCATACGGTGTGGGCCCCAATGATGTATGTGCCATATCTACACCACCCATCGTTTGAATGGTGGGGCCCATCATGATGCACTTTGTAAGACCCATATCTTAGTCCGTACCGTTTCATAGACTTCCGCGGTCTTACTGGTCGAATTCCGGCAACCTTTGACCCTTAACCGATATCGACGCGCGACCCTGATTCATATGCCGACAACCCGAGTCGACTCAACCCGAGACCAATACCATAGCTACCGCGCCGTCGTTGCGGTTCCGATACATCGACTCGCGCGCCGAGGTAATACCCTGGTCAAGAGATATGGGCCAACGTTCGGTGCGAGAAAAAGCCGCGAGTTGCGAAACCCAAGAGAATCTCTACGATGTGTCACATCAATCATATCAATCCCATCAATCAATCAATCCATCAAGCCATCACATGTCAAGTACACATCACTTTATTCCATTTTCCCAAGCAACCACAAAAGTCTCCCAAAACCATACCTCTCTTACATAAAAGCCTCAAAAGTCAAGCTTTTCTTACACAACCATCACTCACCACATCCATCCATCACTCTCTCTCTCTCTCCCTTTACAACTCTCTCTCTCTTTCTCTCTTTCTCATTTTAAAATTTCAAAGCCAAAGAGATCCCACGTATGGAATTTTGCAAGAACTCCTAAGCTCCAAGTGGCCCACCTTCCTACCCCATCATCTCTCATCTCAACCCTCCATTCTTCATCACATCCATTAAAGTTGAAGCCAAGGTGCCAAGGAACCCCTAGGAGCAAGAAGATCGGACTGTGGGTGCATCTATAGGGTAGTTTTTCTTATTTTTATGGTGGACCAAGTGAGGCCCACCGATCAATGGTGTGGATCTAATATGTGGCCGATGGACCACTTGGATCATCATGATCATTCCATGATGGGGCCATTCTCCATGGACCCCATCATGATGTTTATTTCATTTAGAAAGGTCATCTAGACCGTCCATATCGGTGGGGAATGGATCTCCACCGTTGATTTGCATTTTTGATGATCCCATGTTTAAAGGGATCCGTTTATTGTATAATTTCATTCAAGGGAGGGCTCATAATGGCGGAGCTCTCCATCACAAGGCGTGTCCCACTCTCCATGTCTCTCTCTTTCTTTTATTTATTTTATTTTATTTTATCTTTATGCAATAGGATTGTGTGGCCCACTTGAATGGATCCCACCTTGAGATTTTATTTTAATTAAATCTTTATTCAAGTGGGGCCCACCTTAGACGATGTGCCCATGTCACCCATCAGTGGTGGCCCACTTCATCAGGGCCCACCACTATCAAAAAAAAAGAAGAGAAAGAACAAAACCGTCCAGCGTCAGGGACGCTGGACGTTTCATGAGAAAGAAGAAAAAGGAAAGAGGCTTTTTGGTGGTCCACTTGCTGAGGCCCCACCGGGATGTATGTAATCAATCCACGTCGTCCATCCCATTCTCCCCTAAATTTTATGCGTTGGGCCAAGATTTGGAGCTGATCCAATCACTTGGTGGGCCATAGCGCCAAATATTACGTCCCCACCATTTAAATACTATTTTCTTATTTTATTTCACTTCCTAAGCTCAAAAAAATTCAAACTTCGGACTCATTTCGACTGTTGCGGGCCACTGAACGCAATGGCCAGAGCGGATTTCATTTTAGTGGGCCCCACGTGCGAAAAACTATCGAAAAACACGTTTTCCCATTTTTTTGAAAGGGGCATGCCCTCTGCCTCCTGACGCTGCAGCGCTGCACGCTGCTGCGTGCAGCCATGAAGGGCGGGCGGGCATCCAGCATGGGACCCACGGCTCCAGCCGTGGGCCCCACCGTAATGTTTATTTATCGTCCAATCCGTTCATGAGGTGGGTCCCATCCTCAGGTGGGCCCCCTCCAAATTTCAGGTCGATCCAAAACTCAGGTGGCCCACATCACATAAAACAGTGAGATGGAGCATCTACCATTAAAATCTTTCTAGGGCCCACATACGTGTTGGATCAAGCTGAAATTTATGTTTTCCCTTCAACCAGGCCCGAGTGACCTTATCAATGGGTTGGATGCCAAATAAACATTACGGGGTGGGCCCCACACCGGACCCACAATGATGTATGATTAAGTCCACCGTCCGGCGGACGGTGGCACCCACCACGGTGGCGCCCCACCTTCTGTTTGTGTGGCCTCCACCGTCCAGCGAACGGTGGGGCCCTTGTGATGTATGTGTTCTATTCGCGCCGTCCATCCCTGGACGGTGGGCCCCACCATGTTTTATGTGTTACATCCGCACCATCCATTTGGAACGGTGGGACTTACCCCTGACTGTGGGCCCTATGAACAGTTGAGATTGTAAATAAATATTGCAGTGGGCCCATGGTCCACGTGACCTTATGAAAAGATTGGGTTGTAAATAAATATTGTAGTGGGCCCTATGAACAGTTTGTATCACAAATGAACACCATGTTGGGCCTAGTTTTGATGGAAAATAAACATTTTGTTAGGCCCATGGTATTGGACCCATATAATGTATTTAAAGCCCATTGAAGTAAGCTCAATTGATATGTTCTAAGGCCATGAGACTAGGCCATTTGATATATTGTAAGGCCCATGGGACTAAACCCATTTAACTATAAAAAGGGTACATGGGATTAGGCCCACTGGATTTATTTGAGACCCATGAGTTAGGCTCATTTTATTTGATTAAGGCCTAGGGGTTTAGGCCCATTGAACTCATGTTAGGTCTATGGGTTGAGGCCCACTTGATCTACATGTAAGACCCAATTGGTGTGGCCCATTGGTCATATATTAGACTCATGAGACTAAGCTCATTTGATGCAATCCAAGGCCCACGGGTTTGACCCATTGCAATGCACATAAGACCCATTGGTGTGGCCCATTTATGTGGCCCATCTGATGAATAAAAGCCCATAGGATATGGCCCATTTGATATATATGTAAGGTCCAATGGGGACAACCTACGGTCCATTGCAATGTGTAAATCCATTACAGACTAAGTACGATGTTTACAACGATCGTGCCTTGGGAGCAATGTTGGTTTGACGTCCACATTGTGAGTGTAATGCTGGTTGGATGTCCACATTATGACTCTCCTTAGGGCCCATTGTTAGGCCCGTACCTATTTGTGTATAGGCCGTCCACGTCCATCTGCATTATAAAATAATTCATTTCATTATAACATGTTTAGTATACTTTCATGACTCATGATCATACGCATCATATGTATGCTTGAAATGAGGATTGACTGATCATAGCATATGCCTTCGGGCAGGTTGTTTATGGGCTCCTGATTAGGCAGTGTTTCCCTACATGAGCGCACGATATGCGCATGAATTGTTGTATGATTGGACAGCGTGAATCATGCATTTCGCATTTGTGTGACATGGTTATTGTATGCCCTAGTGACATCAGGGCCGTAGCCTCCACAGATGCATCATGGTTGGCAGGATTGGATACTGAAAATCTTGTTCTACATGAGGTGCTATTGATATCCCTGGGTGAAAGTCCCTAAACCCTTATGGTACCAAGAGGTTGCTCCAACGTCTAGAACGAGTGGATAGATGAGCGCTGAGTGCTGAATACCAGTTGGCTGTGCTCTCCACTTTGTCATGGTCGGTTGGAAGGGGGTACGGCCTTACCCGTCCGAGTGTAGGGGGGCAATGTTAGGCTGAGTCTGACTAGCTCGAAGAATGGGTCCGCTATCGACGAGTCGCGCCCGATATTGGCAGACGGATAGTGTGGTCTCTTCCACTTACCTTATTGTGTGCAATGTAGCGGTAATCTGGTTTAGAGTGTACTAGACCCCAGTGATATCCCATGTTTTGAGCTGTATTGATGTATGGACATAGATGAAGATCTGTATGCTTGAGTTGTATTGCACATCGCATGGCCTTAGGATGGTCGATACCATTCATGTCTTGCATCGCATAAGCCTTGGTACGGCTCATGATATTATGGTTCCATCTGCATATTCCGCATTACTCAGACATTACATATTCATATTACTACCTTGCATACACACTTTCACTACCCTCTAAGCTTTCTGTAAGCTTATGCATGACCGTTGCGTGCAGGTGACGTTGGATCGCAGCAGCGCCGAGGCAGGAGCACGTTGTAGAGCGTTTTGGAGTTTTTGTTCTTTACCATTATATTTCCCTTTATACTCATTGTACTTGTAAAGTTTTTGATCATAGTGGAAATGTAATGGAGCTCTTGGTTGTTGTTTGTGGGTTATGCCTTTGGTTATGCTTAGTACGAATCAAACTGACATTGAAAATCCTCCTCGTAGCATCTCAGGATCGGAACCTGGCGAATGGGAGCTAGGAGCCGAGAATGGGGTTATACGGAGGCTGTCGGTGCCGGATTCGACGATCGGATATTTTGTAAGTTCGGTTTCCGAGTTTGGGGCGTGACAGAAGTTGGTATCAGAGCATAACTTGGGAATAATTGAGAACAACATTACATATCTGCTATGAGTGAAGAATGACTAAGTTCCGAAGTTCAGATAGCTTCACGACCTTCCAATTCAGACCGTTAACATGCGTACCTTAGAGAGTTTTGAAGTTGATAGGCGCCTTCGCTCTTTCTTGTAGGACATGGCGCCTGGGAGAGTTACCCGATCGACTCCCGCACCACCACCTGAGGATTCTGCTTCACCATCAGAGGCTCCCGCTTTACCCCGTGCGTCTCCCGTTCCACCCTCAGAGATCCCTGCTTCTTTCCCTGAGGATGACATTCCTCCACCTAAGGCCGATGAGGAGCCGACCGTGACTGTGAGTGCCTCTCAGTTACAGCAGATGTTACAGGCTGTGACAGCCGCACTCCAGGGGCAGGGCAGACGCCCAGCTGTTTCACCAGCTCAGGCAGAGCAGGAGCGCGCGAGCGCCTTACTTCGTGAGTTCAGACGGCTTGATCCTCCACGTTTCCAGGGTGAGCCAGATCCGACCGCAGCAGAGAGATGGCGCTCCGATGTGAAGAAGATTTTCGACACCATGTCATGTACGACCGAGCAGCGCGTCCGGTTAGCAGTATTTCTCTTTCAGGGTGAGGCCGAGCATTGGTGGACCTCTGTTACCTGTGTTGCCGGACCTGAGTATGTCTGGACATGGGAGGACTTTGTTGATCGATTCGAGGAGCAGTACTTCCCCGACCATATCCGCTGTAGTGAGCTTTAGAGTTCGAGACTCTAGTGCAGGGAGACATGACCGTGGCACAGTATGCGGCCCATTTTATGGCTCTATCGAGATTTGTACCATATATGGTTGATGAAGAGGGGCGGAAGGCCCGCCGTTTCGAGCACGGCTTACGTTACGGTCTTCGAGGTCATGCTATTGGGCATGAGCTCCCTACTTTCCAGGCAGTAGTGCGGAGAGCTCAGATTTATGAGACTGAGTGGGCCGGTTCTCAGTCTGATCGTGGTCAGAGGAGAGACCGGAAGAGGCAGGCTTCTTCCAGTCCTTCCCAGCAGCGTCGACCACAGCAGCAGAGGCGCATAAGTCGCCCAGCTTTTCAGGCACCATCAGCACCAGCAGCACCTCCACCACCACCTCAGAGGCAGTTCACCGGCACTTGCTTCAGGTGCGGTGCGATGGGACACCGTTCATGGGAGTGTCCCAGCCCCCAGCAGCAGTAGAGAGGTACACAGCAGCAGAGACCTCCACCGCAGCAGCAGAGACCCCCACAGCAGTAGCGACAGTAGCCTCTACCACCGAGGCTACCTCAGCAGCAACATCAGCATCAACACCAGCCTCAGAGGCCATAACAGCAGAGGCAGCAGTTTCGACCGCCTTAGCGACCCCATCAGCAGCAGCAACACGCTCAGAGGGGACATGCACCTCCCCAGCCAGCTCAAGCTAGATTCTATGCGGCTCAGCAGGATCCTCAGTCTTCTGGAGGAGTTGTTGAGGGTATACTTTCAGCTTCTGCATGCATTGCACGTGTGCTTTTTGATTCCGGTGCATCGCATTCTTTAGTGGCCGAGAGCTTCTGTTGATCGGCTGGCTTACCGTTGGAATTTGCTGATGAGAGCCTATCAGTATCAACTCCCTTGGGGAGGACTATAGTGTTGGGACGATTTTTTTCTTCTTGCCCCGTTCTGGTTGGGGATACCTTTCTGCCTGTCGATTTGTTTATTTTGACGATGTCTGAGTTCGACGTCATCCTGGGCATGGATTGGCTCGCCGAGTACTATGCTATATTGGACTGCGCCGCGAGGACCGTCACATTTTGTATACCCGGCGTGCCACAGTTTCAGTTCGTTGCAGAGGCCAGAGGAGAGCAGTTGTCTTGTTTGATGTCCTGCGCCATAGAGGAGCCTGTTGCCGCTTGCATCGACCACTTGCCCATAGTATGCGATTTTTTCGATGTGTTACAGGAGATTCCGGGATTACCGCCTCGTCGACTCACCGAGTTCCAGATCGAACTCGTGCCCGGTACCGCGCCTATTTCGAAGGCCCCGTATCGTATGGCACCGTTAGAGTTACCGGAACTGCAGAAGCAGTTGGACAAGTTGCGAGAGTTGGGTTTTATCCGTCCGAGCAGTTCTCCGTGGGGAGCGCCGGTACTTTTCGTGAAGAAGAAGGATGGCTCGTTGAGGCTCTGCGTTGACTACCGCGAGCTCAACAAAGTCACGATAAAAAATAAGTACCCGCTCCCTAAGATTGATGATTTGTTTGACCAGCTGCAGGGTGCACAGTTCTTTTCGAAGATTGACCTGTGTTCCGGTTATCATCAGATTCGGGTCCGAGATGAGGACATTCCGAAGACGACATTCAGGACGCGTTACGGTCATTTTGAGTTTCAGGTCATGTCCTTCGGACTGACCAATGCACCCGCGGTCTTCATGCAGCTAATGAACGAGGTCTTCTACCCATATTTGGATCAGTTTGTTGTAGTCTTCATCGATGATATTTTGATCTATTCGAGGACCCGTGAGGAGCAAGAGCAGCACTTGAAGATTACTTTACAGACCCTCCGCGTACACCAGCTGTATGCGAAGATGGAGAAGTGTGAGTTCTGACAGGAGGAGGTGAAGTTCCTCGGTCACGTGGTGACGAGGGAGGGTATTGCAGTGGACCCCTCGAAGGTCGAGGCAGTGCGTCAGTAGCGACAGCCCACGACTGCGACAGAGATCCGTAGTTTCCTTGGCTTAGCGGGCTATTACCGACGTTTCATCGAGGATTTTTCTCGTATTGCAGCCCCACTGACCAGGTTGACTCGGAAGGGCGTAGAGTTTATTTGGAGTGACGCCTACGAGCGAACATTTATGGAGTTGAAGGACCGTTTGACGTCCGCTCCTGTCTTCACTCTTCCCTCCGGGAGTGACGACTTTATTGTATTCACTGATGCCTCGCATATCGGTTTGGGTGCTGTCCTGATGCAGCACGGGAGACCAGTGGCCTTTGCATCTCGTCAGCTCAAGGTTTATGAGCTGAACTATCCTACACATGATCTGGAGCTGGCTGCAGTTGTCTTCGCACTGAAGGTGTGGAGGCACTACCTTTACGGGGTTAGGTTCGAGCTCTTCTCTGATCACAAGAGCTTAAAGTACCTCTTCTCGCAGTCTGAGTTGAATATGAGACAGAGGCGCTGGATGGAGCTCCTGAAAGACTATGATTTTGACCTCCAGTACCACCCAGGCAAGGCGAACGTGGTGGCAGATGCCCTCAACCGTCAGCCACGAGGTTTAGTGGCGCATACGATGATTCAAGAGTGGCGGATGCTTGAGGATATTGCAGCATATGATTTTGAGTTCGGCCTGCAGTCTTCCATTGTGCAGTTATCGAGCTTGTCGATTCAACCCTCTCTTGTCGCTAGGGTGATCGAGGCTCAGTAGGCTGATGAGTCGTTGCAGAGTTATATGGCTGAAGCGGCATCTGAGGGTAAGGCTGATTGACAGATCGGTACAGACGGTGGACTTCGCCTCAGAGGCCGATTATGTGTTCCGAATATTCTAGAGTTGCGCAGAGATCTTATGACCGAGGCACATCGATCGTGATTTTCTATCCACTCGGGCTCGACGAAGATATAACGTGACATGAGGCGACAGTATTTTTGGGCGGGGATGAAACGCCAGATCGCCAGTTTTGTGGCCGAGTATGACACGTGCCAGCGTGTCAAGGCCGATCATCAGAGACCTCCTGGTCTATTGCAGCCGTTGAGCGTCCCGATGTGGAAGTGGGAGCACGTGTCGACTGATTTTATTATGAGTTTGCCAAGGACTCAGCGTGGTCATGACGCCATTTGGGTTGTTGTGGATCGTCTGACGAAGTCGGCACATTTCCTTGCGATGCGTGCGACTTGGTCTATGGACTGGCTTGCGAGATTATTTATTAAGGAGATTGTGAGACTGCATGGTGTTCCAGTCTCGATCGTTTCTGACCGAGACTCGAGGTTCACATCTCAGTTTTGGGGGAGCTTCCATCATGCGATGGGGACTGATTTGCAGATCAGCACCGCGTACCATCCGCAGACCGATGGCCAGACCGAGAGGGTCAATCAGATACTTGAGGATATGCTTCGGGCCTGCGCGATTGACTTCGGGGGTAGCTGGGATGAGCAACTGCGATTAGCTGAGTTCGCATACAATAACAGCTATTAGGCGACCATTGACATGGATCCTTTTGAGGCACTATATGGCAGACCATGCAGATCACTGAGTTGTTGGACCGAGGTTGGAGAGCGTCGTCTCCTAGGTCCCGAGCTTGTGCAGGAGACTTCAGAGGCTATAGATATCATCAGGCAGAGGATGCGCATAACTCAGAGCCGACAGTAGAGTTCTGCTGATCGTCGGCGACGTCCCTTTGAGTTTAATGTAGGGGACCATGTGTATCTCAAGGTCTCGCCCATGAAGGGCGTAGTTCGATTTGGAGCGAAGGGTAAGCTTGCCCCGAGATTCATAGGACCTTTTGAGATCACTGGGCGCGTTGGCGCCGTGGCCTATCGGCTTGCCTTGCCATCTCAGTTGTCTGGCGTCCACGACATTTTCCACGTCTCCATGTTGAGGAAGTGTGGATCAGACATGGTTTCCATTATTGATTGACAGCCGCTAGAGGTTCACGAGGACGCTTCTTATATTGAGCAGTCAGTCCGTATCCTTGATCGGAAGGAGCAGGTCCTCAGAACCAAGGTCATTCCGTTGGTGAAGGTGCAGTGGGGTCACCATTCTGTAGAGGAGGCTTCGTGGGAGCGTGAGGCTAAGATTCGAGAGCGTTATCCTCATCTCTTTGATGGTTGATCATGTGATGTATTTTGTATGCTGCCCCTGATTCTATATGATGACGTTATGTTTCTTATTCCTTGCGAGTAATGCTTAGTTGCGATGCTTGTGTAAATTTTGAGGATGAAATTTTTATAAGGAGGGGAGAGCTGTAAGACTCGTATCTTAGTCCGTACCGTTCCATAGACTTCCGCGGTCTTACCGGTCGAATTCCGGCAACCTTCGACCCTTAACCGATATCGACTCGCGACCCTGATTCATATGCCGACAACCCGAGTCGATTCATATGGTACCAAGAGGTTGCTCCAATGTCTAGACCGAGTGGGTAGATGAGCGCTGAGTGCCGAATACCAGTTGGCTGTGCTCTTCACTGTGTCGTGGTCGGTTGGAAGGGGGTGCGGCCTTACCGCCCGAGTGTAGGGGGCAATGTTAGGCTGAGTCTGACCAGCTCAAGGAATGGGTCCGCTATCGACGAGTCGCGCCCAATATTGGCAGACGGATAGTGTGGTCTCTTCCACTTACCTTATTGTGCGCAATGTGGCGGCAATCTGGTTTACAGTGTACTAGACCCCGGTGATATCCCATGTTTTGAGCTGCATTGATGTATGGACATAGTTGAAGATCTGTATGCTTGAGTTGCATTGCACATCGCATGACCTTGGGATGGCCGATACCATTCATATCTTGCATCGCATAAGCCTTGGTACGGCTCATGATATTATGGTTCCATCTGCATATTCCGCATTACTCAGACATTGCATGTTCATATTACTACCTTGCACACACACTTTCACCACCCTATAAGCTTTCTGTAAGCTTATGCACGACCGTTGCGTGCAGGTGACGTTGGATTGTAGCAGCGCTGAGGCAAGAGCACGTTGTAGAGCGTTTTGGAATTTTTGTTCTTTACCATTGTATTTCCCTTTATGCTCATTGTACTTGTAAAGTTTTTGATCATAGTGGAAATGTAATGAAGCTCTTGGTTGTTGTTTGTGGGTTATGCCTTTGGTTATGCTTATTACGAATCAAACTGACATTGAAAATCCTCCTCGTAGCATCTCAGGATCGGAACCTGGCGAATGGGAGCTAGGAGCCGAGAATGGGGTTATACGGAGGCTGTTGGCGCCAGATTCGGCGATCGGAAATTTTGTGAGCCCGGTTTTCGAGTTTGGGGCGTGACACACTTAATGCCTCTAAACCGCCCAAACATCTTGACAGCCCATTTTAGGGCTCGAGGCTAAGAATGGGCCAGATCCATAGTCCGAGTGGACCCCACCTTAACATATTATAAGGTCCGTGAGATTGGACCCATTTGATGTGTTCCAAGGCCCATGGGATTAGACCCATTTAATGTAATTTAAGGCCCATGGGAGTGGACCCATTTGATGTATTTTAAAGCCCATGGGAGTAGGCCCATTTGATATGTATAAGGCCCATGGGTCGAGAACCATTGTGATGCAATCTAAGGCCCACGGGATATGACCCATTGCAATGCACATAAGGCTCATTGGTTCAGCCCATTTATGTGGCCCATTTGATGAATAAAAGGCCCATATGATATGGCCCATTTGATATATATATATATGTAAGGCCCAATGGGATGTACCTAAGGTCCATTGCAATGTGTAATCCCAACACGGAATATGTAATGATGTTTATGACGATCGTGCCTTGGGAGCAATGTTGGTTTAACGTCCACATTACGAGTGCAATGTTGGTTGGATGTCCACATGACGACTCTCCTTGGGGCCCATTGTTAGGCCCGTACTTGTTGTGTATAGGCCATCTAGGCCCACCTACGTTGTATGAATATTTCATTACTTTATTACATGATTAGTAGAGTTCCATGACTCATGATCATACGCATCATATGTATGCTTGATATGAGAGGTGATTGATCATAGCATATGCCTTCGGGCAGATTATTTATAGGACCCCGATTAGGAGGTGTTGCCCTACATGAGCACACGATACGTGCAGGATTTGCTGCGTGATTGGATAGTGTGATTCATGCATTTCGTATTGTGTGACATGGTTATTGTATGCCCTAGCGATATCGGGGCCGTAGCTTCTACAGATGTATCGTGGTTGGTAGGATTGGATACCGAAAATCTTGTTCTACATGGGGTGCTATAGATATCTCTTGGTGAAAGTCCCTAAACCCTTATGGTACCAATAGGTTACTCCAACATCTAGACCGAGTGGGTAGATGAGCGTTGAGTACTGATTACCTGATGGTTGCGCTCTCCTCTGTGTCGTGGTCGGTTGGAAGGGAGTGCGGCCTTACCTGCCCAAGAGTAGGAGACAAAGTTAGGCTGAGTTTGACCAGATCGAGGAATGGGTCCGCTATCGACGAGTCGAGCCCGATATTGGCAGACTGATAGTGAGGTCTCTTCCACTTACCATATTGCGTGCGATGAGGCGGCGATCTGGTTTAGAGTGTACTAGACCTCGGTGATATCATAGATTTGAGCTGTATTGATGTGTGGACATAGATGAGGATTTATGTGCTTGAGTTGCATTTCACATCGCATGGCCTTGAGATGACTGATATCATTCATATCTTGCATTGCATAGCTTTGGTACGACTGATGGTTTTCATGAATCCATCTGCATATTCCGCATTACTCTGATATTGCATGTTCATATTACTACCTTGCGCACACACTTTCACCACCCTCTAAGCTTTCTATAAGCTTATGCACGACCATTGCGTGCAGGTGACGTTAGATCGTAGCAGCGTTGAGGCAGGAGCACCTTACGGATCACTTTGGAGATTTTATTCATTCTCATTGTATTTCCCGTTATGCTCATTGTACTTGTAAAGTTTTTGATCATAGTGAAAATGTAATGGAGTTTTTGGTTATTTTTTGTGAGTTATGCCTTTGGTTATTCTTATTACGAATTAAACTGACGTTGAAAACCCTCCTCGTAGTATCCCAGGATCCGAACCTGATGAATGGGTGTTAGGAGCCGAGAATGGGGTTCTACGTAGGCTGTCGGCGCCGGATTCGGCGATCAGAAATTTTGTGAGCCCGAATTCCGAGTTTGAGGCTTGACAACTTGACCCCCTGCTCAGGTAACATGAGTACAGGTGCCGATGTCAGTTTGTCCTTCAATGTAACGACTTAGAAAATCCGTGCTTAGACTCTAGTACCACCTTCAGTAGAAATCATTTTGGCCTTGATCCCTTAGAGTTTTAATGTATTTTAGCTAGTGCTAAACTAGATTGCATGTGAAATTAGCACCGATAGCTTCCAATATGTTCTGTATGACCTAAAACCTATAGAATCATTGACGCTATAGTATCCTGAAATTTAGGATCCAACTCTGAACCCATTTGCTCCCGGGAATGCTTTGTAACTTCGTATTGGATCTAAACCACACGTCGAAAGTTTGATATTCATGATCTTATACCATTATTACCGTTTAGTTGGACTTGACTATCATTTCAAAAATCAAGTTCAAACGATGTCCTGAGACCATTTTATTGAGTCCGGAGTGAAGAGAGTGAGAAACAGTAGATTTTTAAAAAATTAAATATCTTTTTAAGTAATTTGAAACATTTTTCTTGCGCGTTAGTTTTAAGCGTTCTGACCGTTAGATTTCGACCTAAATTCACCCTCGGATTAGGATAGTTGGCCCTTTCATGTCAAAGTAATTGTAGCCCTGATCGAATGTCGATAACCGTTGAATTGAAGCTGGTCCATCACGGATGATCTGAAAATCCGATCGGACTGAAAACTTAGCTTACTAAAGATTCAATACTAGTGAGCTTAAGTCCGACCGCATTTGATAAGAGGACCTCCAGAAGTGTTCCGTTGGATCGGAACAGGCCCGATTTGGTTATAACCTAAGTATACCTTAGCTCTAAGTATGTTTTCGTCATGTTTAGGCTTATAAATTGGCCTTAAACCCTTAGTTTGAAATCCCACACGAATTTTCTAAACCATAGGTTTCCAAGAGAGAGAAAAGAGAGAGAAAGTGTTGTAGAATTCGTCGAATCTCTGTAGAATTCTTCCTAGTCCATCTATTCATCTAACCTACCTATCTAAATCGTTCTTTCAGTGATTCTGATTCTGTTTTTGGATAAGTTAAGCTAACCCTAACCTGTTTTGAAGCTTAGACTAGTTGTAGTGAAGTTCTAGCTAACCTGTTTCATGCCATAGGTAGCGTATCCGCCGTTGACAAAGACTTATCGTCTGAATCACCTCTTATAAGCATTTTTTGATTTAATGTGTGGACTATATACGTTTAGGTTATGGTTTTCAACACTTTCAATATTAGATAATGATTTATTCATGTTGTGATTGCCGTTACACATGCCAAATGCGCTATCCGTTTTGATTTCTGTATATGTATTCTTTATATTGTAAATAGTATATTTAATGAATATGTTAGAATACCTGTATACCTATGGAATCTATTGTTTTGGTTGCCATGATTATTTGTTGTTTTTATATGTCTGATATGTATGCTGTAACTCCTTGGCGAAAGGACTTGCCCTAATATGCATTGGCATCGACATACGTGATGTATGTTGAATAGTATAATCTAAGTGTTTGTTTAAATGCCTAAATAATTTAGTAGTTAGTAAAAATGTGATTGCCAAGGTTGTTGAGGCATGAATCTCCATCACCATACTTGAGTGTATGATTTCCTCCATGGATTATCTACTTAGATGTATCATATTTAAGATGTGTTTGATTTCCTCCATGTACTGTATTTACATTTAAGTTATACTTCATGAATGTCCATATGATTGTAGGATATGACTCATATGCCTGTTATGAAATTTGTATGTGAATGGGGCTGTGCTACAGTCCAGGTAATCGGTAATTGTACTCCAAATGGTGGTTGAGGTCATTTTCACCACACAGGGTGAGTTTAACGAATTTGAGTCGTGCTTGGGATGTTCGATAGTGGTTAGGCCACACAGAGTGCTTATGCATTCCATGTCGTTTAACTCAACGTGCGCTTGGCCTAGTTGAACTCGTCAACTAACTCGATTGACCGATGTTTGTTCACCATGTTTGGTCGCCACTGTTTGAATATAAGGCACTGAGCTTACCAGAGAAACTCCCGTTAACCGTGGTACCGTGATCCCCTAAGACTCATGAGCCAGACATGGTGGTATGGGACACCGTGGTCAAGCTGTCAGCCTACGTTGGGGCCACAAACCTCTCCATAGTGACCAGTGAGTACTTTATTCTCGTGAGTAGATTATGGTGGTATGGGACACTATATTCTTGCTGTCGGCCTACATTGATTTGTGACGAGCCCTCTGTAGTGACCTCGAGTATATCCTGACACTGCATAAGGGTGACGAGTCTTATTGCAGTATTGAGGATGTAATTAGGCCTGTATTGATTTGATGATGGGGGAGTGGTGTAACGATTGCGTACAAAAACCCTGACAGCCCTTGCAGCAACCTAGAACCGTAAGATCGTATGAGAATTCTTAGGATTGACGACCCTAGAATGGATCAATGTTTGGGATATGAATAAGGGAGCTGTCTTAGCTTTCCAATCCTGCTGTATGAAAAGAACTAATAAGAACTTGGTAAGCATGCTCATTTCATCGCATTGCATGTGCTAACGAGGTTGGTGATAGAGCACTGAGGAAGTGATTCATGCCGCGATCGTTAGATGATGTTGCAGAGGGGATTGTAGTGAGGGCATGCATCATTCTTCATAACATTCGTGCATTAACAAGAGTATCTAAGACATGTTTGATTTTACTGCCTTATCATTACTGCTTGATTAGATTGATGACATGTTAACCTTTGCTGTATAATACCACTGAGTTGATCACTCACTCCCATGTTTTGGGATGGTGCTTAAACACCAATCAGACTCTGATTTAGTTGCAGGTGATGGGGATACTGGCGAGGCAGAGCCAGATTTTGATGAGGACGAGGAGGCGTTCTCATATATGCAGTTCTCAGGCGGGTTTATGTGAGCCTCATCCTGACCAATGAGAATTTTTGGGATATGTATGAGATTATTTTGCACAGTTGATATATGTATTTGAGACACAGTTGTATATGTTGCCCTAGGAAGAGCATGCATCATTTGAGGATTATTTTTGAATTATTTATGTATTTAAGTCTTCCGCTTGCTTTACCTCAATATACCTGAATTATGTCTGCTGATCTGGCTTGATCTATCTCATGTTTTATGCACTAACATAGACAACATACAATTATCATTTATTATGTTGCATAAGTAATGTTTTGGAACTTGGGAGCTGAGTTATGCTCGACCCCCGAATTTCAGGGTGTTACATTCAACTCTTGAAAAGCCCCTCAACCTTCTCATTCCAGGCAAACTTAAGGTCTTTTTGTGTAAGCTAGGATAGAGGCCGAGGTATTTTTGAGAAGTCTCTAATGAACCTTCGATAATAACCTGCTAGACTAAGAAAACTTCTCACTTCCATAACTGACTTCGATTGCTTCCAATCTTGTATGGCCGCAACCTTGGCGAGATCTACAGATATGCCCTCCTTAGACACTACATGTCCCAGAAATTTGAGCTCTTCCTTCTAGAAGGCACACTTCCTAAATTGTGCAAATAACTGATTTTTCTCAAGAGTTTCAAGAACTGCCTTTAGATGCTCTTCATGCTCCTCGTGGTTCTTTGAATAAATCAATATGTTGTCGATGAACACAATGAAAAATCTGTATATGAATGGCCTAAAGATTTTGTTCATGAGATCCATGAATACCACGGGGGCATTGGTGAGCCTGAATGACATAAATAGGAACTCATAATGGCCCAAGAAGGTTCTAAAGGCCGTTTTCTGTATATCCTCGTCCCTGACTCGCAGCTGATGGTACCCTGATTGTAGGTCAATCTTTGAGAAGTATTTGGCACCCCTCAGCTGGTTGAATTTCGAACCGTCACTTGGTTCAATCTTCTGTAGTCTATACATAGACGTAGTGAGCCGTCCTTCTTCTTCACAAATAGGACTGGGGCTCCCCAAGGCGAGACACTGGGTCGGATGAAGCCTTTCTCTAGCAAGTTGTCAATCTGAGACAGTAGCTCCTCCATCTCACATGGGGGCATGCGATAAGTAGGCAAGGAGATGGGCTTGACACCCGAAGTTAGAGGAAGTCTAGGTATGACCTTAAACACATCATTGAAATCTCAGACTACGAGAGTGCATGTGTGTGAGGGCCCATCATAACCATCCTCCAATGCAACATAACACAAAATTCTACATTTATGGCTGACCTGGCATGGGAATGTGAGAGAAGTGCCATCGTCCTCATAAATCTTCACTGTCATTATTTCACAATCAATTTCTACCTTCATCGCCGTTAACTAGTCCATGCCTAGGATGACGTCGTAATGGAATATTTTTGTCACTATTAGATCCACAAACACCACCTTACATCCCAGGTCGATGGAGAAATCATAACAGATCTTCGTTGCTTCCAAGAAAGTACCGGTGACGGCAATGATCTTTACCCCAACGAAAGGGGTAGAGCGTATCCCTAGATGCTTGACAGTTGCATGCGATATGAGAGAAATAATAGACCCGGTGTCCACCAAAAGGAATATGAGAGTACCTTGAATGTGGGCCGTAACCTAGAAGGCCGTAGGATTGGGGATGTCTGCATCTTGTCCCTCAGCCGCCAAGGCATGAACCCGTGCTTGCTGGGAAAAATTCGGTCACTGCATGGGGCCTATTCCCATCCTATTCAATATGTCATCGCCTAGTAATTGAGTCGGTACCGGATTTCCATCCGATCAGCCTACTCCATATAGTTAAGCCAGCCGATAAACTAGGTGACCAAATGGAAAGCACGTGCTCTTCCTCGTAGATCTCACGGCCCGCACAATCTGGTGGAGTACTATGCTAGGGAGGCACACATCTGCTCCCTGTCCCACTTGATATAAGCACTTTACCATATAGGGAGAGCACTCGGAGCGGTTCAGTAGCCTCGGATACACATTTTAGGTGCAGATGTAGTGTAACACTCAGTACTCTGGCCTAAGGTGGGTTGAGCTCAGACTGACCTCTTGCTTCCCCCGCTTCCACTAAGTAACCTGTCCACACAAAAAGCGGGTTTGCTCCTTACGGGCTTGACTGGTATCCAAATTCCTCTCGTCGATTTTCACCTCCCCAAGCGGCACTCTTACTACGTTGGCAATGACCTCCACCCCAATCGGGAGCCTCTTACCTACCACCACCAGATCAAAGCCCAATGGCTCGAATTGAGGGTTTATAATCCGCAAATAGAAAGCCCTAGCTTGACCTTGATCTGCCTGGGAGTCTCCATAGAATACTGGACCGCATCCCTTCTTCATAAGCCAACCGAGTAGGGCATACTTATCGAATATATGCTCCTCCACGGAGGCTTCTAAGGCGACACTGTGTATGTGAAAATTTTCCCTATCCTCAACGGGTGGTCGGGACATTTGGGCCCTGGGAGCCCCTTGAGAGTCGTTCTTGCTTTTGGATCGGACTTCCGCTGCTTCCTACCCCTTCGGATCGCCGCTTGGCTTGCTTCGCCTCTCTTGGTTCGGCCCCGGCTCGGCGATTGCCGGTCGTTTCTTCCCCATAAGTGAAAGAATCACCGGGATGGAGAAAAAGGCGGTGACGATAGCTAGAAATGCCATTTCTTTGGCAAGGAGATGGATGGTTATTGGGAATGGGTAAATAAGGAAATGGGTTTAGGGTTGAGCTTGTGATAAGGGCTTGAGATGAGTTTGGGTGAATGAGTTGAGAAGGGGTTTTAGGAAGATGATTTGGAATGGGTTTTGGGAGTTTGTTTTAGGAATGGGGTGTGAAGAAAAAAAAAAGTCGAGGGTGATCTTGGAATGGGAAAGGATGGGTTGAATGTGAATGGTTGTTGTTGGGTTTTGTGATGTGAGATTTATTTTATTTTATTTTTGAAATGAGAGAGTGGAGATGGGTTAGGGAGATGAAAGTGAAAATGGGAGAAAGATGGTTTCTTAAGGAAGATGGACTTTAATGATGTGGTTTGGGGAAAATAGATTGAGTGTGGGTTTGAAGAAAATGAACTTGAAGATGGGTTGAAGATATGAGATTTGAGAATGGTTTTGAGATGACTTTTAGGAAATGGAACTTGGGAATAGGGAAGAAGAGCGTGAAAGGAGTGGAGTTTTGGCGAATGGGTCTAGAAGAAAATATGGGTGATAAGAGGGATTTGGGGAATAAGCTTAAGAGTGAATGAGTGGAAACAAGAAATGATTTTTGGAAAAGAGAAGAAGATGGTTTGGAGGATTGGGTTTTGGGAATAGAGTTTGGAGGTGAGTGAGAAAGAGTGTGAGTTGGATATGGATTTTAGAATGGGTTTGTTGGAGGTGGGTTGTTGAGATTTGGGAATGGGATTGAAAAAAAAGGGGGATGATGATGGGTTTGAGGAGTTGGGACTAGAAGGAAATGGTAGGTTGGAAGAAAGGCTTAAGGGAATGGGTTTAGGAGAGGCTTACCAAGGGTTTTGAAGCAAGGGAAGGGGAGTGAAATGGGAGGAAATGAGTCAATGGTGTTTATTTGTAAGAGAAGTGGACCCCACACACTTGCATGTTGAAAAAGGGAAGGAAATTTTGAATTTTTGGGCTTAGACGTGGCCACGCCGGTCGGCGTGGGCACGCAGGCACACTAGAACCCTAGGCGTGGCCACGCTAGCATGCTGGACACCCGGGTGTGGCCACGCTGGCTGTGCATGGGCACGCCAGCACGCTGGAAACTTGGGCGTGGCCAAGCTGGGGCTCTGTTGGGGTCCCGATATTTTTTTAATTTTTTGGATGGCAGTAAGGCCCCCCGGGACATGCCATTATGAATTTGGGGCAGGAGAAGCTGATCTACGTAATGAGCTTAGTGGTTTCATGAGATTCCTCCTGATTTATGGCCAAAATACTATGTTTCTCCCTTGCTCTCTATTTTCGGTAAGATTCTATTTGCCCCTACCTAATAACCCCTAAACGGGTTAGAACTAACATGTTTGTCCTAGTATTAATTCTTTTGGACTTGGACAAGGGCTCCTGTTGTCCAATATTTTAGTCTATGGCTCGTTTCTAACAATATATGGGTGAGGTTCAAGAATAATGCAGGGACCGGTGAATATCTTAATAAGATACATTCGAAAAAAAAAAGAATTTTGATTCTTGACTTGCTCGGCTAGCTAGTGGCATTAAACTGTATGAGATAGGATTACCATGCTAAACCTAACTCACGATTGGGAATGACATGTCTGGAATGATTGTGGGATGAGATTCCAAATTGACTCTCTAGGCTTTGCTAGGTGAGCCTTGTGTTAAGAGGCGTGATGTGAGATTTCCAAATCCTATGATGACGAACCTTTCAAGTAAATTTCAGAAGAAAACCTGAAATCTACCTCTAGTTGGATACAATCCAACCGGTATCATGGAACATGGGATGCGCTCATCCCATGGACAATACCTTACACCTACATTAATCGTCACTCTAACCTTCATTTCACCCTAATCCCACTTATTCCAGTTGGCCCCATGGGTCCTAGGAATTTGGCAGACTAATGAGCTAAAACTCCTAGTCAATTGAATCGAATCTTGCCGTCAAGTTAAGACTCTCAGATCCCCCTATCGTGCTACCCATTCCTAACCCCTTGCAAGTCCTTCCTTTCGTCTAAAGTTATTAGTTCAGGGTCTGGGACGGTTCCTAGCGCTCTAAGTCCCTGTTGCTTCATCTAATACGTATCTTTTAAAGTCAGTGGACGCGGTAGTGAGCTCATGACCCATGGCCTAAGGGATTCTAAACTATTGCTTTGATACCAACTTGTAACAGCCTAGAAATCGGGGGTCGTGCATACGCTCAACTCCTGAGTTCCCGAGTGTCACTTATAATCTGATTTCATTAATATACATTTAATTCGGTTTAGTTGTGCAAGTCTGAAAACTCCTGACACATGAAGCATTATCAAAAACGTCTACTGAAATGAAAGAGTTATACATATATACAAGTCCAAAAGAATATAAATGGGTCGCACGAGGCATTGCCTGACAGAACAAAAAAAAGAATACTATGTCTAAAAGAATAGATCTGAGCCCACTGCTCAGAGATCCAATGGTCCAGCTACTGATCCGATGAGGACACACCCATCAGCTGGAAGTAAGAGAACTTGTCCTCCTCCTCGAGGCTGGCCTCACCAGGTTCCTCCTGCCCTGGATCACCTGCATCTAAGCACAGGTCTGGTTGGTGTTTTAAAATATTGTCCCAGAGTGGGAGTGAGTGATCAACTCAGTGGGTGTTATCAATCTTAAGTTATAACAGGCATCAATTTTAATATGAATTTAATGAAACACAGTCAATTATCAATTCATATCAACTCTTATTTAAATGTATGTATATGGAATGATATCATGCATGCCCTCGCCACAATGCTCCATCAAACGACTCCATCTAACGATCGTGTATGTCAACACTCCCTCAGAGCGACCTCGACTTTCGAGTCACCACCCTAACTAATGCGATGCAATGCGATCGTGTTAGCCGAGTTATTAATTAAGTCCACTCATCCTGTAGGTTGGAGAATCTGATGCACCCCACATATCAATGTCCTAAGCTGGTTGCGAGGATAAGACCCCCAACGCGTGAGGCCGAGACCTCGTGGTCCGTGATCCCGTCGGGTTCCTCATCCCCGACTTCAAGCACATGAGGAGTGCCAAGAAAAAGGGATCGCTCGTGGTCACTACGGGGAGTGCGACACCCTAGCATAGGCCGACAGCTCAGACACAGTGTCCCATTCCACCATGCTCGGATCACGAGGCTGTGGACCAGTTTCGAGTGGGTTATTGATGGGCTACAACGGTTGCAGGGTGGTTCAAGTTCCATACATATGTGAGCAATTAGGGTTAACTGTAAGATCCGTATCCTAATCCGTACTGTTCCGTTACTTCCCGCGATCCTTCTCGTCAAATTTCGGTAATCCGTGACCTGTAGTCAACGTTGTGCACGACCGTAAGTCGTATCCTATACGTTTGAGTCGGTTTAATCCGAGACTTGTATCATTACGACCGCACCGTCGCCGTGGTTCCAACACCGCAACTCACGCACCGATCCGATACTTAGACGATGAGATGCGGATCCACGTTCAGTTCAAGAAAAAACACCACACGTTGCAACTCCTAAGAGAATCTCTACAAAGTGTCAAATCAATCCCATCAATCAATTACCCATCAATCACTTTATGTCAAGTACAAGCACCCATGCTTCCTTTCTCCACAAGTCAAGCAACCACCAAAGTCAACTAACCTCTCACTTCACCCATTACTCACCTCACCCATCACTCACTTCACATCACTCCATCACTCTTACAACTGTCTCTCTCTCCCTCTCATTTCTCAACATACCAAACCCAAGCAAGGGAGCACTCCCAGGTCCAAGCCCTTCCCATGAGAAAAAAAGGTGATTTTGGTGGCCCACTTTCCATCCTAAAAACTCTAATCCTAGCCATCCATCTCCCATCTCCACCATTAAAGTGAAGCTCTAGGAGGCCGGCATCCCGACGGATCGAGAAGATCAAGTGGTGGGTGTTTCCATAAGCTAGATTTTCATATTTCTACGATGGGCCAAGTGAGGCCCATCGATCAATGGTGTGGATCTCATTTGAGACCCTAAGATGTGGCCGATGGCCCATCTTGATCATCAAATCATTCCATGATGGAGCTATTCTCCATGGACCCCATCATGATGTTTACTTTTCTTGCATTAAGAGGTCATATAGACCGTCCATTTTAGATGGAGAGGGATCTCTACCGTTGATCTTTTGTTTGAATGGCCCATATGCAATGGGACCCGTTGATGTATGATTGGATGGTTGAAACGGAGGGCCCATAGTGCCGGGGTCCCTCCATCACGCGTGTCCCACTCTATCTCTCTCTCTCTCTCCCCCTCTCTTTTCATTTATTTTATTTCTTTGTGTGTGATGAAACGGCCATGTAGCCCACTTGGATGGACCCCACCATTAGCCATGAAAAGTGGGGGCCCATTTTATATGCATTGCAGTTACACCACCCATCTTGTGGTGGCCCACCTAAAAAAAAAAAAAAAAAGAAGGAGAAACGTCCAGCGTCTGGACGCTGGACGTCAAGTGGAAAAACACAAATATTGGCTTGTTCAAAGCCTTTGGAAGGGACCACCTGTATAGGACCCACCTCGATATATGTTTTTAATCCATGCCGTCTATCCTCTTCCCCAACTCATTTTAGGCGTTGAGCCAAAAAACGAGGATGATCCGAGTATCCAGTGGGCCATAGTTCTAAAAATAGTACCATTTCCATTGAAACCCACCCAGAATTTTCTTATACGTTGAAAAAGGCCCGATATTGGTCTTGATAGACTCGTTATGGGCTGGGAAATCCAATGGCTGGATTGGATCTACTTGAAGTGGGACCTATACAGGAAAAAACACAAAAAAATTAATTTTTAAAAAATAAAAAATAAAAAATACATACACAGCAGCAGTTGCTGCTGTGTCAGGACGCTGGAAGCGCCAACGAGGGGCTGCGTACGAGCAGGGCGCCACGGCCCCAGCCGTGGGCCCCACCTTGATGTTTTTATTCCATCTAAGCCGTTTATTAGGTGGGTCCCTACCTTAAGTAGGCCCCACCCAAAAATCATCTTGATCCGATAATCAGGTGGCCCACACATAAGAAACAGTGTGAATTGAATTCTAACATTGAAATCCTTTTTGGGCCCCACAGAAGTTCTGGATCAAGCTGAAATTTATTTTCACCCTTCATTCAGGTTTGCGTGACCTAATGGACAGGTCAGATGGCATGTAAACAATATGGTGGGCCCCACGTGGGACCCACAGTGATGTATGTGCAATGTCCACACCGTCCAGCCATCTTTGGGGGCCGCTGGACGGTCAGTGGGCCCATCCATGATGTATGAGTTGTATCCTAACCGTCCATCCATTTTGAAAGCTAAGGAATGAGCTAATCCTTAGCTCATGTGGACCCCCCACCATGATGCATGTGTTGCATCTAAACTGTCCATTTATTTATTTATAAATTCATTTTTACGGTTGGGCTAAAAAAAATGAGCCAGATCTATGGTTCAAATGGGCCCACTTTGGTATGTGTATAGGGCCCATGTTGATCCATTTATGGTTATTCATTGGGGCCCACCTTAGTGCACATATAAGGCCTATGGGATTAAGCCCATTTGGCATGCATAAGGCCTATGAGATTAAGGTCATTTGGCATATATAAGGCCCATGGGTTTGGGCCCATTTGACATATGCAATGCCCATGGGATCCGACCCATTTATTCTATATAAGACCCACGGGATTCAAGCCTATTTGATATATATTAAAGCCCATGGGATCAAGCCCATTTGATGTGCTTGGGGCACAAATGGAGTGGCCCATTTGACATATTTAAAGCTCATGTGTGTAGGCCCATTTGATGTATTTCAAGGCCCATGGATCGTGGACCATTGCAATGTACATAAGGCTCATTGGTGAGGCCCATTAATGTAGCTCATTTGATAAATGTAAGTACCATGTGATACGGCCCATTTGATGTATCTAAGGCCCATGGGTCGAGGCCCAACGAGATGACCTTAGGGTCTATTGCAATGAGTGATCTCTCATGGTTCATGTAATGACATTTATGGCAGGTCGTGCCTAAGGAACAATGTTGGTTTGATGTCCACATTGTAAGTACAATGTTGGTTAAATGTCCGCATTATAACCCTCCTTAGGGCCCATTGGTAGGCCCATACTTGTTACTATTCATCACTTTATAACATGCTTAGTATAATCTCATGACTCATGCCCATACGCATCATATGTATGCTTGATTTGAGTAGTGACTGATCATAGCATATGCCATTGGGCAGACCACTTATGGGACCCGTTATGAGAGGGAGTGCCCGACATGATCGCGCAGTACGTGCTGGATTTTTGCATGATTTGACGGCGTGATTCATACATCTCGCATATGTGTGACCTGATCACTGCACGCCCTAGTGACATCAGGGTCGTGGCTCCACAGGTACATCGTGGATGGCCGTATCGGATACCAGAAATACTTGATTCTATTACTGTTGGTACTTAGGATGTCCTTGGGTGAAAGTTTCAGAACCTTTTTGGTACCAAGAGATGCTCCAACATCTAGACCGAGTGGATACACGAGCGCCCGAGTGCCGAATAACAGTAGGCCGCGTCTCCCACTGTGTCGTAGTCGGTTGGAAGGGGGTGTGGCCTTATCTGCCTGAGTGAGGGGGCTATAAGTTAGGCTGAGTTTAACCAGCTCGTAAATGAGTCTTCTATCGACGAGCCGGGTAGGTATTGACAGACTACTGGTCAGGCGGATAGTGAGGTCTATTCTGCTTGCTTGATTGTGCAGTTAGGGAGGTGGTAGTCTCTGCGAAGTGTATTAGACCCCGGTGATATCCAGAGAGGAATTGTACTGATATTTGTACTTGATGAGTACTGACTTGCTTGGATTGCATTTCGCATATGACATTCGGCTATGTAGGCCTTGCATTGCATCGGTGTGGCCGATGACATTCATATCTCGCATCATGCCTTGCATTACATAGCCTTGGTATGGTTGATTGTATTCATGGACTTACCGCATACTTTCGCACTACTTTGATACTGTACACTTGGCGTTTGCCTTACGCGCACACTTACATCACCCTCTAAGCTTTTGTAAGCTTATGCACGACCGTTGCGTGCAGGTAGCGTTGGACAGCAGTAGTGCTGAGGCAGGAGCGCGTATCAAACCATTTTGGAGCTTTTGATCATCTTATATTTCCCTTTTCACATTGTACTTAAAAGATTTTGATATAGTGGATATGTGGTGATGTTGTTTTGTGACTTAGTTATGCTTGTGGTTATTCTCCATTACAAAAAAAAATTCATTCTGAAAATTCTCCTTGTAGGATCCCAGGATCAGAATTTGGCATTTGATTGTCAGGAGCCGAGAATGGGGCACTACGGAGGCTGTCGGCACCGGATTCGACAATCGGGATTCATGTGAATCCGATTTTCGGGTTTAGGGCGTGACATTAACAATCAAGGTTGGTCAGACAGTATACTAAACCGTAAGAGTCAAGCGAGCGTGAGACGAGTGACATCGGCATAAGAGACCTATGTAGTCAAACTACAGTCACCTGAACACACCGCCCAAATTCATAGGTTTAGTCTCGAGGCAGTCCTACTAACGGGACCACCTTCGCTCTCCTCATGGTTCTGGCCAACCCAAGAGTACGAATAATGATTCCTAGCATGCTGACTACCAATGCATCAGTAGAATAAATATCATCATGTTCTCGTAATTATCGACATACAGTTCATGTTCTCATAGTAGGCAAGGTTAACCATATCAAAATATAAGTGTATGTGGGCGGGTGGGTGTGTGTGTGTGAGGAAGTTAAACACTTCCTCTATTTTAAGAAATCATGTGCATAAGAGGAAGGAAATCATACATACTACGGAGTAATTATACATGAAAAAGAATTCAACAAGGCATGAGCATTCACCATCCATACACAACATCATATGAGAAGCAAGAACAACATCATGTGAGTCAAACATACCATTCCATACCATTTCAACAAACATGCAATTCCTAGGAATTCTCTAGGTTCTCCAAAGATGTCACCCAAGCAATCAAAATCATTAATCTTATAATAGAATTGGTGCTATGTCACCTAAGATCAATAGTCTGTACCTTCGAATTTGTTGAAGGCTTGAGATCGACCTAAAAGATGTGGAATTTGGGATTGAACGGACGGAATCCTAAAAGCAACCCTTACATGTTAGAATTCCATGTAATCCCTTCTTATCATAAGGGTTTTAAGGAAAAATGGATAGAGGATCTTACCTAGACAATCGACGGATGATAGTTGAAGTCATGGAGGAGAGATTCTTCTTGGAGAAGAGGTAGGGAGTTGAAAGGGTTGATTCCCTTCGGCCCCACCTTGATCTAGGGTCCACCTTTGATCTCTTTCACACACTCCTTCTTCTCTCTTTGCTCTCTAGTCCTCTCTTTACTCTCTTGGTGGTTGTGGTAAATGAGAGAGAGTTATGAGAGAGCTAGAGTTTATTACCTAAACTTGGGCCTTTTGGCCTTAAGTTTCCTCAATTGCCCAAAATAGCCCACTAGGACTAACTATTAGTGTTGGGGTGGTCTCAACACTCCTTTGGCCACCAAATTAGGTGTGTAGGTGCCTCCTGGCCCAACTCGGGTCCATGCAAGGTTTGAGATCAAACGGGTAAACGAATATGGGGCTTGACCATATGGTCATGATCCCCAAAAAATCCTGTGGGGCCAGTCTGGTTGTTGGGGCAGTTCTGGTGG
Organism: Magnolia kwangsiensis; assembly: GCA_037074715.1. Taxonomy (NCBI): domain Eukaryota; kingdom Viridiplantae; phylum Streptophyta; class Magnoliopsida; order Magnoliales; family Magnoliaceae; genus Magnolia; species Magnolia kwangsiensis. The sequence continues at coordinate 21,762,093 of CM073578.1, read as the reverse complement.
TCCCCTTATCATGAAACTTATAGGGTAGGTGGTCCATGGCCCGATGAAGGGTCATGTAAATTTTAGGAATGATCGGATATGGAGTTTGGTCGTACGGGTTCGGTTTGCAATCAATGGTCATCAGGTCTCAGATTTTGTGGACGGGTGAAGGACACCACATTAGACCTTCACAGAAAATTTTGAAGAAATCCAACGGTTGGAAAGCCTGAAGTCTCAGTTTCATTTTCCAGTGCCAGATTTCTACTCTGGCCTTGGGTGAATTGACATGGGCTATTGGATTGGCTCAAATAATTACTTCTGGGTGCCCAATAAGTCCGTGATTCGCGACGGGCCACAAGCCCAGTGAGATTTAAGGTTCTTTAAGTTTTTATAATTTTCCGACCTTCTTGCGCCGCGATATAGCCCATACGGGCTGATACTATGTATAAATGACCATCTGACTTGGTGGCCTGTACTAGGCCCCATCATGGCTTGACTGATCTACTCTAACGGGCTAATCATAAGTTAATTAACTTTTGGTACCCCACCCAAGGGGTTTAAACTAATGGTCCTACGATAAATTCTACGTGGACACCCCAAGACACTATGCTGGTAGGATGGGACATTACAAATTCATTAATATCCGAACTCATTGGTTTGCCCCTATCATTCTGAATGATTTACCTTAACTCGTTAGGAAGAACTAGTAATAGGCATAAAACCATATAAACCATAAGCGGAATTGTAAGGACTGTGCTATGCATCAAATATGGAGATCTAAAGAACTATAGGGCGTACCTTGTTGAGACACCATTGTTATAGGCCAGATGCTGCAATCTTCCTTTCCTTACGCCCTTAGAGAGGCTCTTATGGGATTCTTGCTTCTTTCGATATGTTAGATTGGGGACCCAATCATATTCTTATAGTTATAGAGGGCAGAGGAGTTTGAAACCTATTGAAACTCCTCTCCCTATGGCTCCACACGAATTAGGTAATTCCGGTTCCACTAAAACACTGTGTGTGTCTCACAATTGTAGCATATTATCCCTTACACGATTTTAGATGCATAACAACTTAGTGGGGTCCACTAGTACACCCGATCACATTATCCAACACTTAGAACAATCCTGATCGCTGATCAATAAGGCCCACATTCTAGAATTCTTACAAACTATCCATTATGGTTATACATTTGTTCAAATAAAATGCTTTTAACCAAAAGGTGGTGAGGGCCTTGCTACCTAATCTGCTCACCACCTACTCAAGCATGGATTAGGTAGCAAGGCTCTTACTCCCTTATAGTAAGCTTATGTCGTGAGTTTGTATAAGTGGGGCCTATCATTACCAAGCTTGGTGCAGGTGGGGTCACTATTGAATCCAAGTTTAAATTATGTGTCCAAGAATAATTCCCTTAGGAACCATGAAATGACACTTCTCCCAATTTAGAATCAAATTCTTTTCCTCACATCGCTTCAACACATTTTTTAGATTTTCCATACACTCACTAAAGGATGGACCAAATATAGAGAAGTCGTCCATGAAGACCTCTAAATATTACCCCACTATGTCAGAAAAAATACTCAACATGCATCTTCAAAAGTGACGGGGGCATTACATTGACTGAATGGTATCTTTCGGTAAGCAAAGGTGTAAAAGGAACATGTGAATGTTGTCTTTTCTTGATATTCAAGGGCTATCTCTATCTGGTTGTAGCCCGAATGTCCATCAAGGAAGCAGTAATAAGAATGACCAGCTAGCCTTTCCAAATTTTGATCAATGAAGGCCAAAGGAAAGTGGTCCTTCTTTGTGACAATATTTAATTTTCTGTAGTCAATGCACATACTCTAATTAGTAGTGATTCTTTTTGGCACGAGTTCATTATCGGCATTGGCCACGATAGTGATTTCGGACTTCTTAGGAACCACCTAAGTTGGACTCACCCCTTGACTATAAGATATAGGGTATATGATACCCACATCCAACAACTTAAGTAACTTAGTCTTAACCACTTCTTTCATGTTTGGATTGAGTCGACGTTGTGGTCGTTGGGAGGTTTTTGCATTATCCTTAAGATGAATATGGTGAGTACAAATCAAATGGTCAATTCCCTTAAGGTCTGCAATAGACCATACAAGGGCTCCTTTATGCTTAATGAGTGTGGATATAAGCACACTCTCTTGTTTTTTCTTAAGTTAAGAAGAAATCACCACCGGATATGTCTCATCTTGACCTAAAAATACATATTTAATATAAGTGGGTAATGGTTTTAGGTCAAGCTTTGGCGCTTTGAGGCTAGACGGTAGAGGCACTACATCGATTTGAGGTAATTCTTTAAATCGTGGTCTCCACTATTTAACTTCAAGTATCGGCATAACATTAAGCATGACATCCATCTCCCTAATCATGTCATCATATATATCAGGGGAGTGGGCCAAGCATGCCTTCCCAAAGAGATAGTAAACTGGAGAGGATTCAACAGTGGATTCCAAATGTGGGCGTAGAATGTGCTCACAATGCCTTCTCTCGCATGAGTGTTCCCCTCAAATATGGGACCCCACCCATTTTTCAGGAGAAAGTCGATGACTGGATACGTCCCAAACAACTTCTCATCGACATGTGTCTCGAATATGACCTTGCGGTTGCGGAACTTACCAAGATTGACATCCGGCGGTAGTGATTTCTCCAACGAAACTCGAGGATCGAGGTCCCTCTTGGACTTTCGTTCATGCTAGCTACTAGCACTGGCTTTGGAGTCTGCCTTCTTCGTAGTATGACATGGTTTGCTCGGTCCGACCTCATCCGGGGCCGCTCTCTTTTTTCCCATGAGAGAAAGGAGTGTAGAAATTGAGAAAATGGCGGCGATAAACTCAAAGAGAGCCGTAGGGTTGGAAAAAACTTGGAAGGTGTGATGGGTATATAGATTTGAAAGATTGTGAGACACAAAAGAGGGCTTTTGTGCTCAAATGGGTGGAAATAGGGGAGCTAGAAAGATGAAGACGATAGTTTCAATGCAATGGAGGTGGGTAGATGTAATGGGTAGAGGATTTGGAAGATGGATTTGTATGTAGGAGGGAGTTTGAGAGAGATATGAGGGTTTAAGGGTTTTAGGAGTGGTTTGAAATACACAAAATGGGGGAAAAGGGTTTTAGGGGTGTAAAATAGAGGCCCCACATGTGTGGAAGGACCCACCTGGTCGGGTGGTGGGCGGTGCTCCGCCGCCCGGGCGCTGTGAAGTCGGGCTTTAGGGTTTAGGGTTTAGGGTGGTCCTCCAACTGTGACTCCACTTAAGGGTGCCCACCCTTCCCCGGGATGTTGAAAACACATGAGACCCCCTTGGGTCCCTCTGTAAGTTACGGTGTGGCCCCCACATTCATTTGTGGTGCTTTCGGGTTCCAACTTGTACATCTTCACACTTTTTAGCATGTTTTAAGCGTGGAATTCACCAAATTATCATTCAAACCCGTCGATCGATGGTCTAGAAGGGGATTGCAATTGTTTTATGTAATCTCAGGCGCACACGGGGCACATTTCAGCTGTTGGTTTTGCCCCGCAGTGAAACTGAGAATCCTACGTTCGTTTCTACATTTTATCGCCCCCACCTAAGTCAAAGTACGTTAGTGTGCGTCGTGTTACCATAACCCACGTCCAGTTTAATTCAAATCATGCTCTGATACAACTTGTAATGCCCCAAAAATTGTGGTAAAAAATGTATAGAAGTGTTTCTCAATCCCCAGAGTATGAATGTATTACCAGGCTGAATATATACATGTGTTGATCCAAAATTTATAAAATATAAAAGGTGAAAGTCTGACTAGATCATATAATTCCCGTAATCCCATCGATCAGTACATGGCCTACATAGACCCGCTTGATAGCTGAACGTAGGAGAATTCTTCCTTCTCGTCTATGAAATCTCAATCAGCAGCATAGACATCGTCGCCACCTGCATCTACAATAGAGTCTGGTTGTGTTTTAAAACACCATCCCAGAGTGGGAGTGAGTGATCAACTCAGTGGAGCTATAAGACAAAGGTTAACATGTTATCAATTCAGTCAAGCAGTAATGATAAAGCAGTAAAACAATCATGTCCTAAGTACTCTTGTTAATGCAGGAATGATATGCTATAATGATGCATGTCCTCGCCTGCACTCCCTCAGTGACATCATCTGACGGTCCACATGCTACTCTCACTATGCCTTCATCGCCAAAGAACATGCAATGCGGTATATGCATGTGTTAGTCGAGTTCTTGATTAGGCTTATTCATACAGCAGATTCGAAAAGCTAAGGTACCTCCCTTTATATCATTTATCCAAACAATGATCCATATAGGGTCGCAAATCCTAGTTAATCACATACGATAGGCAAGTTATAGGGCAATATCACCCTTGATTTAAAAAATAGTGGATAGGCAAGTTCAGGTCGCTATGAGAGGCTCGTCACCTTGGCACATGTCACGCCCTAAACTCAGAAACCGGGCTCACAAAATTTTCGTTTGCCGAATCTGGAGCCGACAGCCTCTACAGTACCCCATTCTTAGCTCTCGGTACCCATACACCAGGTTCTGATCCTGGGATCCTACAAGGAGGATTTTAACATTAATCTGATTAGTAATGAGCATAACTACAAGCATAACCCACGAATAATAATCATAAAAACACCATCACAAAATTCACTATGATAAAAAACTTTGAGTATAATGTGTATGAAAGGGAAATATAGGATAATGAAAATAACAAAAAACTCTAGAAACTCAACTGCTCACTCCAACTACGACGAGGCTATGGCTGCATTCTAGCATCACCTGCACGTATCAATCGTACGTAATCTCATAGAAAGCTTAGAGGGTGGTGTAAGTGTGTGCGCAATATGAGCGTGCTCAGAATGTAAGGTCAGAGTAATACGGAATCATGCTAATAGGTACATGAATGCAAGCGGTCGTACCAAGGCTATGCGGTGTAAGATATGAGTACTATTGGCCATATCAAGGCCATGCGATGTATGATGCAACTCAAGCATACCAATCCTCATTTAAATCCACATACAACTCATCAAATATCAGTACAGTTCTCATTTTAAATAATCATCGGGGACTAGTACACTCTACGTCAGCTTGCCATACCTATTTGAATGCACAACTAGGAGAGTGGAAGAGATGTCACAATTCACCTGCCAATATCGGGCTCGGCTCATCGATAACGGACCCATTCCTCAAGCTAGTCAAACTCGACCTAAAAATTACCCCCTCACTCAAGCGGGTAAGGTCACACCCATTTTCAATCAACCACAACACAATGGGAGACGCAGCCTCTTGATATTTGACCCTCGTGTGCTCATATATCCACTTGGTCTCGACGTTGGAGTCATCCTCTAGTACTATCGGGTATAAGAATTTTCACCCAGGGACATCTATAGTGCCCCAATGTTAAAAATAGTATTTTTAGTATCCAATCTAGCTACCCACGATGTGTCTGTGGAGGCTATGGCCCTGATGTCGCTAAGGCATAAAATAATCACAATCACACAAATGCAAGTGCATGAATCACTCTACTAGACATGCAACAATCCTGCGTGTACCGCACGCTCATGAAGGGAAATTCTGCTTATCAGGGAGCCCATAAACAATCTGCCCGAAGGCATATGCTATGATCAGTCACTCCTCATATCAAGCATACGTATGATGCGTATGAGCATGAATTATGGATCTATACTAAACATGTTATATGGTGATGGACTGTGTCATAACAAAGACGAGCCTAGACAGCCTACACACTACAAGTATGAGCCTATAATTGGGCCCTAGAGAGAGTTATAATGTGGACATTTAACCAACATTATCCTTACAATGTGGACGTCAAACCATCATTGCTCCTAAGGTATGACCCGCCATAAACTTCATTACATAAACTATGGTGGAATCACACATTGTAATGGGCCTTATGTACATCCCGTTAGACCTCGACCCAAGGGCTCCAAATACATTAAATGGGCCGCATCACATGGGCCTCATATATATATATATATATATATATATATATATATATATATATATATATATATATATCCAGGTGGGCCTCAACATCGGGCCTAATCAAATGGGCTGAAACAATGGGCCGAATTAACTGGGCTAAGTTGAATGGGCCGAGTCAAATGGGCCCAAACTAACCACACCATTCATTTGTAGATAGAGATCATTTTAGAGCATTATTTAAAAATTATATCCAAAGGATCATATGGACCATACCACAAATAATAGCGGTGATGAAAGATCTCCACCGTTAAATTCCAGTGGGACCTACCATAGTATTTTGGGCCAACATGTACATTATAGTGGGGCCTGCCTGGCAGCACACAGCGCAGCAGGTGATGCTGCTTGTATATATATATATTTTTTTTCTGAAATTTCATGGTTTTTCATATATAGGGCCCACATCTGAAAAATTCAACCCGACCATTGGATTCTACGGCCCATGATCGACTAAATGAGACCAATATGCGACGTGTTTTTGGCTAATAGAAGAATCAAGGTGGGTTTTAATGGTAATAGCACTATTTCCTATGGTATGACCCTCCCGAGAATCAGATTGGTCTCAAATTTCTGCTCAACGCCTAAAATGAGCTGCGGAACGGGATAGACGGCTTGGATTACATTCATTCATCATGGTGGGGCCTACATGAGCAGTGTACACTTCACTGTTATCCACAAGCCATGTCAGTACAGACTACAATGTTAGTCGCACCCACCCACAGCGTTCACACCTCATTATAAGCCACGTCTAGTGTCCCTGGACAGTGGACAGTGGATACAACGCAGGCATCATGGTGGGTCCCACATATACGTGGCCCACTTAATCTAGATCAACATGATGTTTATGTTTTTCCTTCCATCTAGACCCGCTAATGGGCTGGATGATGTAGATCCCTCACTTCCATTAGATGGGTCCCACATGAAGGTGAATGGCATGGGGATAATATATGGCCATTCACCCCTTCATCATCATCACCATATAAGGAAGAGAGAAAGAGAGAGAGAGAAAGAGAAAGATGGTGATAGAGGGACCCCACTACTATGGGCCCCTCGTGGTTACATTACATACATCAAAATGGGTCCCACTAACAAGTGGACCCAAAAATAAGATTTTAACGGTGGATCACCCACATCTTGCACTCCTTCTTGATCCCTTAACCTCCTTAGCTCCTTGTCTTCACTTTTGATGGAGGTTGATGAGGTTTTGATGGTGGGGATAAGAGGTGAGAGGGTAGGGAATGTGGGCCACACTTGGCTTTAGGAGGGAGAGAGCTTAGACATGGGATGTTTCTTATGGAGTTGGAGAGTGGAGATAAAAAAATGAATGAAAGGGAGAACTAATGGATGAAAGGGATGGGTGGAGTGGTGATTGTAAGGAGAGGTATGGATAGGGTTGAAAATTGTAAAAAAAGGGAATGAGTGAAGAGATAGAGGGTTGACTTTGTGGAGAAAGAGGGATGAGTTGTTGTACTTAGGGTATAAAGTGTACTTGACATTGATTGATTGATTGATTGATGGGACACGTTATAGAGATTCCCTCGAAATTCACAACGCGCGATGTTTATCTCGAAATGAACGTGGGCCCACATCTTCTGGTACGAGTACGGTTCGGTGCGTGAGTCACGACGTTCGAACCATGGCGATGGAGCGGTCGCTATGGTACAAGTTTCGGCTTGAGTCGACTCTTATATACGGACTCAGCTTAGGATCATGCGCAAATGTCAAATACGGGTCGAAGGTTGCCGAAATTTAACCGGAAAGACCACAGAAGCATACGAAATAATACGGTATAGGATACGGGTCTTACAACGCAGGCCTAGTGTATACTTGAGGTCATTACGGGAAGGCTCGTCACCTTAACGTAGGCCGACAGCTTGAATACAGTGACTTATACCACTGTATTTGGCTCACGAGTTTGAGTTGCTCACTCGTCACTATGGGGAGGCTCGTCACCCCAGCGTAGACCGACAACTCAACCACGGTGTCCCATACTACCATGCTCGGCTCATGAGTCTTAGCGGATTGGTACCATGGTTGAAACAGGCTTTACATTGGTAAGTGGTACTTTAGATTCAAGCAGTAGTGTCCATACATGGTAAACATACATTAAGTCAATCGAGTTATTTGACAAGTTCGATTGGTACGAGTGCATGCTGAATTAATCGACATAGAGTGCATAAGCACTCCACATGACCTAACCACTGTCGATAATCGTCAAACGACCCGGATTCCTCAAACATATCCAGTGTGGTGAAACAAATCCGGTCACTTGATTAGAAACTGTCACTGATTGCCTGGACTACGTATTAGTCCCAATCATATTCAAATACAATAGGCATTCATATATGATAGTAAAAAATAACATTTAACAGCTAACTCAGATATAAATCTCATTTGAGCATTTTAACAAATACATAGTAAGCATATTATCATACATATGTATTTCATCCATAAATCATGTACGTAGTAGCTAGGTAGGTTACATGAAGAAGACTGCAACTATAGATAAGGTGATTGAGAATCCTATCTCAACACCCTTATTAAATGAAATACCTCAAACAATTTCTCATTCAAGCATTTTATCAAACATTTAGATTAATCATTACTACATACGTGAAGTAAATTAGTTATAACATATATTATGGCAAATCCTTTCACAAGGAGTTGTCATAAATGCAACAATCACATATTCTCAATTAATAATCATGGCAAGCATGAATCATAATTTCATATTCATTCAAATATTTCAACAAATACATGAAATGCATTTAGTGTACAACCTAGATTACACATGTATGACATATTGAAAACGTCGTAACTAAGATCATATGGCAGCAATCAAGTCAGACATAAATTATTGTGACATTGAAAGCCTTGAAAACCATAACCTAAACATTTATGGTCCACACCTTTCCTCGGTTTGCTCGTTATGAACTCGATTCGTACACTACTCTTCTGTCCACAGCACAACGGTTACCTAAATGTTGAAATATGTTAGCTATTTCACCGATTTCTCTATTTGGATTCCTAAAACAGATTAAGGTTATGATTTCTTACCCAAAAATGGAGTCAAAATGAGTTAAGTAGCAAGACGTAAAGGGAATTCGGTGCGTGGAGTAGCAGAACAGAAGTACTGCAACAACCTCCTAGGATCTCCCTTTGATCTCCACTCTTTTTTCTCCTTCTCTCTTCTTTCTCCTAGGGTTAGAGAAAATTCGTATGGGATATGAATGAGGTGGTTTAAGGTCCATATATAAGCCTATAACTGATGTCAATGGCCCCAGGGCCATTGTATACTTAGGGTATATCCAAACAGTGGCTGTTCTGGGCCAACGGAGCTCATCTGGAGGTTTATTGCTCGCAAATTGCAACATCATGGATTTTCAAAAATTCTTGAATTTTTTTTCTTTATTAATTAACTATAATAACCCTTAATGATCATTAGCACTCAATGTTAGTTATACAGGAGCAGTACCAGTAAAAAACCACACAAATCCGATCAATCAACCGTAGGAAGCCAACGAATTCGTCCGATCACTCAAACATCAGGTGTAGCCCCATAATTTACTCGCATAGGACCTAAATCTAACCGACTCGTCGTTAACTAATCAAGACAAGCATAACTAAATTAAAGATCTAACCAAAGCCGAGTCAGATGAGGCCCAGATCTTAACTAATAAACCAAATCAACCCTTTTAACGTCTCATCCAACCAGCACAGTGTCCTGGGGCGTCCACGTATGATTTGCCGCATGACCATTTGTTTAAGCCACTCATGGCGGGGTACCACAAGTTGATTGACCTAAGATTAACTCATTAGAGTAGACCAGACAAGTCATGATAGGGCCCAGTGCGAGCCGCTAAGCCAGATGACCGTTTACATTTAGCATCAGCCCGTACGGGCCATACCGCGACGCAGGAAAGTCAAAAAATTATAAAACTTTAGGGAACACTAGATCTCATTGGGCTTGTGGTCCGTCGCGGACCACAGACTCATTGAATACCCAGAAACTAATTATCCAAGCCTTACCTATAACACTGGTCAACTCACACAAGGCCATATTGGAAATCTGACGCTTGTCAAGGGAATAGGGATTCCAGACGTATTAGTCATCGGATTCCTTTCAAATTTTCGGTGAAGGTCTAATGTGGTGTCCCTCACCCGTCCACAGAATCTGGAACCTGATCATGGCACAGTAACCATTGATCGCAAATCGGACCCGTACGATCAAACCAAATATCCGATCGTCTCCAAATTTTGCATGGCCCTTCATCAGGCCATGATCCACCTATCCTATAAGTTTTATGGCCAGGGGACCTTCAGAACCTCTCCAATCAGTGAAATAGACCCCACAGGGCCATTAAGGATTGAGACCATATGGTCAAACCCATATCCGATGGTTTGCATGGCCCTTCATCGGGCCATGGAGTACTTATCCTGTGGTGTATATCGATATGTACACCCCATAATGGGCCCTAAATCTTAAAAAAAACCCTCCCATAGGTCTAGTTTGGTAAAACTTACCCCTTAGGGCTATTTACAACAATTTTGACATTATAAAAGGTCTTCTCTTGGGCACCCCTCTCCCCATACGATTTTTGCCCTAAGAAAGAAAGAAAGAAAAAGAGAGAGAAAGAGAGAGAGGAAAAAAGAGTGAGAGAGAGAGTGAAGAAGAGATCTAAGGTGGACCCTAGATCGTGGTGGGGCCGAGGAGATTAAGCATTGCAACTCCCTACTCCTTTCTCCAAAGAAAATCCTACACCACCACCACAATAATCATTATATGAAGCATCTAGGTAAGATCCTTCACCCTTTTTCTTGAAACCCATGTATTGAGAATGGTTTGACTTGGATTTCTCACATGCAAGAGCTTGCTTTAGGGATTTCGGCCGACCAACCCCCAAAATCCTCATTTCTAGGTCATCTATCAAGCCTCCAACGATCCCAAGGTGCGGACTATTGCTCTTAAGTGGCTTAGCACCAATTATAGTAGGAGTTGAATGATTTTGATTGTTGAGTTGTTCTATTGAGGAAATTAGAGAAAACTAGGAATAGTGTGTTGTTGAAATTACATGGTTTTGCATGATTAATTTATATTTGATGTTGATTTTATCTCTCACACGATTTAGCATAGGAATGACTACATGCTCATGTTTATTTGATTGGTTTGCTCATATGTGTTGCTTCATAGTGCTTAAGAATCTTTACTCTTGTGAGTTTGATTTCTTGAGGTGTTGGAAGTACTCAACTTCCTCATTAACCTATACATTCACACGCACCATGTTTATAATAATGAAGTATGCTTGCTAGGAATATTTGGATCGTAAGTTGCGATGTATGTGAACATGACGTTTTGTGCTTGTTGATAATCTTGATGGTTGACATGCTATGAATTAACATTGAATCCTCGGGTTGGTCGGGATCATGAAAAGAGGCGCTAGTCCCGTCGGTAGGATTATGCTAGGGCTAGACCCGTGAGTTTGGGCGCGTGTGTTTGAGTAGCTGTAGTTCGACTACATGGGTCCTCTGTGCCCGATGTTACTCATCTCACGCTCGCCTGACTTGTGCGGTCTAGCCTACTATCTGACCAACCCTATTTTTTAACCATGGTTGCTCACACATGTATGGAACCTGAACCACCCTACAACCATTGTAGCCCATCAACAATCCACTTGTAAATTGGTCTACAGACTTGTGAGCCGGGCATGGTGGAATGGGACACTGTGTCTGAGCTGTCAGCCTACGCTGGGGTGTCGTGCCTCCTCGTAGTGACCATGAGCGATCCTTTTCTCTTGGCACTCCTCATGTATTTGAAGTCGGGGATGAGGAACCCGGCGGAATCACGGACTGCGAGGTCTCGGCCTCACGCATTGGGGGGTCTTGGCCTTGCAACCCGTTTATGGCATTGATACGTAGGGTGTATTAGTTTCTCAAACCTGCTGGATGAATGGACTTAATTAATAACTCGGCTAACACGATCGCATTGCATCACATTAGTTAGGGTGGCGACTCGGAAGTCGAGGTCGCAATGAGAGAGAGTTGACGTATGCGATCGCTAGATGGAGTCGCTCGAGGGAGCGTTGTGGTGAGGGCATGCATCATATCATTTCACATTCATGCATTTAAATAAGAGTTAATAGGAATTGATAATTGTTTGTATTTCATTAAATTCATATTATATTTGATACATGTTAAAACTTAAGACTAGTAACACCCACTGAGTTGATCACTCACTCCCACTCTGGGACAGTGTTTTAAAACACCACCCAGACTCTTCAGTAGCTACAGGTTATGCTGAGTTTGAAGAGCCGTGCGGCGCAAGCTTAAGCGAGGAGGACGAGTTCTCCTACTTTCAGTTGATGAGCGGCTCTCCACCGGCTTAGGAGACTGGATTCTGGAGCATTGAGTCGTGGGCTCAACACACCATTCCTTTGGATATATGATTCTTTTTGTTATTTTTGTTGGAAAATGCCTTGGGCGACCCCTTTATATTCTTTTGGACTTGTACATATTTATCTCTTTCACTTCAGTAGACTAGTTGTGGTTGCATTTCATGCTCCAAGTAATTCCAGGCTGCACGTTTAAACTTGATTAATTATAAAACTATAAAATTGATGATAAGTGACACTCAGGAACTTGGGAGTCGAGCGTATGCATGACCCCTGATTTTTCAGGACGTTACAGGTGGTATCATAGCAATAGTTTGGAATCCCTTGGGCTATGGGTCATGAACTCACTAACGCGTCCGCTGACTTGATAGAATACATATTAGATAACGCAACAAGGACTTAAAACACTAGGAACCTCCCTAGACCCTGAACCAACAATCATAGACGAAGGGTAGGACTTTCAGATGTTAGGGTTGGGTAGTGAGAATAAGTAGTGACCCTAGGGAATAGGTTCGAGAGTCTTACGAAAGGCTTAGACTGAGGAGAGAGAGAGCTTAACTATATTAGAATTCGACCTGGGAGCCTTACGACCCGTTTCAGCCCATTCCCGGGCAAGAATTCTGGAACTTAGCGCAAGACCAATCCGACTAACTAGGAAATTTATGTAGTCTAGTCCACCAAATTCCTAGGGCCCATTGGACCAACTGAAATAGGTGAGATTGGGGTGAAATGAATTTTAGAGAAACGATAAATGCAGGTGTAAGGTATTGTCCCTGGGATGAGTGCATCCCATGTTCAATAATGCCCTGTTGGAATATATTCAATTAAGGGTAAATCCCAGACCTTCTTTCCCAACTATACTTAGAAAATCAATATAATGGGATTTAAAAATCCTATCTCACACCTTCCAACGCAAGCCTTATTTTCCAAAGCCTATGAAATACATTTTAAATCCCATTCCACACTCATTCTAAACATGTCATTCCCAATCTTGAGTTGGGATTAGCATTGTAATCCCATTTAGTACAACTAAATGCCACTAGCCCAATCGGCCTAAGTCAAAATTTCTCTTTCTAACATATCTCCCTAAGATATTTACTTGTCATCACTCTATTCTTGAACTTCCCCATTACATTGTTAGGAATGAGCTAAAAATCGAAGGGTTGGAAGGTCGAAATTATCGTCCAAGTCCAAATGAGATAATACCGGGTCGAACATGATAGTTCCAACCCATTCAGGGATAATCAGGTAGGGCAAACATAAATTTTACTAGAAATAGATGAAATGTGGAATCAGAACTAAGGGATTAGATGTTTAAAATCATCGTCTTAGGTCAAATTTGATAATTCCGACCCATTCTAGGATAAAGACTTGAGGGTGAATGAAAATTCACCAGAAATAGTGAAACTATAGAAAAAAATTATATTTTGACCCCTAACCAGGAGGAATCTTACAACATAACTAGGCTCATTGCTTAGATCAAATTCTCCTACCCCAAATTCATATATGGCACGTCGAATAACTCATCTCGGTTTGCAAGATATAGCCATCACAAGGCGACCCTCCAAGGGCCCAGGGCCATAGCGCCCGAGCGGGCGCCACCAGTGCCCACAGTCCAGGGGCCTGACGCCACAGTGCCCAGCCCGGCGCTGCCAGCGCCCAACCCCCCGGCGCCGCCGGCCCCGGAAATTTTTGCATTTTTAGGTCAATTTCAAAAGTTCATATCTCCTTCGTTATAACTCCAATTTAGGTGATTCAAAAACTAGATTGAAGCTTGATGAGTCTAGTTTTATATAAAAATAAGAAAAAAATAAAATAAAAATTATAATCTTATTAAAATTAAGATGTTCTACCAACTATTTAATTTTTTTTAAATTTTTGGATAGTTGTTGCTCCTAGAATTTTAATAATTTATTTACAACTAGAAATGACATAAAATTTTGTGGAAAGACTTAAAACTTAATGATAAATTATTATAATAATTTTAAAAAATAATTTAATTACTGAAAGTATAAGAAAAAAAAAATTACAAGAATTAGATACATTTTCGTATCCTAAAGAAAATTGTTAGTTTCGAATAACTTACGCTTCTAAAATTTTTTTAAATAATTTTATATAACTTAAAATATATTAAAATTTTGTATGAAAGGGTTCAACTTAATGATGAATTACTATAAAATAAATTATAATAAAAATTATCCTGTAATTAAAAGTGATAAATACTTTATGAACAAAGGATGTATTGAAACTGAAAGTTTCTACAACTAAGAGTTGCCGATGGACCAGATGTATCCCACTCCAACTCTCTCACTTTTTTATCTATAAAACCTATTTCAAACTATCTTCTTATCCTTTATAGAACCATCTCATCTCAATAACCACCTTCAAAATCCCACTCCATTCACTCATTCACTTCCACTTCCATTCACAAAACCCATTCTCTAAGCTTTCCTAGGAAAACCCTCTCCTTCTCAAAACCCCATCTCCCAACTCTCATTTCTTCACACAAACCCATTTCCACCCCACTTTCCCAAATAAATTCTCAAACCCAACTTCTCCTTCTTCCAACACTTTAGAGGAAACACATTCACAAGCACTATTTCAGAAAAAAAGAAGAAAGAAACATTCACATACCCCACACCATTTCTATTGTTCATCCTCAAACCCCATTCACCAACTCAACATCAAATCCCTTTTTCAAATACCTCCCCTCCAACAACACTCCCACCCCTCCTCATAATCAACCCAAACCCATTTCCAACATACATTCCTCTTCTACTTCACCAAATTTCATCCCAATCACTCATTCACCCCCTCCTATTCTTAAGTTATTCCCTCCTATTCTCAAGTTATTCCTTCAAGGAAACCCATCTTCTTCTTTCACTTTTTCTTCTTTCCCTCAACTTCCCCTCCATCACACTCACTCTCTCATTCCACTCCTTCAGTCCCATTTCCTTGAATCCATCCTCAAAAACTTCATTTTCCCAAACCCATCTCAAAGCCAAATCTCTACTCACACCCCATATCCTTAACTCACTTTCTATTCCACCCTACACAACCTCATCTCAAACCCATTCCTAGACTTCATTTTCCAAACCCATTCCCAAATCCATCCATATAACCCCTTCCCAAAACCTATTCTCTTAAACCTATCTCCAAGTTCCTTCCCACTACCCATTCCAACAAGTCCATCTTAAGCCCACACTCACATTTCATTTTTTTTAACCCATCATCTCCAAATATCCACTCTTATACCCATTCTCAAGACCCTTCCTAAGCTCATTCCTCCAATAATCCAACCACATTTCTCGCACCCAAAATCCATCCTAGCTAAAGGAAATGACTCTTCTAGCAACCGTTGCCTCTCTTTTCTCCATCTCGGTGATCCTATCACTTATGAGGAAGAAAAGACCGTCTCCCGCCGAGCCGAGACCAAGCCAAGAGCGGCGCAGTAAGAATAAGACCGACCCGAAAGAAAAGAAAATCGTGGAAGTCCGCCCTCGAAGGGCTCTTGCGATTCAAACACCCCAACCGCCCGTTGATGATGTAGGAAATTTTCGCGTACGCAACGTCGCCTTTAAAGCCTTCGTGAAAGAGAAATTGGTCGACGATACTACCCTACTCGGTCGGCTTATGGAAAAGGGATGGGTCCCGTTTTCTATGGAGACTCCCAGGCAGATGAAGGTCGAGCTAGGAATTTCCATGTGTGGATTAGAAACCCTCAATTTAAGCCCTTGGGCTTTGATCTTATAGTGGGTGGCAAGAGGTTCCAATTTGGGGTGGAGAAGATTACCAGCGTGCTTCGAGTGCCACAAGACGAAGTGCAGATTGAGGAAGGAAACTTGGATACAAGTCAAGCCCGCAATGAGCGGACTCGCTTCTTGTGTGGGCGAGTTGCCCAATGAAGGCGTGATGTCGGCTTGAACTCATCTAACTTAACTCTAGAGTATCGTGCACTTCACGGCATCTGCACCCACAATGTCTATCCGAGGTTGAAGAACCGTACCGAGTGCTCTTGCTATATGGTGGAGCTTTTATATCAGATAGGCCAGGGAGCAGATGTATGCCTCCCCAGCATATTACTCCACTAGATAGTAAGGGCCGTAAGGGCAATGTCGAAGGATGTATGTCTCCCTTTTGGTCGCCTGGTCTGTCGGTTGGCCTAGCTATACGGTGCGGGCGGATCGGATGGAAACTTTATACCGGCACAGATATTGGGTGATAGTATGTCGAACAATATGATAATAGGCCCTAAGCAGCAACAAGCCCACATCGACCAATACGGGGAACCTGTTGAAGAAAAAGAGGAGAGCAATGAAAGCGATGAGGATGAGGGTGAGGATGAAGCTGAAGAGGTAGAAAGAGCTGACGAGATCGAAGAAGTTGGCAGGGAGCCGCTTACTATCCCAGATATGCGTAAGCGCTTGGATGCGCTCAAGGCCGAGGTAGCAGAGATCAAGGAGAGC
The DNA here is from genome assembly GCA_037074715.1 of Magnolia kwangsiensis. Classification (NCBI taxonomy): domain Eukaryota; kingdom Viridiplantae; phylum Streptophyta; class Magnoliopsida; order Magnoliales; family Magnoliaceae; genus Magnolia; species Magnolia kwangsiensis. The sequence goes on along the minus strand of CM073578.1, from coordinate 21,745,232 downwards.
CAAGCTAGGCACCAAGCGAAGCAGGAAAAGTGGAATAAGAAGATATATCGGGCTATAAAGGCCCTAATCTGTTGCAGCCAAGGCGAAGAAGCGCCTCCACTCTCCTCCGACTCCAACGAGTAGCTCCACAACCTCACTGATGACTGGTAGTTGTTTATTGCAGTTAGGTCAGATGCATGTACTGAAGGGTGATTAGGACTTTTTTTATTAGATCGTATTTCCTTTATATTTAGCATGTTTAGTGATGCTTGTAATTCATGTTATAACATGTAATTGGCTATAATAATGGCATTTTGAAATCGATGTGGATGTATGGGCTGAAATTCTCTTATCACTTTGTAAATGCTTGCATGTATGGTTGCCTATAGACGAGTCATGACTTTTCGTATTAAAGTTTAACATTGGGGGTCTATTTAGGAATTATTTATAATCATGTTAGGAATCATCCCATGATTAAATTGATTACATATATATATTTGCTTAAGTTGTACCCGTAAGTAGGATTAAGTTTCATAGTTTAATGCTTTGTAAGCTCGGGTTAGGGGTAGACTACAGTAAAATATATTGAGTTTTTTCCATTCTCTTATGGACTCAAGGTTTCAACAAATTCGAGAAGATGGTGTCCTTCAACTTTGCCTTCCTACGCCCTTACTAGCGTTGTTAGCACTCCAAACCTCTTGAATACCTTAGAACCTCGACTATTCCTTCTTTCTTGAAATTTATGAAACCAAAGTATTGTCTGCTCATAACCCACTAGCCATAAAATTGAAATGGTAATTCACATAAAATTTTGTGCCTTTAGAAACTTGTTAGGACGATGTTTGACCAAAGACATAATAAAAGATTCATTAATTACTGATTTGGACATGAATAAAGACAAGAACTCCATCTGACAAAGACCCGAATGACAAGCTTAAAAATAGGAGATTTTAACCTTTCAAGGATATAAAATATTCCTATGCATTTAGGTTGATCAAGCTAAGAAATTACGGGACTATACACTTACGAAGTATTCGCGGCTTGACCCAATTCTCAATCTTGAACTACTACTAGCGGACTCACTGCTTTAACCGAGCAGAAGACTAGGATCCATCAGGATTCAGAAGGGATACAACGAGTCGTCTGCCCTGGTCAGGTGGACAATCGACATATCGGATTTGAGCCTACCACAACCGTTATTTTTGTATTAGCTTAATCATAAAGAGTATAATATAGCACCCTTAGGTAAACTTTATAAGTAAACACTTAGTACCATAATCATGATTTTGACATTTGCTTTCAAACCTTAGGGGTGAAAATTTTAAGGGGGGTAGATAACAATGAGCTAGGCTAGCGTATTTATTATATACCCTAAAACATATATAAACCCGAAACCAATAAAACTTAAGCAAATAAAATGATAATATCTTTACTTATTACCCTTAGGTAATTTCGGAGACGAAATTATTTTTAAGGGGGGTAGATTATAACATCATGGATTTTCACTGTTTTTGAATTTTCAAAAATTCTTGAATTTTTTTTCTTTATTAATTAACTTATAATAACCCTTAATGATCATTAACACTCAATGTCAGTTATACAGGGACAATACCAGTAAAGAATCGCACAAATTCGATCAATCAACCGTAGGAAGCCAACGAATTCGCCTGATTACTCAAACATCAGGTGTAGCCCCATAATTTACTCGCATAGGACTCAAATCTAACTGACCCATCATTAACTAATCAAGACAAGCATAACTAAATTAAAAATCTAACCAAAGTCGAGTTAGATGAGGCCCGAATCTTAACTAATAAACCAAATCAACCCTTCTAACGTCCTGTCCAACCAGCACAGTTTTCTGGGGCGTCCGCGTAAGATTTGCCACAGGACCATTTGTTTAAGCCACTCATGGTGGGGTACCACAAGTTGATTAACCTAGGATTAGCTCATTAGAATAGACCAGAAAAGTCATGATAGGACCCAGTGCGAGCCGCCAAGCCAGATGACCGTTTACATTTAGCATCAACCCGTACGGGCCATACCGCGACGCAGGAAGGTCAAAAAATTACAAAACTTTAGGAAACACTAGATCTCACTAGGCTTGTGGTCCATCGCAGACCACAGACTCATTGGACACCCAGAAACTAATTATCCAAGCCATTCCTACAACACTGGTCAACTCACACAAGGCCATATTGAAAATCTGGCGCTTGTCAAGGGAACAGGAATTTCGGGCGTATTAGCCGTCGGATTCCTTCTAAATTTTTAGTGAAGGTCTAATGTAGTGTCCCTCACCCGTCCAAAGAATCTGGAACCCGATCATGGTACGGTAACCGTTGATCGCAAATCGGATCCGTACAATCAAACCAAATATCCGATCGTCCCCAAATTTTGCATGGCCCTTCATCGGGCCATGGTCCACCTATCCTATAAGTTTCATGGCCAAGGGACCTCCAGAACCTCTCCAATCACTGAAATAGACCCCACAGGGCCACTTAAGGATCGGGACCATATGGTCAAACCCATATCCGATGGTTCCCAAATCTTGCATGACCCTTCATCGGGCCATGGAACACTTATCCTGTGGTGTATATCAATATGTACACCCCATAGTGGGCCCTAGATCTTAGAAAGACCCTCCCATAGGTCTAGTATGGTAAAAACTTAGCCCTTAGGGCCATTTATAACAATTTTGACATTATAAAAGGTCTTCTCTTGGGCACCCCTCTCCCCATACGATTTTTTTTCTAAGAAAGAAAGAAAGAAAAAGAGAGAGAAAGAGAGAGAGAAAAAGAGGAAGAAAGAGTGACAAAGAGTGAAGAAGAGATGTAAGGTGGACCCTAGATCATGGTGGGGCCGAGGAGATCAGGCATTGCAACTCCCTACTCCTTTCTCCAAAGAAAATTCTACACCACCACCACAATAATCATTTCATGAAGCATCTAGGTAAGATCCTTCATCCTTTTTCTTGAAACCCATGTATTGAGAATGGTTTGACTTGGATTTCTCACATGCAAGAGCTTGCTTTAGGGATTCCGGCTGGCCAACTCCCAAAACCCTTATTTCTAGGTCATCTATCAAGCTTCCAACGATCCCAAGGTGCGGACTATTGCTCTTAGGTGATCTAGCACCAATTATAGTAGGAATTTAATGATTTTGATTGTTGAGTTTTTGTATTGAGGAAATTAGAGAAAATTAAGAATAGTGTGTTGTTGGAATTGCATGGTTTTGCATGATTAATTTATATTTGATGTTGATTTTATCTCTCACACGATTTAGCATAGGAATGACTACATGCTCATGTTTGTTTGATTGGTTTGCTCATATGTGTTGCTTCATAGTGCTTAAGAATCTTGACTCTTGTGAGTTTGATTTCTTGAGGTGTTGGAAGTACTCATCTTCCTCACTAACCCACACATTCACACGCACCATGTTTATAATAATGAAGTATGCTTGGTAAGAATATTTGGATCGAAGGTTGCGATGTATGTGAACATGACATTTTGTGCTTATTGATAATCTTGACGGTTGGCATGCTATGAATCAACATTGAATCCTCGAGTTGGTCGGGATCATGAAGAGAGGCGCTAGTCCCGTCGGTAGGATTATGCTAGGGCTAGACCCGTGGGTTTGGGAGGGTGTGTTTGAGTGACTGTAGTTCGACTACATGGGTCCTCTGTGTCCGATGTTACTCATCTCATGCTCGCCTGACTCGTGCGGTCTAACGTACTGTCTGACCAATCCTGTTTGTTAACCATGGTTGCTCACACATGTATGGAACCTGGACCACCCTACAGCCATTGTAACCCATCAACAATTTACTTATAAATTGGTCCACAGCCTCATGAGCCGGGCATGGTGGAATGGGACACTGTGTCTAAGCTGTCGGCCTACGCTGGGGTGCCACGCCTCCCTGTAGTGACCGCGAGCTATCCCTTTCTCTTGACACTCTTCATGTGCTTGAAGTCGGGGATGAGGAACCCGACGGGATCACGGACCGCGAGGTCTCAGCCTCACGCATTGGGGGGTCTTGGCCTGAGAGCAACTGAGTTTTAAGATTGATCATAGGTTTTTAGGCAATGTTGGTTTAGCGATTCTAATGGTTTTAGGTCTTATAGTTCATATAGAAAGTGGTTCAAGCTAATTCTCTAATTTATTTAGTTTAGTACTTAATTAATTTTTACTTAATTTCTACAGAATTCGATCCTTGGCGATTTCTGCCTGAGGTGATGTTGAGGTCTTTGTACGAATTTTTCTGAGACATTACATTGGGTCTTTAGTAGGGTAGGATCCCTTTCAAAAAAGAGTCACCAGTCAAGTATTAAGGTATAAGTGTGCGTACCTTACTTTGGTTGGAGATTCCTTTATTTATAGGAGAGGGAAGACTTACGTAATGGGGAGTCTTTACTGGAGAAGAATCCTATTTGGAAGTCCATTAAGGATCCATATCAAATCCTGAAGTTTTCGAGATTCGATCCGATCTTGGGAGAGATCTTCGAGCCATTAGAGATATCTTTAGATTGTTGATCTTGAGGATTTGTCGTTTACTGAACTTTCCATTAAACAAGCATTTTCCATCTCCCGGATGTTTTTTCAACCTATAGCTGAACTCTGATCGAGCTATGATCGAGCTCTAGTCGAGCTTCAACCTGACTATGGCCGACCTATAGCCGACCTATAGATTAAATTGACAATTGGCCATTTGAGTAGATTTATGGTTGCCTCTTCTTTAAGTGTCCTTACAGTTGCATCAACCTTCTGGGAGGTCAGCCTGTTTTTAAACATATATGCCCCTTAGGGCTCGAATGCCAAAAGGGCCCGTGCTGTTTAATAGAGTTGGTCCATTCCATAAGTCGACCTATCTGACTTAACTATTTTTCCAACCAACAAATAGACTGCTTGTAGATGTTATATAACGATTAATAGACTCATTGTAGATGTTATTATATATATTTAATTTTTTTGAAAATTTATTATTCTTAAAAGACTTCAAATAAAATATTTGTACTTAAATTTGGATGGCGATACTTTTGTATATAGATGGAGTTGATGCTTATTTATGTTATTTGAAAGGGTTTTTTATTTTTTATTTTTTATTTTATTTTAATCATGAATGGATGCTAAGTAGTAGTTATATGATTGGATTATGTGTTGTGAATTTGGAAACTTTGAGTCATGCCCTTTAGTGCAAAATGAAGGTCGAGTGAATGTGGGTATTAAGCTCGAGGATTGACAATATGTTTGTCAAGACACCGCGTTTGACCAACAACATACAATACATTAAAATAGTCCATCCATATAAACTTGTTTAGACACCCTTGGCTGGAGGCATGTGTTCAGAAAGTTCTACCTAATAGACCTTTGAGTGAACACCTCCACGCACGAGGGGATACCCTCTCTCTACTCTGGCTACTCTTCTTTCTGTGGGTTGGTGCAACTGAGGACTGATATTGACTCAAATACGATCATTCATACAATTCAAAGTCACCAAATAAAACTTAAAATCTACTGTTACCTAGAAATCATTGAACCACTTAAAGATTAGAGAGTAAAAAAAATCCTCAACTCAAGTGAATGCGTTGTTGATATGTAACCATAGATTCCTAATAAGTCTGGGTAAATGAATGATCAGATATCCATGATTCCTAAACTACTCTAGGCTTTAATGGTTTCTTACGCTGATTATTTCTTCTTTCCCTTCATTTTTCCTTACTCGGCAGCTTGCCAGCGCATTCGAAGAATTTTTGAAGTTTTTAAGAATTCGGACCTTCTTGAAGGTTCCCTCCCCTACCTGGGATAGTACCTATTGTGCTATTTGTTAGACCCCTTTGTCAGTCATTTTATGACCGACGATAAGTTGCCAGGAGTTAGTTTTGTGATTTTGCACTAGGTAAGGTGTTAGGTGCAGGTAAAAATAAATAATATTAAAAATCTTTTTGAACCGTCGGTCATATTATAACCGATGGTTTGATTTGTCCTTCCTGACACACGATTTTCCATTTTAGAGTGTGTTCACTATTCTGGCGAGTCTAGGTAAGCAGCTGAAATTTGATTAGTTGGGCATTGGATACGTCGATTAGGTTCGTTTATTGGTTATTTTTGATAGATACCGAGGATCCTTTCTATATAACCTGTTTAGATTTTTTTTATGATCTCCTAGGTTAACCATGGATCATTTATTGAAGTAGTGTATAATCAAGGTTTTTGCATAGTTAGGGTCTAATTAGTTGGGTTCCTCATTCATCAATCAGGTGATCTATTGGACAATCTCGAGAAGTGGTGGTCAGTAAGTCCTCTTCGGATCATTTAAATTTTTTATGCTTTTTTGGGTTGATTGGAGACTATTTATCAAAGTCCTGTTAAAGCTTCGGGAGCAGTTTTTCTTGTTTCGGGTAGGGTGTCTACAGATGCCAAGAAGATGAAATGTTTTCCCTATTTTAAATCTTGGGGCTTGTGTGGTAAATGCATAAAATGAGTTCATCTCATTTTAATTAATCATAATTATATCTTAGAAGATAATGACCGTTGGTTATCAAGAGTATTATTATTAATCTTTAACAAAAAAGAAATACTATATCTAATACATAATTATGAGCACCAGAATGAAAAGAACTCGCTTTTAGGCACTAGGCAAACAAGCCTTAATGTATGAATATTTTTTTCCCCATACTTTGGCACATGTGATGCTCAAACCAGCGCAATCATAAGTGCCATTTGGGTTACAGACTTTGAGGAGTTTCAACATGAGGTCTAGGGTTCGAAACACATAGGTGGTGAAATCCCATTACTGATTGCATGAGTGTAAAATAAATAAATAAGGATAATAATAATATAAAAATAAAATCATATGCACTGTTTAACAACTCAAATTGAAAGGTCCTGACCATGGGACACAATGAGTTAATGTTAAGCTGTACATCCACCAGTCGTCCTGCTAGGAGATTCATTTAAGTGTACTTTCCCAAGATGGGGCACACATTCAAAAAAAAAAAAAAAAACTCTACCATAGTTCATCAATGAAAGAGATGAAAGCACCATTTTGTTTCTCATATTAAGAAAGCCAAACATCTTATAAATATAATTGTAAAGAACTTATTTTCTCTCGCATAGGGAGAATATTACAGTACTAAAGATAAAAAGGGAAAGGCCTCAAGAAACTCAAGGCAGTTGTGAATAGCTTCGTATGATCATATCTTCATGGAGTAGTGATACCTACAAGCAAGGAATCCCGTTAGAGAATTCAGAGCAAACAGAATAAAATGTAAAACGAAATCTAATTCAAAATGGGGAAGGATTCTAATCTAGTTTTGGTAATCAACTTGTCTTTGATTTATGTTATAATAGATCGAAGAGGCCATTTGCGGCATGATGTTCAGGTATTTGGGGAAATGACTCAGACCCAGAAGTAAGTCTGGTTTGTGTCAAAACCGGCGGCTATAGGCAGCTATAAAATAGAATAACCCCTGAGAGTCTATATTAGGGTAGGATTGAGACCTTTACTTTGACTCCTGGAGGGTTCGGCGAAGCTTTCCTCCGGGCGAGGATTGGGTACGGAAGCCGATTAGCTAGTGACGCTGCTGTGGTCGGTGCTCATTGGGCCTCAAAATAATGTATTTATTTCATCCACGCGGTTCATCCATTTTTTTCCAGATAATTTTATGACATGATCCCAAAAATGATATAAATGCAAATGTCAAGTGGACCATACGACACGAAACGGTATTGATTGACTCTGACCATTAAAAACTTCTCAGGGGCTAGAAAAGTTTTGGATCAATCTGATATTTGTTTATTCCCTTCATCCTGATCCCTATGACCTAATCAACAGGTTGGATGTCAAATAAACATAATGGTAGGCTTTAGGAAGTTTTTCAATGGTGGAAATTCAATCACTATTATTTCTTGTGGTGTGGTCCACGTGAAATTTAGAACTGCCTCATTTTTAGAATAAGCCGTGAAATGATACGAAGAAATAAATTAAAGGCACGTACATTATAGAGGACCTCGTAGAGCACTGACCACTGGCTACTTGGCTAGTGGCAGGGTCACTAACCAAACCATGGCAGTCTACTACCTCACCAGGACCTAGATGAAGGGATTTTTGGTGCCCACCTGTATATGTTTTATTTATGCGATCATCTGTTTAGACAACTATTTGAGGCCATGAGCCTGTATATGTTTTATTTATGCGATCATCTGTTTAGACAATTATTTGAGGCCATGAGCCGTAAAAGAGGTAAATTGAAGGCTCAAGTGGACTACACCACAGGAAACAATTGGGATTGCATTTCTACTGTTGAAAACTAAGGCTATTGTGATATTATTTAACATCTAACTTGTTTATAAGGTCACATAGACATATATTAAGGAAAAACATTAATATCACCTTGATCCAAAACTTGTTTGTCCTCAGAAAGTTTTCAGTGGTAAGGATTCAATCCACATTGTGTCCTGTAATGTGGTTCACTTGAACCTTCAATCTGTCTCATTTTTGGACTCATGCCTTAAAATGATCGGTTAAAATAGATGGATAGCGTGGACAAAAGATATACATCAATGTGGGCCTAGAGATCCCTTGAAAGGAGCACAGTCTCTAGTCATGCCTGGGGTAGTACCCAATCTGTGCTCCTCAGATTCACTGAAAGATAGGCCCTTGCTTGGAACCAGCTTTATTTAGTATGTATCTTTATAGTCTATTCATTTTTCAAAATCATTTTAGGATATTATACCAAAAATGAAACAGATCTAATTATCAAGTGGACCATACCATGGGAAACTATGGTGATTGACAATTAATAGTTCATAATTTTTTTAGGATCAAGCTAGTATTTGTTTTTGGGTTTTTTGCCTTTTTTTTTTTCCCTCCATCAAGCTTACGTGACACCATGTGACCTTATCAATGGATTAGATGGAAAATAAACTTTGTGAAAATATTAAAGTGTGTACCCTAAGAAGTTTTCAATAATAGGGCCTTCAATCACCACTGTTTCCTACACCCTAATCCATAGCTCGAGTGGTAGACTGAATGAAAGATATTTTTTTCAACACTGAGATCTTGGTATCGATTACCTAATAGGGGTGACTAACAGTGATGTGTGAACTTACGTGTCAAAATAAAAAATCACTACTGTTTTCCATACAAATCACTACTGTTTCCCATGATATGGTTCATCCGTTCATTGGATCTACTATATTTTTCATATGATACATTAAAATGGTTTTAGAAGAGGATCTACTACACTAATACATAATAAATACATCAAGATAAGCCCCACGGTAAGAGCCACTCCATGTTGGGTGATGTCAGGTCTGACCTAATCCACTCACCCAACAAAGCAAGCAGATCACGTGATGTGACAACACCATTAACATCAAAAGTGTGTCAATGTCAAGTTCTGTGGGTCCTACCATAATATGTGAAGTGTATACATCGACACTGTCCGGGAGTTCATTTTAAAACATGAACCAAAACATCAGGCAAATCTTGAGCTTAAGTGGATTACACTATAGAAAGCAGTGGGGGCCACCACTGTTGAAACCTTCTTTAAGGCCCACTATGATGTTGATTTTTCACTCAAATGGTTGATAATGTCACACATACCTTGACGAAGGAAAAACAAAAATATCAGCTTAGTCTAAAATTTTTATGAAAATTTCAATAGGCATTTAATCTCCACTACTTTCCATGGTAAGTCTGCTTAAGCTTTGGATCTGCTTCATTTTTGGATTCATGCCATAATGATCCAGCAGAACGGGTGTACAATTTGGATATAACACATGCATCATTGTGGGCTCACAGACCTTGGTAACGTCGACACACCATTGATGGTACGTGGCATACCACGCAATGCCAATCATTCCGATGAAATGCCTGGGTCTCGGTCAGCCATGCATATGCTGCAAATTACATCTTCAAATATTGTATCCTCACGCAAATAATACTGTATCTAAGAAGTTGTGTTCAGTTTATGTTTTCAAGATCATGTGGATTTCGGTAATACGTACTGTCAACTAAGTTTTGGTCATATAAACCTACTGCATACAAACTTGTTTAAGAACTCATCATATCTGATGATTCTCGCAAATCCAAACGGTTCACATGAAGCAGAACCTCATGAAACCTCTGTATGCATTTTTATTTTGATCCAAAACTTCGGTGGGTCATGAAAAATGCAAACAGTTTCTTCCCTTGATTTTAATTTCTCTTTGCTATGGCCCACCAGAATCTTAGATCAGGGTGAAACTTCACCTCGTAAAGTTTCATGGGATTCCGCATCTTATGGACCGTTCGGATCTGACACCTATGACACGTGTACAAAAGTGCGCATGTGCGTAGGTGAGCATGCCTTAGAGAGAGAGAGAGAGAGAGAGAGAGAGAGAGAGAGAGAGATCTTACTTCCGCACTTATAGTGGCGAGGAACCGTCCTTCCGCATCCTTGGATGAGCCGTATGGCCCGATTGACGTCGATGAGGGCGGCCAATTTGGGCGTTATCACCGGGCACACACACTCAACGTGAGTCACCCTCGCACGTTCACAGCACTCGGGTGAAGGAAGTCTACCATACACGACCGGCTTGCATGCATTCACTGCAAGCCTCCTCTCCTCCTTACACTGACTGTCACTCAATGCATGCATTCCCACCGTTGATACCATCAACAACAACAGTATCAATGCCCATTTTGAACTATTCTCTCCCTTTCCTCTCATCTTTCCCTACACCATGCAGCTCACAGTCCCAGTGCTATTTATAGAAGATTTTCTGTGGAAGATCTTTCCTGCGAGTCAAAAGTCTCCCACCACGTCGCCGCTTTTGCATTTTTTAAGTGCGGGAAACGCGGCATTCACTGCAACGCGGGTTCGGTGGATCCCAAGTCAGTCCACGCTGACGTGCGCGTCTCTACCAAGGTGTCCGTACGCTTGTCTAGATGTTTTTTTGGGCATGATCCCAAAAATATCGATTTTCCAAATTTTAGGTGGACCACATTATAAGAAATAAAGGATATTGAATGCCGCCCTTGAAAATTTTTTTTGGCCGTGGGAATGTTTGTTTTCCATCCATCATGTTGGTAAAGTAACACAGACCTTGATGAAGGGATCAAACAAATAACAGCGTGATCCAAAACTTTTGTGTACCATGAAAAGCTTTTAATGGTCAGTCACCACGTTTCATGATGTGTGGTCCATCCGAGGTTTGGATCTGCTGCATTTCTGGGATAATGCCCTACAATGATCTATGTAGGGCGTGGATATAAGACAAATACATCAAGGTGGGCCCTACAGTCAAGAATTCCCTAACTGAAGGCAGAGGATCCATCAAAGCCGCCTATTGCACCAGGTGGGTAGATCCGTGACTATGGCCTCACCGTGATGTATGTTCCTTTCATCCATTTTTACAGGTAAATTCTTAGGGGTGATCTCGGAACCGAAGCTTACCAGTATCAGGTGGACCCTACCACAGGAAATAGTGGTGATTGACCATTAAAATCTTTTCATGGGACAGAAAAGTTTTGGATATTTGTGTGGTACTTTCGTCATGTCTCCGCCTAATTATCAATAGATTGGATGATAAATAAATATTCTGGTAGTCTCAAAATTTCTTAATGATGGGTATTCAATCACCGCCCTTTTCCTATAGCCTGGTCCACGTCATATTTGGATCTGCTTCATTTTGGGATCATACACTAAAATGAGCTGTGAAAATGGATGAAGGCTATATATAAGGCACATACATCACGGTGGGCACCACAGTCCGATCCACCCCACCTCGATGGATAAAGATAGGACAAAGACAGGATGGCTAAGATCTCCTAAGCTGGAAAATGTGTACGAAGTAGTGCCATCCTCTGGGAAGCCCAAGTGATCAACGGTCTGGAACGCCAAACCAAGGCCTAGTGTAAACTGAAGCACGCCTAACCTCAGTAAAACATACCTTGTAATGGATTACCTCACTTAGGAGAATATTCCAGATCGTCCAAATTATATATATATAAATATAAAATTCTTAATTAATGTAAGTAAATACTTCCAATAAATTAATTTCATTTTAGCATGGAAAAGGGGCCATGGCTTGGGTGGGTCCATCATGGCGTTAATGTAAAATCAACCTCGGCCATCATCTATGTCACTCCATGTTAGATAAAGGTCTCAAAATTTATCCCCATCCGGTAGTTCAAGAGGACCACACGATTGGAATCAGTGTACATGAAAAGATTCATCCTCCAAACAGTTTCACTTAGCGTGGCTCACATGAATCACGTATGAACCTAATTTTTGGGAACTAGGATTGCTTTTGGTGTGACATCCAATGGTCGGAATAGATTTTACAGTTTCATCATGATGGTCCCGGTAAATATCAAGGGTGGATGTCTCTCTCCTAGTTATTCTCCTTGGTGGGCCCATATGAATCACAGGTTAGCCTGATTTATTATCACTAGGCCTATTACTTTATTGTACATCTAATGGTCCTAGAGGATCTCATATATAGGTTAGTCCTATAAAAAAAATCAGGGGTGGGAGTCCATGTAGTATCTGTTTCCAACAACATACTACTAGTGTCAAGAAATCATGTTGATATGTAATTCAAGTGGGGCATGCTAAAAAAGAAAACACTTGGGAGAGAAACATTCACCCTTGATTTTCATGGGCTCACTACGCCCAACCGTAATGAGGATATAAAATCCATTCCAACCATTAAATGCTTGTCCTGTATATTTACCAATTGTGTGGTCCGACTGAAACACTTGGGGGCTGATTTTTAAGTCATTTGGTCAAGCATGGGATGACTCATCTTATTGTTGAAGTGGATTTCACATTAATAATGAGGAGCCCACTAAAATTACTGACGGGGATTTTTGGTGGAAGCCTTTGGCATGAAGTTTTAAGGTGTAAACTTAGGTGAGGCCCACCCTGATGTTTGTGAGAAATCTACTCCGTTCATCCATTTTTTGAGCTCATTTTAGGGCATCAGAACAAAAATGAGCAAATCCAAGACTCAAGTGAGCTGCACTAAAGGAAAAGGTGGGTAGGAAAATTCCCACCGTTGAAACCTCCTTGGGGTCGACAGTGATGCTTACATGCCATCCATACTGTTTATAACGTCATTCCTACTAGAATAAAGTGAACGTCATTCCTAATAGAATGAAGTGAAAACATAAATATTATGCTGATTCAAAACTTCCGTGGCCCCATTAATATTTCAATTCTGGACATTTAATTCTCATATTTTCAGCCCACTTGAGTATTGGAACCGGATCATTTTTGTGTTAATCCCCTAAAATGATCTCACCAAATGGATAGACAGGGTGGATTTCTCATAAACATCACAATGGGCCCCACATAGGTTTACTTCAAGTCTTTTGAAGGAAATCCACCTACTTAAATTACCTCTCCCAGCATTTATTATCATTAATTGATTCATAAACGAAGTAACTAGTTCGACCATTCAACTAGTTGTCTGAATTAGTGCTAATTAATGTTAATGAATGATGCCCATGCAAAAGTGACTCTGATTGCGTCCTACCTCCACCCCTCTCTAGCCCAAAATGCTTAGTTTTGTAACGGCCCACTATGATGTATCTGTTTATCTACGCTGTCCATTCCTTCTCTCATATTATTATAAGGTATATATATTCATAACAATGAGGCATATCCAACACTTAAGGACCACACCAAATAATAATATTGGTTGTATAATGTTGATGTAGTTTTTTGGCAGACCCTTTGTATAGACCTTTCCTAAACTTGCACAAGTGTAAAGAGGGAAAAGGAGACCCTGGCTAATACAAGGGACTCTCCGATGCTTAAGTCAGGATCGAGGTCTTGCAAATAGGGTAGGTGTTGAGACTCAAATATTGTATATTTTCCACCATCTATATCTTTATTTTATGAAGATGATACTACTTAATGTTATGTTTTATGCATATTTGTATTGTAAGGTGAATTTGAGAGCTTAGATTGAAAAGAATACTAAAAGCATGGATTTAGTGCTCAAGATTCACCAAGGCAAAGGAGAGATCTTAGGAGACCAAGAACGGAGAATTCTCATGCCAAAGATCTAAAGAAACTAAGTACAAATGATTGAGAAAAGATTGACAAAAACACAAGTTAAACAGAAGAAAAACAGGACATTTCAGTGTCACTTAAGCCAATTTCGGTGCCATCTAAAGTGCACAAAACAGTCAAGTAAGAAAACAACTTAATTCGGTGCCACCTAAGTTTAATTGATGCCACTGAAATCAATTTCGGTGACAAATTTTACTGCCTAAGTACTCTACACATATAATTTCAAATGCAATAAAATGCAGATTTCGGTGCCACAAAAGCAAATTTTGGTGCCACCGAAATTGCGCAGAGTGTAACGCGGTGTCTACATGAATTGCGTAAATAGAGTTTGTTTTTTGAAAGTAACTAAGCTAGGCTAGAGATAAAGGTTTCTTACAGACTTCTAAAGCATACCTACGAACTTCTAAAGCATATCTAGCATTTTTGGAGAGCGTTTTAGTTTTTTTTAAAGAAAAGTTTAAAGTTTCTTAGTTTTAGTTTTAGTTTTACTTTATAAGTTTTTTTTAGATCTTTATTTGTTTATGTACTTGTTTTTTATTTTCTTTGTTTTAATTATGTCTTTTTTAGTTCTCTCTAGCCCAAGTTAGAAGGGAAACACATGGGTTTAATGATTCATAAGTTATGATTGATTGATTCATTTTTACTGGTGAAATGAATGGTGTATGCATGTTATCAATTATTTAGGTTTACGTTTTTCATCCTCATGTAAGATCTGTATGTTTCTATCAGTGAGATCCATATTGATGGATAGACTTGTTGAGAGTCATTGCACAAAACCTTAAGATCTAACCTACTAAAAAATACCAGAATTATGGGATAATAAAATAATGAAATAAATCAAAGTATAAACTACATGACACAAGAGATTTTTACGTGAAAAACCCTCAAAGAGGTAAAAAACCACGAGACCTCGTTCAGAGCAACAATTCACTATAAAGTAGAATGTTATAACTGATCACAAGTACACACCATTTGGATCAAACCTTCTTTACTCACGCAAGAGTAGATGAATAATAAGAGAATAATGAAAAAATGGAGAGATCTCACCGATTACGAGGACGTAAAAGCGCTAAGATGTTGACTGTAAAGTAAATCACCTTTACGAGCAGAACCTCCCTTTCACAAGCTTCTTCTCTCTCTTTTTCTCTTTCTCTCACCCTTCGATAGTCCTAAACCCTTTAGCAAACCTTTATAAAGTTTTAGAAAACTCTCTTGCATTCTCTAAAAAAGCATTAGAGACCCCTATTTATAGTTTAGGCAACTTCCTTCCACACCTATTGTGAAATCGCCTTAAATTTACGCAGTCCGTACCAAATTCAAACTAGAATCTGCATAACCTCGACTAGTCAAGAAGAGTCCTTGACTGGTCAAGCGGACCCTCGACCAGTCGAGTAGATTCCTTGACTAGTCGAGCAGCGCGGAAGAATCAACATAATTGGTCGCTAGACTTTGATCGAGTTAGGCCTCGACCGGTTGAGCTTGAGGAGAAAATCCCCATAAAATCTCCTCCTTTTCGACTCAGGAGAAATTTACCATCTTCAAACCCGCCAAGTTTCTACAAACCTCAAACTTGCCTTTGAGCAATTCCTTGGTCATCATGTTTGACTCATTACCGTCTGTGTGAACCTTTTCAAGCTGTAACACCTTCTGTTCCAAAGTATCCCTGATCCAATGATACCGAATCTTTATGTGTTTCAACTTGGAGTGCTGACTTGGATTCTTACTCAAGTGTATAGCAATTTGACTATAGCAATAGACCACGTGCTGCTCCTGCTTCGGGCTAAGTTCCTGTAGGAACCTCTTCATCCAAAACATCTTTTTACATGCCTCTGTGATCGCAATGTACTTAACCTCTGTCGTCGAAAATGCTATGACCTTCTGTAGCTTGTTCTGTCAAAAGACCGCTCCCCCTGCAAACGTGAACATGAACTCCGATGTAGATTTTTTGGAGTTGATGTTGCTTGCCATATCTGCATCTGTGTAGCCCTCTAACACAGGTTTTTCGTCACCATAACATAGATTCAACCTGGATGAGCTTCTTAGATACCACAATATCCATTTCACCGCTGTCCAATGTTCTTTGCTAGGATTGGTAAGATACCGACTGACAACACCAATCACATATGTTATGTCTGGGCGCGTACACACCATAGCATACATCAAACTTCTTACTGCTGACACGTAGGGTATCTTTCTCATTTCATCCACCTCTGCCTTCGTCTTGGGACATTGCTTGTCGCTCAATTTGAAGTGACCATCCAGTGGAGTACTGACCGGCTTCACTGCATTCATATTGAACCGCTTTAGGACTTTTTCAATATACCGCTCTTATGACAACTAAAGCTTTCTGGTGCTTCTGTCACGGGTTATTTCCATTCATAATATTTGTTTAGCTGGGCTCAAGTCTTTCATCGCAAACGACTTGCCCAACTCCTGTTTCACCTTGTCGATCTTCTTGATGTCTCAACCCATAATGAGCATGTCATCAATGTATAACAACAGAACTAAGAAATCACCATCTAAGAACTTGTGCATAAACACACAGTGGTCCGACTCCGTTCTGTTATATCCATGCTTTAACATGAACAAGTCAAATTTCTTGTACCATTTCCTTGGATCTTATTTCAACCCATACAAGCCCTTCCTTAGCCTACACACCATATGCTCTTTACCCTTGACTTTGAACCCCTCTGGTTGGTGCATGTAGATCTCTTCTTCTAGGTCACCATGAAGAAAGACAGTTTTAACATATAACTGCTCTATCTCCAGATTTATGCTAGCCGCTAACCCAATCAACACCCGTATGGATGTCATCTTCACCACTGGTGAGAAGATCTTCTCAAAGTCTATACCTTTCCTCTGACTAAATCCTTTCACCACAAATCTGGCTTTAAACCTCGTTTGTGAATTCTTTTGCTCATTCTTCTTTCTGAACACCCACTTGTTACTTAGAGCTTTCTTTCCCGTAGATAATTTCACCATATCGTAAGTGTGGTTCTGTAAAACCTGTATCCTAATTCATACTGTTCCTTAGACTTTCGCGGTCATTCCGATCGATTTTCGGCGACTCGCGATCTGTAACCGGCGTTGCGCGAAATCCTGAAACGGATTCTGTCGGTTTGAGTCAGTTCGACATGAGACTTGTACCAGTGCGACCGCGCTGTCGTCGCGGTTCCGATGCCGCGTCTCACGCGCCGAGGCGATACCCAGGCCAGGAGATGTGGGCCCGCGTTCAGTTCGAGAAAACACCGCGCGTTGCGGATTACGAGGAAATCTCTACGAGATGTCCCATCAATCAATCAATCACTCATGTCAAGTACAAGTCAAGTCACTCCATACCCAAGTACAACTAACCCATGTCATGCCCATACCTTTCTCTTACACAAGCAACCCAAAGTCCACTCTCACATCACTTCATCCATCACCAAACCCATCACACATCACTCCATCACCCTTTTTCACCCATCACTCCCCTCTCTCTCTCATTCATTCTCAAAAAAAAATCTCTCCAAGCAAAAAATTTCACACGTCCAAGCATTCCCAAGCTTTTCCAAAGGCCAAGTGTGGCCCACCCTCTCATCTCTCATCCACACCATCAAAGGTCCATTATCCACCATCCAAGGCGAAGGCAAGGAGCATTGGAGGCCAAGGGAGCAAGGAGGAGGCTTAGAGGTGGGTGATCCACCGTTAAATTCTTTTTAGGGACCACTTATTGGTGGGACCCATTTTTTTTTATGTATGATTTGTATTAAGTGGGGCCTATAGTGGCGGGGCCCCACCATCACCGTCTATTGTTCTCTCTCTCTCTCTCTCTCTCTCTCTCTCTCTCTCTCTCTCTCCTTATCCTTTTCCTAAAATGAAGTGGGCCCCACCAATTCATGATAAATCTACTCCATTCATCAAATGGTGTGGCCCACCACACTTTAGGTGATATGATACGTATATATATATCTACATATATATTATATTATATTAATATTACACACATATATATATATATATATATATATATATATATATATATGTATATGGTGGGCCATGTATATGTGGGACCCACCATGATGATGTATTTATCCATGCCGTCCAGCGTCCTTGGACGCTGGACAGGCGTGTTGGCCATCATGGAATATGTGTACAGGCGGCATGGGCGTGTACTGACAAGAAAGAAAAAAGAAAAGAAAAGAAAAAGGAGTTGCTTTGGGGTGGACCTTGCATGCAGGCCCCACTTTGATGTATGTATGCAATACACGCCGTCCATTCCATTTTTCATATCATTTTAGGCGTTGAGCCGAAAAATGAGACCGATCCAATCATCTGGCGGGCCGTGGTATTAAGAATGGTAGTATTTTCCGTTGAAAACTTGGAAGAATGATTTCTGGGGTCCACCAGAAGCTTGGACCCACCTGAAACTTGGTTTGGACCCTTAATTTTGTGAGACACATGCAATGGACGGGATAGATCTGTTTAATGTGGGTCCCACCTAGGAAAACAAAAATAAAGAAAATCCATGCATGCATTTGCCTACTTGACGTCCAGAGAAAGAAAGGAAAAGAAGGAAAATGGTGGGCCACTCTTGTAAGCCCCAACTTAATGCATGTATTTAATCCAAGCCTTCCACCATCTTCCTCAGATTAATTTAGGCGTTGAGCCAAAATTTGGGACCAATCCGGAACTCAGGTAGGCCATACCATCTAAAATCATGTGAAGACATGCCTGAAACATACAAAAGCATTTGGTGGGGCCTATCTAGAATTTGGACGTGGTTGAAACTTGGTTTGGACGCCTAATTTTGTGGAACACATGCAATGGATGGGGTAGATCTGGTTAATGTGGGTCCCACCTAGGATAAAAAAATAATTTTCTTTTTTGACATGACTTTGTGCCATGAGTCCAGAGACGTCCACGTTAAAAAGGGTGGCTGCATTGGCCCACTTGTAGACTCCACCATGATGTATGTTTTACATCTATACCGTTCATTTAATAGGTCCCCTTGAATGGTGTGTTGACTTCAAAAAAATCATCCACAAACTGAACTCAGGTGGGCCATACCATCCAAATCATGTGAAGACATGCCTAAATCATATAAAAACACTTGGTGGGGCCTACCTGAATTTTTAATGTGGCTAAAATTTGGTGTGAACCCTCAAACAGGTGGGATACACGTAATAGACGGGTTGGATTGCAAATAAACACTTTGGTGGGTCCTGCATGGGACCCACTGTGGTAAGTGTGGCTTAACACACCGTCAAAACAGTGGGTGGTGACACCCACTGTGATGCAAGTGTTTCACTCACGCCGTCCGTCCATAGCAGTGGACGGTGGCCCCCACTCAGATGTATGTATTGTGTCCACGCTGTCCATCACGTGGGCCCCTGGCCACGTGACGTTATGAATAGGTTTGGATGACAATAAACATTAAAGTGGGCCCTAGGCCATGTGATTCTATGAACAGTTTGGATGCAAATAAATAGTACAGTGGATACAGGTTGGGTAGAAAATATACATTACGGTGGGCCCTGGGTCTATATGACCTTATCAACAGGTTTGAATGGAAAATAAACATTTTGGTGGGCCCCTTGATACATGGCCTTATCAACAGGTGGGATGTAAAATAAACATTTTGATGGGCCCCTTGCCACACGGCCTTAACAACAGGTTGGGTGGCAAATACGCATTTCAGTGGGCCCAGGATTGGATGGAAAATAAATGTCATAGTGGGCCCACATGGGAGTCTACCATGATGCATGAGTTTCATCCAAACCGTCTAACCATTTTGAGATCATTTTAAGGCCAATGTTGAGGCCCACTTTGTTATATATGAGCCTATGTGTAACACCCTGAAAATCGGGGGTCGTGTATAAACTCAACTCCCGAGTTCCAGACCGTCACTTATGCAACAAAAATGGTTATGATTCAATGTTGTCTGATTTAAAGCATCCACATGAGTAAAAGTATACCAAAACTGCAATTCATACTTCAGATTCAGTGATAAAAGCAAGCGGAAGACTAAACAAGATATATATCACTGTATGGAAAAACAAAGTAATCTCAACTGTCTCCAAAGTATGACTACATCTCTGAGTCTCATATACATGTACATAACAAAAGAATAATGTTCAAAAATAAAAGTCCCACTGATGTCCCCTCGATCCAGGTCACCTACGGAAAGCCGTCATGATACTGCATATACGAGAACTCATCCTGGTCCTCGTCATCATCTAGCTCCACCTCCTGGATCTCATCGTCACCTGCAACTACAACAGGGTCTGGTGGGTGTTGCAAACACCATCCCGTAACGTGGGAATGAGTGATCAACTCAGTGGAATCATAGAGCAAAGATTAGCATGTTCACAATTCAGTCACGCGATAATAGTAAAGCAGTAAATCAGACAAGTCCTAATACTGTTGTTAATGCAAGATGATATGACGTGATGTATGCCCTCACCGACGATCACCCTCATACGGCAACATCTTACGACCGCGGCATGCCACACTCCCTAGAGTGCTCCACATCTTCCAGGCACATGCAATGCTATGGTGATATGATTACCAAGTTGTTATTAGTCCATTCAAACAGCAGGATTGGGAAACTAAGGTACCTCCCTTGTATCAATCCCAACACGGATCCTGTCTAGGGTCGTCACTCCTAGTAATCTCATACGATGTACATTTCGTAGGTCACTGCAAGGGCTGCCAGGGCTGTTGCTCGCACTCGTTGCACCGCTCCCCCATCACCTTATCAATACAGGCCTACTGTACTCTACTGCACGGAAGGGTCGTCGCCTCCCGTGAACTCAGAATACGCTCGCGGTCACTACAAAGGGCTCGTCGCCTGATCAGTGTAGGCCGACAGCTAGAATATAGTGTCCCATACCACCATAATCTGCTCACGAGTCTAGGTGCTCACTGGTCACTACGGGGAGGTTTGTGGCCCCAGCGTAGGCCGACAGCTCGACCACGGTGTCCCATACCACCATGCCCGGCTCATGAGTCTTCGTGGATCAAGGTACCACGGTTAATAGGGTTTACAATGGTAAGTTCAGTACCCTAGGTTCAAGCAGTTATGATACATACAAGGTGAACAAGCATCGGCCAGTCGGGTTACTTGACGGGCTCGACTAGCGCGATCGCATCTCGAATTGAACGACATGAAGTGCGTAAAACACTTCGCGTGGCCTAACCACTGCCGCCAACTCTCAACACGAATCACATTCATCGACGCGTCGTTCGTGGCTATGACCAGTCAGCCACGAATTCGCTCGGTTACCGACTGCCTGGACTAAGTCAAGTCCCACACATCTATGGAATTACTATACAAGGTATTAGAATTGAAATACATCATGTGAGCATGTTAACACATGTTATAACTTTCAACTTAAGCAAATCTTCAAGGCATACTTCCCATGCATATTCAACTTAAGCAAATCCTCAAGCACATACATTCAATGCATGTAATGAAATCATGCATTTTATCAACATGTAGAAAATCATCTAGGTCAGCATAATAGTTAAAAAATCAATCACAAACTATCATATAACATCATTTAATCCAATACATACTAATACAAGCATTTATACAAACACATGCACTACACACTTAGGTCTACATATAGCATGTCGACCCAAAGTGTGCAATTAGGCGAATCTCTTCGCCAAACTAATTATGCACGCATTCCTAACTTCCTAATGCGACAACAAACCATGTCAATCACATCAGCAAAATATGAATGCAAACAGTACTTCCTACAAATGACTAAAATGCCCTAAATCTCATATTCTTCGTTAGCTTACGAAACGGGAAACGGAGAGCATTTTGTACATGTCAAACGGCGATGCCGTCAAGAATCTACTATTAAACGACATTGAAAGCATTGGGAACCGTCAATCCAAGCGTCTAAAATCCTCACCTAGTGTCTTGTAGACTCGGGAATTGAAGCGGAGTGTATATGCTTCGTCTACGGCGAGTAAGGAGCCTAATACATAAGATCCATAAGCTACATCGCCATGGAAACAAGAAAAACTCAAATCACCAACTATTTAGGGTTTTTACTTACCTAGGATTGCGGTGGAATCGCCGGGAAAGCGGTAGAGGAGTGTCGCTTAAGCATGTGCAACACGTAGCACAAGTGGCGGGAAGAACTCTCCCACTCTCTCACAATCTCTCACTCTTTTTCTCTCCCCCAAGCTAGGGCTTCCCTCAAATTCGGATGGGAGAGAGGAGTGAGGGTTTCAACCCCTTTTATAGCCTAAAACATTCCCAAAATAGGCTTGGGAACAATGTTTACTTGGTGCCTAACCAAATCGGGGCCGTTTCGGTCCAAAAGGGCACTTCTGGAGGTCCCCAGGCCAGATGCGGTCGGACTTAAGCTCATGCATACTAGATCTAGCATACATCCAGTTTTCAGACCGGTTGGGTTCCCAGATCGCACGTGGCGGCCCAGTTTCAGTTTAACGGTCACCGCACCAAGATCAGGCCTATAAGTCCCGTGATATATAATAGATATTTTTCCTGATCCAAGGGTGTAATTTGGCTGTATTCTGACGGTCAGAATGCTTAATACTGATGCGTCAAATTTGTGTGCCAGATTTGAATTTGAAATTCCAACTATGTCCCTATTCACACTCTCTTCGGTCTGGGCTCAATGAAATAGCCTGTAATAATCGGTTTGACTTGATTTTTGGAATGAGTGTCAAGCCCAGCTAGACGGTCCTAACGGTCTAAGATAGGAGGTATCGGACTTTCAACGTGCGGTCTAGATCCAATACAAAGATTCAAAGTGGTCCAGAGAACAAACCGGCTTAGAGTTTGATCCGAGGCTTTAGAGCATTATAGCACCCTTAGTTCCACTCGCTTCGGGCCTTGTAGAACGTATTTAAAGTGATCAGGGACCATTTCCCAGCTATTCTAACGTTGCACTAGCTAACCTAGTCAAATTTTCCAAAGGAATGAATTCTACGCAAATTCGGGTCGAGTTGGTACTCGAGCCCAAGGATGGGTTTTTCACGGGCGTTACAATCTACCCCCCTTAACAAATAATTTCGTCCTCGAAATTTTGTACCTTTTCGTACTCCTCGAGAAGCTGTGGGTAGTTCTTTCTGATCTCGGCTTCTGTCTCCCAAGTAGCCTCCTCCTCAGTATGATGCGTCCATAGTACCTTCACAAGGGGAATCACCTTGCTACGCAGTACCTGCTCCTTCCGGTCTAAGATGCGTGTCGGTCGCAGGATATAAGTAACATCCTCTCCTAACTGCACCTGCTCCCATCTGATGATATGAGAAGGATCAGCAACGTACTTCTTCAGCATAGAAACATGAAATACGTTGTGGACGCTCGCGAGGGGCGTGGGTAAAGCCAATCGGTAAGCCACTGCTCCCACACGATCGAGGATCTGAAATGGACCAATGTATCGCGGTGCCAGCTTCCCCTTCTTCCCGAACCGAAGGACTCCCTTCATAGGGGAAACTCGCAAAAACACATGATCCCCGACTGTGAACTCTAGTGGTCTCCGTCTCGTATCGGCGTAGCTCTTCTGTCTGCTCTGCGCTGTAAGAAGCCGACGTCGAATAATATCAATCTTCTCTGACGTCGCCTGCACCAACTCTGGGCCAATCAAGCTGCGCTCACCGACCTCTAACCAGCAATGCGGTGCGCGACAAGGTCGCCCATACAGCGCCTCATAAGGTGCCATGCCGATACTCGCCTGGAAGCTATTGTTGTATGCAAACTCCGCATATGCAAGACAGTCATCCCAACTGTCCTTGAAGTCCAATGCGCAAGCTCGCAACATGTCCTCCAGGATCTGGTTCACTCGCTCTGTCTGTCCGTCCGTCTGTGGGTGGAAGGCAGTACTGAACTTCAACTTCACACCCATAGCCTCCTGAATGCGAGTCCAGAAAATAGAAGTGAACCGCGTGTCTCTGTCCGACACGATCTCCAACGGAACTCCATGCAGACGCACGATCTCTCTAATATACAATCTAGCCAGCTCGTCTGCAGAGTTCGTAACTCTGATCGGTAGGAAGTGCGCCGACTTCGTCAATCGGTCGACGATCACCCAAATAGAATCATGCCCCTTCCTCGTCTTCGGCAACCCAGAAATGAAGTCCATGGAAATGAAATCCCACTTCCACTCTGCAATCGGCATAGGCTGCAAAAGTCCAGGTGGTCGGCGATGCTCTGCCTTCACCTGTTGACAAGTGAGACAACGGGACACGAACTCAGCAATGTGGGTCTTCATACCTTCCCACCAGTACGTCCTCTTCACGTCACGATACATCTTCGTGCTGCCAGGATGCATCGCGAGTCTAGTAGAATGCGCAGCCTCGAGAATCTCTCGTCTCAAGTCAGGGACATCAGGAACGCATAGGCGGCCACGGTAACGTAAACCCCCATCCATGCCAACTCGCCAGTCGGCGTCATCATCATCACTGGCCTGCTCTCGAAGCTCAGTAAGATGCGCGTCGTCCCTCTGCGCCTCGATGACACGGTCATCGATCGGAGATCGCACCTGAACATGTGCGATGAACTCAAATGGCTCCTCTACGGTGAGTTTCTGCTCAAAGTCTCGCAAAAACTCAACCATATCCCACTCGGCAACCATCAGCGGAGCCGCAAACTCTATCGCCTTCTTGCGGCTCAACGCATCAGCCACAAGGTTCGCCTTCCCAGGATGGTAAGAGACTTCAAACTTGAAGTCCTTCAGCGTCTCCATCCATCGCCGCTGCCTCATATTCAAGTCCCGCTGTGTGAATATGTACTTGAGGCTCTTGTGGTCGCAAAAGAGCTCGAACTCCTCTCCATAGAGGTAATGTCTCCAGAGTCTCAGTGCGAATATCACGGCTGCCAACTCCAGGTCGTGTGTAGGGTAATTCTCCTCGTGCTTCCTTAATTGTCTCGAGGCATACGAAATTACCCTGTCCCTCTGCATAAGGACACAACCCAAACCAACGCTAGACGCGTCAGTGTATATAGTGTATTTAACCCCTTGCTCTGGCAATACTAGCACAGGGGCGGACGTAAGTCTGTCCTTCAGCTCCTGAAAAGCTGACTCCGCCTTATCATTCCAGGCGAACTTCACGTCCTTCCGTGTCAACTGAGATAAGGGTCTCGCGATCTTCGAGAAATCCTGAATGAAGCGCCGATAGTAGCCAGCGAGACCCAAGAAACTCCTCACCTCAGTGACAGAACCAGGCTGCTCCCAATCCTGCACCGCAGCTACCTTAGACAGGTCAACTGCCATGCCATCCTTGGACACCACGTGTCCCAGAAACTTCACCTCCTGCTTCCAGAAGTCGCACTTCTTATACTGTGCGAACAACTGGTGCTGTCTGAGCGTATCAAGGACCAAACGCAAGTGCTCCTCATGCTCATCTCGACTCCTAGAGTATACCAAAATGTCGTCGATGAAGACAACGACGAATCGATAGAGGAAAGGCCGCAATACTCGGTTCATCAGATCCATGAACACGGCCGGTGCGTTCGTGAGACCGAACGACATCACAAGGAACTCGTAATGACCAAAACTGGTCCTGAACGCTGTCTTCTGCACGTCCTCATCTCTGACGCGCAGCTGATGATATCCTGACTGAAGATCAATCTTCGAGAAGTACTGCGCTCCTCTCAACTGATCAAATAAGTCATCGATCCTGGGCAAAGGGTACTTGTTCTTCACTGTGAGTTGGTTCAGCCTGCGATAATCAATACACAATCGCAGCGAACCATCCTTCTTCTTCACGAACAAGACCGGTGCTCCCCAAGGAGATACGCTAGGCCGTATAAGGCCAAGCTCTAGTAGACCATCAATCTGCGTCCTCAACTCCTCCATCTCACATGGTGCCATGCGATACGTCGGCAGTGAGACGGGTGTAGAACCAGGAATCAGATCGATAGTGAAATCGATCTCACGTCTGGGCGGCAAACCAGGGATCTTCCTGAACAGATCCCCGAACTCAGAAACAACCGGCGTCTGCTCAAGTACCTGGGCACCAGCGTCGTGCAACAGGGTGGCGTAGCTAAGAATGCGGAAAGGAAGATTTACCCGCACTGAAAATGTGAAAGGCGTGCCCTCAGGCTCGTACACCGTCACCACACGAGCCTCGCAGTCAATCTCGGCTCTCGCTGCAGTCAACCAGTCCATGCCAAGAATGACGTCGAGATATACGAGCGAGGGATCGACGACCAAATCAAGAGTCATCGTCCTGCCTCCCAGATCAAGTAAACAACCCTCACACATCTGGGTGACATCCGAATAATCTCCATGAGCTGCAAGGACTCGCACGCTATCCATAGTGATAGTCTGCAACCCAAGACGTCTGACTACGGCACGCGATATCAAGGAAATCGTGGAACCAGTGTCCACCATGACAAGAACGGGAGTACCTCCGATATGGCCCGTGACCTCGAAGGCTGAATGCTGGAAAGTCGGCGTCGTAGCTGCCTCAGCGGTCAGTGCATGAACTCGAGCCTGCTGTGGCCGGTTCGGCCGCTGTGTCAAGGGCCGTGGGGGCTGTCGAATCTGTGATACTGTGGGTCTGAAAGAGGACTGCGCAGGAGCTGACCGTATAGGCGGTGCTGATATCGCCTGTGGACGTACACGATCAATCTTCTGCGGCGGCGAGAACCCACTGTCCCGCATCCTCGCAAAGCAACTCGGCGCTAGGTGGCCCGTCCTCCCACAGTATGTGCATGATAGATCAGGGCGCCGAAATGGTCCTACTGGCGCCGTGGTCCTGGTAGGAGGATCAATGCGAGGCCTCTTGCCCGCGAAGGGCCTATCTGGCAACTCCGGTCGCGGCCTAGAAGTAGTCGGGCCTCGTGATCGCGCAAGTCGATCCACGTCCTGCTCTGCCCGCATGGACATGAGAACCAACTCCGCATAGGAGGAGAAACTGATACAGCACATCTTCGACCGAATATCCGGTCGCAAGCCCTCCAAAAAGCGCCGTATGCGCATCTGCTCATCAGCTAAAATCGTCGGGACGTACCTGCCCAACTCTGTGAACCGATGCTCATACTCGGTGACCGTCATCGCTGCCTGCCTGAGACGGAGAAACTCATTCTCCCTCTCGTGTCTGTAGGTCTGAGGATAATACTTCTCATGGAAGCGAAACTCGAATGCTGCCCATGTCCATACGAAGTCTGCGGTAACAGTCCGCAATACACTATCCCACCACATACTGGCCTCTCTCTCAAACTGGAAGGTAGCCAGCTCTACCTGCTCTGCCTCAGTACAGTGCAACATGCGCAGAATCTTCGACACTCGGTCGAGCCAAAACTCAGCCTCCTCGGGTCTGTGAGAACCCGTGAAAGTAGGAGGCCGCAAGCGCTGAAATCGCTCCAGAAGGCCCCGTGTGTCGGCAGGGTTCCCCGCAGGGAAAGCAGGCTGCGCAGGAAGTGCTATGCCCTCATCCTGGGTGTAAGCATAGGCATCCTCAGCTGGATGCGCAGGTGGTGCAGGCGGAGTAGATGCAGTCGCACCCCCACCCTGGGCTAAAGTCCCAACTATGGTGGTCAGAAGCTGCTGCTGCTGTAGCATCATAGCCATCATCTGCTCGAATCTATCAGGGGGTGGAGCAGGCTGTGGCGGATGAGGTGCGGAAGTAGATGCGCGCTGTGGCTCTCTGACTGATGGTGTAAATGGCGGTGGTCCATCTGTAGGACCAGTAGCAGGCTGAGACGATCGAACAGTCTCAGGAATCGGGCCCACAGCAGGGTCCGGACGAGTGCCAGACTGAGAAGGAGCCTGATCCATCTGCTCTAACAATGAAAGCCGAACCGCGCTCCTCGTAGTCTTAGGTGGCATTCCCTATATTCAAAATAGGGCGCAACCTTGTCAGTCTCAATTGCACAAATACACCACAATCATTCACTAAAGAGTCAAAGGCATTCCATGCATTTCAATTAATCAAAATTGTCACAATACAAGGGATATATCCTTACAAGCATCATGACTAGAATGACATGGAAATTAAGACAGTTAAGCAACAGCGACAAAAGCAAAGCACTAGCCCTAATAGGCTTTACACACATGAAACAGAAAATAGCTAACTACTCATAACAACATCAAAGATCGCGTTGCTAGTCGGAGTCTGGCGACGGAGGAGGAGCACCCTTATCCTGTAAGCAACACAGGATTGCCTTCAAGGTGCGAGTCACCTTGCCAAATTTCTTCTTCGTAACGGCCTTGGCATCAGCGACCTCTGCTCGAAGTTCTTGGACTTCCCTTCGCAAAGCGGTCTGACTCTCCTCCATCCGGGCAATGCGATCGTCAATAGTAGTCTGCGCAGAAGGAGGAGGACTCTCATCAGTATCCTGAGCCTCCTCTTCTGCTTCTTCCTGAGTCTCTTCCTGAACTTCTGCACTAGGTTCTCCTTCGCTTTGATCTTCCTCTTCATCAAAGTCGTCCCCACTATCCCTTTCAAGTTGATTTTCACGATATTGCGACCCAATCTTCATCTTAACCATCGTCGACTCATCGATGGTGTGAATTGATACCGGCAACTCGGGTCCAAGTCTATAGGCAAACTCAAGCGCAATTCTGCAAATGAGTCGGCCAAAGGGAAGGGATTCGGATGTTCTTCTCGACCTGGCTATGAGAACTATCTGCCGTAAGATGAAAGTGGCCATACATACGTTCTCTCCCTGAGCCACCAGAAATAAGAAATCGACCATAAGACGCGTACATTCAATGCGGTTCGTCGACCTAGGATAAACATTGAACGTGCAGATGTGATGCAGCAGACGTAAATCCTCAGACATGTACGTCGCCTTGAGGCTATTATTAGGCTGCCATGGAACCAACTTACCGCACAGAAACCTGGTGCGGCGATCTCGTTCACGTCTAGTCCTCAAATTCTTCTCACTTGGATGTACATCACCTAGAGGCACGTTGAGAAGTCGCGCAACCAACTGGACGTCGATCGTAGCCATCCGATCTCTACCAAAAGGGATTTTAAACTGCAAGGGCTCCAAGGTAGGACTCTGGATGCTAGCATAGAAGGCACGAACAGTGCTCACATTAGCACGAGCGCGAGCTTCAAAGATCGGTCCCCAGTGCGCAGCTTCAATGCGTTCGAACAACAGATATTCGCCGAACAATCGCCCATCTACGTCCGCCTCAAATAACACTCTACGATCAGTGTATTCACCATGAGGCATCTCTGATAGGATGGTTCGTCCAAGGTGTGCATGGGGATCCAAATCCCGCTTCGTACGGCACTCCAGGACTGCAGCTGGACCTGCGGCGGCGCTTGAACTTGCGGCACCACCCCGCGGTCTTCTCGATTGAGCAGGGCGGCTCGGCCCAGCCTCGTCTGTTGCAGTTTTCCTCTTACCCATCAAAGACAGGATGGATGAGAGTGACAAAAGTCCCAAAATAGCTTCCACGAAAGCCATGGAAAACGCCGAAAATGCGGAGAAATGGCTGCCCAATCTGACAAAAGGAAATCTAGGCGTCGTAGAGGGATGCTTCAAGCTTCCCAAGGCTGTACTTTCAGGGAAAAATAAGAACAAAAAGGTGGAATGGAGCTGCTCACGATTTCAGCACTATTTGGGGGATTTTGGAGCTCCAAATGGGAAAATCTTCAAGGAAAGGGGCTGCCAACACCCAATAATCAATGGGTGGTGGTCGGTTTTGGCCAAGGAAGGGATTAGGATGGGTTTGGGTCGCCGGGATTTGGAATGGAGCGCTGAAAATCGAAGATAGGGCATGCAAGGGGGCTGTTTGTGAAGGAGAGGGGTGTTTTAGGGGTTTTCGTGGGATGGGAGGTAGCTAGGAGTGATGGGGGAGGCATTTAAGTGGGTGCGCCCAAAGGGCAGCACCATCGGAGGTGGCCGGCCGGCGATGCATCGCCCGGCCGGCGATGGCATCGCCGGCCAACCTCCAGGTTGGCCAGCGGGACCCCATGGGTCTGGTCCCCCATGGTCCCAGGGTCCCAAAAAGTCTAGTCCCACCCCTTAGTTCATAGTATTTTGGTCCCTATGGGCCCAAACATGTTTTTGGGGCTTTCCGGGTCCACATCGCAATCCCGAATACCAAACCATATGATGCAGCATATGAATTTGGGGTAGAAGGATCCAGTACATCTTTCTAGCTCCTTAGTTGCTAAAGAAAGTGAAGTTAGAATGGCCTTATGGCCATTTTTCATGAAATTTTACTATTCACTGTAAAATTTGGTGAATGTACTAATTTGTGTTATTTTCACATTAGGTTTGATGCCTAACATGAAATGGATAAGAAAGAACTGAAGGTTGAAGTGTTTAGAGAAGGAATTTTGAGAATTTTTGGCAAAACGGGGTTTTTAAGCCCTGGCGATTGATTACTGGAGTCGTGGTCATTCCACGGCCCAAAGATTCACTTTTGCGGTTTAAAACCGCTCATAGGACGTCTCCACCCGACTTCCTACAGCTTAAAAGTGATTCGGGTCGCTTTACGCGACCCGAGATGCGTTACAGACTCGATCTTGCGATCGATCCTTATAGACTTCGCCTATCGGCGAATCTGTGATCCTAGAAGTGTTTCTAGACCCTTCTCGCACCCACCTAAGTCAAATGAAGCGACAGCGTACGTCGCAAGACCATAACCCAGGCCCAGTATACTCTCATTCATGCTCTGATACCAACTTGTAACACCCTGAAAATCGGGGGTCGTGTATAAACTCAACTCCCGAGTTCCAGACCGTCACTTATGCAACAAAAATGGTTATGATTCAATGTTGTCTGATTTAAAGCATCCACATGAGTAAAAGTATACCAAAACTGCAATTCATACTTCAGATTCAGTGATAAAAGCAAGCGGAAGACTAAACAAGATATATATCACTGTATGGAAAAACAAAGTAATCTCAACTGTCTCCAAAGTATGACTACATCTCTGAGTCTCATATACATGTACATAACAAAAGAATAATGTTCAAAAATAAAAGTCCCACTGATGTCCCCTCGATCCAGGTCACCTACGGAAAGCCGTCATGATACTGCATATACGAGAACTCATCCTGGTCCTCGTCATCATCTAGCTCCACCTCCTGGATCTCATCGTCACCTGCAACTACAACAGGGTCTGGTGGGTGTTGCAAACACCATCCCGTAACGTGGGAATGAGTGATCAACTCAGTGGAATCATAGAGCAAAGATTAGCATGTTCACAATTCAGTCACGCGATAATAGTAAAGCAGTAAATCAGACAAGTCCTAATACTGTTGTTAATGCAAGATGATATGACGTGATGTATGCCCTCACCGACGATCACCCTCATACGGCAACATCTTACGACCGCGGCATGCCACACTCCCTAGAGTGCTCCACATCTTCCAGGCACATGCAATGCTATGGTGATATGATTACCAAGTTGTTATTAGTCCATTCAAACAGCAGGATTGGGAAACTAAGGTACCTCCCTTGTATCAATCCCAACACGGATCCTGTCTAGGGTCGTCACTCCTAGTAATCTCATACGATGTACATTTCGTAGGTCACTGCAAGGGCTGCCAGGGCTGTTGCTCGCACTCGTTGCACCGCTCCCCCATCACCTTATCAATACAGGCCTACTGTACTCTACTGCACGGAAGGGTCGTCGCCTCCCGTGAACTCAGAATACGCTCGCGGTCACTACAAAGGGCTCGTCGCCTGATCAGTGTAGGCCGACAGCTAGAATATAGTGTCCCATACCACCATAATCTGCTCACGAGTCTAGGTGCTCACTGGTCACTACGGGGAGGTTTGTGGCCCCAGCGTAGGCCGACAGCTCGACCACGGTGTCCCATACCACCATGCCCGGCTCATGAGTCTTCGTGGATCAAGGTACCACGGTTAATAGGGTTTACAATGGTAAGTTCAGTACCCTAGGTTCAAGCAGTTATGATACATACAAGGTGAACAAGCATCGGCCAGTCGGGTTACTTGACGGGCTCGACTAGCGCGATCGCATCTCGAATTGAACGACATGAAGTGCGTAAAACACTTCGCGTGGCCTAACCACTGCCGCCAACTCTCAACACGAATCACATTCATCGACGCGTCGTTCGTGGCTATGACCAGTCAGCCACGAATTCGCTCGGTTACCGACTGCCTGGACTAAGTCAAGTCCCACACATCTATGGAATTACTATACAAGGTATTAGAATTGAAATACATCATGTGAGCATGTTAACACATGTTATAACTTTCAACTTAAGCAAATCTTCAAGGCATACTTCCCATGCATATTCAACTTAAGCAAATCCTCAAGCACATACATTCAATGCATGTAATGAAATCATGCATTTTATCAACATGTAGAAAATCATCTAGGTCAGCATAATAGTTAAAAAATCAATCACAAACTATCATATAACATCATTTAATCCAATACATACTAATACAAGCATTTATACAAACACATGCACTACACACTTAGGTCTACATATAGCATGTCGACCCAAAGTGTGCAATTAGGCGAATCTCTTCGCCAAACTAATTATGCACGCATTCCTAACTTCCTAATGCGACAACAAAC
This sequence comes from Magnolia kwangsiensis, assembly GCA_037074715.1. Taxonomy (NCBI): domain Eukaryota; kingdom Viridiplantae; phylum Streptophyta; class Magnoliopsida; order Magnoliales; family Magnoliaceae; genus Magnolia; species Magnolia kwangsiensis. Next base: position 21,712,693 of record CM073578.1, on the reverse strand, counting down.
CATGTCAATCACATCAGCAAAATATGAATGCAAACAGTACTTCCTACAAATGACTAAAATGCCCTAAATCTCATATTCTTCGTTAGCTTACGAAACGGGAAACGGAGAGCATTTTGTACATGTCAAACGGCGATGCCGTCAAGAATCTACTATTAAACGACATTGAAAGCATTGGGAACCGTCAATCCAAGCGTCTAAAATCCTCACCTAGTGTCTTGTAGACTCGGGAATTGAAGCGGAGTGTATATGCTTCGTCTACGGCGAGTAAGGAGCCTAATACATAAGATCCATAAGCTACATCGCCATGGAAACAAGAAAAACTCAAATCACCAACTATTTAGGGTTTTTACTTACCTAGGATTGCGGTGGAATCGCCGGGAAAGCGGTAGAGGAGTGTCGCTTAAGCATGTGCAACACGTAGCACAAGTGGCGGGAAGAACTCTCCCACTCTCTCACAATCTCTCACTCTTTTTCTCTCCCCCAAGCTAGGGCTTCCCTCAAATTCGGATGGGAGAGAGGAGTGAGGGTTTCAACCCCTTTTATAGCCTAAAACATTCCCAAAATAGGCTTGGGAACAATGTTTACTTGGTGCCTAACCAAATCGGGGCCGTTTCGGTCCAAAAGGGCACTTCTGGAGGTCCCCAGGCCAGATGCGGTCGGACTTAAGCTCATGCATACTAGATCTAGCATACATCCAGTTTTCAGACCGGTTGGGTTCCCAGATCGCACGTGGCGGCCCAGTTTCAGTTTAACGGTCACCGCACCAAGATCAGGCCTATAAGTCCCGTGATATATAATAGATATTTTTCCTGATCCAAGGGTGTAATTTGGCTGTATTCTGACGGTCAGAATGCTTAATACTGATGCGTCAAATTTGTGTGCCAGATTTGAATTTGAAATTCCAACTATGTCCCTATTCACACTCTCTTCGGTCCGGGCTCAATGAAATAGCCTGTAATAATCGGTTTGACTTGATTTTTGGAATGAGTGTCAAGCCCAGCTAGACGGTCCTAACGGTCTAAGATAGGAGGTATCGGACTTTCAACGTGCGGTCTAGATCCAATACAAAGATTCAAAGTGGTCCAGAGAACAAACCGGCTTAGAGTTTGATCCGAGGCTTTAGAGCATTATAGCACCCTTAGTTCCACTCGCTTCGGGCCTTGTAGAACGTATTTAAAGTGATCAGGGACCATTTCCCAGCTATTCTAACGTTGCACTAGCTAACCTAGTCAAATTTTCCAAAGGAATGAATTCTACGCAAATTCGGGTCGAGTTGGTACTCGAGCCCAAGGATGGGTTTTTCACGGGCGTTACACTATGTGTGTAGGCCCATTTGATGTATTTGTGGCCTAATGTTGAGGCCCACTTTGGTATATATAAGGCCTATGTGATTAGGCCCATTTGATGCACATAAAGCTTATGTGATTAGGCTCATTTTAATGCATTTTAAGGCCCATGGGTGATGACCCATTGCAAAGTACCTAAGGTCCATTGGTGAGACCCATTGAGGTGGCCCACTTGATGAATATAAGGCCCATGAGATACGGCCCATTTGATGTATTTGAGGCCCAATGGGATGTACCTAAGGTACATTGCAATGTGTGATTCTGCCATGATTTATTTAATGATATTTAAGGCGAACCGAGCCTTGGGAGCAATGATGGTTTGACGTCTACATTGTAAGGTTAATGTTGGTTAAATGTCCGCATTGTCACTCTCCCTAGGGCCTACTGATAGGCTTAACTCTTTGTGTATGAGGCCCATGTGCAGGGCCCACCTGTGACGTATATTAGGCTCAGGTGTAGGGCCCACCCATTAAGTATTGGGGCCTGTGGATTGTGATGTATCTTCGGCCCAGATGACAAGACCTGATGTTATGTATGAGAGACCTAAGGGATGTGGCCCATTACGATGTGTTCGGGGCCTATGGATATGGTCCATTATACTGTACATGCGGCCTGTATATGGGGACCATTATAATGTTACATATGGCCTTATGTGAGGACTAATGTGGTACATGTCAGGCTTAGGTGATAAGGTCCACTTTAATATACTTGTGGCCCATTAGTGCGCCCCATTGATGCGACTCACTTAATGTGTATGAGGCCCATTAGTGCGGCTCGTTAATGCAGCCCACCTGTTGTGTACATGTGACCCTTGAGTAAGGCCCATTGTGTTGTATATTAGGCCCTTGTGTGAGGCCGTGGGCCCATTATATGTTTGGATCTATGAGGGTCACTTCTTGGGGTAATGTTGGTTAGATGTCCACATTGTCGAGGTCGATTGTTGATGCTGGATATTGATACCAATTATGAGTATGTGACTGCATAGCATCATGATCCATGCCCATACGCATCATCTGCATGTATGTTATGAGATATGATTGACCATTGCATATGTCATAGTGCTGGTTGTTACGAGACTCCCTGATAGGCAGAGATTGTCTCACATGAGCGCACGGTTTGCGTAGGATTGATACATGATTGAATTGTATGACTCATGCATCTTGCATTGTGTGCTGTGATTACTGTATGCCCTAGCGACATCAGGGTCGTAGCCTCCACAAGCATATCGTGGATGGCCAAATGGGACACCAGAAATCTGTTCTACATGGGGTGCTATAGATATCCCTGGGTGAAAGTCCCTAAACCCTCTTGGTTTCAGAGGATGCTCCAACGTCTAGACCGAGTGGGTAGATGGGCGCCGAGTGTCGATTACCAGATGGCTGCGCTCTCCACTGTGTCGCGGTCGGTTGGAAGGGGGTGTAGCCTTACCTGCCCGAGAGGAGGGGGCAATGCTAGGCTGAGTCTGACCAGCTAGAGGAATGGGTCCGCTATTGACGAGCCGGGCCCGATATTGATAGGCGGATAGTGAGGTCTCTTCCACTCACCTTGTTGCGCGCGATGGGGTGGCAATCTGGTATGGAGTGTAATAGACCCCGGTGATTTCTCAGAGAGAAACCGTACTAATATGTGGACTTATTGAGTAGGAATTGCATGTTCATTCATTCATTCATTCATTCACTATCCACTCGGGCTGGTGGTGCGCAATTAATTGTTGTGTACCTTCGTTATGACAAGAATTTCGGTTGAGCCCGCGACTAACCTGAGATCAGGAGTCTACCATATTGAGTCTGACTATCCAAATTTAGGTATGGGACTGGTTTGGATAGAAGTCCTTGTGGTGGACCCCGTAGCCTGCGATACTACGTACTATCATCCCGACTTCACACTCCAGCATGGTCATTTCATTCGCATCGTATATTGCATTACATCCGCAGGCATATGAAATTTTGGGTTGTTATATTTCTGTACTTATATGGCCTAGACAGACTTAGCAGGCTTTGTATATTGCATTACATCCTCGGCATCTGATATTTGACTCTTTATGACTCCTTAGTACATATCTGTTTTATATTACGTTTCTGATAATTAATTGACTTATGAACTTGTCCATACTTTCGCTTACTCTGTCATTGTATGATTTATGATCTTGTCAGTATTTCAGGTTATTCCGATAATGTACGATTTATGAATTACCAGTAATTTTGGTATTGTATGATGATGGTATTGTATTGAACATTTAATACTTACCTTGTGCACACACTTACACCACCCTCTAAGATTTCTATAAGCTTATGCACGATAGATGCGTGCAGGTGATGTTAGGTTACAACAGTGTTGAGCTTGGAGCGTGCAGTGGTCTTCTGGAGCTTGATTTTTCTTTATTTATGTATTCCCTTTCAGCATTGTACTCAAATGATTATATTAGTGGATATGTGATGATGATGTTTCCTTTATAATTTGGGTAAGCTTGTGGTTATGCTTATTACAAGACAAGTGTACGTTCGAAAAATCCTCCTTGTAGGATCCCAGGATCGGAATCTGGCGTATGTTGCGCTGGGAGCCGAAAATGGGGTACTACGGAGGCTGTCGGCACCGGATTCGGCGATCGAGATTCTTGTGAATCTGATTTCTGGGTTTGGGGCGTGACAGGTTCTTATGTAAGGATTTCATTTCCTCTTGCATAGCTTTCAACCACTCCTCCTTATGCTCGTCGACTAGGGCTTCAAAATAATCTTCTGGCTCTCCCCCATTAGTGAGCATAATGTACTCATGCAGCGAGTACCTCTTGGACGATTGTCTGTCCCTATATGACATCTTCACCTGTGGCTCAACAGGTGGATCAGGTGGGGGATGCTCCCTCGGTCCATCTTCTGTAAGAACTCCCTCGTCCTCTGCACCTTTCTGTACTCTCCCGTCATCAGGCATCACGGGAGGAATAACCGGATCCATGTCCTATAGATCACTTGAACTGGGCTGGGTCTTCTCTGACTTACAAATGTCGTCAATACATTGGTCTTTAAAGAAAATCACATTTCTGCTCCTAACGAGCTTCTTCTCAGTCGGATCCCATAATCTATAGTCAAACTTTTCATTACCGTACCCTAAGAACACATATTGTCTGATCTTCATATCGAGCTTAGACCACTCGTCCTTTGGTACGTGAACAAATACCTTGCATCAAAACACCCTGAGATGACTGTATGATGGATCTTATGCAGTCCACATCTTCTCAGGTACTTCTCCATTCAATGTGCTAATGGAGACCTTTTTATCAAATACACTGTCGTGTGCATTGCTTCTCTCCAGAACTTCTTGGGCAACTTTGTATGGGATAACATGCATCTGATTCTCTTTACAATGGTATGATTCATTCACTGGCCATAACATTATGATGGGGGGTTCTTGGGAGCTGTTTGTTTATATTGTATACCTAGGGAATTGCAATACTCATGAAAATCACCGATGTATTCACTACCATTATCAGTGCGGATGCACTTCAATAATCTACCTGTCTCTCTCTCGACCATACCATGAAACAATTTAAACACACCAAAGACTTCGTCTTTGGATTTCAAAGCGTAAACCCAAACCCTCCTAGATGCATCATCTATAAAAGTGACAAAATACAATGCCCCACCCAAGGTTTTTATCCTCATAGGACCACAAACATTAGAATAAACCAAATCTAATGCATGCAACTTATTAACATGAGAAACAGTTTTAACAAATAAAACTCTATGTTGTTTCTCTGATAAACAATCAATACAGGTTTTGAGAAGTATATGTCACGCCCCAAACTCGAAAACCGGGCTAACAAAATTTTCGATCGTCGAATCCGGCGCCGACAGCCTCCGTAAAACCCCATTCTCGGCTCCTAGCTCCCATTCGCCAGGTTCCGATCCTGGGATGCTACAAGGAGGATTTTCAATGTCTGTTTGATTCGTAATAAGCATAACCAAAGGCATAACCCACAAACAACAACCAAGAACTTCATTACATTTTCACTATGATCAAAAACTTTATAAGTACAATGAGCATAAAGGGAAATACAATGGTAAAGAACAAAAACTCCAAAACGCTCTGCAACGTGCTCCTGCCTCAATGTTGCTGCGATCCAACGTCACCTGCACGCAAGGGTCGTGCATAAGCTTACAGAAAGCTTAGAGGGTGGTGAAAGTGTGTGCGCAAGGTAGTAATATGAACATGCAATGTCAGAGTAATGCGGAATGTGCAGATGGAACCATAATATCGTGAGCCGTACCAAGGCTATGCGATGCAAGACATGAATGGTATCAGCCACCCCAAGGCCATGTGATGTGCAATGCAACTCAAGCATACAGATCCTCATCTATGTCCACACATCAATACAGCTCAAAATATGGGATATCATCGGGGTCTAGTACATTCTAAATCAGATTGCCGCCACATCGCGCACAATAAGGTAAGTGGAAGAGACCACACTATCCGTCTGCCAATATTGGGCGTGACTCGTCGATAGCGGACCCATTCCTCGAGCTGGTCAAACTCAGCCTAGCATTGCCCCTACTCTCGGACGGGTAAGGCCGCACTCCCTTCCAACCGACCACGACACAGTGGAGAGCGTAACCGTCTAGTATTCGACACTCAACGCTCATCTACCCACTCGGTCTAGACGTTGGAGCAACCTCTTGGTACCATAAGGGTTTAGGGACTTTCACCTAGGGATATCTATAGTACCCCATGTAGAACAAGATTTTCGGTATCCAATCCTGCCAACCACGATACATCTGTGGAAGTTACGACCCCGATGTCGCTAAGGCGTACAATATCCATATCATACAAATGCGATATGCATGATTCACGCTATCCAGTCATGCATCAAATCCTGCGCATATCGTGCGCTCATGTAGGGCAACACCGCCTAACCGGGAGTCCATAAACAACCTACCCGAAGGCAAATGCTATGATCAGACAATTCTCACGTCAAGCATACATATGATGCGTATGATCATGAGTTATGAAACTTTACTAAACATGATATAACAAAATGAACTATCTTACAATGCAGATGGACCTGGACGGCCTATACACGATAAGTACGGGCCTAACAATGGGCCCTAAGAAGAGTCGTAATGTGGACATCCAACCAACATTACACTCGCAATGTGGACGTCAAACCAACATTGTTCCCAAGTCACGATCTTTGTAAACATCAGTACTTAGTCCGTAATGGATTTACACATTGCAATGGACCGTAAGTTCTTCCCATTAGACCTTACATATATATCAAATGGGCCATATCTTATGGGCCTTCTATTCATCAGATGGGCCATATAAATGGGCCACACCAATGGGTCTTATGTGCATTGCAATGGGTTAAAACCCGTGGGCCTTGGATTGCATCAATTGGACCTAGTCACATGAGTCTAATATATGACCAATGGGCCACACCAATTGGGCCCCACATGTAGATCAAGTGGGCCTCAACCCATAGACCTACATGAGTTCAATGGGCCTAAACCCCTAGGCCTTACATATATCAAATGGCCTACTTCCATGGGCTTTAAGTTTCAACAAAAGGGTCCAATTACATGGGCCTTGAAGCACATCAAATAGGCCTAGTCCCATGGACTTGCAACACATCAAATGGGCCTAAGTCCATAGGCCTTATATGAATCAAATGGGCCTAAGTCCATAGGCCTTATATGAATCAAATGGGCCTAACCCATAGGCATTTCATAAATCAAATGGGCCTAGCCCATAGGCCTATTACAAATCAAATGGGCCTAACCCATGTGTGAATGGTCCACCAAATCAGTAGCATCATGCTTTAAAATGATCCCACCAAGGGGATGGACGGTCTGGATACATCACGTGCGTCATGGTGAGTCCCACTGTCGCTGGACAGTGAAGACCACACATGCACTCCGAGGGCAGAGGAGTCACGGTGGGTGCCACCGTCCACTGGACGGTGGACTACAACACATACTACATCGTGGGTCCCATGCGGGGCCCACTGTGATGTTTAGATGACATCCAACCCATTCATAAGGTCACTCGGACCTGGATGAAGGGAAAACATAAATTTCAGCTTGATCCAACACCTCAGTGGGCCCCAAACAGATTTCAATGGTATAGTTCAATTCCACTGTTTCGTGTGGTGTGGGCCACCTGAGTCTTGGATCGTGTCGAAACTTGGAGGGGACCCACCTGAGAAGGGGGCCCACCTCATGCACAAATTGGATGGCAAACGAACATTACAGTGGGGCCCACACGCAGGGTCGTGGGCCCCTGCTGGACAACCGCCGCCCGCACGGCTGCACACAGCAGCGTGCAGCGCTGCTCGCCTGCTGACAGGGTAGCAGAAGCAGAGGCTTGCCTCTTTCAAAATTCGAGAAAAACCCGTTTTCCTGAGATTTTTCACGTGTGGGGCCCGCTAAAATGAAATTCGCCCCGGCCATTGCATTCAGTGGCTCGACGCCGTCCAAATGAGTCCAGAGTTCGAATTTTTTTGATGAAAGGAAATGAAATAAATTAAGAAAATGATGTTTGAATGGTGAGGGTGCGATCTTTGACGCTATGGCCCATCAGGTGCTCCGTTCAATCTCATTTTCTGGCTCAACGCCTAAAATGAGATGGTGAAAGGGATGGACGGTTTGGATTAGAGCAATACATCAGGGTGGGGCCAATGAAAGTGGGCCACCCCAAAAGTACCATTTCCTCTTTTTTTTTTTTTTTTTTTTTTTACAAGCAGGGACGTCCAGTGTCCTAGACGCTGGACAGTGAACTCCCTTTAAAATGCACATGGTGGTGGGCCCTTTTGAAGTGGGCCACCACTAATGGATGATGGGGGTACAACATGCAAGGTGGGCCCCACTTGAAGGACTCTTAGACCAAATAAATACCTCAAGGTGAGGTCCATTCAAGTGGGCCACACAACCCTTGCATAAAAAAATAAGGTCAAATAAAATAAAATAAAATAAAATAAAAGGAATGAAAGAGAGAGAGAGACATGGAGAGTGGGACACGGCTTGTGATGGAGGGACCCCGACATTATGGGCCCTCCCTTTCATGAAATCATACATCAAGTGGGTCATTTTGCACATGTGACCATCAAAACCGAAGATCAACGGTGGGGATCCTTTCCCTACCAATATGGATGGTGTAGATGACCTTTCTAAAGAAAATAAACATCATGATGGGGTCCATGGAGAATGGCCCCATCATGGAATGATCATGATGATCTAAGTGGTCCATCGACCACTTTTTAGGGTCCCAAGTGAGATCCACACCATGGATCGATGGGCCTCACTTGGCCCATCATAAAAACAGGTAAATCTACCCTATAGAGGCACCCACCGTCCGATCTTCTCGCTCCTAGGGGTTCCTTGGCACCTTAGCTTCAACTTCAACGATTAAGATGAAGAATGGAGGGCTGAGATGAGAGATTTTGGGGTAGGAAGGTGGGCCACTTGGAGCTTAGGAGAGTTTGGAAAACTCCATACGTATGGAGCTTGGAAGTTGCTTGGAGGTTTGAAATGAGAAAGAGAGAAAGAGAGAGAGTGATGTAAAGGGAGAGAGAGAGAGTGATGGATGGATGTGGTGAGTGATGTTTGTGTAAGAAAAACTTGACTTTTGAGGCTTTTGTGTAAGAGAGGTATGGGTGGTGAAGACTTTTGTGGCTTTTTGTGTAAGAGAGGTATGGGTGGTGAAGACTTTTGTGGTTGCTTGGAAAAATGGAATAAAGTGATGTGTACTTGACATATGATGGCTTGATGGGTTGATTGATTGATGGGATTGATGTGATTGATGTGACACATCGTAGAGATTCCCTTGAGTTTCGCAACGCGTGGCGTTTTCTCACACCGAACGTTGGCCCACATCTCTTAACCAAGGTATCACCTCGGCGCGCGAGTCGCGGCATCAGAACCGCAACGACGGCGCGGTCGCTATGGTATTGGTCTCGGGCTGAGTCGACTCGGGTTGTCGGCACATGAATCAGAGTCGTGCGTTGATATCGGTTAAGGGTCGAAAGTTGCCAGAATTCGACCGGTAAGACCGCGGAAGTCTACGGAAAGGTACGGACCAAGATACGAGTCTTACAGTCTACCTGTCACGTATGCAAGGAACCACTTCTTTGCTAGTAGTTGAAGTCATTTTTCATTCATGTGCCTTAGACGCCTGTGCCACACATCAATAGCTGAATTTTTTACTGCGTTCAACCCAGTCTTGCACACACTGACACTTACCTTGTAAAGGGTGCAACACTTCTTTCTTCTGACTGTGATCAACGAACCCTTGATGAGCTTCCAACGCCTACTAGCAAACTGGCTTTCATAACTATCATCATCCAACCTTCCCGTCGACATCAAGTTGAGGCAAAGGTCTGGAATGTGCCTCACATCCTGAGAACTAATTTACAGGCTACATCGGTCTTCACACAAATATCATCGACCCCTACGATCTTTGATATGCTAAAATTTTTCATCTTCATGGTCCCAAAGTCACCTGACTTGTACCTTGTGAAGAATTCCCTACGTGGAGTCGCATGAAATGAAGCTCCCTAGTCTATCACTTAGTCGGTGTCCTGACTCGTAGTTGGGAGACAAACATCATGATCCGCTGAAAAAATAACTACAATATTGCCATTTGAAGCCACTTCAGTGAAATCTAATTCTTCCTTCTCCTTTCCTTTTTCTTTTTTATCATTCTTCTTCTTATGACATTCATGCTTGTAGTTGCCCTTCTTGTCACAATTTCAGCATTCAACATCCTTCTTGGTACTCACTTGCCTCTTGATTTATCTCGGCCCTTCCTACCCTTTCTATTCTTTCTTCTCTCTCGATCTTGTATCACAAGGGCCTCTTGTTGAGTAAACCCCTAAGACTTCCTCCTTATTTCTTCATTGAAGAGACAACTAATTACCTGTTCCATGGACATCTTTCTGTTTGGCGTGGAGTTACTCAGAGACACCACCAATGTCTCCCAACTATCAGGCAATGAGCTAAGCAATAGCAAAACTTGTAGTTCATCGTCCAGAACCATCTTCATAGCGGAGAGCTAGTTCAATATGTTGCTGACCTCATTCATGTGCTCAACCACAAAACCACCATTTTTGAACTTGAGATTCACAAGTCGTTTTATCATTAAAAATCTTATTACTAGTTGTCTTCCTCTCATACAACCCTTCCAATTTCAGCCATGGACTAGCGGCTGAGGTCTTCGTAAACACATGGTGGAATATGGAATCGTCCAGCCATTGTCTAATAAACCCCACCACCTTCCTGTCCATCTTCTTCCAATCATCATCTGACATATCCTTTGACTTTGCTGATATGCCTTGAATTGGAGAATACAAGTCCTTGCAATAAAGCAAGTCCTCCATCTTAGCCTTTCATATGGTCCAGTTAGAACCATTGAGACTGATCATCCTTGATGAGTCACCTTCCATAATTCAGAACCAATCCCACTCCGTTCAACCAACCTGAACTCTCTGATACCACTTTGTTGAGGGCCATTGCACAAAACCTTAGGATCTAACCTCCCAAAAAATATTAAAATTATGGGATAATAAAGCAATGAAGTAAATCAAAGCATAAACCACACGACACAAAAGATTTTTACATGGAAAATCCTCAAAGAGGTAAAAAATCATGGGATCTTGTCCAGAGCAACAATTCACTATAAATTAGAATATTATAATACAACTGATCACAAGCACACATAGCTTGGATCAAACCTTCTTCACTCACAGAGGAGTGGATGAATAATAAGAGAATAATGAAAAAATGAAGAAATCTCACCTATTACGAGGACGTAAAAGCGCTGAGATGTCGATTGCGAAGTAGATCATCTCTATGAGCAGAATCGCCCTTCTATAAGCTTCTTCTCTTTCTCTTTTTCTCTTTTTCTCACCCTTTGATAGCCCTAAACCCTTGAACAATCTCTTGTAAAGCTTTAGGACACTCTCTTACATTCCCTAGAAAAGCCATAGGGACCCCTATTTATAGTTTAGGTAACTTCCTTCCGCACCTCTTGCGAAACCGCCTCAAATTTACACAGTCCACACCAAATCCGGACTAGAATCTACATAACCTTGACTAGTCAAACAGAGTCCTTGACCGTTCAAGCAGACCCTCGACCAGTCGAGGAAACTCCTCAACTGGTCGAGCAACGTGGAAGAATCAACACAATTGGTCTTTAGACTTTGAGTCGAGCCAAGCCTCGACTGGTCGAGCACCACCCTCGACCCCCATCAAGGCTTAACCTGGATCATTAGATTTCCTAGATGGGAGATATTTTCACTCTGTTACATTGTTTGATTCATTATCTCATGGATATTGAATGCTTACAATCACTGGTGCTTGAGAATATATGTTGATGGTGCAAATTCATGATTCTCAAACCTCTCATGTCATTTATTAAAAAGATTTAAACTGCTTTATTTTCCGATTAGGCCGACCAAAGTACTCGGATCCTAATTGTGTTATCAAAATCGTTATGATTTATGGGTTATTAACCTATGTGTGAAACTTTGACGCTTATGTGTTGTTTTTAATTTAATTAAATTTCATTTAAAAATAAAACCCTCTAAATCATTGCATCCATTAATTAGAATTTTTATAGGTCAGTTTCTCTTAGTTAGTTTTGCATTTGATTTGTCATTCTCCTAAACCATCTCCCTGTGGGATCGACCCTATATTCACAGGATACTACTTATGAACCTCTTCATTTGGAGGCAAGCAAACAAGCTCTTGGCGCCGTTGCTGGGGATCGAACTCGAGTCACCTGCAAATAGTAGGATCTCCAAAAAAGTGATACCAATCGAATATTAGGGTTTCTTAGTGAATGTACCTTTGATGGCGGGAGGTACTTCTATATTTATAGGAGAACCAGAACTCCATTTTAGGAGGATTTCCATGAGATGATTGGTTCTCGAGATCATTGGGATCCGATATTATCCTTTGAGGATAAGAGAGATCTTTTAGGACATTGGGGGATTTGTTGAATCTTTAGGTCAGTCTTAGGTCGGAACCCAAGGCGGGTCTTGACTTGATCAACGAATCAACCCTTACTATTTGTAAGCCAGTTGGGAGCATTGTCGATCAATAACCGAACTATGACCGACCTATTGTCGATCCCTAATTGACTTGTGGCTGATCTATGGCTGACCTATGGGTTAGGTCGGTACATACAGCCCCTTGAAAGGGCTCGTAGGTGGGCTCTTTGAATGTCATTAAAGTTACATCACCCTCCTTGGAGGTTACTTTGTCTTTGGATGTGGAGGCCTCACTTAGGCTCGGCGCTCAATGAGCCCGAGCTAGTTTAGTAGAATTGGTCTATTCTTTAAGCTGGTTTATGGACTTGTAGATTTTTCCCCAACACATTAAATGCACAAACCATTAAATTTTAGATGCATTAAATGCGAGAGTAGCACGTGGTGGTGGTAAATTTAAGCGTTGGATCTTCCTTATTTTTATGTTCATGCATTAAAATGATATTAGAGAATGAATGAACAACATGTATAAACATATACATTAAGAATGGGTCCGCCCGCTAAAGTGCTCGTTCTGGGCAGAGAGGGGTGGGGGTAGGACGCAATTCACGTCCATGCAAAAGATATTTTAAAGAGGAAAAGGAGTTACCGGCTTGGGATGGCTGCACCATGGTTTCCATGTAAAATCCATCTCAGCCATTAGCTAAGTTACCCAATGCTACGCCCAGGGCTCTTAAACTAGCCCCATCATTGGTTCAGATAGGCTAATTTACAAAGAATGCTTACCCTGAAAACTATTTTCCGTGGTATGCCCCATTTGAATCATTTATGAGCCTTCATTTTAGTCATCAGGCCTAGAATCTGGTTTGGAATCCGGTTTGGAATCCAATGGTTAGAATGGATTGCACTTGCTCATCACGATGAGCCCGGTAACAAACAAGGGTAGACGTCACCCCCAACTGTTTCTATTAATATGGCCACTTGAATCACATATTAGCCTGATTTTTTTGGCTCTGTACCCTGCGTAGGATTACACATCCAAAGTAGATTTTTTGGTACGCATCACAGTAGGCCTGTGCAAATATAAAGGGTGGACCTTTGGACAGTTGTTCCCAAGAACGTCGGGAATGAGTATTACCTAGTAACAAAGTAGTGGGGGTGCTTAACTGAACGTGATGCCCACCTACATGTATGCGTTGTATATCCACGCCATCGAACAGTTTTTACGCATCATTCCAGTGTATGGTCTTCAAAATGAAGTACATTCAAGATTTAAGTGGACCACAACATATAAAAGAGTAGACATTGAATATCCACCGTTAAAAACTTCCCAGGGCCTATCGTAATGTTTTGTATGCCCATCATGTGTACTGTATCTTCTAAACAGGATGGATCTCAAATAGACATCACGGTGGGCATATAAAGGTTTCAATAGTAGGCGTCATTACTGTTTTTTGTGATGGGGTTCATTTGAGCTTTGGATATACATCATTCTTTGATTCATTCCTTAAAATGATCACGCCAAACGGATGAACAGTGTGATACAACACATACACCATGGTGGGGCTTACAGAACATGGTGACATTACTTTAGCAGCTAATCCGCGACCGCCAACAATACGAGCATTAACTACGGCTTTAAATTATGTCTGCGTAATGCGGATCACACATCAAGTGGTCAGCGTAGATCGTACACACGCATCATGATATCCCCTTTAAAAGTCACATGCGGGCGTCCGTCTCCCACCGGTCCCAAGAAAATAGTGCCAAAGAAAAGTGTGGCATTCTTAAAATAGACTCGATTGCGGAGCATATAACAAAGCACTTACACGTATGTGTGGCAAAGTTATATTTCCAAGGAAAGAGGATTGCGTACGGAGTAACTCATGATTTATGTATTTTATCCACTCCGTTAATCCATTTTATGAGATAATTTTAGAGCTCTAGGCAAAAATAAGCATATCAAACCTTCAAATAGGCCACACCACAAGAAATAGTGTGAATTGAACATCTACTGTTGAAAAATTCTTGTGGGCCACAGAGGTTTTGGATCAAGTTTATTTTTATGTCTCCCCTTCATCCATGTCCATAAGATTTTTTGACCAGGTTAGATGACAAATAAACATTACTGTAGGGCCTAAAAATATTTCAACGGTGGAAATCATTGTTCCTTCATCCATGTCTGTAAGATTTTTTGAACAAGTTAGATGACAAATAAACATCATTGTGGGGCCTAAAAATATTTCAACAGTAGAAATCATTGCTCCCAATGTTTCCTGTAGTATGATCCCCTTGATCATTGAATATTCTTTAATTTTAGGCTTAACGCCTTGAATTATATGGAAAAATGGATGGACGGCGTGGATAGAGTACATACATTCACAGTGCGGCTAACTGAGTTTACTCAGTATGATAAGAGCTTTCTGAGTAACTTGGTATGCAATCCGATTTCATGTCCAAGCTATGATGTATGCATTTTATCCCCACCATCCATTCAATGTTTTTCAGATTTTTAAAAGTATTAACATGGAAGATCCAAAGCTCAAGTGAACCACACCACGCAAAATAGTACAGTGGGAACGATGATTCCTACAGTTGAAACCTTCCTAGCGTTCACTATGGTGGTTGTTTGATATCTAACCTATTCATATGATTATACAAACCTAGATGAAGGGAAAATACAAATATCATCTTGATCTAAAACTGCAATGCCTCAGAAAGTTCTTAACGGTAGTTGTTCAATTTAAGTTATTTATTTCTTAATGTGTGGTTTACTTGGGCTTTGGACCTACCTTGTTTATGCGATCATACCCTTAAATGATCTAAGACTAAAAATGAACGTCGTGGATAAAACACATACATTAGGATGGGCCCACAATACTTTGCCACGTATACAGATGGCCATGATGTGTGCTGTCTTCCACAATCCGCAAATGGCGTCCTGCCCGATCAGGAGGTATAAGTTCAATTGTTTGTACACAAAGCTACAATATACTATACATAACATTCGAGGTATTGAGTGAAATTTACATCCAGGCCTTCCAACAAGTTAGCCCCACTATAAGGATCATGTAATACAAAGTTCAGTATTACCTGCAAATTAAGTGGGCCACACTATAAAACATCCTCCACACATGGGTAAATAACCAAACAAAAGTGTGGTCCACTAATGAGTGTCTTTTACACATATATTTTTCAAAATAGAATGATCATGATGGCCAATTTGTTGGACGAGTTTGATGTCATATGCACAAGAAAGGTTGGGAGTTGTAAGCTGGTTGGACTTTACTCTAGTCCAGGAAAACAAAATTTACAGTACGACCTGACATTATTTTATGGGGTTCACCATGATGCCTATGTGAGATCCACTGCGACCATTAGATGTGTAATCTCGTTATACGTCTAGAGCCTAAAAATAAGTCTGAACTTTGATTTTGGTGGGCCACACTAATTGAATAGTTGAGAGAGACATCTACCATTGATTTTTATAATGTCCATCGTGATGAGTATGTAAAATCCACTCCATCCATTAGATTCGACACCCAAGGGTAGGCTTTGATCACAAAAATCAGGCCCATATGTACTTCAAGTGGGACACAGTAAGGGAAAGAGTTTGGAGCAAGAATCTTTCCGGCCCATACTCTATTTGCAATCGTCTGGTCCACCTAAACGGGGATGGTGATAATTTTTGAACCCTAGGTATAGCATGAGGTGACATACTTGGTGGTTGGGCTAGATTTCACATAAATACTACGGTGGAGCCCACCTAAGCCATAACTCCTTTTCCATAAGTAAAAACTTACCTTCAATATAGATGCGTGTAATGTATGGAAGAAGTTTTTTTTTTTCTCATTAAATGCTAACTAATTGGATGAAAATGGAGTGTCCAACTAGTTGGGTGGGAACATTTCTCATATATATATATATATATATATATATATATATATATATATATAAAAGTTTATTTTTTATTAGAGATATTCATTAAAAAAAATTTATAGGATGCAAAACTTAAAACTTTTACGAGGTCGACCATGATACGTAAGCAAGATCCACTCTGACAACCATCGGATGTGTAATTTATGCTTAGCATAGGGACTAGAAGAAATATGTCATATTATAATCCAAACTGGCTATATGAAAGAAAATAGTGGGGAGAGAGACATCCATCCTTGATTTTTACAAGGCAGACCATAATGATATATGAAATCCGCTCCAACCATTAGAATCCATACCAAAAATTATAAATAGACTCATATCCATGATTTAGGTGGGTTACACCAAGGAAAAAAGTTTAAAAGGTGATTGTTGCCCCCTTACATTTTTTGTTTCAATCATTAGGTCCATCTAAATCATTGATGGGGTCCACTTGACATCATACTCCTTTACCGACCAATTTACATTAACAAAATTTAAGGGAGGTGATTGCTTGCCTCAAAGTGCAGAGGTTCATAAGTAATATTCTATGAATATAAGGTCGATCCCACAGAGAGATAATTTATGAGAATGAAAAAATTAAATGCAAAATTAACTAAGTAATGAAAACTAAATGAATGATTTGATTTTGAAGGTTTTGAATGTAAGGAATTCAATTAATTTGAAAACAACACCTAAGCTTTAAAGTTCTACACATAGGTTAATGTTCCATAAGTCATAATGACTTTGATAACACAATTAGGATCTGAGCACTATGGTCAGCTATTGAGGGTCAAATATTGCATATTTAGACCTCATTTATATATTAGTTTTACGAATATGATATTGCTTAATGTCTTATTTTACTCATGTTTGTGTTGCAAGGTGAATTTAAGAGCTTAGATTGGAAAAGGTGTTAAAAGTATGGATTTAACACTTAAAGATCACCAATGCAAAGAATAGATCTTAGGAGACAAAGATTAAAGATTTCAAGGTCCCAAGATTCAAGAAAACCAAGTGGAGAAGGAACAAAGTCGAAAGAACAAGTGCAGAATACACATTAACTGTGTCGTTGAGCACCGTTCGATGACATCGAGGACATATTCGATGACATTGAATACAGGTCGATGACATCTAATTTATGAAGAAAAATCGAGTTAGTCACTGGACAAATTAAAGACTTTTTTGATGACTCAAAACTTTGTTAGATGACTCAAAACTCTGCTCGATGACATTGAATTTATTGAAGAAATTGGATAAACTTTTTGGATTATTTTGGACACATTATCGATTCCTCGAATAATATTCGATGACATTGAAGGCCTCTTCGATGACATCGAAGATAGGTTCGATGACATAGAAGGTTATAGAGTCTGAGTGAAGCTATAAAAACAAAAAAAAAAGTACGTATAAAGGACACTTTTGATGACATCAAAGATTGTTCGATGTTATCAAAAAGATCGCGCGAAGTTACGCAAAGTTACACTAAGTGCATAAATTTGAGGTAGTTTCTGAATTTTTTCAAAGAGGTGTGAAAGGAGGTGTTGCACAACTATAAATAGGAATTTCCAAGGCATCCCTGAACATTATCTAGGGTTTGAGGAGTTGAGAAAAAGTGTGGAGAGCCGTCGCCAAGCATTCTTCTTTTTCCTTCCTTAGTTTTTCATGTTTTCTTCTAAGGTTTTAGTTCTAATCATGACTATGGTTGGCTAAACCTCTTAACTAGGGCGAAGAGGTGAAGCTTGTAGCGTGATGAGATGTTTTCTATTATATTGATTCATGTTTAAGTTGAACTCTCTTTGATTCTAGTTTGATATTTAAGAAATACTTTCAGTTTTTAATAGTTTGTTGTGACTCAAATTACAATAGATCTACGATAGCTTTGAGTATGTTTTTTTCATGTATTGAGACTGTGAAATTAGGAAATCTTGTTATTCACCATCGTCCCTTGGGCATGGTTAGATGACAGAATCCCTTCTAGTCTTCATGATTCTCTTTTGTTTGGTTATGAGATTGGGGTATCCTATTGCGAGCCATTGTCTCCTGGGCATGGTTTTGTGATGGAATCAATTCCAGTTCTCACAATTCTTGTCTATTGAGAATTAGGTCAAAGGAAGTTCAGATTTGGTTTTACTAAGATATCTTCTAACTAGATAAGATAGAATTCCAATTCCAATTGTGTCCTTGAGTCAAGCATAGATCGCCCTGATCTCTATAAGTGAATCCTTGGAAACCCTAGTTCTCACCTTTGAATTTCTTAAGTTTTAGTTAAATAATTCACAATTACTCTTTCTACACTTCTAGATTTAGGTTTACATCTTCTTCTAGTTCTACTTCTAGTTGCTTTCAGAATACTCATGAGATTAGTCCCTGTGGATTCGACCTCGGCCTCACCGAGATTATTACTACATCACGACCCTACACTTGAGGTTTTGAACATCAGCCTAATCAGAAAATAAGATAGTTTAAATATTTTTAATAAGTGATATAAAAGATTAGAGAATTATGGATTAGCATCATTGATTTATATTCTCAAGTACCAGTGATTTTGGATCCTTACTCTTGCTCGGGTGGTAGACTCTTAGGAGTTTCAACACCTGGTCAAGGGTTCGAGCATCCATAGGTGGTGAAATCCCACTACGGCATGAGTGTGTGTAAAAAAATGTCATTGATTTTAAGCATTCAATATCCATGAGATAATGAATCAAAGAAATATAGCAGGTTGAGAACATCTCCCATCTAGGAAATCTAACTAATCTAGGTTAAGCCTATCCATCAATATGGATCTCACATGATGGAAACATATGAATCTCCCATGAGGATCAAAAACCTAAACCTAGATAATTGATAACATGCATACATCATTTATCTCATCATTAAAAATAATAAATCATCATAATTTATGATATCATTAAACCAATGTACTTCCCTTCTAGCCTTCTAGCTTGGGCTAGAAGGAACTAAAAAAACATAACTAAATTGTAGAATGGAAAACCAACAAGAAAGAAAGAAAATAAATAAATAAAGATCTAAAAAGAACTAGAAAAGATCTAAAAACTCTAAAAAAAGACCCCTTGATCTTAACCTTGAATGCTTTGAATGATATTTAGGAATGCCCTGGGAAGCCCTATTTATAAGTGCAGAACTCTCTCCCTCAAATTGGTTTAAAAAATTCGAAATTCGCCTCAAATTTTCTCACCCTGTGTAGGCTCCACATAAACCCTTTGATGATATCGAGCAACCTTATTCTATCTAGGACTGGCTTCGATGTCATTGAACCTAGTTTGATGTCATCGAAGACTGCATCCAATTTGTCCAGCAACTAAACTTGATTTTCCTGTAAGTCTTCGATGTCATCTAAACTACTTCGATGTCATCGAAGACTGGTTTCGATGACATCTTTGATGTCATCTAAGATCAGATCCTGTGAATTTTTGCACTTCCTTCATTTTTCACTTGGTTTTCTTTCTTCATGTATTGAAATCTTCAATTTTAGTCTTCAAATGTCCATTTTTTTACTTGGTGATTCTTGAGCATCAAATCCATGCTTTTAATATTCTTTTTTAATCTAAGCTCTTAAACTCACATTGCAACACAAACATGTATAAAATATAACATTAAGTAGTATCTTGTTCATAAAATCGAGACATAAATGGAAAAAAATATGCAATGTTTGCCACTCAACACACCCCTAACCAGCATTTTGCTAGTCCCGAGTAAAATAAGCGAAGCAAAATAAAAATAAGAATGAAAACTAATTCTAGAAAAATTAAAAAGAAAAAAATTCTAACTACACTACTTTCGCAGGTAATCTTGATTGCATTCACCATATGCAACAAGCCTTTAAACTCCTATGTTTCTCCTAGTGGATGAGTTATAGTCTCGTGAGGGTTTTAAGAAATGTTACCACGAACATTGCAAACATGAAAAATAGTTCAACACTCAGAAATTTGTACAAGTATGCCTCCATTCACCATATGAATTCCAAAGCAAAGTAACATTTATCCTAAGTCTGAAGTTAGTTAGAATCTCAATTTCCTAATCTATTACATCCCTGAGTTCAGAGATTTAATCAAAATTTAAAATAGTTATGATCCAATATACTTAGGTGCTCAATGACACTAGTTTAACTTTGAGAAATATGCATGTTCCCTATCTTAACTCCTTTCAATCATCCTACGAATATAAAATCTCGAGTTATCTCATTTCCTTTATGCCCTGTCTTATTTTATCATCATATCCTTATTATTATAGACTACCATTAGATGAAGATTTCCACCGGGTTTGCTTCATAACCTAAGGTATCGTAATTGTGACGGTAATAGTAATGCATACTTAAGTATCCTTACTTTGGATTACTGACACAATTGTTATGGTCATTGCAAATTTTTTTTCTCTGTTTTTTTTTTTTTTTCATTTTTTTCTTTTATCTGTTTTAAGCATATGTTAATGGTATTAGTTTATTCAACTTTATTCGAATCAAAATTTGTTATTCTAGTTCACATATCATATTCCTCACTTAATTAGCTAGGGTGTATTGTGAATTCAGTATATCAAATTACAACTCACTCTAAAATTGTGATTGGATAATCGAACTCAAGTTTATACTTTTCAGCTATCAAAATTCTAACTACTCTCAACCTAGACTAAGTATTAACTTTGTCTTTGGAATTCGCATAATATTACGTTCATATTCTTGTATATAAAAATTTTATTTTGAAAATTTTGAAAAAAAATTCTCATAAACCTAAAAAATAAACTCACATGGATGACTATCCACACCCCCAACCTAAAATCTACATTGTCCCTAATGTAATGATACATGTAATGCAGAGAACAATAAAAATAAAAAAAAGGTGGATAGTACCTGCCATGAAGAAACACACATGCTAAGTGTCACAAAAAAATAAATATTATACAAATCCTACACATGATTCGTTAGGTTAGGAGCATGAATCTGAATATTTTGGCTCATGAAGAGGGACAGACTCCTTTTCCAAATGAAAGTTTTCTATATAAGGCTTCAATCTTTGACCATTAACCTTGTACATATTGTTATTACATGGATTCTCACTTTCAACAACACCATGAGTATAAAAATTTTTCATAATAAAGGGGTTTGTTCATCTTGATCTTAACTTTCTCAGAAAGAACTAGAGACTGGAATTGTACAATATGACCTTTTGTTGAGGTTCAAAATTTTTTCTCACGATATTTTTATCATGAAAAACTTTAGTCCTCTCTTTGTATATTTTAGAATTTTCATAGGAGTCTCTCGTCGGGTCGTTTAATTTATTCAACTCTAATTTCCTTTGTTCGCTTGCTTGGTTCATATCAAAGTTTAATTTCTTTATTGCCTAATAAGCTCTATGTTCCAATTTCACAGGCAAATGACAAGCCTTCTTATACACCAATTTGTATGGAAACATTTCAATCAGGGTCTTATAAGCAATCCTATAAGCCCATAAAGCGTCGGATAGTCTAAAGGACCAATCCTTCCTATCTAGCCTTATAGTTTTCTCCAAAATATATTTGATACTTTGATTCAAATTGCCTACTCGTTTGTGGATGGTATGGGGTGCTCACTTTATGCTTGATGTCATATTTCTTCATTAAAGCTTCAAATGTCCTATTACAAAAGTGAGACCTGCCATAACTAATGATGGCCTTTGGAGTTTCAACTATAGAAAAAATATTTTTCTTGAGGAATTGTATGACCACTTTGTTGTCATTGGTCTTACTTGGAATTGCCTCAATCCACTTTAAAACATAGTCCACATAAACCAATATAAAAAGAAATCCAAAAGAAGATGGAAATGGGCCCATAAAATCAATACCCTAACAATAAAAAATCTTTAATGATAAAATTGGGGATAAATGCATCATGTTGCGCTGGGAAACTCTTTCCAATCTTTGACATCTATCACAAGCAACACAGAAAGCATGTGTGTCTTTAAACATGGTGGCCTAGTAAAACCCATACTGTAAATTTTTACAGTGGTTTTCTTAGTGGAAAAATGACCACCAGATGCTTCTATGTAGTAAAAGGAAATAACACTCTAAACTTCATTCTCTGGGACACAACGTCTAAAAATCGATCAGTCGTATATTTATATAAATACGGGTCATCCCAGAAGAAGTTCTTAAGCTCAGTTTCAAAACGCTTCCTATCTTTTAACTTCCAATGATATAATATTTTTCTCGTCACAAGATAGTTCACTATATCCACATACCAAGGCAATTTAGAGATCGCAAATAATTATTCATCAGAAAAAGTGTCCTGGATATGCATTTCCTCAGTGGAATCATCTAACACCAATCTAAAAAGGTGATCGACTACTATGTTTTCTACTCATTTCTTATCTCTAAGTTAAATTCTTGTAGTAGGAAGATCCATCTCAAAAGTCTTGACTTTGTATCTTTCTTAGATAAAAAAATATTTCAAAGCCGAGTGGTCCATGAAAATAATCACTTTGGATCCAAGTGAGTAAGACCTAAACTTATCCAAAGCAAAAACTACTGCAAGTAACTCCTTTTCAGTTGTTGAGTAGTTCACTTGGGCTGAGTTTAGAGTTCTACTCACATAATGAATAACGTAAAGCCGTTTATCTTTCCTTTGGCCCAAAACAGCCCCTATGGCATAATCACTTGCATCAACATTAGTTCAAAAGGAAAGGTCCAATCTAGTGGACGCATGATAGGTGCAGTAGTAAATGATGATTTAATTTTATTAAAGGCACTTACACACACATCTGTCTACTTAAAACAGTTTGGGGAATAGGTAGATTAATAATAATGTCCAATTTTGAACGATCTACCTCGATTCCATTTTTGGAGATAACATGGCGCAGAACTCTTCCTTTTTGAACCATGAAATGACATTTCTTCCAATTTAAGTTAAGGTGTTTATCTTTACACCTAAATAAGACAAGAGATAAATTGTTGAGATATTCCTCAAAACAACTCTTAAATATAGAGAAGTCGTCCATGAAAACCTCAAGAAACTTCCTAACCATATTTGAAAAATCACTTAACATACATTGATAGAAAGTTGTTGGGGCGTTACATAATCCAAATGGCATCCGTTTGAAAGCAAACGTGCTAAATGGACTAGTGAACATGGTTTTCTCTTAGTCTTCCAGGACTATCTCTATTCGGTTATATCCAGAATATCCATCAAGAAAACCATAGGAGTGACTTACTACCCTCGCTAAAACTTGATCAATGAATAGTAGATGGAAATGGTTCTTCTTTGTGACCTGGTTTAATTTTATATAGTCAATGCAAATATGCCAACCTATGGTGACACATGTTGGTATAGTTCATTATTAGAATTTTGCACGATAGTTATTCTGGATTTCTTTATGACTACTTGAGTTGGACTTATCCAAACACTATCGGATATTGGGTAGATGATTCTGTAACAACCCGGAAAATCCCGTACCAAGACCCGAGTACCACCTCGATCAGAAATCACTTAGGACTAATTCTCTTAGAAAATGAACCTAAGTTACCTAGCGCTACGTTAGACTGGCTGTGAAATTAGTACTATTCGCTTTAAATACGTTCTGCAAGACTTAAAACTTGTAGAATCAATGACGCTATAATACCCTGAAATCTGGCATCCAACTTTAAGCCCAGTTGTTCTAGGGCATGTTTGGTAACTTTGTATTGGATCTAAACCGCGCGTCGAAAGTCTGATATCTACAATCTCAAACTATTATGACCGCTTAGTTGGACTTGACAATCGTTTCAAAAATCAAGCCCAACTGATGTCCTGACACTATTTTACTGAGTTCGGAGTGAAGAGAGTGAGAAAAGGAAAAGATTTAGAAAATTAATTCCATTTTTATGAAATCTGGCATGTATCGTTTGCGCGTTATTTTTAAGCGTTCTGACTGTAAGAATTCAACCAAATTTCACCCTCGGATCAGGAAAATTGACCCTTTCATGTCATGAAACTTGTAGTCCTGATTTAGGTTCGGTAACCGTTGAATTGAAACTAGTCTGCCATGGACGATCTGGAAATCCGATCAGACTGAAAACTTAACTGATTAAAGATCCGATGCTAGTAAGCTTAAGTCCGACCGCAATTGATAACAGGACCTCCAGAAATGCTCTGTTGGATCAGAAAAATCCCGATTTGGTTATAACCTAAGTATACCTTGACTTGGAGTCCGTTTTCGTTATGTTTGGGCTTATAAAAGGGCCTTAAACCCTTAGCTTTCTAACCCATACGAATTTCCCAAACCCTAGATAGTTGAGAGAGAGAAAGTGTGGGTGAATTAGGTGAAATTTCGTGGGAGTTTTCCTAACCCATATAGACATTGCACCAGCCTTTCTGAATCGTGTTTCCGGTGATTCTGACATCATTCTAGGTAAGAAAATCCTAACCTTAACCTGTTTTAAGAATTCTATCGATGCAAGTGGCGAAGTAGCTGACTTACCTTGTGTAATAGGTGGACATATCGTCGTTGGTGAAGGCGTAGAGTTCCTATTCGATTCATTACGCTCCTACGGCGTAAGGTGCGGGTTTTAGATGCTTAGGTTATTTGTTTTCAAACCTTTCAATGCCGTTTAGTAGTAGATTAGTGACAAGGATGCTGTTTGACATGTAAAACATGCTGTCTGTTTTTCATTTCGAATACATACGAAGAATATGAGATTTAGGATATTTTAGGTATTTGTAGGAAATATTGTATACGTACGTATTTTTCTAATATGTTTGCCATGAGTATTTGTCGTGTACCTATGCTAGTTATGCGTGTATGATCTGTTTGGCAAAGAGATTCGCCCTAATGCACATTATTGGCCGACATACGCTATGTAGGCTAATGTGTGTAGATTAAGTGTTTGTATAAAGTTTTGTATAAGTAAGTATTGAGTAAATGTTGTTGTATTTTAGCGTTGAGATTGGATTCTCAACTAGTTTGATGATGTACATGATTTCCTCCATGCTTGTTGTATTTGAGTTGATTACCTTATGCATGAAATACTCGTATATGTTTAACTGCTTATGATGTGTGTTATAACATGTTAATATCATGCTGGAATTACGTGTATTTTAATTGTCTCTCTTACATGATTATTGATTTAGATTACAAGTGTTTGGGGCTATACTCTAGTCCAGGCAGTCGGTAACAGATTTGAAATCGTGGGTGAATTTTATTCACCATGAAGGACGCGTCGACGAACCCGAGTCGTGCTTGGGTTGAAGGCAGTGGTTAGGCCACTCGAGGTGTTTATGCACTTCATGTCGTTCAGCTTACGGTACGCTCATACTAGTCGAGCTCGTCAAGCAACCCGTCTGACCGCTGTATGTTCACCTTGTATTGGTCATAACTGCTTGAACCTAGGGTACTAAACTTACCAGTGATAGCCCTGATAACCGTGGTACCTTGATCCACTAAGACTCATGAGCAGGGCATGGTGGTATGGGACACCGTGGTCGAGCTGTCGGCCTATGCTGTGGCGACGAGCCTCCCCGTAGTGACCAGTGAGCACCTCAAACTCATAAGCCGATTGTGGTGGTATGAGACACTACATTCGAGCTGTCGGCCTACTCTGATTGGTGACGAGCTCTTTGTAGTGATCTCGAGTGTATTCTGAGTCTACGTGAGGCGACGACCCTTCCGTAGCAACAAGAGTACAGACTAGACCTGTATTGATAAGGTGATGGGGGAGCCGTGCAACGAGTGCGTGCAACAGCCCTTGCACCGACCTAGAAATATATCATCGTATGAGACTACTAGGAGTGACGACCTTAGACAGGATCTGTGTTGGGAATGATATAAGGGAAGTACCTTAGTTTCTCAATACTTTTGTATGAAAGGACTAATAAAAACTCGGTAATCATATTCATATCGCACTGCATGTGTCTGGAAGATGTGAAGCACTGAGGGAAGAAAGCATGCCGCAGATGTAAGATGGTGTTGCATGAGGGAGTATGTCAGTAAGGGCATGCATCATTAGTACATCTCATCCTTGCATTAATAACAGTATCTAGGAATGTCTAATTGCTTGCTTCACTATTATCGCGTGATTGATTTGATAACATGCTAATGTTTGCTCTATGATTCCACTGAGTTGATCACTCACTCCCACATTACAGGACGGTGTTTGCAACACCTACCAGACTCTGTCTTAGATGCAGATAGCGAGGTGATTTAGGATGTGGAGTCGGACTACTACGAGGACCAGGACGAGTTCTCGTACATGCAGTTTTTTAACGGATCGCATAGGTGTCCTGGATTAGCGGGATTTTGCTAGTTGGACTTCCATATGACATTTTGATTTTGGTTCGATATATGTATATGTGACTCAGGGATATATTCATACTTTGGAGACAAATCGAGATTGTTTTGTTTTACAGATAGTGATTTATACATCTTCTAGTCTTTCGCTTGCATTTTATCACTGGATCTGGAGTATGAATTGCAGTTTTGGTATAATCTCACTCATGTTAATGCACTAACTCAGACAACATCTAAATCATAAGCATATTTGTTGCATAAGTAACGTTTTGGAACTCGGGAGTTGGGTTTTTACACGACCCCTAATTTTCAAGGTGTTACAAGTTGGTATCAGAGCATGATTTGGATTAAACTGGACCAGGGTTATGGTCACACGATGTATGTTGTCGCCCTTTTGACTTAGGTTGGTGCGAGAAAGCCATATAAACACCATTAGAATTCTAGCTTTGCCAATTGGTGAAGTTCACTCAAATCGATCATTTTGATCGAATCCGTATGCATCCGTGGTCGCATGAAACGACCCTGGAACACTTCTAGATCATTTATTGACGGGTTTAGACCTCTATTGATCCTATCCCAGCTGTTAAACATCACTAAATATGGATGTGCAACAATTAGTACCCGAAACGACCCGAAATTGTTTGAAACGGAGTCGTGGGCCTACCCACGCTAATTCAGAATGATCCAAAGTGGGACCCACATGCATTTGGGGTCCTTAGGGCAGGAGGACCTCGCCCAAATGGAAAGGCATCGCCGAACATCACAGAGGTGGGCGAAGACCTCGCCGATTCGGCGAGGCCTCGCCGGTTAGTGGGCCCAGTACGGTCGGGCCTTCGGGATGACGACATTTGGGGGTTAGGGTAACCCCATGGTACATGGGCCGTCCCTTAAAACCTCTCTAAACTACTACCTCCTTCACAAACAACACCCCCAAGCTCTCCTTTTCTCTCTTATTTGCTGTTTTCTCTCTCAAATCTCATTTCTAATCACTCTCATCGTCATTTTCTGCCACAATCCACTCCCCTTCATTGTTTGCAGTGGTACACACTCCCTTCTCTCTCTCCATTCTATCTCGTTTTGAGCTCTTACATCCTCTATTCGAAGCTCAAACTGGTAAGCTTCCAACCCAACCCATCTCTTCCTTTTCCTTTCTTCAAACTCTGTGTTTGGGGCCTTTACAACCCCTGTTGGGCCTCAAACTCATGGAGCATCAAAAACCTCAGTCCTTATTCCCCTTTTCATTCGCTTTCCATGGCATTCTTTGAGTTCGTGGTAGCCATATTCTCAATTTTCGTCGTCCTCTCTCTTATGGGCAAGAGGAAGAAGGCTAGGAAGAAGAAGAAGAGGAGGCTCAGGATACTGATGAGAGTCCTCCTCCTGCGACTCGGGCTGCTAGGGATGCTCCCATAGCCCGACTTGAGGAGAGTCAGGTTGCTTTGCGACGGGAAGTCCAAGAAATTCAGACCGAGGTAAAATAAGAGCTTGAGGATACTAAGGCCGTCATGAAGCAGAAGTTTAGCAAGGTGACTCGCACCTTGAAGGTCATCCTATGTTGCCTGAAGGATAAGGGTGCCCCTCCTCCATCGCCAGACTCAGACGAGTGATTAGATTGCAGATGTTTGTTGGTCGTATGTAGGTTATTTTGTGTTTTCTGTGTGTGAGCCTGAGAAGTCTTAGTAGTTGGTTTGTGTTGCAGTTGTAGGTTTCACTAGCTCAGTTTCCCATGCGCTTCCTGTCACGATACATGTAAAGTTATATCTCTTGTATTGTGATAAATTTTAATTAAATGAAATGCATGGAGTTTCTTCAGTTTGTTATGCGAATGATTGTGTGGTGTATATGTGCTATTGCTGAAACTGACTGGGTTGCAACCTATTTTGAATATAGGAAATGCCAACTAAGGTTACTCGGAGCACGACACGTCTTACGCTGGGAGAATCGATGGATCGGGTCCCTCCCTAGAGTGATGATTGTATGGACCCTACTGTGGGCCTGATTCATGAGACTGTACCTGAGTCTCAGCCTTCTACAGGTCCTGCAGTCGGACCACCACCTTTCACACCACCAGTTTGCGAGCAGTACCATGCGTCTTTCTCGACGCAGTATGTGCCTCAGTCTGCTCCACCTCCTGATAGGTTTGAGCAGTTGATAACCATGATGCACTAGCAGCATCAACAGCTTTTGACTACTATCACAGGGGCCTTAGCCCAGGGTGGGAGTGCGACTCCACCTGCGCCATCTACGCATCCAGCTGATGATGCTGGGACTTCGACTCAGGATGAAGGTATGACTCATCCTGCACCATTCTCCTACCATATGAGGAATGTTGTTGATGCTAAAGGTCTACTTGAGCGATTTCAGCACTTGCGGCTTCCTACTTTTACGGGTTCTCACAGACCCGAGGAGGCCGAGTACTGGCTCGACCGTATCTCCAAGATGCTACGGATGCTGCATTGCTTGGAGTCTGAGCAGGTTGAGTTGGCCACTTTCATGTTCGAGAGAGAGGTCAGTTTATGGTGGGATAGCGTATTGCGGACGGTTGCAGTTGGCTACATATGGACATGGACAGCATTCGAGTTCTATTTCCATGAGCAATACTATCCACAGACCTACCAGTATGAGAGGGAGAACGAATTTTTGTGCCTCAGGAAGGGAGGCATATCAGTTACGGAGTATGAGCATCGATTTACAGAGTTGGGCAGGTACGTCCCTACGATACTTACCGACGAGCAGATGCGGATACGACATTTTTTCGAGGGTTTGCGACCTGACATTCGGTCGAAGATGTGCTGTGTCAGCATACCCTCTTATGCCGAGCTGATACATATGTCCATGCGGGCAGAGCAGGATGTAAATTGACTGACATGTTCTTATGGCCTTATGGTTGCTAGGCCACGACCAGATACTCAGGGCAGGCCATTCCTTGGCAAGAGGTCTTGCATCGACTCTCCTCCTAGGATCGCAGCGCCGGTACTTTCGATGAGGTGCCCAGGTGTGACCTGTACTTACTGCGAGAAACAGGGTCACACTGTAGAGAGCTGTTTTGCTCAGATGAGAGATAACGGATTTTCACCACCGCAGAAGATTGACCGTCCTCACCCACAGGCTCTATCCGCTCCACCGTTACAGTCGGCTCCTGCGCATCCTTCTTTCAGACCTCCCGTACCTCAGTTCCTGCCACCTCAATGGCCCATGCTACCGCGGCCGAATCGACCACAGCAGGCTCGGGTACACGCACTGACTGCTGAGCCATCCGGCACAAAGACCGCACCACCTTTGGCCTTTGAGGTCATAGCTCATATTGGAGGTACTCCTATATTCCTATTGGTGGATACAGGATCCACTATCTCATTGATATCGTATTCAGTAGTCAAGCGACTTGGGCTACCGACTACTCGGATGGATGGGGTGCGAGTTCTTTCAGCACATGGGACCTTTTCTGATGCCACTATGATATGTGAGGGTTGTTTACTAGATCTAAGGAACAGGACGATGGCTATTGACCTTGTCATCGACCCCTCTCTATTATTTTGACGTCATTCTTGGCATGGATTGGCTGACTGCGGGGAAGACCGAGATTGACTGCGAGACCCGTATAGTGACAGTTTATGAGCCGGAGGGCACGTCCTTTACATTTCCAGTGCAGGTCAGTTGCCCCTTTCGAGTACTCTGTTATGCTTCCTTATTGAGGGATGTTGATGCCCCGACACTTGAGAGCACGCCAGTAGTCTGTGATTATGAGGATGTGTTAAGGAAGATTCCTGGGTTGTCACCCCAGTGCGAGATCAAGTTTATTATCGACCTGGTACCCGGTTCGACGCCCATCTCATTACCGACTTATCGCATGGCCCTGTGTGAGATAGAGGAGTTGAGGAAATAGATCGATGGTTTGTTAGAGGTTGGCTTCATACAACCGAGTGTGTCCCCTTGGGGAGCACTCGTGTTGTTTGTGACGAATAAAGACGGTTCATTGTGGTTATGTATTGATTACCGCAAGCTGAATCAGATTATGGTGAAGAACAAGTATCCTTTACCCAAGATAGATGACCTGTTTGATCAACTGAGAGGAGCGCAGTATTTCTCGAAGATTGATCTACAGTCAGGGTATCATCAGTTGCGCGTCAGGGATGAGGACGTGCAGAAGACAGCTTTCAGGATAAGTTTCGGCCATTATGAGTTCCTAGTGATGTCGTTCGGTCTTATGAATGCACCAGCCATGTTCATGGACCTGATGAACATGGTATTTCGGCCATTCCTCTATCGATTCGTCATCGTGTTTATAGACAACATTTTGGTATACTCCAGGAGTCGGGAGGAGCATGAGGAGCACTTACGATCAGTCCTGGATACTCTAAGACAACACTAGTTGTTCGTACAGTATAAGAAGTGCGACTTCTAGAAGGAGGAAGTCAAGTTCCTGGGACATGTGGTGTCCAAGGATGGGATAGCGGTGGACCTTGCTTAGGTAGCCGCGGTGTAGGACTGGAAGCAGCCTGGTTCGGTTACCGAGGTGAGGAGTTTCCTGGGACTTGCTAGCTACTGTCGACGATTCATTCAAAATTTCTCGAAGATCGCCAGACCTCTATCTCAGTTGACATTAAAGGATCTGAAGTTCTCCTGGAATGAGAAGGCAGAGGCAGGTTTTTAGGAGCTGAAGGACAGGCTGACGTCCGCCCCTGTGCTAGTATTGCCAGAGCAAGGGGTTAAGTACACGATATACACTAACGCGTCTAGCGTTGGTCTGAGTTGTATCCTTATGCAGAAGAACAGAGTGATTTCATATTCCTCGAGACAATTAAGGAAGCACGAGGAGAATTACCCTACACACTACCTTGAGTTAGCAGCTATCAATTTCACATTGAAGGTCTGGAGACATTACCTCTACGGAGAGGAGTTCGAGCTCTTTTACGACTACAAGAGCCTCAAGTACATATTCATGCAGCGGGACCTGAATATGAGGCAGCGGCGATGGATGGAGACTTTGAAGGACTTTAAGTTCGAAGTTTCCTACCATCTGGGCAAGGTGAACCTTGTGGCTGACTCGTTGAGCCGCAAGAAAGTGATAGAATTTGCGGCTCCGCTGATGGTCGCCGAATGGGACATGATTGAGTTTTTACGAGACTTTGAGCAGAAACTCACTATGGAGGAGCCATTTGAGGTTATCGCACACATTCAGGTGCGGCCTATTATCGATGACAGGGTCATCGCGACGCAGAGGGATGATGAGCGTCTGACTGAGCTTCGAGAGCAGGCCAGTGACGATGCAGATGCTGAGTGGCGAGTTGGAACGGATGGAGGCTTACGTTATCATGGCCGCCTATGCGTCCCAGATGTCCCTAACTTGAGAAGAGAGATTCTCGAGGCTGCGCACAGTTCTAGACTTGCGATGCATCCGGACAGCACAAAGATGTATCGTGACGTGAAGAGGACCTATTGGTGGGATGACATGAAGACCCACATCGCAGATTTCGTGTCCCACTGTCTCACTTGCCAGCAGGTGAAGGCAGAGCACCGCCGACCTCCTGGTCTCCTTCAGCCTATGCCCATAACTGAGTGAAAGTGGGACTTTATTTCTATAGATTTCATTTCGGGACTGCCGAAGATGAGGAAGGGACATGATTCTATTTGGGTGATCGTCGACTGTTTGACGAAGTCGGTGCATTTCCTACCGATCAGAGTTACGAACTCTGCATACGAGTTGGCTAGACTATACATCAGGGAGATAGTGGGTCTGCATGGAGTTCCCTTAGAGATCGTGTCCGACAGAGACACGCGCTTTACTTCTATTTTCTGTACTCGCATCCAGGAAGCTATGGGTGTGAAGTTGAAGTTCAGTACTGCATTCCACCCACAAACAGACGGGCAGACAAAACGGGTGAACCAGATTCTAGAGGATATGCTGCGGGCTTGCTTGTTGGACTTCAAAGACAGTTGGGATGAATGTCTTCTTTATGCAGAGTTCGCGTATAACAATAGTTTTCAGGCTAGTATCGGTATGACACCTTATGAGGCCTTGTATGGGTGTCCTTGCCGAGCACCGCATTGCTGGGCAGAGGTCGGTGAGCACAGATTGATTGACCCAGAGATAGTGCAGGCAACCTCGGAAAAGATTAACATCATCAGATGCCGACTTCTTACAGCGCATAGCAGGCAAAAGAGTTATGCCGATACGAGACGGCGCCCGTTAGAGTTCGCAGTTGGAGATCACGTATTTTTCAGAGTTTTTCCTATGAAGAGAGTTCTTCGGTTCGGAAGAAGGGGAAGCTAGCACCGCGATTTATTGGTCCGTTCCAGATTCTTGACCGTATGGGTGCAGTAGCATATCGTCTGGCTTTGCCTACGCCTCTCACGAGCGTACACAACGTATTTCATATTTCTATGCTGAAGAAGTACTTTCCTGATCCTTCCCATATCATTAGATGGGAGCAGGTGCAATTAGGTGAGGATGTTATATATATACTGCGACCGGCGCGTATATTAGATATGAAGGAGCAGGTATTGCGTAGCAAGGTCATCCCCCTTGTGAAGGTGTTGTGGACGCATCACACTGAAGAGGAGGCTACATGGGAAACAGAAGTCGAAATCAGAAAGAACTACCCATAGCTTATCGAGGAGTACGAAAAGGTACAAATTTTGAGGATGAAATTTATTGTTAAGGGGGGTAGATTATAACGACATGAAAAATCTCGTACTAAGACACGAGTACCACCTCGATCAGAAATCACTTAGGACTAATTCTCTTAGAAAACGAACCTAAGTTACCTAGCACTATATTAGACTGGCTGTGAAATTAGTACTGTTCGCTTTAAATACGTTCTGCAAGACCTAAAACTTGTAGAATCAATGGTGCTATAATACCCTGAAATCTAGCATCCAACTCTAAACCAGTTGTTCTAGGGCACGTTTGGTAACTTTGTATTGGATCTAGACCTCTCGTCGAAAGTCCGATATCTACAATCTTAGATCATTATGACCGCTTAGTTGGATTTGACAATCATTTCAAAAATCAAGCCCAACTGATGTCCTGACACTATTTTACTGAGTTCGGAGTGAAGAGAGTGAGAAAAGGAAAAGATTTAAAAAATTAATTCCATTTTTATGAAATCTGGCACGTGTCGTTTGCGCGTTATTTTTAAGCATTTTGACCGTCAGAATTCAACCAAAATTCACCCTCGGATCAGAAAAATTGGCCCTTTCATGTCATGAAACTTGTAGTCCTGATTTAGGTTCGGTAACTGTTGAATTGGAATTGGTCTGCCATGGACGATCTGAAAATCCGATCAGACTGAAAACTTAACTGATTAAAGATCCGATGCTAGTAAGCTTAAGTCCGACCGCAATTGAAAACAAGACCTCCAGAAATGCTCCGTTGGATCAGAAAGATCCCGATTGGTTATAACCTAGGTATACCTTGACTTGGAATCCGTTTTCATTATGTTTGGGCTTATAAAAGGGCCTTAAACCCTTAGCTTTCTAACCCATACGAATTTTCCAAACCCTAGATAGTTGAGAGAGAGAAAAGAGAGAGAAAGTGTGGGTGAATTAGGTGAAACTCCGTGGGAGTTTTCCTAACCCATCTAGACATTGTACCAGCCTTTTTGAATCATGTTTTCGGTGATTCTGTCTTCATTCTAGGTAAAAAAATCATAACCTTAACCTGTTTTAAGAATTCTATCGAAAGTAGCTGACTTACCTTGTGTAATAGGTGGACATATCGTCGTTGGCGAAGGCGTAGAGTTCCTATTCGATTCATTACGCTCCTACGGCATAAGGTGCGGATTTTAGATGCTTAGGTTATCTGTTTTCAAACCTTTCAATGCTGTTTAATAGTAGATTAGTGACAAGGATGCTGTTTGACATGTAGAACATGCTGTCTATTTTTTATTTCGAATACGTACGAAGAATATGAGATTTAGCATATTTTAGGTATTTGTAGAAAATACTGTATACGTACGTATTTTTCTAATATGTTTGCCATGAGTATTTGTCGTGTACCTATGCTAGTTATGCTCGTATGATCTATTTAGCGAAGAGATTCGTCCTAATGCACATTATTGGCCGACATACGCTATGTAGGCTAATGTGTGTAAATTAAGTGTTTGTATAAAGTTTTGTATAAGTAAGTATTGAGTAAATGTTGTTGTAGTTTAGCGTTGAGATTGGATTCTCAACTAGTTTGATGATGTACATGATTTCCTCCATGCTTGTTGTATTTGAGTTGATTACCTTATGCATGAAATACTCGTATATGTTTAACTACTTATGATGTGTGTTATAACATATTAATATCATGCTGGAATTACGTGTATTTTAATTCTGTCTCTCTTACATGATTATTGATTTAGATTACAAGTGTTTGGGGTTATACTCTAGTCCAGGCAGTCGGTAACAGATTCGAAATCGTGGGTGGATTTTATTCAATACGAAGGACGCATCGACGAATCCGAGTCGTGCTTGGGTTGAAGGCAGTGGTTAGGCCACACGAGGTGTTTATGCACTTCATGTCGTTCAGCTTAAGGTGCACTCGTACTAGTCGAGCTCGTCAAGCAACCCGACTGACCGCTATATGTTCACCTTGTATTGGTCATAACTGGTTGAACGTAGGGTACTGAACTTACCAGTGATAGCCCTGATAACTGTGGTACCTTGATCCACTAAGACTCATGAGCCAGGCATGGTGGTATGTGACACCGTGGTCGAGCTGTCGGCTTATGCTGTGGCGATGAGCCTCCCCG
Organism: Magnolia kwangsiensis; assembly: GCA_037074715.1. Taxonomy (NCBI): domain Eukaryota; kingdom Viridiplantae; phylum Streptophyta; class Magnoliopsida; order Magnoliales; family Magnoliaceae; genus Magnolia; species Magnolia kwangsiensis. The sequence continues at coordinate 21,677,469 of CM073578.1, read as the reverse complement.
TAGTGACCAGTGAGCACCTCAGACTCGTGAGCCGATTGTCGTGGTATGGGACACTACATTCGAGCTGTCGGCCTACTCTGATTGGTGATGAGCCCTTTGTAGTGATCTCGAGTGTATTCTGAGTCTACGTGAGGCGACGACCCTTCCGTAGCAACAAGAGTACAGACTAGGCCTGTATTGATAAGGTGATGGGGGAGCGGTGCAATGAGTGCGTGCAACATACCTGATAGCCCTTGCAGCGACCTAAAAATATATCATCGTATGAGACTACTAGGAGTGACGACCCTAGACAGGATCTGTGTTGGGAATGATATAAGGGAAGTACCTTAGTTTCCCAATACTACTGTATGAAAGGACTAATAAAAACTCGGTAATCATATTCATATCGCACTGCATGTGCCTGGAAGATGTGGAGCACTAAGGGAATAAAGCATGCCGCAGACGTAAGATGGTGTCGCATGAGGGAGTATGTCGGTGAAGGCATGCATCATTACTGCATCTCATCCTTGCATTAATAACAGTATCTAGGAATGTCTAATTGTTTGCTTCACTATTATCACGTGATTGATTTGATAACATGCTAATCTTTGTTCTATGATTCCACTGAGTTGATCACTCACTCCCACGTTACGGGACGGTGTTTGTAACACCTACCAGACTCTGTCTTAGATGGAGATAGCGAGGTGATTCAGGATGTGGAGTTGGACTACTACGAGGACCAGGACGAGTTCTCGTACATGCAGTTTTTAACGGCTTCGCATAGGTGGCCTGGATTAGCGGGATTTTGCTAGTTGGACTTCCATATGACATTTTAATTTTGGTTCGATATATGTATATGTGACTCAGGGATATATTCATACTTTGGAGATAGATCGAGATTGTTTTGTTTTACAGATAGTGATTTATACATCTTCTAGTCTTTCGCTTGTGTTTTATCACTGGATCTGGAGTATGAATTGTAGTTTTGGTATAATCTCACTCATGTTAATGCACTAACTCAGACAACATCTAAATCATAAGCATATTTGTTGCATAAGTGACGTTTTGGAACTCGGGAGTTGGGTTTCTATACGACCCCGATTTTCAGGGTGTTACAGATTCCCACATCCAACATTTAATTACCTCATTTTTTACAACTTCCATCATGTTTTGATTGAGACGCCTTTGAGGTTGTCTAATTGGTTTGGCGTCCTCATTGAGGTGGATCCGATTGGTGCATATGGAGGGGTGTATACCCTTGATGTCAGAAATGGTCCAACCCAAGGCTCATTTGTGGTCCTTCAGAATATTCAATAATTTAATCTCTTGATCCTTGTCAAAAAATGAAGAGATCACCATATGATAAGTTTTATTTTCACCTTAGTATACATACTTAAACTCATTTGGTAGTGGTTTTAAATCAAGTTTTTGAACATTAGTTGGTGATGGTAGAGGTCGCGAGTCCTCGATAGATAGGATTTGAGTGCGTGGTCTCCATTAGTACATAACAAGGTCCTAAGTGGTAGTGCTCTCATTATCATCATAAATTTCAGCAAACACTTTTTCTAAATCAGAAATTTTCACGTCCCTAATGACTTTAATCAATTCCTTAGATAGGATAGGTTCTAATTCCTCATCCTCTATCAAGTAGTCCATAAAATTCAGCTCATGGATCTTATTATTTTTCATGAGCTGCTTATATAGATTGAAAATATTGAGCTTTAGAGTCATGTTACCAAAAGACAACTTCATCATTCCATTCTTACAATTTATGATTGCATTTGAAGTTGCTAGGAATGGAAGACCTAAAATGATGGGAACTTGAGCACTAACATTTACACATGGTTCAGTGTCTAGTACAATAAAATCCACGGGAAAGTAGAATTGCTACACTTGGACTAACACGGCCTCTAAGATTTCCCTTAGTACCTTAATGGAGCAATTAGCTAGTTGAAGTGTAAAATTCATTGGTTTAAGTTCGTCTAATCCCATTTGTTGGTAAACCGAATAAGGCACTAAGTTGACACTAGCACCCAAACCTAGCAAAACATGCTTAATTTGGAAATTCCCAATAATACAAAAAATAGTGGGACTTTCTGGGTCTTTGTATTTGGGTACGGCCCTTTTCTGAATGATAACACTTACTTTCTCAGTAAGGAAGACCTTCTTATACGCGTTTAATTTTCTTTTACAGAACACAAGTCCTTGAGATATTTAGCATATGATGGAATTTTTCTAATGGCATCAAGCAGAGGAATATTGACAACAACCTTTTAGAGCACATCCAACACCTCTTGTTATTTCATGGGGACAGTCGAGTTCTAAAGTCTAGATGGGATCGGAACTGGAGGCCCATATGATGTAGTCTCTTTGTCCTTTTGTTATTGTGACTCTTGAACCATAGCTGGTTCATTATTCTCTTGAGACAGTAGATCATCCTCCAGTATTTTTACTGGTTGCATTATCTTATTATCGACCTCTTTTCCACTTCTCAAGATAATGATGACCTCAGTTTGTTCATAATGTAACTTGCTTGGATATGAGTCTCCAATGAAATGTGTATTTCTAGGTTTTGGCACTGGTTGAGAAGGAAGTGTGCCTTTTTCCCTAACATTTAGTTGAGTCTCAATTTTAGCCACGATTGTCTTTAATTCCTGATTTGATTGGATCAGAGACTGATTTATTTGAGCTTGAGAGTTCATGAATGCGGTCAATGTATCCTCTGCAGATGATCGCTTTGGTGGGGGCACATATGATGCATTGTTAGATGCCCTAAAGAAGTTGTTTTGTTGAGGGCCTTGAGGTGTATTGGACGCATTAATTTGTGGTCCATTCCTCCAACTAATATTAGGATGGTTACGTCAATTTGGATTGTATGTGTTTCCCATTGGTTGCATAATTGACCTTTGGTAGTTATTTATAGCATTTGCTTGCCCATGCTCATGTATGATATTTTGTATAACTGAGATTATTGGACAATCCTTCATGTCATGGTCTGCATCACCACAAGTGTTACAAAAATGACCTAAGGAAGTGTTTTCTTTAACCATATCAACCTTCCTAATTTCCAAGGCTTCGACCTTTCTAGCCAATGCCGTAAATTTTACATTAAGGTCGTCATCATCTCTTAGGACATACATCCTCGATTTCTCTCTAGGAATGAGTCTAGTTTGATCTGGTTTAGCAGAGACATCCCATGTTTTAGTATTATCTACTAACATGTTTAGAAAATCACAAGCCTCATTATGATATTTGTCAAGAAAGGTTCCACCACACATCATCTCTATTAACAGATGGGTATCTATGGTGAACTCCTTTCGGAACGCATCAATCAAGTGCCATGGTTTATAACCATGATGTGGGCAAGTGAGTAGAATGTCTTTGAAGCGCTCCCAAGATTGGAAAAATAGTTCATTCCCCTTTTTGGAGAACAATATGATTTTTTGTTTCAGTGCATTTGTTTTGTGCTCAGGAAAGAATTTTTTCAAAAATTCTCTACTTAAGGTTTGCCATGTAGTGATGGTATGAGGTCTTAGAGAATTGAGTAATGCTTTGGCCCGATCCTTTAGAGAAAATCAAAATAACTTAAGTTTGAGTACATCCTTATTGCCATTGTTTACTTGTAATGTTGCAATTCCTTCCTCAAAATCCTTGAGGTGTAAGTAGGGGCTTTGAGAATCCAAGCCATGAAATTTAGGAATCAATTGAATCACACCTGGTTTAAAATCAATGATCCATGTGTGAGCAGGGAACACTATGAAAGATGGTAATGTCGATATCTCAGGGTATAGATGTTCACGTAAAGTCCGTGGTTGGTGTAACACATTCATATGAACTTCATTTTCATCCTCAAGAGGAAGATTGTATTGATTTTCTCTGTTTTGGATTAGAGTTAGATTTGACAAATTTGGATTTGCATTATCGACTGGGTCTGCTATGGAATCCAAGTGGTGTTGACTGCCTCTTCTAAATGAATGATCAAGGCCAAGGGCTAGTCCACTTTCGAAAGAGAGTAGATTGTTTTAATATTTACTCCAACGGGACATAAACTATCCACATTACACAACAAATACCACAAATTCAAATAGTAAGTATGGTACTTAAAATAAAAATAAAAACTTAACCAATAACCTAGGCGGTAGAGCCGACCCTGAGGGTTTAAACCACAAAGAAAAATAAATAAATAAAAAGTAAAACTAATGCAAAAAATTAAACTATGCTAATCTGAAAAATAGATTCAGCGGATGATCTTTGTGATCAAACAACAACTATAGGACAACCATAGCACTTGGGTGATGAAATCCCAAGCAGTACAACCTTATGTCACAGTTAATGCTTAAAAGACCTAGTTGAATTTACTTTCAAAATAAAACAAGAAATATACAAAATTTTTGAACGGTTTAGAACAGAACTTACCTTAGCTATCTTGCACAAATCTAATATATCTCCATCTCTCCCCGGCAACGGTGCCAAAAACTTGATTGCTTGCTTCCAAGTATAGAGGTTCGTAAGTAATATCCCGTGAATGTAGGGTCAATCCCACAAAGAGATAATTTATGAGAATGAAAAAAATCAAATGCAAACTAAGTAATGAAAACTAAACGGATGATTTGATTTTGAAGGTTTTGAGTGTATGAAATTCAATTAATTTGAAAACAATACTCAAGCTTCAAAGTTCCACATATAGATTAATGTTTCATAAGTCATGATGACTTTGATAACACAATTAGGATTTGAGTACTATGGTCAGCATAATTAGAAAATAAAACAGTTTAAATATTTTTAATAAATGATATAAAAGATTAGAGAATCATGTATTAGCGTCATTGATTTATATTCTCAAGCGCTAGTAATTTTAAGCATTCAATATTCATAAGATAATGAATTAAAGAAATATAGCAGGTTGAGAACACCTCCCATCTAGAAAATCTAACTAATCCAGGTTAAACCTATCTATCAATATAGATTTCACATTATGGAAACATATGGATCTCGTATGAGGATAAAAAATGTAAACCTAGATAATTTATAGCATGCATACACCATTCATCTATCATTAAAAACAATCAATCGTCATAATTTATGATATCATTAAACCAATGTGCTTCCATTCTATATTGGGCTAGAGGGAATTAAAAAAAAAAAAAAACATAACTGAATTGTAGAATGGTAAAGCAACAAGAAACAGGAAGATATATAAAGAAAGATCTAAAAAGAACTTGAAAAAATATAAAAACCCAAAAAAAAAAAAACCTAGATCTTACCCTTAAATGCTTTGAATGATGGTTACAAATGCCCTGGGAAGCCCAATTTATAAGTGGGGAATTCCTTCATTCAAACTGGTTTGAAAAATCCGTAAACTGCCTCAAATTTTCTTACTCCGCGTAGGCTTTGCGTAAACCGTTTGATGACATCGAGTAGCCTTCGATGTCATCAAAGACTGCATCCAATTTGTCAACCAACCAAACTTGATTTTTCCGTAGTTCTTCGATGTCATTTAAACTGCTTCGATGTCATCAAAGACTGGCTTCGATGACATCTTTGATGTCATTTAAGCTCAGATACTGCGAATTTCTGCATTAATTTCTTCACTTCTTTCCTTTTTCACTTGATTTTCTTGACTCTTTGGGTCTTGAAATCTTCAATCTTGATATCCAAATATTTATTCTTTTACTTGATGATTCTTGAGCATTAAATCCATGCTTTTAATATTTTTTTTTTAATACAAGCTCTTAAATTCAGCTTTCTATATAAATATGTATAAAATATACCATTAGGTAGTATCATGTTTATAAAATCAATATACAAATGGAAAAAAATATGTTATATTTTCTACCCAACGGGAGGTTGGACCATGATTACTTACCTTAATGGTAAAAAGTATGAAATGAAAATTATATATTAATTAAATAATTTTTTATTATAAAATTCTCAAAAGGTGTACCGGTTTGTCGTCTCAATCGGTGACATAAGATTCTTTTATATATTGAAAGCTGTTAGGCTTTTTCATTGATCCGACGTTTTCGGTGTCCAATTATCGTAACAGGAGTCGAGTCATTTGCATGCTTAACATGCTGGATGCCATATAAGACTGAGTGGAGATACCTCGTTTCAACACTTGACGTCGTGGTAACCATCCCTAGCGGGCCGGGGTGGCTAACATGAGTGTGTGTTGGTGTGTACTAGCAAGCTAACCCTGGCTAACATGAGTGTGTGTAGGTGTGTACTTGATTTGAAGCATAGTTCACAAATAAGGACTCCGGCATAGGGCTGAGTGGATTAATTAAGTGGACCGTAATGATAAATTTTATTATATTTTCTTACGAAATACATTTAAATTTTTTTATGGTAACATGAATCCTTCTTTCTAGACCTGGTAAATTTCAGGTGGACCACACCAAGAGAGTTAAGTCAAGTCACGTTAAAACCAAGACTAGACCTGTTTTCTAGGGGTGCGAATTAGGTGTTGACCCTGGTAAAAAACTGAACCAGATTCATTTCTCAGGTGGGCCACAAACGACCATTAAAAGTTTTTTATAGGCCACAAAAGTTTTGAATCAAGTTGTTTTTTATGTTTTCCCTTCATCCAGGTCTGGTTGACCTTATCAATGGGTTTGATCGAAAAGAAACATTGCGGTGGGCATTACTATGGGCCTAGGAATTTTTTAATGGTAGGTGTTCAATCACCACTGTTTCCTGTGGTGTGGTCCACCTGAGTTTTAGATATGCTTAGTTTTTGGGAAAAAGTCCTAAACTGGGCTGGAAAAATGAATGGACGGCGTGGATATACAACACATTGTCAAGGTGGGCCCCACGGTAAGGGTGATACCCACTAAGGTGTTACTCGGGTAGCACCTAATCCGCCCCCTTTTTCTACACCTACCATATTACTTAAAAAGAAAAGTGACGGGGTCACCAGTGCTCGGAGGGCCACTTATAAGGTGGATAGCATCAACGTGTTTTTATCTATTTTAGTAAATTCACTGCATGAATTACTATATGCATGGTCCTGATTGTTTCATCACTGTGCCACATGTACCATGGAGAGATGGTTGTACCGTTTCTTTACCTCTATCTTTCTGGAAAACGAGGAATATCAGCAGTTACTGGGGATCCGGCCTGATGGGTGTGACCCTTACCGTGGGGCCGGCCTTGATGTATTTATTGTCCATACATCTTTCCTGCTCATTTTAGGACATGGCCCAAAAAAATTGATGTGGATCCAAATTTCAGTCGGTGTACCGCTCCACAGAAAACAGTGGTGATTGACCATTAAAAACCTTTTATTAGCAACAAATAGTTTTGGATCAAGCTGATGTGTGTGTTTTACCTTCATTCAGGTCTCCACGGCTTTGTGGTGGACTCCAGATAGTTTCAAATAGTGAGTGTTTAATGACCATTGTTTCATATAATGCGGATCACCTAAGATTTGTATTTGCTCTATTCTTGTGACCATGCCCTAAAAGGAAGTGGTAAAAAGGATAGATGTCATGTTTACATAAGGCATACGTCAACGGGCCCCCCACAATTAGGATCGCATCGCAGCTAATCCATGCCCCTTGTTTTTACCCATTGTCGTGGGTATGAAAACAATGCACGTGGAGAGAGGAAAGAAAAGATAGAAAAGAACAACCAGATCCATATCTCAACTGGCAGACTGAGTGGAGACACCTCGTTTCAATACCTGAGGACTTGGCATCCATCCCTAGTGGGGGTGGCTAACATGGAGTGTGTGTACTGACATGGGTATGTACTAACAAGCTAACCCCCCCCCCAAAAAAAAAAAAAAGGAAGAAGAAGGGATAAAAAGGGTGAAAATCTTTTCCTTTATTCTAATAAAAACAGAGAGTACATCCTCAGCCCATAATGGTAAAATCCTAGCCTTTAAATGGGTTGTGGGAAATTCCGGATCTCATGGCATGAATCGCACTCTCCTAGAGGTTTTGCTTCGCTGTTGGGTTTAAAATGTGAAAAACATAACCCCAAGTTTTAAAGCCTAATAATAAAAAGAAAGTGCACATTGGAGCAAGATACTATGAGGTAGTATGAGATCGACCTCATGGGAACTTCCCATGAGGTCGAGCTATGTGGGCCATACCATGATGTGTGTGTAACATCAACTCTGTGCATTTGATGGGTCCCCTTTAGGTTATGAGATATCTCAAGAATCATCTGTAAGTGCAACTCAAGTGGGCCATACCATCTAAAACCATACGAAGACATACTTAAAACATAGAAAAACATTTGGTGGGGCCTACCTGAGTTTTGGATGCAGCTGAAACTTAGTTTGACCCTTCATCCAAGTGGGATACACACAATTGATAGTCTAGACTATGCGTCCAATAAATGATTATGAGTGTTTTAATGGAAGGGTAACCCCTCGCACCACTCTTGTATGTGGTGTGCCCACTCAAGTCATGAATTGACTTGATTTTGAAGACCGTGGCCCACTGGGATGGTGTATTTGACTGATGGGCTTGATGTTCCACACACGTCATGGTGTGGCCCACACAGTTCGACTTCATGGGATGTTCCCATGAGGTGGACCTCATAGTAGAAGAGGTTCTATGCCGTCGAGCTATGTGAGCCCCACCATGATGTGTGTTGAACATCAACACTGTGCATTAGATGAGTCCCCTTTAAATTATGGGATATCTCAAAAATTAGCCATATACGGAACTTAGGTGGGCCATACCATTTAAAATCATGCGAAGACATGCTAAAATATATAAAAGCACATGGTAGGGCCCACCTAAAATTTGGATGCGTCTGAAACTTGGTCTTACCCCTCATCCAAGTGGGACACACATAATGGATGGGATGAATTTGTGAACCATGTCTCGGTGGGCCCAAAAAATGATTATGAGTGTTTTAATGGAGGGTAACCCCTCTCAACTTTTGTATATGGTGTGGTCTACACAAGTCACGAATTGACTTGGTTTTTAAACACAGGCCCACTATGGAATGGTGGGGACACACACAGCTCGACCTCATGGGAGGTTTCCATGAGTTTGACCGTACAAAACCTTCTCTCTCTCTCTCTCTCTCTCTCTCTCTCTCTCTCTCTCTCTCTCTCTCTCTCTCTCTCTCTCTCTATATATATATATATATATATGCCGTGCATCATTGGTTCAGCATGGCTTAAGATATGGGGCTAACCTCTTTTCTTGGTCGTTAGTGTTCCAATTGATATCATTCCAATTCAAGATCTTAATTATGAAATTATAACCATTGGTTTGATTCGGTATCACAGCAACAAGTTGTGAGATCACACGTGTGTGGAATTTAACAGTGAAAAACCACATAGACCGTGTTGAGTACGTTAAATGATCATACTTACAAGCATCTTCCCATGTGATTGGTCAATGAGCCGTAAAAATGCCGGACGGTGGAGACGAGGTTAGCCAACCATGGGATTCTAGTCCCGGCGTGTGGATCACGGGTATATGCGTATGGCGTTGCGTCTGAATTCAAAAGCTTGTGCCCAGGATTCAAAGACTTACGTGTTGCACTCCCGGAGATGTTTTAATCTTATAATGTGTAAATGGACGAAGATTCCCTAGTGACCCAACACCAGATAAGATAAGTAACTGGTGTAAAAGATCCGTCAGCCCACCTTGTTGTATGTGTTTTATCCATGCCATCCATCCATTTTGCTGGCTCATTTTAAAATATAAGGCTAAAAATAAGTAGATATAAAGCTCAAGTGAATCACAACAAAGGAAATAGTGGGGATTAAACACCTATAGTTGGAAACTTCTTAGGAACCATTGAAGTTTTGAATTAAGCTGATATTTATTTTTCCCTTCATCCAGAGTTATGTGACTCAATGGACAGGTTGTATGGCAAATAAACATGGCAGTGGGCAAACAAATAATTAACATTCAATCCTCACTATTTTGTATAGGAATTTTGACCGTACTAGCATTGTTGTATGGTCAAATTCTCGAAAGAAATTCGACCTTTCAAATATTTCAAGGGTAACCTTTTGACAGGTATTGAGAAGTTTTTTAAATCAAATTGTCCTTGTCCTTGGTTCAGTAGTTGTACGTTTTTTGAGTGAATAAAAAGTTACGTCGTATTTAATGCTGAAAAAGTGACATAAACTGAAGCCTTTTTTAGCATAGACAAGGCCCAACTTGTGAGGCCCACATTGCTATATGTTGATAATCCATGCCGCCCATCTTTTTTGCCGTATCATTTTAGGGCTAGGGGCCAAATATCAACCTAATCCAGAGCTCGTGTGAGCCACATAAAAGAAAATAATAATGACAGTGGTACACACTATTAAAACTTTACAATCTCATTATGATGTTTGTTAAAAGTGGACACTGCCCAAGTTAAGACTTTTTGGGCTTACGACGAGCTGACTGGCAAGGTGGATGGAACAGATCACCCTATTGTTAGTTTTGACCTCTATTATTTAAAAACAATCAAGTTATTAATTATATCAATGTAACAACCACAACCCTTACTACATTACAACCATGACCCTTACCACATTACAACTATGACCCTTACCAACCCTTACTATAATATTACAACCATGATCATTACTATGTCACAACCATGACCCTTACCACGTTATAACCACAACCTTTACTAACCCTTATCACGTTACAACTACGACCCTTGCTATGTTACAACCACAACCCTTGCCACATTATAACCATGACCCCGACCTTTATAACATGACAACCTCGACCCTTAACACATGACAACCTTAACCCTGAATGCTATTTTTATCTACTATTATTTAAAAATAATCAAGTTATTAATGACAGTAACTTGACAATTTTGATCCTCAAGGGTCGAGGTTGTCATGTGTTGAGGGTCGAGGTCGGGTCGATGATGTAAGGTTCCTGTCATTAATAACTTGATTATTTTTAAATAATAGTATATATAAATAACATTCAGGGTTGAGTTTGTCATGTGTTAATGAATGAGGTAGTCATGTTATAAGGGTTGTGGTTGTAACATGGTAAGGGTTGGTAAGGGTCATAGTTGTAATTTAGTAAGAGTCATGGTTGTAACGTGCTAAGGGTTGTAGTTGTAATGTGGTAAGAGTTGGTAAGGGTTGTGGTTGTAATGTGGTAAGAGTTGGTAAGGGTCATGGTTGTAATGTAGTAAGGGTTATGGTTGTGATGTGGTAAGGGTTGTGGTTGCAATATAGTAAGGGTTGTGGTTGTGATGTGGTAAGAGTCGTGGTTACAATGTAGTACGGGTTTTGGTTGTGATGTGGTAATGGTCGTCATTCTAACATGATAAGAATTGGTAAGGGTCGTGGTTGTAATGTGGTAAGGGTCGTGGTTGTAATGTAGTAAAGATCATGGTTGTCTGGTTGATGTAATTAATAACTTGATTATTTTTAAATAATAGGGGTCGAGTCTCACAATAGGGCGATTTGTTTCGTCCACCTTGTCAGTCAGCTCATCGTGGGCCCAAAAAGTCTTGGCTTGGGCATTATCCACTTTTGACAAATATCATAGTGAGCTTGGAAAGTTTCAACAGTGGGTACTACTATCACCCTTATTTTCTATTATGTGGCCCACACAAGCTCTAGATCAAGATGATATTTGGGCCATAGCCCTAAAATGACATGGCAAAAAGGATGGGCGACATGAATTATACACACATCGATGTGGGTCCCACGAGTTGGGCCTTGCCCACGCCAAAAAAGGCTTCCGTATACATCACTTTCTTAGCGTTTAATACAGCGTAACTTTTTATTCACTCAAAAAACGTACAACTATTAAACCAAGGACAATGACAATTTGATCTAAAAAAAACTTCTCAAGACCTATTAAAATGTTACCCTCAGAATATTTGGAAGGTCAAATCTCTTTTGAGAATTTGACCATACAACGATGCCAGTACGGTCAAAATCTCTTTTGTATACTGTGGTCTACATGGTCAACATTCAATCTTCACTATTTTCTATACCTACACGGTCAACATTCAACTCTCACTATTTTCTATACTGTGGTCTACTTAAGTTTTGCATCAGCCTAAAAATAAGGTGGTATAATGGATGGACTATGTGGATTAAATACATATTGTGGTTGTTGGGGATTTTTGAACCTGCGGAATCACACAGATCTAGATCTAGGATAGCAATCCAATGGCACCAAGCACACAAGAGAACACAGAGAATATCTAGATTTAACGTGGAAAACCCTTTCGAGAAAAAACCACGGTACAAAGCGACAGATTTTCACTATGAAAGCATCAATTACAAAGAGAAATGACTTACCCGATTCGAACAACCTCGAATCTCACCCTTGCTAGACCCTTTAGAAACCTTAGAACCCCTTTAGAAAGCTTTTGTCATATTTAGAAAAGCCCTAGGAACACCTATTTATAGTTTAGGCAACTTCCCTTTCGCATTCCAGTTGCGAAAGGACTCAAATTCGCAGTTTCGCGTAAAATCGCGAAACAAATTGCGTAACCTACGACCGGTCCTAGGAGAGCTATGACCGGTCGTACTACAACCGGTCTTACAGTCCCTACGACCAGTCCTAGGCCTTGAAAAAAAACAGCACAACTCGCTGGACTTCAAGTCGTGCCAGGGCTCGAACCTACGACCGGTCGAGCACCTCCCACGACCGGTCGAGCAACATGAAAACTTGAATATTGAAGGCTTCTCCTCAACAATCTCCACCAAGTCTTCATTCTTCAACCGTGTAGCTACTTGACCTCTTCTCTTATTTCTGCATCTCATCATAGCTCAAGATCATATTGACCAATCAACGCCAATCAAGGATCTAATAGATACCTGCTATACCGTTGGTGCGAATATCTCTGAGAAGTCGATCCCTTCTCTCTGAGCATAACCCATCGCCACCAATCTCGCTCTGCATCTATGCTGTATTCTCTTGAAGATCCACCTGCATCCAACCGTTTTTCGGTCCATTGGAAGCTCCACCCACTCCCAGATGTTGGTCTGGTACAACGAATCCATTACATCGCCCACAGTCACCTTTCACTTTTCAGCAACAGGCTCACCTAGAGCCATCTGAATAGAAGATGAATATCCTGCAATATTGGAGTCGTCCATGTATCTCACCGATGTCCTGCGATCATTTCATGTGATTCTTCACACAAGTGGCTGCTCCACCTACTCCGTATCCCTGTCTACACGTCTCAGCCTTCCTGCCTTACCCGCTCATGTGGCCATGTCCAACATGCCACACACGTGCAGATGTGGAATCCGCTACATCCACCGTAGATCCACCTTTTGAAGTGCTCCCGATCAACTTATACAAGTTACCGAGTCGTTGCGCCTTCATGACTACCCGTGCCCCCTTAGATACATTAAGAGCACCATGAATACTGTGTACTTGCATCCTTTTGCCTCAAGCACACCAAGAGAAATCAAATTCTGCTTCAAATCAGGAACGTGCCTTACATCTGTCAAGGTACGCTCCACCCCATCAAACATCTTGATGTGCACAGAACGAACCGTCACAACATTTCAGGCGATGTCATTGCCCATAAATACCTGTCCACCATCGCACTCCATGTAGCTGGTGAACCAACTCCGATGAGGAGTCATGTGAAAAGATGCCCCTGTGTCTAGCATCCACTCATCCTTACGATCATCGTATGACCGTCTGAGCGAAAACACAGATAAAACTTCACCATCACATCCACTCGATCCATCTGACGTGGTAACATTGGCCTCCCTGCATGAAGCCTCAGAATCTTCCCTTTTCGATTTAGGATTTTTACAATCCCTCTTCACATGTCCTTCTTTCCCACAATTCTAGTACTTTACCTTTCCTTTGCCCTTGCCCCTGGATTTAGATATAGAACCAGAAGAACCTGTACCTTGTCCAAAATTCCTACCCACTGTAAACAGTGCATCAGAAGACGTCCCCATGTCATTATTCAGTTGTCTCATACCCTTCCCTTGAAGGGATGAGATAACAGTATCGATACTCAGGGTTTTATTCATGCTGCACATAGTGTCCTTGAATGCCTCATAGGACGCAGGGAGAGAATTCAGCAATATACATGCTTGTTCTTCATCTTTCATCACTTCCTCCATATCCAGCAATTTACAAACTAATTTATTAATTTGCTGATGTGAGCCTCCAGATCTCCACCCTCTGCCATCTTGAAGTTATAGCACTGCCGCTTCAGGTGTAGGCGATTTTTCGAGAATTTCTTCGCATAGACATCCTCTAACTTCGCCCACAAACCAGCCACAGTTTTCTCCCTCATGACGTTGTAGAGAACCTCATCCGTGAAACATAAACGGATCGATGATAAAGCCTTCTTATCAAGAGTATTCCATTCATCATCTTGCATAGTAGACTTCCACTCCTCAAGAGCACCATCCTCGCCTTGCTTGGTTAACAAGCTAATCATCTTAACCTTCCATAACTCAAAATTATTTTTTCCTGAATACTTCTCAAACTCATACTTGGCACTCGCCATTATTACTAATCCCTCAGATTCAGATCTGTGCCCCAACTTTTGTTCTGATACCAGTTGTTGGAGATTTTTGAACCTGTGGAATCACACGGATCTAGATCTAGGATAGCAATCCAATGGCACCAAGCACACAAGAGAACACAGAGAACACCCAAATTTAATGTGGAAAACCCTTTCGGGAAAAAATCACGGCACAAAGTGACAGATCTCCACTATCAAAGCATCAATTACAAAGAGAAAGGACTTACCCGATTCGAACAACCTCGAATCTCACCTTTGCTACACCCTTTAAAAACCTTAGAACCCCTTTAGAAAGCTTTTGCCATACCTAGAAAAGCCTTAAGAACACCTATTTATAGTTTAGGCAACTTCTCTTCCGCATCCCAGTTGCGAAAGGACTCAAATCCGCAGTTTCGCGCAAAATCGCGGAACAAACTTCGTAACCTACGACCGGTCCTAAGAGAGCTACGACCGGTCTTACAGTCTCTACGACAGTCCTAGGCCCTGGAAAAAAATAGCACAACTCGCTGGACTTCGAGTCGTGCTAGGGCTCGAACCTACGACCGGTCGAGCATCTCCCACGACCAGTCGAGCAACATGAAAACTTGAAGATTGAAGGAGCACAACTTGCTGAACTTCGAGTTGTGCCAGGGCTCGAACCTACGACCGGTCGAGCATCTCCCACGACCGGTCGAGCAACATGAAAACTTGAAGATTGAAGGCTTCTCCTCAACAGTGGTGGCTGAGTAGAGCTTTTCCACTAGCTAGCTGGCAGGTGTAAGGGTCACCAGCCAATCCAAGTTCGGGGTGAATAGCCTTGGGGTTACACACCTGACAAAGATCATGGAATTCTTCATGCATTACAAGCTTCATATGGTTTTGTTAATTGTTGTCCCATGCATTCAATCTGTACATGAAATAAGGGTTTATTGATGCCATCCCTATACCACTTGATCTTCCGTGCGTTTGTTAATCCTATTGTCGGACCATTCAATCGTATCAAGAAAATTTTAAAATTTGGCTTTTATTCACTGCCCAGTTTTTGGAGCATTCTTTGATCCCATTGACAACCCTCGATGGTTGTCAATCCTATCGAATGTCCTAGTAGCTGCACGCCTAGTTCTAAGTAAGCACACGGTTTGTTTCCTATTTCAGGTGTGACAATATATACAGGGCTAATCATTTTTAAGGTTTAGTGAAGAGAAATTGAGAGTTTTTGTTATATTGTAGGTAATTCTATTTCTTATACTTTTGCTTTTGCTTTCACAGAGATATCTTGCTGCTTTATGTTTTTTTTTTTTTTTTAAGAATATTTGAAGAGTTTTTTCAAGTAAATTTTATGTATGCATGTCTCTTTACGTTTTCCGTGTGATTCGAATTTTATGCTTTCGGAGATTCCCAACACTAATGGACGGATCACGGTTAAGATGGGAGTTTAATTAATCTAAGTCATCCACGTGGTGGGCAAATCTGGATCCTACCTCCTTAATAGACTGCCATCAATAAGCAAAAACTGGATCAGATTGAGTTATCCATTCTTGGATGACGATCAATAGATCTTCACCATCCGCTCTATGAACACTACGTTACAAATCCATATCATCCATTTATTATTCATATACCGTCATATCTGAACTATTCATCAATTCGGCATCACACACGACGGATCTTAAGTGTCTATGTCATGGGCGACACAGATCATGCTAAACGGATTTGTGACATTCATTCAATAGATATTAGAGGAATCGAACTATTTCATAATGGAACGATCTGTTGGACAGTCACGGTCAGATCTGGACCATCCACTATCTCGACGCAAAGGTCAGATCTGGATTGTCCGTTCGCTGGATGTTTGGATAGATTTTGACCGCTCATTGGTTGGGTAATCATTCTCAAATCTGAACCGTATGATCTACCATCATTGATAGTTGGACTCTGACATGCACTCATGAATTTTCTTGGTTGAATTCAAGTAGTCTAGAAAGTGGCCTTAACATGTGCTGTCACTGTCCATCGGCCATGGTGGTCAAGGTTAATGGGCTACAATCGTACACAGTCTGGGCCATGAAGATCACAACCAGTCGATCTCGGCCATTCATGGTTTGTGAGATCCAATATCCTCATCTGTGATACCGATGATCAAGTTGCGAAATAATAACTGTGTATGGTGTGAATTGAAATGAATTTCGTGCTGACCCATTGAGCGGAGAACTTCTGTGGGGCCTACACAGGAAAGGATAAGCTGAAATTGGCATGTGTGAAACCGGCAAACACAAAGTCTAATGCGTAGAAGAGAAAGTTGACATGACTCAATTATGGTGGAAAGGTGGCGCCTATTACGTTCCTTTCGAGTAACAGCTTAATTAGTGGGTGAGTCTCTCTCTTGGGCCACTTTGATGCATGCATTGTATATCTTCGTCCGTCAGTTTTTTTTTTTTTTTTAGCTCATTGTTTGGCATGGTCCCAAGCAAATCTCAAGTGGGTGAAGCTTCAGACCGGCTTTGCCGTGAGGGGGTGTTCTTAACCCACCGTCACCTGTAGTGTGGCCCACCTGATGGTTGGATTGGACTAATTTTTGGGCTCAGGGGTTAAAATGACTGGGATAAAGAGGTGGATGGTGTGGATCTAACGGATACCTCACGATGAGTCCCACGAGTGGAAACCCACTCCAAAACTCTACTAATGAAACGGAAAGAGTCGTTGACGCTGGAGCTTTCCAGTACTTGTACCTCACGCTGTGGCCCACTTGAGATGAGTATCAACTTTATTTTTGATTTCGAAGACTAAACTAGTGTGGAGAATCGGATGGACGGCATGGATGAAACATATGCATCATGTTGGGACTCACGAGTGGATGCCCCACCCTTCAGCTGTAACTCCTAGGATGGGATTTGGAAAATCTAGGAGAGGGATAGCGAAATCCCGTGGTTTAGGCGTGAAACTCAAAATAATTTTCATCCAGGCACCCCGCGTTCTTCCAAATATGCTAACACCATCTATCAGATGAGATTGTGAATACAGTCCCATCGGATACTATCTATTACGACTGGCCAAACAGGCCCTTGAGGAATTGAATACCTTGTATTAAAAACCTCTTGGGGCTACAAAAGTTTTGGATCAAGCTCGTATTTGTGTTTTCCCTTAATTCAAGTATGTGCGACTCAATTGGTTGGATGTGTGACATTGTGATGGGCGGTAGGAATTCTTTAAAGGTGGGCATTTAATGACCACTACTTCATATGGTGTGGTCCACTTGAGATTTGACTTGCTTTATTTTTGGGAATGTGCCTTAAAATGAGCAAGAAAAACTATTGTACGAGTGGATATACAATACATGTATCAAGGTGGGCCCCACTACACCAAAATTGCAAATTTGGAATAATTATATTTTTGGTTTAGGAACGGTTTTAAGCAGTTCCAAATTTGATATCTTTTACATACCACTTGTAGAAAAAAGGGATGGTGTGAATTTCTCACCTCTCGTACGACCCACTTGAGTTTTGGATCCACCTCATTTTTATCTCATATTCTAAAATGATATCTCAAAATGAATGGACCGTGTGGATTTCTCATAAACATCAAGTGGGCCCCACCTAACATCAAGGAACTTCTATGGAATTCACTGTGCATCTCTGGCGGAAGTCGATTGCGTAGTGAGTAAAACTCACAACCTTTAATATACTGGGTAAACTCTGTGAAGTCCACCATGATTTATGTATTTTATCTGCTCCGTCCATCATTTTTACCAGATAATTTTAGGGTTGGAGCCCAAAAATGAGATGTAGACAATGTTCAAATGGAACACACCACAGGAAACAATTGAATTAAATGTCTACCATTGAAAAATTCTTTGGGCCATAGAAGTTTTGGATCAAGCTTGTATTTGTGTTTTCCCTTCATCCATGTCTATATGATCTTATGAACAGGTTGGATGAGAAATAAACATCACTGTGGGGCTAAAAATGTTTCGACGGCGGAAATCATTATCCCCACCATTTCCATTGGTATGATACATTGATCTTTGGATATGCGTCAATTTTGGGTTCAACCCCTTAAATTATATGGAAAAATGGATGGATGGCGTGGATAGACCACATACATTCAAGGTGGGCCCAACTGAGTTTACTCAGTACAATTAGAGCGTACGTACTGAGTAACTCAGTACGCAATTCGATTTCCTCTCTCTCTCTCTCTCTCTCTCTCTCTCTCTCTCTCTCTCTCTCTCTCTCTCTCTCTCTCTCTTCCTCTCTTGCGCTCCCTCTTCCTCTCAGCGCATCATCTCCAACACCGGCGCATCGTCTCATTACAAGAAATCACAGCATTGCCCGCGGCCAACACATAGTGCCAGCCTATATACGAATCAATGATGCTTCGTTTGGTCAGTGGCGATCAAAAGAAATGAGTGCCCAGATTGGGATTTCCGCCGTTTGGAAAAAACCCTTTGCTGGTGCTATGCTAATCAGGCTGCCATCAAAGGGCATCGAAATTTTTTGTTGTTTTTAAAAAAAAACCCTATTCCCCTGATTTGCAACTCTCTCTCCCTTTTTTCTCTCTCTCCGCCCCCATTCGCCTCTTTGTCTCTCTCTCCCTCCCGATCTTCCCCCCTAATTCTCCTATTTCCCTCTTCTCTTACTTGCTCCATCTCTCTCATTTGCCTCCCTCTCTCTCTACAGCATATCTCCCCCATCTCTTTTATCTCCCTCACGTCATCTTTTTGCTTGGACCTCCATTGTAGCAGTCATGAAGCTCCTACCCGAAGAAAACATGTACCATTCGAAAGGCCCTTTTCAGATTTTTGTGGTATCTCTTAAAATCGAACGAATCTGAGGCTCCTCTCTGCAGGTTCGATCTCTTCCTCTCTCTGTCATTCTTTCGGGTTTCATGCATGCTAATTGTTCGATTAAATAGCTCATCAATGAATGTTTTGGTGGTTAAACTATTTGATGAAATGGCTCGACAAGGTTGACCTATAACACAAAGTATGGACCCATCACTGACGATTTTGCCCTTTTCACTATGGGCCCCTACTTGAAATGGGTGTTAAAATCCCTGGGATAAGGTGAGAGATATGTCCGCACCCACTCTCCATACAGAACATGTGGACACAAGCATTTGAACAAAGCAGGGAAGAAGTTGAATGAGGTATACATGCTTACTACATGGAAAATGGTGTTATTGGCGAATGTACAACATATTGGTGAATGAACTGTTGTACGTGACATTATTCTCCAATCCTTTCATGGGGTTAGTTATCGTCCACCCTAATACTCCACTGCATGGGTCCACATTAAAGTCCCAATTGTTTTTGCCCAAGGTCTTTGTGATTTGTCTAAGGGCTTCCACTAATCACATTTAAAATGACACAAACAAACAGTTAAATGAGGTTACTAGCCATTTTGATTAAGCATTAAAAATCATCAAGATGGAACACACACCAATTCATTGAGTATAATTTTCTTATTTGGAAGTGTGGAAGAGATGGACCTTTCATCTAGTGGGCTATGTGTTCACAACCCCAAGTATAGGGTCGCGATGTAGTAATAGCTCGATAAGACCGAGGTTGAATCCACGGGGACTAAACTTGTACGTATTCTGAAAATAAATAGAACTAAAACTAGAAAAAAAATATAAATTAAAATCAGAATAATTGAGAGTAATAGTAAATAATGTTGATTAAAACTTATGAATTTAAAAGTGAGAACTAGGGTGCCAAGGATCCACTTGTAGCTATTAAGATGCTACCTTACTTAATTCAAGGAACATAATTGGAATTGGAGTCCTATCCTGTCCAATTAAAAAATAAAGAAATTTAAATTAAATCTGAACTTTTCATTGACCTAATTCTCAATGGAGGAGAGTTGTGATGATTGGAAGGGACTCCATCACCCTACCATGCACAGGAGACAATGGTGCACAACGATATTTATCAATCTCACTCTCTCAAAATAGGAAAAAAAGATATCCAAAGCTATTACAACATCTATTGTAATTTGAGTCACAATAAATCATATAAAACTGAAAATATTCCCTTAATATCAAACTAGAAATCAATGAAATTCAATAAGAACAAGAATCAAAGAACAATAGACATCCAAACACACTACAAGTTTTACCTCTTAGCCTTAGCTAAAAGATTTATTCAACCATAGACATGATTGAAACTAAATCTCTTAAACAAAACATGAAAAATAAACTAGGGAAGAAAAAAAACTCTAAGTTGGAAAAATCTAGAAACCGCTTTAAATTTACACACTCTACGCAGTTTTTCAAAATAGTATCGGAGTTTAAACCGCCTCAAATTTACGCACTCTGCACAGTTTTTCAAAATAAATCCGGAGTTTTAGAATATATTTTTTTAGGATAATTTAAGGAACATGTTTGTTTTCAGGACAATTTCAGGATTCTTATTCTTCACTTTAAATATTTAATTCTCTTCATTCCTCACTTGGTTTTCTTAGATCTTTGGCATGTGAATTCTTCATTAATGACTTACAAATCTTCAAATCTTCATTTAGTAATCTTTTGAGTATAAATCTTCCTTTTGTCATCAATTTCATTTTAAGCACTCCAAATAACTTCACACATGAAAACAAGCATAATTAAATTGATTAAGCACTATTATGTTTATAAAACCAATGTATAAATAGGAGAAAATATGCATTATTTCACACTCAACACATCCCCAAACCAACATTTTGCTAGTCCCGAGCAAAACATGTATGAAGTGATCTTCGATCTTCAATGTTCAAATCACTTTCAGAAAATAATCTTTTGTATAATCAAGTATGAATGAGTACAATCTAAAGAAGCGGGAGTGCAATTTTCAAAACCTACAACCGAATCACACGAGCAATCAATCAAAAATTTTCTTTATCAATCATTTAAGAGCATAATTTCATATATCAAAATTTTTCAATGTGCTTAGTGAATTTTATTTACTTTTCATAACATATTAATGTTAGCCATGCTCATCACCTCAAGTTTTATTGAATAATCAAGTACTGATTCTAAACTTATCACATTTTTCTTCTTTTTTCAATTTTTAATTTTATATCGACGGTCCCTTTTAGTTATTCATTCTTTTCAGACTTATCATTTCTTTCCAGTTTTTCATCATACATGACCTTTTTGTCGATTTCTCTATTTTTTAACTAGTTCTTTTCAATTTTTTTAAGGTGGATAAAATTCTCCAGACTTAATTCTCAATATCTTTCAATGATATACATATTAATAATTAAAAATTTTAGTACTATTTACAGAAAGAAAATTGAACGTGTCTTGTGACTTAAATTAAAATGATATTCAAACTTCTTCTTAATCAATTAAATGAAAGAACTTAATAGATAGTCTCACTCAGTTCATCAAACTTCAACAATTTTAAATTCAATCTCTTATCTTATAATCATACTCAAAGCATTCTTAATTCGACAAATTATCATTTTCCAAATATATTTTTAGCTTGAAAAATTGAAAATTTTCACAAATTTTGCTCAAAACTAAGAAAACACTGATTAGTTTATCTGATCCACACCTCCCAACCTAAAACCTACATTGTCCTCAATCTAAAATACATGAGCATGCAATGCACACGAAACAACGAAAAAAAAATGGAAAGATAATATTTAAAGAAGGAGAATTAAAGCTTTTCCAAAGTTCTTAACATGTAAATGGGTTATCATGAAGACTAAACAAACCGAAATCAAACTATCCTAATCCTAAATCCTATGAAGGTAATAAACCTAATTACACCTCCATCAGACTAAGAGGTCAATCCTGGTACATAGGATCAGTTAGAGGCATGGACATGTCCTCTGAATCAAACTTCTCAACAAATGGCTTGAAATGATGTCCATTTACTTTGAAAACATTGTCATTTGTCAGATTCTTTATCTCAACGATCCCATGAGGATAGACATTAGTAACAGTGAAAGAGCCGGTCTAACGAGATTGAAGGTTTTTTGAAAAAATGTAATCGAGAATTATACATAAGGACTTTTTGACCAGTTATGAATGATTTCTAAAGGATGTTTGTCACCACCCAAACTCGAAAATCGAATTCATAGGAATCCCAATCGTCGAATCCTGTGCCGACAATCTCCATAGTACCCCATTCTCGGCTCCTAGCATTTATATGCCAGATTTTGATCCTGGGATCCTACAAGGAGGATTTTTTTTTAAAATGTATATTTAACTAGTAATAAGCATAACCACAAGATTACCCAATTCACAACGACAACATCGTCATCACATATCCACTAATATAATTATTTAAATACAATACTGAAAGGGAAATACATAACTAGAGAATCAAGATCCAGAAGACCACCGCACGCTCCAAGCTTAACACTGCTACAGCCTAACATCACCTGCACGCATCTATCATGCATAAGCTTATAGAAAGCTTAGAGGGTGGTGTAAGTATGTGCACAAAGTAAGTGTCAAGTATTCAATACAATGTCATAATCATACAATAACGGAAAACTAGTAATCCATAAACTATACAATGTCTGAATAAGCAGAAACACTAACAAGAGCAGGAATTTGCAGAGTAAGTAGAAATACTAACAAGATATATCTCACATGATAACAGAGTAAGCGAAAATATGGACAAGTCTATGAGTCAATCAATATCAGAATACGTAATATATAATAGCTATGCAATAGGGAGTCATAAAGGGCCAAATATCAAATGCCAAGGATGCAATGCAATATACAAATCCTTCTAAATCTATCTAGGCCATATAAGTACAGAAATAGCAACCCAAGATACCATATGCCTGCGGATGTAATACAATATGCGATGCGAATGAAATAACCATACTGTAGTGTGAAGTCGGGATGATAGTACGTAGTATCGCAGGCTATGGGGTCCACCACAAGGGACTTCTATCCAAACCAGTCCCATACCTAAATTTGGATAGTCAGACTCATCGTGGTAAACTCCTGATCTCAGGCTAGTCGCGCGTCCAACCGAAATCTTGCCATAACGAAGGTACACAACAATTAGTTACGCACCATCGGCCCGAGTGGATAGTGAATGAATGAGCATACAATTCCTACTCCACATATCAGTACGGTTCCTCTCTGGAAAATCACCGGGGTCTAGTATACTCTAAACCAGATCGCCGCCACATCGCGCGTAATAAGGTAAATGGAAGAGACCTCACTATCCGTCTGCCAATATCGGGCTCGACTCGTCGATAGCGGACCCATTCCTCGAGCTGGTCAGACTCAGCCTAGCATTACCCCCTACTCTCGGGTGGGTAAGGCCGCACCCCCTTCCAACCAACCACGACACAGTGAAGAGCTTAACCATCTGGTAATCGGCACTCAACGCTCATCTACCCACTCGGTCTAGACGTTGGAGCAACCTCTGGAACCAAGAGAATTTAGGGACTTTCACCCAGGGATATCTATAGCACCCCATGTAGAACAAATTTTCGGTGTCCCATCTGGCCATCCACGATATGCCTGTGGAGGCTACGACCCTGACGTCTCTAGGGCATACAGTAATCACAGCACACAATGCAAGATGCATGAGTCATACAATCCAGTCATGCATCAATCCTACGCAAACCGTGCGCTCATGTGAGACAATCTCCACCTATCAGGGAGTCTCATAACAACCAGCACTATGACATATATAATGGTCAATCATATCTCATAACAGACATGTAGATGATGTGTATGGGCATGGATCATGATGCTATGCAGTCACATACTCATAATCGGTATCAATAACCGCCATCAACAATCGACCTCGATAATGTGGACATCTAACCAACATTGCCCCAAGGAGTGACCCTCACAGATCCAATCATATAATGGGCCCACGGCCTCACACAAGGGCCTAATATACAACACAATGGGCCTTACTCAAGGGTTACATGTACACAACAGGTGGGCCCTGCTCATGGGCCTAACATACATCACAATGGGCTCCTTTTCCCGACCCTTAAATGAATCACAATAGGCCTCATCGCCTAGGCCTCAATTACATCACATTGAGCCTTAGACACGGGCTGGATACACATCATAACGGGCCGCATATACATCACATTGGGCCTTAACAATCGGAATCGCCGATCAGCCACGACAATCAGAATCGATAATCGGCCACGATAATTGGCCTCGATCGGTAATCGGCCTTGATAATTAGAATCGATCAACCAGCCATGACAAACAGAATCGGCAATCGGCCATGTCAATCGAAAATCGGCCACGATCGGAAATCAGTCTCGATAATCGGCCTCGATCGGTAATCGGTTAATCGGCCACGACACGTAGAGTCGGCAATCGGCCACATCAATCGACAATCGGTCACGATCGGTAATCAGTCTCGATAATCGGCCTCGATCGGTAATCGGTCAATCGGCCACGACATGCAGAGTCGGCAATCGGCAATCGGCCACAACAAATTAAAATCGGTAATCGGCCATTAGAATTAGCAAATCGATCACGTCAATCAGAATCGATCATCGGCATCGATGAGAATGGGCCTAACAAGGCCCAAGGAAAGGTCACAATGTGGACATTCAACCATCATTGCCCATCAATGTGGCCATTTAACCAACATTGTTCCCAAGCAGTGACCCATATAGATCCATACATATAGTGGGCCCATAGCCTCATGCAAGGGCCTAATACGCATCGCTATGGGCTGCATCGCATGGGCCGGAATTACATCTCAAAGGGGCCTCATCATGTGGGCCGAAAATATATCACAATGGGCTTCGTATACATCAAGTGGGTCGCATCAATGGTCCGCACCAATGGGCCTCATATACAACAAGTGGGCCGGCATTAATGGGCCACACCAATGGGCCTTAATAATCATATGGGCCTTAACATATGGGCTAATATTCATCACCATGGGTCACTACCCAGTGCCCTCGAATACATCACAATGGGCCTTGCCCATGGGCCTCAGACTCAAGCAAGTGGGCCCCTCACATGGGCCAAAAATACATTATGATGGGCCGCACTAATGGCCCTCATAAACATCAAGTAGGCCACATCAACGAGCCGTATCACATGGGCCTAAGGGCAGCCCATGATCCAGAAAGTGGATGAATGGTGCGTACATAACACGTATATCATGGTGGGGTCTACGTCCAGGATAGACGGCCTAGATAAAATACGTACAATATGGTAGGCCCACGTATAGCCTGATGGACGATGTGAATACATCACATACCTTAAGGTGGGCCTTTGCCTACCCAGAATTTAGATGGATGGCGAGGTTGAAAACACATACATCATGTGGCGGGCCTCATTTACATCACGTAGGACTCGTCATATTAGACCAACATACATCTCATTGGGCCTCAAATACACAATAAGTGGGCCTCGCACCTAAGCATCGAATACATTTCAATGGGCCTCTTATGTCAAGCAGGCCACATCACATGGGCCGCATTATATGAGCTGCACCAACAGGCTTTATGTAAATAACGTGGGCTGCACTAATGGGCCTCATATATATCAAATTGGGCCCACCCTTATGTATATTTGAGATCCGACTTATTCATAAGTTAACATAGAGATGAAATGAAAACAATTATCAACTTAATTAGAAACTACCGTGGCCCTTAGGAGCTTGAACAGTGGATGTCATGGTCCACTAGTTAAATGGTGGGGTCTACTTTGAACTTTAGATCTAACGCATTCTCTTACTCATGCCATAAAATGATATCTCACATGGTTGGACGGTCTGGATACAACACATGGATCATGGTGGGCCCCACCGTCCAAATAGTGGACGGTGTAGATAAAGCACAGACATCATTGGGGCCCACACCACACGGATGAAGCATGTACATATGGAGTGGGTCCCATCGTCAGATGGATGGCGTGAATAACGCATATTCAAGGTGGGTCCTGCACGGATGGACGGTGCAGACGCCATCAAGGTGGGCCCCACCATCAGCAAAATAGACGAACAATGTAGATATAACAAACACATCACTGTGGTCAGACCCACAGAACTATGGGTCACACCACCCCACGTACGGTGTGGATATAACACATACTTGTGATCAGACCCACAGAACTGGCTGATGTCAAACAGGAGCACTAACTACGTTGGACCCACCGTCCCTGGTTTGGACGGTCTGGATGAGATCAAGGTGGGTCCCACGTATGGATACATGCATCATGCACACTGCACCGTCCAGCCTATCTGGACGGTGTGGAATAAAACACACATATGATGGCTGACAGCAACACTGTCAGAAGGACGGCTTGGATACAATACATCAAATGATAGGGACCCACCGTCCCAATCAGGGACGGTGCAGATGAAACCATACATCATGCTAGCCCCCAAATACGGATGGTGTGGATGAACTCCACACACATGTGTGGCCATGCCTACTACTGCACGTGCAGCAGTAGCACATCTGGAGTCCACCGTCCAGACAATGGATGATGTACATATCACATATATCATGGTGGTCTCTACACGTGGCAGGGACGAAACACATAAATTAAAGGGGGCTCCACCGTCCAGATGAATGGACGGTGGATAATGCATCCACGTCAATGGGTCCCACCGCACATACAACTGGACTGCGTGAATATAAAACACATTAATCAAGGTGGGTCCCACCTACCCACACGTGTGGGGTGGGCCCACACGTCAAAATAGATGGTGGCGTGGATGTAAACCACATGCATTAACGGTGTGTACCACCGTCCAGCTGCTGGACGGTGGATACAATACATACTTTAGATAGGTCCCACGTGGGAGTGGCCCACCAAAACAATATTTATAGTATATAATATTATATATTAGTTATTTAAATATAATAGAAAATATTATATATGTATATACCTTATATACAGAAAGAGAAAGTGGCTGTCCACCGTCCAGATCTATCTGGATGGTGCAGATCACCTGTGATAAAGGTGGGTCTCACGGCTGCTGATGCAGCAGATAAAATACATATATCAGGGTGGGTCCCACATAGGGCCACCATGTAATATTCATATAATATAAATATATATTATATATATTTGTTGTTTTGTTTTATTTTTTTTATTTTTTTTTCAACCAGGGACCAGCGTCCAGGGCTAGGGCCTGGATGCAAACGCCTTGGTGGAGTCCCACCGTCCCTGATGGACGGTGTGAATAAAATACATACACCAGGGTGATGCCACGTCAGTGTGGCCCACTTGATTGAAATCAAGCTGAAATTTATGTTTTTCCTTCATCCAACAGTCCCAAAACAGTCCAGGCAGCAATGCTGCTGGACGTCAACAAGATGGGTCCCATAATGGGACAGCATGGATACAATGCATTCATCAAAGTGGAGTTCACATAGGTGGCCCACCCAGCTTAGAATCAAGCTGCTATTTGTGGCTTCCCTTTAACTAGGGCTTGCCCAAAAAGGGGCAACAATGGTGCTGCTGGACGGTCAGCATGGTGGGCCCTACTTGATGGATGGCAAGGCTATCCCACTTCTGAGCAGCGTGGATAAACTTGCACATTAGGTGGGCCACGAACAGGGAAGAGAGAGAGAGAGAGAGAGAGAGAGAGAGAGAGCACCCACCTTATGATCTTCTTCTTCCTTCTTCCACCAACGTGTTCAAGAGCTCCAAGGGGTACATATGAACGGTGGAGATGATCTTTGCATGGGGGGATTGTGTGATATTGAGGTGGGCCACACCAAACTTCTCCATGGAAGCCATGGACGATTTCTCCATGGGAGTTGCTTAAAAAATGAGAGAGAAATGAGAGAGAGAGAGAGAGAGAGTGATGAGAGAGAAGTACTGGTGAGTGATGTAAGCATGTACTTGTTGTAAGAAAATGTTGACTTTTGGGGAGGGATGGTTGTACTTGGCATTAATTGGTGATGTGTACTTTGATTGATAGGATTGATGGGATGTTTCGAAGAGATTCCCTTGATACGTGCAACGCGCGGCGTTTTCTCGAACTGAACGCGGGCCCACATCTCCTGGCCTGGGTATCACCTCGGCGCGCGAGACGCGGCATTGGAACCGCGGAGACGACGCGGTCGCTAGGGTACAAGTCTCGGGTTGAGGTTGCTGGGATTCGACCGGGAAGACCGCGGAAGTCTACCGAACGATACGGTCTAGGATACGGGTCTTACAATGTTCATGTCATAGAACACCTTCATCTTTTCCTTATAAATTCTCGAATTCTGATTAGCATCGTTCCAGATTTATTCGAGTTTATTCAATTGAAGTTTGCACAACAAGTCAGCGTTGTCCAAATTAAAGTTTAAATTTTGGATAGCTCAGTAGGCTCTATGCTCCAGCTTCATAGGTAGGTGGCAAGCTTTCTCATAGATGAGTCTAAAGGGAGACAATCCAATGGGGTCTTAAAAGTTGTATCAGTTAATCAAATTGACCAATCCTTACGGTTAGGTTAACTATTTTTTCTAGAATTTTTTTAATTTTTTTGTTGGAAATCTCAGCTTGCTTGCTTGTTCACGGGTGATATGGAGTGCTCACTTTATGAGAGATGTCATATTTCTTTATTAAGTTTTCAAATGACCTATTACAAAAGTGTGAACCTCCATCACTAATGATAGCTCGAGACATTCCAAACTGAAAAATTATATTTTCTTTTAAGAATCTAATCACCATTTTATGTTCATTGTTTCAGCTTGGGATTGCTTCAACCCATTTAGTGACATATTGTACTACCAATAGTATGTAAATATTTCTAAAGGATTAAGGGAATAGCCCCATGAAATCAATGCCTCAGCAACGAATGCCTCAATGATAAGAATTGAGTTTAGTAACATTATATTTCGACGGGACAAACATCCTAATTTCTGACAATGCTCGCAAGCTTTGCAAAACTCATGAGTATCTCTAAATATAGTGGGCCAGTAAAAGCCGCACTACAGAATTTTGACCGTGGTCTTTTTAGCAGAAAAGTGACCACCATAAGCTCGAGAATGACAAAAGAAGATGATACCCTAATGTTCATTGTTTGACACACGTCTCTTTAGAATTTGATCTGGATGATATTTAAACAAATAAGGATCGTCCCAAAAGAACTTACATACCTTGGTGAAGAATTTTTTTATTATCTTGAATAGTCCAATGTGTCAGCGTGAAACCTATGGCAAGATAATTTGCAATGTCAGCAATGCAAGGCAGTTGGGAGAGTTTAAACAGTTGTTCGTCATTGAATATGTCATTTATAGGTGTTATCTTAAGGGGATTGGAAAGATCAAGTCTTAAGATATGGTCAGCCACTACGTTCTCTACTCCCCTTTTGTCTCGTATTTCCAAGTCAAATTCCTAGAGTAGGAGGATCAATCTTATCAAGCGAGGCTTAACATCATTATTGGAAAGAAGGTACTTCAGGCCGCATGATCAGTGTAGATGATGATCTTGGATCCGATCAAATAAGACCTAAATTTGTTTAGAGTGAATACTACGACTAAGAGTTCATTCTTTATAGTAAAGTAGTTTACTTAGGACGAATTTAGAGTTCTACTCGCATAATGAATAACGTATGGCTTCTTTTCTTTTCTTTAGCCTAACACCGCCCCAATAGCGTACTCAGACGTATCACACATAATCTCAAAAGGTATGCTCCAGTTCGGTGGCTGCATGATAGGAACAATATATAACATGCCCTTGAGCTTAGAAAAAGCTCTCTAACATTCTTTACTCCACTCGAATGGAGTATCCTTTTGGAGAAGATTACATAAAGGACGAGAGAGATGACTAAAGTCCTTTATGAATCATCTATAAAATTCGGTGTTTCCTAAGAAGGATTGCACGTCACGTATGCTCTTGGGTGGAGACAGGTTAGAGATAAGGTCAATTTTAGCCTTGTCTATCTCAATTCCCTTGGACGACATGGTTTGGCTAGTGGCACCGCAAGTAGCTACTAGTTGGTGCTTTATGGGCCCCACCATGATGTATGTGTTTCATTCGTGCCATACATCCATTTTTCTAGATTGTTTTATGGCATAAGCTCAAAATTGAGGTAGAACCAAATCTTAAGTGGACCACGCCACAAGAAATAGTGATGATTGAATACTCCACCGTAAAATTTAAACTTCTTGGGGTCCACAAAAGTTTTGGATGAAGCTGACATTTTTTTCCCTTCATTTAGGTTTGTATGACCAAATCAACTAGTTGGATGTTAAATAAATATTATCATGAGTTTAGGAGGTTTTTAATGGTGGACATTCAATCTCTACTATTTAGTGTGATGTGGTTCACATGGGATTTAGATTTACCTCATTTTTTAGATCAAGCCTTGAAATGAGAAAAATGGATGAACAACGAGGATAAAACACATACATCATGGTGGGGCTCACAAAACACTGACCAATAACCACAATGCAACTTGCTTAACCCCATTTAATGATCTGTTGAGATTTAATTAGTTGAGCCATGTACTATTGTTGGAGATGGGCCAAGTGTTGGGGATTTTGTCCTGCGGAATCACACAGATCTAGATCTAGGATAGCAATCCAATGACACCAAGCACACAAGAGAGCACACAGATTTAACGTGAAAAACCCTTGCGGGAAAAAACTACGGTACAAAGCGACAGATCTCCACTATGAAAACATCAATTACAAAGAGAAAGGACTTACTCGATTCAAACAACCTCGAATCTCACCCTTGTTACACCCTTTGATAACACTAGAACTATTTAGAAAGCCTTACCATATACCCTAGAAAAACCCTAAGAACACCTATTTATAGTTTAGACAACTTCCCTTTCGCATCCTAGTTTCGAAAGGACTCAAATTCGCAGTTTCGGGCAAAATTACGGAACAAACTGCGTAACCTACAACTAGTCTTGAAAATTCCAGGACTGGTCTTAGCCTCCTTCGACTGGTCGAAGCCCACCTACGACTAGTCGAAGCTCACCTACGACTGGTCGAAGACCACGGAGAAAAATAGCAAAAATTTACTGTACTTTGAGTCGTGCCAGGGCTCGAACCTACGACCGGTCGAGCGCCTCCCACGACCAGTCGAAGCTGTCCCACGACCGGTCGAACGACCTTAAAAACTTCAGATTAAAGACTTCTCTTAACAATCTCCACCAAGTCTTCAATCTTCAACCGTGTAGCTCCTTGACCTCTTCTCTTATCTTTGCATCACATCATAGCTTCTCGTGCACACTCTGTCCTTCTTTTCCGCCATCGCCAAGCCTAGAGAAGTTACACATAAATTAAACTTCTCTGTAGGAACGACTTAGATGAGCATGTCTGCTGGATCAAAATTCACGTGCTCAACCACCTTTGCTCCTGTCTTCTCAAAAAGAAAAACGTAGTCTTCTTACCATCTCACCGCTACCCAATATTACTTGCCGGGGTACTTTCTCATAACACTGATAGCCTGTGAAATAACCGGTCTAAACCAGACCATGGCATACACTGCCAACCGCATTCGAATAAGGCTCATGAGATATCTTGCTTTTCCTCATCTGTTTTGGGATAAATCCTGAGGAAAACTTGAGGAGAGACACGTAGGGAACGCTCTCCAGCTTTACCCGGCCCATCACATCCTGGATCAGTACCTACACACAAGGTATTCCTCCTGTGATTACCAAAGCCTACTCCTCCTTCAGTCTCAACCCCGAGAACCATCTTTACAACCCCCGATCCTTCATCCTAAATGTTCTAATTGACTGAGTCTTCAGTACATTGATTTTAGACATGTCACAATTGGCGATCCATAAGTCATCAACATACAATACCTGACCCACCATGAAGGAATCAAACCACTACCTAGGCGACAGGCTGAACAACGACCTCCTACAAAGTCTTTTCTCAGCCCCTTTCACTTCGAACCGCTTTAGTTACTTCATGTAGATTTGCTCTTCACTTTTCCTTACAGAAGTGCAGACTCTACATCTTTCCTTCCATCTCAAGATCACATTGGCCAACCAGCGCCAATCACTGATCTAATAGACACCTGTTATACCGTCGGCGCGAATATCTCTGAGAAGTCAATCCATTCTCCTTAAGCATAACTCATCGCCACCAACCTCACTCTGTATCTATGTTGTATCCTTTTGAAGATCCACCTGCATCTAGCCACTTTTCGGCCCACTGGAAGCTCCACTCGCTCCCATATGTCAGTTTGGTACAACGAATCCATCACATCACCCATAATCACCTCTCACTTCTCAGCACCAAGCTCACCTAGAGCTATCTGAATAGAAGATGAATACTCCTGCGATATTAGAGTCGTCCATGTACCTCACCGATATCCCCCGATCATGCCGTGTGTTTCTTCTCACAGGTGGCTGCTCCACCTGCTCTGTATTCCTGTCCGCGCATCTCAGCCTTCCTACACTACTCGCTCATATGGCCATGCCCAACATGCTACACACGTGCAGAGGTGGAATCTGCTACATCCATTGTAGCTCCACCTTTTGAAGTGTTCTCGATCAACCTGTACAAGTTACCGAGTCGTTGTGCTTTCATGATTACCCGTACCCCCTTGGATACATTAAGATCACCATCAATACCTATGTACTTGCATCCTTTTGTCTCAAGAACACTAAGAGAAATCAGATTCCGCTTCAAATCAGGAACGTGCCTCACATCTGTTAAGGTACGCTCCACCCCATCAAACATCCTGATGTGCACAGAACTAACAGCCACAACATTGCAGGCAAATGTCATTGCTCATAAATACTTGTCCACCATCGCACTCCCTGTAGCTGGTGAACCAACTTCGATGAGGAGTCATGTGAAAAGATGCCCCTGTGTCTAGCATCCACTCGTCCTTATGATCATCGTATGATCATCTGAGCGAAGACACAGATAAAACATCACCATCACATCCACTCAATTCATCTGATGTGACAACATTGGCCTCCCTGCATGAAGCCTCAGAATCTTCCCTCTTCAATTTAGAATTTTCACAATCCTTCTTCACATGTCTTTCCTTCCCACAATTCCAGCACTTTACCTTTCCTTTGCCCTTGCCTCTGGATTTGAATCTAGAACCAGAAGAACCTGCACCTTTTTCAGAATTCTTACCCATTGTAAACAGTGCATCAGAAGATGTCCCCATGTCGCTGTTTAGTTGTCTCATAGCCTTCCCTTGAAGGGCTGAGATAACTGTGTCGACTCTCAAGGTTTTATTCATGCTGCACATAGTGTCCTTGAATGCCTCATAGGACGTCGGGAGAGAATTCAGCAACATACATGCTTGTTCTTCATCTTTCATTACTTCCTCCATATCTAGCAATTTGTAAACTAATTTATTAAAGTTGCTGATGTGAGCCTTCAGATATCCACCATCTGCCATCTTGAAGTTATACCACTGCCATTTCAAGTGCATATTTTTTCGTATAAACATCCTCTAACTTCGCCCATAACTTAGCCGCAGTTTTCTCCCTCATGACATTGTAGAGAACCTCATCTGTGAGACATAAACAGATCGATGATAATGCCTTCTTATCAAGATTATTCCATTCATCATCTTTCATGGTAGACTTCCGCTCCTCAAGAGCACCATCCTCGCCTTGCTTGGTTAACTTAAAATTATTTTTTCCTGAGTACTTCTCAAACTCATACCTGGCACTCGCCATTATTACTAATCCCTCAGATTCAAATCTGTGCCCCAACGATCTATCTAATACCACTTGTTGGGGATTTTATCCTGCGGAATCACATAGATCTAGATCTAGGATAGCAATCCAATGACACCAAGCACACCAGAGAACACACAGATTTAACGTGGAAAACTCTTGCGGGAAAAAACCACAGCACAAAGCGACAGATCTCCACTATAAAAGCATCAGTTATAAAGAGAAGGACTTACCCAATTCGAACAACCTCTAATCTCACCCTTGCTACACCCTTTGATAACCCTAGAACTCTTTAGAAAGCCTTACCATATACCCTAGAAAAGCCCTAGGAACAACTATTTATAGTTTAGGCAACTTCCCTTTCGCATCCTAGTTGCAAAAGGATTCAAATCCGTAGTTTCGCGCAAAATCGCGGAACAAACTGCGTAACCTATGACTAGTCCTGAAATTTTCAGGATTAGTATTAGCCTCATTCGATTGGTCGAAGCTCACCTACGATTGGTCGAAGCTCACCTACGATTGGTCGAAGCCCACCTACGACTGGTCGAAGCTCGGAGAAAAACAGCAAAAAC
Organism: Magnolia kwangsiensis; assembly: GCA_037074715.1. Lineage (NCBI taxonomy): Eukaryota > Viridiplantae > Streptophyta > Magnoliopsida > Magnoliales > Magnoliaceae > Magnolia > Magnolia kwangsiensis. Next base: position 21,642,924 of record CM073578.1, on the reverse strand, counting down.
TCACTGGACTTTGAGTCGTGCCAGGGCTCGAACCTACGACCAGTCGAGCGCCTCCCACGACCAGTCGAAACTGTCCCACGACCAGTCGAACGACCTCAAAAACTTCAGATTAAAGACTTCTCTTAACACTAAGACCTTTTAAGGTTTTTCATGGAGCATGTACTTGGCTATCTTTAATATGACTAACTAATCAAATCTCACCATGTCATCATGCTACGAGGATAATGATGAGGCCTTATCTAACCCCCTCCCAGTGTAATTAGATAGTGGGTGAGGTACTGAGGCTATGACCACTCTCGACTGTGGGGGTTGGGGTGAGCAGGTTAGCTGTTACCCTAGTAACAGCTCAGTGGGTGTTACCCTCATCATGTGGGGCTTGCTTTGATGAATGTGTTTCATATCCATGCTGTCCATCTGTTTTTTCTCATAATTTAAAGATGTTATAACAAACCTTAAACAGATCCAAATCTCTAATGCACCGCACCATTGGAAAAAGTGGTGAATGACCACTAAAAGCTTTTATAAGGCTACAAAAGTTTGAATCAAACTAATCTTAGTATTTTATGATCACGCTAAAATTTTTATTTTACCTTCATTTAGTTCTGGTTAACTTTATCAATGAGTTGGATTGCAAATAAACATTACGAATCAACTTACGATGGGCTTTGAGAAGTTTTTAATGGTAAGCATTCAATCATTACTGTTTCTTATGGTGTGGTCAACCTAAGATTTGGATATTCTTAGTTTTTTTGGAACATATCAAAAATGAGCTGTAAAAATAGATGAACGGAGTGGATATACAACATATGATCAAGGTGGACCCCAAGGTAAGGGTAACACCCAGTAATTAAGCCATTACTAGGGTAACACCTAATCCACGCCCGGGGCTGGACTTCGCAAGGTAAGCTTGCTTTGTAAGTTTGATATTGTTAGATTCACTGCATAAAGCATGTGTATCTAAAATTCTCCTTATTAGGGGGATTACAGATAAGTAGTTATTGATCATCCTTGTCTTATTCAACTCTACCATCTATGTGTGGCCCACCAATGCAAGGGTTGGGCTGTTTTATGGACCAAAATTTCAGGCCATTTCCTGTTCACTATTATTGATTTAAAATCAACGGTCTAGATTTTTTTATTTTTTTAAAAAAAACATAGCCCACTAGGACAAACTAAAGAATTTAGAAATCATCAACGTCATGCATAATTCAAAAAATTAAAACAATGATATTAGTGGTAGGGCTGTCCATGAGATGGGCTTGGGAAGGATATAATGAGCCAAACCCTTCTCTTTTGAATTTCCTGCCTTGGCCCGCAAACATAAAACTTAGAATTGGAATCTTCTATTTGCCATAAACTGCGATTTTCTATTTTCATGAATTGTTATTGGTCCACATTGTTAGTACGGTTGCATTAAATGCAGACAATGGTGATGTGGCCCAATCACATTAAACAAATAAGAAATTTCTATTTGTGAAAAGCATAAGATGCATACTCTAAAAGTTATGCAAAGGCCTCAGCGATTCGTGGATAAAAATGACCCTGTATTCAAGCATGATTTGGGCCTCAGAAAATATCACTGAAGTCTAGCCGAGCTCAGCCCCACCTCCTTATGTTTTATCTGAAAATCAGGCCTAAGCATCGACATGGTTTTAAAAACTAAACCTAAGACTACCTCGTGGTGAGCTTGGCCCAAGAGCCCATGGGCTAGCCACCCAACTCAATTAATAGATATTTGATGGACAGTCGGTAGTCTGGATTGGACCAGTAAATTCCCATGAATTACCTGTAAAGGGGCTGAGATTAGTCCGATTGATTATTCTTTCCTAAGATTTTCCCCACCGAATTGATTTATTTTTTTTTCCAGAAATTTCCAAATCTCTAATTAACTTTGAATGTTTTTATTAATTTATAACATTTATAATATATTTATATTTTGTGTAGATATTGAGAGAAGTAAAGCTTTCAAATCAGCAGAGGTAATGACATTTTAGTGATTTGGGTGAAAGTTAAAAGGTCAGAATGCCATGCATGTCGAGATTAGCTCTCGAATGCCTTTGTGACACATGGCACTTTCTCATTGGTGGGTAAGAGTAATAGGCTAGACAATTTAGGTGAAGGATAGAGGTAAAAGGTCAAAATATTTTCTTTTTATTTATTTTTGAAAGTATAATTTTATAAAAGGTTTATAATAAAGGTAGTATGATATAAAAGTTAAAAAGTTGGAAATTATTTCATTATTAGGTGAGTTACAAAAAATAAAAATTAAATTTCTTGGTGATTCACCCAATCTTAACATCTAACTTATTAGTCATTGATTATGGAGATACCCACATTTTTTAAAAAATAAAAAATTAGGGTTAGTGGAAAGTGGAATTTAGATTTCTTCCGCAGCCTTTCGACCTAATTTCAAAGTATAGCTGACTTTCCACTCACCTTAAGGACACTTGGCTGCTTCTGACATGCTTTTTTCCCAAATCTCAAGACATGTCAACTCCTAAATGCAAAGAGGTGTCAATGGAATTTAGGTTTTTCGCATGCATGAAGGTGTTATTTTTAGCCTTATTTCCGTGTTTGGGTGGGGCCCTGAGTCGCTTTAAATTAGGTTGGAGGTATTCGAGGGTAGGCCTGGTTGTACTCATAAGGACTTTGGAGATGGTTTCATAGTTATGAATTTATTAAGAGTTCAATCAATTCTATTCCAATGCAACTGTTCATTACATGGCCATGTAAGGTTTCTATAATATTTTATGTGGGGTTTCTATATTATTTTGTGGGATGCATGAAGATGTACGATGCAATATGTGGCACATGTGGCTGTTGTTAATTTATAATGCACACATGTCATGTGCTTCACATCTTTTTATTATTATTATTATTTAACACACGCACACACACCCCACACACTTATCGCTGGTGGAATTTCACCACCTATGGGTACTCGAACCCTTGACTGGGAGTTGAAACTTGACGCAAGGAAGGACTTGAGGTCGAGCACCATCTTCCTCAAGAGGATAACTATTCCGAATCCATGGAACTTCTCTGGACTCCTCACAGAGATTTCTTGAATTCACGAGGAAAGAAAGCAGAAAAAAAAAAAAATTTCTAATAAATTAAAAATTGATTAATGAATGAAATAAAATGATTTCACATCCCTTTAAATAAGAAACCAAGAAATAGGAAAGAAATCAGACTCAAACTACAACTAAAACTTCTAGAATTCGCAACTTACTATAAATAGTAAACTTACTATTTATAGACGGTCGTGATGTCTACTAGTGCGCAAGGTTTTTGGCCAAAAATAGTAAGTGTCCTATTTGGCTTCACCAAACCGTTCTCCTAATTATCCTAAGCACTTTTTATGTTGGACACAACTCCTAAAGCCCAACAGATGAAGAGTTATACTCAAACTAAAACTTATTATTTATAGTAAAAACAAAAATTAAACTGGAAAACGACCGTCGATCAGGGAGTTTCTCACAAATCCGGGCTGTGCAACCCGGCATAGCGAGGTTGGTTGGCTAAAGTAGCTCGTTCTACCCCAAATTCATATATTTTACGTCGGATAACTCATTCCGGATTGTGAAATACGTCCGATCTAAGATCTTATGGTCTGGATCACTTCTGTCGTCTACCGTACCTTTTCTGATCCATCTTGGCCATGAAATTGTCCACGACCCGTTCTACAGCAAAACTCCTGAGAGTCTACCACCCGAGCAAGAATAAGGACTCATGTGCTTCACATTTAAAACTCAATTGGTGTGGTAAATGTAGAAAGGTAATTAGAAAATAAATATATTGTAGTAACAATACTTGAAGATAAATGATGACACATGTGACAGGTCTGACATGTATAATATAAGAGAATGGAAAATGTATATCATCACATCAACAAGTAAGACTATCATGGGCATAGCCGGCCTATTGGGCTTTTGGGCTTGGGGCGTAAAGTCTCAACCCATGCCTACATATAAGCCTGTCTGCGAATCGGCCTAGCCTTTGATAATATCATGCATGACTAGGTACACCAAACAAACGGTTCAGATCTTGCACATTAATAGAGGGTAGCTTGGCTTGGGCCATGCATAATCATCACGGGCCAGGCTCGAGCCTGTGTTTAGGCTCCTCATGAACTCTTCCTGGACTTTGCGAGCACGCTTGGGCAGATCTCAGCTATAAACGAGTGCGGCTTGGCTATGACCTTCAAGCCAGTGATGTAAGTGTGACATTGACCATAGGGCCCACCTTGATGTATGCCTTCTATATCTAGGCTGTCCATCTGTTTTAATAGCTTATTTTAGACCATGGTCCAAAAAATGAAGCAGATACAAATATCAGGTGGAAAACTACACAGGAAACAGTAGTAGTTGAGAACGATCACGGTTAAAAACTTCCTAGTTCCACCGTAATGTATTTTTGACCATCTAACATGTTGTTAAAGGTCACACATACCTGGATGAAAGGGAAAATAACAAATATCAGCTTCATCCAAAACTTATGTGGCTCACAAAAGGTTTTTAGCGGTCAATAACCATTATTTTCTGTGCTGTGGTCCACTTGAAATTTTTAACTGCTTCATTTTGGGAACATGTCCTGAAATAAGCTGAAAAACCAGATGGACTGCCTGGATATACAAGGCCTAGAAGGTAATCTTTGTTTTCTGTGAGAATTAGGAAACAAACTTTGATACTCGAATAGAGTAATGAATGATACATGGGTTACTTAAAAATTGCTTATCTGGCATACAGTTAACTCAAAAGAAAACTATAAATTAATTATTATTTAATTATATGACTGTTGGACAGTTTGAAATCAATTGAATCAATTAGGTGGTTAGTAATAAATGAAAAATATTTAGAATCCTATTTCAACAAACAAATGTCCAAAAATACGATGTTAGGATTTTTCTTCCAATTTGACTTTGGGATTGTGACTGAATTCCACCGTCCAACCTGTTTTATTTTGAACGTGGAAGGAAGGTGAAACCCACGTCACCTCTAGCGCAGGTGAAATGACGCGGCAAGATTTATTAGTGGGGCAGAACCTTCTTCAAAGCTCTTTGGTGCTGGGCTGTTTGAAACCGCGTACCCTCAGCGTACCATAGGCAAGTCAAATCTCACCTGCTTTGATGAACATCACCACGTGAAACAAGGGTGGTCCAACGTTAAAAAGTATGGTGGACCCTGGAAAGTTTTTAATGGTGGGCATTCAATTATCCCTATTTCATGTGGCGTGGTTCATCTGACATTTTGACTGGTGATGTGGTATAATGCATTATTTGTATGATTGGTCTAAAACGAGTTTAAACAAAAGTGAAGGTAGTTTGTTAGAACATAATCAGTACTACACAGGACACGATGTAATGGGGTCCCAGCCGTGTCCGGGCCAGATAAATTCATTTTGGGTTGAGAGAGATTGTCATTAGAAGTCTGGATTATAAATCAGTGTTAACTTTTGATACGAGTGTCGTCACGAAATGCAGGACCTATCAATCTTTATATGATGCTTTTGGGTTCAACCAGGCTATTATGCTAGCCGAATTCATCCATTTTGCCGTAAAATGCACTCCCCAGTCTAACACGGTGACTTTTAAGGAAAAATTAATATTTTTAAAAAGTTCTATTTTCATTATTTTCTAGAGTTTTAGAATTTTTTATCTTTTTATATATTGATTGTAATCATGTGGGCAATCTTCTAGTAAGGTTAATTTAGGACTTTTTATTTTTGGCAAAACATACTATTCCGGATAAGTTATATTTTAATCAAATTAGGACTTTTATAAGGGTTTGAGTCTTTCATATAAGTGGTGTAATCAAAAGTTCCAAAATTATTATCGCATGATACAATTTTGAAATTCTCTCATTTTTTTTAACCTTATGGATTCAAGACTATCTTTTGGATTTAAGGTTTGCGTACTTAAGGAAGACGATGATCTTTCTCTTATTATTTCATGCTCCCCTTTTCGTCAATTGATATTAGAGAGGAATTTTCTCGGTTCGACAGTATCTAATGATGGTGCATGCAATAATCCCATGTGCGATACTTGAGGAGACAATCCTACGACAATAACGGCATCTGAAGCTTACCAATGAGAGAATATACAGGCCATGCAAGGACTACAGGTGATGATTGATCATTTGATAGAAGCTTTATAACAGATCCATGTTCGTAATGATGAGTGTTATGTTGTGCAACATGCCAACAGTACAAGTGAACCGAGATTCAATATTCAATCTCACTACAAATGATAAACAAGAAGAAATATAATCTAGAGATAGAATCAACGCATACTAAACAAACCACAAGACAGAATATACGTGGAAAAATCCCAACAAGGATAAAAAAATCACGGGTGCAAACTTCTATTATGAAGAAAACGAAATTACAAGCAATATACTAACCTTTTTTCTTTGGATGTATAGAAAAAACCTTTTGCACACACATTAGAATACACTAGAATAGCTCTAAGAACCCTTTTTATAGTTTAGGCAACTTCTCTTCCCCACTCTTACGAAACCGCCTCAAATTTATGCAATCCGCACCAAATCCACGCAAAATCTGCATAACTTCGACTAGTTGAGAGAGGTCCTCAACCGGTCGAGTGGGCCACTCGACCGGTCGAGCACCATGGACCAAGAAAAAATATCATACGCTGGACTTTGAGTCGAGTGAACCCTCGACTGGTTGAGCAACATGGTCCAGATGAGGCTCCACACCTCAACAACTTCCCACTTGGAGACACATAGTCATAATCCTTCGTCTTCTGCATCTGAAGTACACAACCTTCTTGTCTTCAAGCTTAAAGACCAATCATGACTGAACATAGATTCAGCTTCTCCTGTGTGACCATCTTAGTCAGCATATCCGCAGGATTCTCACTTGTATGAATCTTCTCTAGAGCAATCGATTCATCTTCCAGTAATGAACATATAAAGTAATATTTGATGTCAATATGCTTGGTCCTTTAATGAAGTGGTTGGCTAATGGAGTGCTAACCGGCTTAGTACATTCTTGGCTATGTACTCTGCGTGTGACAAAACTGGTGTCTTTTTTTCCTGTCACGCTTTATCCTTATGCCTAGGATTTGTTTTGCAGCTCCTAAATCCTTCATGGTAAATTCTCTAGATAGTTATCTTTTGAGATCTGAGATGTCTTTTATGCTTGATTCGACCACAAGCATACCATCAACGTACAGAAGAAGGATGATGTACGACGTATTAAACTTCTTCAAATAGTAACAGTGGTCTTTATGACATCTCCTAAAACTGTTTCCCGACATGAAACTGTCGAACTTCCTATACATTGCCTCGGGGCTTACTTTAGGCTATATAGACTTTTCTTCAATCTATACACATCGTTCTCCTTTCTTGGTGCCACGTATCCTTTCGGTTAATGTATGTATATCTCTTCTTCAAGGTTTCCATGAAGAAAAGTTGTCTTAATATCTAGTTGTTATAAATGTAAGTCCTCAGTAGCCACTATACTCAATATTATGCGAATTGTAGACATTTTCACCACTGGTGACAATATTTCAGTGAAGTCGATACCTGCCTTTTGTTGGAACCCTTTCACAACCAATATGGTCTTATACCGCTTCGAACCATCATGCTCCTCCTTCAGTCTGTAAACCCACTTGTTATGAAGAGCTTTTTTATCCTTAGGTAGAGTGACTAGCTCCCACATATCATTGGCTTTAAGAGAGTCCATCTCATCATTCATGGCATGCTCCCACTTAACCCGTGTATCTAACTATAATGCCTCTTTAAAACACTCTAGTTCATCATTATCTATCGGCAGTAGATAATGTAAGGAGGGTAAGTATCGGACCTTGGGTCTCCTCTCCCAAGTAGACCTCCTAACAACAGGTGTCTGCGACTCTCCCTCATTATGTTCTTGTGCTTGCTCATCCTGTGGCACTGTAACACCCATGTCCGGTGATTCTTCAAACTCTACAAATTCTTTCTCATCGGCCTTATTTTGCTGCACACTGTCCTTATGCATCATTTTTTCATTGAAGACTACTTCTTTACTTTTGATGATTTTCTTATTCTCTATATCCTAAAAACGGTAGTCAAATTCATGCTTGTAAGGCCCGTATCCTAGACCGTATCATTCCTTAAACTACCGCGATCCTCCCTATCGAATTCTGGCAAACTGCGACTTGTAACTGGCATTTGCACACGACCCTAAGTCATATTCCGTATATCTGAGTCGACTCAACCCGAGACTTGTACCATCGCAACCGCACTGTCGCCGCGGTTTCAGCGCCACGTCTCGCGCGTCGATGCGATACCCAAGCCAGGAGTTGTAGGGCCGCGTTTATTTTAAGAAAAATGCCGCACATTTACAAAACTCGAGAGAATCTTTAACCAACATCACATCAATCAATCAAATTACAACCCATTCCTCTCTCTTCCACAAAGTCAACACACCCATCCCTCTCCCTTACAATCACTCACTCTCTCTCTCTCTCTCTCTCTCTCTCTCTCTCTCTCTCTCTCTCTCTCTCTCTCTCTCTCTCTCTCTCTCTTCCCTACCCATTTTGTTTTCCAAGAAACTAAAGAGGAGAGAGCTTGGGGGTGTCCGAGCAAGCTCCATAGTCCAACCCGCTTTTGCCTATTAGATCCCCCATATCCATCCATCAAAAACCCATCTCCACTATTGAAGGAGCCTCATTAGAGTTTTGGAGCATTAGGGAGGAAGAAGAAGGAAAGTGGGTGTTTCTCTCTCTTTCACTTTCTTTTATAATAAGTGGCCCACCTGATAATGCATGTAATATCCAGACCGTCCATCCGGCGAGGATGGCCCACCTTGCTGCCCACCATCCAACAGCCTTGTTGCCTAATTTTGGGCTGGCTTGGCTATGGAAAAACACAAAGTTCAGCTTGGTCCAGAGACATGTGGCCCACCTATGTGGACCCCTCCATGATGTATGAATTTGATCCATGCTGTCCATCTAGTGGACAGCCCTACCGTCCAGACGTTGGATTCCTGGCAGGGCCCATCTTACTGATCCTGGCAGGGCCCATCTTACTGTCGTTTTGAGCAGACCCTGTTTGAAGGGAAACCACAAGTATTAGCTTGGTTTTGAAGTGGTGTGGCTGCGTGTGTGATGTATCCACACCATCCATTTTTCCATGCCATTATGGGCCATGGGCCCATCAGCACTGGACAGATCCAAATCCCAGCTGACTGTCCAGCCATGGGACGTCCAACATTAGAGGTTGCCAGACTGTTTGAAGGGTAAACGCAAACATCAGCTTGATCGGATGGTGGGCCACGTACATGTGGACCCACCTTGATGTCTGTTTATCCACACTGTTCAATCACTGGACGGTGGAAGAAGATTGGCTGGAGTACCTGCACCAGCTATGCAGTTGCTGCCTTCACGTCAGTAAATTCTGTGGGTCCCACGCAGCTGTTAGCTACTGAAGTCGTCAGCAAGTTCTATGGGACCCACGCAGCTGGTAGCTACTGTAGACGTCATCAAGTTCTGTGGGTCCTACGCATGAGGAATGTGCTATATCCACATCATCCATCCCAACTGGCCAGGGAATGAGACAGATTCAAATATCAGGTGGAGCACACCACCATCCAAAAACAAGGCGGATTCAATCTCTGGTGGGCCACGCATGTGGGGCCTACCTTGATGTATATATTGCGTCCACACCATCCATCAGGGATGGTGGGATCCGCCGTGATTTATATGTTTTATCTTCACCGCCTAGAGGTTTTTTGGACAGCGGGATTCCACCATAATGTAAGTGTTTTATTTATGTCGCCCACCCTACATGTGTGCTGCATCCATGCAGTGTGAGACCCACGTGGGATATGCGTTGCATCCACGCCATCCAGTATTAGGACGTAGGACCCACCTTGATGTGCTTTATGTTTTCACCATCCATCTGCATCAATGCATCTTCGGTGTGTTGTGGGCTACTCCAGTAGTAGCAGAACTATCTAGACTACTGATCGGCTGAATGGCAGGATAACACAAATATCACCTTGTTTCAAACTGGTGGGCCACACACCACATGGACCCCACCTTGAGGTGGAATATATCCACACCGTCCACCCTATTTCCAGATCATTTTAGGCCTGGGCCTCAACGGCCAGGCCCAGCTGGCGGTCAATAGGTTCACCTGTTACTGGACCAACATCCAGCAGCAGCTGGGCCAAGACCTACAATGATATATTTGTTTTATCCTTGCTGTCCATCGGCTATTTAAGGCCGATGGATGTGGCTCATTGTGATGCATTTGAGGCCCATAGATGTGGCCCATTGTAATGTACATGAGGCCTTTGATGAGGCCCAATGTGATATATTTGCGGCCCATGAGGCTCATTGTGATGTTTTTGTGGCCCATATGTTAAGGCCCATTGTGATATGTTTGTGGCCTTTAATGAGGCCCAATGTGATGTATATATGACCCTTATAATGAGGCCCATTATGATGTATGAGAGGCCCATTTGGCGAGGCCCATTGTGATGTATTTGAGGCCCATGGATGTGGCCCATTGTGATGCATTTGAGGCCTATGGATGTGGCCCATTGTAATGTATACAAGGCCCTTATGTTGAGGGCCAATGTGATGTATATATATATGGCCCATACGATGAGGCCCATTATGATGTATGAGAGGCCCTTGTGTGAGACCCATTATGTTGTATGTGAGGCCTTGTGTGAGGCCATGGGCCCCACTATATTTTAGGCTTTATGTATGCCACTCCTTTGGAGCAATGTTGGTTAAACGTTCACATTGATGGGCAATGATGGTTAAATGTAAATATTATGACCTTCCTTTAGGCCCTTTGTTAGGCTAATTATCGATATCGATTATCAGTACGTGATAGTATAGCATCATGACATATGCCCATACACATCATCTGCATGCTTGATATGAGGAGTGATTGATCATAGCATATGCCATTGGGCGGATTATTATGGGACTCCTTGAGAGACAGAGTTGCCCCATATGACCGCGCGGTACGCGCAAGTTTGATGCATGATTGGATAGTATGACTCATGCATCTAACATTGTAGGATATGACTACTGTAGGCCTAACGACATCAGGGTTGTGCCCTCCATAGGCATATCGTGGACGGGCAGATCAGACACTAGAAATCTTTTTCTACATGGAGTGTCATAGATGTCCTTAGGTGAAAGTCCCTAAACCTCTGTAGCCAGGAGACGCTCCAATGTCTAAACCGAGTAGATACATGAGCGCATGAGTGTTAAATACTAGTAGGCCACATCTCCCACTATATTGTGGTCTGTTGGAAGGAGGTGAGGCCTTACCCGCCCGAGGGTAGGGGCATAGCGAGGCTGAGTTTGACCAACTCATAGATGGGTTCGCTATCGATGTGGCAGGTAGATATTAGCTGACTACTGGCGAGACGGATAGTGAGGTCTCTTCCACTTACATGGTTGCGTATCTAATGGGCAGCGATTGCATGTAGAGTGTACTAGACCCCAGTGATGATCCCAGAGATGTATAGTACTGATATGTGGACTTATTGAGCAGGAGTTACATACTCAACATTTTACTCATTCACTATCCACTCATGCTAGTGGTGCGTAATAAATTGTTATGTGTACCTTCGCAACGGCCAGGATTTCGGTTAGGGCGCGTGACCAACCTGAGATCAGGAGTCTACCACATTGAGTCTGTCTATCCAAATTTAGGTATGAGACTAGTTTGGATAGAAGTCCCTTGTGATGGACCTCATAGCCTGCGATACTACATACTATCAATCCGACTTCACACTCTAGCTTGGTTATTTCATTCACACCGCATATTATATTACATCCCCGGCATATGACATTTTGGGTTGCTATATTTCTGCATTTATATGGCCTAGATACGGTTGACAGTATTCGTGGACTCATCAAAATTAACATATTGCATTGCATCCTCAGTATATGATATTCGGCTTACCATGTTTCTACATTGCATAGCTGATCTACATTGTTTCCTCAGTATATGATATTGGCTTATTATATTTTTGCATCGCATAGTTTAGATAAGGCTAATGGTAATTATGGACTTACTAGCATGTTTTCGCATTACTTTGATATTGCATACTTGACACTTACCTTACTCACACACTTACACCACCCTTTAAGCTTTCTATAAGCTGATGCACGATAGATACGTGCAGGTGGCGTTAGGTCACAGTAGCGTTGATCTTGGAGAGTGCAGCCGTCTTCTAGAGTTTTGATTATCGATATATGTATTTCCCTTTCAACACTGTATTTAAATGTTTATATTAGTAGATATGTGATGATGATGTTACCTTTGTGATTTGGGTAAACTTGTGGTTATACTTCTTACAAGATAAATGTACGTTAAAAAATCCTCTTTGTAGGATCTTAAGATCGAAATCTGGTGTATGGGCGCTGGAAGTCGAGAATGGGATACTATGGAGGTTATCGGTACCGGATTTGGTGATCAGGAATTTTTTTAGCCTAGTTTTCAAGTTTGGGGCGTGACAATGCTGCCCGTAGCATATAAACGTACACTTCCTGGACTTCGCATCCAGCTTATTTCTGTGCTCTACATCAATATGAACATATGAAGTGCAACCGAACACTTTGAGATGTGTAAGGTTCACTTCTTTTCCAGTTTACGTTTCTTCTAGTAGCCCACCATCCAATGGTGTCAAGGGACCTCTATTGATGAGATATGCAGCAGTATTCACACCATCTACCCAAAACGTCTTAGGCAACCCTGCATCTTACCTCATGCTCTTGACGCGCTCAAGGATAGTCATGTTAATGTGCTCGGCCACACCATTCTACTATAGTGTCCCTAGAATCCTTTTCTAATGTTTGATTTCATTTGCCGCACAATACTCCTCAATCCTCTTATCACAGTATTTTCTCTCATTATCTGATCTGAGACATTTTATTGTTTTACCTGTCTCATTTTCTACCATTACTTTCCACTTCTTATATACATCAAATATATCATATTTGTACTTTAAGAAATATAACCATAGTTTTCTACTAGCATCATCAATAAAAGAAACAAAATAACGTAAACCACCAAGAGATGATACCTGTGTCAGTCCCCACACATCAGTATGTACCAGCTCCAATAGATGCATCTTTGGAGTGCATCTTATTTTCTTAAAACTCACCCTTTTTTGCTTGTCATACATGCAGTCCTCGTAGAATTTTAAATCAATAGATTTTAGCCCTGGTAACTTCTCTTTTGACAATAGCACTTTCATTCATTTCTTACTCATATGTCTCAACCTCTGATGTCATAACTGCCCATTCACTCCAGTTGATGCAACCGCGAGTGAACTATATGATCTTGAAGTCATGTACAAAGTATCTTCCTTATTACCTTGAGATATCACCAAGACACCTTTTATGATATTCCAGGAATCATTGGTGAATGTCGTCACATATCCAGTATTGTCCTACTGCCCCTACTGAGATTAAATTTCATCTCAAACTTGGTACATGTCTGACATCCTTCAATTTCAAAACTGTTCTGTTTTTCTGACTTATATGAACGTCTCTTTTTCCAACAATACTGCACGGTTTATCATCACCCAGGTAGACTCTCTCGAAGTCACCTGACACATAATCACGTAGAACTTCCTTACACAAAGTAGCGTGAAACGAAGCACCCGAGTCTATGATCCTCTGTGTCACTTTCCTCGGATAGATTCACTGAATCCTTCCCACCTTGAGAGTTTCTTTCTTGTTTCTTAAACAACCTGCAATTTTGTTTCATGTGTCCTTTCTTCCCACAATGCCAACACCTGTCCTTGTCTTTCAATCCATTGGATTTCTTCCTCGACTTAGAACGTCTGTGTTTATTGCCTCCTTTGTTCAGCGATCTTCCGATTCCTTCAATGTTTAGGGCATTCCATGAATCCCCTGAAACTCCTAATGCTTTTTTTCTGGATTCTTCATTAAGAATTAGACCTGCCACATCATCAAATTTCAGTTTTGTTGACCCTGAAGAATTGTTCACATGTAACACCCCGGATTTTTGCCTACCAGGAATTAGACGTCCTTAGGCAATGGGTCAACCATTTCACTCTCAATGATCAATCCCAAGGTCTAAAAATCAAATTTTCCCTATTTCCTTCAAAATCTCACCCTTCACCACCTCATTCTTTGAATTTCTCTTAGTACTTCCATAGTAGACACAAATCCTCAAGTCTAAATAGTAAAGACCACTAATCCTAAGGTCTTCATGATGAAGAACCTAAAAACACTAATAGGATCGCAGTTTCGCCAATAGGCGAAGTCTACAAAACTTGTTCATTTCGATCGAGTCCATAATACATCTCAGGTCGTGTGAGGCGACCTAAGTAGCCAGTAGGTTCTTAGGAGGCGGGTTTGTGATGATCCTAGGAGAATTTCAAATCCTAAAATGCGAATCCTTGGGCTGTGGGGCAACCACAACCCTTACATTCAATCGCTAGGGCTTAAAAACCCCGTTTCACCTAATTTCTTCAAAATTCTTCCTCTCACCACCTCATTCTTCAATTCTTTCTCATTCTTTTCATGTTAGACATAGATTCTAATGTGAGAATAACATAAAATCATACTTAGGCAAATTTTTTCAATGAATAGTAAAAATACGTGAAAATTAGCCTTTTGGCCATTCCAAATTTGAAATCTTTTGTAACAGACACGTTAGTTGGATGGATTAGCTCATCCTACCCCATTACATGATATATAAGTTCATTCTAGTTTACATACTGGCCCCGGAACACCCCAAATGAAGTTTTGGGCCTCTCTAGGCCAAACCACAATGAACCAAGGTTCTCCCCATACTTTTTTGGGACCCTGGGGGCAGGAGGAACCCAGCCCATATGGCCACCATCGCCGGTTTGAGATTTCTTCGGCGATGCTATCGCCGATTCCGCGATGCATCGCCGGTGAAAATCATCGGTTGGGTTCGTCCTTTGGGCTGGAGGTGTTTGGGGTGTTGTATAGCCCCCCGGTATGCGTGCCGAACCTTGAAACCCCCCAAAGAAGGTACTTCCTTCACAAAGTGACCCTCCAGGCTCTCCTTTCGCTCCAAATGTTTGAGTTTTTCGTAAAAACCACCCCTTCAAACTCTTCCTTCTTTCGTTTCCAAATACCTTCACCCCACCCTTCGAATATCATCTCAAACAGAGATCATTATAGGCTACTTCCTTTAGAAATCTAATGAGAATCACCTAGCACTGCACTAGACGACTTGTGAAATTCGCACCAATCACTTTCAATACGATCTGCTAGAGCTAAAACGTATAGGATAGGTGATGCTACGATACCGTAAAGCCTGGGATCAAACTCTATTCCCGATTGCTCTTTGGAGCACCTTGGAAACTTTGTATCGGCTCTGGACCGCACATCGGAAGTCCGATTATCCCGAACTTAGACAATCCTAACCGCCTAGTTGGACTTGACGTTCATTTCAAAAATCAAGTCCAACTGATGTCCTGACGCTATTTTACTGAGTTCGGAGTGAAGAGAGTGAGAAAGGGGTTGGATTTGGAAATTTTAATTCAAATCTGGCACGTGACTTGGCGCGTTATTATTAAGCGTTCTGACCATCAGAATTCAGCCAAATTACACCCTCGGATCAGAAAAAATTTCTCTTTTATATCATGAGACTTGTAGACCTGATCTAGGTGCGATAACCGCTGAACTGAAAATGGACCGCCACGTGCGATCTACGAACTCTACCGGACTGAAAACTGGGTGTGAGCAACATCCAGTGACCATGAGCTTAAGTCTGACCGCGTTCGGCCAGGGGACCTCTTGAAATGGTCTTTTGGATCGGAACAGTCCTGATTTGGATATAACTTAAGTATACCTTGACCTGGAGTCTGTTTTGGACATGTTTGGGCTTATAAAAGGGCTTGAAACCCTCTCATATTTCTCCCATCCGAATTTGGAATAAGCCCTAGATTGAGAGAGAGAGAAAGTGAGAGATTTTGAGAGAGTGGTGGGAGAGATTTTCCTGCCACCTGCTGCTGCTACTGCACGTGCTTAAGCGACGTATTCCAATCACTTTGTTGGTGATTCCGACGCTTTTTTAGGTAAGGAAAACCCTGTCCACTTGCTGATTTAGCATTCCGTCAAATTAAATAGCAAAGTAGCTAATATAACTTGTGAAATAGGTTGCCTGTTCGCCGTAGACGAAGCGTATACGCTCCGTTCGAAACGATACGCCTCTAGGGTAAAAGGTACGGATTTTAGACGCTCTGATTGGCTGTTTTCAACGCTTTCAATGTCGTTTAATAGTAGATTATCGACGGCAACGCCGTTTGACATGTACAACATGCTGTCCGTTTCCTGTTTCGTAAGCAGACGAAAAATATGAGATCTAGGGCATTTTAGTCATTTGTAGGAAATACTGTTTTCATCCATATTTTCCTGATATGATTGACATGGCTTCTTGTCGCATTAGGATATTAGGAATGCCTGCATAATCAGTTTGGCGAAGAGATTCGCCTAAAAGCGCACTTTGATTCCACATACTATATGTAGACTTAAGTGTGTAGTCTAAGTGTTTGTATAAATGTTTGTATTAGTATGTATTGAATTGAATGGTGTTGTGAATTAGTTTGAGATTGAATTCTCAAATAATACGCTGATGTAAATGATTTCCTTCATGTTGACTATATGTATGATTTCATTATATGTATGAAATGCGTGTGTTAGATGATTTACTTAAGTTGTATGTTATAACATGTGTTAACATGCTCATGTTGTTGTATTTCATTTCCATTACTCTGATATGATTGATGAAGTGGATTTACAAATGATTGGGGCTATACTTAGTCCAGGCAGTTGGTAACCGAATCAATTTGTGGTTGGCTTATCTTTGCCACGAACGACGCTTCGATGAACGCGAGTCATGCTTTGGAGTTGGCGGCAGTGGTTAGGCCACACGAGGTGTTTTACGCACTTCATGTCGTTCGACTTGAGATACGCTCGTGCTAGTCGAGCCCGTCAAGTAACCCGACTGGCCATTGTATGTTCACCTTGTATGAGTCATAACTGCTTGAACCTAGGGTACTGAACTTACCATTCTAAACCCTGTCAACCATGGTACCTTGATCCATAAAGACTCATGAGCCGGGCATGGTGGTATGGGACACCGTGGTCGAGCTGTCGGCCTACGCTGGGGCCACAAACCTCTCCATAGTGACCAGTGAGCACCTATGACTCGTGAGCAGATTATGGTGGTATGGGACACTATATTCTTGCTGTCGGCCTACACTGATCAAGCGACAAGTCCTTTGTAGTGACCGCGAGCGTATTCTGAGTCTACGGGAGGCGACGACCCTTCCGTAGCAGTGAGAGTACAGTAGGCCTGTATTGATAAGGTGATGGGGGAGCGGTGCAACGAGTGCGAGCAACAGCCCTGGCAGCCCTTGCAGCGACTTAAAAAATATACATCGTATGAGATTACTAGGAGTGACGACCCTAGACAGGATCTGTGTTGGGATTGATATAAGGGAAGTACCTTAGTTTTCCAATCCTACTGTATGAAAAGGACTAATAATAACTCGGTAATCATATCACCATCACATTGCATGTGCCTGGAAGATGTGGAGCACTGTGGGATGAAAGCATGCCGCGGGCGTAAGATGGTGCCGTATAAGGGAGATCGTCGGTGAGGGCATCCATCATGTCATGTCATATTGCATTAACAACAGTATTTAGGAATGTTTGAATTATTGCTTTACTATTATCGCATGATTGATTTGATAACATGCTAATCTCTGCTCTCTTATCCCACTGAGTTGATCACTCACTCCCACGTTACGGGATAGTATTTTCGGACACCCACCAGTCCCTATCTTGGTTGCAGATGATGGCGCTGCTTGAGAAGCGGAGCTGGACTTGATGATAATGAGGAGGATCTCTCCTTTATGCGTGTTCTGATTGACGGGATTATAGGGAGGTTGATTAGATACCTTGACACTTGTCATTTTATATTTTTAGAGCACTCATGTATATTCTTTTTGTTTACTTTTGGAGTATACATGTATGTACATAACCTGGTAACATGTTCACACTCTGGAGACATACAACAGTTTCTATATGTTATACATACTATCATAGTCTTTCGCTTGCTAATTTAACGGTCTCTAGAGTATGATATGATGTTTTGGAATAATCCCACTCATGTTTAATACATTAACACAGACAACATTCAATCATACATATTTATGTTGCATAAGTGATGTTCTGGAACTCGGGAGTAGAGTTTTTACTCGACCCCCGATTTTCAGGATGTTACATCACAGCAATCACCAAACCGTCCCAACTTTCTGACAAACTGGACAAGATCAATAACGCTCTGACCTCGTCTTCAAAAATAATGCCAACAAATAATGCCAACTTATTTAGATATTCAGCCACTCTCCCACCATCTGACATCTTCATGTTAAATAGTTGTTTCATAAGATGAACCTTGTTGAACATTGATGGTTTCTCATACATCGCAGTTAGGGCTTCTATTAATTCTTTTGTAGTCTTCACCTTAGATATATCGAAGGCGACACTCTTCGATAAAGAGAGTCGGATCGTTCCTAAAGCCTTCCGATCTAATAAAGACCATTCATCATCTGTCATCTTCTCTGTTTTCTTCTCTTTTCCTCTTAAAGGAATATAGAGGTCCTTCTGATACAAATAATCCTCCATCTGCATCTTCTAGAAGGTAAAGTTTGAACCATCAAACTTCTCAATTCTCGTCTTCCCTTCTTTCGTTATCGCTCCCACTTGAAATAAACTAACAGCTCTGATACTGGTTGTTGCGCAGCACGCTAACAATACAAGTGAACCGAGATTCAATCTCTAGTCTCACCCATAAAAGATAAATAAGAAGAAATATAATCTAGAGATAAAATCAAAGCATACCAAACAAACCACAAGACATAATATACGTGGAACAATCCCAACAAAGATAAAAAATCACGGGTGCAAACTTCCACGATGAAGAAAATAAAATTACAAGCAATATACTAACATTTTCCCCTTTGATGTATAGAAAAAACCCTTTGCATCCACCTTAAAATATACTAAAATAACCCTAGGAACTCGTATTTATAGTTTAGACAACTTCCTTTTCGCACTCTTACGAAACCGCCTCAAATTTACGCAGTCCACACTAAATCCGTGCAAAATTTGCGTAACCTCGATTAGTTGAGAGAGGTCCTCGACCGATCGAGTGGGCCACTTGACCGGTCGAGCAACATTGTCCAAATGAGGCTCCACACCTCAACATGTTATGGGGAGAATGGACTGACCAAACATATAAGGTCAGGTCGGGACTTTGTACACTTCACTAGGTCAAACAACGACAGATACAACTAAAGGGTTTGACCTTTGGCCCCAGATAGAGTTGGAGATGAGGTCGAGCCCAATCAACTCGTTAGTAGGTCAGAAGACCCAATAGTCGACCCTGTGCTAAAAGGAACTTGACTGTTGTTCACCGAAGGACTCAGGTCGTCATAACTTCAAGTCAGCATAACCTTTCTTATGCTAGTTCTGACCTGATCTCAATGATGTCTACCCAGGATCCCAGCCGAGGATCTAAGCAATCGATCCCAGTACGAGTCTGCCTGAGATCCTAGCCAAGAATCCCGGAAGATCCTCGTGACATGTACGGGATCCGAATCTTACTATGACATACCCTACTAAACAGGGAGATCTCTTTTACGCCGCCACCTCCCCTCACTTGTAAATAAGAGTCCCTCTAATGGTGAAAGGTACACACAATCTCTAGCCTAAAACCTCTTGCTCGACTAGACCTAAATTCCCTACCTGACTTAGGCATTGGAGGGTCCCTTGTACAAGTCATGACCTCCTTTGTCCGTTCCTTATGCAGGTATATGAAGGTCTAGGAAAGGTTAACTAGAAAATTGCATCAACAATGAGAAACATGAGATCGGTGATGGAGCTCGCGGTCATCATGTTTGTAGTCCGATGACGAATCACAGGTCACTACCCGATAATGATGAATTGCAAGTCACCACTTTGATCTTAAGGAATTTGTTGTATACATCAAAGGAGGAGATAAATCCACAATGACATAACATCTTTTGAATGAGGTACACCACGAATCAAAAGATTTATGATCTAATCATAAATGGTAGGAGCAATGAAAACATCGTGCTGAAGATTATGGTGAAAACACTACAACTGAAGACAGAAAGGCACCCCTCTTTATACACAATTTAAAAAATTAAGGAGTTTAGCGAAACAAAGGTATTTGAATGGTATCATATACACTTTTCTATTGGTAAATATGATAAGAACAAAGTTATGTATAACGTGGTTGATATGGAGGCTTGTCACATGATAATTCGTTGACCATGACAATACAATGTTGATGCATGCATGGAAGTTGTGATAATATATTTATTTTTATTAAAGATGGTAGAAACATTATCCTCGCTCCTATGAGAATGGAGAACCAACCCAAAACTTGTAAAATGGAGGTGCGGTATCTCGTAATCGTAAGGAATTTTGTCAAAGAATCTAAGGAGATAGGAGGGATCGATGCATTAGTTGTGAATGCAAAATAAGTAAAACCTACAAATATTTCAGAGAAGTTAAAACCAATGTTCAGGAGTTCAAGGGGATTTGCTCAATGAACACCTTGACGAATTACCCCTTATGTGTATTATCCAGTACTTATCCCATGGGAAAGTCTACTTAATTGCCTACATTATTTGATGAGTCCAAAAGAATACAAGATCTTGTAAGGATTAGTGGAGGAACTGATCTATAAGAATCTAGTGAGGGAGAGCATAAGTCTGTGTGTTGTGCCAACCCTGTTAACGCACAAGAAGTCATAGGAGTCTAATGCCAAATACAAGGACATGACTGATAAACATTGACGCTAGAAGGTATTTGAAGTGGGTGATAATGTGCTAGTTCGCTTGCATAATGAGAGGTTTCCGACTAGGACTTATGGTAGGTTAATGAGTAAGAAGATCGGTCATGTTTCACCCCTCAGGAAAAATCAATAATAACGCCTATGTTGTTGATCTTCCCGAGGGCATAGAGATGTCACAGACTTTCAATGTGGTAGACCTGTATACATATCATGAGCTGAATCTATTGAATAACTCAAAGGTAGGGTTGTACACGAGTTAAGCTAGCTCGAAAAGCTTGCTCGACTCAGCTTAAGTTAGCTCGGATTGATTCGGCTTGAAAGGCTGACTCGGGGCAAGTTAAGCTTATTTTTTAAAGCTTGAATTGAGTTCAAGTTGAGTTCAACCATGGTGCATTTCAACTTTGACTCGACTTGAACTCGACTCGACTCGAAGCTCGAGCTCGAGCTTGACTCAGCTCAAGTAATATATATTTAATATTAATATATATATATATATATATATATATATATATATAAAATATGTTTAACTTTAAAAAAAAGTTAAAACTTAAAAGTTTTTACTAAAAACCCTACCCGACCGCGCTGGATTGAGTCGGGGTGGGGGCTGGGTTGGGACGGGTAGGCACCAGGTTGAGTTGGGTGTGGGTTTGGGTCGGGCTGGGTGCTAGGTTAACATATGAACAAGCTCGATTCGACTTGAGGTAAGCTCGACTCGACTCGAACCACTAGCTCGACTCGAGATTGACTCGAAAGCTTTGGCAAACAAGCTAAGCTTCAATGTTAAGCTTGAGGGCGAGCTTGAGCTCGAGCTCAAACTTGAGTATATCACGTATGAGTTAAGCCGAGCTTGGCCCAGCTAGACTCGACTCGGCTGGATGTACAACCTTACTCAAGGACAAGTTATTTTCCTAGTGGAGTGGATTGATGTAGGATGTGCTACAGATGCATTCTTTGCATGGCTGGACCAAAAGAAACCCAAATGAAAGTGAAAGTAGCCCATCAGAACTGGATCTAGCCCTATATAGGGCATGACATAACTAGATCCTAGGCATGTTTAGATTAAATAAATTCATTTTGAGTACGGAGAATTTGTCGTTCGAAGTTTAGACTATAAATCAATCATAACTTATGATTTGGGCGTCGTCATGAAACGCACAACCTATCGATCTTTATATAACAATGCTTTCAGGTTTAACCAGCCTACCATTGTAACGTCCTAGAAAAATCCATACAAAAACCCGAGTACAACCTCAAGCAGAGCGACCGAAGGACTACACCCAGTTGTATAATTTAGACGAGATTTAGTTAAATGCTAAATAATCGATGAATTAAGCTTGGGCCACCATTTTCACAAATGGAAAGGTCGAATTAGGAATACCACTGGCTCAATGCCATCTTAAGACCTAGGAGAAATCTAAGGGCCTGTCGCTCTCAGGAGTACATTGAAACTCTGTAAAGGACCTAGACCGCACGTTGGGGGTCCGATGACCGTGAAACTATAGGACGATGTCCATCCTGCTGGGCTTGACAACCATCTAGGGAATCAAGCCCAGATAGTTTCTAGAAACGCCCAACTTGAGCCGTGAGTTAAGTGCATAGGAAACGCAAATACCTTAAGAAAATGAACTGAAACTTAAGTGAATTGGGCTATTTGCTCTTACGTAACTTAAGGATTTCTGACCATTAGTTTATGACCAAACTTCACATATGAAGAAAGAAAATTTTTGTGCACATATCCATATAACCGTGGCCCTAATTGGACACATATGACCGGTGATCTGTCACAGGCTCTCCACGGTCGATCGGCTGATCTGATCGCACCAAAATTATGCCCTAGCATGGATCCATTGTCAGGGATTGTACCCTATGACGTAGATGAGCCGTGGGCCTCCCTAAGAGCCCTGTTCGTTAGAAACGGCCGCCCATGGCCCTGTGGCCATTTACACCACATCTAGGGCTATAAATAGCTCTTATTTCACCCTCTCCCTCTCATATACGAATTTTGCAAACCCTGGGGGAAGAGAGGAGAAAAGAGAGAAAAGAGGAAGGAAAGCTTAGGGAGATCACTGCAACTGTGGGTAATCATCTTCCACGCATCCACGTGCCTAATCACTGCCTCCTTTCGCTACCCAAACCTCTTTCGGCTATGATTTCGGGCAAGAAATACCAACCCTACCATCGATGTAGAGCTCTCGAATAGTTTTTTGTCAACCTAGCTAACCAGTTTTATTATTTAGGTGTCGGACGTTTCATTTTTGGAAACGTAGAATTTGGACCGAGTCTGAAAGGTGCGGACTGTAAATGCTTAGGTTGCGGTTTATTAGTGCTTTCAAGCACCTAATGATTTATACTTTCCTTAATTACTGTCATCTTGTCTTAAATACGTTAATTTTTGTATGAGATACACCAAGGAACTATGATAAGTAAGTGATGTAACCTATGTGTTTGTTGAAATGTCTAAATAAGAAATAGAAAATTATTAGTGCTTGCCATGATTACTAATCTAGGATTCATCATTGTCATATGCATATGGATTTCTCTGTATAAAGAATTGATAAAACATATGTTGTAACTAATGTAGTTTATATGTTTGATAAATTTTCTAAATGAGTTGTTGATGATTTGTATTTACTGTGAGTATTAAGATAGGATTCTTTATTGTCTTATGCATATTTATGTTTTTCTCTATGAAATCAATTGATAAAATGCAAGTCATATTTAACATGGTTTATGTGTTTGATGAAATGCCCAAATGAGAAATCCACTTGGGATGTTTGTCGAATGCTGGGATAGATATTACACATGGGTGTTAGCAGCATTTGGATAGGATTGAGGCTATAAACGTAGTCCAGAAAATCGGTAAACGTCCATGGTTGGGTGACCGAATTAGTCTTGCCACCTTAGGTAAACTGGATGAATATGAGTTGTATGACGATTGCCGACAGTGGCTAGGCCACAAGGGCCGCTTACGCGCTCCATGTCAATTAAGTCAGCATGCACCCGTACCAATTGGGCTTACCTAACTAACCGATTAACCTATTTTGTGTTTACTATGTATAGATGCGATTGCTTGAATCTAAGGTACCCCTCAGTAATGTAAAGATCCACCTTTAACCATGGTATCATGATCCTCAAGACTCTTGAGCCGGGCATGGTGGTATGGGACATTGTGTTCGTGCTATCAGCCTACACTGGAGTGTGAGCCTCCTTGTAGGACTGCGAGTACAACTTCTTATAACTTACCTATCGTATGTGTTTAACTAGGAGTGACAAACCTACATGGATCCAGAATATAGGAGTAGGACCACTAAGGTTGTCCGATGCCAAATGATCGATTTGGGTTAATATTAAAAATGGAGGTACCCTAGCTTCTCAAATATACTATATGAATGAGTAAAATAAATCACTTGGCTAACACGACCATGCATCACATTGCATTAGTTAGGATGTGTTAAAAAGGCATTGAAGTTGCATGGTTAAGGAAATGTTGTCATATGCGAAATAGGTGGTCGGCGTCGCGTGTTGAGGGAGCATTGTTGGGTGAGGGCATTCATCATTGCTTACACTCCATTCCTGCATTAAAAAGAATAGTTAGGAAGTGATTGTTATGATTGTCTTATCATTACCGCTTTGTTTGACTTGATAACATTTGTAACTTTTACCTTATAAAACCATTAAGTTGATCACTCACTCCCACTCTGGGACAATATTTTAAAACACCAACTAGATTCTCATGTAGATGTAGATGCAGGTACGGCTGACGTCTATGCAATGGAGCAAGACTTCTTGGATGAGGAGGAGGAATTCTCTTACTTCCAACTCTCAATCGAGTCGATGTAGGCCACGTACCGTTACACAGGGATCACTGGGCATTTAGACTTAGTTGAATATATTTACATTACCACATTTTATTTATTTTGGACTTATATATGTATATATTGAACTCGGTCATGGACCCATGCTCTGGATGGAACTTAGTGAAACATGTGTAATAATGTTTTGGATTACGCATTTACTTAATTACATTATTCTGGAGCATGATACACTGTTTAGATAATTTCATACATGCTTAATCAATCAACATGGAAGAAATCAGAAAACTATCTTCCATAGGACATAAGTGATGTAGAGAATCTTGGGAGTCGAGCTTTACTTGACCCTCAAAATTCAAGGCGTTACAACCATACGATTCAAATTTATTCGTTTTGATAGAAAACGCACCCCTAATCCAACAATGCAAGTTTAGGGAAAAAATAATTTTTAATTTTTTTTTTATATTTTCATTATTTTTTAGATTTTCGTCTTTGTTAAGGCTTAAAACCAACACGCGAGGTGTCGTGCAAACAAGACAATAAGAAAGGCTAGTATGAGACACCACGCAAATTGATGCATTGCGTTGGACACCTGAGTAACACGCAATGGGCAAGGGAAGAAGGAAAATGGAAACCATAAATGGGTGATGCATAGGGTGATGCATAGGGTGACGCACCAATGGTTTCACCACATCTATGCACTCTAAGTTATTTGCAAAGTTTCCATAGGCTTATGCCCAAGATAACATGCGCATCCCACATGATTTATTACCTAAAGAACTCTAATAACATGACATGTAACATTAACCTCTCTACTCATGTTGGCAGGCATCCTAATCTAATGACTACCCAATAACTCGCCTCCACGAGGATCATGTTAATGCTAAGGTGCTAAGGACCTCCACCATTCAGAGTTGGTCAATGGCTCGCTCATTAAAAGGTCAATCTCTATGGTCTAGACTCCTTGAGTTTAGTCATGATTGGTCTTCTAAAGGTCTCCGTCTTAGAGGCAGAGCCCAGAGATGCACCGCTTGATTAGAGGCTCATCGATTGTCCAACCCGAGGCTCGAAACTAATGAAGTTGAGCCACTTGACCCACTAGAGATGGTGTAGTCTGATGATTAACTTGGCACAATATAAATGACCCACTTTAGCAGAATAATGTCTCAGAGACATGGCCTTTCCGCCTTTTAATCAAGGGTATTATACACAATGTAATTAGGGGTTTGTGCCAAATCATAGCCTGAAATGTAAAGAACTCAGAATCTCTAGAATAAATTATTCTTCATTGCATTGCATTGCATTCCTATGCTTGTTTATGTCATTTGCGAATGACTACAAAGTCCCCCCTCGAGCAAAAATAAAATATATGCAAAATGCGGGTTAACAATCTTTTATAGAGATTAATTGTAGTCATTTTGAAAATCCTCTTGTAAGGTAAATTTAGGACCTTCTATTTTTGGCAAAACTTACTATTTTGGATAAGTTCTATTCTTGTTGAATTAGGACTTTTATTAGGGTTTGAGTCTTTCATATAAATGATGTCTTCAAACATTTCAAAATTATTATTGAATAATATAAATTTAAAATTCCTTTTCTTATATTATGGATTCAAGACTACCATATGGATTTAAGGTTTGACTACTTGAAGAAGATGGTGATCTTCTTCACCTTATACACCTTTCTCTGTGTCATATTTGGACCTACTTCATTTTTTGGGCCCATGCCCTGGAAATAAGACACATACATTGAGGTGGGCCCTATGGAAAACACTTTTTAGAACTCGGTTAAGTCCTAACTTGACTAGGAGGTTGATTGGGTACTACCCCCACTTGGCTTGAGGGGCTTACCCTGATGTATGATGTATGGGTTTGTCCACACCATCCATCCATTTATCCATATCATTATAGGTGTAAGCCAAAAAAATGAGGCAAATCTAGGACTTAAGTGGACAACACAGTGGGGATGGAATGCATAACATTAAAAATTTATCAGGAGTTGTAAAAGTTTTGGATCAAGCATATTCTTGTTTTCCCTTCATCCAAGTCTTCATCTGACCTTTTCATGAACAAGTTGGATGGCATTTAAACATCACAGTAAGCCAATGGTGTGTGTCATTATCATTATTGCTTCATGTGGTTTGGTCCACTTGAATCTTGGATTTGCCTCATTTTTAGGGTCACACCCTAATATGATATGACAAAATGGATGGACGTTGTGGATAACCAATACATCATCGTGGGCTCGTTACAGCCCTAACTTGTGCTAAGCTTGGGACTTCATGTAGACCTGACTAAATTCGTGCCCAGTTTTGAGGGATGTGGATTGGATCTAGACCCTCCTTATAGGTACTCAGTCCGTGAACATCCTCCCCCATGCACACGCTCACTTGGTTTCTTTGTGGAGTGGTTCCCTATGTGTGATTGATTTGCTTGGCTTAATTTTATTTCCTTGGTTGTGCAATAACTTTTCTAAGTTTGACAAAGTAGCGCGTTTGAATATTTTGAGTGTTATAGAGTCGCCACCAGCTAGAATAAGGCATTAGAATCCATGTTTGGCTAGAGTTCGTGGAATTGCTTGGAGAATGAGAAATTCGAAGAATTCTCGACATGAGTGACTTCAGCATTGGTCTGCATTGTGAATTTTGGGTAAGGGCTTTATTTACGAAAAAGGAAGGGGTTCGGCATCGTTTTTCATTTATAAATCTTATGATCTCTACTTTTTGGGGTTGTGTGATTTTTTAGGGAGATTCGAGAGAACTTCCCATATTATGTAGTCAAGTCGTACTACATTAGGCTTCAAGGCTTGAATAAGCAGGAAACTAGAGAAAAGAAAGCTAAATAAAAGTATAAGTGGATATAAATGTTGTTGACATTAGGGAATATGGAGAGAGGAAAATTGTCTGATTCGAGATGTGAGAGTGAAGAGGGGAAGTCAGAGATCCTTTTATATATAAAAAGTATGATTAGATACTCCGAGTTTTGACCCTACTCATTGACTTTGATTTTATTTCGACTTTTGACTTCTCTATTGAAGGAGTATGAGAAGATAGTATTCTCCCTAACACTGTATAGAGGAATTTCAGTTTGTATGGTTAAAGGAAAGGAAAAGAGGTAACTCTACAATGGAGCCGGCTTCGAGAATCTAGTTCGATAGATCTCTTCTAGCACCTTCCCTCTTCTAGCTTCTCTAAAGCCTTAGAATTCACTGCTTTGCTATTATTATTTTACCCTTCCTCTCTAGGTCCCCTTCCCTTAATTTGCTCATAGAGGAGCTCTATAAATAGCCATGGTGGGTGAATTGGCTGTTAATCTGGCAAATCCTTATGGGAGATGCAAATTCATCACCAACGATGTGGTTCATCGAGCGTTACAATTGAGCCAGCTTAGTAATCACCTGGAACCGGTCACGTGTTGGCCATTTTTGTATGGAATCAGTCACACATTAATCATAACCGGTTCCCAGAACCAACCATTCTATACTTGTTTTACCAAACCTGGTTCTATCGGAGTCGATATTTCAAAATCTTTTCTTTCTCAGTCGATGGTCAACATGCTAATGGACCCTCTATGTGCCTTGGCGGTGGACAATCTAATTCGATGAGTGCCTTCAGAGGTGTCTTATACTATATAGGTACCTTGATTGAGAAATTAATTGAAGTCAACGAGCAGGACTTAACTCTAGCTATGGTGGGGTGTCTGTTGTCAGAAAAGATGTTTTCACATCTTCTGGGCTGCTCGACCGATCGAGGGCCTGGCTCGACCGATCGAGGGCCTATCTCGACGAGTCAAGGCCCATTCAACTAGAAGTCCAGTGAGCATAGCTTTTGGGTGTCCGGGCCACTCGACCAGTCGAGGGTCAGGCTCGACTAGTCAAGGGTTCATAGATTCTACACGAATTTTGCGCGGACTACGGACATTTGATGCGATTTTTGAAATTTTCCAAAGAGGCGCGTAAGGAGAGTTTCCTAAACTATAATAGGGTCCCTAAGGTTATTCTAAAGTATTCTAATGCTTTCTAAAAGTATTCTAAGGCTTTTTAAAAGTTTTTCAAGAGTTTGTAAAAGGGTTTTAGGGTTTCTAAAGGATGTAACAAGGGTGACATTCGAGATTGTTCGAATCAGGTAAGTCTTTTCTCTTTGTAATTTATGCCTTCATAGTGGAATTTTATCGCTTTGTGCCGTGATTTTTTTTTAAAAAGGATTTTTCACGTTAAATCTGTGTGTTCTCTTGTGTTTTCTTGGTGTCATTGGATTGCTATCCTAGATTTAGATCTATGTGATTTCGCAATACAAATCTCCAACAAGTGGTATCAAAGAAATCGTTGCGGCATAGATCTGAATCTACAGGATTAGTAATAATGGAAAATAACAAGTTTGATATTGAGAAGTACTTAGGCAAAAATAATTTTGAGTTATGGAAGCTTAAGATGATTATCTTATTAACTAAGCAATGCGAGATTAAGGCTCTTGAGGAGCGAAAATCTACCCTGAAAGATGATGAATGGGAAAACCTTAATAGTAATGATTTAACCCCTATCCGTTTATGTCTCACGGATGAGGTTTTCTACACTGTCATGAGGGAGAAACTACAGCTAAGTTATGGACAAAGTTAGAGGATGTCTATACAAAAAAATTCTCTAAAAATCGCCTACACTTGAAGCGACAATGGTATAACTTTAAGATGACAAAAGGTGGAGATCTGGAGGCTCATATCAACAACTTTAATAAATTAGTTTGCAAATCGTTAGATATGAAGTGATGAAAGATGAAAAACAAGCATGTATATTACTGAATTCTCTTCTGACATCTTATGAGGCATTCAAGGGTACAATGTGCACCATGAATAAAACCCTAAGTGTCAACACCGTTATCTCATCCCTTCAAGGCAAGGTTATGAGAAAGCTTAACGGTGACATGAAGATATCTTCTAATGCACTGCTTATAAGAGGTAAGAATTCTGAACAAGGTACAAGTTCTTCAGGTTCTAAGTCCAAATCTAAGGGCAAGATCAAAGGAAAGGTAATGTGTTGGAACTGTGGGATGGAAGGACATGTGAAGAAGGATTGTACAAATCCTAAATTTAAGAGAGAAGATTTTGAGGCTTCATACAGGGAGGCCAATGCTACCACGTTAGATGGATTGAGTGGATGTGATGATAATTTTTGTCTGTGTCTACAATTAGATGGTCATACGATGATCGTAAGGACGAGTGTATTTTAAACATAGGGGCATCTTTCCACATGACCTCTCATCGAAGTTGGTTCGCCAGTTACACGGAGTGCAATGGTGGACAAGTATTTATGATAATGGCTTTACCTGTGATGTTGTGGCTGTTTGTACGGTGCGCATCAAGATGTTTGATAGGACGAACCGTACCTTAAATAATGTCAGGCACGTTCCTGATTTGAAGAAGAATCCGATTTCTCTCGGTGTACTTGAGGCAATGGGGTATAAGTTCACATGTATTGATGGTGCTCTTAAGGTATCTAAGGGGGCACGGATAATCATGAAAGCGCAACGACTCGGTAACATGTACATGTTAATCGGGAGCACTTCAAAAGGTGGAGCTGCAGTGGCTATAGTGGATTCCACCTCTGCACGTGTGTGGCATGCTAGGCATGACCACATGAGCAGGAAGGGCATGTAGGCTGAGACGCGCAGCAAAGATACAGAGTAAGTGGAGCAACCACCTGTGAGAAGAATCACACGGCATAATCGTAAAATATTGGCGAGGTACATGAACGTCTCCAATATCGCAGGGAATTCGTTTTCTATTCAGATGGCTCTAGGTGAGTCTGATGTTGAATAATGGAAGGTGATTATGGGCGATGTGATGGACTCATTGTACCAGATCGACACATGGAAGCTGGTGAAACTTCCAGTGGGCCAGAAAATGGTTGGATGCAGGTGGATCTTCAGGAGGATACAACATAGATTCAGAGCGAGGTTGGTAGCAAATGGTTATGATCAGAGAAAGGGATTAGCTTCTCAGAGATATTTGCACCGACGGTATAGCAGGTGTCTATTAGATTCGTGATTGGCGCTAGTTGGCCAATACGATCTTGAGCTGAAAGATGGATGTGGAGTCTGCACTTCTATAAGGGAAATTAGAAGAGTAGATTTACATGAAGCAACAAGAGCAGTTCGAAGTTAAAAGGGATGAGAAAAAGACTTTTCAGGAGGTCGTGGTACGTCCTATCGGCTAGGCAATGGTATAAAGTTTGATTTTTTCATGGTGGTTCAGGTATTGTATATTGATGACATATAAATCGCCAATTATGACATGTCTAATATCAATATACTGAAGACTCGGTTAAGTGGAACATTCAGGATGAATGATCAAGGGGTTGCAAAGATGGTTCTCGGCATTGAGACCGAAAGAGGAGTAGACTTTGGTTATCTCAGGTAGAATACCTTGGGTAGGTATTAATAAAGTATGTGATGGACCAAGCAAAGCCGAATACCGTTCCCTACCCGTCTCTCCTCAAATTTTCCTCAAGATAAGTCCCAAAACAGATGAGGAAAAACAAGATATATCTCATGAGCCTTATTCGAATGCGGTTGGGAGTGCATGTCATGGTCTGTGGTAGATTGGTTATTTCATTGCTATCAGTATTGTAAGCAAATACTTCAACAAATAATATTGGGTAGCGGTGAGATAGTAAGAAGACTACGTCTTTCCTTTTGAGAAGACACAAGTAAAGGTGGTTGGGCATGTGGATTCTGATCCAGCAAACATACTCACCTAGAACGTTCCTACAGAGAAGTTCAAGTTCTGTGCAACTTTTCTAAGCTTGGAGATGGCAAAAAAGAACGATGAAGTGTACATGAGAAGCTATAATGTGATGCAAAGATAAGAAAAGAATTCAATAAGCTACACGATTGAAGATTGAAGACATGGTGAAGATTGTTGTTAGAAAAGATGTCTTCACATCTTCTGGGCTGCTTGACCGGTCGAGGGCCTAGCTCGATGAGTCGAGGGTCCATTCAACCGGTCAAGGCCTACTCGACTAGAAATCCAGCGAGCATAGCTTTTGGGTGTCCGGGCCGCTCAACCAGTCGAGGGTCAAGCTCGACCGGTTGAAGGGATCCTTCGACCAGTCGAAGCCCTGGTTCGATTAGTCGAGAGTTACAAAGATTTTACGCAGACTGTGTTAATTTGATGCGATTTCCAAAGTTTTCTAAAGAGGTGCGTAAGGGGAGTTTCCTAAACTATAAATACAGGTCCTTAGAGCTATTCTAAAGTATTCTAAGACTCCTAAAAATATTCAAAGGCTTCTTAGAAGTATTTTAAAGCTTTCTAAAAGTTTTTTAAGGGTTTCTAAAAGAATTTTACGGTTTTTAAAGAGTGTAATAAGGGTGAGATTTGAGGTCGTTCGAATCAGTTAAGTCTTTTCTCTTTATAATTTATGTTTTCATAGTGAAATTCTGTCACTTTGTACCGTGATTTTTTTTCCGAAAAGATTTTTCACATTAAATCTGTGTGTTGTCTTGTGTTTGCTTGGTGTCATTGGATTACTATCCTATATCTAGGTCCATGTGATTCGGCAGTATAAATCCCCAACAATGTCTACACGATCTAAGCAGCCGCTCTATGAGTCTAATGAAATTATGCTTTTTTATCTTGCTCATCTATTTTGCCAGCTCATTTTAAGATATAAACAAAAAAAGTAAAATAAAAAAAAAATAAAAATGGGACAAATCCAAGGCTAAGTTGACCACACACATGAAATTGAACACCCACGGTTGATAACTAGCCCAAAGATGTTGGAATTTTTATCAAAATAATATATGTGTTTTATCCTGTCAAGTTTTATATTACCGTAACTAGAAGACAAATGAACAAAACGGTGCACCCTGCCAAGGTTTCAACGGTGGGTCTCATAATCCACTCCTTTCGGTCGCATGCTCCACTTGAGCCACAGATTGCCTCTTTTTTGCATTCATTCTCAAAAGTTATCTGGCAGTGGATAGATTTCGTCACGGTGGGCTCCGCAGAGGCTTGCATCCGTCCAAGTGGGGACAGGACGCAGTCGGCGTCCAGCTTTATATTCCCGTCTATCAAGCACCATGTTCCGCCGGAAACGGATTGGCTACTCCCCTGCCACCAGCCAAGGGCCGGTTGTCGGTGCTCTGTGGGCCCCACCATGACGTGTGCGTTTCATCCATGCTGTGCATCTATTTTTATAGGTCATTTTATGTCATGAGAGAAAAATTGAGGTATATCGAAATCTCAAGTGGACCACATTACAGGAAACAGTTTTGAATGAGCGTTGACCATTAAAAACGTTATGGGCCATAAAAGTTTTGGATTAAGCTGATGTTTATTGTTTCCCTTCATCTGGATCTTTATGACCTAATCAACAGATTAGATGTCAAAAAACAGTATAGTGAGCCTTAGGAGGATTTTAATGGTGGATATCATATAATTGTTGTTTTCCTATGGTGTAGTCCACCTGAGATTTATATACCTATTATTTTTATTATCAACCCCTAAAATGATCTCCAAAAATGGATGAACGGAATGGATGAAACAAATACATCATGGTGAGGCCCATAGAGAACCGACCCTCAACCGCTGGGCTGGTGCCACGGGGAGTAGCCAATCCGTCTCCTGTTCCGCCACAGTATTAAATCAAATCACTTTTACTTTCAGTCTAATCTATACTTGGTGGGACCCACTCAGCGTTAGTTGGGATTTGCTTTTTCCTACTTTGACTGGGAAATACGGACGCGGATTCTCTTGCAAAAGCCTTTTGCAGGAAGTTCCTGCACCAGAAAGTTATTTAGGGCCCACCGTGATGTTTTTCAGAAATCCGCACCGTCCATACGTTTTGTGAGATCATTTTAAGACTCGAGAGAAAAATTCAGAAGGATCAAAGACTAAAGTGGGCAGCACTAAATGAAAAGGTAGGTAGGAAAATTCTTACCGTTGAAACTTCCTTGAGATCTACAGTAATTTTTACAATCCATACCGTTCATAACGTCATTCCTACTGGTATGGACTCAAAACACAAATGTTATCCTGATTCAAAATTACTGTAACCCCACGAATATTTTAACTGTGGATGTTTAATCCTCATGTTTTTGGCCCACTTGAGTTTTGGAACCAGTTAATTTATGGCCGTATCTACTAAAATGAGCTAGAAAAATGGATAGACGGGGTGGATTTCTTACAAACATAACTGTGGGCCCCACCTAAGTTCCCAGCGCATGAACCGGAAATCCGCGTCCGGAAACACCAACAATAAATCACAAATAAAAATGGAGATTCGCACGAGACTAGATTGAAGAGACGATTCGTGAGACGCGTGATGATTCTCTACACGTGTGTGAGATCAGTTCCATGACTTACATACACTGTAAACATGCAATACATCAGCGGAAATTGGACGGTTTACAAAAAGAATCCAAAGGCTTATATTCAATATGTCTGCTGAAATCTTAAAACCCTCATCGATTTAAGATATAAGCATATTTTCATCAATCATACCTATTGAATGACTCAGATACGTACCACGTTGTCTAAATTGGCACGTGTCACGCGATTCACCACCTTAACATATACCTCGCGCGTACCAAGCAATAACAAACACGGATTTGGCAATTGGCGAACTTGGGAGTGCGCATCACGGACCGGAGTCTTTTCCGCGAAGCTTCTCTTTTGTAGAATTTCAAGATGTTTTCTTCCAGAACCGAACCGGACTTCTGAGGGGAGTTAAATGATCCTGGGCCTGTGGAAATGCACAGTATACTCCGGCCTGTAGATCGTACGTATAGGCCAATGCATCACGTGATCTGGACCATTGGATCATTGCATACCGCTACTGCTAGAGTATATTACGTTTGGAAGATCCTATCCACTGATCCTCGATCATATTTTTATTTTAATGTGCATTCCTGATCTATTTCTCTTCTGATCCGTCTATTTCCTGGCGGAAAATTGAAGCGTTGAGATTGTTCTATGTTTGAGATTTTTAGCGTACGGTCTATATATGATGGTTCTCAACAGATAAACGGTCTGGATCACGGGACCACGGCCCCACTTGTACAGTCTGAAAACCCACTATTTTGGAAAGTAAGACAATACTAGCCTACCACAAATTACGGTTGATTATTTGGAAAAGGGTGTAAAGGCTCCATTCCCAAATATGGGAATGATTACAACCGTCCATTCCTTGGAGTCTTAGAACCATCAGATCAATGTCTTTTTCAGTGAAGGCCCATCTGTGGACAGATTAGATGGATTGTGGGGATACGGATAGAAATGTTCCTACGTACCTCGTAACTCGTTTTACAGGACGCGGATCAGCTGCTGACCGGCTGAGTAGAGAGACTCACTACGGAAGTGACGTCACTAAATTATGTGGGCCCCTCCTGATGTATGTTTTGTATGCACACCGTCCATCCATTTGGAGAGATTACATTAGGCATTATCCAAAGAATGAGCCAGATCCGAAGCTTTAGTGGACCCCACCACAGAAAACAGTGGGGAGAGTAATGCCCACCGTTAAAAAAAGTTCTAAGGGCGATCAAGCTGATATTTGTATTTTCGCTTCTTTCATGTCTGTTTTAATGTATGAACAGGTTGGGTCTCAAATAAACATCATGGCAGACCTTTGAAGGTTTCAACAATGGGCGTCACTCTCTTCACTATTTTCTGTGGTGGGGTCGACTCTAGCCTTGGATCTGCCTCATTCTTTGTATAATGCCCTAAAATGATCTCTCAAAATATGTGAATGGTGTGGATACAAAACATACATCATGATAGGGCCACATAACTTAGTGACATCACTTCAGTAGCGAGTCTCGCGACTCAACCTGTCGGTAGCTAATCCGCGTCCCGTTTTACATCTGGTTTATTTCGGACGCGGATACCATTTGAAAAGCTTTTCCCACGAAGTTACCGCTCAAGGATGTTGGGTGGGTCCACCGAGATGTTTTTAAGAAATACACCCTGCTCATCCGTTTTAATAGCTCATTTGATAACGTTAATAGAAAACGAGATACATCCAAAAATCAAGTGGATTGGGAAAGAAATTCTTACAGTTGAGATCTTATTGGAATCCACCTTGATGTTTATATGCCATCCAAACCTTTTATAAGGAAATTATCACTGATAAGAAGTGAAAATACAAAAAAAATAAAATAAAATAAAAATTTTCCTGACACAAAAAATATACTGCCACAAGAATATTTCAACGATTCAACTGAATCCCTACTGTTTCCTTTCGTGTGAATCAATTAAGCTTTGTATAGGCATAATTTTTTGCATAATGTCCTAAAATGATTTTTCAAAACGGATGGACGGTATGGATTTCTCAAAAACATCCCGGTGAGCCCCAACCAGCATCCTTACGCAGGAACTTCACGCGGAAGGTTTTCAAAGGAAATCCGTCATCGTTTAATTCCTTCTAGTCCATGGCGTCAGATGCAACAAAACTCCTTGGATCCATTTTGATGAGTGATACGTCCTGTCTGCTCATTATTTATGTCCATTCATATTAGAATTTTAACCTAAAAAGAAAATAAATCTAAAATTAAGATTAAGACACTATATGAAATAAGTGAGGAGATATGGGCCAACCAATGACCTAATGAAGTTTTAGATCAAAATGGTATTTGGATTTTCCATTCATTCAAGTGGACCAGGGTAGATGGTATGGTTATGTCAAGCCCAATGTGAAAATTTTCTTATGATGGATGTCATTGTCCACCTTTCGTTATGACATGGCCCACTTGGGTTTTGAATCACCTAATTTTTTTTATTTGTTTTTTGGCTCATGTTCTAATTTAGGGTTGAAAGTCGGGCGGGTTGGGTCGGGTTGGTGCTCAACCCTAACCCAACCCAAGGTTCTTATACCTCAACCCTAATCCAACCCAACCCAATCTCGGGTTGAGAATTCTCAACCCAAGCCCAACCCAATCGGGCTCGGTTGGGTTGATTGGGTTGGTTAGGTATATACGTGCTAATATTTTCGTTATTACATTAGTTTATTATATTTCAATATAAGGTTTATTTTTTGTATCTATAATTTTATTAATTATAAATGTGATTATTCATTATAAAGAATTTCATTTTTTTTCTTAAAAAGAAAAGCTAAAATATAAGACAACTACTTTAAAAGTCATGTAGCATAGCACAAAGTCTATTTGGGAAAGAAACCTGGCATACCTTGTTAGCTTGAGTCCTTGGAAATGATGTGAACAAATGAGACTTGACATCACTAGTGTGCCTTCGACACAAACGATCAATACTCAATTATAATGTATAAGTAACTTATATATCATGATCGGGTTGGGTCGGTGTAAGACCCGTATCTTAGACCGTACCGTTCCGTAGACTTCCGCGGTCTTACCGGTCGAATTTCGGCAACCTTCGACCCTTAATCGATATTGGCGCACGACCCTGATTCGAATGCCGTCAACCCATATCAACTCAACCCAAGACCATTACCATAGCGACCGCGCCATCGCTGCGGTTCCGATGCCGCAACTTGCGCGCCGAGGCAGTACCCTAATTAAGAGATGTGGGCCAACGTTCGGTGCGAGGAAAACGCCGCGCGTTGCGAAATTCAAGAGAATCTCTACGAGGTGTCACATCAATCCCATCAATCAATCAATCCATCAACATGTCAAGTACATGTCAAGTACACATTACTTTTTCACCCTTCCCAAGCAAGCCCATACCTTCTTACACCAAAAATCCTCAAAACTCAAAAAGGTCTTACAAAGCCCATGCTTTTCTTACACAAAAGGGCACCAAAGTCAACAAAACCTTACACACCCATCCCTCTCTCATCCATCACTCCATCCCCCATCACACTCTCTCTCCCTTTACAACTCTTTCTCTCTTTCTCATTTTTAAAAAAATCCAAGCAAACCCCTCCATACGTTGGAGCTCTCCAAGCTTTCCAAAAACTCCAAGATGGCCCACTTTCTACCTCATGATCTCCCCATCCTAACCATCCATTCCCCATCTCCTCCATTGAAATCCAAGCTAAGGAGCTAAGGACCTCATAGAAGCAAGAAGATCGGACGGTGGGTGCTTGTTAACATAGATTTTTTTCATGTTTTTAAGATGGGCCAAGTGAGACCAACCGATCAATGGTTTGGATCTCACTTGGGACCCTAAATTGTGGCCGATGGCTCACTTTGATCATCATGATCATCCATGGTGGGGCCATTCTCCATGGACCCCATCATGATGTTTTTTTCTTTAGAAAGGTCATATAGACCATCCATATTGGTGTGGAAAGGATCCCCACTGTTGATTTTTAAATTTTATGGTCCCATGTGTAAAGGGATCCCTTGGATTGTATGATTTTATATTTTTTTTTGGAGGCTTCATAGTGGCGGACCCCTCCATCACAAGCGTGTCCCACCCTCTATCTCTCTCTCTCTACTTCATTTTCTCTTTTTTTTAGATCCTATTGTGTCTGTGTGGCCCACTTGAATGGACCCCACCTTGAAGCATTTATTTTGTCCAAGTTCCCTTCAAGTGGGGCCCACCTTATATGTTGTACTCACATCATCCATCAGTGGTGGCCCACTTAAACAGGGCCCACTACAATGTATTTTGGACTGAACCGTCCAGCGTCTGGGACACTGGACGTCCCTGTACAAAGAAAGAAAAAAAAAAGAAAAAAAAGAGAGCTTTGGGGTGAGCCACTTGCATAGGCCCCACCTTGATGTATATATTCAATCCACGCCATCCACCACATTCCTTGGGACATTTTAATCGTTGAGCCAAAGAATGAGGCTGACGTGATCATCCAGTGGGCCATAATATCAGAAATTTGGGTGGTTACCCTTAAAGACATTTCCTGATGAGTCTATGCATCCAAAAATCCCGAACCTTGGACTCATTGGGCTTGTTTTGAGCCACTGAATGGATGGGGTGGATCATCTTGATGAGGGCCCTAGACGTGAAAAACTCCAGAAAATGGGTTTTTCCCAAATTTTGAAGAAAACAAGTACAGAGGCTTGCCTCTCCTCTGACGCAGCAGCAGAAGCTGCACGCTTCTGCGTGTAGCGTTTGGGGCAAGCGGACATGAGGGGCCCACAGCCCTGCATGTGGGCCCCACCGTGATGTTTATTTGTCATCCAACCTGTCCACGAGGTGGGCCACCCCCCCCATCCAATAGTCAGGTGGCCCACACCATAGGAAATAGTGTGAATGAACATCTACCATTGAAACCCTTTCTGGGGTCCACTGAAGTTTTGGATCAAGACGAAATTTGTGTTTTCCTTCCACTTAGGTTCTCATGACCTTATGAATGGCTTGGATGCCATATAAACATTTCAGTGGGCCCCACATGGGACCCACAATGATGTATGCGTCTTACATCCACCGTCCAGGTGGACGGTGGATGCAACTGTGATATTTTTATTTTACCCCCACCGTCCAGCGGACGGTGGGGCCCGCTGTATGTGCGTGCGTGCGTGTGTGTGTAGCGTGTGTGTGAGTGTATATATATATACATATATACATATTATATTGTATTATATATATATATATATTATATTGTATATATATATATAATATTGTATATATACTATATATGTTGTTTATATTTATCACAATATATAACGTTCACGATGGTGGGCCTTCATGTGGGCCCCCACCATTGATGTAGGTGTTATATCTGATCTGTCTATCCATTTTAAAGATCATTTTATGGAATGAGTCAAAGCATGAGCTAAATCCACAGTCCAAGTGGACCCCATCTTGGCATGATTTGAGGCTTATCTTAATGTATTTGTGACAGTTATTGGGGCCCACTTTGATGTGGATGTAAGGCCCATGGGATTGGACCATTTGATATACCCCAAGGCCCTTGGGACTAGACCCACTTGAATTATATAAGGCCTATGGATTTAGGCCCATTTGATTTATATAAGGCCTAGGGGTTTAGGCCCATTTGATTTATATAAGGCCTACAGAATTAGGCCCATTTGATATGTATATGG
Organism: Magnolia kwangsiensis; assembly: GCA_037074715.1. NCBI lineage: Eukaryota > Viridiplantae > Streptophyta > Magnoliopsida > Magnoliales > Magnoliaceae > Magnolia > Magnolia kwangsiensis. The sequence continues at coordinate 21,603,259 of CM073578.1, read as the reverse complement.
CTCATGAGATTAGGCCCATTTGATGCAGTCTAAGGCCCACGGGTTATGACCCATTGCAATGCACATAAGACCCATTGGTGTGGCCCATTTATGTGGCCCATCTGATAAATAAAAGGCCCATAAGATATGGCCTACTTGAAATATATGTAAGGCCCAATGGGATGAACCTAAGGTCCATTGCAATGTGTAATCCCAACACAAATTAAGTAGCGATGTTTACGAAGATCGTGCCTTGGGAGCAATGTTGGTTTGACGTCCACATTGCGAGTGTAATGTTGGTTGGATGTCCACATTACGACTCTCCTTAGGGCCCATTGCTAGGCCGTACTTATTGTATATAGGTCGTCCAGGCCCATCTGCATTGTAAGGATAGTTCATCTCATTATAACATGTTTAGTATAGTTCCATGACTCATGATCATACGCATCATATGTATGCTTGATATGAGAGTGACTGATCATAGCATATGCCTTCGGGCAGATTGTTTATAGGACCCCGATTAGGCGGTGTTGCCCTACATGAGCGCACGATACGCGTGAGATTTGATGCATGATTGGATAGTGTGATCCATGTAATTCACATTGTATGACATGATTACTGTATGCCCTGGCGACATCGGGGTTGTAGCCTCCATAGGCGTATCGTGGTTGGCAGTATTAGATATCGAAAATCTTATTTTACATGGGGTGCTATAGATATCCTTGGGTAAAAGTTCCTAAAGCCTTATGGTACCAAGAGGTTTCTTCAACGTCTAGACCGAGTGGGTAGACGAGCGTTAAGTGCCGATTACTAGATGGCTACGCTCTCCACTGTGTCGTGATCGGTTGGAAGGGGGTGCGGCCTTATCCCCCCGAGTGTAGGCGGCAAATCTAGGTTGAGTTTGACCAGCTCAAGAAATGGATCAGCTATCAACGAGTCGAGCCCGATATTGGCAAACGGATAGTGAGGTCTCTTCCACTTACCTTATTGCGCGCGATGAGGCGGCGATCTGGTTTAGAGTGTACTAGACCCCAGTGATATCCCAAATTTGAGCTGTATTGATGTGTGGACATAGATGAGGATTTGTATGCTTGAGTTGCATTTCACATCGCATGGCCTTGGGATGGCCGATATCATTCATGTCTTGCATCGCATAGCCTTGGTACGACTCATGATAATTATGGATCCATCTGCATATTCTGCATTACTCTGATATTGTATAATCATATTACTACCTTGCACACACACTTTCACCATCCTCTAAACTTTCTATAAGCTTATGCACGACTGTTGCGTGCAGGTGACGTTAGATCGCAACAGTGCTGAGGCTTGAGCACGTGACAGATTACTCTAGAGTTTTTGGTCTATCATCATTGTATTTTCATTTATGCTCATTGTACTTGTAAAGTTTTTGATCATAGTGGAAATGTAATAGAATTCTTGGTTGTTGTTTGTGGGTTATGCCTTTGGTTATGCTTATTATGAATCGAACTGATGTTGAAAATCCTCCTCGTAGCATCACAGGATCGGAACCTGGCGAATGGGCGCTAGGAGCCGAGAATGGGGTTCTACGGAGGTTGTCGGCACCGGATTCGGCGATCGAAAATTTTGTGAGCCCGGTTTCCGAGTTTGGGGCGTGACAGTCGAGCAACCTGAGACCTCAACCTAAGCCCAACCCAAGTTTAGTCGGGTTGGGGTTTGTATAGCCCAAGCTTAAGATCGGGCCCAATATATCCTGCCCGAGCCCAACCCAATGTCGGGTCAGTCACGGGTCGATCGGGTTGAACCCGCCCAACTTTCAGCCTTATGTTCTATCATAAAACTAATGTAAAAATAAGATGTCCATATCTATTATTGGGAAATATTTATTTTTTATTTTCTTCATTTTCAACCTTTAATGTTGATGTTATCAATCACAATGTAGTCCAATAAATACAGATTGGAGTAATATTGATGTTATCAGTTATGATATAGCTCAATAATAATAATGTAGGATGCGAAAAATTCTTATTTTAAAACACAGATTCTTTCATTTTATTTCAAAGCATATATATATATATATATATATATATATATAAACGAAGTAAATCCAAAACTCAAGTGCACTATATTGCAAGAAATAATGGAGATAATGACACTTAAGGTTGGAATCTTTTTAAAGATTACTATAATGTTTATTTACCATTCAACTTGCTCAAAAGGTCGCATGGATTGAGATAAAGGGAAAACACATACATCTACTAGATAACTTTTATGGCTATGAGAAGTTTTTAATGATGGGCGTTCAATCACTATTGTTACTTGTGGTGTGGTCACACACCCCCACACACTCACGTTGCAATGGGATTTCACCACCTATGGATACTCAAACCCTTGACCGGGTGTTGAAATTCCTGAGAGTTTACCATTGGAGCAAGAGCAAGGATTTGCTTCTTTTTGGTTCATGTCGTAAAATGATTGGACGGCTTGGATATAATATGCTGACATCAAGTTGAGCCCTAAATCACTATAAGGCAATACCACCTCTCGATGCATGGCTCATTGGTAGATATTTTGTGTTTCAACATCGAAGTCTTGGGTTCAATTATCTATGTGTTAGGTTTGTGTGTGAAAGTAAAACCATCTAATTCGTGTCCCATTACAACACATCCAGTAATTCCTGCCATCAATGGAGATGATAGAACTAGATGGGCCCTACCATAAACGCAACCCACACCTTATAGTTCTGATGGAGATGATCAGAACTGTACACTTGGTAGACCAATCCTGCATCCTGAAGCAATGGGATGGAGTTTGGCTAGTGGTTGGTGCTTTGTGGACTAGCATGATGTATGTGTTTTATCCATGTTATTTATTATTTTTCCAAATCGTTTCAGGGTTTGATTTAAAAATCGAGTAAAATTTAAATCTTCGGATGACTGCACCACAGGAAAACAAGTAGTAATTGAATGTCCACCATTAAAAACCCGTAAGGGCCCATTGTAATGTTTATTTAACATCTAACCTACTGATTGGGTCATACACAACTGGATGAGGGAAAAAAAAAAACAAATATCGACTTGATCTAAAACTTACATCGACCCTAATAAATTTTTAATGGTAGGCGTTCAATCAACACTGTTTTCTGTGATGTGGTCCACTTGGGATTTCGATCTACTTCATTTTTGACTCATACCATTGTTTATCTCTATTATCGGTATTTCTCACAAGAGTTAATCAGAATAGGTTACGTGTGATTTGTACAAATCTGTATGGTGTATTTAAAGACTTGTAAGGATTTATCGATAAATAACAATGGGAATATATCAAACAGTGCCACATCAGTATCTAAAGTGACTAATGGATGATTAATCGTTAGAGAACAATTACACGACAGATAGAAGAAGAAGAAGAAACAGAGGAAGCCAAGTAGTGGTGAACGATTATGGTAACTGTCAGAACGTGAGAATGATCTAGATAATCAGATCAAGGCTATAACTAACAAATGGATTCAACAAGAAAAAGCGGTCTTATACCAACCTTATTAAACCAAACAGTATCTTTTAATTATATTTTCAATTTACCAATTATTTTACATTCCATAGTGCAATCCTTTACTTTTCATTTCAAGCAAATTATATTCCTTAGTGTAATTTTTTACTTTTAATTTATCATTTATATTTTGTAGTATAATTTGTAGCGTTAATCAAGTAGCTGATAAATTTAGCTATATTTTAAGTCTACGCTCGCACGCTTGGTTTAGTTATTCACTCAGAAAGGTGTTTTGCAACTGTCCCCTGGGATCGACTATAAGAATCCCTTTCTCATTTTATTCTCTATTTGTATTGAAAAGTACTTTGGTACGGAAGGCAAATATATTTCCCCTGCGATCGATCGTAAGAATCAATTTCTCATTTTACTTTATTTGTATTGAAAAGTCCTTTGGTGTGGAAAGCAAATATACAACCCATCATTATGAACCCCAACTTCTAAATATCGCCTAATCCTATTTACACATTGAGCAAATGGTTGAATAGGAGATCGATCTCATCAGATCTCGGTCATACACTACGTGTCTGCATATCTTGGAGCCTGGGGTCACAACTATTCAGTTTGAGTCGAGCTACAATTTCAATTCTAGCATGCCTGCATAATACAACCAAATCAGACCTCTAACAACCATAAGACTGAGTGGATGAAACACATACATCATGGTGGGGCTCATTGAGCATCGACTACTAGTGTGGGTCACTATCCAATCGGCATCCCAAGCAGTGGACTACTATAAATGCAATTGGCACCTTATAAAGGAGGCAACCGAGAACATACGGTTGGTGGCCTCCTCCATGGATGATCTACCAGGAAAAACGTTACACAGGTTGGATGTTTGTATGGACCAATCTCAACTGCTAAACTAATTCAATATCTAAATGAACACCTATCTGTGTCAAAGTCACTCTGCTTTTACGGGCCTCATCCTCTTCAAGGTACAATCAAATAAAGTAAGAAACTTTATAGGTTGTGATGTGGGTCTCTAATTCACATGGTTTGATGATATAAGATCCAATTCACTGAAGAAGGGTCAAGATTTCCAAGGAGGGAGATTTTCCCTTCAACTTCCTTAGATGGGAGGCTAGGTGAGGCCTATTGTAACACCCCAAAAATCGGGGGTCGGGTAGAAACCCAACTCCCGATTTCAAGAACGTCACTTATGGAACATAGATAATGATAAATGCATGTTGTCTGTAGAATGACATTAAACAAGATTGAGACTAAGCCAAAACAACATATCATACTCCAGAGACAGTTAAATTAGCAAGCGGAAGACTGTGATAAATACATAAAATATATAATTGATTGTAAGTCTCCAGAGTGTGAACATGTTACCAGGTTAATTAAATACATGTATACTCCAAAAATATAAAGAAAAGAATATACATGAGTGCTCCAAAAATATAAAATGACAAGGGTCAAGGCGTCTAATCAACCTCCCTGTAATCCCGTCGATCAGAACACGCATAAAGGAGGGATCCTCCTCATCATCATCAAGTCCGGCTCTGCTTCACAAGCAGCGCCATCATCTGAAACTAAATTAGGGACTGGTGGGTGTCCGGAACACCATCCCGTAACGTGGGAATGAGTAATCAACTCAGTAGAATCATAGAGCAAAGATTAGCATGTTATCAAATCAATCACACGATAATAGTAAAGCAAACAATCAAATATTCCTAAATACTGTTGTTAATGCATACATGAAATGACATGATGGATGCCCTCACCGACATACTCCATCACACGACACCATCTTACGCCCGCGGCATGCGTACGTTCCTCAGTGCTCCACATCTTCCAGGCACATGCAATGCAATATGGATAATGATTACCGAGTAGTTATTAGTCCTTTTCATACAGCCAGATTGGAAAACTAGGGTACCTTCCTTATTTCAATCCTAACACAGATCCTGTCAAGGGTCGTCACTCCTAATAATCTCATACGACGTTATATTTGTAGGTCGTTGTAAGGGCTGTCAGGGCTGCCAAGGCTGTTGCTCACACTCGTTGCACCGCTCCCCCATCACCTTATCAATACAGGCCTAATGTACTCTTGTCGCTACGGAAGGGTCGTCGCCTCCCACAGACTCAGAATACGCTCGAGGTCACTACAAAGGGCTCGTCACCTGATCAGTGTAGGACGACAGTAAGAATATAGTGTCCCATACCACTATAATCTGTTCACGAGTCTGGATTACTCACTTATCACTACGAGGAGGTCTGTGGCCCCAGCGTAGGCCGACAGCTCGACCACGGTGTCCCATACCACCATGCCCGGCTCATGAGTCTTTATGGATCAAGTAACCATGGTTAACAGGGTTTTCAATGGTAAGTTCAGTACCCTAAGTTCAAGCAGTTATGACTCATACATGGTGAACATTCAATAACCAGTCGGGTTACTTGACGAGCTCGACTAGTACGTGCACATCTCAAGCTGAACGACATGAAGTGCATAAAACACTTCGCGTGGCCTAACCATTGTCGCCAACCCAAAGCACGACTCGCGTTCATCGACGCATCCTTCGTGGCAAATAGAAGCCAACCACGAATTCAATTGGTTACCGAATGCCTGGACTAGATCATAGCCCCAAGCATTTGTGTATCAACATCAGTAAGCACATGGGAGTAACAGAACAGAATATAAACAATACAAGCATGTTGACACATGTTATATCATACTACGTAAGCAAATCAACCAACACATGCATTCCATATATGTATAATGAAATCGATTCATATAGACAACATGTGGAAACCATATACATCAGCATATTAATTGAGAATTCAATCTCAAAACTAATTCACAACACCATTTACTCAATACATACTAATACAAACATTTATACAAACACTTAGTCTACACACTTTAGTCTACATAGCGTATGTCGACCCAAAGTGCGCATTAGGGCGAATCTCTTCGTCAAACAGATCATGCATGCATTCCTAGTATCCTAACACGATAAATAACCATGGCAAACATTTCAACAAAATATGGACGTAAACAGTATTTCCTATAAATGACTAAAATACCCTAAATCTCATATTTTTCATACGCAGTCGAAATGGAAAATGGACAGCATGTTCTACATGTCAAACGGCGTGCTCGTCAAAAATCTACTATTAAACGACATCGAAAGCTTTGAAATCAGTTAATCAAAGCGTATAAAATCCGCACCTTTTGCCCTAGACGTGTATCGATTCGATTTGAACGTATACACTTCGTCAATGGCGTAAATGTGACCTAATGCACACGTACATAAGCTACTTTGTCATTTGAATCGAAAGAATCCCCAAAACAGCAAGTGGTTAGGGTTTTCTTATCTAGGAGTGCGTTGGAAATCACCTATAAAGTGATTTGAATACGTTGCTTTGGTACGTGCAAAAGCTGGTGCAAGTGAAGGAAAATCTCTCCCACAAGCCTCTCACTTTCTCTCACTTTCTCTCTCTCTCTCTCTATCTAGGGTTTGTTGTAAATTCGGATAGGAGGGTTGTGAGAGGGTTTAAAGCCCTTATATAGGATAAAACCTAACCTAAATAGACTTGGAAACAAAGTATACTTAGGTTATAACCAAATCGAGGCTTTTCCAATCCAAAAGAGCGTTTCGGGAGGTCCCCTGGCCGAACGCGGTCGGACTTAAGCTCATGCACATTAGATCCTGCTCACATCAAGTTTTCAGACCGGTAGAGTTCGCAGATCGCACGTGGTGGTCCAGTTTCAGTTCAGCAGTCGTCGTACCTAAATCAAGTCTACAAGTCTCATGACATGAAAGAGAAATTTTTTCTGATCCGAGGGTGAAATTTGGCTGAATTCTGATGGTCAGAACGCTTAATAATAAGGCACAAAGACTCGTGCCATATTTGAATTAAAATTTTAAATCTTTAGCCATTTCTCACTCTCTTCAGTCCAGGCTCAATGAAATAGCCTCAGAACATCAGTTGCGCTTAATTTTTGAAACGATTGTCAAGTCCAGCTAAGCGGTCAGAACCATTTAAGATTATAGATATTGGACTTCCGACGCGCGGTCTAAATCAAATACGAAGTTTCAAAGGGTTCCTGAGAACAAATCGATTTAGAGTTTGATCCTAGATTTTAGGGTAACGTAGCGTCAACGATGCTAGAGGTTTTGGGTCTTACAGATCATATTTAAAGCGATCAGGGACAATTTCACAGGTAATCTAATGTAGCGCTGGCTAATTCTCGTTAAATTTTAAAGAATTTGGTTTTACATGATTTCCTTGGCTTTGGAATTGGGTTCTGAGAGGTTACTAAGGTGTTATGGTTGACCCATTGCCTAAGGACGTCTAATCCCAGGTTGAAAAAAAATTTGGGGTGTTACAATCTACCCCCCTTAAAATAAAATTTTGTCTCTGAAATTGGTTAAGGGTAATGAGTACTTAGAGAGACTTTAGTATTGGCATTCTAAGGAAGGTTTAGATCCTGTTTAGTGACCTAACTTTACGTATAACCTAAATCAACTGTTTCGATCCTGGGCCAGTGGGGGAGGGGCTGACCACGCTTCCGTTGCGCCACTCTGATTCAACGGTTGTATTAGATAATTCTAAGTAGATTGGGCTCAATACGTTCTACCTCCCTTAAAACTTAGTTCTACTTAAGGCTCAAGAATCTATGTCTCGATCCGTATATCGGAACGAGGTGTAACTTAGGGCTTATCCTTGACTTAGAATGAGAGACAACCTCTCGCTACATCGGTCTTCCTTTGTTAATGATGCGTTATGTGGCATTGGTACCTATGGTTGTAGAAAGGAGCTGAAATGATGGGTGTTGTGGTTGATTTCAAGGACGGATGTGAGTTTGTGGCAAGATATCTAATTCTCTACTGGCTATAAGTCCTTGACATTTTTCAAGGCAAGGCAATAACTTTTGGTTGTAGGTGGTCAGGCCAATACGGAAGAAAAGTTGTGTAGTGGGTCTAAGCCAGATACATAGACTTTCTGTCTAGAACAGAAAATTTACCGTATCAGTTCTTAATCCTAGACGATGCCGCTCTTCTACTTGATCAGAGCATTGGATTTATTGGCAACTACCAGGATTGAGAAGTCAATTCAAACCGCGAATACTTCGCTTATATACAATTCCTTTACTCCGCGTTCCTAATTGTAATAAATCCTTGGGAAGGCAATTCTAAGGGAAATTCTAAGGGGCGTGCTGGTTTATTCTAAGTTCAATCTGAGGGATTTATAAGTTTTTCCTGAGAGTGAATGGTTCTAAGTTAAAACAACTTTCCTAAGGGTTATAACAGAAGTCTATAAGTATTAAGGGGCCCTATCGAAGAAATGAGGTCCTACTCCAACCAAATCTAACCTATTATTCCTTAGCATATACAGGCTTTACACTACTTATTATAACTAGTAGCCTAGTCTGTAACTCACTAGCTGTAATCCAAAGCCTAAGCTTATACGTTACATGGTTTCATACCATTTCCACTACAGAAGATTGTTCTATCGCTTAAGGTTAAGGGTATCTAATTGAAATTTGATTTTCTATAGCGTCAGATCATTCAAAGCCGAGGAGTACTAACTCCAGGTTCAAAACTCTAGATGTCCTAGCACCAGATGGTCATTATTTGTGGACTAAGCTACCGTATTTGGTCTCGCCCGACGGTAAAGCGGAGAGATCGAGAAGACGGCTATAACTAGCTCGAAAGAGCCATGAAAAATGAAGGAAAGGGGATGAAATGGCTGCTCTAAAAGGATACAACGAATCTAGGTCCTATAGAGGGGTGGATTAAGCCTTCAAAGGCTAGGATTTTAAAAGGAAAAGAATACAATAAGTGGGAATGGAGCTCACCCGACTTTCAGTCATAAATGGAGGTTGTAAGAGCTTCCACGGACGAGAAATGAGAGAGAGAGGACTGTGAACAGCTTCAAATGGATGGGTTGGCGTCGGTTAAAGGAAAAATGGGATTGGGGTTGTTTGAAGACTGGTTTTGGAAGAGGAGGCAGCAAAAATCGTGTGAAAGGAGAGCTTGAGAGGGTTGTTTGTGAAGGAGGTATGTCTTTGGGGATGATTTAAGGGTCGGCCCACATATAGGAGGGATGCCCTACCCATTTAAGGGCGTCGGCCCAACGCACGGCCCGAGTGGGGCCCACCGGTCTGCGATCCGTCGCCGAACTGGCGATGCCATCGCCGGCCAAAGTGGAATCCAGCGATGGGTACTCCCTGCCCTGGAGGTCCCAAATATATGTGGGACCCACCCTGGTTCATTGTCTTTTAACCTAGATAGGCCCATGACTCCGTTTGGGACATTTCGAGGCCAATTTATAAACCAGAATGAGTTTATGCATCATGTAGCATATGATTTTGGGGTAGGAGAGGCTAATCCATCCATCTAATCCATTTATTACAAGAGATTCCATAATTGGAATGTCCAAAAGTCCAATTCTTACATATATTTACTATTTATAATAAATTTTTGTTTAATTATGGTTCACTATCATTCACACATTAAGATTTATGTCTAGTGTGAAAGGACTTAGAAAAAATTGAAGAATGGGGTGGTGGAAAGAGAGATTCTGAAGAAATTGGATGAAAGGGGTTTTAGGCCTTGGGATTGAGTGTAAAGGTGTTGTGGTTGCCCCACAACCCAAGGACATTCATTGCTAGGTTTGGAATCCTTTAGGGAATGACTCAAACCCGTCGATTTACGACCTAGAGGCGACTTAGGTCGCTTTACGCGACCGAAGATATGTATGGCCTAAATTATCGTATTGTCTCACCTGTCGGTGAAACTTGAGATTCTAATATAGTTTCTAAGTTTCCATCGCCCCCTTCCTAAATCAGAGTGCGTCAGTGTGCGTTGTGTTACCATAACCCAGGTCCGGTTTAACCCAAATCATGCTCTGATACCATCTTTAACACTCCAAAAATCAGGGGTCGGGTAGAAATCCTACTCCCAAGTTTCAGAACGTCACTTATGCAACATAGATAATGATAAATACATGTTGTCTGTAGAATGACATTAAACAAGATTGAGACTAAGCCAAAACAGTATATCATACTCAAGAGACAGTTAAATTAGCAAGCGGAAGACTGTGATAAATACATAAAATATATAATTGATCGTAAGTCTCCAGAGTGTGAACATGTTACCAGGTTAATTAAATACATATATACTCCAAAAATGGAAATAAAAGAATATACATGAGTGCTCCAAAAATATAAAATGACAAGTGTCAAGGCGTCCAATCAACCTCCCTGTAATCCCATCGATCAGAACATGCATAAAGGAGGGATCCTCCTCATCATCATCAAGTCCAGCTCTGCTTCACAAGCAACGCCATCATCTGAAACTAAAATAGGGACTGGTGGGTGTCCGGAACACCATCCCGTAACGTGAGGATTAGTAATCAACTCAGTGGAATCATAGAGCAAAGATTAGCATGTTATCAAATCAATCACGTGATAATAGTAAAGCAAACAATCAAACATTCCTAAATACTGTTGTTAATGCATGCATGAAATGATATGATGGATGCCCTCACCGACATACTCCCTCATACGGCACCATCTTACGCCCGCAGCATGCTTACGTTCCTCAGTGCTCCACATCTTCTAGGCACATGTAATGCAATATGGATAATGATTACCGAGTGGTTATTAGTCCTTTTCATATAGCCAGATTGGAAAACTAGGGTACCTTCCTTATATCAATCCCAACACAGATCCTGTTTAGGGTCATCATTCCTAGTAATCTCATACGACGTTATATTTGTAGGTCGCTGCAAGGGCTGCCAGGGCTATTTCTCGCACTCGTTGCACCGCTCCCCCATCACCTTATCAATACAGGCCTAATGTACTCTTGTTGCTACGGAAGGGTCGTCGCCTCCCGCAGACTCAGAATACGCTCGAGGTCACTACAAAGGGCTCGTCACCTGATCAGTGTAGGCCGATAGTAAGAATATAGTGTCCCATACCACCATAATCTACTCACGAGTCTTTATGGATCAAGGAACCATGGTTAACAGGGTTTTCAATGGTAAGTTCAATATCCTAGGTTCAAGAAGTAATGACTCATACATGGTGAACATACAATGGCCAGTCGGGTTACTTGACGGGCTTGACTAGTACGAGCGCATCTCAAGCTGAACGACATGAAGTACATAAAATACTTCGCGTGGCCTAACCACTGCCGCCAACCCAAAACACGACTCGCGTTCATCGACGCGTCCTTCGTGGCAAATAGAAGCCAACCACGAATTCAATTGGTTACCGACTTCATGGACTAGATCATAGCCCCAAGCATTTGTGTATCAACATCAGTAAGCACATGTGAGTAACAGAACAGAATATAAATAATACAAGCATGTTGACACATGTTATATCATACTACGTAAGAAAATCAACCAACGCATGCATTCCATATATGTATAATGAAATCGATTCATATAACCAACATGTGGAAACCATATACATCAGCATATTAATTGAGAATTCAATCTCAAAACTAATTCACTACACCATTTACTCAATACATACTAATACAAACATTTATACAAACACTTAGTCTACACACTTTAGTCTACATAGCGTATATCGACCCAAAGTGCGCATTAGGGCGAATCTCTTCCTCAAACAGATCATGCACGCATTCCTAGTATCCTAACACGATAAATAACCATGGCAAACATTTCAGCAAAATATGGACTTAAACAATATTTCCTACAAATGACTAAAATACCCTAAATCTCATATTTTCCATACACAGTCAAAATGGAAAACGGACAGCATGTTCTACATGTCAAACGGCGTGCTCGTCGATAATCTACTATTAAACGACATTGAAAGCTTTGAAATCAGTCAATTAAAGGGTCTAAAATCCGCACCTTTTGCCCTAGACGTGTATCGATTCGATTTGAATGTATACGCTTCGTCAATGGGTAAATGTGACCTAATGCATAAGTACATAAGCTACTTTGACATTTGAATCGAAGGAATCCCCAAAATAGCAAGTGGTTAGGATTTTCTTACCTAGGAGTGCGTTGGAAATCACCGAAAAAGTGATTTGAATACGTTGCTTTGGTACGTGCAAAAGCTGGTGCAAGTGGAGGGAAATCTCTCCCACAAGCCTCTCACTTTCTCTCACTTTCTCTCTCTCTCTATCTAGGGTTTGTTGCAAATTCGGATGGGAGGGTTGTGAGAGGGTTTAAATCCCTTATATAGGCTAAAACCTAACCTAAGTAGACTTGGGAACAAGGTATACTTAGGTTATAGCCAAATCGGGGCTTTTCTGATCCAAAAGAGCATTTCGGGAGGTCCCCTGGCTGAACGCGGTCGGACTTAAGCTCATGCACATTGGATCTTGCTCACATCAAGTTTTCAGACCGGTAGAGTTCGCAGATCGCACGTGGCGGTCCAGTTTCAGTTCAGCGGTTGTCGTACCTAAATCAAGTCTACAAGTCTCATGACATGAAAGAGAAATTTTTCCTGATCCGAGGGTGAAATTTGGCTGAATTCTGACGGTCAAAATGCTTAATAATAACGCGCACAGCCTCGTGCCAGATTTGAATTAAAATTTCAAATCTTTAGCCATTTCTCACTCTCTTCAGTCCAGGCTCAACGAAATAGCCTCAGAACATCGGTTGGGCTTGATTTTTGAAACGATTGTCAAGTCCAGCTAAGCGGTCATAACCGTCTAAGATTATAGATATCGGACTTCCGACGCGCGGTCTAAATCAAATATAAAGTTTCAAAGGATTCCTGAGAACAAACCGGTTTAGAGTTTGATCCTGAATTTTAGGGTAACGTAGCGTCAACGTTGCTAGAGGTTTTGGGTCTTACAGATCGTATTTAAAGCGATTAGGGACAATTTCACAGGTAATCTAATGTAGCGCTGGCTAATTCTCGTTAAATTCTAAAGAATTTGGTTCTACATGATTTCCTTGGCTTTGAAATTGGGTTCTGAGAGGTTACTAATGTGTAATGGTTGACCCATTTCCTAAGGACGTCTAATCCCAGGTTGGCAAAAAATCTGGGGTGTTACACCTATAGTGATATTTGTGAGAAATTTACTTTGTTCATTTGTTTTTCTGATCATATCTTATGGCTTAAAAATGAGGTAGATACAAAGCTTAAGTGGGTTGTCGTATAGGAAAAAATTGGATAAGGAAATGACTATCATTTAAACCTCTTTGGGTCCACCGTAGTGTCATATGCTATCTATGCCATTCATAAGGTCATTCCTACAAGATGCATATTTCTGTGAAAGCCTTTCACATGAAGTTCTTATACGCTGGAATGCTACATGGGGCCCACCATAATGTTTATGAAAAATCCACCCCGTTCCTCCATTTTTTCGGATCATTTTAATATTAGATAAAAAATAACATGGATCCAAAACTCAAGTGAAGCGCACAAGAGGAAATAGTGGAGATTCAGTAACCACCATTTAAACATTTATATGGCCACAAAATTTTATTATAAGGGTGTTTGGCGCAGGGTATTAGATGGGATTAGGTGGGATAGAATTACATTTGGTCCCATGCAATTCCATCCATCATTTGGAGATGATGGGAAAGGTTGGGATTAGGTTGGATGGAATTGCATTTGGTCCCATCCAGGAATTATATCAATTTTTAAATCTAATACACATGTATGCCCTGATGTAGGGAAGGACGTGAGGTCGAGCATCGTCTTCCTCAAGATGATAAATATTTCGAATCCACGGAACTTCTCTGGACTCCTCACAGAGACTTCTTGAATCCACGAGGAAAGAAAATAGAAAATAAAGATAATTTCTAATAAATTCAAAATTGATTAATGAATTCCCAAAATTGAGTTCACAACCCTTTAAATAAGGGAACCAAGCAATAAGAAAGAAATCAGACTCAAACTACAACTAAAACTCCTAGAATTCACAACTTACTATAAATAGTAAACTTACTATTTATAGACGGTCATGATGTCTACTAGTGCGCAAGGTTTTCGGCCAAAAATAGTAAGTGTCCTATTTGGCTTCACCAAACCGTTCTCCTAATTATCCTAAGCACTTTTCATGTTGGACACAACTCCTAAAGCCCAACGGATGAAAAGTTATACTCAAACTAAAACTTACTATTTATAGTAAAAATAAAGTTAAAACGAGGAAACGACAGTCGATCAGGGGGTTTCTCGCAAATTCGGGCTGTGCAACCCGGCATAGCGGGGTTGGTTGGCTAAAGTAGCTCGTTCTACCCCAAAATCATATATTTTATGTCGGATAACTCATTCCGGATTGTGAGATACACCCGATCTAAGGTCCGATGGTCCGGATCACTTCTGTCGCCGACCGTGCCTTTTCTGATCCATCTTGGCCATGAAATTGTCCGCGACCCGTTCTACATCAGTCCCCTCCACTTGAAAAGAACTCGTCCTCGAGTTCTCCTCCTGCGCTGGTTCATGATACTCGGTCAGGTCCGCAACGTTGAAAGTCCGTGAGATCGCCATGTCATCTGGAAGATCAACAACATAAGCATTGTCATTGATCTTTCGGATGATCGGTACCGGTCCAATCTTCTTATTCTTCAGCTTGTTGTACGTCCCAGTCGAAAATCTTTCTTTTGGCAAATGGACCATTACCTGGTCGCCCACCTCGAACACCTTTTGTCGACGATGCTTGTCCGCTTGTTCTTTGTACTTTTCGTTCGAGACATGTAGCTTAGTCTGCACCTCCGCATGAATACCCATGATCCTGTCTACCATATGTTCTGCTGCAATACTCATGCCTGTGAGCTTGGGCAGAGGGACCAAGTCTAGTGTGTGGCGAGGTACTCGTCCGTAAATAACCTGGAACGGAGATTTTCCTGTCGAGCGGTTCACCATGTTGTTAAATGCAATCTGCTTGAGACAAGGCCAAATCCCACTGCTTCGGTTTCTCTACTGAAATACATCGAAGGAGGTTTTTCAAAGTGCGATTCACAACTTCGGTCTGCCCATCAGTCTGTGGGTGGTAAGCACTACTGAATCGAAGTCGTGTATCGAATCGAGTTCACAAAGTCCGCCAAAAGTGGCTAATGAACTTCGTGTCACGATCAGAAGTAATGGTCTTAGGGATCCCGTGTAGCCGTACGACCTCCCTGAAGAATAAATTCGCCACATGTATTGCATCAAGGGTCTTCTTGCATGGGATAAAGTGCGCCATCTTGGAGAAACGATCGACCACTACGAATACCGAATCCATGCCGCATTGTGTTCGTGGAAGACCAAGCACGAAGTCCATTGATAAATCCTCCCAAGGACCGTCAGGCACAGGTAACAGGGTGTAGAGGCCCGTATTCTGAGATTGTCCCTTGGAGGTCTGACAAATATGACAACGTTGTACGGCTCTTCCCACATCACGTACTAATTACGGCCAGTAATACCGCTCTTCCACAAGAGCTCGCGTCTTGTCTCGCCCAAGGTGTCCACCGAGGCTACCTCCGTGTACTTCCTGAATAATCTGCTCCCTTAGAGAACTTTGGGGGATGCACAATCGATTTTCTTTGAAGAGAAAACCATCCTGTATATGAAAGTCACTGGGGTGACCTTCTTGGCACTTCAACGAAGAATCTTTGAAGTCTTCATCCTCGGCATATAGCTCCTTAAGACAGTCAAAGCCGACCACCTCATTGCTCACCGTAACAAGTAATGACGCACGACGGCTAAGTGCATCAGCCACCTTATTCTGCTGACCTGACTTATGCTTCAGAACAAACGTAAATTCCTGTAAAAATGCAACCCATCTAGCATGCACACGATTCACGTTAGTCTGACTATTAATAAACTTTAATGCCTGATGGTCGGTGTACAGAACAAACTCCCTTTGAATCAGATAATGCCGCCAATGTCGCAGCGCCTGAACAACTGCGTACAACTCAAGCTCGTAAGTCGACCACTTCTTTCGGACTTTACTGAGCTCCTCGCTATAGAAGGCTACCGGCCTGCCTTCCTGTGATAATACTCCTCCTATTCCGACATATGAAGCGTCACACTCCACCTTAAATAATTTATCGAAATTAGGAAGCACCAAGACCAGTGTTGTAGACAAACGATGTTTGATCTCATGAAAGCTCTTGTCAGCTTTATCGGTCCACTGGAACGACCCTTTTTTCATGCAGTCTGTTATTGGCGCGACTATGGTGCTAAAATCTCGCACAAATCGACGATAAAAAGTCGTCAATATGTGAAAACTCATCACCTCATGAATGTTTGTCGAGATCGGCCATTCCCTAATAGCTCGCACCTTTTTATCGTCCACCCGAATTCCTGTGGACGTTACAACAAATCCTAAAAACAATAGGCTGTCAGTTAAAAAGCTACACTTTTTCAAGTTGAGGCACAACGTGTTATCTTGTAGGACCTGCAGCACTTGCCTGAGATGTTTCTTATGCTCCGCTTCATCCTGGCTATATATCAATATGTCATCAAAATATACTACCACAAATCGGCCAGTGAACAGTTTTAGAACTTGATTCATCAAACGTATAAAAGTACTTGGTGCATTCGATAGGCCGAAAGGCATGACTAGCCACTCATACAACCCTTCTTTTGTCTTGAATGCCGTTTTTCATTCATCACCGGGTCGAATACGAATCTGATGGTACCCGCTCTTTAGATCGAGTTTAGAGAATACTTTAGCCCCTCCTAACATATCGAGTATGTCGTCCAACCGTGGTATTGAAAACCGATATTTAATAGTAATTTTATTAATTGCTCGGCTGTTGACACACATGCGCCAGCTTCCATCTTTTTTTTGGCGTTAATAATGCTGGTACAACACATGGGCTCATGCTCTCTCTCAATAGACGCTTACGGATCAATTCCTCCACTTGCCCCTGAAGTATCTCAGACTCCTTCGGACTCATCCGATAATGAGGGCGATTGGGCAGGCTAGCCCTAAGGACGAGGTCTATGTGATGTTGGATGTCTCTCATGGGGGGCAATCCATCAGGTAAATCTTCAGGCCAGACTTCTTTGAATTCGTTTAGTAACAGTCTTAAGCTTGGAGGGATGTTTGAGGGTTCCTCTTTCTCGCCCTTCACCACTACGGCATATACCTCGCCGGTTTCCTTGGACTCCTCCATGAAATTCCGAATGGTCAAGAGAGAACTCCCCTCCACTTTAGAGGCTTCAGGGTGGTTCTCTGGTGCCATAGGGGCAAGGATTATTTTTCGACTATCCTTGAAGAATATGTAGACATTGTCTCGCCCCCGATGGGTCGCATCACGGTCCGACTGCCAGGGTCGACCAAGTAGCATATGGCAGGCTTCCATGTCAACCACGTCACAAAGTATCTGATCCTTATAATGTTTACCAATTGAAAATGGGATAGTGCATTGTTCAGTTACCTTGGTCTCGTTCACTTTTTTTATCCAGCCAATTGAGTACGGGGAAGGATGTTTCGTTGTTGGTAGCTGCAACTTATCCACCATCACTCTTGAGACGATGTTCTCGCTGCTACCACTGTCTATGATCACATCACAGACCTTTCCGTTGACAGTGCACCGAGTACGAAATATATTGTGCCGCTGTGGATGTAATTCCTTTCGTGGGGTATACAGTAGTCGCCTCACAATGAGAGATTCGCCACGATCCTCGCCTGTCACTTCATCTCCACCTGCTATTTCTTCAGTGGTTTGTTCATATTCATCAAAGCCATGATATTCTTCTGCGGCCTCATCTTCAGTGTCCCCTTCGTTTATAGTCAAGTGTGATGCCGGACGTTGAGGACAAGTGTTTGATAAGTGGCCTGGTTGGCCACAGCGGTAACAATTGTTCGGCCTTGGCAGAGCATAAGGATTCAGAATCCTACTTGGGCCCGCTGTTGTGGGTGCTGCCCGTAGAGGTCTGGATGGTCCGCTCCCCGTATCATGGTTCGCGGGTGGAGGAGGTTGATGACGTTCTCCTACCGGATCTTTTCCTTGAGCCAACACTGGATCCTGTGTGAGACCTGTCATAGGGGGTCGATTTGAAGGATAGGGACGAGCAGGAGCTCTTGCAAGCTGTGTTTCTGCCCTTCCTGCCAATTAAAATGCTTCATCTACGGTCCTGACTGGGTACATCTGAACTCGATCCTGAATTACCGGTCGCAACCCACCTATAAATCGTGCCACTTTCTGTGACTCAGATTCTGACAAATCGTTTCATGTAGCCAACCGCTGGAATTCTTCAGTGTAATCTGTAACAGTTCGATTTTCTTGTTGACAATTCTGGTATTGCTGGAATAATATCTGCTCATAATCACTAGGAAGAAATCGTGAACGAAGAAGACGTCTCATTCGAGGCCATGATGCGATGGGCGCCTTGTTCTGGCGGGCTCGTGAGAGTTGCAATTGTTCCCACCATGCAGAAGCACCAGATTTTAATTTAAACGTTACCAATTTCACCATTTTATGATCTGACACATCCATATAATCGAAATATCTCTCTACTTCGGCTAGCCAATCGAGAAAATCTTCGATACGTAATAAACCGTTAAAACTAGGAAGTTCAGCCTTACCTCGATAGTCTCTTTCAGCATGATCTAGACGATCGCCTCCATGGATTGACCGTCGGTCAAAACCCTCATTAATGTCCTCATTGCTGGAACTAGAGTCATCTGGTGTAGCCCTACGGTTTGCCGCTGGTAGTACTCTGTGATAATCAGGGTCACGTCGTACAGCAACCACGGGTGGTGGAGCGACCATAGGTGGTGGAGCACCGCCTAGGGCTCGGGGCGAAAATATCGCATCCATAAGACGGTCGAGGGTTGCCTGCAGGCCTTGCATGGTCAACTGACTCTCCCGATGGAAAGCTTTCATTCTTTCCGAAAGATAACGAATCCTTGGATCACCGTCCACAGGATTTTAATTCATACCTTCGTTGTTTGCCATCGGCCCGATGGAAAACCTCGCTCTGATACCAAACTGACGCAGGGAAGGACGTGAGGTCGAGCACCGTTTTCCTCAAGATGATAAATATTCCGAATCCACGGAACTTCTCTGGACTCCTCACAGAGACTTCTCGAATCCACGAGGAAAGAAAGTAGAAAATAAGGATAATTTCTAATAAATTCGAAATTGATTAATGAATTCTCAAAATTGAGTTCACAACCCTTTAAATAAGGGAACCAAGCAATAAGAAAGAAATCAGACTCAAACTACAACTAAAACTCCTAGAATTCGCAACTTACTATAAATAGTAAACTTACTATTTATAGACGGTCATGATGTCTACTAGTGCGCAAGGTTTTCGGCCAAAAATAGTAAGTGTCCTATTCGGCTTCACCAAACCGTTCTCCTAATTATCCTAAGAACTTTTCATATTGGACACAACTCCTAAAGCTCAACGGATGAAAAGTTATACTCAAACTAAAACTTACTATTTATAGTAAAAACAAAGTTAAAACGAGGAAACGACCGTCGATCAGGGGGTTTCTCGCAAATCTAGGCTGCGCAACCCGGCATAGCGGGTTGGTTGGCTAAAGTAGCTCGTTCTACCTCAAAATCATATATTTTACGTCGGATAACTCATTCCGGATTGTGAGATACGCCCGATTTAAGGTCCGATGGTCCGGATCACTTCTGTCGCCGACCGTGCCTTTTCTGATCCATCTTGGCCATGAAATTGTCCGCGACCCGCTCTACATCAATGCCCCACATTAATGCATGTGTTTATCTATGCTGTCCATCCATATATATATATATATATATATATATATATATATATATATATATATATATATATATATAAGTGCCATTCTTGTTATATATGTGTACAAATGAATGACGTCCATTGTGAATTTCATTAGTCAATTATAATCACGTGGTCCACCAAACATGATTTTACTGTATTCTGTCTTTTCGCACAGCAAAAATTGGGATTGCATGGCTATAATACCATGGCTTTTCTAGACATCCTATCAATACGATCCAATACCATTCAATTTCATGGACCAATCACAATAGTTATGTGTTTTCACTTCATCCTTAAAAACAGTTTGGATGACATATAAACATTAAGACCGAGACTAGGAAGATTTCATGGGATGAATTGAAAACACAAAAATAATGAGGTGATCCAAAACTTGTCCCCGTAAATGTTTCAGCGGTGGACATTCAATCCTTGCGGCTCACTTGAGCTTTAGATATGCCTTATTTTGGGCCCACATCCTAGCATTTCTGAAAAAAATAATGAACTGAGTGGATTTCCCACAATCATCACGGTGGGCCCCAACTTACCTCGCTTCGCTTGAAGTTTCAGGCAATCCGCGTCCATTTTACCTGCACTCCATCCACGGTGTCATATGTCAGAACAGCAGGTTGGATCACCAAACCATCCGCCGGACTAGCACCGATCAGCGCATAAAGACAGCCTTCACGTTATAATGCAACAGGTCCTTTTAATTTTTTAAATCGAAAATAAATGATAAGGTACCGCCCGAGAGATCTCTCCAAAGTACACGTGGCAGGATATCATCAATCAGGACCGTCAGTTATCGTGGGCCTTGTATGGAAGGCATTTGCGTTCTGAAAGGCACACCATGGCCATTAAAATTTTTCCATTTTCTCCGGTATATCTCGACCACCAACTACTTAAGTTTTCCACCGTAGATTTTGATGCCAACAATTGGATGATCGGGTCATGTTCTAATATTGTCCTTTTCTTATCCAGTCTGCCATCTGTTAGATGGAAGGTCCTGATCCAAGCATGACTTTGCCACGTGTCCGGTGGAAAGACGAGTCTACAATCTTCACATTTCGAATTCCTCCAGTTCCACCGTTTCATTTCCTTTTCTCAATTACGAAACTAACCTTTCCCTATCACCGTCCTTTTCAAACGCGAAGAAAAACTTCACCAATGGTACTCGCTCGAGTGCACGTAGTAAATGCACTCGCCTCACGTGTGGACACAGATTACACGAATGAACCATCAGGCTCTCTATTCAGGCGATCCACTCTTTTTTCCTTACCTCAAAATAAAAATTGAATAATTAAGATGTTCAAGTGGGCCACAAAGACACAGAAAACCCCAACCATCGGTCTTAATTTCTCTCAACCTTTCATTTATCTTGTTAGGTTGTAACCTACCTAAAAATCATAGCCATGATTTCCTATATTGCATCTAATTTGTTGGGATTGCCTGACTAACGGGTCCGATCTCATGTACATGTGCATTTTTTACACGTGTGAGGCGAGAGATCTTTTAAGTGCATTCGAGCGAGTATATTTCACATGACCATGGTTTTCCCTTCTCCAGCCTTCTTTCGAACGGGGAGTTATTTGAAGCAGATCACGTGCGGCACCGGCATCACGCGTCCCTGACAGTAGGGCCCACCTTGATGTATTTATTGTATATCCACACCGTCCATTAATATTTTCATATCATTTTACGTTTGAAAGAAATTGAACCAGATCTAGATCTCAGGTGGACCACACCACATGAAACACTGGTGATTGACCGTTAAAAACATCTTGCGGGCCACAAAATTCTTGGAACAAGCAGATATTTATTTTTTTTGCTTCGTCGATGTCTTTGAGATGTTATTAACTGGTAGGATGGAAAAATAAACATTGGTGCGCCTTAGGAAGTTTTTAATGGTGAGTGTTCAATCACCACTGTTTCCTATGGTGTGGCGCACCTGATATTTTATTTATTTTTTTATTTGGTATTATAATATAAAAACAGATGTGAAAACGGATGGACGGCGTGGATATACAAAAAATAAATCAAGATAGGCCCGCCAATCAGGGATGTACCGTGTTGGGAGACGCCTTGGCCGCACCTAATCCGCACCCATTTGACACTCTGGTTGGGTATGACGCTTGATACGCAGGCACTTCGAAACTGTACAAGTGGCATATATTAACCCAAGATAAACCGGCTAAATTGTGGAAAATACAGTAGCTAAGTTACAGTACTAAAAATAAGATTGATTGAATACTTTTAACCTCTGATTAGTGGACACTTGTTTCTTAAAAATAAGACCGTTGAATATTTGTCAACTTTAACCGTCCGATAACTGTCCTCCATTTGAAAGTCAGATAATCATATAAGCATACGGCCCATAGTAAATATAAACTGCTGCACACAGTTGGAGAATTTAATTTGAATCAGGATACGCCGGGTTTACAATCTTGAAGTGATTTAAAGTGCCTGCGTATCATCCGTCACACTCTGGCAGAGTATCAAAGTATTTCTCTTCTTTCTACGCGTATTCCCTTTTACGCGTATTCCCTTTTTACCCTGTGTTATAATACTCAGGCTGCACGTGACGCTTGATACACAGCCACTCAGATATTATATATTTATCATATAATAACTCAAATAAAACCAGCTAGATTATGTAGTCCACTGTTTCCAAATCACTATCAGAAAATTATATTCTTTGAAAATTTCTAATCATCGATTCCAGGCCACTTGTTCGGTGAAATAGGACCGTGGATTTTTCTATGTAACCGTCCAATAAATGTACATAAATTCATATTAAAATATTCAAATAAAATAAATTTTTTTGGTTAGTAATATATCTACATTCAAAAAAATATTTTTGACGGGTTATTTCGAGTAAGAATATTTCATGTCTGTAATTCTAACTGCCTGTGTATCATTTATCACACCACCAGAGTATCAAAGTTTCTCTTTTTTTCCTTCCCTTCCGACCTGTCCTTGTACTTACTCTTTTCTCAGAAACCGCGTCTTTTAGAGCACTTTCGCCTCCATCTCCTCCCAGAATCTCCCTACTCTTTTTCGAGAATGCCCCAAATACCCCTAATCTCTCTAAAAATGCTGCAGAAATAGCCCTGAAAGAGGAGAGGAGAAGGAGAAGAATCCAGAATCCAATGGCTGAGAATGGCGAAGATAAGCTGATCGCAGTTGCCCGCCACATCGCCAAGACGCTGGGCCGCACCGAGACGATGACGGACGACATCCTTCAGATCTTCTCCGCCTTCGATGGACGGTTCTCACGCGACAAGCTCTCCGACAAGCTTTCCGACGACGACTCCGTCTCTCTTGACCAAACCCTAAAGTCCCTCGATCGTCGGATCTCGAGTTTCGTATCATCTGACCGTCCGATCTGGTCCGACGCGGCGGACTCCACCGCGTTCCTCGAGACCGTTGACGAGCTACTGGCTACGATCCGCGAGTGGGATCCAATGGCTGCCGAGAAGCCGATCGCCGCGTGCTTGGACCGCGCGGATGAACTTCTGCAGCAGGCCATGTTCCGGCTCGAGGACGAGTTCCGGGCGGTGATCGAGCAGAGCGGGGAGTCGACGTTCGATCCTGACCGTCGGAAGAACAGCTACTCCTTTGATTCGGAAGAAGATGATGATGATGATGTTGGTGACGTTAACAACAACGGCGGAGATGATAGCCTCATCCCGGTGGCCCACCCGGTGGCCGATTACGATATCGTGATTGACGCGATGCCTGCCGTTGCGATCAGTGATCTGCACGAGATTGCGAAGCGGATGGTAGCCGCTGGATTTGGGAAGGAATGCTCTCATGTCTACAGCAGCTACAGGAGAGAATTCTTGGAAGAAAGCCTTTCGAGATTAGGGTTGCAGAAGCGTAGCATCGAGGAAGTGCAAAAGATGGCGTGGGCCGATCTCGAGGACGAGATCGAACGCTGGATCCGTGCCGCCAACGTATCGCTCCGGATCCTCTTCCCGAGCGAGCGCCGCCTCTGCGACCGTGTCTTCGCCGGCCTCCCTTCCTCTGTTTGTGACCTGTCGTTCATGGAAGTCTCCCGCGGGGCTGCCATACAGCTGCTTAATTTCACAGACGCCGTTGCGATCGGGACCCGCGCGCCCGAGCGCCTCTTCAGGGTGCTCGACCTCTTCGAGGCGCTACGCGACCTGATGCCGGAATTCGACACCATCTTCTCAGACCCTTACTGCGGCCCCCTCCGGTCGGAGGCAGCGACGATCCTGAAACGACTCGGAGAGGCAATCCGTGGGATTTTCATGGAATTGGAGAATCTGATCCGTCGGGACCCCGCCAAGGCCTCCGTTCCCGGCGGCGGCATCCACCCTATCACAAGGTATGTGATGAATTACCTCCGAGCTGCTTGTGGGTCCCGACAGACACTGGAACAGGTGCTAGAAGAGAATTCCAACCCCAATCCCAATCCCAATCCTACCAATGTCGCTGCCGCGGAAGACATTCGATCCTCGCCGTCGACATCGACATCCCTATCAATCCAGATGGCCTGGATCATGGAGCTGCTTGAGAGTAATCTGGAGGCGAAATCGAAGATGTACAGGGACCCGGCGCTGATTGCCGTCTTCCTCATGAATAACAACAGGTACATTGTACAGAAGGTGCGCGATAGCGAGCTCGGCGCACTGCTCGGGGATGACTGGATCCGGAAGCACACCGCCAAGGTCCGGCAGCTCCACGTCAGCTACCAGCGGGCCGCCTGGAACAAGGTTCTTGCCGTGCTGAAGCTCAATGGCGGATCCAACGGCCCGCCGCTGGGCCTGAAATCATTCAAGGAGAAATTCAAGATGTTCAATCTCTACTTTGAGGAGAATTGCCGGGCCCAGTCGGGATGGATCGTGGCCGATGAACGGCTGCGGACAGAGCTGCGGATATCGGTGGCAGGCAACCTAGTTCCGGCGTACCGGAACTTCATTGGAAGGTTCCAGAACGTTCCAGAAGTAGGGAAGCATTCGGAGAAGCATATCACGTATACTGTGGAGGATGTTGAGGGCATGATCAATGGATTGTTTCAGGGCGGGTCCGGGTCTGGGGGTGGAAGGAAGTGATACAGGGTAGGGGTAGTTTCGTCTTTTTTCCAGACCTTTTTTAGGGGGAAGATGCTGGGGCGAGCCTGAGATCCTGGCCGTTCATCAGGTGGGACCCAGTTTGAACATGCCCTGGTCGAAGACTCAAGCCGGTCCACTCATAAAGTGGGATATAATATTACTACACGTTAGGGATGAGGAAACAAAAGGATTGTCTGATTTGGGACCCGCTTGATTTTTGGGCCCACCCTGATGAATGGTCCTCGAAGCTCCATAGCACTTTCTTCCTTTAAAAAAAAATAAAAAATCATATAAATGTAGGCGTTTGGATGTTTTGGTCTTGTGTTTTGTACATTTGGTCTCTCTATAGAGTCTATACATTAATTAATGTTTATTTGGACTTTGAAATTATATAAGAAAATTATTCTATTGTCTAATATTATATAAAATCTAAAGAATGTTTTCGGTATCTGAATTTGGGGAATTGAATTTGCTTAAAAGTGGTGGCCCATGGTCCTATCATTCATAGGAAAAATAAGCTAATAGTCATCAGATTGACCAAACATGAAAAAAAGTGGACACCCAATACGTTTATATGTTGTACCATGTGGCCTAACTGAACGGTGGATCTTAGTATCTTCTTTTATTATTAATATTATTATTATTATTATTTTTTATAGCATAGTGATATTGAAGGTAGACCCTTATTGGGTTCGACTGCTGCATGTATGTGTAATCAGGCTTATTACGGTATATTTTGTTAGTGTTATTGCTTCCAACTCATACTTGGATGTACTTGTAAAACATTCCTTTTCATAAATTTTTTAGATTGGTAGATTTTTATGTGCCAGCTTGTACGCAAGTATGAGGTCATTTCCTTTGGACGGATATCTGGCTGTCAGCATTTTATTCTCCCCCGATCGATTGTGTTTTTCGTTTTTCTCCTTTTAGGCATAACGGAGGTACTGGTGTTGGGATTTACAGTCCGTGCAGACCCTGAAATTACATTTAGGTGGCGTTTGGTGCGGAGTATTAGATGGGATTACGTAAGATGGACCCGTTGTATTCCATCCAGCATTGGAGAGGATTGGAAAGGTTGGGATTAGGTGAGATGGAATTGGATATAGTCCCGTGGAATTGCATTTGGTCCACTGCAGGATTTATGTGGATTTTGAAATCCAATATACATGTGGGCCCCACATTGATGCATGTGCTTATCCATGCTGTCCATCCATATACACTGTTTACATATGACATTCCGATTATATATGTGTACAAGTATATGACATCCGCTTTGATTACAATTCCATAGTTCACCAAATATGATTATGTGACATCTGATTTTGATTACAATTCCATAGTCCACCAAACATGATTTTGCTTAATTGGGTGTTTTCTCTTAGCAAAAATTTATTCCAAACATGGGATTGAATGGCTACAATATCATGGTATTTCTAGACATGCAATCATTGGGCAATAATGACGTTAATCTCATCTAATAAAATTCAATAATATTCAATTCCATGGACCAAACATGCATAGTGTATTAGTTCATCTGATTGAAGGGTGCAAACTATTTCAAAGAAACTAGTTCATTTAACTCAAGGGTAAGAAGTATTTGAATGAGAGCAACGTAACTCAACCCAACAATGATTTTTGATTGTTTACTTAGTTGTTGTTCAACAATTGACAGATTAATGTTGATTGGTGAATCTTTTGTGAACCTTTCAGGTTTGGATCTCGAATCATCCCTTCATGAGAACTCAGGTTCAGAACTGGGCCATTGGAACTACTGTTTATAGGTTCCATGGCACATTGATGACCTTGTGTGATGTCGCTATTGTAGTGAGAGTTCGGATTGCTAACCAGATCTAGCATTAGGGAAAATAAAATTGGTGCACTGTATATCTAGGGTTTTGAAAACCCATTTGGACATTGATTGGGCAATCTGAGAATTGATTGCAAAGACAATGTAAATCATAAAGTAGGCTATAATATTACTATATGTTAGAGAAAAGGAAATAGAAGGACCGTCTGTATTTGCCAGTGAGTTCGAACTTGATTTTTGGACACTGGGTGTTTTCATGTTGAGACCACCTTGATGAATGGTCTTGGAATCACCTTGCCACTATTTTTATTTTATTTTTTATTTTTAATTTTAATGTTGATGTTTGGATGTTTTGGTCCTTCAATTTGTACTTTTGGTCTTTATATATATTAATCGATGTGTATTTGGACGTCAAGTTACATAAGAAAATTACTTTGTTGTCTAAAATTTATACGAAATCTAAGGATTTTATTTTTAAATTTTATTTTTCCTTTTTGTGTTTGAATTTGAGAAAATAAATTAGCTATGAGTTATAGGGCTTACAGGTGGCCCACATTAGGTAAATGTAAATGATCTTATCATTCACGCAAAAAAAAAAGGCTGATCCTCTCATTGGGTGGGGCTAACATGAAAGTGGACATCTAATACATTCATATATTGTTCTTACCGATGGATCTTGGTTTTATTTTTTTAGCAAATGCTAAGTGATATTCAAGGTATGCTTTCTTGTAGATGGCTCTTAACACCGCACACATGTAATTTGGCACATGTGCTTAATTGTTACATTATACTTTGTTACTATATATATATATATATATAAAATAGAAAATTTACATCAAATTACATAAAGAATTTTTTTTTTCACTCTGTTGCCTGAAATTTATATAAAAGCTAAGGGAATTTTTGGTGTCTGAATTTGAGAAAATTAGTTTTCTACTCTTATCGTTCATCGCAAAAATAGGTTGATCCGCCCATCAAGTGGGCCAATATGAAAAAAGTGGACACCTAATACATTTATATGTTGTTCAGTGTAGCCTAACTTAACAATAGATCTTGGTTTGATTTTTGAGCAAAGTGATATTCAGTATTGCCCCATTTTTGGATGGCTTTGAATGCTGCTTACTTGTAATTTGACATATGTGCTTCATTATTACATTATACCTTATTAGCATATTAAAAATAAAAAATAAAAAAAATACAAAGCTTATGTTTGTTGCTTTTTCACTTCTTTCAAGTGAAAATTTTAGTCTCATGTTAGAAAGGGAGAAAGAAAAAGATGTGCTTATAAAGCATTTATTCTCATAATATTTTAAATCAGTACATCTTTATGCGTGAGCTTGCATGCACATATAAGTCAGTTTCCATTGGGCGGACCCTTTTTCTAAAGGGACATAGTCGGACATTTTACAGCATTACATCAATAATGTAATGTAAAATAATTATTATTGCAAATTACATTACCTATCTCTCCTTGTTATAGGAATTTGACATTCTCATTATAGTGTTTATTTAAACATAATATCACTGTGATTGTATAGGTGACATGACATTTTAAGCGTTTATATTCAAATGAAAAATGTCTATTCAAGAATTGTGTTGTTCTAGTGTTCCGCTAACATTTGTAGACATGGTGGAAATTGTTGTCTAAATTCGTCATGCATTTACTACAAACTACTGTTAATTATGACAAACCTTCCTAGATGACGTGGCAAGGTTAAAACCCACATTTTGAGTTAATGCTATTTTTGAGAACCCATGAACATTGTGTTACTAAGAAATACTGTAAAAATATGAGTCAATCATAGGACCACAGATTATGAATAGTTTATAGTTACCACATTTTGGAAGAAGTTAAATTGTAAATACAATTTGTCATCTAACAATCATTGAAGAGCATCATCCAACATGAACTCAAAATTCACATAACAGAAAGA
Source organism: Magnolia kwangsiensis (assembly GCA_037074715.1). Lineage (NCBI taxonomy): Eukaryota > Viridiplantae > Streptophyta > Magnoliopsida > Magnoliales > Magnoliaceae > Magnolia > Magnolia kwangsiensis. The sequence continues at coordinate 21,574,285 of CM073578.1, read as the reverse complement.
AAGGACCACATCATTTGACTACTTGAGAAGTAAAATTATTTGAACGGTCCTGATTATAATTATATAATATTAGCAAAAGAAAGATACATGTGAATTGATCCAATGGTCGGCTAGAGAACTCGTAAGTTTAAAAACTTTTCTCATGTTAGGAAAAGGTCCACATTGCCATCAAAATTGCAAAACATAAGATGAGATTTCGACATTGACGTATGGATGAACATGATGAGGTTGATCACCACCGTCTTCCTCAAGGATAACTACTTCGAATCCTCAAAGCTTTTTTGTACTCCTCAATGAGACTTTTCAAATCCATGAGGAAAGATAGAAATTAGAAATAATTCTAAAAAATTGAAATAAATTTGTTAAATATTGATAGCCGAAATGAATGAGTCAACAACCCTTTAAATATGGATACTAAGACTTGGAATAAGTTTAGGAATTAAATTATAACTAAAACTCCCTAAAATTCGTAACTTATTATAAATAGTAAATTTACTATTTATAGTAAGTATCCTATGTGGCTTAATCACGTTATTCTCCTAAATTCCTAATTTTTTTAAACACTTTTCATGTTAGACACAACTCCTAAAGCCCAACGGATGATGAGTTATAATTAAACTAAAACTTACTATTTATAGTAAAAACGGAATTAAACATGGAATTTAACCTGTGATTGAATCTCGCAAATTCGATGTAGGCATAGCCAGGTTGGTTGGCTAAAGTGGCTCATCCTACCCTAAAATCATATATGGTACATCGAGTAACTCATTCTGGTTTGTGAGATATGCCTGTTTTAAGGTTCTGATGGTCTTGATGACTTCTGCCTCCGATCGGGCCTTCTCTAATCCATCTTGGGCATGAAAGTGTCCGTGACCTGCTCTACATCAGACATGCAACAAAAACCCTGGGCAACATCAATTGGTCCTGGCCAATATATTTTGAGAACTATGACCCTCATTACCTAATGATGGAAAAGAATGGAAGTAGAGAATGCAACAAAACCAACCAACATGCCCACTAACCTGTGCGCATCAATAGATCTCCATGGCTACTTCTAACTGGATGGTTAGATTTGGACTCTCCTTCTTGACATCCCTTACCATGGTGTAAGGATGCTTTAAGAGTTGTCATAAGAATGTGCATTTGGCATATGTGGTACGATATATTAGCTATTAAAAGCTAACTAAGCTATTAGGGCCTAATGGAAAATATTTATTTTCAACCACACACACAATAATATTGGAATAAGATGAATACAGAAAAAAGACAAACCACAATACAGAGTTTTACATAGTTCCCTTTTGGTACGTCTGTAAATTCATGCCAAGCCATTGTGCTCAAAGGTAAAAAAAAATGAAGAAGCAATTCTCAATACAACAACTATCTCTCTCACAATAGAATATATATTACCCTAATGAACTAGGGTTTAGCTACGGGTGCGACGGGGTGTGTACAGGTCTAGGCATCCGAAATGGGGGGTCCTTCCTTCTCTTCTCCTCCTTTCCTCTCTTTTCTCTTCTTTCTTCTCTCTTCTCTCTTTCTTTTCTCTTTTTCTTTCTTTCTTTTCTCCCTTCTCTCCTCTCCTTTCCTTTCTCTCTTTCTTTCTTCCCTTCTCTTTTATTTTCTTCTCTCTTTTGGTATTAACTATCTCACTAATCTTGGTGTATATAACTAAATAAGGTTAGGTTTATGGTAGAATTTTAACTAAGGTTAAATGGATTATATGCATGCATTAGTTGAAAAAGAGGTGTGAGGCGAGGGGTATAGCTAGGGAGTGAGGTGTCATGCATGGGGCTTGCATGTAGGGTGAGGTGGCTAGGGGAGAGAATGAGTGGTGGAGGTAGTGGGGAAGTGATGTGAGAGTAAGGTGAATGCGAAGTGAGAGAGAGAGAGAGAGAGAGAGAGAGAGAGAGAGAGAGAGAGAGAGAATAGGTGTTGGGGGATGAAGTGGGCCTTAGGCTCATGGGCTTGGGCTAGGTCCAAGCCCACCTAGGTTTGGGTTTAAGTCTCTCTCTTGGTGTTGCTCATGTGCATAACACTCGTGTAGTCTCTAATGTGGGTTTGCATATGTATGCCTGATTATCCATTACAGTAAAAGGCAATGAATATATTTATGGGCGTCGTGGCAATCCAAACATTAAGGGACCAAGCCTAATAAAGTAGCTCAATATGCTAAAGTATAATGACTAACATGGCTAAGTTACACGCTTCTTTATCCAATGTGTATTGAGAATATCTACTAGGGGCAATGGATTAGGTGAGATTCTTATTTATAAAGATTGGTGGGTAAAATTAGTTGTGTTACTAAATTGGTAGTGATTGATAATGCCCATCATGGCATATGCATCGTGTATTAAGGATTGATAAATTTGCATTTATCCCCAAACGAAATGAGTTTGACTCAAAAGAGTTCGTCACTTAGTAGTAGCCAAACGAGGTCGGGTCGATGGTATTAACATCATAAAATCAAAAGGTTCCATCTTGCCACAAAGGTGTTGGACCGTTTGAGCTTTTGTTGTTGACGTTCAACCAAGCTCATGTTGTGAGAACCACTCACATGTTGCAATCTCAGCCCAAAGGAAGGAGTTGCAATGATGCATTGGGTTTCACACCAGGATTGATGTTTAGGCATGTCATCCTGAATGATCTAGTCGATTGTCCTATCAATTAGAGAAAGGTCTAGCATGACAAGGTGTTTCTCAATTCATACTTAAAGTAAGATATGATCTCTTTTCTAATGTCATCTTTTACATCTCCCTATCACATTTATGAATCTTAGATCATTCTTCTTCCTACTATATAACATTTTCATCCTCACTAGCTTTAACTTTCCAAAATGGAAAAAGTCTCTAAAAATCACCCTTAGATGTTTGAATTTGGAATTGTCTTTGAAAGATGACCAACCTCTTAAGCCCGATAATTTAAGTTCATGTGTTGAGATAGTCAATTATAATGAATGGAAACTGATTGACAAGCATAGCCTAAAGATTATTAAACATTCAATTTTCAACTCTCTTCTTAAAAGTATACCCGAGGAGGAGAACGCAAAGAATTCTTATATGAAATTGAGGAAAGAATCACCAAAACTGATATGTCAGATGCATTGATGTACATTGGTGAATTCATATACTTGAAATATGCTGGTAACAGGAATGTGGGAGAATACATCATAAGAATAGCCAATCTCGCCTTTAGAGATGGGACAAACCATCCTCAAGTACATGATGACTTGATAATTTATCTCATGCTTTTTTTTTTTTCTTTTATAAAACTCACTATGCGAAAGAAGAAGATAGACTTAGCTGAGAATGACTCAAGAATTCTCACAACACATACTCATTCTCATGGTAATAATCTAAAGAAAAGAAATAAAGGTTCTGGAGATAAAGAAAAATAGAAAATAGCAATCGATGGCTCAAAAATAAAATATAAAGGGTACAAGGATCAAACCTGCTACTTTTAGGGCAAATGAATTGAATGAAGATGTGATGAATGAATTCACTCATGATCAGGATCAAGATCACCCTACTCAGGTTTTGAATTTTGGAGTGTAACATATTAGTATTAGAGCTAGGTTTAGAATCATCTAGGGCCTAGGTTATGGTTGCACCCAAAGAAGCTTGAGTTAGGATGTACCTTGGACTCCCTCTAACGACTAGACACGTGACTTAGATTTTACTTATGATAATTATTCGCCTTGGGATGGTCGAGTCTTGGAAACAATAGAATTTTAAAATTTCAAGTGCTACATTGCAATTTAATTTAAGGTTTAAAGGAAGCTTAGTTTTGAAAAAGTTAATATTTGATATATCTCTTCATTATGTATTTGTATTTATGTCATTCGCATTGTTATTATTAAATTGAGAATTGAAAGCACAGGTGCTTTGTCTTCTAATTCGTAAATATAATTCATAGTGCTCTACCTTTATTTTCCTAGAAATATATTCATAGGTATTTTGCCTTGGGATTCGTATAAGTCATAGGTGTTCTGCCTTGGTTTGCTTAAAAGTATATCACATGTGCTCTACCTTGGGATTTCTAAAAGTAATTTAAAGGTACTCTACCTTGAGTTTCCTAAAAGTTTACTCATAGGTGCTCTAGCTTAGGTTTCCTAAAAGTAACGCATGTGCTCTGCCTTAGGATATTCCTAAAAGTATCACAAGTGCTCTATCTTGAAATGGTCATAAAAGTATATACACGGGTGCTTTGCCTTGGACATTCCTAAAAGTATCATAGGTGCTCTGTCCTGATCTATCCCTAAAAGTAACAAGGACATGGAGTTGCATTCATTCAAGTTATTATGCATAAAAAGTATGGTATGCATTCCTTCCCTTATATTATGCAACCTCATTAATGCTTTAATTTGAATCAAATTCATTAATTATATTTATTCAAAAATTTTAAAACTTAATGAGGATATGATTCCACTGGGTTGTTATGCTCACCCTACTTCAATAATATTTTAACGCACAGAGTTTGTTAGGTAGTGAAGCGAAGGGGAGATCTACTCATCTATTTGGCTGTAATTGTCATTTCTATTTGTATATGATGAAAAAATGTATATTGAAAACTTAGAAGAGAGTTAAGGTTGTTGTAATTAAACATTATATTGGATTTATATAATTTGAAATTTTAATTTGTTACGTGATTTTAATGAAATTGTGGTTGTAAATGCTTAAAATATAAATCATGACTTGGGATTTGGAATCGGGCTTGGCCAACTTGAGTATCGAATTTCAAGGCATGACATAGATACTATAGTTGTGTACATATTCCAATTAATTAAGGTTCAGTTGACGATTTGAGTTTTATAGCAATATGATTCATGTTTATTATTTGTTGTGCATGCGTAAGGTGAATGAATAGTAAGCTTTGGCTTTTATTGAGGTATAAGGCATCTCTTGGAAGAGATAGTGGGATCACTTGAAAGTCTGATGTGAGTTCATACTTAGCATTGGATTTCCATACCATGCACTCATGATATCAGAATCCATGTCATTTAGAATGTTGATATCTTTGATCATGCCTGGTCCACTTCAATAAACGAATCGATGACTATCATGACCCCATATTAGTAGTTTTAATTGATCAAATTATACATGATACTGCCATTATTTATTGAAGAAATCTAGTGAAGTTTCAAGCTCGTAAAGTGTGTATTAGATTAGTTCATTGTATATTAAAGAATGTTTAGTATATCTCAAGTGGGAGAATGTTAGAATGTTGGGCTACATATGTCATTCATAAACCAGACAATGTAATGGACAGTGTGGACCATGGAAATAGGCTTTAGGTGGGACCCACTAAATTAAGGGGTGTACAACCCCTACATTGTGCCATAATGCACCGCACCGTATTTTATTTTCTAAGGGCGTAAATAGCAAGGTTTCTCCTCCTTCATGGAGGCATGGAGTGCGATGTCGGATTTGCTACCTACTAGAAAACCTTACATGCAGAGGTGCTCGGTCCTCTCTTCACTCTCTTACATAAAATCATTGAAAACCCCAATAGCAAGAGGAGTGAGGAGTAGAAGACCTCAGACATGTATGGCATTTTCTTCCTCTCTGCTAGCTTCTCCACTATAAATGGCGGAGTCAGTCGTGTTCTTAGATCCGCCATGCTCGACACACGATGGTTATCTATGGCGTTAAAACTATCAAGATGGTGTCAATTCTTCCAATGGGTTATAACAATTATTGTTTCCCCTTGTAAATGGTCTCTAGTTTGACATATATAAAAGGTAATCAGATCGACATCTACGAAGGGTGAGGAGATTGTCAATGTGCTTCCATATCCTAATAAGGGTTTTTAATAGTGCCAAGGTCCCTTAGGATTGTAAGAACATACAATACTTTATTGAGAAGATTTTGAGGAAGATGAAGTGTAACGTCCGTATCCTAGACTGTACCATTCCTTAAACATCCCCGATTCTCCTCGTCGAACTCTGGCAAACCGCAACCTATAGTCAGCATTTACATATTACCCTGAGTCGCATCCCATATATCTGAGTCAACTCGACCTAATACTTGTACCCTATCGACCCGCCGTCGCCACGGTTCCAACACCGTGTCTTACGCATTGATGCGATGCCCAGGCCAGGAGTTGTGGGCCCGCACATATTTTGAAGAAATGTCATGCGTTGCGAATCCCGAGAAAGTTTCTAACCAATTTATCAAATCAATCAAATCAAGTACAACCCATCACTCACCCATGCCTCTCTCTTCCCCAAAGTTAACACAACCCATACCTCTCAAGTCAAGTACGCCCATCACTCACCCATCACATCCATCCCTCTCCCTTACAACCTCTCTCTCTCTCTCTCTCTCTCTCTCTCTCTCTCTTCCCTACCCATTTTCCAAGCAATCAAAGAGAAGCTCCAAGGAGAGTTAAGTGTGTGGCCCACTTCCTACCCCAAGATCTCACCTTCCAACTCTTCAAATCTCATCATCCTCCATCAAAGAGGAATCTTAGGAGCTTGGGAGATCAAAGAGCCTAGAAGAAGTGAAATTGGTGAGTATTTTATAGGATTAGATTTCAATTTTTGTGATGGACCAAATGGGACCTACCGATTGATGGTATGATCCTATTTAGGACCCATCTTGATGTATGTATTATAATCCTAGGAAGGCTTATAGTGGTGGAGCTCTCCATCAAACGTCTCTATCTCCCTCTCTCTCTCTTTTTCTTTCCCTATTGCGTTCCACCTTGATGTATGATCCATGCTATCTAGGGGGACCACACTCTGTCCAAATAGTGGGGTGCCCATTGTCCAGCAGCTGGATTGCCCTACTACCTAAGCAAAAGTAAAAATATAAATTTCAGCTTTATCTAAAGCACGTGGGTCCCACACGTGTGGATCCACCTTAATGTATGTATGTATGATGTATCTGGGCCATCCATCTGATGGACAACCAGCAGCTAAAGCTACTGTTAACGTTAGCAAATTCTGAGGGTCCGATGTTAAGGTATGTATTATACCCATACCATCTGCCGTTTTGCTTGGTGTGTGGGACCCACCCACACATGTTGCACGTGTGGGGTGGGGCCCACCTTGGATGTATATATTCTGTATCCATCCCGTTCGTGCAATGGTGGGACGCACCATGATATATGTGCTTCAGATCCACACCGTCTAGACCTCTGGATGGTGGGTCCTACATGAGGCATGTGTATATCTAGACCGTCCATCTATTTGAGGTGTGGGCCCACCCCACACGTGTGACACGTGTGGGTAGGTGGGACCCACCTTGATGTATTTGTTCTATATCCACACCTGTCCATCTCGACGGGTGGTGCGGGGCCCCTGTTATGTATGTGTTTTATACACTCCGTCCATTCATTTTGGACATGGGCCCACCCCACACGTGTGACACATATGGGGGTGGGACCCACCTTGATGTAAGTGTTTTATATCCACACCATCCGTACTTGGATGGTGGTAGCTGTAGCCCACCATGATATATGTATCTTATCCTTACCATCCGTCCATTCCTGGACGTGTGGGGTCCACCCCACACATGTGGCACGTGTGGGGGTGGGACCCACCTTAATGCATGTATTCTATATCCCCACCATTCAGAAATGTTTGGACGGTGCTGAGGGACTCCACCATGATGTATTAATTTAATCCACACCGTCCATCTTGACGGTGTGTCGCATGGAGCCCAACCATGATGTATGTATTTCTCCATGCTGTCCAACCCCATGGGACGTGGGCCCCACGTAATGTACGTGTTTGATCCAAATCGTCCATCTGATGGGGCCTATTTGGAATGTGCAGGGCCACCCCAATCTGATTTGTATTAGACCCATTTGATGAGGCCCAATTTGATGTGTATGAGGCCCAAAATGAGTTGTATTTATGGCTTGTTCAGTGAGGACCATTGTGGTGTATTTATGACCCATTTGGCAAGGCCCATTGTGGTGTATTTATGGCCCATTCAGTGAGGCCCATTGTGGTGTATTTATGGTCCATTTGGTGAGGCCCATTATGGTGTATTTATGGCCCACTTGGCGAGGTCCATTGTGGTGTATTCATGGCTCGTTTGGCAATGCCCATTATGGTGTATTTGTGACCCATTTGGAATGTGCAGAGCCCACCTTAATGTGATGTATTTATGAATATGTGACCCATGTGATGAGGCCTATTATGATGTATATGTGGCCCATGAGTGAGGCTCGATGTGTTGTATATGAGGCCCATATGATGAGGCCCGATGTGTTGTATATGAAGCTCATGTGATGCGGCCCATTATGATGTATATGAGGTCCATTATGATGTATGAGAGGCCCATGAGATGAGGCCCATTGTGATGTATATCAGGCCCATGTGATACGACCCATTGTGATGTGTATTAGGCCCATGAGATGTGGCCCATTGAGATTATATGCAGCCCATTATGATTGTATGAGGCTCGTTGTGATTGTATGAGGCTCGTTTCCCATTGTAAGTAGGATTCTATGGAGGGCCGTACTCTAGTGCAATGGTGGTTAAATGTCCACGTTACAAACCTCCCTAGAGCCCATTATCAAGCCCATTTCCATTTTCTCTTATTAGGCTATCACAAACCGTTAGGCCCACCTTGATGTTAGTGATACCCTTTGGGCTACCCAAACCATTGGGCCCCCATTGATAATGGTACCTTACACCATGTGTTTTAAAATTACCCACACCTAAGAGCCCATCTTGTGTATATATTGAGCCCTATAGGGAGGTCCAGTTTATTACACGATAGAGAGGGTAAAGAAGCTCACTTATTGTACTTAGACTCGGCTCTGCCATCGGTGGGGGATATTGTAACACTGTCACTGTTGCACACGTAGGCGGACATTAATGTGGGCGGGGCCTAAGGGCATGGGTGAGCTACTAGTGGTTGGCAAGCTACTGTGTTTGTAGACTGCTGTATACAGAGTGAAGACATAACTTTGTCCCACATCGGAAGTATCGTCTGATGTTGTGGTGGCTATAAGTTAGATTCCTTCCTTAAATGTTGTGACGCGTTTTAAATCAGTGAGCTTCGACAAAATAATCTATATCACCCCTTACTGTAGACGGAAGGATATGAAGTATTAAGTTTGGTGTATCCACTATTTAGAGCCTATCTTGATATTTGGAATAGATCCACCGTCCTTCTATGGACCCCATCATTCGTATGCATATTGTGAGGGATGATTGATTAAAGCATATGTCATTGGGCCGAGATGTTTATGGGACTCCTTGTGAGACGGAGTTGCCCCCACATGATCACGCGATAAGAGCTGCTTTGATGCTTCGCCTAGATACGACTAACGGTATTTGTGGACTCGTCAGGATTTGCATATTGCATTGCATCCTCAGTATATGATATTTGGCTGTCTCCGTATTGCATAGATGATATACATTACTTCCTCAGTATATGATATTGACTTATTATATTTTTGCATCGCATATCCTGGATAAGGATGATGGTATTTATGGACTTACCGGTATGTTTTCACATTGCTCTGATATTTCATACTTGGTATTTACCTTGCGCACACACTTGCACCACCCTCTAAGCTTTCTATAAGCTTATGCATGATCGATGCGTGTAGGTGGCATTAAGTCGCAGCAGCATTGAAATTAGAGCGTGCAACTATCTTCTAGAGCTTTGATTATCGATATATATATATATATATATATATATATATATATATATATATATATATATATCCTTTTTAGTATTGTATTCAACTGTTTATATTAGTGGATATGTGATGATGATGTTGTCTTTGTGATTTGGGTTAACTTGTGGTTATGCTTCTTACGATATAAATGTACGTTGGAAAATCCTCCTTATAGGATCCCAGGATTGAAATCTAGTGTATGGGCATTGGGAGCTGAGATTGGGGTACTATGGAGGCTGTCCGCACTGGATTTAGTAATCGAGAATTTTGTGAGCTCAGTTTTCGAGTTTGGGGTGTAACATGAAGTGTGTGAGCTTTAGAAGAGATTAGATGAGATGAGAGTCCTACAGGTTTAGGAAAGCTCATTAGTGAATGGGGGAGAGAACGCATCCCTCGTATCTTATTATTTTTCTTTTCTTGTAAGCTTAGCCTTTTCTAGGTGTGAAGCGCCATAAGTTCGAACGGTTTAATTGAAGCACTGTATTGAACCCATATCTCTCGCCAGTAATTGCCTTGAAAATGAGAGAACTTACATTGATATCATATCAATATACGTTGGTTGTAATTGATTGATATTTTTTAACTTTTAATAAACACCAGCCATTTATCACAATGGTTCGTTTACTAATAATTGTGAATGCTGGATTTCAATGCCTGCATTGTTCTTTTCTTTCTCTAGTTTTTAGTGTATGGGTTTGACTCCTATATATGATATTTTTAACTTAGAGTTGTTATTGGTTAATTAGCTCAAAATTTTACAGTTGACTAAACTCGTAGAATCTTTTAAAAGTTAGAAAATTTGGAGATTCCCTACTTTGAAATGACACCTGATTTAGAGCCTGGGAAAAATTTGAGATTCCTTACTTTGAAATGACACTTGATTTAGAGCTTAAGATTCTGAGTAATGGACCTTAGTTATAGAGAGGGAAGGTGTTAGGAACTCTCTCTACCTGCGTGAGTGTGCGGTCTCTACTAATTGTGGTCAAGTGAATTTTAGAGTATTTATTAATTCTAAAGATATTGTAATAAATGCAAATGGTATGTACTACTCAGGCACGGACAAACACTCTATAATCGTTAAAGTTCGACTTACAGATAGTTGTGGAAGAGACGCCTCACTCAATAACCAGTATCCAAGATGAACTATAATGGAAACAAAAGATGAACTTAACTTCTACTGGTCTGTTACGGGCAAGTATCACCTAACCACTAGAGCTTGACTTGGAGATTGATGGGGAAGAATGCAAGAGGCGCTGAACCTGACAACCAGTATCCAAGAAGAACTAAAGAAAATAAAAATGATTAGGCAACCTTGAGTTTCCAATGTGAGAGGATCCATAATTCTAGCAAGTCACAAAGCATACTCTTAGAGACTGCCTAGGAAAGCAAGGGGTTGAAGATGATGTAATGATGAGATGCAAATGCAAGGAGTGGCAAACTAGATATTGGGCTTATAACTTGATAAGGCTTAAGTCATTTGAGATGGTCAGATATGATAGTTAAGGATAAATGGATGGATGGTGCACTAGAGTTGATGGTCATAGATTGGATAAGCCTTAGTTAAAAAGAAGAGTTGGAGTATGCTAAGTGGGTTAGAGAGGGCTAGAGGTGGCTAGAAATGATGAGGCTCTTCAAACTTGGGTCTCTCTCTCTCTCTCTCTCTCTCTCTCTCTCTCTCTCTCTCTCTCTCTCTCTCCCCCTCCCCTCCCCCCTCTGCCTAATAATAAAATGGAGTTGGTGTGATTTGAAATGTGAAGGAGGGGGCTATGTATAAGGTTTTGAAGTGAGAATTTTGAAGGGTAAAAGTTGACATGGCATAGTGTGATTGGTGGAGAGAGAGAAATGTTATATGGTGCTTTCTCATTGCTAAGATGGGTGTCATGGGATGTAAAAAGAGGAGGGGAGAGGGTTATTTTATCATTTAGGGGATAACTTGCAAAATGAGGTGGTAATTGATTTTTGGAGACTCTATTATTATCATTGTTCGGCCAGTTGGCATGTGCCACTTCCAGTGTCGCAAGCCATGTGGATCAGCCCAAAATTTTACAAGTGTTATGTTTAAGACTTCTAATACTCTGAAAACTATGGTTTGGACTAAGGAAGGGCTCCAGAGGATTTTAACCTTGAATTTGGGTCCAAAATTGAATTTAGACATTGTTAGTGCGCTGCTTTGTGCACCTATTTGTCAATCACGTGCGTCTATGTCTCAGTGAGTCAGTTGAGCCCTTGGAAGCTAAAGATTGAAGACGCATGAAGACTTGGAGCATCAAGAAGTAAACAATAACTAAATTGAGGTGCTCTGGTAACCCTAACCTTAGAACTAAAACAAACTTAACCTGTATATAGAGTTGGGCAGGACCCAACTCAATTTGGCAGATCCGACTCGTCTGACTCAGTCGGATCCGACTTGACCTAAACCGAATGCCAGGGTTGAGATAGAATTGAGTAGACCCACCCTGATCTGAATCCCGACCGAGTCGAGTTTGGGTCACGTAGTAATCCGATCTGACCCAATCCGAAACCCGACTCGGACCAGAATCGGGTACTATATATATAAGAAAAAAAAATACCCATTCCCCTCTTTACCCTAACCCTAGCAGTCGACCGCCGCACCCAACCTGATCTCGACGTCCCCTACTCCGGTACCCGTCCAGCTTCGAGCTCCTCCTCCTCTCTCTCTCTCCTCCACTCATTCACACAACAACATCAGTCTGGCTTCAAGCTCCTCCTCCTCTCTCTCTCTCCTCCACTCGTCTGCACAGTAGCACCAGTCCGGCTTTGAGCTCCTCCTCTCTCTCTCCTCCACTTGTCCACATAGTAGCTGAGCAGCACCCGTCCGGCTTTGAGTTCCTTCTCATCCGCCTCTCTCTCTCTCTCTCTCTCTCTCTCTCTCTCCTCCACTCGTTCACACAGCAGCACCGGTCCGGCCACCAAGCCCATTCTTGAGCTCAATTTTTTAGGTATTTATTTATTTATTATTATTTTAATTAAAATGGATGGCTCCGATTGGCCTGGCCCACTGTGTTGCATCCGAGCCGATCCGAATCATACCTAACTCGATCCGACTTGGTTTCTCTGATTGAGTTAGACTCAGTTCAGGTCAGCCCAGCTAAGAATCGATTCATATTAAGTTAGGCCCACTAGACTTGATCCCGAGTTGGATCGAGTTCAGGTTAGGATTTTCACAATGCTTGATCAAGTCGAGTTGGACCTAACTCAGTCCGACTCGACTTGATGCCCACCCCTACCTATATATGAACCTAACCTTAATAGGTAAACCTTATTTGATCATCCCTTAGCCTTAGGATCCTAACTGGAACATGATAATATAGGCTAAAAGAGGTATAAAGCTGCTTTAAATCAAACAACCTAAAACAACAGCTCTCGAGTGATCCTCGATCCCATCGACAGGCTGTCGATGAGTTTTGATGCAATCGATGAACTGCTCAATGCAATCGATGAAAGAGTCCAGCTACAATACTAAAATTTCTTGAATTTTCTTGATGAGATCGAATGACAGTTCAATCTCAATCCCATTAAATGGCCTTTTGATCCTATCAACGAAGCAATTATAGCCATTTTATAATCGTTGGAAACCTTTTTCTATAAAATGGGCATTTGATTCTTGGGTTTTTTATGAATTTTTTGTGCAATAGATGCTTAGGTAATTCCTCACTCATATCCTTCATCCTAAGCCTCAAAACTAAAGAGATCTGAGTGATCTTCCTTGTGATTTATCACTTGAATGAGCATTTCAAGCTTTCTCTGAAGATGAGCTTGATCTCATCCATGTTGTAGAAATTAGATCCAAGCTTATAGGCATAATCATTGTCTAAACCCTATAAAATACCCATCTAGGTGAATCCCCTATGAAATCAACTATCCATTAGTTATAGGAGATTCGACCATCATTCCTTACCTTGGTCACTTCATTGGAACATCAAATGCAAGGCGAATGATCGTATGAGTTGAAACATTAGCGTAAATATCAGATGAGCACAACGGGAGCTGATTGAAGCACGAGAGAACATCGATTAAGTAACTCGAGCAAATCGCATCAACGGGGCTCAAATCGACAAGGTCTTTATTTTTAGAGTCCATACACTATTTCCTCATATAAGATTGAGTGTAAGAGTATGTGATTCAAACTTGAATAGGTTCTTGTGTAGGACCTATGCTAATGCGTAGGACTAAATTTACTAAACACAAATGTGTACGTGTTAGTCTCCATGGGGAGCCTCCAGCAGGAGTGTACGTAGAGCCTTGGATTAGGATCGAACCACCAGACATAGGTACGTACGTGTTATTCTTCGTGGGAGACTTTAGTGAGAGAAAACCATAAGGCCTTATATTAGTACCGTTAATGGCTCTTGTTTAGTCAATATAAAGCCAACTAAAGTCTCTTGCAAAAGCTACCAACACGGGTGGAAACGTGTTCCTCTGACATGGGAGTGTATGTTCGTTAGATCCTTGTGTAGGGTTATAAAGGTTAGGGTGAACCTATTGAAAACTTCTAAGATAGCGAGGATAGTGCATCCACCAGAAATGGAATAGGGAAACCGAACCAATTTATATGCTTGTGTTTATGATTGTCATTTGAGAACAATTTTATTCATGCTTATGTGCTTTATTAGCTAAATAATATGAAGGCTTGAATTAGGTTGTGTGCTAGGCAATTAACTTGTAAGCATACACAAACTCACTATCTTTATTATAGACTAGTTGTTTGATGGTATATCATTTGTACTATATATGATTGGACCCATTTTGGCTTGGAAGTGGTAGTGTAAATTTGTCTTATTAGTTTTAATTTGTAAATTAGATAATTAGGCAAATAATTTTTATAGTGGTCCTATTCACCCCCTCTAGGAATTAGTCGTTATTCTAAGCTTCACCAAGCTTCCGCACACGTCGTGGTAGACAATCCATACAATTTCAATTAGTATCAAAGATGGTTACTCTTCAAGGACTTAACTATCTTGAGTAAGATCTGAATAGGAGCTTTTGAATTATGTTTACTCATGAGGGGAAAACTATGTTTACCTAAGGAAATATACAAATAAATGTTTTTATATGGGTAAGCCTTTTGGGGATAATAGAAGCTTTGAACTTAATAAGAATACCTTTGCTACAACCTCTACCGCCTGGTAATCCAAGAGGGCTTGTTTGCTTCAGGAAGTAGATCGAGAGCCTTTCCTATATGACATGCTTGTGGAGATGTTAGGCACATAAAATTTGAATGTTTGATCTAAAAAAGGTCTTAATCTACCTCAGTCACAAACCAAACTGGTAAATATATCATGTCTGAGAAATTGGTACACCAATGGAGAAACATTCCTAAAAAATTACTGAAAAAGAATAGAGAGTTTCTAACCTTTCCTAAAATGACCGATCATATAAGAGTATTGTTAAAACTAATTACCTAGCTTAATGAAAAAATAAAAAAATGTTAATCAATAACAATAATGATTATGGTAGGATGTTTACACCCTAAGTATAGGGTTGCGATGTAGTAATAATCTCGGTAAGACCGAGGTCGAATCCACGGGAATTGAACCTTGTACGTAATTTGAGAATAACTTGAACTAGAACTAGACAAAGATGTAATCTAAATCAGGGAAATTTAAGGGAATAATGGTGAACTATTAAACTAAAAATTGTAAAATTCAAAGGTGGAAAATTAGGGTGCCAAGGATCCACTTGTAGAGATCAAGGAGATTTATGCTTGATTCATAAACATAACTGGTATCAGAGTCTCATCTTTATCCAATTGGAATTCATTAAATCCACGTATGAACTTCCTTTGATCTAGTTTTCAAGAGATGAGAGGTATGAGAATTAGAATTGATTCCATCACAAAAATATGCCCATGAGACAAAATAAATAATAAAATTTAACCAATCCACAACCAATCTGAGAGATATATGAATGTCAGGAAGGATTCCATCATCCAACCATGTCCAAGGGGGGATGGTGAACAACAGGACTTTCTAACTTTATAATCATAATAATGAACAGAACATGCTTAAAGCTATCGCAGATCCATTGTAATTTAAGTAGCAATAAACAATTAAAAACTAAAAGCATTCCTTATAATCAAACTGAAATCAAAGTAATTCAACTTAAACATGAATTCAAACCATAGAAACCATCCTATCATGCTACAAGCTTCACCTCTTAGCCCTAGCTAAGAGGTTTAGCCAATCATCACCATAATCAAACTAAAATTGTAGGAAAAATAATAAAAGCAAGAAGAAACCAAAGATGAGAAGGTAGAGAAGAAGAACACCGGTCGTCTCCACTCTCTCTCTCTTTCTCTCTCTCTCTCTCTCTCTCTCTCTCCCCTTTGCTCCCACGTCCCAAGGATGATTCTGAATGCCCCTCTCCATGTTTTCCTTTCCTTTTATAGGCATGAAGGGCGGTGGAGAACTCCTTACGCAGCAACAGAAAGTGCATGGTGAAGAAAATGCAACCGACTTGCATTTAGAGTGGATTTTCGGACGGTGGACTGTAATGTTCACTCCCCAAGTGCAGGGTTGTGATGTAGTAATAACTCGATAAGATCGAGGTCGAAGCCCAAGGGACTGAAACTGTACGTAATCTAAAATTAAGTAAGATTTGAACTAGAATAAGATGAATTCTAAATCAAGTAGAATTTTAAGGAATAATTGTGAAATTATTATCTAAAACTTAGGAAATCAGAGATGGGAAACTAGGGATTCAGAGGATCCACTTGTAGAGATCAGGAAGATCTTATGCCTGCTTCAAGAGTTATGGAATTTACTGAACTGCCATTGATCTAGTTTTCAAAGAGATGAATGGTATATGAATTAGAATGGATTCCATCACCAAACCATGCCCAAGAGACTATGGTAAACAACGGAATTAAACTAACTACCAACCAATCATATGTATGAAGGTTAAGAAGGGTACTGACATCCGACCATGCCCAAGAGACTATGGTGAACAACAGGACTTCCTGACGTCATAAACATAAAAGAGAAGAGACATGCTCAAAGCCATTGCAGACCCATTATAATTTCAGTCACAACAGACCATTAAGAACTATAAACATTCCCATAATAATCAACTAAAATCAACGTCGATTCATGAATTAAAATTAAATTGAAAACATAAAATAAAATCTCCCATCTCACTACAAGCTTCACCTCTTAGCCCTAGCTAAGAGGTTTAGCCAGACATGATGTGGCTAGATATCTCAAAATAAAATAAAATAAAAATAAAAGAAATAAACAAACTCAACTCTCTCTCTTGCAGACGTCCGACCTGAGCCTTCCTTCCCAGCTCTGAATCTTCCTCCCCAGACCTGAATGAATGCTCCCCACGTTCAAAACCTCCTTATATAATTGCTGGAGTGGTGAGAATCGGATTTGAATCGGATTTGGAAAGCTATGCATGCCTAGTGAAAGCTTTTTCGCAGCCAAGTTCGGTGCCTCGAAACACGCCACTTTTCTCGCTCAAATTCTAAAGAAACACCGTCCCTTAGTACTTTTTTGGGTCCTCTACATGATAGACAGTTTAGATCTGCCATATGATCAAAGATGGTGGGCCAAAACTGCCTGAAAAAGTCAGTTTTCGTGGATGTGCAAAACCTTTCGCACCATTTCGCTGTTGTGATCGGTGGGCCCCACAGAAGCATTTTTTGGAAAATCCACCCCGTCCATTAGATTCAGGATGAAATTTCAGTCAAGAATGGATAGTTTTGAATGTTCATTGGCATGTCTCAGAGAAGAAATAACTAAAAGATCAGATTTGAACGCTACAGGGCAGCCCTTTTGTGGCCCCTGTATCGCACACATGTGCACGCATGGATGCAAAAGGTAAGCATGGTTTTGTAGCTCTCGACGCCCTCTACAAGATGGACGGTGTGGATTATTCGTACGGGGCATGTGTGAGGTCCACTATCGACCTTAAGTCGGACGCAGTTCGTCTGCTCGCTGACGTGAAATGGCTAGTGCCGTTTTGGAAAAGCAGTCCTATTTTGGAAGGTGCGCTGACCGCGTCAGCGGTCCTGTGCACGTCACATGCATGTACATGTGTAATTACACACCATGCATATAGGCCCTATTGCAATGTGTTTCAGAAATCTAATCCGTCCATCCCTTTTCTCAAACTAATTTAACCGTCCAAACCAAAGTTGAGGCAGCTCTAGATATCAGGTGGGTCCAGAATCAATGGTTTGTGGGCTGATCTGTCAGTTGGGGCACTTTCATAGTGATCCAAGAGCTGAAATTTGAGATGTACGGTTAATTTATGGCCCTTATCTCATGTATAAAGTTTCGAACCGATCAGATGTCGGGAACCATGTGATCTTGCATTCTAGATGCATTTCAAGCCACTTGAGCTTCAGTTTCTTAGTTTTCTCAGATTTTTGACCATGTATATCCGTCAATCTTGGTCCTCTGAAGTCTGTCCCTTGCCCTAGTGATCATCAGAACGTTAAATCCAAGCTTTTGGCATCCTTTTTCAGTCCACACTTGCAAATGTACCTTGCATCACAATCACGATTAAAGTAACCCATTAAGCAGTGTCATGCTCGTAAATCCAAGCAATAAATAAGGTCTGATATGCACTATTTGACCCTCAACACAACCCCCAACCAGCATTTTGCTAGTCCTGAGCAAATTATGCAAAAAATAAGTTGAGAATTATAGGAGAACTTTTTATGAAATCGAGTGAGATTTTGAACAAGATACGAAAATTTTAATATTCATGAATGTTAGAAATTATTTTCTCCTGAGCTCAAGTGCACGGTAGACTTCATAATTAGGTGTAAAGTATTAATCCATCAATTAGAAAAATTTTAAACATTGAGATCCATGGATGTATAGTTTAATCTCGGCTTATCATCATTAAGAGATCCAATCGTCAATTTCATGATATTATTGGTAACCAACAAGAAAATTCATGACAACTAAAACCTAATCCAAAACTTGCCTCATAGATTAACCTATTAACTTGTGATTTTTCTATTCAAAGTAATGCCAAGGAAGGGGAATCAAATCCTCACCTATAGGGAGCAAACCTATGGTGAAGATCGTACACCTGACTCTTTTTCACATATCATTCATGGGGAATTAACTCTACACCTATAGGGAGCAAACCTATGGTGAAGATTAATTATCCAACCTTTTCAATTTTTATACCATGATGGCAAGATATTTCAGGCTGGTTCCTTTCGTGCTTAGTGATTACCAAATTAATCCTTCGATATGGAACTGAAATCTTAATGTGTAAGCAAGACGTGTCCTGAAATCATGATTGAATCAATGTTTAAAATCTCTAATCATGGATTGATAATTGAAACTCAACTGTGAAATCTATCAAGTAGCTAAATCCAAGAGTCATAAATTACCAACATCATGTATCTTGTAATTCTAAATCAAAGATAGATGTCAAAATCACATTGAATTTATAAGAAATGTCAGAAAAATTTTAAATTTTTTTCACAATTTTCACAATTTTTGCTCGAGACCAAGAAAATACTGATTAGGAAGCCTAATCTCCCACCCCCAACCTAAAATCTACATTGTCCTCAATGTAAAAGATCTAAACATGGAACAACAAAAGTAAATGAGAAGTATGAGAGGATAGTACCTGGAACAGAGAATCAGAAGGCTTTTTCCAAAAATATCAACGTACAAGCGAGTCAGCACAAGAGAGAAATCAACAAAACAAAATAACAAAAATAAAATCATAAAAAGAAAATCCTACCTATACCACTTTCGCAGGTGCTCTCGATGGCATTTAGCATATGCAACAAGCCTTTAAACCCCTAGGTTACCCCTAGTGGATGAGTTGTAGTCTCGTGAGGGTTTGCAGTAATGTTACCCACAAACATTGAATCATCTAACTAGAAAAATGAAAAGCTGGGTTGCCTCCCAGGAGCGCTAAATTTACCGTCTTCAGCCAAACAAATAAAGCAACAATCCTAGTCCTATGAAAGCGATAAACCTACCTATACCTCCATCAGACTAGGAGATCAGTCCTGGTAAACAGGAGCAATCAGAGGCATGGACATGTCGTTTGAATTAAATGTCTCAACAAATGGCTTTAATCGATGTCCATTGACTTTAAACTCTTTGCCATTATCGGGATCTCTTATCTCGATAGCCTCATGAGGATAAGCAGTGACAACAATGTAAGGGCCGGTCCAACGAGATCGAAGCTTACCTGGGAAGAGGTGGAGTCGAGAATCGTACAAAAGGACTTTCTGACCTGTCGTGAATGATTTTCGTAGAATATGTTGATCATGAAACGCCTTCATCCTGTCCTTGTAAATTCTCGAGTTCTCATATGCATCGTTTCAGATTTCTTCAAGTTCATTTAATTGAAGTTTGCGTAACGAGCCAGCGTTGTCTAGATTGAAATTTAGATTTTTGATCGCCCAGTATGCTTTATGTTCCAATTCCACAGGCAAGTGACAGGCTTTCCCATAGACAAGTCTAAAGGGAGATGTTCCAATAGGAGTTTTGAAAGCAGTACGGTACGCCCATAAGGCATCGGTCAATCGGATTGACCAATCTTTACGGTTAGGGTTAACCGTTTTCTCCAGGATATGTTTGATCTCTCTATTGAAAATCTCAACTTGTCCACTTGTCTGTGGATGGTATGGGGTGCTCACCTTATGAGAGATACCGTATTTCTTCATTAAACTCTCAAATGGTCTATTACAAAAGTGTGAGCCCCCGTCACTAATGATGGCTCGAGGCGTTCTGAACCGCGACAGGATATTTTCTTTCAAAAATTTAATGACCGTGCGATGGTCACTTTTGCAGCACGAAATTGCTTCGACCCATTTAATGACATAGTCTACGGCGACCAAAATATACAGATTTCCAAATGATTGGGGGAATGGTCCCATGAAATCAATGCCCCAGCAATCAAATGCTTCAATGATAAGGGTGGGATTCAAAGGCATCATATTTCGACGGGACAATGCTCCCAATTTTTGACAACGCTCACAAGCTTTGTAAAACTCATGAGTATCCCTGAACATAGTGGGCCAGTAAAAGCCACACTGTAGAATCTTGGCCGTGGTCTTTTTAGCAGAAAAGTGACCACCACAGGCCTGTGAGTGATAGAAGGAGATGACACTCTGATGCTCATCGTCTGGCACACATCTCCTTAAGATTTGGTCTGGGCAATATTTAAACAAATATGGATCATCCCAGAAAAAGTTACGCACCTTGGTAAAGAATTTCTTCTTATCTTGCGATGTCCAATGTGTCGGTATCGACCCTGTAGCAAGATAATTAGCAATATCAGCGAACCAAGGTGAATGGGAGATTCTAAATAGTTGTTCATCAGGAAACATGTCATTGATATGGGTCGCCTCAAGGGAATCAGAGGTATTAAGGCGAGAAAGGTGATCGGCTACTACGTTCTCTACTCCCTTTTTGTCTTTAATTTCTAAATCGAATTCTTGGAGTAGAAGGATCCATCGTATAAGGCGGGGCTTAGAATCATTCTTAGAAAGATGATACTTAAGTGCCGCGTGACCTGTGTAGATGATGATCTTGGATCCGATCAGGTAGGACCGAAATTTGTCCAAAGTGAACACTACGGCTAAGAGTTCCTTTTTCGTAGTCGAGTAGTTCACTTGGGCAGGATTTAGAGTCCTACTTGCATAGTGAATAACGTAAGGCCGCTTATCTTTTTTCTGGCCTAGAACCGCTCCAAGAGCATAATCAGAGGCGTCGCACATAAGTTGAAAAGGAAGACTCCAGTCGGGTGGCTGCATGATAGGTGCAGTGGTTAACATGCCCTTAAGCTTAGTGAAAGCTTCTTGGCACTGCTCAGTCCACTCGTATGGTGTATCCTTTTGAAGAAGATTACATAAAGGACGAGAGAGGAGACTCAAGTCCTTTATAAATCGTCTGTAAAAGCCTGCGTGTCCTAAGAAGGATCGCACGTCTCTGATATTCTTGGGTGGAGGTAGGTTAGAGATAAGATCAATTTTTACCTTATCTACCTCGATTCCTTTGGACGAGTTAATATGCCCAAGGACAATTTCCTTTTGAACCATAAAATGACACTTCTCCCAGTTAAGTACCAAATTTTTTTCTTCACATCTTTTCATCACACATTTAAGACTTGCTAAGCACTCGCTGAAAGATGAACCGAAAACAGAGAAATCATCCATGAAGACCTCTAAATATTTTCCCATCATGTCAGAAAAGATACTCATCATACATCGCTGAAAGGTGGCAGGGGCATTACATAACCCGAATAACATCCTTCTGTAAGCAAAGGTGCCATAGGGACATGTAAATGTGGTCTTTTCCTGATCTTCAGGGGTGATTTCAATCTGATTATAACCTGAATATCCGTCAAGGAAACAGTAATAGAAATGACCAGCTAACCTTTCCAAGATCTGATCTATAAAGGGTAAAGGAAAGTGGTCCTTCCTAGTGATGGTATTCAACTTCCTGTAGTCAATGCACATTCTCCAACCAGTCGTAACTTTGGTCGGCACGAGTTCATTATTGGCATTGGCTACGATGGTGATCCCGGACTTCTTAGGAACCACCTGAGTTGGACTCACCCATTGACTATCGGATATGGGGTATATGATCCCCACTTCCAATAGTTTGAGAACCTCGGCCTTAACCACTTCCTTCATGTTTGGATTCAGTCTACGTTGTGATTGTCGAATAGCCTTTGTATTATCCTCAAGATATATGCGGTGAGTACAAATCGATGGGTTAATTCCCTTGATGTCCGCTATCGTCCATCCAAGAGCTCCCTTATGCTCAATGAGAGTAGATATGAGCATACTTTCCTGTTCTTTTTTCAGGTGGGCTGAGATCACCATCGGGTATGTCTCATCTTGACCTAAATAGACATATTTTAAATCAAAGGGTAAAGGTTTTAGGTCAAGCTTCGGTGGCTTGAGGTTAGACGGTAGAGGCACCACATCAGTTTGGGGCAACTCTTCAATTTGTGGCCTCTACCGGTTAACTTCAAGTACCGGTGCAGTATCAAACATGGCACACGTCTCCCTAATTATATCATCATCAAGATCATGGGAGTGGGCCAGACATGTCTCTAGAGGATCAGAGGATAAGGTGAGAGGTGTTCTATCTTCCACAAAAGAATCAATCATGTTAACATCATAGAAATCGTCATCATCCTCTGAGTTGCTGCCGTTATTGAAAAAGATATTTGATTCCAATGTCAAATTTTTAAAAGTCATAGTCATAACACCATTCCTGCAATTGATAATTACATTTGAAGTGGACAGGAATGGGCGACCAAGGATGACGGGAATCTGAGTGCTCGTGTCGTTGATGGGTTCGGTGTCCAAGATGATAAAATCAACAGGGTAGTAGAATCTATCAACCTGGACCAACACATCCTTGATGATCCCTCTTGGTACACGAACAGAACGATCAGCAAGTTGTAGTGTGGTTCGGGTGGGTTTTAATTCACCCAAACCTAGCTGTTGGTATACCGAATAGGGAATCAGATTGACGCTTGCTCTTAAGTCAAGAAGTGCATGATCAATTCGATAGTTTCCGATTACACATGATATGGTTGGGCAACCGGGATCTTTGAATTTTTGTGGCACATCTTGTTTTAGGACGGCACTCACCTTCTCAGTCAAGGAGATCTTCTTTTGAACACTTTTTTGTCATTTGGTAGAGCATAAGTCCTTTAGAAATTTAGCATATAAAGGAATCTGTTTTACAACATCAAGCAGAGGAATGTTGACTTTCACTTGTTTCAACACCTCTAGGGTATCCTGAGAGTTAGATAGACGTTTTGGTTCAACCAACCGTTGGGGAAACGGAGCAACTAGCTTTTCTAGAGGTTCCGGTTCAAATTTTTGTGGGGCGCCACTAGATCCATCATTGTTGTCCTCCTCTGGTTCTTGAGGCTTTTCGGGCCTAATCGGAAGGGTTTTATCAATAACCTTCTCACTCCTAAGAGTGGCGATGGATTTAGCGTGCTCCATTTGATTTGAAGAGCTGGGATTACCTGTCTCGTATTGCGGTTTAGGATTGGGGATTGGTTGTGCAGGAAGCAACCCCTTTTCTATAGCCGTCATACGTGAATCTATCTTTTGTATTAAATCCTGCATTATCTGCGTCAGCTCTTGCACTGAATTTTGAGCCGGTTCTTCTTGAGGTCTCCCCTGATTTGGATTTTTATTGAAGAAACCTTGAGGGGTAGCAGTTTGTCCGTTCCTCCAACTAAAATTCAGATGATTTTTCCAGCCAGGATTGTATGTATTAGAGGGTGGTCCATTGAAAGGTCTTTGATAGTTATTTACGGCATTAGATTGTTCATTCAATACTTCTCGAAAGGCAGGTATTGAAGGATAATTTTCAGTAGTATGAATGTTGCAATCACAGATGCCGTAAATACTTTCATTAACCTTTTCCTTCTTTCCTTCCATAGCCTCAAAATTTCTGGTGAGATTGGCCACCTTAGCGTTAAGATCATTATCCTCTTTTAGGAGATATATTCCTCCTTTTTCCCTTGAATGAGTCGGCCTAGACGTAGTGTTCATCCTTGGGTAATAGTCCCATGATTGTGTTTTTTCAGCGAGACTATCGAGGTAATCCCATACCTCGTTGACATTTTTATTGATGAATTCTCCGTTAAACATTGTCTCGACCATTTGGCGCATGAAAGATGTTAGCCCATCATAGAAAAAATTCGTAATGCGCCATATTTCAAAGCCATGTTGTGGGCATGCATTAACTAGATCCTTTAACCTTTCCCAACATTGGAAGAATGTTTCATCTTCCTTTTGGGCAAAGTTCATGATTGCTCTCCTGAGGGTAATTGTCTTATGATGTGGGAAAATTTTCTTTATAAATTCCCTCTGCATGTCATTCCATGTGCCAATGAATCTAGGACGCAGTGAATGTAACCACATCTTGGCTTTTTCTTTCAAGGAAAATGGAAAGAGTTTCAGCCTAATAGTATCCTCAGATACATTAGGAAAGTATAAGGTGCCTATGATTTCATCGAACTCTTTCAGATGCAAGTATGGTTCTTCAGACTCAAGCCCATGGAACTTAGGAAGGAGTTGGATAACCCCTGGCTTGATGTCCATATGTCCTGTATTCTTAGGAAAAATCATGCATGAGGGCGTACTCACCCCCGCCGGTTGTAAATAATCTCGTAAAGTACGAGGTGGGGGTGCCTGATGTACCTCATTCTCATCATGTACTTCCTCAACCCTTGGTTGGGGTAGTGCTTGAGGTTGATTTTCAGCCATAACGTCCTCTAACTCAGGAGAATTCAAGTGGTTTCTAGTCCTGCGATGGACAGTCAACCCCTCAACTAATCCTCCTTCATTCACGAGACGTTGAGTGTTGTCGCGTGCCTACTGGGGCATAAAACACACTCAACCCTCAAATTTTAACTTAAACCTAAGAGAAACGAAGAAGTAGAAATCTAGAAAATAAAAGGGAAAGATGGAAAGAAGTTACCAAATTTGGAGGCCTAGGTTAAGAATCTGCAAAACAAAACAAAAAAAAGTTAGTTTCTAAGAATAGAAAGTCCTAATTAAAAGTAAACTAATTTCTAGATAAAAGAAGAAATTTCAAAGAAAGAAGAATTAGAAAGAGCTTACTAAATTAGAAGCTTCCTACAAAACAGAAAAATTGAGTTAGTTCTAAAAATCAGATAGAATGAAGAATAGAAAGTTTCTAAAGTTAGGAAAAATTTCTAATAAGGAAAATAACTAAGCATCTAAACCTAGAATAAAAAATTTCTAAAAAGAAAATCTAATCCTAAACTAATCCTAAAACTAATTAATTTCAGAAAAACGTAGTCAACAGTCCCCGGCAACGGCGCCAAAAACTTGTTCACTCCCCAAGTGCAGGGTTGTGATGTAGTAATAACTCGATAAGACCGAGGTCGAATCCCAAGGGACTGAAACTGTACGTAATCTAAAATTAAGTAGGATTTGAATTAGAATAAGATGAATTTTAAATCAAGTAGAATTTCAAGGAATAATTATGAAATTATTATCTAAAACTTAGGAAATCAGAGATGCGAAACTAGGGATTCAGAGGATCCACTTGTAGAGATCAGGGAGATCTTATGCCTGCTTCAAGAGTTATGGAATTTACTGAACTGCCATTGATCTAGTTTTCAAAGAGATGAATGGTATATGAATTAGAATGGATTCCATCACCAAACTATGCCCAAGAGACTATGGCAAACAACGAAATTAAACTAACTACCAACCAATCATATGTATGAAGGTTAGGAAGGGTACTGACATCCGACCATGCCCAAGAGACTATGGTGAACAACAGGGCTTCCTGACGTCATAAACATAAAAGAGAAGAGACATGCTCTGTAAGACCCGTATCCTAATCCGCACTGTTCCGTTGATTCCCGCGACCCTTCTCGTCAAATTCCGGCAATCCGCGACTTATGGTTGACGTTGTGCACGACCGTAAGTCGTATCCTATTCATTTAAGCCGGCTTAATCCGAGACTTATATCATTGCGACCGCACCGTCGCCGCGGTTCCAACGCCGCAACTCACGCACCGATCCGATACCCAGACGATGAGATACGGACCCACGGTCAGTTCGAGTAAAAACACCGCGCGTTGCAAATCCCAAGGAATCTCTACAAAGTGTCCCATCAATCACATCAATCAATCCCATCAATCACCTCTCATGTCAAGTACAAGCACCCATACTTCCTTTCTCCACAAGTCAAGCAACCACCCAAGTCAACTAACACATTACTTCACCCATCACTCACTTCACCCATTACTCACCTCACCCATCACTCACCTCACATCACTCCATCTCTCATTAATCACACCTCTCTCTCTCATTCCTCAACACTCCAACTCCAAGCAAGGAAGAGAGAGCTCACGTTCAAGCTCTCTTCCATGAGAAAGAAGTGATTTTAGTGGCCCACTTCCCATCTCCAAATCCCATCATCCTAGCCATCCATTTCCCATCTCCACCATCAAAGTGAAGCTCTAGGTGACTGGCTATCCAACGGACCAAGAAGATCAAGAGGTGGGTGCTTTGATAGAGTAGTTTTCATGTTTTTAAGGTGGGCCAAGTGAGGCCAACCGATCAATGGTTTGGATCTCACTTGGGACCCTAAGATGTGGCCAATGGCTCATCTTGATCATCAAGATCATCCCATGATGGGGCCATTCTCCATGGACCCCATCATGATGTTTACTTTCCTTGTATTGAGGAGGTCATCTAGACCGTCCATTTCTAGTGGAGTGGGATCTCCACTGTTGATCTTTTATTGATGGTCCATATGCAAGAGGACCTTTGATGTATGATTGGATGATTGAAACGGAGGGCCCATAGTGCCGGGGTCCCTCCATCACGCGTGTCTCACTCTATTTCTCTCTCCCTCTCTTTCCATTTACTTACTTGTATGCGATGAAATGGCCGTATGACCCACTTGGATGAACCCCACCTTGAAGTAAGTATTTTTACTCAAGTCATCCATGTGTGGGCCCACCTTATATGCAGTGTAACCACACCACCTACTATGTGGTGGCCCACCTAGGTAAGGCCCATTTAACATTTGTATCCAGCCAAAAGAGTCCAGTGACGCTGGACGTCACTGGGATGAGAGCACAAACCATGGCTTATTTCTAAGCCTTTGGAGAAGACTACTTGTTTAGGCCCCTTCTTGATGTAGGTATTCAATCCATGCCGTTCATCCCATTAAGAGCTCCATTTTGAGCGTTGAAATGGAAGATGGGGTTGATCGGAGCTTTTGGTGGGCCATAGTTTTAAAAATGATATCATTACCATTGAATTGTACCAAAACTCTTCCTACACGCTGAAAAATGACCGATATTGGTCTTGATGGATGTATTTTGTGCTTGGGAATACAATGGACGGAGTGGATTTACTTGGTGTGGCCCGCACACCTGAAAATCCTTAGGAAATTGGATTTAAAAAGGAAAATAAAAAAAAAAATAAAATTTTAGGCAGCAGAGGCGCTACTGCCTCTGCCGTGCAGGACGCCAGACGCAGGGTGTCTTCAGCGGGCGGGCGGGAGAAGCAGACCCACGGCCCCTGCCGTGGGCCCCACCTTGATGTTTATGTTCCGTCCAATCCGTTCATGAGGTGGCCCACCCACTGACGTGGCTCCCCTCCAAATTTCAGTGAAATCCAAAGCTCAGGTGGCCCACACCATAAGGATCAATGTGAATTAAACTCTACCATTGAAACTCGTTTTAGGGCCCACAGAAGTTTTGAATCAAGCTGAAATCTGTACCTTCCCTTCAACCAGGTCTGCGTGACCTTATCAACGGGTTGGATGACATGAAAACATTATAGCGGGCCCCACATGGGACCCACAGTGATGAGGTGCCTGAAATCCACCGTCCGTATGGACGGTGGAGCCCACTGTACTTTATGGGTGTGGGTCTGCGTGGGTGTGTGCGCGTGTGTGTGAGTGCTCGTGTGTGTGTGTGCGTGTGTGTATGCGTGTGTGTGTATGCATGTATAGATATATATATATATATATATATATATATATATATATATATATATATATAATACTATATCACATATAATATCGTATATATATATATATATATATATATATATATATATATATATATATATATATATATATATATATATATATATATATATATATATATGCTGTATATAAATTATATATTAAACATAATATGATTATGATGGTGGGCCTTCATGTGACCCCCACTATGATGCATGTGTTGCATCTAAACCGCCCATTTATTTATTTTTGTAAAATTATTTTTATGGCTTGAGTTAAAATGAGCCAGATCTATGGTTCAAATGGGCCCACCATGACATGTGTATAGGGCCCTTTATTGATTTAATTTTGGCCATTCATTGAGACCTACCTTGGTATATATCTAAGGCCCAAATGATCAGGCCCATTTGATACATATAAGGGCTATGAGATTAAGCTCATCTGGCATGTATAATGCCCTTGGGTTTGGGCACATTTGACATATGCAATGCCCACGGGATTCGGCTCATTTATACATAAAAGGCCCACGGGATTCAAGCCCATTGGATGTACATGGGGCGCAAATGGAGTGGCCCATTTAGTATGTTTAAAACTCATGAGTGTAGGCCAATCTGACATATTTAAGGCCCAAGTTGTGAGGCCATTTTGATGTGTTTCAAGGCCCATGGATCATGGACCATTGCAATGTACATAAGGCTCATTGGTGAGGCCCATTAATGCAACCCATTTGGTAAATGTGAGACCCATGTAATACGACCCATTTTGATATATCCAAGGCCCAGGGATCAAGGCCCAACGGATGTCCTTAGAGTCCATTGCAATGTACGTTTCTCATGGTTCATGAAATGGTATTTATGGCAAGCCGTGCCTAGGAAACAATATTGGTTTGACGCCACATTGTGTGTACAATGTTGGTTAAATGTCCGCATTGTAACTTTCTTTAGGGCCCATTGATAGGTCCATACCCGTTGTTATTCATTGCCTGATAACATGCTTAGTATAATCTCATGACTCATGCCCATACGCATCATATGTATGCTTGATATGAGTAATGACTGATCATAACATACGCCCTTGGGCAGACCATTTACGGGACTCGTTATGTGACTGAGTGCCCCATATGATCGCGTAGTACGCGCTGGATTGCTGCATGTTTTGACAGAGTGATTCATGCATCTCGCATATGTGTGACTTGATTACTACACGCCCTAGCGACATCAGGGTCGTGGCTCCACAGGTACATCGTGGATGACCGTATTGGATACCGAAAATACTTATTCTAGCACTGTGGGCACTTAGGATGTCCTTGGGTGAAAGTCTCAGAACTTTTTTGGTACCAGGAGATGCTCCAGCGTCTAGACCGAGTGGATACATGAGCGCCCGAGTGCCAAATACCAGTAGGCCGCGTCTCCCACTGTGTCGTGGTCGGTTGGAAGGGGGTGTGGCCTTATCCGCCTGAGTGAGGGGGCTATAAGCTAGGCTGAGTTTGACTAGCTCGCAAATGAGTCCGCTATCGACGAGCCGAGTAGGTATTGGCATATTACTGGTCAGGCGGATAGTGAGGTCTTATCCGCTTGCTTGACTGTGCAGCTGGGGAGGTGGCAGTCTCTGCATGTGTATTGGACCCCGGTGATATCCAGAGAGGAACTATACTGATATACGTACTTGAGGAGTATCGACTTTCTTGGATTACATTTCGCATATGACATTCGGCTATATAGGCCTTGTATTGTATCGGTGTGGCCGATGACATTCATATCTCATCGCATAGCTTTGGCATGGTTGATTCTATGGACTTACTACATACTTTCGCATTGTTCTGATACTGTACACTTGGCGTTTGCCTTACGCACACACTTACACCACCCTCTAAGATTTTGTAAGCTTATGCACGATAGTTGCGTGCAGGTAGCGTTGGACGACAGCAGCACTGAGACAGGAGTGCACATCAGGACCTTTTGGAGTTTTTTTTTTATCACCTTGTATTTTCCTTTCTGCATTGTACTTAAAATTGTTATTATAGTGGATATGTGGTGATGTTGTTTTGTGACTTGGTTATGTCTGTGGTTATGCTCCTTTACAAAAAAAAAAATTTCATTCTGAAAATCCTCCTTGTAGGATCCCAGGATCGGAATCTGGCATTAGATTAGCAGAAGCCGAGAATGGGGCACTACGGAGGCTGTCGACACCGGATTCGGTAATTGGGATCCATGTGAATCCGATTTTCGGGTTTGGGGCATGACATGCTCAAAGCCATTGTAGACCCATTGTAATTTCAGTCTCAACAGACCATTAAGAACTATAAATATTCCTATAATAATCAACTAAAATCAACGTCGATTCATGAATTAAAATTAAATTGAAAACATAAAATAAAATCTCCCATCTCACTACAAGCTTCACCTCTTAGCCCTAGTTAAGAGGTTTAGCTAGACATGATGTGGCTAGATATCTCAAAACAAAATAAAATAAAAATAAAAGAAATAAACAAACTCAACTCTCTCTCTTGTAGACGTCCAACCTGTGTCTTCCTTCCCAGCTCTGAATCTTCCTCCCCAGACCTGAATGAATGCTCCCCACATTCAAAACCTCCTTATATAACTGCTGGAGTGGTGAAAATCGGATTTGAATCGGATTTGGAAAGCTATGCATGCCTAGTGAAAGCTTTTTCGCAGCCAAGTTCGGTGCCTCGAAATACGCCACTTTCCTCGCTCAAATTCTAAAGAAATACCGTCCCTTAGTACTTTCTTGGGTCCTCTACATGATAGACGGTTCAGATCTGCCATATAATCAAAGATGGTGGGCCAAAACCGCCTGGAAAAGTCAGTTTTTGTGGATGTGCGAAACCTTTCATACCATTTTGCTGTTGTGATCGGTGGGCCCCACAGAAGTATTTTCTGAAAAATTCACCCCGTCCATTGGATTCAGGATGAAATTTCAGTCAAGAATGGGTAGTTTTGAATGTTCATTGGCATGTCTCAGAGAAGAAATAACTAAAAGATCAGATTTGAACGCTACAGGGCAGCCCTTTTGTGGCCCCTGTATCGCACACATGTGCACGCATGGATGCAAAAGGTAAGCATGGTTTTGTAGCTCTCGACGCCCTCTACAAGATGGACGGTGTGGATTATCCGTACGGGGCATGTGTGGGGTCCACTATCGACCTTAAGTCGGACGCAGTTCGTCTGCTCGCTGACGTGAAACGGCTACTGCCGTTTTGGAGAAGCAGTCCTGTTTTGGAAGGTGCGCTGACCGCGTCAGCGGTCCTGTGCACGTCGCATACATGTACATGTGTAATTACACACCATGCATATAGGCCCCATTGCAATGTGTTTCAGAAATCTAATCCATCCATCCCTTTTCTCAAACTAATTTAACCGTCTAAACCAAAGTTGAGGCAGCTCCAGATATCAGGTGGGCCCAGAATCAACGGTTTGTGGCTGATCTGTCAGTTGGGGCACTTTCATAGTGATCCAAGAGCTAAAATTTGAAATGTACGGTTAATTTATGGCCCTTATCTCATGTATAAAGTTTCCAACCGATCAGATGTCGGGAACCATGTGATCTTACATTCTGGATGCGTTTCAAGCCAGAGCTTCAGTTTCTTAGTTTTCTCAGATTTCTGATCGTGTATATCTGTCAATCTTGGTCCTCTGAAGTCTGTCCCTTGCCCTAGTGATCATCAGAACGTTAAATCCAAGCTTTTGGCATCCTTTTTCAGTCCACACTTGCAAATGTACCTTGCATCACAATCACGATTAAAGTAACCCATTAAGCAGTGTCATGCTCGTAAATCCAAGTAATAAATAGGGTCTGATATGCACTATTTGACCCTCAACATGTAACACCCTGAAAATTGGGAGTCGTGTATAAACCCGACTCCTGAGTTCCAGACCATCACTTATGCAACAAATATGATTTTGATTCAATGTTGTCTGAGTTAAAGCATTCACATGAGTAAAATTATACCAAAACTATAATTCATACTCCAGATTCAGTGATAAAACGCAAGCGGAAGACTGAAGAATATATATATATATATTAATGTGTGGAAAACAAAATAAATCTCAACTGTCTCCAAAGTATGAATACATCACTGAGTCTCATATACATGTAAATAAATAAAAATCAAAATGTCATAAGGTCCAACTATGAAGTCCCGCCGATCTAGGTCACCTACGCAAAGCCGTCGTGAAACTGCATGTATGAGAACTCGTCCTGGTCCTCATCGTAATCCGGCTCTGCCTCCTGAATCGCCGCATCACTTGTAACTAAGACAGGGTTTGGTGGGTGTTGCAAACACCATCCCGTAACGTGGGAGTGAGTGATCAACTAAGTGGAATAATAGAGCAGAGATTAGCATGTTCTCAAATCAATCACGCGATAATAGTAAAGAAATAAAATAAACATTCCTAGATACTGTTATTAATGTATGCATGACATGACATGAAGGATGCCCTCACCTACATACTCCCTCATTGGGCACCATCTGCGTCCGCGGCATGCATTCTTCCCGCAGTGCTCCACATCTTCCAGGCACATGCAATGCGATATGGATAATATTTTTTGAGTTGTTATTAGTCCGTTCATACAACAGTATTGGGAAACTAAGGTACTTTTCTTATATCAATCCCAACACAGATCCTGTTTAGGGTCGTCACTCCTAGAAATCACATATGATGTTATATTTTGTAGGTCGCTGCAAGGGCTGCTAGGGCTGTTGCTCGCACTCGTTGCACCGCTCCCCCATCACCTTATCAATACAGGCCCACTGTACTCTCGTTGCTACGGAAGGGTCGTCGCCTCCCGTAGACTCAGAATACGCTCGCAATCACTACAAAGGGCTCGTCACTTGATCAGTGTAGGTCGACAGCAAGAATATAGTGTCCTATACCACCATAATCTGCTCACGAGTCAAATGTGCTCACTGATCACTACGGGGAGGTTTGTGGCCTCAGCATAGGCCGACAGCTCGACCACGGTGTCCCATACCACCATGCCCGACTCATGAGTCTTTATGGATCAAGGTACCATGGTTTCCAATGGTAAGTTCAGTACCCTAGGTTCAGGCAGTTATGACTCATACAAGGTGAACAATCAACGGCCAGTCGGGTTACTCGAAGGGCTCGACTAGTACGAGCGCATCGCAAGTCGAACGACATGAAGTGCGTGAAACACTTCGCGTGGCCTAACCACTGCCGCTAACTCAAAACACGACTCGCGTTCATCGACGCGTCCTTCGTGGCAAATATAAGCCAACCACGAATTTATTCTGTTACCGACTACCTGGACTAAGCACAGCCCCAAACATTTATAAGTCAATATCAGTAATTATATATGAGTAATGGTAATGAATTACAACAATATAAGCATGTTGAAACATGTTATAACATACCACCTAAACAATTCATCCAACACATGCATTACTTATATATGATGAAATCAATACGTAAGCCAACATGATGGAAATCACTTACATCAGCATATTACTTGAGCATTCAATCTCAAAACTATTTCACAACATCATTTAATAAATACATACTAATATAAACATTTATACAAACACTTAGCCTACACACTTTAGTCTACATAGCATATGTCGACTCAAAGTGCGCATTAGGGCGGATCTCTTCGCCAAACCAATCATGCACGCATTCCTAATATACTAACACGACAAGAAGCCATGGCAAATATTTTAGCAAAATATGGATGTAAACTGTGTTTCCTACAAATGACTAAAATGGCCTAAATTTCATATTTTCCATACGCTTACGAAATGGGAAACGGACAGCATGTTGTACATGTCAAACGGCGATGCCGTCGATAATCTACTATTAAACGACATTGAAAGCTTTGAAATCAGTCAATCAAAGCGTCTAAAATCCGCATCTTTTAACCCTAGATGTGTATCGTTCCGAACGGAGGGTATACGCTTCGTCTACGGCGAACCGGCAACCTAATACAAAAGATGTATAAGCTACTTCGCTATTGGAATTGACGGAACCTTAAATTAGCAAGTGGTTAGGGTTTTCCTTACCTAAAAATGTGTTGGAATCACCGGCAAGGTGATTTGAACGCGATGCTTAGGCACGTGTAGCAGCTGCAGCAAGTGGCGGGAAGATCTCTCCCACACTCTCTCACAATCTCTCACTTTTTCTCTCTCTCTAGCTAGGGTTTCTAGCAAATTCGGATGGGTGAGATAAGTGCGGGTTTAAAACCCTTTTATAAGCTAAAACCTTCCCAAATTAGGCTTGGGAACAAAGTTCACTTGAGGTATAACCAAAACGGGGCTGTTCCGGTCCAAAAGAGCATTTCGGGAGGACCCCTTGTCGAACGCGGTCGGACTTAAGATCATGGTCACTGGATGTTGCTCACACCCAGTTTTCATTCCGACAGTTCATAGATCGCACGTGGCGGTCCAGTTTCAGTTCAGCGATCATCGCACCTATATCATGTCTACAAGTCTCATGATATGAAAGAGAATTTTTTCCTGATCCGAGGGTGTAATTTGGCTGAATTCTAACGGTCAGAACGCTTTATAATAACGCGCCAAGTCACGTGCCAGATTTGGATTTAAATTTCCAAATATAGCCCTTTTCTCACTCTCTTCACTCCAGGCTCAATGAAATAGCCTTTGAATGTCGGTTGGGCTTGATTTTCGAAATGATTGTCAAGTCCAGCTAAGCGTTCATAACGGTCTATATCAGACTTTCGACGCGCGGTCTAGATCCAATACAAAGTTTTAAAGGGTTCCTGAGAGCAAACCGGTTTAGAGTTTGATCATAGGTTTCAGGGTATTATAGCACCATTGATTCTACAAGTTTTGGGTCTTGTAGAACGTATTTAAAGTATTCATGGACTATTTCACAGCTACTCTAGCGTAGCGCTAGCTAACTAATGCTTAATTTCTAAAGGAATTAATCCTACGTGATTTCGGGTCGAGTTGGTACTCGAGTCTCAGTACGAATTTTTTCAAGGCATTACAATATACCCCCCTTAACAAAAATTTCATCCTCAAAATTTATACCTTTTCGTACTCCTTGAGAAGCTGTGGGTAGTTCTTCCTGATCTCGGCTTCTGTCTCCCAGGTAGCCTCTTCCTCAGAGTGATGTGTCCACAATTCCTTCACAAGGGGGATCACCTTGCTACGCTGTACCTGCTCCTTCCTGTCTAGTATACGCGTCGGTCGCAGGATATATGTAACATCCTCTCCTAACTGCACTTGCTCCCATGTGATGATATGGGATGGATCCGAAACGTATTTCTTCAGCATAGAAACATGAAATACGTTGTGAATGCTCGCGAGAGGCGTAGGTAAAGTCAGACGATAAGCCACTGCACCCACACGATCAAGGATCTGAAATGGTCCAATGAATCGCGGTGCCAGCTTCCCCTTCTTCCCGAACCGAAAGACTCCCTTCATAGGAGAAACTCATAAAAATACATGATCCCCAACCGTGAACTCTAGCGGGCGCCGTCTCGTATCGGCATAACTCTTCTGTCTACTCTGCGCTGTGAGAAGCCGACGTCTAATAATATCAATCTTCTCCGACGTCGCCTGCACTACTCTGGGCCAATCAATCTACGCTCACCAACCTCTGCCCAGCAATGCGGTGCTCGACAAGGTCGCCCATACAACGCCTCATAAGGTGTCATACCGATACTCGCCTAGAAACTGTTGTTGTACGCGAACTCTCAACTGTCCTTGAAGTTCAATGCGCAAGCCCGCAACATGTCCTCTAGAATCTAGTTCACCCGCTCTGTCTGTCCGTTTGTTTGTGGGTGGAAGGTAGTGCTGAACTTCAACTTCACACCCATAGCCTCCTAAATGCGAGTCCAGAAAATAGAAGTGAAACGCATGTCTCTGTCCGACACGATCTCCAACGGAACTCCATGCAGATGTACGATCTCTCTGATATTAGCCTAGCCAGCTCGTCTGTAGAGTTCGTAACTCTGATCGGTAGGAAGTGCGCCGACTTCGTTAGACGGTCGACGATCACCCAAATAGAATCATGTCCCTTCCTCGTCTTCAGTAGCCCTGAGATAAAATTCATGAAAATGAAGTCTCACTTCCACTCAGCGATCGGCATAAGCTGAAGGAGACCAGGAGGTCGGCGATGCTCTGCCTTCACCTGCTGGCAAGTGAGATAACGGGACATGAACTCTGTGATGTGGGTCTTCATACCTTCCCACCAATAAGTCCTCCTCACGTCGCGATACATCTTGGTGCTGTCCGGATGCATCGTAAGTCTGGTACAGTGCACAGCCTCGAGAATCTCTCGTCTCAAGTCGGGAATGTCTGTAACGCATAGGCGGCCACGATAACGTAAGCTTCCATCCGTGCCAACTCGCCACTCGGCGTCTGCATCATCACTGGCCTGCTCTCGAAGCTTAGTAAGATGCGCATCATCCCGCTGCGCCTCGATGACTCTGTCATCGATCTGAGATCACACCTGCACATGTGCGATAAACTCATAGGGCTCCTCCACAGTGAG
The DNA here is from genome assembly GCA_037074715.1 of Magnolia kwangsiensis. NCBI lineage: Eukaryota > Viridiplantae > Streptophyta > Magnoliopsida > Magnoliales > Magnoliaceae > Magnolia > Magnolia kwangsiensis. Next base: position 21,537,633 of record CM073578.1, on the reverse strand, counting down.
TTTCTGCTCAAAGTCTCACAAAAACTCAACCATGTCCACTCAGCAACCATCAGCGGAGCCCCAAACTCTATCGCCTTCTTGCAGCTCAACGTGTCAGCCACAAGGTTCGCCTTCCCAGGATGGTAGGAAACTTCGAAGTTGAAGTCTTTCAAAGTCTCCATCCATCGCCGCTGCCTCATATTCAAGTCCCGCTGCGTGAATATGGACTTGAGGCTCTTGTGGTCGCAAAAGAGCTCGAACTCCTCTCCATAGAGGTAATGTCTCCAGAGCTTCAATGCGAATATGACGGATGCCAACTCCAGGTCGTGTGTAGGGTAATTCTCCTCGTGCTTCCTTAATTGTCTCGAGGTATACAAAATTACCATGTCCTTCTACATAAGGACACAACCCAAACCAACGCTAGACGCGTCAGTGTATATCGTATATCTAACCCCTTACTTTGGCAATACTAGCACAGGGGCGGACGCAAGTCTGTCCTTCAACTCCTAAAAAGCTGACTTCGCCTTATCATTCCAGATGAACTTCACGTCCTTCCGTATCAACTGAGATAGAGGTCTAGCGATCTTCGAGAAATCCTGAATGAAGCGTCGATAGTAGCCAGCAAGACCCAAGAAACTCCTCACCTCAGTGACAGAACCAGGCTGCTCCCAGTCCTGAACTACAACTACCTTAGACAGGTCAACTGCCATCCCATCCTTGGACACCACGTGTCCCAGGAACTTCACTTCCTGCTTCCAGAAGTCACACTTCTTGTACTGTACGAACAACTGATGCTGTCTAAGTGTATCCAGGACCAATCGTAAGTGCTCCTCATGCTCCTCTCGACTCCTGGAGTATACCAAAATGTCGTCAATGAATACAATGACGAATCGATAGAGGAAAGGCCGAAATACCCAGTTCATCAGATCCATGAACACGGCTAGTGCGTTCGTGAGACCGAACGACATGACAAGGAACTCGTAGTGGCCAAAGCTGGTCCTGAATGCTGTCTTCTGCATGTCCTCGTCTCTGACGCGCAACTGATGATATCCTGACTGAAGATCAATCTTTGAGAAGTACTGCGCCCCTCTCAATTGATCAAACAAGTCATCGATCCAATGTAAAGGGTACTTGTTCTTCACCGTGATCTAGTTCAGCCTGTGATAATCAATACACAATCGCATCAAACCATCCTTCTTCCTCACAAACAGAACTGGTGCTCCCCAAGGAGACACACTGGGTCGAATAAAGCCAAGCTCCAACAGATCATCAATCTGCGTCCTCAACTCCATCTCACACGGTGTTATGCGATACGTCGGCAGTGAGACGGGCGTGGAACCAAGCACCAGATCGATAGTAAAATCAATCTCACGCTGAGATTTCAAACCAGGGATCTTTCTGAACAGATCCGCAAAATCACGGACGACTGGCGTATGCTCTAGTGTCGGGGCATCAGCGTCCCGTAGTAAAGAAGCGTAGCTAAGTATGCAGTATGGGAGATTTACCCACACTGAGAATGTAAAGGACACGCCCTCTGGCTCGTAGACAGTCACTATACGAGTCTCGCAGTCAATCTCGGCCCTCGCTGCAGTCAGCCAATCTATGACAAGAACGATATCGAGATAATAGAGAGAGGGGTCGACGACAAGATCAATAACCATCGTCCTGCCCCCCAGATCCACCAAACAACCCTCACACATCAGGGTGACATCTGTAAAGGACCCGTGAGCTATATAAACTCGCACCTCATCCATCCTAATAGTCGGTAGCCCAAGGCGCCTGACTATGGCATACGATATCAACGAAATCGTGGATCCTGTGTCCACCATCACTAGTATAGGAATACCTCCAATATGGGCGGTGTCATGCCCCAAACCTGAAAATTAAATTCACATGAATCCCGATTGCCAAATCCGGTGCCGACAGCCTCCGTAGTGCCCCATTCTCGGCTTCTGATAATCAAATGCTAGATTCTGATCCTAAGATCCTACAAGGAGGATTTTTAAGATTTTTTTTATATAATGGAGCATAACCACAAGCATAACCAAGTCACAAAACAACATCACCACATATCCACTATATCAAAATCTTTTAAGTACAGTGTGGAAAATGAAATACAAGATGATCAAAAGCTCCAAAATGGTCTGATATGCGTTCCTGCCTAAGCGCTGCTGCTGTCCAACGCTACCTGCATGCAACTATCGTGCATAAGCTTACAAAAGCTTAGAGGGTGGTGTAAGTGTGTGCGTAAGGCGAGTGCCAAGCATACAGTATCAGAGCAATGCGGAAGTATGCGGTAAGTCCATGAATAAAACAGACCATATCAATGCTATATGATGTAAGGCGTGAATGGTATCGGACATAATAAGGCCATGCGATACAAGACATGAATGCTATCAGTCACACCGATGCAATGCGAGGCCTACATAGCCGAATGTCATATGCGAATGCAATCCAAGCAAGTCGGTACTCATCAAGTATACATATCAGTACAGTTCCTCTCTAGATATCATTGGGGTCTAATACACTTCGCAGTGACTGCCACCTCCCTAGCTACACAGTCAAGCAAGCGGAATAGACCTCACTATCCTCCTGACCAGTAGTCTGTCAATATCTACCCGGCTCGTCGATAGCAGACTCATTTATGAGCTGGTCAAACTCAGCCTAGCTTATAGCCCCCTCACTCAGGCGGATAAGGCCGCACCCCCTTCCAACCAACCACGACACAGTGGGAGACGCGACCTACTGGTACACGGCACTCAGGCGCGCTCATGTATCCACTTAGTCTAGACGTTGGAGCATCTCCTGGTACCAAAAAGGTTCTAGAACTCTCACCCAAGGACATCCTAAGTGCCCACAGTGGTAAAATAAGTATTTTCGGTATCCAATACGACCATCCACGATGTACCTGTGGAGCCATGACCCTGATGTCGTTAGGTCATGCAGTGATCAAGTCACACGTATGCGAGATGCATGAATCACGCCATCAAATCATGCATAAATCCAGCACGTACTACGCGATCATGTGGGGCACTCTGTCTCATAACGGGTCCCATAAGTGGTCTGCCCAATGGCATATGCTATGATCAATCACTACTTAAATCAAGCATACATATGATGTGTATGGGCATGAGTCATGGAATTATACTAAGCATATTATAAAGTGATGAATAGTAATGAGTATGGGCCTATCAATGGGCCCTAGAGAGAGTTACAATGCGGACATTTAACTAACATTGTACATATAATGTGGACGTTAAACCAACAATGTTCCCTAGGCACGGCCAGCCATAAATATCATTACATGAACCATGAGAAACGTACATTGCAATGGACCCCAAGGACATCCGTTGGGCCTCAATCCATGGGCCATAGATACATCAAATGGGCCGAATTGCATGAGCCTTACATTCTTCAAATGACTACATTAATGGGCCTCGCCAAGGAGCCTTATGTACATTGCAATGGTCCATGACTCATGGGCCATGAAATACATCAAAGTGGGACTACACACATGAGCTTTAAATATATCTAATGGGCCATTCCATTTGCGCCCCATGCACATCAAATGGGCTTGATCCCATGGGCTTTATTATGTATCAAATGGGCTTGAATCCCGTGGGCCTTATATAGAATAAATGGGCTGGATCTCATGGGCATTGCATATGCCAAATAGGCCCAAACCCATGGGCATTACATATGTCAAATGGGCTGAAACCCATGGGCATGACATATGCCAGATGGGCTTAATCCAATGGGCACTATATATGTCAAATGGGCTTAGTCTCATGACCTTAGATGTGCACCAAGGTGGGCCTAAATGAATGGCCATAAATGGATCAACATGGGCCCTATATACACACCAAAGTGGGCCCATTTGAACCATAGATTTGGTTCATTTTTAGCTCAAGAAACGAGTTTTCATAATGGATAGACGGTGAGATGCGACACATACATCATGGAGGGGGTTGGGTCCACATAGAGGCCCACCATCATACACACACACACACACACACACATATATATATTAATATATATATATATATATATATATATATATATATAAAATAAAATATATACAATATTATATAATATATATATATATATATATATATATATATATATATATATATATATATATATATATATATATACACATCATGTGGATAGTGGATAGAACCCATAAATCATGGTGGGTCCCACTGTCGGATAACAGGGATAAACACATACATTATAGTGGGCCCATCGTCCGCTGGACGGTGGGGATACAACACATACATTAGCAGGACTCCACTGTCCGCCTGGACGGTGGAGGTACAACACATTTATCACTGTGGGCTCCCCATGTGGGGCCCACCATAATGTTCATAACCCATCCAACCCGTTGATAAGGTCACAGAGACCTGGGTGAGGATGAAAAACAAATTTCAGCTTGATCCAAAATTTCTGTGGACCCCAAAGAGGTTTCAATGGTAGAATTTCATTCACACTATTTCTTATGGTGTGGGCCACCTGAGCTTTGGATGTGTCGCATTTTTGGGGAGGGCCCTCCTCAGAAGGTGGGCCACCTTATGAACAAATCGGATGGTAAATAAACATCAAGGTGGGGCCCACGGCTGGGGCCGTGGGCTGCTGCCCGTCCGCCCGCTGAGACGCAGATGCCTACACGTCTGACACTCTAGAGGCAGTAGCCTCTGCTGCTTCTTTCTAATTTTTATTTTTTTTAAAAAAACCTATTTTCTTAAGGTTTTTCATATGCGGGGCCCGCTCCAAGTGCATCCACCCCATCCATTGCATTCCCAAGCCCAAAATAAACCCATCAAGACCAATCTCGGCCCATTTCCAACGTGTAAAAAGAATCTAGGTAGATTTCATTGGTAATGATGCAGTTCTTGATGCTATGGCCCACCAGATATTTTGATCGACCTCTTTTTTCGGCTCAACGCCTAAAATGAGTTAGGGAAGAGGATGGACGGTTGGGATTGGATACATACATCGAGATGGGACTTATACAAGCAGCCCTTTCCAAAGGGCTTTTGAAACAAGCCATATTTGAGTTTTCCTTCCAGCGTCCAAATGCTGGACGTCTTCTTTTTTTTTTTTTTTTGTTTAGGTGAGCCACCACGAATGGATGTATATTTAAGATGGGCCCCACCCATGGACGGCTTGGATAAAATACATATTTCATGGTGGGGCTCATTCAAGTGGGCCACATGGCCTCATCAACATACAAGAAAATAAATAAAAATGAGAAGGAGAGAGAGAGAGAGAGAGATTGAAGGACACACGTGCATGGAGGGACCCCGACACTATGGGCCCTCCATTTTAACCATCCAAACATACATCAATGGGTCCCATTGCATATGGGACCGTCCAAATAGAAGATCAACGGTGAAGATCCCTTCCATCCAAAATGAACGGTCTATTTGACCTCTTAATGCAAGAAAGTAAACATCATGATGGGGTCCATGGAGAATGGCCCCATCGAAAAAGAGCTCGAATCTCACCCTATAAAGATAGTGCCTCCACACTTTCAGTGCAAAGACAACCGCTGCTAGCTCCAGATCGTGTGTAGGGTAGTTCAGCTCATGGACCTTGAGCTGACGGGATGCATAAGCCACCGGCTTCTCATGCTGCATCAAGACAGCACCTAAGACAACTCTTGAGGCATCAATAAATACAACAAATCCATCACTCCCAGAGGGAAGAGTGAGGATAGGAGTAGACGTGAGGCGGTCCTTCAACTCCATAAACGCCTGCTCACAAGCGTCGCTCCAAACAAACTCAGCACCCTTTCGAGTCAACCTGGTCAACGGGGCTGCAATACGAGAGAATCCCTCAATAAATTGTCGGTAATAGCCTGCCAAACCAAGAAAATTGAGGATCTCGGATGCATTCGTGGGCTGGTCCCACTGACGCACGGCATCAATCTTTGAGGGGTCTACAGTGACACTCTGCCTTGTCACTACATGATCGAGGAACTTCACCTCCTCCTGCCAGAACTCGCACTTCTCCAGTTTCGCATAAAGCTGGTGTGCACGGAGGGTCTGTAATGTAATCTCAAGATGCCGTTCGTGCTCCTCACGAGTCCTCGAATATATCAAAATGTCATCGATGAACACCACAACAAACTGATCGAGATATGGACGAAAGACCTCGTTCATCAACTGCATGAATACTGCGGGCGCATTGGTCAGTCCGAAGGACATGACCTGGAACTCAAAATGACCATAGCGCGTCCTGAAGTCTATCTTCGGGATATCCTCATCTCAAACCTGAACCTAATGATAACCGGACCACAAGTCTATCTTCGAAAAGAACTGCGCCTCCTGCAGCTGATCAAAAAAGTCATCGATCCTCGGAAGCGGGTACTTGTTCTTGATCGTGACCTTGTTGAGCTCGCGGTAATCTACACAAAGCCTCAACGAGCCATCCTTCTTCTGCACGTAGAGTACCAGCGCTCTCCACGGCGAACTTCTCGGATGAATAAAATATAGCTCGCACAACTCGTCCAACTGCTTCTGCAGTTCCCATAACTCCAACGGTGCCACACGATACGGGGCCTTCGAAATAGGCGCGGTACCAGGCACAAGATCAATCTAAAACTCAGTATGCCGACAAGGTGGTAATTCTAAAATCTCCTGGAACACATCAGGAAAACCACAAACAACCGGCAGCTGGTCGATACTCAAAGCAGCTGGCTCCTCAACGGCACACGATAACAGGCAAGAAAGCTGCCCTCCTCTGGGCTCAGCAACAAACTGAAACTCTGGCATGCCGGGTATGTAGAATGTGACTGTCCTCGTAGAGCAGTCTAATATGGCGTAGTACTCGGTGAGCCAATCCATGCCCAGGATAACATTAAAATCGAACATCGGTAATACAAATAGGTCGACAGGCAAGAAGATATCCCCAATCAAAATGGGGCAAGATGTGCAAAATCGGCCCAACACTGCGGTCTTCCCTAATGGCGTCGATACTACTAAATCCTCACGGGCAAACTCCAACAGCAAACCGGTCGATCGGCAGAAATCATCGGCGACAAATGAATGCGATGCACCAGAGTCAAATAATACATGTGCAATGCATGTAAAAACAGGAAGAGTACCCTCGACGACCCCTCCTGATGACTGAGGGTCCTGCTGGGCAACATAGAATTTACCCTAAGCTTGATGGGGAGGTGCAGGTCCCCTCTGAGGTCTCTGCTGCTGTTGTGGTCGCTATGGGAGCCTAACCTGCTGCCTCTGCTGCTGCGGTCGCTGCTGCTGTGGTGGCTGTCGTGGAGGTGAATGTGGTGCCCTCGGCTGCTGCTGCTGCTGCGGATGGGGACACTCGTGCCTACGATGCCCTGTCCGACCGCATCCAAAGCAAGTACCTGTAAATGGTCCCAAAGATGGTGCTGGGGGTACTGCTGATGCTCGAAATGCTGGGCGGGTCGTGCGCCGCTGCTGTGAACGATGCTGCTGGGGGGAACTACTAGAGGGTGCCTTCCTCTTCTGATCTCCCCTCTGATCACTGGCTCTCTGCACACTAGCCCAATCTGTCTCATATATCAGTGCTCTCTCTACTATCTGCTCAAACGTCGGGAGCATGTGTCCGATCACACGGCTCCGGAGGGCAGGACGTAAGCCTTTCTCAAAATGGCGGGCCTTTCGCCCCTCATCATCAACAAGATATGTCGTAAATCGGGATAATGCGACGAACCGAGCCTCATACTGGGACATAGACATGTCCCCCTGGACCAAAGTCTCAAACTCTAGTGCGCGCTGCTGTCGCACATGCTTAGGAAAGAACTTTCGATCAAACCGGTCTATAAAGTCCTCCCATGTCCACTCAAAACCGGTGGCTACCGATCGGGCCACAGATGCCCACCAATACTGAGCCTCGCCCTGCAGAAGGAATACAGGTAATGGAACTCGCTGTTGGGTCGTACATCTCATGGTGTCGAATATCTTCTCCACCTCGGAGCACCATATCTCTGCAGCAGTAGGGTCTAGCTCACCCTGAAAATGTGGAGGATCGTGTTGTCGAAAATCCTTGAGAAGATCGCTCGCACGCTCCTGCTCAGCCTCGACTGGTGTCATTATGAGACGCCTGCTCTGCCACTGAAGAATGGCGGTCATCGCCTGCAACATCTGCTGCAACTGAGTAACACTCACAGGTACGATCGGATCCGCACTGGTCTTAGGTAAATGAGTGGCATCCTTAGGCTCAAATGTAAGAATATCTGGTGGTGGAGCAGGAGTAGAAGGTGGTAAGCCAGGAGCTGTGGGTGGTGGTGCAGGAGTCGCAGGTGGTGGAGCGGGATTCTCTCGAGTAGTTCTTCTACCCATAACGTCTCCTACAGGAAGGAACATTGGCCTATCAGCCTTGAGAATTCTCGAAGGCACATACATTAAGGGTCTATGTCGAAAAATTACTAAATCATTCAGACTCGGAACCTATTTATAGTAGATATGTGATGTGATCCTCAGGTATTCCCAAGTTATGCTTTGATACCAACTTCTGTCATGCCCCAAACCTGAAAATTGGATTCACATGAATCCCGATTGCCAAATCCGGTGCCGACAGCCTCCGTAGTACCCCATTCTTGGCTCCTGACAATCAAATGCCAGATTCTGATCCTGGGATCCTACAAGGAGGATTTTTAAAGTTTTTTTTTTTGTAATGGAGCATAACCACAAGCATAACCAAGTCACAAAACAACATTACCACATATCCACTATATCAAAATCTTTTAAGTACAGTGCGAAAAAAGAAATACAAGATGATCAAAAGCTCCAAAATGGTCTGATACGCAATCCTGCCTCAGCGCTGCTGCTGTCCAACACTGCCTGCACGCAACTATCGTGCACAAGCTTACAAAAGCTTAGAGGGTGGTGTAAGTGTGTGCGTAAGGCGAGTGTCAAGTATATAGTATCAGAGCAATGTGAAAGTATGCAGTAAGTCCATGAATAAAATCGACCATATCAATGCTATATGATGTAAGGTGTGAATGGTATCGGTCATACCAAGGCCATGCGATGCAAGACATGAATGCTATCGGCCACACCGATGCAATGCGAGGCCTACATAGCCGAATGTCATATGCGAATGCAATCCAAGCAAGTCGGTACTCATCAAGTATACATATCAGTACAGTTCCTCTCTAGATATCATCGGGGTCTAATACACTTCACAGTGACTGCCACCTCCCTAGCTGCATAGTCAAGCAAGCGGAATAGACCTTACTATCCGCCTGACCAGTAGTCTGTTAATATCTACCCAGCTCGTCGATAGCGGACTCATTTGCGAGCTGGTCAAACTTCGCCTAGCTTATAGCCCCCTCACTCAGGTGGATAAGGCCACACCCCCTTCCAACTGACCACGACAAAGTGGGAGACGCGTCCTACTGGTATTCAGTACTCGGGCGCTCGTGTATCCACTCGATCTCTTGGTACCAAAAAGGTTTTGAGACTCTCACCCAAGGACATACTAAGTGCCCACAGTGATAAAATAAGTATTTTCGGTATTTAATACGGCCATCCACGATATACTTGTGGAGCCACGACCCTGATGTCGCTAGGGCGTGCAGTGATCAAGTCACATGTATGCGAGATGCATGAATCACACCGTCAAATCATGCAGAAATCCAGCGCATACTGCGCGATCATGTGGGGCACTCCGTCTCATAACGGGTCCCATAAGTGGTCTGCCCAATGGCATATGCTATGATCAGTCACTACTCAAATCAAGCATACATATGATGTGTATAGGCATGAGTCATGAAATTATACTAAGCATATTATAAAGTGATGAATAGTAACGAGTATGGGCCTATCAATGGGCCCTAGAGAGAGTTACAATGCGGACATTTAACTAACATTGTACATACAATGTGGACGTCAAACCAACATTGTTCCCTAGGCACGACCCACCATAAATATCATTACATGAACCATGAGAAACGTACATTGCAATGGACCTCAAGGACATCCGTTGGGCCTCGATCCATGGGCCATAGATACATCAAATGGGCCGAATTACATGAGCCTTACATTCTTCAAATGACTACATTAATGGGCCACGCCAAGGAGCCTTATGTACATTGCAATGGTCCATGACTCATGGGCCATGAAATACATCAAAGTGGGACTACACACATGAGCTTTAAATATATCCAATGGGCCATTCCATTTGTGCCCGATGCGCATCAAATGGGCTTGATCCCATGAGCTTTATTATGTATCAAATGGGCTTGAATCCCGTGGGCCTTATATAGAATAAATGGGCTGGATCTCATTGGCATTGCATATGCCAAATAGGCCCAAACCCATGGGCATTACATATGTCAAATGGGCCGAAACCCATGGGCATGACATATGCCAGATGGGCTTAATCCAATGGGCATTATATATGCCAAATGGGCTTAGTCCCATGGCCTTAAATGTGCACCAAGGTGGGCCTAAATGAATGGCCATAAATGGATCAACATGGGCCCTATATACATACTAAAGTGGGCCCATTTGAACCATAGATTTGGCTCATTTTTAGCTCAAGAAACGAGTTTTCAGAATGGATAGACGGTGAGATGCGACACATACATCATGGAGGGGGGTGGGTCCACATAGAGGCCCACCATCATACACACACACACACACACACACACACACATATATATAATATTATAATATATATATATATATATATATATATATATATATATATATATATATATATATATATATATATATACACATCATGTGGATAGTGGATAGAACCCATAAATCATGGTGGGTCCCACTGTCGGATAGCAGGGATAAACACATACATTATAGTAGGCCCACCGTCCGCTAGACGGTGGGGATACAACACATACATCAGCAGGACTCCACTGTCCGCCTGGACGGTGGAGGTACAACACATTCATCACTGCGGGCTCCCCATGTGGGGCCCACCATAATGTTCATAACCCATCCAACCCGTTGATAAGGTCACAGAGACCTGGGTGAGGATAAAAAACAAATTTCAGCTTGATCCAAAATTTCTGTGGACCCCAAAGAGGTTTCAATGGTAGAATTTCATTCACACTATTTCTTATGGTGTGGGCCACCTGAGCTTTGGATGTGTCTCATTTTTGGGGAGGGCCCTCCTCAGAAGGTGGGCCACCTTATGAACAAATCGGATGGTAAATAAACATCAAGGTGGGGCCCACGGCTGGGGCCGTGGGCTGCTGCCCGTCCGCCCGCTGAGACGCAGACGCCTGCGCGTCTGACACTCTAGAGGCAGCAGCCTCTACTGCTTCTTTCTATTCTTTTTTTTTTTTGAAAACCTATTTTCTTAAGGTTTTTCATATGCGGGGCTCGCTCCAAGTGCATCCACCCCATCCATTGCATTCTCAAGCCCAAAACAAACCCATCAAGACCAATCTCGGCCCATTTTCAACGTGTAAAAAAGATCTAGGTAGATTTCAATAGTAATGATGCAGTTTTTGATGCTATGGCCCACCAGATATTTTGATCGACCTCATTTTTTGGCTCAATGCTTAAAATGAGTCAGGGAAGAGGATGGACGGTTGGGATTGGATACATACATTGAGATGGGACTTATACAAGCAGCCCTTTCCAAAGGGCTTTTGAAACAAGCCATATTTGAGTTTTCCTTCCAGCGTCCAAACGCTGGACGACTTTTTTTTTTTTTGTGGTTTAGGTGGGCCACCACAAATGGATGTATATTTAAGATGGGCCCCACCCATGGACGGCTTAGATAAAATACATATTTCATGGTGGGGCTCATTCAAGTGGGCCACATGGCCTCATCAACATACAAGAAAATAAATAAAAATGAGAGGGAGAGAGAGAGAGAGAGATTGAATGACACACGTGCATGGAGAGACCCCGGCACTATGGGCCCTCCGTTTCAACCATCCAAACATACATCAATGGGTCCCATTGCATATGAGACCGTCCAAATAAAAGATCAACGGTGGAGATCCCTCTCCATCCAAAATGAACGGTCTATTTGACCTCTTAATGCAAGAAAGTAAACATCATGATGGGGTCCATGGAGAATGGTCCCATCATGGAATAGTTTTGATGATCAAGATGGGCCATTGGCCACATCTTAGGGTCCCAAGTGAGATCCAAATCATTGATCAGTTGGCCTCACTTAGTCCATCTTAAAAATATAAAAAGTAGTCTAAAGAAACACCCACCACTTAATCTTCTTGGTCCGCTGGAAAGCTACACTCCTAGAGCTTCACTTTGATGGTGGAGATGGGAAATGGATGGCTAAGATGAGAGATTTGGGATGGGAAGTGGGCCACCAAAATCACACTTTCTCTTGGGAAAACTTGGACGTGGGATGCTCTCCTTTGCTTGGAAATAGTGTTGGGAAATGAGGGAGAGAGAGAGGGTTGTAGGGAGATGTGAGAGTGATGGAGTGATGTGAAGTGAGTGATGGGTGAGGTGAGTGATGGGTGAGGTGAGTGATTGGTTGACTTTGGGGTTGCTTGGCTTGTGGAGAAAGAAAGCATGGTTGCTTTGTACTTGACATGAGAGGTGATTGATGTGATTGATTTGACATTTTGTAAAGATTTTCTTGAGAATTTAAATGCGCGACGTTTTCTCAAAATAAACACCGACCCACATCTCTTAGTCAGGGTATCGGATCGGACAGCGAGTCGCGGTGTTGGAACCGTAACGTTGGAACTGCGGCGACAGTGCGGTCGTAAGGATACAAGTCTCGGATTAAGTCGACTCAAATATATAGGATACATCTTATAGTCATGTACAACATCGACTACAGGTCGCGGGTTACCGAAATTTGACGAGAAGGTTCGCGGAAAGTGACGAAACAGTACGGATTAAGATATGGGTCTTACAGGCGATGACCTCAAAAGCCGAGTGCTGAGTAGTCTCTGTCTCGGCTGGCTTTGCTGTCAAAGCATGTACCCGAGCCTGCTGTGGACAGTTCGGTCGCGGTACGATGGGCCGTTGAGGCGGCCGGAACGGAGGTACGGGAGGTCTGAAGGATGGATGCATAGGAGCCGACCGTAGAGGCGGTGCTGATAAAGCCTGTGGGCATGGACGGTCGATCTTCTGCGGTGGCGAAAACCCACTGTCTCTCATCCGAGCGAAACAGTTCCCCACAGAATGACCCGATCTCTCACAATAAGTACACGACAGGTCGGGGCACTTCGTCGGAAGTGCTGGTGCTGTAGCCCTAAGAGGAGGGTCGACGCGAGGCCTCTTGCCCGCAGAGGGCCTGTCCTGCAAATCTGGTCGTGGTCTAGGAACCATAGGGCCATGAGATCGTGTAAGTCGATCCACATCCTGCTCTGCCCGCATGGACATGTGAATCAACTCTACGTACGAGGGAATGCTAACGCAACACATCTTCGACCGAATGTCCGGTCGCAAACCCTCAGAAAAGCGCCGTATGCGCATCTTCTCGTCAGCAAGTATAGTCGGGACATATCTGCCTAAATCAGTGAATCGATGCTCATACTCTATGACTATCATGCCTCCCTGCCTGAGGCGTAGAAATTCGTTCTCCCGCTCATGCCTGTAAGTCTGGGGATAGTTTTTCTTTTGAAAACGGAACTCGAACGCTGCCCAAGTCCAGATATAGTCGACAGCAATAGTCCGCAAAATGCTATCCCACCACAGGCTGGCCTCCTGCTCAAACATAAACGTAGCCAACTCTACCTGCTTAGGCTCTGAGCAATGCAGCATCCGTAGTATCTTCGACACACTGTCGAGCCAATACTCATCCTCCTCGGGTCTGTGAGAACCCGTAAAAGTGGGAGGCCGTAAGCGATGAAATTGCTCGAGTAAGCCCCGTGTATCAGCGGCATTCCCCGTAGGGTAAGCAGGCGGTGCAGGATGAGTCATGTCCTCATCCTGAGTAGAAGTACCGGCATCCTCAGCTGGATGCACAGGGGGTGCAGGTGGAGTCGCACTCCCACCCTAGGCTAGAGCCCCTGCTATCGTAGTCAAGAGCTGTCGGTGCTGCTGATCATCATGGCCATCAACTGCTCAAATCTATCAGGAGGTGGAGCAGGCTGTGGCACATACTGTGTCGAGGAAGACGCACGGTACTGCTCTCTGACAGGTGGTGTGAAAGGCGGTGGTCCAGCTGTAGGACCTGTGGAAGGTTGAGACTCACGCGCAGTCTCAGGAATCGGCCCCACAGTAGGGTCCGTATGAACATCAGTCTGGAGAGGAACCTGATCCATAGGCTCTCCCAATGTAAGCCATGATGTGGTCCGCGTAGCCTTAGGCGGCATTCCCTATATTCAAAATAGGTGCAACCTTGTTAGTCACAGCAATAGCACAAACACACCACCACCAGTCATTCACATAACAAGTCAAAAATATTCCATGCATTTCATTTAATCAAAATGTCACAATACAAGAGATATATCCTTACATGCATCATGACTAGAAACACATGGGAACTAAGCCAGTAAGCTACTACAGCAACATAAGTAAACTACTAGCCTTATCAGGCTCACACACAGAAAGCAGGAAATAAACCGACTACAATCAACAAACATCTGGAATCTCATCGCTAATCCGAGTCGGGCGATGGAGGACGAGCACCCTTATCCTACAAGCAACACAGGATCGCCTTCAAGGTGCGAGTCACCTAGCCAAATTTTCTCTTCATGATGGTCTTGGCATCCTCAACTTCGGCCCGAAGTTCCTGAACTTCTCGTCGCAAGGCAACCTGATTCTCCTCGAGTCGGGCAATGTGAGCATCTCTAGTAGCCTGAGTCGCTGGAGGAGGGGTCTCATCAGTATCCTGAGCCTCCTCATCTTCTTCTCCCTGGGCTTCTTCCTCTATTTCTGCCCCAGCCTCTTCTTCACCAACATCCGCTTCACTATCATAATCGCCCTCGCTATCCTCATTAAGCTGAGCCTCACGCTGCTGAGGCCCTATCTTCATTCTGTTCATGGTAGTCTCGTCGATGAAGTGGATCGGTACAGGCATCTCTGGCCCAAGTCTATAGGCAAACTCAAGCGCAATCTTGCATATGAACCTGCCAAAAGGAAGAGACTCAGACGTTCTTCTTGATCTCGCTATGAGGATGATCTGTCGCAACACAAAGATGGTCATACATACATTCTCTCCCTAGCCCACCTGATACAGGAAGTCAACCATGAGGCGCATACATTCAACACGATTTGTCGACCTGGGATACACATTGAACGTACAAATGTGGTGCAGCAGGCGAAAATCATCCGACATATGAGACGCTAAGAGGCTTCTGTTAGGCTTCTACGGAACCAAACTACCGCATAGGAACTTGGTACGTCTATCTCGCTCACGCATACTCTTCAGATTCTTAGCACTTGGATGAACTTCACCAAGAGGCACCTTCAGAATGTGAGCTATCAGCTGAACATCGATCGTAGCCATCCGGTCTCTATCAAAGGAAATCCTGAACTGTAATGGCTCCAACGTTGGATCCCGGATACGAGCATAGAAGGCACGAACGGTGCTCACGTTCACTCGAGACTATGCTTTAAAGAGCAGACCCTAGTGTGCAGCCTCAATACGCTTAAACAACAGATATTCACCAAATAGCTGCCCATCCACATGCACTTCAAACAGTACTTTATGATCAGTATAAGCGCCATGAGGCATCTCTGCTAACAGCACTCGCCCTATTTGAGCATGGGGATCCAAATTCCGCTTTGTATGAAACTCACGAGCTGTGCTTGGACTTACGGCAGCGCTTGAGCTAGCGGCGCCACCCCTCGGCCTTCTTGATTGTGAAGGGCGACTAGGCCCAGCTTCGTCTGTGGCAGTCTTCCTCTTTCCCATCAAAGAGAGGATGGTGGAGAAAGAGAAAAAAGTCAAAATGGCTTTAACAAAAGCTATGAAAAATGAGGAAAATGGAGAGAAACCGCTGCCCAAACGGATTGAAGTGAATCTAGGCATTGTAGAGGGATGATTCAAGCTTCCAAAGGCTAGATTCTCAAAGAGAAAAGAGAATAATAAGAGGGAATATAACTCTACCCGATTTCAGCCACGTTTCGGGGGCTGTAGGAGCTTCAACCGACGAGATTGGAGAGGGAGGGGGTTACAAACAGTAATGGAGGGATGGACAGGTGTCGGTTTTAGCAAAAGAAGGGATTGGGAGTGGTTTGGGGATGAGTTTTGAAAGGTAGTAGCAAGAAAAATAAAAATGGAGGGCTTGGAGGCATTTTTTGTGAAGAAAGTATAGATTTTAGGGGGTTTTAAGGGACGGACCGTATATGGGAGGGGTGCCCTACTCCATTTAGGGCGTGCACCCGAATTTCAGCTCACGTGGGGCCCATTGTACAGTGATGCATCGTCGGATCGGCGATGCCATCGCTGGCCATATTCAAATCTGGCTGGTCCGGCCACATGAGTTAGGTTTCTCCTGCCCTGGAGGTCCCAAATAACCATGGGTCCCACCCCAGATCATTGTATTTTGGCCTAGATAGGCCCAAAACTCTATTTGGGGTGTTCTAGGGCCAGTCTGTAAACTAAAATGAACTTATACATCATGTAACATATGATTTTGGGGTAGGAGGAGCTAATCCATCCAACTAACCCATCAGTTACAAAATATTTCAAAATTGGAATGGCCAAAAGGAAAATTTTCACCTATATTTACTATTTATAGTAAATTTTTAGTTAAGTATGATTTTATATCATTTACACATTAGGATTTATGCCTAATGTGAAAAGAATAAGAAAAAAATGAAGAATGGGGTGGTGAGAGGAAGGATTTTGAAGGAATTGGGTAAAACAGGATTTTTAAGCCCTGAGATCGAAAAAAAGGGTTGTGGTTGCCCCACAACCCAAGGATTTGCATTTTAGGGTTTGGAATTCTCCTAGGATCATCTCAAACCCACCTACTAACAACCTACTGGCTACTTAGGTCGCCTCACACGACCAGAGATGTATTATGGACTCGATCGAAACGAACGAGTTGAGTAGATTTCGCCTATTGGCGAAAATGAAGTCCTACGTATGTTTCTAGATCCTTCTCGCACCCACCTAAGTCAAAGGAGTGACACCGTACGTCGCGTGTCCATAACCCAAGCCCTGTATAATCCAAATCATGCTCTGATACCAACTTGTAACACGCTGAAAATCGGGGGTCGTGTATAAACCCGACTCCCGAGTTCCAGACCATCACTTATGCAAAAAATATGATTTTGATTCAATGTTGTCTGAGTTAAAGCATTCACATGAGTAAAATTATACCAAAACTATAATTCATACTCCAGATTCAGTGATAAAGCGCAAGCGGAAGACTGAAGAATATATATATCACTTATGGAAAACAAAATAAATCTTAACTGTCTCCAAAGTATGAATACATCACTGAGTCTCATATACATGTTAATAAACAAAAATTAAAATGTCATAAGGTCCAACTATGAAGTCCCGCCGATCCAGGTCACATACGCAAAGCCGTCGTGAAACTGCATGCATGAGAACTCGTCCTGGTCCTCATCGTAATCGCCGCATCACCTGCAACTAAGACAGGGTCTGGTGGGTGTTGCAAACACCATACCGTAACGTGGGAGTGAGTGATCAAATCAGTGGAATAATAGAGCAGAGATTAGCATGTTCTCAAATCAATCACGCGATAATAGTAAAGTAATAAAATAAACATTCTTATATACTGTTATTAATGTATGCATGACATGACATGATGGATGCCCTCACCTACATACTCCCTCATGCGGCACCATTTGCGTCCACGACATGCATTCTTCCCGCAGTGCTCCACATCTTCCAGGCACATGCATTATGATATGGATAATACTTTTCGAGTTGTTATTAGTCCGTTCATACAACAGTATTGGGAAACTAAGGTACTTCGCTTATTTCAATCCCAACACAGATCCTGTTTAGGGTCGTCACTCCTAGAAATCATATACGATGTTATATTTTGTAGGTCGCTGCAAGGGCTGCCAGGGCTATTGCTCGCACTCGTTGCACCGCTCCCCCATCATCTTATCAATACAGGCCTACTGTACTCTCGTTGCTACGGAAGGGTCGTCGCCTCCCGTAGACTCAGAATACGCTCGTGGTCGCTACAAAGGGCTCGTCACCTGATCAGTGTAGGTCGACAGCAAGAATATAGTGTCCAATACCACCATAATCTGCTCACGAGTCAAATGTGCTCACTGGTCAGTACAAGGAGGTTTGTGGCCCCAGCGTAGGCCGACAGCTCGACCACAGTGTCCCATACCACCATGCCCGGCTCATGAGTCTTTATGGATCATGGTACCATGGTTAGAAGGGTTTCTAATGGTAAGTTCAGTACTCTAGATTCAGGCAGTTATGACTCATACAAGGTGAACAATCAATGGCCAGTCGGGTTACTTGACTGGCTCGACTAGTACGAGCACATCGCAAGTCGAACGACATGAAGTGCATGAAATACTTCGCGTGGCCTAACCACTGCCGCCAATTCAAAACACGACTCGCGTTCATGGACGCGTCCTTCGTGGCAAATATAAGCCAACCACGAATTTATTCTGTTACTGACTGCCTGGACTAAGCATAGCCCTAAACATTTGTAAGTCAACATCAGTAATTATATATGAGTAATGGCAATGAATTACAACAATATAAGCATGTTGAAACATGTTATGATATACCACCTAAACAATTCATCCAACACATGCATTACTTATATATGATGAAATCAATACGTAAGCCAACATGATAGAAATCACTTACATCAGCATATTACTTAAGCATTCAATCTCAAAACTATTTCACAACATCATTTACTCAATACATACTAATACAAACATTTATACAAACACTTACCCTACAAACTTTAGTCTACATAGCGTATGTCGACTCAAAGTGCGCATTAGGGCGGATCTCTTCGCCAAACCAATCATGCACGCATTCCTAATATACTAACACGACAAGAAGTCATGGCAAATATTTTAGCAAAATATGGATGTAAACTGTGTTTCCTACAAATGACTAAAATGGCCTAAATTTCATATTTTCCATACGCTTACGAAATGGGAAACGGACAGCATGTTGTACATGTCAAACGGCGATGCCGTCGATAATCTACTATTAAACGACATTGAAAACTTTGAAATCAGTCAATCAAAGTGTCTAAAATCTGCACCTTTTTACCCTAGATGTGTATCGTTCCGAACGGAGCGTATACGCTTCATCTATTGTGCATAAGCTTATAAAAAGCTTAGAGGGTGGTGTAAATGTGTGCACAAGGTAAGTGCCAAGTATTCAATACAATGTCATAATCATACAATACCGAAAATACTGGTAATTCATAATTCGTACATCATCGGAATAAGCAGAAATACTAACAAGTCCATAAGTCAATAAATAGCAGGATACGCAATATAGAACAGTTATGCAATAAAGAATCATAAAGTGCTAAATATCAGATGCCGAGAATGCAATGCAATATACAAATCCTGCTAAGTCTATCTAGGCCATATAAATGTAGAAACGTAGCAACCCAAAATGTCATGTGCCTGCGGATGTAATGCAATATGCGATGCGAATGAAATGACCATGCTTGGAGTATGAAGTTGGGATGATAGTACATAATATCGCAGGCTACGGGGTCCGCCACAATGGACTTCTATCCAAACCAGTCCTATACCTAAATTTGGATAGTCAGACTCAACGTGGTAAACTCCTGATCTCAGGTTGGTCGCGCGCCCAACCGAAATCCTTGCCATAATGAAAGTACACAACAATTAGTTGCGCACCACCAGTTCGAGTGGATAGTGAATGAATGAATGAATGAATGAGCATGCAACTCCTACTCGATAAGTCCACATATCAATACGGTTTCTCTCTGAAAAATCACCGGGGTCTATTACACTCCAAACCAAATTGTCGTCCCATCGCGCGCAACAAGGTGAGTGGAAGAGACCTCACTATTCGCCTATCAATATCAGGCCCGGCTTGTCGATAGCGGACCCATTCCTCGAGCTGGTCAAACTCAGCCTAGCATTGCCTCCTCTTCTTGGGCAGGTAAGGCCGCACCCCTTTCCAACCGACCACGAGACAGTGGAGAGCGCAGCCATCTGATAATCGGCACTCGACGCTCATCTACCCATTTGGTCTAGACGTTGGAGCAACCTCTGGAACCAAGAGGGTTTTGAAACTTTCACCCAAGGATATCTATAGCACCCCATGTAGAACAGATTTTCAGTGTCCCATCTAGCCATCCACGATATGCCTGTGGAGGCTACAACCCTGATGTCGCTAGGGCATATAGTGATCACAGTACAATGTAAGATGCATGAGTCATACAATCCAATTATGCATCAATCCTGCGCATGTCGTGCGCTCATGTGAGATAACCTCTGCCTATTAGGGAGTCTCATATCGTCTTGCCCAATGACATATGCAATGGTCAATCACATCTCATAACAAACATGCAGATGATGCATATGGGCATGTATCATGATGCTATGCAGTCACATACTCATAATCAGTATCAATAATCGGCATCAACAATCGACCTCGACAATGTGGACATTTAACCAACATTGCCCCCAAGGAATGGCTCACACAGAGCCAAACATATAATGGGCCCATGGCCTCACTCAAGGGCCTAATATACAACACAAGGGATCTTACTCAAGGGCCATATATACACAACAGGTGGAACCTTCTCATGGGCCTGAGACATATCACAATGGGCCTTACCCATAGGCCATGAATACCTCACAATAAGCCTTGCCCATGGGCCATGAATACTTCATAATGGGCCTTGCCCATGGACCTCAAATACATGACATGTGGGCCCTACACATGGGTCTTGAATACATCAAATGGGCCATGCATCGTGCGCTTAATACGTGTCACAATGGGCCTCAACTACGGGTCACATATAGGTCAGCCTCATATAGGTCTCGATAATCGGTCTTGGCAATCGAAAGCGGCCTCGACAATCAAGGTCAGCCTCAACAGTCAGAAATCGACATTCGGAATCGGCCTCGATAATCAAAATCGGTTAATCAGTCATGACAAGCAGAATCAACAATCGACCACGTCAATCGATAATCGGCCACGATCGGTAATCGATCATGATAATCTGCCTCGATCGGTAATCGGTCAATCGGCCACGACACGCAGGGTCAGCAATCGACCACGTCAATCGATAATCGGCCATGATCGGTAATCAGTCACAATAATCGGCCTCGATCGGTAATCGACCACGACAAATTAGAATCGGTAATCGATAATCGACGTAAGGCAGGGTCCATAGATGGACAATCGATGATGGTCCAAGCATTATCAATGGGGCCCATTTGTTTGGGTTAACCCACTAGAGAATGATGAGAATGGGCCTAACCAGGCTTTAGGGAAGGTCACAATGTGGACATCTAACCATCATTGCCCATTAATGTGGACATCTAACCAATATTGCTCCCAGGCGGTGGCTCACATAGGGTTAAATATATAGTGGGCCCATGTCCTCACACAAAGGCTTAATACACATCGCAATGGGCCTCATACAAGGGCTACTTACACATCATTATAAGCCGCATTACATGGACCTCAAATACATCAAGTGGGTCGCATCAATGGGCCGCACTAATGGGCCACAAGTATATCAAAGTGGGCCTCATCACATAAGCCTCACATGCATCACACTAGTCCTCACACAAGGCCATATGTCACATTATAATGGTCCCCATATACGGGCCGCATGTACATTGTAATGGACCATATCCCAAGGGCCCCGAACACATCGTAATGGGCCACATTCCATGGGCCCTAATACTCAATGGGTGGGCCATACACATGAACCTAATATACATCACAGGTTGGTCCTACACATGGGCCTCAAATATACATCATGATGGGACTCATGGATGAGCTGCACCAATGGTCCTTAAGTGGACTTGGACCATACCAAAATCACTGCAATAGTTGTAAGTGTAACATGTGTATCACTGTACGCTATCCTTCTATGGGGCACGTGGCCTATTAATGATGACCAGGACTGCCCAAACATTTTCCATATAAATCAGCACCATCCCAACATTGTCCAGGTACATCAGCACCATCCAAACATTGTCTAGGTGCATTAGCACCATCCAAACATTTCCTATGAAAATCTGCATCATCCAAACATTGGACAGCACGTCCAAACATTGTCCAACACCGTCCGGCATAAACTGGACAGTGTGGATGAAAGAATACATCATGGTGATGTCCATGTAGTGGCCCGCCAGAGATTTGTTTCGGCCTCAGCTATGCTTGAGCATCAAAACGAGCTTGCCAATGGATGGACGGTTTGGATGGGACTCATCCACATGGGGGATCCACAGAACTCGCTGGCATCAATCCACCAGTGGGTCCCACCATCTGGATGGCTGGGATATCACGTGGGACCCACAAAACTTGCTGATGTCATTCCACCAGTGGGTCCCACCATCTAAACGGCTTAGATGTACATATACATCTCGTGGAACCCACATAATGTGCTGACATCACTCATCAGGTGGGTCTCCCCATCCAAACGGTTTGGACGCATAGACAATATACATGCATCATGTGAGGCTGGCTGCTGGCCAGTGCACACCAGCTAGACCCGGTCCCGCATCAACGTAGGTCCCACGTGTAGGGTGGGTCTCACCGTCCAAGGCCTGGACGGTGTGGATGCACCACACGTGCAGGGCCCCACACAAAAAGGATGGTATGGATATAAAATTCATACGTCAGGTGGGTCCCACAGAACTTGCTGACGTCAACCAGCAGGCTGTGGTTACTCGTACAATCAGATGGATGGAGAGGATTTATCTTAAATACATCAGGGTGGGTCCCACCCCACACGTGTCACACGTATGGAATGGCCCCACGCGTCCAGCCATGGACGGAAGGAGTGAATGCATAACACATACATTGTGCTGGCCCCAGAGCACCGTCCCAATCCATGGGCGGTGCAGCTAAAGTACAACATCAAGTGGCTTGCATCATCCAGATCACTGGACGGTGTGGAAATAAAAACACATACATCACGTGGGGTCCACGTGTATGGTAGATGCAACAAGGTGGGACCCACAAAGGTGGCCCACCAGCTTAGGACCAAACTGATATTTGTATTTTCCTTCGTGTAGTCCAGCAGCCTTAGATGCTGGACGGTGTGAATGCAACACCCTTCAACGTGGGGGCCATGTACACATGGCCCACCAGCCACGCACATAGAGGTGGCCCCACATATGAATGGCATGGATATAATACATACATCACCAAGGCCCACCACAGCACCGTGTAGCCTGTCCAGCACCGTCCAGATAGTCTGGACGGTGTGGATGAAGCAAAAACATCAAGTGGGCCTTATAGATGGAGGGCGTGGATGAAATACAAACGGCATGTGGACCACGCCCACAGAACTTGCTGTCAGTGGCACAACACCTTTGCTGTTGGGATCTACCGTCCCTCCAACGGACAGCATGGCTACAGAATACATGCGTTGATGTGGGCCCCACCTCCACACATGCAGCACGTGTGGAGTGGGTCCACGGCTGCCAAAAACGGACGGATGGTATAGATATAACAGATGCATCATGGTGGGGTCCACACACGTGGCCACACCTGGTATACATATAGGTATGTATATATTGTTATTATATATATTTATATTTATTTTATTATTTTAATATTCTTTGTAAAAAGAACATCCAGCGTCTGTCCAGGTCTGGACACTGGATGCACACATACATCATGGCGGGGTCCACCATTCTTAAACGGTTGGACGGTAGGATACAAGGTGGGCCCCATGCATACGGAATACATACATCTGAGGTGGGTCCACTCGTATGGACCCACAAGTTTTGAAGGAAGCTGGTGTTTGTGTTTTATCCATCCACACATCAGGTGGGTCCTTTCCAATGGACAGACGGTGATGGTTGATACATCCATTGAGGTGGGTCATTATTTGTAAGACCCGTATCCTAATCTGTACTGTTCCATCGCTTCTTGCGATCCTTCTCGTCAAATTTTGACAATCCGCGACCTGTAGTTGACGTTGTGCACGACCGTAAGTCGTATCCTATTCATTTGAGTTGGCTTAATCTAAGACTTGTATCGTTGCGACCGCACCGTCGCCGCGGTTCCAACACCGCAACTCACGCACCGATCCGATACCCAGACAATGAGATGCGGACCCGCATTCAGTTCGAGGAAAAACACCGCGCATTGCAAATCCCAAGAGAATCTCTACAAAGTGTCAAATCAATCCCATCAATCAATCACCCATCAATCACTTTATGTCAAGTACAAGCAACCATGCTTCCTTTCTCTACAAGTCAAGCAACCACCCAAGTCAACTAACACATCACCTCACCCATCACTCACATCCATCAACCATCATCCCTTCACATCACTCCATCTCTCATTAATCACACCTCTCTCTCTCTTTTCTCATCACAATTCCAACCAAGCAAGAGCCTCCCACGTCCAAGGCTCCCCATGAGAGAGAATGTGCATTTTGGTGGCCCACTTCCCATCTCCAAATCCCATCATCCTAGCCATCCATTTCCCATCTCCACCATCAAAGTGAAGCTCTAGGAGACCGGAATCCCGACGGACCAAGAAGATCAAGTGGTGGGTGCTTTGATAGAGTAGTTTACTTATTTTTACGATGGGCTAAGTGAGGCCCACCGATCAATGGTGTGGATCTCACTTGGGACCCTAAGATGTGGCCAATGGCTCATCTTGATCATCAAGATCATTCCATGATGGGGCCATTCTCCATGGACCCCATCATGATGTTTACTTCCCTTGTATTAAAGAGGTCATCTAGACCGTCCATTTTTAGTGGAGTGGGACCTCCACCGATGATCTTTTGATTAATGGTCCATATGCAATGGGCCCTTTGATGTATGATTGGATGATTGAAACGGAGGTCCCATAGTGTCGGGGTCCCTCCATCACGCGTGTCTCACTCTATCTCTCTCTCCCTTCTCCTTTTGTTAAATTTTGTGTGATGATATGACCCTATGGCTCACTTGGATGGACCCCACAATGGGGCATGTATTGGATCCAAACCATCTAAAGGTGGGGTCCACTTTACATATGTATTGAAGCCACACCACCTCACCATGTGGTGGCTCACCTATGAAGGGCCCACCTTAACATAAAAAAAAAAAAAAGAGTCCAGAGAGTCCAGGGACGTCTCTGGACGTATAAGGGAATTGCCTTGGTTAAGGCAATGAAGGTGGCCCACTTGTACAGGCCCCACCTTGAGGTATGTATTCAATCCAAGCTGTCTATCTTTTTCCCCATCCCATTTTAGGCGTTGAGCCTAAAAATGAGGTTGATCGGGGTATCTAGTGTGCCATAGTGTTGAAAACAATATCAGTACCGTTGCCATCTACTTAGATTTTTGTTACGCACTGGAAGATGTCCATTATTGGTCTTGATAGGTCTGTTTTAGCCTTGGGAATGCGATGGACGGAGTGGATTTACTTGGGGTGGCCCGCACACCTGAAAATCCTCAGGAAATCGGGTTTCAAAAAAAAAAAAGAAAAGAAAGGAAGGAGCGTCTGCTGCTGCAGACGGTGCAGGCAGCGCCTGCGGCCTGCTGGCGGGCAGACGCCAAGTAGTCCACGGCTCCCCGGGCGGGCCCCACCATGACGTATATTTTGTATTCACACCGTTCATCAGGTGGCCCACACCATAAGGAACAGTGTGAATTAAATTCTACCATTGAAACTTGTTTTAGGGCCCACAGAAGTTTTGAATCAAGCTGAAATCTGTACCTTCCCTTCAACCAGGTCTGCGTGACCTTATCAACGGGTTGGATGACATGAAAACATTATAGTGGGCCCCACATGGGACCCACAGTGATGTATGTGCTTGAAATCCACCGTCCGTACGAACGGTGGAGCCCATTGTAATATATATGTGTGGGTGTGCATGGGTGTGTACGCGTGTGTGTGAGTGCTCGTGTGTGTGTGCGTGTGTATGCATGTGTGAGTGCATATGTGTGTGTGCGTGTGTGTATGCGTGTGTGTGCGTGTGTGCATGTGTAGATATATATATATATATATATATATATATATATATATATATATATATATATATATATATATATATATATATATATATACTGTATATAAATTATATATTATATTAAACATAATATGATTATGATGGTGGACCTTCATGTGACCCCCACCATGATGCATGTGTTGCATCTAAACCGTCCATTTATTTATTTTTGTAAAATTATTTTTATGGCTTGAGCTAAAATGAGCCAGATCTATGGTTCAAATGGGCTCACCATGACATGTGTATAGGGCCCTTTATTGATTTAACTTTGGCCATTCATTGAGGCCTACCTTGGTATATATCTGAGGCCCAAATGATCAGGCCCATTTGATACATATAAGGGCTATGGGATTAAGCTCATCTGGCATGTATAATGCCCATAGGTTTGGGCCCATTTGACATATACAATGCTCATGGGATCCGGCCCATTTATACATAAAGGGCCCACGGGATTCAAGCCCATTTGATGTGCATGGGGCGCAAATAGAGTGGCCCCTTTGACATATTTAAAGCTCATGTGTGTAGGCCCATTTGATGTATTTTAAGGCCCATGGATCGTGGACCATTGCAATGTACATAAGGCTCATTGGCGAGGCCCATTAATGTAACCCATTTGATAAACGTAAGCCCATGTGATACGGCCCATTTGATGTATCTAAGGCCCATGGGTCGAGGCCCAACGAGATGACCTTAGGGTCCATTACAATGAGTGATCTCTCATGGTTCATGTAATGATATATATGGCGGGTCGTGCCTAAGGAACAATGTTGGTTTGACGTCCACATTATATGTGCAATGTTGGTTAAATGTCCGCATTGTAACTCTCCTTAGGGCCCATTGATAGGCTCATACTCATTGTTATTCATCGCCTTATAACATGCTTAGTATAATCTCATGACTCATGCCCATACACATCATATGTATACTTGATTTGAGTAGCGACTGATCATAGCATATGCCATTGGACAGACCACTTATGGGACCCGTTATGAGATGGAGTGCCCTATATGATCGCGCAGTACACGCTGGACTTCTGCATGATTTGACGTGTGATTCATGCATCCCGCATACGTGTGACTTGATCACTGCACGCCCTAGCGACATCAGGACCGTGGCTCCATAGGTACATCGTGGATGGCCGTATTGGATACCGAAAATACTTATTCTAGCACTGTGGGCACTTACGATGTCCTTGGGTGAGAGTCCCAGAACCATTTTGGTACCAGGAGATGCTCCAACGTCTAGACCGAGTGGATACATGAGCGCCCGAGTGCTGAATACCAGTAGGCCGCGTCTCCCACTGTGTCGTGGTCGGTTGGAAGGGGGTGTGGCCTTATCCGCCTGAGTGAGGGGGTTATAAGCTAGGCTGAGTTTGACCAGCTCGCAAATGAGTCCGTTATCGACGAGCTCGGTAGGTATTGGCATACTACTGGTCAGGCGGATAGCGAGGTCTTTTCTGCTTGCTTGACTGTGCAGCTAGTGAGGTGGCAGTCACTGCGAAGTGTATTAGACCCCGGTGATATTCAGAGAGGAACTATACTGATATACGTACTTGAGGAGTACTGACTTGCTTGGATTGTATTTTGCATATGACATTCGGCTATATAGGCCTTGCATTGTATCGGTGTGGCCGATGACATTCATATCTCATCGCATAGCTTTGGCATGGTTGATTCTATGGACTTACCACATATTTCCGCATTGTTCTGATACTGTACACTTGGCGTTTGCCTTACGAACACACTTACACCACCCTCTACGCTTTTGTAAGCTTATGCACAATAGTTGCGTGCAGGTAGCGTTGGACAGCAGCAGTGCTGAGACAAGAGTGCATATCAGGACCTTTTTGGAGCTTTTGATCACCTTGTATTTCCCTTTCCACATTGTACTTAAAGTTTTTGATATAGTGGATATGTGGTGATGTTGTTTTGTGACTTGGTTATGCTTGTGGTTATGCTCCATTACAAAAAAAAATTCATTCTGAAAATCCTCCTTGTAGGATCCCAGGATCGGAATCTGGCATTGGATTGTCAGGAGCCGAGAATGGGGCACTACGGAGGCTGTCGGCACCGGATTCAGCAATCGGGATTCATGTGAATCCAATTTTTGGGTTTGGGGTGTGACATTATTCATAGGGAAAGAGAAGGAGAAGGGAAGAGAGAAATAGAGAGATCGTGATGACGAAGGGGCCCCGCCACTATGGGCCCCTCTTTAATACAAAGCATACATCAAGGTGGGTCCCACCCTATGTGGACCCTTAAATCACAAAAAAAAATACATAAATAAACAAATGAAAATAACAAAAACGTAAATCCAAGATCACCCACCTAAAGATCTCGGACTCTTCCTTCCACCGACGCGATCTAAAGCTCCAATGTAGAGACTTCAACGGTTGAGATTGGACTTGGATGGTGGAGATGAAAGGTAGGAAGGTGGGCCACACATGGCTTCTCTCATAGAGATTGCTTGGACGTTGGGTTGCTTAGAGATAGAGTTTTTTTTTTGAAAATGAGAGAGAGGGGATAGGATGTAAGAGAGAGAGAGAGAGAGAGAGAGAGAGAGAGAGAGAGAGAGAGAGAGAGAGATGGGTGTGATGGGTGAAAAGGTGAGTGATGGAGTGATGGGTGTACTTGACTAGGTATGGGTGAAGAGAGAGAGAGTTGACTTATGGTTGCTTGTACTTAACATGTGAAGTGATTGATGTGATTGATGAGACTTCTCTTGGGATTGTAAATGCGTGGCGTTTTTCCTTAAACTGAACGCGGGCTCACATCTCCTGGCCTAGGTATTACCTCGGCGCGTGAGATGGGGCGTTGGAACCGTGGCAACGGCGCAGTCGCACTGGTATAAGTCTCGGATTGAACCGACTCAAATATACAGGACACAACTTAAGGCCGAGCTCGAACATCGATCATCGATCGCAGATTGCCAGAACAGGACGGACTAGGATACGGGTCTTACAGTAAAAACCCCCTCTGAAGGTTCTAAATGGTTTGGATTACCCATCTGACTACAAATAGCGGCCCACAACTCCCCGCAATGTCTAGAAAAATCAGACATGCGTATGGTGCAAACGGACCTGCGCTAATATGTTTGATGGGCACCACGGTGATGTTTTCGATGAAATTCACCCCATTCATTGGATTTCTGGTGAAATTTCAGTTAAAAAGGAGTGGTTTTGGTCAAATTTTGGTGCGGTTTTCTGTATCAAATCAACTCACTGTCATTCTGCATTTTCTAACGATCCACATGTGTACATGTGCATGGTGCCAAAAGGCTACCATGGCTAGGGTTGTGCCCCCCGCCTCCCCTGGTGCATATGGACGGTTCGAATCATCCATTTGGATGATGTGTGGGCCCCACTACTCAAAACTGGATCGGGTAGGTGCGTCCATTGGACATCTCGGGCAGGAAGGAGATTTGTGTCAACCAGCCCTCTGTTTGACCGGACTCTCTGTCCGATGCACCTCTCGTGCACGTGTACCCTATGTACATGTAATGTAAATGTGGGGTCCAACATGATATTTATGAGAAATTCGCTCCGTCTATTTGTTTTGCCACCTCATTTAAGGGGTTGAGACTAGAATTGAAGTATATCTAGATATTAGGTGGGCCCCAGATTAGTATTTTAAGGACTGATCTATTCATTGGGCCACTTCCACCAGGATCCAATGGCTGAAATTCGACGAGTATGGTTAATTTAGGGTTCTTAGGCCAGATATAAATTTTTCAGCCGAACGGATGGTGGGAACCCTGTGATCTTGCATTCTGGACGATTTTCAGGCGTCTTTAGCGTGAATGACTTGATTTTCTCGGATCTCTGGTGTGTAAATTCTTTGATCTCGATGCCCTGGGGTCCGTCCCTTGCCTTGGTGATTTATGAGCGTTAAATCCATGCTTTTAGTACTCCTTTTCAGTCCAGGATCCTAAATTCACCCTGCAACACAAACACAATTAAAATAAGCCATTAAACAGTATCATGTTGATAAATCAGGTAATAACTGGGGTTTAATATGCAATATTTGACCCTCAACATAGGACTCACATACATAAATCTTCAATTATGAATTCACCTAAGAGAGATACATCTAGGAAATAGAAAAATCATTCTCTCGAACATATCATTCCCCCTCTTGAACATAATTCGAGTCCTAAGAAATTCACACCCAAGTAGGTTGTAAAGAGGGATATATGACCTTAGAAGGTCTTTGATGGCTTAATATATAAATACGAAGAGTTTAGCCTATTTGAGTGATCCCAATAGGAATATTAGAGAACTTTCAGCCTTATTTTGTGTATTATAGGTATTTTCGAGAATTATAACATCATTTTCTTTTGATAATTTAACTTTAAAGTTGCTTGACTTTAATATCATATGTTTATTGCTAGACTGTCAAGGGTCAATGATATTTTAAATGGTACATCTCTTTAAATGACCATAATAAGTATACTTCATATTTTAATGATATATGCATCATATTCCCTTATTAGTATGAGCTTATTAATAAATTTATGATTCATAAAGCTTTCCATTTTATGTGTTTAATTGCCGTATCTATGTAATTGTCTCTTTGTCAAATACTGACAAAAAGTTTGAGAAAGATCAGGTCTCACTAAAACAAGTTGAATTCTATTTTACAGGATATGTTTGTTGTTGCAGGAAATTGATGGAGATAAATGGAGTATTTGAGGGAGAGCAATGCAAGTTTACATGTCTTTATGTATTTGAGTTGTAAATAATTTGTAATTAACATGTAATATTTTTAGTTGTTTTCGTTTGTCATTAATATGGATTGTGACAAGGTCTATGTTAGGTTTTTGTCAAGTAATTGATAAATAGGGATATTATTAGTGTACTGATTTATGCACCTATTTGTCAATCACGTACATTTGTGTGTCAGTGAGTCAGTTAAGCCTTTAAAAGCTGAAGATCAAAGACATATTAAGACTTGAAGCATCAATGAAGTGAAGAAGATGTAAGTCGATGTGCCTTGGTGACTCTAACTTTAAAACCAAAACAAATCTAACCTCTAAATTATCCTAACCTTAATAGGTAAACTTTGTTTGATCATCTCTTAACCTTAAGATCGTAATTGAAA
Source organism: Magnolia kwangsiensis (assembly GCA_037074715.1). Classification (NCBI taxonomy): domain Eukaryota; kingdom Viridiplantae; phylum Streptophyta; class Magnoliopsida; order Magnoliales; family Magnoliaceae; genus Magnolia; species Magnolia kwangsiensis. The sequence goes on along the minus strand of CM073578.1, from coordinate 21,506,503 downwards.
CGTGATAAGATAGGCTAAAAGAGATGCAAAGCTATTATAAATCAAACATCCCAAAACAACAGCTTTCGAGTGGTCATCGATCCCATCGACAGACTATCGATGGTTTTCGATAGATCGCTCGTTGCGATTGAAGAAATAGTCTAGCAACCATATTGAAAATTCCTGAATTTTCTCGATGGGATCGAAGGACAGTTTGATCACGATCCTATCAATGGAGCTATTAACTAACCTTTTATAGTTGTTCAAAACCTTTTTCTATGAAATTGGTATTATGTTTTTGTATTTTTTATGGTTTTCTGGTGTAATAGAAGCCTAACTGATTCCCCGCTCATATCCATAATCTGAAGCCTCTAAACCAAAGAGATCTAAGTCACATTCATTGTGATTTATCACTTGAATGAGCATTCCAAGCTTCATTTGAAGATTAGCTTGATCTCATTCATATTCTAGAGATTAGACACAAGCTTATATGCATAATCCTTGTCTAAACCCTATAGAACGCCCGTACAGGTGATTCTCATAGGAAATTAACTATCCATTAGTTGTAGGAGATTCCAGCATTCTCTCTTGTCTTGGTCACCTCATTGGAACATCAAATGTAAGGTGAACGATCATAGGATCTGAAGTATTACTGTTAATGATTAGGAGAGCATAAGGGGAGCTAATTGAAGCATAAGAGAGCATCGATCAAACAACTCAAGCAAGGCACATCAACGGAGCTCAATCCGACAAGTAAAGTTGTCATTTTTAGAGTCCATACACTTTTTCCTTATGTAGGATTGAGTGTAAGAGTTTGTGACTCAAACTCGACTATGTACTTGTTAGGATGTAGACTTTTTTATAAAGCCAAATTCACAGGACACAAGTGTGTATGTGTTAGTCTCCATGGGGAGCATCCAGTGAGAGTATATATAGGGCCTTGGATTAGGACCCCAACCACCGGATATGAGTGTGTACGTGTTAGTTTCTGTGAGAGCTTTCAACAAGAGAAAAACACAGAGCCTTAGATTATGACCGCTGGTGGTTGTTAGTTAATCGATAGAAAATTAATTAAAGTCTCTTGTAGGAGCCACCAACATGAGTGAAAACGTATTCCTCCAACATAAGAGTGTACATGTGTTAAGTCCTTGTATAGGGCTATAAAGGTTATGAGTGAATCAATTGCAAACTCCAAAGATAGTAAATACTGGTACACTCAAGGAGAGTTTGTTCGCCAGGAGTGAAGTAGAAAAACTGAATCACTATATATGATTGTGTTTGTGATTGTCATTCTAGCATAATTCTATTCATAATTATCTGTTTGATTAGTTAAATCATATAAATGCTTGAATTGGATTGTATGTTAGACACTTAATTTGTAAGCACACACAAACTCACTATCTCTCTGATATACTAGTTGCTTAATTGGTATATCATTTGTAGTTTATGTGATTGGACTCATTTTAACTTGAAAGCCTTAATGTTAATTTGCTTTATTAGTTTTAATTGGTAAATTAGATAATTAGTTAAATTTTTTTAAAGTGGTCATATTCCTCCCTCCCCTCTAGAACTTAGCCATAATTCTAAACTTCGTTACGCTTCTACTTGTGTTGTGATAGACAATCCACATAATTTCATATTATACTTGAATTTAAATTTAAATTTAGATTAAATTTGACTTGAGTTTGGCTTGGACTTTGAAATTTGCTAACCTTACGGAGTAATTCAATATATGGCTTCGAATGGTTAGATAATTGAATGTCGGGAACTGTCTTCACTTCTAGTGTTGTGATCGGCGAGTTGCTCGCCTTTGGTGGGTATCTACAGTAATTACCAACACAATTAGTAAAATAATAGGCCCTCCCGTTTTCTTCAATCTCTTTTTTTCTAATCTATGGTACTTATATTTTATATACTATTGATAATATATATTATTAAGGAACATTTTAATACTCTGGAAGAGTGTGGTGGATTATACGCAGGCGCATATAATTACTTAGAAACACACGTTGCAGAAAGTTAATCCAGTGAAACTGTCCAAATTATGGTACAATGTATAGATATATAATGAATAAAAACAATAAGCTCATCTCACTATCAAACTGGTGGACATTCAATGGATATAAAAATAAAAAATATATATCTCAAAGATCCAACCTCTGAAAAAAGGAGAGCGGATTGCCTGCCCGGGGCTGTGTGGGTCCCACAGAGATGGCCGTAACAAATTAACTCCGTCCATCTGTTTGAAAGACCACAATAGGATTGGATTCTAAAAATCAGGCAGATCCAAAACTCAGGTGGGCCACACCAACAAAGTAGTGGGAACAACATCGTTCACCACCGTTGAAACCTTCCTAGAGCTGACCATGATGTTTATAGGCCATCCAAACCGTTGATAGAATTATTACCACTCAGATAAACTGTAGGAACAAATATCATCCTGATACAAAGATTCTGTCACTGCCAGCCGTTCTATAACTGGCGTTTCGTGTGGCATGACCCACATGAGTTTTGGATCTGCCTGATTTCTAGTATCCTGTAATAATGTAGTCTCTAAAAGCAAATGGACGGTGTGGATTTATAAATGACATTTATATGGGCTCCACACAGCCTGGGGCCACAGCAATAAGTCCCCACCAAAAAGTATCCACGAATTAGAAGTTAGGATTATTCAACCATTCTCTTATGAAAATTTGACTTGCGTGATAAATTTTAATAAGTTTTATTTGAATTAATATATTCACAATTTTTTACATCCATCACGTCCATCATTTGCAAAATACGTGTCAAGACGTGAGCCCTAAAAATCAGGCTAATCCATTTCTAAAGTGGGCCACACCATAGTGAACAGGTGTAAACCATTGAAACCTTCTTAGGGCTATCAAAGTTTTAGATCGTTCGATTTTTATTTTTTATTTTTTTTGCCTTCATCCCCATTGTGCTCAATTTATGAACCGTTTGGATGGCGCATAACATTTAAGGTGGGTCCTGAAAAGGTACTGAACGATGGGCATTCTCTTTTTTAACTTCCCTCTGCCGTGGGGCACTTGATTCTTGTATCCGCTTTCGTTCTGGGATCATCATGCTATAATGGGAAATGGATTGGCTACTCTCCCTGCCACCGCCAATAGCTGGTGGTCGGTGCTCTGTGGGCCCCACCATGATGTAGGTGTTTCATCCATGCCGTTCATCTATTTTTGCAGATCATTTTGTGGTATTATACCAAAAATTAGGTATCCAAATCTTAAGTAGACCACATTACAGGGAAACAATGTTGAATGAGCGTCGACCATTAAAAACTTTTTTAGAGCCATAAAAGTTTTGGATCAAGCTGATCTTTTTTTTCCCCTTCATCTGGCCTGTATGACCTAATCAAAAGATTGGATGTCAAATAAACAGTGCAGTGGGCTTTAGAAGAATTTTAATGGTGGATATCCAATCACTATTATTTTCATGTGGTGTGGCCTACCTGAGATTTATATCCATCTTAGTTTTAGGATCAAGCACTAAAATCATATTTAAAAGTGGATGAACAGAATGGATGAAACAAATACACCATGGTGGGGCCCACTGAGCACCGACCACCAGCCACGAGGCTGGTGGCTAGCCAATCCATTTATGCTATAATGAGCTGGCGTAACTGATGTTCAGACTGAGCTGGAAGCAGATTAGCTGTTGTATCACACATAGAACTGGGCATCGGACTGAGTCGGATTGGATTGGGTCCAACACGACTCGGTCCGAAATCTACATGGCCTGACCTGAACTCGATCCGATCCGAGACCGAGTCCGGGTCATTTGACTCGAACCGATCTGAACCACTGCTAGCCTGATCCGATTCGAGTCTGACCCGGTCACGAAAACCAAGTCGGATTGGATTGGGCAAGGTTCGAATTCATTTTCACTGAAAATCATTAACTTCACTGCTATTTTTCGGTGTGGTTCATTTGTGTTTTAGATATGATTCATTTTTTTTTTTCAAATGTTCTAACATGATCACGAAAAAGGATAAACGGTATGGATACTATAAATACATCATTGTGGGGCCCATGTAATTTTGATCTCATTTGAACCGTTCGTACAACTTGGAGCTCAAGGTGCATCTCCGATCGTTTTTGCATGACACATATCTACATGACTACACCGGCCTACTATGGGGAACAAATTGGCTACTCCCCCCCCCCAGCCCTGTGGCTAGTGGTCGATGCTCTGTGGGCCCCACCATGATGTATGTGTTTCATCCATTCCGTTCATCCATTTTTACATATCATTTTAGGGCTTGTTCCAAAAAATGAGAGGGATATAAATCTCAGGTGGACCACACCACAAGAAGACAATATTGATTGGATATCCACAATTAAAATTATCATCACCATAAGGCTTGTTAGATCCGATTTGTTAGTGCTTCTTGGATACAGATTGGTGGTGAAGATTCCATGTATGACTCTGAACCTGGGCTCCATGTACCTAGCTTTCAGGGCATTCCCTTGATGCCATAGGATATCTCGATTATTGCATAGGTATTTGGTTATCTTGGAGTGCACATCTGGAAAGTCAAGATCCCAATTTGGAAGGCCTCCTGGAACCATTTGAAGATTGAGAATCTGTGCTATGGTGGCAGGAGTGATGAATACATCATCATCATCCATGGAAACCATGAAGGAAGGAGGATCAGTCACCGGAGAATGACATGCAGCAAAGAAGTTACGTGTTCTTTCCAATTGGCATGGTCCACCAAAATCCAGGATGGACAGCCAACCAATTGCAGCAAACAGAGGTTCTAACTTGTAGGACGTTAAACAATCTCTGTCTACTTTTCTCTTAAAAATTAACTTTCGATTGGTATATTTTGGTGACCGTTGGACAGTAGAAGGAGGAGGCACAGGTTGAGGTGGTTCAGGAATTTCGGTTTGGGACCCACCGCGTCGTGATCTTTGCCGTGTGGGGGTCCCTCTGTCCGGGATCCTTGCTCTCTCCCTTGAGGTAAGGACCTTTTGTCGACTACCTCTTGATGATTCACCTGGACCAGATGCCACGTTTTTGTCCTTTCCCATGTGGAAGAAAAAGGCTATTGAAATATTGGGAAAACGACAAAAACAGATCCCGACAAAGCAAGAGAAAGAGATTCTGATGATGGAAGAATATTACCTGGTTTGGAGTGAGATTTGGCTGGTCCTACCTGGCTTAGGATGATTGGTCAAGAGGATCGGACAGGGAAGACAATCGAATCGCCCTTTGAGAAACCCTTTTTTTTTTCTCCTTTCGCTCGATTTTATCGGGCGCCATTTGTCGATCATATCGACCAACCCATCAATTGTATCGAGAAGTTGTCGATCGATTCTATCGAGACTACCCTCAATGTTATCTAAGGACACACGACTTTTCACATTCTGAACAGCTGTCGATTGTATCGATCCTCAGTCGATGAAATCGAAGAAGACCGTTACTTGCTTTGAAAGTATGTGCTATTCAGAATTTTTCCTGATTTTGACATGCTATTGTATAATTTCTAACTTAACCAGTTTATAAAAAAATCGTATATAAATATAAGCATGATACTGTTTATATACAAAAATTAAAGGTCTCCAACCTTAGACGTAACATTGAGGATTAGGCAAAGATGCATCATTTCACAAATTATCCAGATTTTGATGCAAAATCTGAACGTGTTTTTATATGCTCAGGAATTCAGGATATAGAGTTCAGTTTTTCCTTCACTCTCCATCTTAAGACAGAAGTTTTTGTTGTGGTGACTTTTGTTATCTTACCAACTTGATCTAGTGGTTTCTTTGTTCTGTCTTCCATTTTGGGTGATAAAAGGATATATTGCATTACTCTGGTCTGATTAAGTTTATCAGTGTCATTTTGACCAGAGTTACAAGAAGTTATTTTTAAGCATTCAAACTTGTAATGTCCCATATCACCACACAAATGACAAACTGGAGACGTTCTTGTATTGCTACCTGAAGCAACAGATTTTCCAGTTTTCATTTTGATTTTCTCATACCCTATGCCACTCTTATCTTTTCCAGGCCTTCCTATCCCTAACATTCTTTCAAGTTTTTTACCACTCTGAAAAAACTTATAGTTTATCTCGGCAAATTTTCTGGATTTTTCTAAATCAACGCAAAGTGAGTGGTTCTCATTTTTGAGTTTTGCATTATCATCTCTTAGCAATTCAGCTTTGTTCATGAGTTCTGATAATTCTTCCTTTAGGGATAGGTTTTCTTTTTCCAATTGATCATTATCTGTAAGATATTGTTGCAAATCATTGGACAAATGTATGTTTATTTCTAAGGTTCTGTCCAAGTCTTTCTGCAACAATTTCTTTTTATTTTCAGTCATGCCAATTTTCTTAAGGATGTGGATGCTATGATTGTATAGTTGATTATAAGCATCCTGCAATTCATTCTGCTCTTTATCTTCTTCTTCTTCAATTTTCTCATTGTCAGATGAAAATGATTCAGTGGCTTGTCGTTCTTTCTCAGATTCAGTTGGAATGATCGAAGTAGTGGAGACCATAAGTATTTTCAAGAATTTTCTATCTCCGTCACTTCTTGAGTTATTGTTTTCTAAATTTGATTCCTTCGTATCATCCCATGTGGCGGCCATTGCCTTGCCCTTGGTTTTTCTGTTTGGGCATTTGGTAGATAGGTGACCATATTCATGACAGGCATAGCATTATGGTTCTTTGGTCTGTTTACCAAAGTTTCCTGCAGAAGGTTTGTAATTCACCTTTCTACCTCTAGAAGGATGGCCGCGATTCTTTTGAAAAAATCTTCTAAATCTTTGTGCTAGCAGAGCCACTTCCTCATCATCATCTTCTTTTTCGCTCTCACTGTCCTCATGTTTTGATTTCTTAGAAGTTTTTAGGACAGTGTTTTTGAATTTTTGGGGTTGTGTGAAGTGTAGTTCAAAAGTTTGTAGGGAACCTACCAGTTCTTCTACTTTCATCTCATCAATATTCCTACACTCCTCAATTGTTGTTACCTTGGGATTGAAGCGTTCCGGTAAGGATCTTAGGATTTTTCTACATATTTTAGGTGCCGGAACCTTCTCTCCCAATCCACCCATGGAGTTACAAATGATGTTTAATTTTGTGAAAAACTCCATAAATGTCTCATGCTCTTCCATCCTGAGATTTTCAAACTGTGAAGTTAAGAGTTGTAGTTTAGATCTCTTCACAGTGCTTGTGCCTTCATGGGTTGTTTCCAATAAGTCCCATGCTTCTTTAGACGTCCCACACATACTTATCTGATTAAAAATGTCTTGGGACACGCACAGTAGATGGCGTTCATTGCCTTTGCTTCGGCATTTCGTTGTTCTTTGTCAAACGCCGTCCACTTCTCATTCGGTTTGGGTTTAGCGATTGTGGTTTTATTTTCAAGTACAATTTGTTCCGATGGTACCAAATATCCTTTTTCAACTACATCCCAAACTTCATGATCTAAAGATCTCAGGAAGTAGTGCATTCTAGCCTTCCAGTAAGCATAGTTTGATCCATCAAATACTGGAGGTCTAGTGACAGATGAGCCCTCTCCTTTGGCCATATTTCTACTTCAGTTAAGATCACTCTCTACGCGGTGAAGCCCTTAAAGAGAGACCCGCTCTGATACCAATTGAAATTGCTGTGAAGACCGCTTTAGTTGAAGTAGGAATAGGTCAATATATCCTAGAGGGGGGTGAATAGGACTCTTTGAAATTTTTATAAATTATTAAAGATCCTTATCACACTAATCCTATCATAGAGTATTGATTAAGATTACTCAACCTTAACTCTACTGGCTTCCAAGCCTGATAGAGGATCCAATCACAAACTGTTTAAGAGACAAACAATGTATAGATGAGATTGTGATAGATATGACTGTGTGTGCATAGGATGTGATCATATAGAAAGACACGCAAGGCAATCACATAAATGAAAGATAATATCAAACTCAAGCACAGTCATTTTATAGTGGTTCGACGACTTGTCTACTCCACTCCTGGCTTCCACACTCAACCCTTGAGTGACTGGATTTCACTAAGGAGGTTTCCATGGTTCACCTCAAACCTAAGGTTTTAAATCAGGTTCACCTTCAACCTTTACAGAGATTTCTACTCGGTTCACCTCAAACCATGGAGTTTTACTTGCGTACTTCTAACCAGATGTTTATGCCCACACAGGCCACACAACACATCATGAGGTTTCTACTCGGTTCACCTCAAACCCTAGAGTTTTACTAGCGTACTCCTAACCAGATGTTTATGCTCTCCACAGAGCAAGGGTCCACACAACGCACCCCGCACGTACACTCCCGCCGGAGGCCTCCTTCGAGGATTTCAAATGGTGAGCAACACTTAAAACTCAATCCTAAAAAGGAATGATCGCAAGTGTCCTCTGGACTCTTAGTACTTACAGATAAGTTGATGAGTCCCTTTCATCACAATGATGAAGACCTTCTACTTTTTGATGAAGAGTCTTCAGCTCCCTTGATCCGCAACATGAAGATGTATATATGCTAGGCTTAGGTTGGATCAAGGTTATGATGGACTACCATTCTCTAAAGGTTTTCCTATAAGGAAGATAGAGAGGTTCCCATCATCTATGCATTCAAGGCATCCCAGCTTAATGATATGTCATTAAGGTAGTAGCTGAAGGATCCTTGAATGCGGAAGTTCATTCCCCAATCCACTCTATAAGATATCAATAATGAGGGTGGATTGGAGGATGAACTTCCTGAGAGAAAGGGCTTAGGTAAATGATAGGAAGGTTAAAACACACTAAAGCATTCTCTTCTTTCTCTCCATCTCAGCAATGAAGACAACTCTCTCTATTTATAGGCAAAAGGTTCCAACGGATATAAACGGTCATATTTATAACAGAGTTCGATATCATCGATCAGTCGTCGATATGATCGAGCGTATACACTCGATTGTATCGGCCGACCTCTCGATGATAAGAAGTCAATTGTCATTTCACTTTTGGAAACCTTCTGCCAACTGGTCGATGGGATCGAGACACACATCGATGATATCGAATTTCGAACTCCGATTCCATCGAGTGATGGTTCGATTCTATCGATAGTTAAAAAAGACGAGAAAAGTCTTGAAGAATTTCAGGATCACAGATATGATCGGGGAATCAGTCGATGTCATCGGAATTTGTACATCGATCATATCGGCGACCATTCGATGGGATCGAAAATCGTATAGATTTTACATGTAAGCTTGCTGGACGAATTATGTCCTGACTCGATCCAATCGACTTGGTCTCGATATGATTGATATATGAATATCGATTTATCGACAGGCACCCCGATCAACATTAAAAGCAACCTGAAATTCATGCTGGAGAGAACATGCGCCCCACAGTCGATATGATCGACTGATTCCCGATATGATCGATATTTGAGTTCAGATTGAATCGGACAGTCATCGATATATCGAAGCAGCTGATAGTTTTCTTTAGAAAAACAAGGGCACCGGAAAGCAGTCTGTCGATACAATCGATCCACTTCAGATATGATCGATTTTCGAATATCGATGATATCGACTCGAAGGTCGATATATCGATAAATCGTCCAGAAGATTGTTTGATTGCAGGACGCTTTTTATCCTCACTCGATTGTATCGATTGATATGTCGAGGACATCGACAGAGCTGGTCGATCATATCGAAAGGGGAATCGATATAATCGACAGTGTAAGAAAAACTTAGAAAATCTTGTTTTGGATAAAAAGTTTTCTTACACATAAACCTTAAGATGTTCTAGTTCTTTTTAAGGGTTTAATCACCTGGTGTTTTGGGACATGGGATGAGAGGCTATGATTTACCTTTTGGGGAGCTTCCACACATCCAGATGAGGCAGACGCTTGACATGATCTTCTTGTTAGGTGCTGTCGTCCGACTGACTCAACATACAACGTAATTGACAAACCAGGGCACGTAATAAGTGCACTTTCAATCTCCCCCTTTGTCAATTACGTGACAAAATTCCCAAAGCACCCTAGCAACATATCTAGACAGATATATCCTAAATTGTGTGTACATGTATTAACATAATTTTATAAATTCTAAACACCCATGTACACAACAAATAAAATTCTCCCCCATAATTCAAAAATTCTCCCTTTCTTGTTGCAGCTGCTCCCCCTAACACCTGCAACAAAGATATACAATTTTTGCTCGGGGTGTTTTGAATTGTTCTCCCCCTTTTTGTCAGTTATTGGCAAAGGTATAAGACGTGATATTGACTGAAGATTGAAGCATATGAGAGAACCACAGATAGATAGATGCTTAAGAATGAGAGCAGTGTAAAGCATTCATCAATGAGCATACAGTATGAAGTTAATAGATAGGTATTCAGATCATAACCATAAGACTGCAATAAACCAGGGAGAAAATCAAATGGCAGAAGTAAACAAACTTCCCAAGATTGGCAGAAATATTCAATGCTGCCCCAGACGGCAGCAAAATAAACCAATAATAAAAAGTATTTTAGCCCACTCGTAGGCAAACACATCCAAACATAAACCAGAAAGAAAGAAAAAGAAGCTAGTCATGCACCATTGAAAGCGTAGAACATCCAAAAAAGATACTGATGTTCATGTGCAGAAATAAGAGAAAGGGTGCATGAAGACTTGTATAAAACTGGCATCAGTGAGCAGAATGAGATGGCATCGTGTCGTAGCGTCTGCACGTTAGTAAATCCACCAGCTGTTGGACCGTGCTCTGGATTCCTTGAACCATTCGTTCTAAAACAGTGAGGCGCTCCTTCATTGAGTGCATGTCCTTCTGTATGGCCCCAATCCTATCCAGTTTCAGCCCTTTACCATACCCGGTAGTTGATGTGGATGGCGCAACATCTGGTCCAAGGGGTGCATCATCAGCCACTCCATCTCCTTCCATAAGATCTCCACCTTCTTCACCTTCCGCTTCAGCATGAATTTCTTCCTCAGTTTCCTCCTTGTATTTATGAAACCTCAAATCCATTTTCCTAAGATTTTTCTTGTTGAAAACTTTGAGGGAAAAAATCGGATCAGTTGTAGAAGGAAAGCCAATGCTCTGAAAGATTCTGCTAATGATCCAGGGATATGACAGATGCAAATATCTGGACGTGTGTATCGCATTGACAAACTGATTTACAATTAAGGTTGGAAGGCAGATATTCGTCCCGGTCACGACGGAGTAGATTATCATCACCATAAGGCTTGTTAGATCCGATTTGTTAGTGCTTCTCGGATACAGATTAGTGGTGAAGATTCCATGTATGACTCTGAACCGGGGCTCCATGTACCTAGCTTTCCGGGCATTCCCTTGATGCCATGTGATATCTCGATTATTACATAGGTATTTGGTTATCTTGGAGCGCACATCTGGACAGTCAAGATCCCAGTTTGGAAGGCCTCCTGGAACCATTTGAAGATTGAGAATCTGTGCTATGGTGGCAGGAGTGATGAATACATCATCACCATCCATGGAAACCATGAAGGAAGGAGGATCAGCCACCGGAGAATGACATGCAGCAAAGAAGTTGCGTGTTCTTTCCAGTTGGCATGGTCCACCAAAATCCAGGATGGGCAGCCAACCAATTGCAGCAAACAGAGGTTCTAACTTGTAGGACGTTAAACAATCTCTGTCTACTTTTCTCTTAAAAATTAACTTCCGATTGGCATATTTTGGTGGCCGTTGGACAGTAGAAGGAGGAGGCACAGGTTGAGATGGTTAAGGAATTTCGGTTTGGGACCCACCGCGTCGTGATCTTTGCCGTGTGGGGGTCCCTCTGTCCGGGATCCTTGCTCTCTCCCTTGAGGCAAGGACCTTTTGTCGACTACCTCTTGATGATTCACCTGGACCGGATGCCACGTTTTTGTCCTTTCCCATGTGGAAGAAAAAGGCTATTTGAAATATTGGGAAAACGACAAAAACAGATCCCGACAAATCAAGAGAAAGAGATTCTGATGATGGAAGAATATTACCTGGTTTGGAGTGAGATTTGGCTGGTCCTACCTGGCTTATGATGATTGGTCGAGAGGATCGGACAGGGAAGACAATCGAATCGCCCTTTGAGAAACCTTTTTTTTTTCTCCTTTTGCTCGCTTTTATCGGGCGTCATTTGTCGATCATATCGACCAACCCATCGATTGTATCGAGAAGTTGTCGATCGATTCTATCGAGACTATCCTCGATGTTATCTAAGGACACACGACTTTTCACATTCTGAACAGCTGTCGATTGTATCGATCCTCAGTCGATGAAATCGAAGAAGACCGTTACTTGCTTTGAAAGTATGTGCTATTTAGAATTTTTTCTGATTTTGACATGCTATTGTATAATTTCTAACTTAACCAGTTTATAAAAAAATCCTATATAAATATAAGCATGATACTGTTTATATACAAAAATTAAAGTTCTCCAACCTTAGATGTAACATTGAGGATTAGGCAAAGATGCATCATTTAACAAATTATCTAGATTTTGATGCAAAATCTGAATGTGTTTTTATGTGCTCAGGAATTCAGGATATAGAGTTCAGTTTTTCCTTCACTCTCCATCTTAAGACAGAAGTTTTTGTTGTGGTGACTTTTGTTATCTTACCAACTTGATCTAGTGGTTTCTTCGTTCTGTCTTCCATTTTGGGTGATAAAAGGATATTTTGCATTACTCTGGTCTGATTAAGTTTATCAGTGTCATTTTGACCAGAGTTACAAGAAGTTATTTTTAAGCATTCAAACTTGTAATGTCCCATATCACCACACAAATGACAAACTGGAGACGTTCTTGTATTACTACCTGAAGTAACAGATTTTCCAGTTTTCATTTTGATTTTCTCATACCCTAGGCCACTCTTATCTTTTCCAGGCCTTCCTATCCCTAACATTCTTTCAAGTATTTTATCACTCTGAGAAAACTTATAGTTTATCTCGGCAAATTTTCTGAATTTTTTTAAATCAACGCAAAGTGAGTGGTTCTCATTTTTGAGTTTTGCATTATCATCTCTTAGCAGTTCAGCTTTGTTCATGAGTTCTGATAATTCTTCCTTTAGGGATAGGTTTTCTTTTTCCAATTGATCATTATCTGTAAGATATTGTTGCAAATCATTGGACAAATGTATGTTTATTTCTAAGGTTCTGTCCAAGTCTTTCTGCAACAATTTCTTTTTGTTTTCAGTCATGCCAATTTTCTTAAGGATGTGGATGCTATGATTGTATAGTTGATTATAAGCATCCTGCAATTCATTCTGCTCTTTATCTTCTTCTTCTTCAATTTTCTCATTGTCAGATGAAAATGATTCAGTGGCTTGTCGTTCTTTCTCAGATTCAGTTGGAATGATCGAAGTAGTGGAGACCATAAGTATTTTCAGGGATTTTCTATCTCCGTCACTTCTTGAGTTATTGTTTTCTAAATTTGATTCCTCCGTATCATCCCATGTGGCGGCCATTGCCTTGCCCTTGGTTTTTCTGTTTGGGCATTCGGTAGATAGGTGACCATATTCATGACAGGCATAGCATTATGGTTCTTTGGTCTGTTTACCAAAGTTGCCTGCAGAAGGTTTATAATTCACCTTTCTACCTCTAGAAGGATGGCCGCGATTCTTTTGAAAAAATCTTCTAAATATTTGTGCTAGCAGAGCCACTTCCTCATCATTTATGACAGAGTTCGATATCATCGATCAGTCGTCAATATGATCGAGCGTATACACTCGATTGTATCGGCCGACCTCTCAATGATAAGAAGTCAATTGTCATTTCACTTTTGGAAACCTTCTGCCAACTGGTCGATGGGATCGAGACACACATCGATGATATCGAATTTCGAACTTCGATTCCATCGAGTGATGGTTCGATTCTATCGATAGTTAAAAAAGAAGAGAGAAGTCTTGAAGAATTTCAGGATCACAGATATGATCGGGGAATCAGTCGATGTCATCGGAATTTGTACATCGATCATATCAGCGATCATTCGATGGGATCGAAAATCATATAGATTTTACATGTAAGCTTGCTGGACGAATTATGTCCTGACTCGATCCAATCGACTTGGTCTCGATATGATCGATATATGAATATGATTTATCGACAGGCACCCCGATCAACATTAAAAGCAACTTGAAATTCATGCTGGAGAGAACATGCGCCCCACAGTCGATATGATCGACTGATTCCCGATATGATCGATATTTGAATTCAGATTGAATCGGACAGTCATCGATATATCGAAGCAGCTGATAGTTTTCTTTAGAAAAACAAGGGCGCCGGAAAGCAGTCTGTCGATACAATCGATCCACTTCAGATATGATCGATTTTCGAATATCGATGATATCGACTCGAAGGTCGATATATCGATAAATCATCCAGAAGATTGTTTGATTGCAGGACGCTTTTTATCCTCACTCGATTGTATCGATTGATATGTCGAGGACATCGACAGAGCTGGTCGATCATATCGAAAGGGGAATCGATATAATCGACAATGTGAGAAAAACTTAGAAAATCTTCTTTTGGATAAAAAGTTTTCTTACACTTAAACTTTAAGATGTTCTAGTTCTTTTTAAGGGTTTAATCACCTGGTGTTTTGGGACATGGGATGAGAGACTATGATTTACCTTTTGGTGAGCTTCCACACATCCAGATGAGGCATACGCTTGACATGATCTTCTTGTTAGGTGCTGTCGTCCGACTGACTCAACATACAACGTAATTGACAAACTAGGGCACGTAATAGGTGCACTTTCAATCTCCCCCTTTGTCAATTACGTGACAAAATTTACAAAATACCTTAGGAACATATCTTGACAGATATATCTTAAATTGTGTGTACATGTATTAACACAATTTTATAAATTCTAAACACCCATGTACACAACAAATAAAATTCTCCCCCATAATTCAAAAACTCCCCCTTTCTTGTTGCGGCTGCTCCCCCTAACACCTGCAACAAAGATATACAATTTCTGCTCGGGGTGTTTTGAATTGTTCTCCCCCTTTTTGTCAGTCATTGGCAAAGGTATAAGACGTGATATTGACTGAAGATTGAAGCATATGGGAGAACCACAGATAGATAGATGAATAAGAATGAGAGCAGTGTAAAGCATTCATCAATGAGCATACAGTATGAAGTTAATAGATAAGTATTCAGATCATAACCTTAAGAATGCAATAAACCAGGGAGAAAATCAAATGGCAGAAGTAAACAAACTGTCCAAGATTGACAAAAATATTCAATGCTGCCCCAGACGGTAGCAAAATAAACCAACAATAAAAAGTATTTTAGCCCACCCGTGGGCAAACACATTCAAACATAAACCAGAAAGAAAGAAAAAGAAGCTAGTTATGCACCATTGAAAGCGTAAAACATCCAAAAAAGATACTGATGTTCATGCGCAGAAATAAGAGAAAGGGTGCATGAAGACTTGTATAAAAGGGGCATCAGGGAGCAGAGTGAGATGACATCGTGTCGTCGCGTCTGCACGTTAGTAAATCCACCAGCTGTTGGACCGTGCTCTGGATTCCTTGAACCATTCGTTCTAAAACAGTGAGGCGCTCCTTCATTGAGTGCACGTCCTTCTGTATGGCCCCAATCCTATCCAGTTTCAGCCTTTTGTCATACCCGGCAGTTAATGTGAATGGCACAACATCTGGTCTAAGGGGTGCATCATCAGCCACTGCATCTCCTTCCATGGGATCTACACCTTCCCCACCTTCCGCTTCAGTATGAATTTCTTCCTCAGTTTCCTCCTTGTATTCATGAAACCTCAAATCCATTTTCCTAAGATTTTTCTTGTTGAAAACTTTGAGGGGAAAAACCGGATCAGTTGTAGAAGGAAAGCAGCCGATATGATCGATATTTGTGTTCAGATTGAATCGGACAGTCATTGATATATCGAAGCAGCTGATAGTTTTCTTCAGAAAAACAGGGACGCCGGAAAACAGTCTGTTGATACGATCGATTCACTTCAGATATGATCGATTTTCGAATATCGATGATATCGAATCGAAGGTCGATATATCGATAAATCGTCTAGAAGATTGTTTGATTGGTAGATGCTTTTTGTCCTCACTCGATTGTATCGATTGATATGTTGAGGACATCGACAGAGCTGGTTGATCATATCGAAAGGGGAATCGATATAATCGACAGTGTACGAAAAACTTAGAAAATCTTCTTTTGGATAAAAAGTTTTCTTACACATAAATCCTAAGATGTTCTAGTTCTTTTTAAGGGTTTAATCACCTGGTGTTTTGGGACATGGGATGAGAGGCTATGATTTATCTTTTGGTGAGCTTCCACACATCCAGATGAGGCAGACGCTTGACATGATCTTCTTGTTAGGTGCTGTCGTCCGATTGACTCAACATACAACGTAATTGACAAACCAGGGCATGTAATAGGTGCACTTTCATGAGTATGTTTTATCTACGCCGTCCATTCATTTTTTCAGATCATTTTAGTTGTTGAACCCAAAATTGATGCATATCCAAAGCTTAAGTGGACCATACCATAGGAAAAAGTAGAAGTATTGATAAGAATTACTCCGGATTGGGTTGGATCGGATCAGTCCGGATTCATTCGGATCGAGTTTTCAGATTAGATCGGTCCTGATGGTTGACCACAACCTGATCTCGATCCGAAAAACTATCGGATCTGAAAGACCCTACTCGATCCGCATCGATCCAGGCTGTCGGTTTGGTTCAGAACGGGTCGGATCGGGTCTGATCGGGTCAGATCCACCGGATCGGGTCAGACATGCCCAGCTCCAATCACACATGTACCAACATAGCTGGTGTGTGGTACATGGACCCCACAATGATGTATTTATCATATCTACACCATTCATCCATTTGACGAGATCATTTTACATCTTTATGCCAAAAATTAGTAATTTCCAAGTCTCAAGCAGACCACACCACAAATTGAAGTGGGACAATGATTCTCACCGTTAAAACATTCACAGGGCTCACTGTAACGTGTACTTTCTATCCATTCGGTTCATAAGGTTTGGATATTACTCTATCCTCATTATGGGACCCACAGAACTTGGTTACGATAACATACCAGCCAATCCGCTTCCGACGGAGCCCAACATAGCCTTTTTGTCGTTGAAGGGAAATGGAATGAGAGCGGATTCGGTGAGACCCGGATCCACCTAGGTGGGTGGGACCCCTGACTGTGGGGCTCACAGTAATGTATGTTCCTTAAATCCACACCGTGCAGCCATTTTTGAAACCTTAGTTTTGCGCATGATCTCAAAAATGAAGCTGACTCAAATCTTAGGTGGACCACACCACAGGAAACAGTCTTGATTGAATCCCTACCATTATAAAATTCATGGATTCTACCATAATTTTTATTTACCATCCAACCTGTTGATAAGGTCACAAACACCTAGATAAAGAGACCACACAAATATCATCTTTATCCAAAGCTTTTGTGGCCCACAAGAAGTTTTTAATGGTGAATCACCACTATTTTCCTGTACTATGCTTCATCTACGGTCTGGAACTGCTTCATTTCATGGATCATGCTCTAAAATGAGCTTTCAATAAGGATGGACGGCATGGATGTAGTCACATACATCACACTGTGCTCCACTCCACAGTCAGGGGTCCCACCCACCTCGGTGGATCCGGGCCTCACCTATCACGCTAGTGGGCCATCTGAAGATTCTGAACCGTTGGTTAGCCCATAAAGTGCGCCTATCATACTGCAACATCCTATAGGCTTCTATGATATTGTTTTCAACACTTTTTAGGCAGTCTCTAATTGACGATCGTGACCGTTCACATAATGAGTGGTCCCAGTCCCCTCGGTATCCAGCTATCATAAAGAAGTGGGCCATCTTGCTTTGACTTTCTTATAGGAGGAAGTTGAGGGGGAGCAGATTAGGTGTTACCCTGGTAACACGGCAGTGGGTGTTTCCCTGATTGTGGGGCCCACCTTGATGTATGTGTAGTATATCCATGCCGTCCATCAGTTTTTAAAAAATCATTTTATTATGTATTATAAAAATGAAGCGTATAAAAATCTCAACTGGACCACACAGTAAAAATTAAATGTCCACCATTAAAAAATTCTTTGGGCTCAATTAATTTGGATCAATCTGATATTTGTCTATTACCTTCATCCAGGTCTCTGTGACATTATAAAAAGGTTGGATGGGCCCTAGAAAGTTTTTAATGGTGGGCTTCAATGACCACTGTTTCCTGTGGTGTGGTCCATTTAATATTTTTATCTACTTCATTTATTGTAAAATTCTTTAAAATATTATTTAAAAACTTATGGACGGTGTGGATATAAAATAAATACATGAAGGTGGGCCCCATGATCAGAAAAACATCCACTGCAGTGATACCGTGTAACACCTTGTCCGCTCCCGGTGTGGAGCAGCTTTTTATCGCCTCGAGGACCACGCTTTAAGTGGTCCACACCATACCATTTTTCGCTGTCACTCGCGGTGGAGCTATCATCACGGGAATATCGTGGGTCTACCTCATCAAATTACACGTGGCAGGTTGATGTATGAATCGGGACCGTCCATCGGTGGCCTTCAAAGAGACGTTTTGAAACAAAAGATAACCACTGTTGACAGTCAGTGTTCAAAAGTGAAGAAAAGCTGTAGACAAGATTGTCTGATATGTACGATTAACTGCACGATTCATCTATGAAATGGCCCACTGAATGGATGGTCTTGATTCATACGTTAGCTTGCCACGTGTAGTACAGTGATATGGCTCTTTTATATACTCAGGGACTGTTTGTTAAATCCGAAATTGGAAGTCAGAATCTGAAATATGAATACGAAGTCTGAATCTTAAGTCAAAAACCTAGTATTGGATTTAGAACAACCCGTTTGTTAACTAACATGTGAAATGTTTGGAATATGTTAATTTAACACATTTGCCCTTATGAAATAATCATCGTTAAATTCTTAGCATTAAAACTTTCATAGTTTCAATTAAAATGTTTATTTACTAAGATGTTTATAGGGTAAAATTACACCTTGATGAAGAGACCTTACAAATATATTTTAATTCAAAGCTTTTGCAGCCGGCAAGAAATCTTTAATCATTTACCACTTTTTCTTGTACTATGGTCCATGTGAGATTTGAATCTGATTCATTTTTTGGATCTGGCTCAAAAAGAGCTTTCAATATGGATGGATAACATAGATGTAGTCATATATATCATCATAGGCCTCATAGTCAGGTCCCACACACTTCAATGGATCCATATTGCATACTAACGACGCCAATAGCCCCCAGTCGTTAGAGGGTGTTGCGTGGCTTCGATCATAATATATGTGTTTCATTCATATCATCCATCCATTTTTCCAAATCATTTTAGGAATTAATTGTAATGCTCTAATTTTTAAAGAATTCGGTCCTTAGTGATTTTTGCCTAAGATAATACTTGAGTTTTTGTATGAATTTTTTCAAGACGTTACATTGATATTCTTAAAAATGAGGATGATCCAAATCTCATGTGGTATAGAACTTTCTTAACTCATTAATGGTCACTCATCACTATTTCCCACTATATGGTTACTTGATAATTAGATTTTTTTCATTTTTTGTATAATGTCGTATAATGATTTGAAAAAATCAGATGAATAGAGTGGATATAGGATACATACGTCATGGTAGGCCCCATGATGGTAGGTGGACGCAATACGTTAGATCCCATGATCGGACGCAGATTAGCTATTGTCAGGTTGAGTAGTGAGACTCAC
Source organism: Magnolia kwangsiensis (assembly GCA_037074715.1). NCBI lineage: Eukaryota > Viridiplantae > Streptophyta > Magnoliopsida > Magnoliales > Magnoliaceae > Magnolia > Magnolia kwangsiensis. The sequence goes on along the minus strand of CM073578.1, from coordinate 21,486,813 downwards.
TAACGTCATCAAGTTCTGTGAGTCACATCATAATGTATGTGTTGTATCCACACCGTTCATCCATTTGAAAAAATCATATTAGGGCATGTTCCAAAGAATGAATCAGATCCAAACCTCAAGTGGTTCCCACTATAGAAAACAGTAGGAAGAGTGACGCTCACCATTAAAAACTTTTAAGTGCCACAAAATTTTTTGATCAAGCTGATATTTTTTCCTTTCATGTCTGTGTTAACACATGAACGGGTTGGATCTCAAATAACTATCATGGTGGACCTTAAGAAGATTTCAACAGTGGACATTACTCTGCCCATTATTTTCTATGGCAGGGTCCATTCCAACTTTATTCTTTATATGGTATCATAAAATGATCTCTCCAAATGGATGGACGGCGTGGATACAACACATACATCATGGTGGGCCCACAAAACTTAGGGACGTTACTTCGGTAACAGTCCAGCTACCTAACCTTATCTGTTCCCCCCGAATCCGAGTGGGCTCGGGCAAACTCGGTAAACGGATGTAGCTAGACATGGAGATCGCGTCAAATGGCTGTATGGGGTATACCGTGATGTATGTGTTTTATCCACACCGTCCATTCATCTTTTTCATATCATTTTAGGCAAAAGGAAAAAATAAACCAGATCCAATGCTTATGGGGGCCACACTACAAGAAACAGTGGGAATTATGCGCCTATCATAAAAAATTTCTCGAGGCCACATAAGCCTCTGATCAAGCTTATTTTTGTGTTTACCTTTATCATCCCCACCGTACTGTACGGACAATGAGTTTGTGAGACCATTAGCGTGGGCCACCTTGATGTATGTATTTTGTATCAACACAGTACATCCGCAATGCTAGACCATTTTATGGCTTGATCCTAAATACGAAGTACTCCAAATATCAGGCGAACCATACTATGGGAAACGGTGGTGATTGAATGCTGTACCATTAAAAAGTTTCAGTAATGTTTATTTGCCATCTCACACATTGATCAGGTCACATGTACCTAAATGAAGGGAAAAAACAAATATCAGCTTGATCCAAAACTTTTGTGGACCATTAATGATCAATCACCACTATTTCCTAAGTTATGGTCCACTTGAGAATTAGATTTGCTTTATTTTTGTACTAATGCCTTAAAATGATCTTGAAAAATGGATGTACGGCACAGATATAGTATACATGCGTCAAGGTCGGCCCCATTGTAAGGGCCGCACCTAATCCACTCCTTGCTAGTGCCCACCTTGGACAGGGAGTTCCCATGGTTGGAAGATACGCACGGCCCACCAGGATATCAATGAGAAATCTACTCTTTATCAATTTCTTCAACTCATGATAGGACATGATATCAAAAATTAAGTAGATCCAAACCTTAAGTAGACCACATTGTAAGGAAAAAGTGTGATTGAATGCCAATCGCTAAAACGTTTATGGGACCATAGAAGTTTTGGATCATGCTAATATTCATTTAAGTTTATTCTAATTATATTGACCTTATAAATTGTAAGGCCTGAGCCAAAATGACACCGGATCCTAGAGCGTCTACCAGCAAGCTGCCTCAAGACCGTATTAAGCAGTCCTTAAAAAGCATGTGCGTAACTTCAGGAAGCAAGAGTGAATAAGGTCGAACAACCACATTTAAGAAATTTTAAGTGGGTAATATCGAAGACATAACTAGTCCTAGGTATGATCGGGACTCGATAAAGACAACGAAAGCTGGCCCTTCCAAAATCCGCTCCGATAGACTAAAATGAACGTGGGCCGCCCGGTGAAATTCTACTAAGTCCGAAACTATAGGAAATCGCCAGCCCTACTAGGCTTGAGGTCCGTCACAGACGGCAAACTCAAATGGTGCCTCGAACTACACAACTTGAGTCGGGATGTAACACCCCGGGTTTTTTAGGGGCCGTGTAAGAACTCGGCTCCCAAATTCCCAGGTGCCACGAGTGCCTTAATGGGCTTCATATTTAAATTACATTTGGATGATCTCATAAACAATGGAGATTTTAGCAAGACATGAAGTATAAGTATGTCATAAAGCAGTATCAATTGCTACTAAATATAAAAATATCCAAACCACAAATTGTAAATCATCTAAATAGGGAATTAGTCTCACCCATACATGACTCAAAGTGACTAGAGCCCTGGCCCATACCCCGTGGTAGCCCAAACTCAGACTAAAAGGATCCGCCAAAAGTCTGAAAGCAGGGAAGCTCTTCTTTCCTTATCCATACTCACCCCGCTTAATTCATCGAGCTCCGCCTCACCTACATCTAGTAAAGAGTCTGGCTGGTATTTTAAAACACTATCCCAGAGTGGGAGTGAGTAGCTAACTCAGTGGGTGCCGTTAGCCATAAGTTACATCAAATAATAATTCCATGATGAATTTAATGAAAAGCATAAATTCATAAATCAATAACTAGTCTTTGTTAATGCGTATGCATGAGTTATGTATGATGTATGACCTCACCCACAACACTCCCTCGAGCGATTTTGTCTCACGGTCGCACATGACCAATACTCCCTCATTGCTACCTCAATTGTCAAGTGCTAAATCCTAGCTAATGCGATGCTTGAATAATGTTAACCGAGTATTTAGTTAATTCTGTTCATCCAGTAGGTTGGGAAAACTGGTACATCTCGACGATATCAATGCCCTCATCCATTTGTGAGGCCAGGATCCCTCAACGTCCGAGGTCAAGACCCCGCGATCCTTGATCCCATTGGAGTCTCCACCCCCGATTGCAAGCACGTGAGGAGTAGCATTGCCCTAAAAATCGGGGGTCGAGCATAAACTCCACTCTCGAGTTCCAACGCATCACTTGTGCAATATAGATCATGATGATTGAATGTTGTTCATATTAGTGCATTAAACATGAGTGGGAGTATACCAATACAACATATCAGACTTTAGAGACAGTTAAATTTTACAAGCGGAAGACTGTGATAGATATATAAAATATATAAACTATTGTAAGTCTCCAGAGTGTGAATATATTACCAGGTTAAATATATATATGCATTGTAAGACCCGCATCTTAGTCCGTACCGTTCTGTAGACTTTTGCGGTCTTACCGGTCGAATTCCTGTAACCTTCGACCCTTAACCGATATTAACGCGCGACCCTGATTCATATGCCGTCAACTTGTATCGACTCGACCCAAGATCTGTACCCTACCGACTGCGCCGTCGCTGCGGTTCCGATGCCGCGACTTGCGCGCCGAGGCGATACCCTGGTCAAGAGATGTGGGCCAACGTTCGGTGCGAAGAAAACGCCGCGCGTTGCGAAATCCAAGAGAATCTCTACGATGTGTCACATTAATCCCATCAATCAATCAATCCATCAATCCATCACATGTCAAGTACATGTCAAGTACACATCACTTTTTCACCCTTCCCAAGCAAGCCTCAAAAGTCAAAAAGTCTCTTACAAACCCATGCCTTTCTTACACAAAAGGCCTCAAAAGTTAAAAAGTTCTTACACACATCTATCACTCTATCCATCCATCACTCTCTCTCTCTCCCTTTACAACTCTCTCTCTTTCTCTCTTTCTCATTTTAAATTTCCAAGAAAAAAAAATTCCACGTATGTGAGCTCTCCAAGCCTCTCCCTCTCTTCCAAAACACCAAGTGTGGCCCACCTTTCCTACCACTTTCTACCCCATGATCTCGCCATCCTAACCATCCATTCCCCATCTCCTCCATTGAAATCCAAGCTAAGGTGCTAAGGACCCCATAGGAGCAAGAAGATCGGACGGTGGGTGCTCCTCTAGATGTAAAAAAATCATAAATATGATTTTTTTATAGCTTATATATTTTTTTTTTCTTTTATGAGGGAAGTGTAGGACCCACCAATCAATGGTGGAGATCCCACACAATCCCATGGTTGTGGCCTAATGGCTTACCTTATGCATGCATGATCCATGCATGGGGCCTTTCTCTATGGGCCCCATCATAGTAGTTTTATTTCATATCATATTATGTTTGGGTCATCTAGACCTTACAACCATGGTGGGGATGACATCCTCACCATGCATTTGAATTATAGTCCATGCATGTGCAAGATCCATGTTGTAAATGTAAATCTAGGTATGATGTACGGGTGTGATTGATCTTGGGAGGGCTCAATAGTGGCGGAGCTCCTTTTCCTATGGCCAGATTGTCCTTCTATCTCTCTTTTCCCTCATTTTATTTCCTGATGTGTGTGGCCCATTAATGTATTTCCCTTTAACTTATTTAATAAATTTTATCTAAGTACATGTTGCTGTCCAGGATTTTCTGGACAGTTTCTGGTTATTTTTGGACCAGATTTTGGGACTGTTTGAGGGACTATTCATACTTATTAAATATAATTTTCTGAAAGGTGGGGATCTCATCTTGATGTCCCCCAAATTTCAGCCCCAACTGACCTTCATTGGGGTCCCAAAGGTGTGATCCAAGTGAGGTGGACAGTCTGGATTTTCTGCACTATTCCAGCAACATTCCACCATGGACAGTTGGATTTTTGAAATTTATTAAAATACCTATCAGTGTTTAAAAATTATAAAAATTTTTAGGAGGGTGGACTACTTATGGTAGGACCCGCTTACAAAATTTTGGAGCCAATGGACGCCTGTACACATCATGGTGATGGCGGGACCGGCCCATTATAATATGGTGTCCAGATCAGTCCGATTTTCAGGACAGATTGATTTATGTAAATGAATTAAAATATTTACAGATATCCAAAAATTTTGAAATTTTTTATGAGTGTGGTCCACTTATGTTAGAACCCATCTACCAAATTTCAGGGCCAATGGACCCCTGTACACACCGTGGTGAGGGCCGGACTGTCCTACCACGTTGGGACGTCCAGGTCTGTCCGATTTTTCTATACAGTCTGTTTTGTTTAAATTAATTAAAATACTTAGAGATATCAAAAAATTATGAAATTTTGTGGAGGTATGGACTACCTATGGAAGTATCACTCTGTGAAATTTCAGCATCAAGTGACCCCGTTTGGGTATCCAAAAGAATGGGCCAAGATGGTTGGACTCCCAGATTTTTTTCTGCTGTGCAGTCCAGCAATATGCCTTAATAAAAAAAAAAACCATAATTCAAAAATATTTCTTCTGATGGTGGGCACCTTTTTGGGTTTCCTCTCATTGTATGCATGATGAGGGACCTTGGACCTTAATTTTCAGAGTTTTAGAGGCCTTGGACCCACTCTAATGGAGTGCCTAAATTTAGGACAGCAACATGTTATAATTATGCTGGCCTTGGGCTAAAATTTTGAGGAGTGAGGCCCACCATATTATAAAGATCTCAGAGAAAATGATTTATACCTTTAGTTCCTTAAATATTGGGCTTCATGAATGCACTTTTGAGGCCCACCACAGTTGAATTTAATTGGGTCCATGAATGTAGCCAGTTGTTGAACTATTTAAGGCCCATAGAGTGGACCCATTTGATGTATTCCAAGGTCCATGGGATTGGACCCATTTGATGTATTTTAAAGCCCATGGGAGTAGGTCCATTTGATACGTATAAGGCCCATGGGTCGAGAACCATTTGATGTAGTCTAAGGCCAACGGGTTATGACCCATTGCAATGCACATGAGGCCCATTGGTGTGGTCCATTTATGTGGCTCATTTGATGAGTAAAAGACCCATATGATATGGCCCATTTGATGTATTAAAGGCCCAATGGGATGTACCTAAGGTCCATTACAATGTGTGAGCCCAACACGGCTTATGTAACGATGTTTGCGACGATCGTATATTGGGAGCAATGTTGGTTTGACGTCCACATTGCAAGTGTAAGGTTGGTTGGATGTCTACATTACAACTCTCCCTAGGTCCCCTTTGATAGGCAGTACTTGTTGTAGGCCGTCCAGGCCCATCTGCATTGTAAGGATAGTTCATTTCATTATAACATGTTTAGTATAGTTCCATGACTCATGATCATACGCATCATATGTATGCCTGATATGAGAATTGACTGATCATAGCATATGCCTTCGGGCAGATTGTTTATGGGCTCCCGGTTAGGCGGTGTTGCCCTACATGAGCACACGATATGCGCAGAATTTTTTGCATGACTGGATAGCGTGATTCATGCATTTCACATTTTTGTGACATGGTTATTGTACGCCCTAGCGACATCGGGACCGTAGACTCCACAGGCGTATCGTGGTTGGCAGGATTGGATACCGAAAATCTTGTTATACATGGGGTGCTATAAATATCCCTGGGTGAAAGTCCCTAAACCCTTATGGTACCAAAAGGTTGCTCCAACGTCTAGACCGAGTGGGTAGATGAGCGTTGAGGGCTGATTACCAGACGGTTGTGCTCTCCACTATGTCGTGGTCGGTTGGAAGTGGGTACGGCCTTATCCGCCTGAGTGTAGGGGGCAATGCTAGGCTGAGTTTGACCAGCTCGAGAAATGGGTCCGCTATCGACGAGTCGTGCCCGATATTGGCAGACGGATAGTGAGGTCTCTTTCACTTACCTTATTGCGCATGAGGCAGAAATCTGGTTTAGAGTGTACTAGACCCCGGTGATATCTCAGAGTTGAGCTGTATTGACATGTGGACTTAGATGAGGATTGTATGCTTGACTTGCATCTTGCATCGCATAGCCTTGGTACGGCTCATGATATTTATGGATCCATCTGCATATTTCGCATTACTCTGATACTGCATGATCATATTACTACCTTGCGCACACACTTTCACCACCCTCTAAGCTTTCTATAGCTTATGCACGACCGTTGCGTGCAGGTGACGTTGGATCGCAGCAGCGCTGAGGCAGGAGCACCTTGTAGATCATTTTGGAGTTTTTATTCTTTACCATTGTATTTTCCCTTCATGCTCATTGTACTTGTAAAGTTTTTGATCATAGTGAAAATGTAATGGAATTCTTAGTTGTTGTTTGTGGGTTATGCCTTTGGTTATGCTTATTACGAATCAAACTGACGTTGAAAATCCTCCTCGTAGCATCTCAGGATCGGAACCTGGCGAATGGGCGCTAGGAGCCGAGAATGAGGTTTTACGGAGGCTGTTGGCGCCAGATTCGTCGATCGAAAATTTTGTGAGCCCGGTTTCCGAGTTTGGGGCGTGACATGTATACTCCAAAAATGAGAAAAATGAATATACATGTGTGTTCCAAAAGTGTAAAATAACAAGTGTAATGGCATCTAAATCAACATCCCTGTAACCCCGTCGATCAGAACATGGTCTACATAGAACCCGCCTGATAGCTGCATATAGGAGGAACCCTCCTCATCATCATAAAAGTCCGAATTTTCTTCGCAAGCATCACCATCATCTGAAACTAAAATAGGGTCTGGTTGGTGTTTAAAACACCGTCCCATAACGTGGGAGTGAGTGATCAACTCAGTGAAATAATAAAGCAAATGTTAACATGTTATTAATTCAGTCAAGCAGTAATGATAACGCAATACAACAATCAGGTTATAAGTACTCTTGTTAATGCAAGAATGATATGAAATAATGATGCATGCCCTCTTCTGCGCTCCCTTAGTGACTTAATCTCACAATCGCGGCATGAAATACTTCCTCAGTGCTTGACCTGCTGCGTCAAACGCACACGTAATGCGATGAATGCACGTGATTAGCCAGGTTCTTACTTAGGTTTATTTATATAGTAGGATTGGGAAGCTAAGGTACCTCCCTTATATCAATTCCCAAATAATGATCCATTTTAAAGTCGTCAGTCCTAGTAAATTTCATGCGATGTTGCGATTCCAGGTCACTATAAGGGGCTCGTCACCTAAGCAATGTAAGCCTAGTTTATACTTATATTACTACGAAAAGGCTCGTCGCCTCAACGTAATCTTAGAGTAAACTCGAGGTTACTACCACCAATGCCCTACCAACTGGCAGTCTATTTTCGAAGGCTCATCACCAACCCGATTGGGGACCACAGCCAGGCTGCGCAAGGATAGGCCGACAGCTCGAATACAATGTCCCATACCACCGTATTTGGCTCACGAGTTTGGATTGCTCACTGGTCACTATATGGAGGCTCGTTGCCCCAGCGTAGGCCGACAGGCCGACCACGGTGTCCCATACCACCATGTCCGGCTCATGAGTCTTAGCGGATCGAGGTACCAAGGTTAAACGAGATTTTCACTTATAAGTTGGTACCTTAGATTTAAGCAGTAACGTCCATATATGGTGAACACACAATAGGCCAATCGGGTTACTTGACAAGTTCAATTGGTACAAGCGTACACTGAATTAATCGACAGGGAGCGCTAACCACTGTCGACAATCATCGTACAACTCGAATTCATCGAACGCATCAACTATGGTGAGACTAGCTCGGCCACTCAAACAAGAGTTGTTATTGATTACCTGGACAATGTTGTAGCCCTAAACGCACTTTAAGTACAATAGGCATTCACATGTGATAATCCAAGACAACATATGACAACCAAATCTAAACATAAATCTCATTCGAGCATTTCGAAAAATATATACTACACATGTTATCTTACATAGGCATTTCATCTGTACAACACAAAGTAGTAGGATAGGTTACATAAAGGGAACTGTAATTAGAGAAGGGGATTGAGAATCCTATCTCAACACCCTCATTAAATACATTCCAACAAGCATTTCCTTATTCAAGCATTTTATCAAATACTTAGACTATACATTTCAACATACATGTATTAGACTAGTTATAACATATATCCTGGCAAGCCCTTTTTCAAAGGTGTTGCCACATACACAGCAAGTATATGTTCATAGTTAATAATCATGGCAAGCATAGATCCAAATTTCATATTCATTCAGACATTTTTACAAGCACTTAGACTACACATTTTAACATACGTGACGTATGTTGGTTATTACAAGTATTAGGGCAAATTCTTTGACTAATGAGTTGTCACACGTATGACAACCATATATTCACGATGAATAATCATGGCAAGTGCAAATCCAAATTCCATACTCATTCCATCATATCAACAAACACATGAAATACACTATATTCAACATAGTTTATATTTATGTGTAAAGTGTGGAAAACATCGTATCTAAGCATATGATAACAATCAAGTCAGTCATAAATCATTAACTGACATTAAAAGCCTTGAAAACCATAACCTAAACGTTTATAATCCACACTTTTCACCGGTAAGCCTGTACCGAGCTCAATTTGAACACTACGTCTTTGTTTACAGCACAACGACAACCTATAGGATGAAATAGGTTAGGTATTTCACCATTTACTCTATTTGAATCCCTAAGACAGATTAGAGTTAAGATTTCTTATCCAAGAATGGAATCAGAAATGCCAGAATAGTGATACGGTAACAGTAGTTAAGCACGTGGAACGGTAGGGAAGAATCCTAGGAACTCTCTCCTGCTTTCACTCTCACTTTCTCTCTCTTTCATTCTCTCTTTGCTCTCTTCTCTCTCCTAGGGTTGAAAATTCGTATAGAATGAGAGAGAGAAAGAGGGTTTAAGGCCTTTATATAGGCCTAGAACTAATGGGAATGGCCCCGGGCCAAGGTATACTTAGGTTATAACCAAATACAGGCCGTTTTGGTCCAACGGAGATATTCTGGAGCTCCTTATCTGCATGCTGTCAAAAATAAGCTCCTTAACCATGGATCTAAGTCAGGCTAAGTTTTTGGTCCGATTGGATTTGCAGATTAGCCATGGGGGACCAGTTTCAGTTCAACGGTCACCAGTACTCGATCAGGGCCACAAGTACACTGACCTGTGTTGAAATTTTTTCCTGATCCGAGGGTGTAGTTGAGTTAGATTCTGATAGTCTGAATTCTTAGATTTGACTTGCAAGCAAATCGACTCAATTCACTTAAGTTTCAGTTCATTTCCTAAAGATATTCACGTTTCTCACACACTTCACTCCGGGCTCAAGTTGTGCGTTTGTGGATACCTTTAGAACTTAATTTTCGAAGTGGTTGTCAAGTCCAGCAAGGCGGTCGTAACCGTATAGTTTCAGGTAATCGGACTTTTGACGTGTCGTACAGGTCTGATACGGAGTTTCAATGTGCTCCTAAGAGCAACTGGGTTTAGAGATTGATCCTAGGTTTCTAGGTTATGTAGCGTTAACGGTTCTATTCGTTTTGGATCTTGCGGTTCGTATTTAAAGTGATTAGGGCTAATTTCACAGGTAATCTAGTTTAACACTAGTTAATTCTCTTTTAATTTCTAAAGGATTTGGTCCTTAGTGATTTCTGCCTGAAGTGGTACTCGGGTCTTTGTACGGATTTTTCTGGGACGTTACAATCTACCCCCCTTAAAGAACAATTTCATCCCCGAAATTACCTAAGGATTATAAGTAAAGGTTTACATTATTTCATTTGCTTAGTTATGTCGGTTTCAGGTTTATATACGTGTTAAGGTATATAATAACTATACTAACCTAGCTCATGATGGTCTACCCCCCTTAAAAGTTTCTACCTTTGAGATTTGAAGACAACTGTCTAAATCATTATTATCGTGCTAAGTGTTTGATGATAAAGTTTACCTAGGGGTGGTATAATTTACTCTTTATGATTGGGCTAATACGAAAAGACAGTTGTGGCAGGATCAAATCCGATACGTCGATTGTCCGCCTGACCAGGGCAGACAACTTTGTATCCCTTCCTAATCCTGATGGATCCTGGTCTTCTGCTCGGTCAAAGCAGTGAGTCCTTTGGTAATCACCCAGGATTGAGAATTGAATTAAGCCACGAATGCCTCGTAGAGATATGGTTCTGAAATTCTGAAATCTGTTCATCCTAAGTATTTAAGGGGTATTATAATTCATTAGTAGGTTCAAGCCTTATGTTTATAAGGTTTTCCTTCGGGTCTTGTTCAACGAGAGTTCTTGTTTAACCTATGTTTAACTTGGTGGATAATAAGTTCTTCTATGGTGCTCATAGTCAAAAGGCTAAGGGTTTTCAATCTCCTAAAATTATATTTGTATGTCACCATATCGATCATACGGCTAGGGGGTTATGGGTAGATTGTACTTCGATTTCATTAACTTCGGAAGGGAAGAAAGAGTCGAGAGTTCTAAAATATTTTAGAAGTTTGGAATGTTAGCAACATAAGGCCGCGGGAAAGAAAGGAAGAGGGACATCTCCTCGACGTGGTATGAACCTTGAATCTACAAGGGAATAAGAAACTCATAATATTTTAATGTAGTCCACCTCTAATATGAGCTTATGGAGTATTAAACTATAAAACTCAAACCTACCTGAATGTCCTAATTTAATTGTACAAAAATAATAAAAAATATATATATCTTTACATATAATCAAATTTAATCACAGGATAATTCTTAGTATGATTATAAATAATTCCTAACTAGACACCACATACTAAACTTTAATATGAAAAGATATGACCAGAATATTGGCAACTCGAAGTTGTAGAAATGTTCCATTTTGACCCTTCTATCGTTTATAACATATTTGTCACCTCTAATTACCATATTATTTTTATAATTTTTTTTAATATTAAACCATTGTTAGGTCTATTCTTTCTATGAATTGGTTTAATAGACCTAGTGTCTACTAATAGGAATACAGGTGTACTTTGAATGTGATTAGCGACCTCAAAGGCCAAAGGCGCTACAGTTGTTGACTCAAGTGTTTCAGCTGCAAGTGTATGCACACAGGCTTGTTGAGGATGATTTGATTGCGCTGCCATAGGTCGTTGAGGCGACCTATTTTGGGATGCAGGTGGTTGGTAAAGTGGCTACGCTAGTGGTGCAGATCGTGAAGGTGGAGTCGTTATAACACGTGGTGGCTGACGGTCGGTCTTCTGAGGTAGTGTGACACCGTTGTCTTTCATCTTGGTAAAACAGAAGGGGTCAGTGTATCCCCCTTTGTTTCAATATGTACACCAATGACCCGTTCGTCTCTGATGGGTTAGTGAACCCATGGGCTTAGGAGGCGAGTCTACATGTGGCCTCTTACCTAGGACTGGCTGGTGCTGCAATTCGGGCTAAGGCCTAGGGCCCATTGGTATATGTGTCTGAGAAACTCTATCCTCATCTCGTTCAGCTCGTAGAGACATGTTGACTAGCACGACGTAATTGGGAATGCTAGCACAACAAGTCTTAGTGCGGGTATCGGGCCGTAGTCCATCTGAAAAATGCCACATTTTCATCGGCTCAGTTGCTAGTCTCAAAGGAGCGTATTTGGCTAGCTCTGTGAATTTATTCTCATATTCTGACATGGTCATCCTTCCCTATCGGAGGTGAAGCAACTCACCCTCCTTTTCATTATAGTATGTGAGGGGGAAGTACTTCCTATAAAAGCGTGTCTCAAATGCATCCCAGGTCTATACATGTCCCGCGGAAATTGTTTGTAGGATGCTGTCCTACCATAAACTAGCCTCCTTCTTGAACATATAGGTGGCTAGCTCGACTTGTTCTGCCTTATTACAGTGTAGCGGCTTTAACATCTTAAAGATGCGATCTAGCTAGTAGTCAGTTTGTGAGTACCCGTAAAAGTGGGAGGATGGAAACGCTGAAAGCGCTTAAAAAGTCCGCTAGTATTCATGTTGTCACGCACCGAGCTCACAAAATTTTCGATTACCAAATCTGGCACCAACAGCTTCCGTAGAAACCCCATTCTTGGCTCTCAGCTCCCATTCGCCAGGTTCCGATCCTGGGATGCTACGAGGAAGATTTTCAAAATCAGTTTGAATCGTGATAAGCATAACCAAAGGCATAACCCAAAACAACAACCAAAAACTTCATTACATTTCTACTATGATCAAAAACTTTACAAGTACAATGAGCATAAAGGGAAATACAATGATGATGAATAAAATCTCCAAAGCGATCTGTAAGGTGCTCCTGCCTCAGCGCTGCTGCGCCCCAACGTCACCTGCACGCAACGGTCGTGCATAAGCTTATAGAATGCTTAGAGGGTGGTGAAAGTGTGTGCGCAAGGTAGTAATATGATCATGCAATATCAGAGTAATGCGAAATATGCTGATGGATCTATAAATACTGTTGGCCATACCAAGGCCATGCGATGCGAAATGCAACTTAAGCATAAAGTCCTCATCTAAGTCCACATATCAATACAGCTCAAATCTGGGATATCACCGAGGTCTAGTACACTCTAAACCAGATCGCTGCCCCATCGCGCGCAATAAGGTAAGTGGAAGAGACCTCACTATCCGTCTGCCAATATCGGGCTCGACTCGTCGATAGCGGACCCATTCCTCGAGCTGGTCAGACTCAGCCTAGCATTGCCCCCTACACTCGGGCGAGTAATGCCGCACCCCCTTCCAACCAACCACGACACAGTGGAGAGCACAACCATCTGGTAATCGGCACTCAACGCTCATCTACCCATTCGGTCTAGACGTTGGAGCATCCTCTTGGTACCATAAGGGTTTAGGGACTTTCATCCAGGGATATGTATAGCACCCCATGTAAAATAAGATTTTCTGTATCCAATCCTGCCAACCACGATATGTCTGTGGAAGCTACGACCCCGATGTCGCTAGGGCGTACAATAACCATGTCACACAATGCAAAATGCATGAATTACACTATCCAATCATGCAGCAAATCATGCGCGTATCGTGCGCTTATGCAGGGCAACACTGCCTAATCGGGGTCCCATAAACAATCTGCCCGAAGGCATATGCTATGATCAGTCTCTTCTTATATCAAGCATACATATGATGCGTATGATCATGAGTCATGAAACTATATTAAACATGTTAGAAAGTAATGCACTATCCTTATAACGCAGGTAGCCTAGACGGCCGACACACAACAAGTCCGGTCTATCAATGGGCCCTAGGGAGAGTCGTAATGTGGACATCCAACCAACATTATACTCGCAATGTGGACGTCAAACCAACATTGCTTCCAAGGCACGATCTTCACAAACATCGTTACATAATCCGTGTTGGGATCACACATTGCAATGGACCTTAGGCACTTTCCATTGGGCCTTAAATACATCAAATGGGCCATGTCTATGGGCCTTTTATTCATTAAATGGGCCACATAAATGGACCACACCAATGGGCCTTATGTGCATTACAATGGGTCATAACCCGTGGGCCTTAGATTGCATCAAATGGGCCTAATCTCATGGGTCTTATATGTAACAAATGGGCCATACCAATTGGGCCCCATATGTACATCGAATGGCCCTCAACCCATAGGCCCTAGTACATCTCAATGGGCCTTAACCCATGGGCCTTGGAATACATCAAAATGGGTCCAATCCCATGGGCCTAGAGGCCCACTGCAATGTTTATCTTCCATCCAAACTGGCAAGAGGCCCACTGTAATGTTTATTTGCCACCCAACTGTTCATGAGGTCACGTTGACCTAGGGTGGGGCTGGGACCCACTGAAATGTTTATTTTCCAGCCAACCTGTTGGTGAGGTCACCTGGATAGGGAGCCCACCATAATATTTATTTTCCATCCACCTGCTGATAGGTCACATAGACCTTGGGGCCCACTGTGATTTTTTTTAAAACGGTGGGTGTTTATTCAACACTGTCGCTTGTAATGTGGGCCAGCACACATCACGGTGGGGCCATGCATACACACACGCGCCGTCCCACACGTGGGGAGGGGCCCACCGTCCAGTGGGACGGTGTGAATAAAACACATACGTTACTGTGGGCTCCACCGTCCGCTGGACGGTGGAAGTAAAACACATGCATTACTGTGGGCTCCACGTGGGCCCACCATAACATTTATAAGCTATCCAGACCATTAATAAGATCAGACAGACCTAGATGAATGGGAAAAATAAATTTCATATTGATTCAAAACTTCTATGGCCCATAACAAGGGCTTCAATGGCAGAGGTTCAATCCCACTGTTTCTTGCAGTGTGGGCCACTCGAGCGTCAAATCGGCCTCATTTTTGGAGGGGGCCCGCCAAAGGGAGCAGCCCGCCAAATGAACGGCGTGGATGTTACATATACATCATGGTGGGCCCCACGACAGCAGCAGTGGGACGCTGTCTGCCCGCCCGCTGCACGCAGCATGCTGCTGCTGCAGCGTCAGAGAGGTAGAGGCATTGCCTCTGTGCTTATTTTTTAAAAACCCATTTTTTAGGAGTTTTTTTGTATCTGGGGCCTGCATCAAGTAGATCCACTCCATCCATTGGCTTCCCTGGCTCAAGACAAGCCAAAAGAGTCCAATATCGAAAACCTTTGGCCTGTAGCAAAATTTAAAATAATTATAAACGGTGAGAATCACTGTTTTGAAAAGTATGGCCCGCCCAATGAGCGGATTAGCTTCATTCCTTGGCTTAACGCTTAAAATGATATGGAAAAGAGGATGGACGGCTTGTATTGTACCCATACATCAAGGTGGGGCGTATGAGAGTGGGCCACCCCAAAAGCTTAAAAATAAGCTTATATTTGTGTTTCCACGGAGACGTCCAGCGTCCCTGTACGCTGGACAGTCCTCACAATAGACGTGGCTTTAATCAAGTGGGCCACCTCATGATGAAGGGTGTGGGTACAACACACATAAGATGGGCCCCACTTGTAGATGGTTTGGATAGGATACAATCCTCATGGTGGGGTCCATCCAAGTGGCCACACAATCATATCATGATTTCACAAAAGAAAATGAAATAGAGAGGGAGAGAGGGAGATAGAGAATGGGACACGCGTGATGGAGGGACCTCGACACTATGGGCCCTCCCTTGCAACCAAACATACATCAAGTGGGTCCCATTACACTTGGGCCCATAACATCCAAAATCCAACGGTGGAGATCCCTTCTCTACTAAAGTAGACGGTCTAGAGGACCCTAAATATACTAGAAAATAAACATCATGATGGGGTCCATGGAGAATGGCCCTATCATGGATTGATCATGATGATCCTAGTGGGCCATTGGCCACATCTTAGGTCCCAAGTGAGATCCAAACCATTGATCGGTTGGTCTCACTTGGCCCATCTTAAAATATGAAAAACTACTATTACTAAGCACCCACCGTTCGATCTTCTTGCTCCTATGGGTTCCTTAACATCTTAGCTTTGATTCCAATGGATGAGATGAGGTTTGGATGGTTGAGAGGGGAGATGAAAGGGTAGGAAAGGTGGACCACACTTGGAGTTTTGAAAGAGAGGGAGGGGCTCATACGTATGAGATTTCTGGTTGCTTGGAATGAAGTTTGAGAAATGAGAGAGAGTTGTAAAGGGGGAGAGAGAGAGAGAGAGAGAGAGAGAGAGAGAGAGAGAGAGAGAGAGAGAGAGAGTGATGGGTGATGGATGTAGTGAGTGATGGGTGTGTAAGAAATTCTTGACTTTTGTGGCCATTTGTGTAAGAAAGGCATGGGAGTGTAAGAATTTTTTGACTTTTGTGGCTTGTTTGGGAAAAGGTGAAAGGTGATGTGTACTTGACATGTACTTGACATGTTGAGATTGATGGATTGATGGATTGATGTGATATCTCGTAGAGATTCTCTTGGCTTTCACAACGCGTGGTGTTTTCCTCGCACCAAACATTGGCCCACATCTCTTGACCAGGGTATTGCCTCGGCGCGCAAGTTGCGACATCGGAACCGCGGCGATGGCGTGGTAGCTATGGTAAAGGTCTTGGGTTGAGTCGATAGGGCTGACGGCGTACGAATCAAGGTCATGCGTAAATACCGATTAAGGGTCGAAAGTTGCCGGAATTTGACCAGTAAGACTGCGAAAGTCTACGAAATGGTACGGTCTAGGATACGGGGCTTACACATGTTCCCAGCAAGGTGTGTAGGTAATGCAGGTGGAACTACACTCATATTCTGGACAAAGACCTCTGCAATGGTGGCAAAAAATTGCTGCTGTTGTATCAGTATTATCATCTGCTCCAACCTATCAGTAGGAGGAGCAAACTGAGGTATGTGTGGCATCGACGTGGACGCACAGTTCTGTTCGGGAACTGGTGGTGTATAAGGTGTTGGCCCATTGATGGGGCTAGTGGCTGGTTGTGAATCCGACATCATCTCAAAGTCTGGGCCCAAGCTAGGGTCCGTGTGGCTATCGCTTAGGGGAGGTGCCCCGTCAAACGATCCGCCAAGTGCTAGACGCGTAGTATCCCGAGTAGCTTTCGGAGGCATTCCTTATACACAACATAGGGTGCAACATGTGTAAGATTATCATGACCTGTTGAGGGTCAAATATTGTATATTAGAACCCAGATATTGTCTGGATTTACGAATATAATGCTGTCTAATGGCTCGTTTTCTCATTCTTGTGTTGCAAGGTGATTTTATGAGCATGGATGGAAAAAGGACGTTAAAGCATGAATTTAACACTCTGATGACACCAGAAGTAAGGGATACACCCCTGGGGATCAAGATCAACGCCTGAGATCCACAAAAATCGAAGAACTAAAGCTCAAGTGGCCTGAAAGACGTCCAGAATGCAAGATCACGAGGTTCCCACCATCCATTCGGCTCGAAACTTCATACGTGGCCTGAGGACCATAAATTAACCGTACACGTCAAAAATATCCATTGGATCATGGTGGAGTGGCCTAACGGGCAGATCATCCCATCAATCTTCAATTTGGGGCTCACCTGCTATCTGGATACGCTTCAAATTTGGTCCCTACGGTTAAAAGGAGATGGTGAAGAGGATAGACGGAATGGATTTCACATAAACATCACAGTGGACCCCACGTGCAACGTGCGTGTACACAGCACGTCCGCACGTGAGCCGCACTGGACCAACCAATCGGTCAGCGCAAGCGCTGACCCGCCTCTCTCTCCCTCTCTGCGTAAAGAGTCCAGCGGACGGACGCTGGCTCCCGCTTTTTGTGTAGTGGGACCCACACATCATCTTTTCAGATGATCTGAACCGTCCATACTCTCGATAGGGGGAGAAAAACCCTCACCTAGCTGTCCTTTTGATCCCATGTACAGGTACGGACGTAGATGGATGGAAAACGCAGGATGGACGACTGGGTTACAGATTCTGTGGGCCACACCGAAAATGCTCCAAAAACACACCTTCCCGGACGGTTTTTCATCCTGAAGCCAATGGACGGTGTGGATTTTTCAAATTAAAGCTAAGTGGACCTCACCGATCATCACAGCGGAAGAAGCTTCTGTTTTTGCGTCCGCGTAATGCACTGTCGCTGGCCGTTTTACGGGAGCTAGTGGGACCTACACGTGCCCTGTAAGCTCAATCCGAACCGTCCACCGTATAGACGGCATTGAATACTTCAAAACTATGTTGTCACTTTTCACCCATGCATGCACACGTGTGAGATACAGAGGCCACAAAAGGGCTGCCCTGCAACGTTTAAAACTGATTCTTTTGTGATTTCTTCTCTGGACCACGTCAATGGACGTTCAAAACCACCCATTCTTGACTGAAATTTCGTTCTGAAGCCAATGGATGGGGTGGATTTTCCAAAAAATGCTTCTGTGGGGCCCACCGATCACAACAGCGAAATGGTATGAAAGGTTTCGCACATCTGGGAAAACTGACTTTTTCAGGCAGTTTTGGCCCACCATCTTTGATCATATGGCAGATCTGAACCGTCTATCATGTAGAGAACCCAAGAAAGTACTAAGAGACGGTGTTTCTTTAGAATTTGAGCGAGGAAAGTGGCGTGTTTCGAGGCACCGAACTTGGCTGCGAAAATTGCACTCCGTGTCCCGCTACAACTCTGTCACTGACTCCAGCCTTCCAGCAGTTATAAAAGGAGGTTTTGGACGTGGGGAGCATTCATTCAGGTCTTAGGAAGGAAGAAAAAGAGAGACGTGGAGCCTTGGGCAGGGACGTGAAGCAGAAGAAAAAAGAGTATTTTCTTTTTATTTTTTTAGTTTATTTCAATTGTGGAGATTTAGCCCATTCATGTTTAGTTAAACCTCTTAACTAGGGCTAAGAGGTGAAGCTTGTAGTGAGATGGGAGATTTTATTTTATTTTATTTTTAATTCATGAATTGACGTTGATTTTAGTTGATTATTATGAGAATGTTTTAGGTTTTTAATGGTCTATTGTGACTGAAATTACAATGGGTCTGCAATGGCTTTGAATATTTCCGTTCTCCTTAATGTTTATGATGTTAGGAAGCCCTGTTGTTCACCATAGTCTCCTGGGCATGGTTGGATGTCGGTACCCTTCCTAACCTTCATACATGTGATGGGTTGGTAATTAGTTTAATTCTGTTATTTTCCATAGTCTTTTGGGCATGGTTTGGTGATGGAATCCATCTAATTCATACACCTTTCATCTCTTTGAAAACTAGATCAACGGCAGTTCAGTAATTTCCATGATTTTTGATGCAAGCATAAGTTCTCCCTGATCTCTACAAGTGGATTCTCTGAATCCCTAGTTTCCTTTCCTATGATTTCTATAAATTTTAGATTAATATTTTCACCATTATTCCTCAAATTATATTCAGTTTAGATTTTATCTTAGCCTAGTTCTAGTTCTAGTTAGTTTCAGAATACATACAGTTTCAGTCCCTTGGGATTCGACCTCGGTCTTACCGAGTTATTACTACATCACAACCCTGCACTTGGGGAGTGAACAAGTTTTTGGCGCCGTTGCCGGGGACTGTCGGTTACGTTTTTCTGAAATTAATTAGTTTTAGGATTAGTTTAAGATTAGGTTTAGATTTTCTTAATTTTTAGAAACTAACTTGTCTTTCTTGTTTTATAGGCTTCTAAGATAGTTTCTAAATTAGTAAATTCTGTCTTAAATTCTTCCTTTCTATTCTAGATTTAGATTAAGATTTATTTCTTCTTTTTAGTGAGATTCTAATTCTAATTCTTTTTAGGAATCCTAACCGTGTTTCTTATTTTAAAATTTTTCTATAAGTTTTTGTTTAGGAACTAACCCAAATTTTCTGTTTTGTAGGAAACTTCTAATTTAGTAAGCTCTTTCTAATTCCTCTTTCTTTGGAATTTCTTCTTTTCTCTAGAAATTATTTTATTTTAATTAGGACTTTCTATTCTTAGAAACTAATTTTTTTGGTTTTGTTTTGCAGATTCTTAACCTAGGCCTCCAAATTTGGTAACTTCTTTCCATCTTTCCCTTTTATTTTCTAGATTTATACTTCTTCCTTTCTCTTAGGTTTAAGTTAGAATTTGAGGGCTGAGTGTGTTTTATGCCCCAGTGGGCACGCGACAATACTCGACGTCTCGTGACTGAAGGAGGATTAGTTGAGGGGTTGACTGTCCATCGCAGGACTAGACACCACTTGAATTCTCCTGAGTTAGAAGACGTTATGGCTGAAAATCAACCTCAAGCACTACCCCAACCAAGGGTTGAGGAAGTACATGATGAGAATGAGGTGCATCAGGCACTCCCACCTCGTACTTTACGAGATTATTTACAACCGGCGGGGGTGAGTACGCCCTCATGCATGATTTTTCTTGAGAATACAGGACATATGGACATCAAGCCAGGGGTTATTCAACTCCTTCCTAAGTTCCATGGGCTTGAGTCTGAAGAACCATACTTGCATCTGAAAGAGTTCGATAAAATCATAGGCACCTTATACTTTCCTAATGTATCTGAGGATACTATTAGGCTGAAACTCTTTCCATTTTTCTTGAAAGAAAAAGCCAAGACGTGGTTACATTCACTGCGTCCTAGATCCATTGGCACATGGAATGATATGCAGAGGGAATTTATAAAGAAAATTTTCCCACATCATAAGAAAATTACCCTCAGGAGAGCAATCATGAACTTTGCCCAAAAGGAAGATGAAACATTCTTCCAATGTTGGGAAAGGTTCAAGGATCTGGTTAATGCATGCCCACAACACGGCTTTGAAATATGGCGCATTACAAATTTTTTCTATGATGGGCTAACATCTTCCATGCGCCAAATGGTCGAGACAATGTGTAACGGAGAATTCATCAATAAAAATGTCGACGAGGTTTGAGATTACCTCGATAGTCTCGCTGAAAAAACACAATCATGAGACTATTACCCAAGGACGAACACTACGTCTAGGCCGACTCATTCAAGGAAAAAAAGAGGAATATATCTCCTGAAAGAAAATAATGATCTTAACGCTAAGGTGGCCAATCTCACCAGAAAATTTGAGGCCATGGAAGGAAGGAAGGAAAAGGTTAATGAAAGTATTTGCGGCATCTGTGATTGCAACATTCATACTACTGAAAATTGTCCTTCAATACCTGCCTTTCGAGAAGTATTGAATGAACAATCTAATGCCGTAAATAACTATCAAAGACCTTTCAATGGACCACCCTCTAATACATACAATCCTGGCTGAAAAAATCATCCGAATTTTAGTTGGAGGAACGGACAAACTGCTACCCCTCAAGATTTCTTCAATCAAAATCCAAATCAAGGGAAACCTCAAGAAGAATCGGTTCAAATTTCCATACAAGAGCTGGCTCGAACAATGCAAGGAATTTCAGATTTTATGAAAAAAATAGATTCACGTATGACGGCTATGGAAAAAGGGATGCTCCCTGCACAATCACTCCCTAATCCGAAACCGCAATACGAGACAGGTGATCCCAGCTCTTCAAATAAAATGGGGCACGCTAAATCCATCACCACTGTTAGGAGTGGGAAGGTTATTGATAAAACCCTTCCGGTTAGGCCCGAAAAGCTTCAAGAACCAGAAGAGGACAACAATGATGGATCTAGTGGTGCCCCACAAAAATTTGAACCGGAACCTCTAGAAAAACCAGTTGCTCCATTTTCCCAACGGTTGGTTGAACCAAAACGTCTATCTAACTCTCAGGATATCCTAGAGTTGTTGAAACAAGTGAAAGTCAACATTCCTCTACTTGACGTTGTAAAACAGATTCCTTTATTTGCTAAATTTTTAAAGGACTTATGTACTACCAAACGACGGAAAAGTGTTCAAAAGAAGATCTCCTTGACTGAGAAAGTGAGTGCCATCCTAAAACAAGATGTGCCACAAAAATTCAAAGATCCCGGTTGCCCAACTATATCATGTGTAATCGGAAACTATCGAATTGATCACGCACTTCTTGACTTAGGAGCGAGCGTCAATCTGATTCCCTATTCGGTATATCAACAGTTAGGTTTGGGTGAATTAAAACTCACTCGAACTACACTACAACTTGCTGATCATTCTGTTCGTATACCAAGAGGGATCGTCGAGGATGTGTTGGTCCAGGTGGATAGATTCTACTACCCTGTTGATTTTATCATCTTGGACACCGAACTCATCAATGACACGAGCACTCAGATTCCCGTCATTCTTGGTCGCCCATTCCTATCCACTTCAAATGCAATTATCAATTGCAGGAATGGTGTCATGACGATGTCCTTTGAAAATTTGACATTGGAATCGAATATCTTTTTCAATAACGGTAGCAACTCAGAGGATGATGCGATTTCCACAATGTTAACATGATTGATTCTTTTATGGAAGATAGAACGCCTCTCTCCTTATCCTCTGATCTTCTAGAGACGTGCCTGGCTCACTCCCATGATCTTGATGATGATATACTTAGGGAGACGTGTGTCATGCTTGATACTGCACCGGTACTTGAAGTTAACCAGTGGAGGCTATAAATTGAAGAGTTGCCCCAAACCGATATAGTGCCTCTACTGTCTAACCTCAAGCCACCGAAGCTTGACCTAAAACCTTTGCCCTCTGATTTAAAATATATCTATTTAGGTCAAGATGAGACATACCGGTGGTGATCTCTGCCCACCTGGAGAAAGAACAGGAGAGTATGCTGATATCTACTCTCATTGAGCATAAGGGAGCTCTTGGATGGACGATAGCGGACCTCAAGGAAATTAACCCATCGATTTATACTCACCGTATATATCTTGAGGACAATGCAAAGGCTGTTCGGCAATCACAACGTAGATTAAATCCAAACCAAAAGGAAGTGGTTAAGGCCGAGGTTCTCAAACTATTGGATGTGGGGATCATATACCCCATATCCGATAGTCAATGGGTGAGTCCAACTCAGGTGGTTCCTAAGAAGTCCGGGATCACCATCGTAACCAATGCCAATAATGAACTCGTGCCGACCAGAGTTACCACTGGTTGGAGAATGTGCATTGACTACAGAAAGCTGAATACCGTCACAAGGAAAGACCACTTTCCTTTGCCCTTCATTGATCAAATCCTGGAAAGGCTAGCTGGTCATTCCTATTATTATTTCCTTGACGGGTATTCAGATTATAATCAGATTGAAATCGCCCCTGAAGATCAGGAAAAAACCACATTTACATGTCCCTATGGCACCTTTGCTTACAAAAGGATGTCATTCGGGTTATGTAATGCCCCTGCCACATTTCAGCGATGCATGATGAGTATCTTTTCTGACATGGTGGGGAAATATTTAGAGGTCTTCATGGATGATATTTCTGTTTTCGGTTCATCTTTCAGTGAGTGCTTAGCAAGTCTTAAATGTGTGCTGAAAAGATGTGAAGAAAAAAATTTGGTACTTAACTGGGAGAAGTGCCATTTCATGGTTCAAAAGGAAATTGTCCTTGGACATATCATCTCGTCCAAAGGAATCGAGGTAGATAAGGTAAAAATCGATCTTATCTCTAACCTACCTCCACCCAAGAATATCAGAGACGTGTGATCCTTCTTAGGACAAGCAGGCTTTTAGAGACGATTCATAAAGGACTTTAGTCTCTTCTCTTGTCCTTTATGTAATCTTCTTCAAAAGGATACACCATACGAGTGGACTGACCAGTGCCAAGAAGCTTTCACTAAGCTTAAGGGCATGTTAACCACTCCACCTATCATGCAGCCACCCGACTGGAGTCTTCCTTTTGAACTTATGTGCGACACCTCTGATTATGCTCTTGGAGCGGTTTTAGGCCAGAGAAAAGATAAGCAGCCTTACGTTATTCACTACGCAAGTAGGACTCTAAATCCTGCCCAAGTGAACTACTCGACTATGGAAAAGGAACTCTTAGCCGTAGTGTTCGCTTTGGACAAATTTAGATCATACCTGATCGGATCCAAGATCATCATCTACACAGATCATGCGTCACTTAAGTATCTTCTTTCTAAGAATGATTCTAAGCCCCGCCTGATACGATGGATCCTTCTACTCCAAGAATTCGATTTGGAAATTAAAGATAAAAAGGGAGTAGAGAACGTAGTGGCTGATCATCTTTCTCACCTTAATACCTCTGATTCCCTTAAGGCGACCCATATCAATGACATGTTCCCTGATGAACAACTGTCTAGAGTCTCCTATTCACCTTGGTTCGCTGATATTACTAATTATCTTGCTACAGGTGCCATACCGACACACTGGACATCACAAGATAAGAAGAAATTCTTTACCAAGGTGCGTAACTTTTTCTGGGATGATCCACATTTGTTTAAATATTGCCCAAACTAAATCTTAAGGAGATGTGTGCCAGACGATGAGCATTAGAGTTTCATCTCCTTCTGTCACTCACAGGCCTGTGGTGGTCACTTTTCTACTAAAAAGACCACGACCAAGATTCTACAGTGTGGCTTCTACTGGCCCACTATGTTTAGGGACACTCATGAGTTTTACAAGGCTTATGAGCGTTGTCAGAAATTGGGAGCATTGTCCCATCGAAATATGATGCCCTTGAATCTCATCCTTATTATAGAAGCATTTGATTGTTGGGGCATTGATTTCATGAGATCATTCCCCCAATCATTTGAAAATCTGTATATTTTGCTCACCGTAGACTATATCACTAAATGGGTCGAAGCAATTCCGTGCCGCAAAAATGACCATCGCACGGTCATTAAATTTTTGAAAGAAAATATCCTGTCGCGGTTTGGAACGCCTCGAGCTATCATTAGTGACGGGGGCTCACACTTCTGTAATAGACCATTTGAGAGCTTAATGAAGAAATATGGTATCTCTCATAAGGTGAGCACCCCATACCATCCACAGAAAAGTGGACAAGCTGAAATTTTCAATAGGGAGATCAAACATATCCTAGAGAAAACGGTTAACCCTGACCGTAAGGACTGGTCAATCCGATTAACCGATGCCTTATGGGCATACAATACTGCTTTCAAAACTCCTATTGGAACATCTCCCTTTAGACTTGTTTATGGAAAAGTCTGTCACTTACCTGTGGAATTGGAATATAAAGCATACTGGGCGATCAAAAATCTGAATTTCAATCTGGACAACGCTGGCTCGCTACGCAAACTTCAGTTGAATGAACTTGAAGAAATCCGAAACGATGCATATGAGAACTCAAGAATTTACAAGGACAGGATGAAGGCGTTTCATGATCAACATATTCTACGAAAATCATTCACGCCTGGTCAGAAAGTCCTCTTGTATGACTCTCGACTACATCTCTTTTCGGGTAAGCTTCGATCTCGTTGGACCGGCCCTTACATTGTTGTTACTGCTTATCCTCATGGGGCAGTCGAGATAAGAGATCCCGACAATGGCAAGGAGTTTAAAGTAAATGGATATCGATTAAAGCCATTTGTCGAGACATTTGATTCAGAGGACATGTCCATTCCTCTGATTGCTCCTATTTACCAGGACTGATTTCCTAGTCGGATGGAGGTATAGGTAGGTTTATCGCTTTCATAGGACTAGGATTGTTGCTTTATTTGTCTGGCTGAAGACGGTAAATTTAGCGCTCCTGGGAGACAACCAAACTTTTTTATTCTTTTTCATTCTTTAGTAGATGATTCAATGTTTGTGGGTAACATTACTGCAAACCCTCACGAGACTACAACTCGTCTACTAGGGGTAACCTAGGGGTTTACAGGCTTGTTGCATACGCTAAATGCAATCGAGAGCACCTGCGAAAGTGGTATAGGTAGAATTTTATTTTCGTTATTTTTGTTCTGCTTTCTCTCTCATGCTGACAAGCTTCCATGCCGTGATCTATTGAAAACTCTCTTGATTCGTTATTCAGGTACTATCTTCCCATCACTTCTCATTTACTTTCGTTGTCCCATGTGCATTGCATGTTTATATCTTTTACATTGAGGACAATATAGATTTTAGGTTGGGGGTGGGAGATTAGGCTTCCTAATCCGTATTTTCTTAGTCTTGAGCAACAATTGTGCCAATGTCTAGAGCAACAATTGTGCAAATTGTGAAAAAAAAAAAAAATTTCTGAAAATTTTTATGAATTCGAAGTGATTTTGACGAATATCTTTGATTTAGAATTGTGAGATATATGATGTTGATAATTTATGACTCTTGGATTCCGTATCTGTGGCATTTTGCAGTTAAGATCGAGTTGCTAAGCCATGATTAGAAGTTTTAAACATTGATTGCATCAGGATTTCACATGTCACATCTCGCTTTCACGTTAAGATTTCAGTCTGACATTGAAGGGTTAATTTGGTAATCACTAAGCACGAAAGAAACCAGCCTGAAATATCTTGCCATCATGGTATAAAAATTGAAAAGGTTGGATAATTAATCTTCACCATAGGTTTGCTCCCTATAGGTATAGAGTTAATTCCCCATGAATGATATGTGAAAAAGAGTCAGGTGTACGATCTTCACCATAGGTTTGCTCCCTATAGGTGAGGATTTGATTCCCCTTCCTTGGCATTACTTTGAACAGAAAAATCACAAGTTAATAGGCTAATCTATGAGGCAAGTTTTGGATTAGGTTTTGGTTGTCATGAATTTTCTTGTTGGTTACCAATGATATCATGAAATTGACGATTGGATCTCTTAATGATGATAAGCCGAGATTAGACTATACATCCATGGATCTCAATGTTTAAAATTTTTCTAATTGATGGATTAATGCTTTACACTTGATTATGAAGTCTACCGTACACTTGAGCTCAGGAGAAAACAATTTCTAACATTCATGGATATTAAATTTCTCGTATTTTGTTCAAAATCTCACTCGATTTCATAGAAAGTTCTCGTATAATTCTCAACTTATTTTTCGCATACTTTGCTCGGGACTAGCAAAATGCTAGTTGGGGGTTGTGTTGAGGGTTAAATATTGCATATTAGACCCCAGATATTGTCTGGATTTACGAATATAATGCTGTCTAATGGCTCGTTTTCTCATTCTTGTGTTGCAAGGTGATTTTATGAGCATGGATGGAAAAAGGACGTTAAAGCAAGAATTTAACACTCTGATGACACCAGAAGTAAGGGATACACCCCTAGGGACCAAGATCAACGCTTGAGATCCACAAAAATCGAAGAACTGAAGCTCAAGTGGCCTGAAGGACGTCCAGAATGCAAGATCACGAGGTTCCCACCATCCATTCGGCTCGAAACTTCATACGTGGCCTGAGGACCATAAATTAACCGTACACGTCAAAAATCATCCATTGGATCATGGCGGAAGTGGCCTAACGGGCAGATCAGCCCATCAATCTTCAATTTGCAGCCCACCTGCTATCTGGATACGCTTCAAATTTGGTCCCTACGGTTAAAAGGAGATGGTGAAGAGGATGGACGGAATGGATTTCACATAAACATCATAGTGGACCCCACGTGCAACGTGCTTGTACACAGTATGTCCGCACGCGAGCCGCACCGGACCAACCAATCGGTCAGTGCAAGCGCTGACCCGCCTCTCTCTCCCTCTCTGCGTAAAGAGTCCAGCGGATGGACGCTGGCTCCCGCTTTTTGTGTAGTGGGACCCACACATCATCTTTTCAGATGATCTGAACCATCCATACTCTCGATAGGGGGGAAAAACCCTCACCTAGCTGTCCTTTTGATCCCATGCACAGGTATGGACGTAGATGGATGGAAAACGCAGGATGGACGGTTGGGTTACAGATTCTGTGGGCCACACCGAAAATGCTCCAAAAACACCCCTTTCCAGACGGTTTTTCGTCCTGAAGCTAATGGACGGTGTGGATTTTTCAAATTAAAGCTAAGTGGACCCCACCGATCATCACAGCGGAAGAAGCTTCCGTTTTCGTGTCCGCGTAATGCACGGCCGCTGGTCATTTTGCGGGAGCTAGTGGGCCCTACACGTGCCCTGTAAGCTCAATCCGAACCGTCCACCGTGTAGACGGCATTGAATACTTCAAAACCATGTTGTCACTTTTCACCCATGCGTGCACAGGTGTGAGATACAGAGGCCACAAAAGGTCTGCCCTGCAACGTTCAAAACTGATTCTTTTGTGATTTCTTCTTTGGGCCACGTCAATGGACGTTCAAAACCACCCATTCTTGACTGAAATTTCATTCTGAAGCCAATGGACGGGGTGGATTTTCCAGAAAATGCTTCTTGGGGCCCACCGATCACAACAGCGAAATTGTGCGAAAGGTTTCGCATATCCGTGAAAACTGACTTTTTCAGACGGTTTTGGCCTACCATCTTTGATCATATGGCAGATCTGAACCGTCTATCATGTAGAGAACCCAAGAAAGTACTAAGAGACAGTGTTTCTTTGGAATTTGAGCGAGGAAAGTGGCGTGTTTCGAGGCACCAAACTTGGCTGCGAAAATTGCACTCCGTGTCCCGCTACAACTCTGTCACTGACTACAGCCTTCCAGCAGCTATAAAAGGAGGTTTTGGACGTGGGGAGCATTCATTCAGGTCTTAGGAAGGAAGAAAAAGAGAGACGTGGAGGCTTGGGCAGGGACGTGAAGTAGAAGAAAAAAGAGTATTTTCTTTTTATTTTTTTAGTTTATTTCAATTGTGGAGATTTAGCCCATTCATGTTTAGCTAAACCTCTTAGCTAGGGCTAAGAGGTGAAGCTTGTAGTGAGATGGGAGATTTTATTTTATTTTTATTTTAATTCATGAATTGACGTTGATTTTAGTTGATTATTATGAGAATGTTTTAGGTTTTTAATGGTCTGTTGTGACTGAAATTACAATGGGTCTACAATGGCTTTGAATATTTTCGTTCTCCTTAATGTTTATGATGTTAGTCTCCTGGGCATGGTTAGATGTCGGTACCCTTCCTAACCTTCATACATGTGATGGGTTGGTAATTAGTTTAATTCTGTTGTTTTCCATAGTCTTTTGGGCATGGTTTGGTGATGGAATCCATTCTAATTCATACAACTTTCATCTCTTTGAAAACTAGATCAACGGCAGTTCAGTAATTTCCATGATTTTTGATGCAAGCATAAGTTCTCCCTAATCTCTACAAGTGGATCCTCTGAATCCCTAGTTTCCTTTCCTCTGATTTCTATAAATTTTAGATTAATATTTTCACCATTATTCCTCAAATTATATTCAGTTTAGATTTCATCTTAGCCTAATTCTAGTTCTAGTTAGTTTCAGAATACATACAGTTTCAGTCCCTTGGGATTCGACCTCGGTCTTACCGAGTTATTACTACATCACAACCCTGCACTTGGGGAGTGAACATGACCTCACTCAATTTCTCAGGCCCTCTTCACACTTCATAGTGAAACAAGCTGCATGCATTTCATTTAACCAAAATTTGTCACCATACATGGGGTGTAAGTTTACATGAATCATGACAGAAGACGCATGTGAGCTAACCTACCAAAGCTTCAAACACACCATAACTCTACTCTACTACTAAGCTCATCAAGGCTGTCACATAGAAAACAGGAAAGCGGAGAAATCCCAAAGATGACCACAACACAGGACTAGTCGTTCGAATTTGATGATGGAGGAGCACTCTCGTCCTGCACACCGCACAAGATGGTTCTCCAAGGTGCGAGACACCTTCTTGGATTTTTGTTTCACGAAGGCCCGAGTCTTACTGAACTCCTCTCGCAGGGTGACCTGGCCCTCCTCAATCTGTTCTTCTTGCTCTTCCTCTTCTTCGCTTTCTTCCTCTATTTCATTTTTTCCTTCTTCATCATTCTCTTCCTCTTCACTCTCCGTCTCACCTTCACTCTCATCGAGTCGTGCTTGACGTTGACGTGACCCAATATTCATGTTGTTGAGAGTAGTGTCGTTGATGAAATGGATTGGCATAAGAATTTTTGCACTAAGTCTGTAGCTAAATTCGCCTGCAAGCTTGCATATCAGTCGGGCGAATGGGAGTGAAATGACCATCCTAGTAAAGCGTGCGGTCTGAACTATCTATAGTAGTACATATGTAGGTAGGCACAGTTTGTCTCCTTGCCTAGCTCGGTAAAGAAAGTCTACCATCAGACGCGTGCACTCGTTGCGATTGCTCCACCTGGGGTACACATTGTACGTGAAGATGTGGT
This sequence comes from Magnolia kwangsiensis, assembly GCA_037074715.1. Lineage (NCBI taxonomy): Eukaryota > Viridiplantae > Streptophyta > Magnoliopsida > Magnoliales > Magnoliaceae > Magnolia > Magnolia kwangsiensis. The sequence goes on along the minus strand of CM073578.1, from coordinate 21,456,742 downwards.
GGAGCAGGCAGAAGTTGTCGATCATATTGGACGCTAGGAGGCTGGATTCCAGTGGGCCACAAAGGAATCACGTGTAGAGATCTCTTTTACGCGAGCTCCTAAAAGTCTTCTCACTAGCATGGACCTCGCCAAGCGGTATTCCCATGATTCGGACTATCAAGCCAACATCGACTGTGGCTTCTCGCCTTCCCATGAAAATTTTAAACTGCAAAGGCTCCAGCGTTGGTTCCCGTATATGGGCGTAGAAGGTTCGAATAGTGCTCTTATTTGCACGAGACTTGCCTTCGAATACGGGCCCCCATCCAGCATCAGACAAGTGGTCCATCAATGGATAAAACTCGAACAGCCTTTCATCTACATTTGCTTCGAAGAGAATCCTATGGCCTTCAAATCTTCCATATGATAGGCCCGTTAGTAGAGCTCTATCGAGAGGAGCCTGGGGATCGAGCTCTCGCTTCGTCCTCAACTCTTGTGCGGCACTCATACTTGGCTCTATGCCCGATCTCTTCCTTGGACAGGTTGGGCGGCTAGACCTAGCTTCATCCGTAGGAGCTCTCTTCTTTCCCATGAGGGAAAGAATTGTGGAGAGAGAGGAAATGACAACCACAAGCTCAAAAAGAGCCATGGGAACCAAATAGTGCTATGATAAAGGTGGATTTGGAGGTTTTTAGAAGATGAGACACCAAGCTATGACCTTTGTGCCCCAAATGTGTAGGGAATAGGGAAGATGGGAGTAGTAGAAGGTAGGTTTTTGTTTTCTTTTGAAGAGGATGATGGAAAGAGAGTAGGTGGTGAAGAAAAATGAAGAAGAGGTAGAATGGAGGGGGATTTGAGGGAGAAGGGCAAGGTTTTGAGGGATTTGGAGAGCTTGGAGTGGTGTGAGGGAGAGATATGAAAAATAAAAGGGATATAGGAGAGGTCCAACGTGATTTTGTGGGCCCCACATCCACCTACAACCGTCGGCCCGCCCGGCTCGGTCGCAACCCGACAGGCCCGCTGGCCAATTCGGGGATGTCATCCCTTGTCATTGGACAGTTGGGGGATGCCTCTTAATCTGGGGATTCTATCCCCCCCCCACCCCCCCCCCCCCCCCCCAAGGACATTGGATTTGCACGGGACCTACCTCAGATTCCTCCGTTTTGCATCGTTTGGGCCCCCGAGCCCATTTGAAGCGTTTTAGGGTCCCATCACACGTATATTCACACTTTTCAGGTTCTTATATTGAAAAATATACCAATCCTCATCTAAAATTATTAATTGACAGTCTAAGAAATGATTTGAGGTCATCTAACATGACCATCGAGGCCTACGGGCCCTGTTTCAACAGTCAATTTTGATGACTTTCTCCGATTGGCAAAACTGGGCATCCTATGACTGTTTCTACATTTTATCGCCCCCACCTATGTCAAAATATGTCAGAGTGCATGTCGTGTGACCATAACTCAGGTCCGGTTTAATCTAAATCATGCTCTAATACCAACTTGTAATGCCCTAAAAATTGGTGGTCGAGCATAAACTCCACTCCCGAGTTCCAATGCATCACTTACGCAACATAGATAATGATGATTGAATGTTGTTCATATTAGTGTATTAAACATGAGTGGGATTATACCAATACAACATATCAGACTCTAGAAACAGTTAAGTTTCACAAGCAAAATACTGTGATAGATATATAAAATATATAAACTGTTGTAAGTCTCCAAAGTGTGAACATGTTACCAGGTTAAATATATACATGTATACTCCAAAAATGAGAAAAATGAATATACATGGGTGTTCCAAAAGTGTAAAATAATAAGTGCAATGACATCTAATTAGCATCCCTGTAACCCCGTCGATCAGAACGTGGTCTACATAGACCCACCTGATAGCTGCATATAGGAGAAACCCTCATCATCATAAAAATTTAGCTCCACTTCGCAAGCATTGTCATCATCTGAAACTAAAACAGGATCTAGTTGGTGTTTAAAACACCATCCCGTAATGTGAGAGTGAGTGATCAACTCAGTGGAATAATAAAGTAAAGGTTAACATGTTATCAATTCAGTCAAGAAGTAATGATAACACAATACACCAATCAGGTCATAAGTACTCTTGTTAATGTAAGAATGATATGAAATAATGATGCATGCCTTTACCCGTGCTCCCTCAAAGACTTCATCTCATGATTGTGGCATGAAACACTTCCTCAGTGCTTGACCTGCTACACTAAACGCACACGTAATGTGGTGAATGCACGTGATTAGCCAAGTTTTTACTTAGGTTTATTCATACAGCAGGATTGGGAAGCTAAGATACCTCCCTTATATCAATTCCCAAACAATGATCTATTCTAGGGTCGTCAGTCTTAGTAAATCTCATACGATGTTGCGGTTCTAGGTCACTATAAAGGGCTCGTCACCTGAGCAATGTAGGCCTAGTTTATACTCATATTATTACGGAAAGGCTCGTCGCCTCAACATAGTCTTAGAGTATACTCGAGGTCACTACCACCAATGCCCTATCAACTGGCAGTCTATTTTTGAAGGCTCGTCACCAACCCGATTGGGGACGACAACCAGGCTGCGCAAGGGTAGGCCAACGGCTCGAATACAATGTCTCATACCATCGTATTTGGATCACGAGTTTAGATTACTCACTGGTCACTATGGGGAGGCTCATTTCACCAGCGTAGGCTGATAGGCCGACCACGGTGTCCCATACCATAATACCCGGTTCATGAGTCTTAGCGGATTGAGGTACCAAGGTTAAATGAGATTTTCACTGGTAAGTTGGTACCTTAGATTCAAGCAGTAACGTCCATACATGGTGAACAAACAATAGGCCAATCGGGTTACTTGACAAGTTCAATTGGTACTACCGTACGCTGAATTAATCGACAGGGAGCGCTAACCACTGTCGACAATCATCGTACAACTCGGATTTGTCAAATGCATCAACTATGGTGAGACTAGCTCGGCCACTCAAACAAGAGTTGTTACTAATTGCTTGGACAGCGTTGTAGCCCCAAACATACTTCAAGTACAGTAGGCATTCATATGTGATAATCCAAGATAACATATGACAAACAAATCTAAACATAAATCTCATTCGAGCATTTTGAAAAATATATACTACACATGTTATCTTACATAGGCATTTCATCCGTACAACACATAGTTGTAGGATAGGTTATATAAAGGGAACTATAATTAGAGAAGGGGATTGAGAATCCCATCTCAACACCCTCATTAAATACATTTCAACAAGCATTTTCTTATTCAAGCATTTTATCAAACACTTAAACTATACATTTCAACATACATGTATTAGACTGGTTATAACATATATCCTGGTAAGCCCTTTTTCAAAGGTGTTGCCACATACACAGCAAGTATATGTTCATAGTTAATAATCATGGCAAGCATAGATCCAAATTTCATATTCATTCAAACATTTTTACAAACACTTAAACTACACATTCAACATACGTGACGTATGTTGGTTATTACAAGTGTTAGGGTAAATCCTTTGACCAAGGAGTTGTCACACGTATGACAACCATATATTCATGACGAATAATCATGGCAAGTGGAAATCCAAATACAATACTCATTCCATCATATCAACAAACACATGGAATACACTATATTCAACATAGTTCATATATATGTGTAAGGCGCGAGAAACATCATATCTAAGCATGTGATAGCAATCAAGTCAGTTATAAATCATTAACTGACATTGAAAGCCTTGAAAATCATAACCTAAACGTTTATAGTCCGCACCTTTCGCCGATAAACCTGTACCGAGCTCAGTTTGAACACTACATCTTTGTCTACGGCACAACGACAACCTATAGTATGAAATATGTTAGTTATTTGACCATTTACTTTATTTTAATCCTTAAGATAGATTATGATTCAGATTTCTTACCCAAGAATGGAATCAGAAATGCCGAAATAGCGATACGGTAACAGTAGTTAAGCATGGTGAACGGCAAGGAAGAATCCCAGGAACTCTCTCCTGTTTTCACTCTCACTTTCTCTCTCTTTCCTTCTCTCTTTGCTCTTTTCTCTCTCCTGGGGTTGAAAATTCATATGGAATGAGAGAGAGAGGGTTTAAGGCCTTTATATAGGCCCAAAACTGATGCGAATGGCCCCAGGTCAAGGTATATGGGCCGTTTCAGTCCAACAGAGATGTTCTGGAGGCCCCTTATCTGCATGCTGTCAGACTTAAGCTCCTTGACCATGGATCTAGGTTAGTCTAAGTTTTCAGTCTGATCGAATTTGTAGATCAGCCATGAGGGACCAGTTTCAGTTCAATAGTCACCGGTACTCGATCAGGGTTACAAGTACACTGACCTGTGTTGAAAATTTTTTCTGATCCGAGGGTGTAGTTGGGTTAGATTCTGACGGTCTGAATCCTTAGATTTGGCCTACAAGCGAACCGACTCAATTCACTTATGTTTCAGTTCATTTTCTAAAAATATTCACGTTTCTCACACACTTCGCTCCGGGCTCAAGTTGTGTGTTTCTGGATACCTTTAGGACTTAATTTCTAAGGTGATTGTCAAGTCTAGCAAGGCGATCGTAACCGTATAGTTTCGGAGTAATCGGACTTTCGACATGTGGTCCAGGTCCGATACGGTGTTTCAATGCGCTCCTAAGAGCAACTAAGTCTAAAGATTGATCCTAGGTTTCTAGGTAACGTAGCGTTAACGGTTCTACTTGTTTTGGGTCGTGCGGTTTGTATTTAAAGTGATTAGGGCTAATTTCATTGGTAATCTAGTTTAGCACTAGTTAATTCTCATTTAATTTCTAAAGGATTTGGTCCTTAATGATTTCTGCTTGAGGTGGTACTTGGGTCTTTGTATGAATTTTTTCGAGATGTTACAGGAGTGCTGGGAAACAGGATCACTCGTGGTCACTACGGGGAGGCTCGTCACCCCACCTTAGGCTGACAGCTCGGACATAGTGTCCCATTCCACCATGGTCGGCTCATGAGACTGTTGATCAATTTCTAGCTGTTGTTAGTGGGCGTCAATGGGTGAGAGGTGTTCAAGGTTCCAAACAGGCATGAGTAAACATGGTTAACAAACACGGTTGGTCAGTTGGTGGACCCGACCACCCAAATTTAGGCGAGCATGTATCGCATGACATCGAGTGAAAGCAACCCATGTAGTCCCACTACTGTCATACATACGAGTTCTTCCAAATTGGTCAATCTAGTCTCGGGACGACCTAATCGACGGGGCTACCCTCATAATTTATATGTTCCTAACTTACCCAGATAAAATGGCTTCAATTCTTAACATATTAAAATAGTCATGATTTCTCATCAAATATTCATAGAATATAACATACAAGCAGTCAAGACATAATTTTCAGAATATCAAAATGAATGCAAAGTACCCTTAGCAGCAAAAATTAGACATGCATGTACATAGAATTGGATTTTTTTTTTAAGAAACAAAAATTTCATATGTCATTCACAATGTAGGAAATGCAGACATACAAAAGTATAGAAAGTTATGTTAAATATCAAATGCAAGGGTGAACATACAACAAAATTCCTACGCCTAAACACCATTTTAGATTGATCAAACATCAATTTATCTTTGCATGCATATTAGGCATATACATCAAACAAGTTCCTAAAGAGAATCTCCTAAAATCTACACATGCATATCAATCTAGCATTTAAAATCATTAAGTTCATCTTAGAATTGGTAATTTTTCACCTAAGGATAATAGTCCATACCTTGTGACGAACCGATAGATTCACAGCGCCCATAGGGTTGGGGTGTTAGGAAATCATCATTGAAATACCTAAATAAGCATACAAGCTTATAAGAATTGAAAAGAATTAAACACAAAACATAAACCTACACACATAACTCAATACTTACCTTCAATCATCGCCGAATCGACATCAATGAAGGAAAATATTGCTATAGAGGAGATGAGAGGGTAAAGGTGCACAAACCCTCATGCTTCCAAGCTCTCCCACTCTCTTTCTCCTCTTTCTCTTCTCCATTTCTCCCTTTTTTTCTTGTTGAAATTCATATGGGAGGAAGGGATGCTCAAAAGCACTTATATAGTGCCAGATTTGGTGTAAATGGCCTCAAGGTCTAGGTTTTTATTATATTAGCCTGATAGGAGGGTCTTTCTAACCTTTAGGGTCCACTATGGGGCGTACATATTGATATATACTGTAGGATAGTTAGCCCTAATGATGATCTACGTATAGATATGATTGGCCCGCCATTTGGATGTGCTGATCGATAGATATGATTAAAAGTTTGTTTAACGGTCATTAATGGTCGATCGGGGCTGCGACCATACGGATATGAGCAATAAAATATCCTTACTCCATGTGTAAAATTTGGTAGTAAACCGACGGTCCGAAATTCTCAACTTTGCATAAGAGTGGACAACCCAATTCACTTAAAATTCAGCTTCTTCCTTTAGAGTATTTACACTTCTTATGCACTCATCCCTTGACTCAAGTTGAGCAGTTCTGGACAATACCTAGGTCCGACTCCCGTAATGGACGTCGAGCCCAGTTAGACAGACATTATTCTATAGTTTTGGAACTAGTTACCCACCAACGAACGACCTAGAGCTATTTTCACTAATTGTGAATAGGCCACATTATGACCGAATGCAAAACTTAACAATTGCGCGTAAAAAAATTTCCCTACCCAATTCATTTCAGAAATGCCCCGATTATCTGAACAAGCTCTACGTTGCTTGTTAGTGGGCTACTAGTTTTGAAACTATATAATAATGTCGGTGTCACTGGGCTTGACGTCCATTGCGGGTCGCGAATCAAGATAGTATCCAGAATTGCACAACTTGGGACAGATGTTGAGTACTTGAAATGCACAAATACCCAATGTTGAAACTTGAAACTTAAGTGGAATGAACTTCCCACTACTCATTTCTGATGATGGGGTCTTGATCGAACATCAGTGACTGTTGATCGCAAATAAAGCCCCCTCGGTCAATTAAGACATCTGATTGCTGCCAAATTTGGACCAATCACTCATTCGGCGATAGGGCACCTACTCCATGGCACAAATGGATTAGGGGGCCCCTAGAATAGTCATATGGGCCAAAATTCAGCCCACTAGGGGCATGCATGCAAGAAGAAGAGCTCCTAGGGCCATTTGGGCATAAAATCTGGGCTATATAAGGCTTGTAAATTCACTCCCTCATCCCCATACGAATTTCTAGTTACAAGGGAGAGAGGGAGTGAAGAGTTGTGGAAGAAGCACCTTGGGGGAGTTAATTTGGGAAAAATCCCCCTTGCCGCTACCCACAACGGACCACACAACCTCGCGCCACCATAGAGAGCGGCCCAAGGACAATGAAAAGGTAAATCCTCCATCCCTCTTCAAATTTCAGCCTTGTAGGCCATTTGCATGCGCCCTTATAAGCTAATCGCATCGATGCAGGGCTTCGATACACCTATCCACAGACACGAATCATAGTAGTAACGCTATAAACCCAACAGACTACTCCTAGGTGTGGACCATTTCCTCTAGGTTGCCAATTATGGAACCTATATCACAAATAATATTGTGTAGTCAAATCGTGAATTCATTGCTAACTAGTGACTAATCCTTAGGCCTATTATCCTCTATGAAGTGAAATTTTTATTTATGGTTGCCGATTAATGATTGCATGCTAGAATAGATCGGATATACTGAAATTTCATGCCCACATGTTCCGTATTTTTCCCTGATACATGCGCCTAATTAACTGATTGTGGTAAATTGTGTAATGATTGAATAATGCACTTGCACGCCCATTTGTTTTCCCATATTAGCTAGAATATCCTGAAATACTGTTTAGTTGATTGGCTATTCATAAATAGAATTGATTGTGGCATACTGTAAAATATTAGCTATTTGTAATTGGGTTGGCCAACAAATCAGAAAAATTCAAAAGGGTAGCCTTACTGGACCGGTTTCCCTGGGCCAATCCAATCGATTCAAGCCAAAGACGGACAACCAACAGTAGTTGGACTACACGGGATGCTTGCGCCTAGTGCCGGTTGCATCACAGTTTGCCTAAGTTAGCCGAATTAGTTCACCAGTTGGCTAACCATGTATGTTCACCTTGTATGGTCACACTTGTCTGAATATGAAGCACTCATACCTTTGAGAGGCCTACTATTAACTGTTAGTGATAAGATTCCCAAGTCTCGGGAGCAGGTATGGTGGTATGAGATAATGTGTCTATGCTGTCGGCTTACGGTGGGGTGACTAGCCTCCCCATAGTGACCAGCGAGCACATGAGGTGATAGATTTTTGTTCAAATGACCCCCGTCAAATTACCCGGCAAATTTTTTTCGTGTTAGAGTATTGTTCGAACGACCCGAGTATGAATGAAATAATATTATGATCCCTTCCCTGTGGTGATTTGGTTATGTGACAAGCCCGCACCTCGAAACTAAATGATCATACTCGATGTTTAGGTGACGACCTATACCGAGTTGATCCTCATACCTTTAGGTATCATGCCTTACATTTGGAATTATTGATTTATGAGATAAATGAATGATACCTAAATTTGGATCATATATCGCAGGCTTAGAGCCGCTATGGCCGCCCTAGGCCAAGTCATCTGGGTAAGCCCATTGATTAAATGGAGGTGTTTTAGCTTTCCCAATCTTGTTGAATGAACGGACTTAATTAAATACTTGGCTAACATGAATATTCATACCATTGCATTAGCATAGGTTGGGGACTCGACGGTCAAGGTCACATTGAGAGAGTGTTGGTCATATGCAAACATATAGATGGTGTCGCTTGAGGGAGTGTTCGATGGTGAGGGCATGCATCATATCATAATACCATGCATGTGTATTAACAAAAGTATCTAGGAATCGTGTGCTTAGTTGCTTCTCATTATTCGCGCATGTGGAATTCATAACTTGTGTAAGTTAATGTTAATGGAGCCACTGAGTTAATCACTCACTCCCACTCTGGGACAGTATTTTAAAACACCAACCAGACCCTATCTTAGATGCAGGTGCCACAGAGTCGACACAATGGATAAGGCGACCATTATATAGTCTATTTTAATTCCAGGAATTACTCAAATGTCAGGTAAAATGAACTATATAACCTCACTTCCACAAAATATATATGACACTTGGGATATCGGGAGTCGAGTATTTACTCGACCCCCGAAATCTGAGGTGTTACAATTTTCCTGCTCATATCCGTATAACTGTGGCCCCGATCGAGCACTAATAGTCGTCGATCGTAAGTAGGGTCCCCACGGTCGATCAAGACATCCAATCTCTACCAAATTTGGACTGATTGCTCATCCTATAATGGGGCACCTGCACCATGGTACTGATGAGCAAGTGGGCCCCTACAGAGTAAAATTCAGCTCCCCTAGGGGCATGCATGTTGGAGAAAGGGCCGCCAAGGCCATTTAGACACAAAAACTGGACTATATAAAGCCCAAACGCACACTCCTTCACTCTCATATGAAATTTCAATGGCAAAGGAGAGAGGGAGTCAGGAGAAGTGGAAGAAGGAGCTCCTTGGAGAGCTGTTTTGGAGGATTTTCACACTGTCGCTAACCTACGTCGGAAGTTGCCACTATGCCCCGCCATAGGGGGTAGCCCAGCAGCAAGGAAGAGGTAATCAGCTAGCCCTCTTCAAGTTTCAGCATTGAGGCCATTTACATGCACCCTTACAAGCTAATCCCATCGACGTAGGGCTTTGATACACCAATCCATGGACTTGAATCCTAGAGGCGGTGCTAGGAATTCAACGGACTACTTCTAGGTGCAAAATTTTATCCTTAGCTGACCAATTATCGAACCTATGTCGTAAATAATGATTGTGTTGTGAAAATTGTGATGCGCGTGTTAATCTGCGAGTAACATTTGATTGTTTGTCTTCCATGAATTTGCGAATCATTGTTAGTGTAGCCAAACTTTGATTTCATGTTAAAATAGGCCAGAATTATTTAATTGATGTCCATGATTTACTCTATTCTCTGACATAAGCAACTAATTGCTTGATAATTGTGAAGTTTGCGGTGATTTGGGGCAATGTATCCACACGTCCGACATAATGCTCAATTCAAATAGAATGCTCTGATTTATTGTCATGCATACCTGCAATTTCCTAAAATATGTAATGTAGGTGACCCACTATGAAATGTTAACTGACTAGCCAATTGGGTTGGCTAGCAAATTATAAAGGACACACGGGTGGCCCTATCGAGTTGGCTGCCTAGGGCCGATCTGACCAATCCTAGTCAAATAAGGACAACCAGAAGTAGTTAGACTACACAGGATGCTCGCACGTGCATTAACAAAAGTACCTAGGGACTATATGTTTAAGTTATTTTTCATTAATTGTGTCTGTGGAATTAATAACTTGTGTAACTTGATGCTAATGGAACCACTGAGTTGATCACTCACTCCCACTTTGGGTTGGTATTTTAAAACACCAACCGGACCCTATCTTAGATGTGGGTATCACAAAGCCCGACGCACTGGATGAGGCGACCATAGACGTCGAGGAGGAGCTCTCATACTTTCAGTTGCTAGGCGGCTCATCATAGGTTGCCGTAGGGCCAGTGATGGGGCCTTAAGGCAGGGATATTTTGTATTTTTTTTGGACCGTATGTATTTTTCTGGGACGTGGTCCTATACACTGAACGTAAACTCATCATTTTACTAGTCATATCTTAAGTTAAGTTATGTTTTTTTCAATGTACTTGTACGATCCATTTAATTTCTCGAATGCTCATATACGAAGTAAGTAAAAACCAAAATCACCCACTTCTACTAAGCATAAGTGACACCCAGGACATTAGGAGTCAAGCATTACTCGACTCTCGAAATTCAAGGCATTACATAAATATTTCGGATGTAATATAATATCTTCAAGTATATCAAATATTTTTAATAAGTCCTTTTTAGTTGATATCAAAAAAATACATCTATCAAAACGTAGCAGTTTTCCCTATAAAAGATACCTTTGTCTAGAGCTTTTTTTTCATATATTTGAAAAACTTAAAAACTACCTCCCAATGAGAAACTCTTAGCTGATGCATTTATCTACTTACAGTGCTAGTGATTTAAGTAATATATAGATAGATCTAATTTACAATTATCCTCCTATATCTTTTTGGGTCATTAAATAACTCACCTTGATCGTCTAGCACCTTTCTACTACTCTTCATTGGTTTATCAATCAGCCTATATCTAAATATATCAATCTCCTTTAGTAAATCAAGAACATGCTTTCTTTGAGATATGTTAATCTTGGACTTTGATCTATAACTTCAATCCACAAGAAATAGTAAAACAACCCTGGTTCTTTAGTTTGAAAATGACTTTGAAGATGCTTCTTTAGCTCTAAGATGTCAAATTTGTCACTTCGTATGATGACGATATCATCAATGTATATAACAAAGAGTATCATATAAAATAAATAGTATCATACCCTTGTCACTACGTTTCATAAAGATCAAGTAATTAACCTTATTTTAAGAAAATGGAGGAAATGAGAGAAAATAAGCCCTATTTTATTAAAAGTTGTAACACTACAAATTTTCACTAACTTGGGAATTAGATATCCTTGGATGTTACTTTTGATTTCTTGATTTGAGTGCATGTCTGTGCATTCATTTACACATATTTGGGGCCAAAAAGAGTAATGTGGGATCCACCAAAATTGCTCAAATGAGCGGAAGTTCAAGCTTTAAAGAGTGTGTACTGATCTTGGCGGTGCCATCACAAAAAAAAAGAAGAAGAAGAGTTTCTAAACAGACCATGGTGGTGCCACTGCTAAAATTGGATAGCAGGCGGTGGTGCTACCCCCAAATCAGCGGTACCACCGTCACCGCCCTGTTTAGCACTGTAGCAGTGTTCAAGAACTTATTATTTCAATGCGATGATTTAAAAAATTCATATATTTTGTTTTATAACTCTGATTGAGGTGATTCAAAAGCCTGCAGATTGAAGCTTGATGAGTCTAGTTTTATATAAAATAAAAATAAAAATAAAAATAAAATTCGAAAGAGATTAATTTACCACATTTTAGAAACTATACTGAAAATCGTTGGTTTTAAGTAGCTAGTACTTTTGGAAGTTTTAATTTTTTTAGAACTCGAAATGGAGTGAAATTTGGTGGGGATACGGCTAAGGATTAGGCTACTGATTACGTTAAGGAATGTGAAGGACTGATTATGCTGAGATAGTTGAAAGACAAACTTAGTTTGTTTGAATGAGTTGGTGTGAGACCCATTTCCTTCGTTAAATTCCCGTTATAATAACCCATTTTTTTTTAATGCATGTACAACCATCTACCATACACTCATGCATTTCCCCCACCCTACCATCCACCACACACATGATCAAAGTATGTGATCACCCATTTACCTATCCTTTTATAACCTATATGATTGACCAACCAAATACATCCTAACTGTCCACCCATTTATGATATAACTCATTGATACAACATAATTGTTTACCTGCCTGTAGCATAAATATATATTAAGAGCATGCATGGTTAAGAGCATGCATTCAACATTTTCTTTTACTTAAGTATGTGTTATAAATGTTTTTTTTAATATGAAAAACAAATGACACACTTTCTTGAGTCAGTGATGTGGGTGTGTGGATTTTATAAAGTATGAGGCACGCGATTAGGATCACTGATCAATAATCTAGACCATCCATCACACCTAACAACATAACTATTACAAAATATCCAAGTTATAAGATTAACTGACCATCCATTCAGTAACTTAGACTAGCAACATACAACCGTTAAATTCATATGCAAAACTATCACTATCCACAAAACTTCAAAATCCATCAACGACCCAAATCAATCTATCCATTTGATCCATCAACCCACCCATTTGATCAATCAGTCATAGTACATCAACAAAGTTATACACTACCTACACATGAACACCATATACATACTTTGCTAAGGATCACAATTGTCACATTATACACGCATGTGAATCCATTGTTATAATCAATGAGAGAGTAAGTGCTTTGTTTATGAGAGATGTCATTTAAGGATACATTTGTGTGATTTTAAGCATGTGTACATTTAAGGTGTGTTTTAGTCATTTTAAACATGTGTGTATGGTGGGATCCATCTATTATAAATAGGGCCATAGGTGTAGGTTTAAGTAGTATAACATGAAAAAAATAAAAATAAAAATAAAAATAAAAATAAAAAAGGGCTTCTTGAAGTTTTTGTTAGATAGGTGATCACAACCTAAAACTTGAAGTTTTCAGCTTATTATTTATTATATTAATCCAAAATTTAATGATAATACTATTTAAATTAGTTTCAAATTACTTGTATAAATATTGATGTGATTGATCATTTTTCAATTAAGATTTAATTATTTGTTTAGCTTAATTTTTAAAATTTTACCTTGAAATAATTGTTGAATTAAATCGGTTTGGTTCGTAGTATGATTCTAATTTTATATTCAAATTATTAAAAAATGAATCTTATTTGGCTTATAATATAACATAACTCAATCAATAAATTATTGAAAGTATAATTTGGTATAAATTTTAAATTAAAAATCTAATTTTTATTATAAACATTTAAAAATTAATAATTTAAATAAATTTTGTTATTAAACTATCTGAATTCATTTAATAACTTTGTTGGATTATAAACTTAAATAAATCGGTTTGGAATTTATTTAATAAATTTGTTGGATTATAATTTGATTGATTTAAATCAATTTCATAAAAAGTTAAATTTAAATATTAATCAATTCCTTAATTGTAAAAATATTTGGTTTATATAAATTTGTTAAATTTTAACCACAATAAAAAAAATAATTATTTGTTAATTTTATATTATAATTTAAATAAATTTTAGAATTTAATGAATAATATATATATATATATATAAAATAAATTTTTAGTTAATATGAAAATTTTGATTTAATTAAAGTTAGAATTTAAAATAATTTTTTTATATACATTATCAAAATTTGAAATTTCCTAAATTTAATAATACTAAATTAAAAATATTGTATTTAAAAAAAATTTAATTATTAAAGTTTTAACGAAGTTATATATAAAATTATTAATAAAATTACTGATTCTTATAATAAATTGAGAATATTATTTTAAGAGTAGTAAAAGTATGAGAATAAATCTATGATAGTTGTATGTTTATATTTGGAATTTTTATTTTGCACTTATGATTCATTTTACATAGATGTCTAGCATTTATTGAGCATCGCTATTAATATGTTGGGTGTAATGTAAACGAGTAGGACGATTTTGTCCCTTGGGTGAATGACCCTATAACCTACTGGATCCTTTGGAATCTAAAGTACCTCCATATTGGGAAAGAAAAAGTAGCTCCATTTAGGTCATTAGTCTTATCCAGATCATTAGGCATGAGACGACAGTAGTAGCCCTATGCTTGTGTCCCTTAATCTACCTGGGTTCATCACTTCCAGTTAAATGCATGCAAAAGGCAAGTTGTTGACAGTAATGCTCACGGTTACTATGGGGAGGCTTGTCACCCCAGCATAGGTCGACAATAAGAACATGGTGTCCGATACCACTATGCCCGACTCACGAGACTTAAAGATCGTATCGCTAATGGTTATTGGTAAACCTTCTCAATTAGTATGAGGGTATCGCAAATTCTGACAGTCGTGACCATTATATGGTGAACATACAAGGTTAGTTGACTATTAGACGAATTCAGTTGATTCGGGCGAAAATCTGCATGACCGGCATTGGGTGCAAACCCCCTATGTAGTCCAGCTACTGTGGGTCGTTCATGTTCAGCCTGAATTAATCGAATGAATTTATGGTGACCAACCTAAATCGAGTAACACCGGTGATTTGCCAACTAACCCAACTACTCTTGTAATCTTATTTATCGGACCAATCTAACTAACCAGCAGTAGGGATCATGGAATTCAAGCACGAACATCAAATCTAACAATGTGCTCATTTAGGCATTTCATCGAACATACAGGTATCACTAAGCTAAAGTTCATAATTTATGTATAGAAATTGAAATACACATAAGTTATCATGCATTCTTGAATTTACAAGCACAAATCATTCACCGAAGTATAAGATTTGATAAGCGGCAACCTAAAAATAATGGTCTGCACCTCTCATTAGCTCATCCAACTCGGACTTGTTTTGGGGGTTAGGTTTTTAGGGGAGGCTTGCCAACCACCTATATGAGCCTATGGACTTGTAAGGGTTGAGTGGAAATCAATTAGAAGAACTATGCTTACAAGTGGGATTTAAAATCTTACCTCCAATCATCACCGAAGAAGTTCCAACTGCGGAAATGGTCATAGCTAGATTAAGGGTTTTTGAAAATCCAAAATAGCAAAAATCTGGGACATTACATCATCTCTAACTAATGGGGCCCTATGGGGGCCTGTAGGCTCATCTACACCATGGGGTAGATGCCCCACCAAGCGATCTATGTTCGGACATAACCACTGCATAATTGAACGCACCGATTAGCTGTGGAGACTCTGACTCAAATCAACGATCACCCATATTTGATTGAGGCTATGAGTATACGAATATGTGCAAGGAAATATTCTTAACTTGCACCACAAATTTAGTCATAAATCAATGGTCTGAAAGTCGCAACTTCGCGAAAAAGTATACAGCTTAATTCACTTAAATTTTAGGTTCCTTCCTAGGGTATTTGCACATCCCATGCACCAGGCCTTCGGCCCAAGTTAGGCAGTTTTAGACACTGTTCCAGTTTTGCACCCACAATGGACGTCGAGCCCGACAAGACAAAGATTATTCTATAGTTTTGAGACTAACAGACTTCTAATGTATGGTCTAGCTCCCTTATGGTGAATTGGGGCACTACTGAGAAGAGTAGATCCCCAAAACCTCTTTTAGGTCTCGGTTAGCATTAAGGTTAGTTACGTTCGCAACCCTAACCATCTGCTATTTTCAGAATTGGTTGTCCGACCCTAATTACCCTAACTCTACATATCTCCATACACTTTGCCATTTATAGTAGGGCTTTAGTACAAATATTTCCAGGATGTTACAATTACGGACAGAGATGTACCTAACACTTCACTCTTTAGCACCACTTCACTCTTTATCACCGTCGTTCCTTAGAATCTCGGAAATCCTTGAATTCTCTAGTTCATAGGTTATACAGGGTTTAACCGACTACAAAAATATGAGTAACCTGTTAATGCCTACTCCAAGTCATCGTGACCCTCATGGCTACGATCTACCAACAATCCAACATTCACAACATGCCAATAAGAGTAACCTGCTAATGGCTACTCCAAGTCATATCGGCCCTTGTACCTAATCAAGCATTGACACTTAGATACATAGCTCAACTGGCAGATAGAGTGGAGATACCTCGTTTCAACACTTGAGGTCTTGGTATCGATCCCTAGTGGGGGTGGCTAACATGGAGTGTGTGTACACACATGGGTGTGTACTAACAAGCTAACCCAAAAATAATAATAATCATAATCATAAAAAATAAAAAGCATTGACAACATGCCAATGTCCCCCAATCATCTTTAGTGCAGCACATGTCAACTTTCTTTTATTTTTAATTCAGTTTATATATATATAGTACCGGTCTCCTGCGAACAATCCCGCATGCAACTTGGTGCGGTCCGAAAATTCCCACGCAAAGAGGAAATCGGATTGCATACTGAGCAAGCTCTGTTGGGCCCACTGTGAATGGATGTGGTCTATCCACGCCGTCCATCCATTTTTTAAGTGCATTTTAATGGTTGAGACCAAAATTGAATTATTTCCAATGCTCAAGTGGACCATAGAACAAGAAACATTGGGAA
This sequence comes from Magnolia kwangsiensis, assembly GCA_037074715.1. Classification (NCBI taxonomy): domain Eukaryota; kingdom Viridiplantae; phylum Streptophyta; class Magnoliopsida; order Magnoliales; family Magnoliaceae; genus Magnolia; species Magnolia kwangsiensis. Next base: position 21,439,892 of record CM073578.1, on the reverse strand, counting down.
CAATAATTTCCACCGTTGAAACCTTTCTAGCATCTACAGTGATGTTTATTTGTCATCCGACATGTTCATAAGATCACAAAGATATAGATGAAAGGAAAACACAAATATCAGATTGATCCAAAACTTGTGGACCCCAAGAAAATTTTCAACGGGTGACATTCAATTCACACTGCTTCCTATGGTGTGGCCTACCTGAGCTTTGGATATACTTCATTTTTGGGCTTAAGCCTTCAAAATATCGGTTAAAATGGATGTAAGGAGTGGATGGAATATATAGATCACGACTGGCCCACAGAGTTTACTCAGTATGCAATCCACTTCCCTAGAAGCGACCTAGGTGTGGATGGGCTATTGACATGTTGAGAATTAACGTCACCAAATTTTGTGGCCCCAGCATGATATATGTTTTGTATCCACACCATCAATCCATCTGGAGAGATCATTTTAGGGTAATATCCAAAGAATTAGTAACATCTAAAGCTCAAGTGGACCCCACCACAGAAAATAGTGGGGAGAGTGACGCCACCGTTAAAAACTTCTAAAGGCCAAAAAAGTTTTCAATGAAGCTTATATTTCTATTTTCCCTTCTTTAATGTCTTTGTTAACTTTTGAATAGGTTGGATTTCAAAAAAAAAATCATGGTGGGCCTTAGAAAGGCTTTAACGATGGGCATCAATCTTCTTACTATTTTCTATGGTGGGGTCCACTTGAGCATTGGAAATGATTCAATTTTGGTCTCAACCATTAAAATGCACTTGAGAAATGGATGGATGGCATGGATAGACCACATCCATTCAGAATGGGCCCAACAGAGTTTGCTTAATACGCAGTCTGATTTCCACTTTGCGGTGGGAATTGGACCGCACTAAGGTGGCATGCGGGATGGTTCGCAGGAGACCGATACTCATATAGAGTACCGTTCTCCTGCAAACCATCCCGCATGCAACTTGGTGTGGTTCGAAAATTCCCACGCAAAGAGGAAATCGGATTGCATACTGAGCAAACTCTGTTGGGCCCACTATGAATGGATGTGGTCTATCCACACCGTCCATCCATTTTTTAAGTGCATTTTAATGATTGAGACCAAAATTGAATTATTTCCAATGCTCAGGTGGACCATAGAACAAGAAACATTGGGAATAATAATTTCCACCATTGAAACCTTTCTAGCCTCTACAGTGATGTTTATTTGTCATCCGACATGTTCATAAGATCACAGAGATATAGATGAAAGGAAAACACAAATATCAGATTGATCCAAAACTTGTGGACCCCAAGAAAATTTTCAACGGTTGACATTCAATTCACACTGCTTCCTGTGGTGTGGCCTACCTGAGCTTTGGATATACTTCATTTTCGGGCTTAAGCCTTCCAATTATCAGTTAAAATGGATGTAAGGAGTGGATGGAATATATAGATCACGGCTGGCCCACAGAGTTTGCTCAGTACGTAATCCACTTCCCCGGAAGAGACCTGGGCACAGATGGGCTATTGACATGTTGAGAAGTAACGTCACCAAATTTTGTGGCCCCAGCATGATATATGTTTTGTATTCACACCATCAATCCATCTGGAGAGATCATTTTAGGGTAATATCCAAAGAATTAGTCACTTCTAAAGCTCAAGTGGACCCCATCACATAAAATAGTGGGGAGAGTGACGCCACTGTTAAAAACTTCTAAAGGCCAAAAAAGTTTTCAATCAAGCTTATATTTCTATTTTCCCTTCTTTAATGTCTTTGTTAACTTTTAAACAGGTTGGATTTTGAAAAAAAAAAACCATGGTGGGCCTTAGAAAGGTTTCAACGATGGGCATCAATCTTCCTACTGTTTTCTATGGTGGGGTCCACTTGAGCATTAGAAATGATTCAATTTTGGTCTCAACCATTAAAATGCACTTGAGAAATGGGTGGATGGCGTGGATAGACCACATCCATTCACAGTGGGCCCAACAGAGTTTGCTCAATACGCAGTCCGATTTCCACTTTGCGGTGGGAATTGGACCGCACTAAGGTGGCATGCGGGATGGTTCGCAGGAGACCGGTACTCTCTCTCTCTCTCTCTCTCTCTCTCTCTCTCTATATATATATATATATATATATATATATATATATATATATATATATATATATATATATATATAATTTTCTAAACAACAAATTTTAAGATGAAAAAAACAAAATCTATAAAATCGTGGTAAAACAACTTTTTATTTATTTACAAGAGAGGGTCAAGAATCATAATGCACCCATTTGACACAATTAGGCCCATGACTCATTGACTCATGAACGATTGATAGTCATCATTTATATCTTAGAACTAGGACCAGGACATGAGTCCAAATATGAGGCAGATCCAAAACTCAAGTGGCCACACCACCCCAAAATGTGGGGATGGAAATGCTTACTATTGAAACCTTCAAAGGTCCACAGTAATGTTTACATGCCATCCAAACCGTTCATAAGGTTTTTGCAAGTGGGATGAACTGATAACACAAAAATATTAACCTGATCCAAAAGTTCTGTGGCGAACTTGAATTTTACATGTGCCTCATTTTTGGGCTCACATACTAATAGGACGGTGGGGCCCACACGTGAGGTGGTCAAAGGCAATCCACGTTCCCAAGCCAGTCATAACAAATGATGACGATGAAAAGATACTTCTTTAGTGCTCCAATTGATGGCAATCAAATGAACGGCAGCGATCATCTGTCCGCTGTTGCGTGTAGTGGGTCCCATCCAAAAAACTACCATTCCCATTAAACTTATCAATTGCACTGCATACATCTCATAAAAAAGACTCTAGAAAAAGAAAATGATTGTGATGTGTTCAATCAATAAATGGACGATATAGATTAACTTGTGCATTCACTAATATTATTAGAATTTCGTACAATGCCCTCAATACAGCGCCGGAAGAAGCTCGAGTAGATGTTTTGAGAGTACTTTGTAGACTGCTTCCGTTGGGTGTACGGAGTCCCAAAATAAGAACTCAGAAGCATCGATGCAAGGTGGAGTGAAGATATTACAAAATGGGCCCGCTTCAAGAAAACCGGTCCCACAACATCCTCTCTTGGTGTCCACAAATCCTGCCCATCAAAATAAATAACCAAACAAATTACGATCGAAGGTGATTCTTTAGAGAGAAATTAACAATCTCTAATATGAGAGAATGGATTCGTCATTCTAACTTATCTGGACCATTCATTTTTGCAAGCCAATGTCCAGATGATTGGGTTGATTTGAAAAGTAGGTCTCTGTGTTTGTGGGCCATAAGAGGTGGGTTTGACCAAATGGACGGTTCAGATAGAGGAATTACCCCTGCCATGAATCCAGTACAACTGATTTGCATAGTAAGACAATACAAACTAGTTGTGTAGGATAACTCGAGGAATCCTTTCGTGTTATAAAATATCCTTGTTGACCCATCGTGTACATGTGGAACCAGTAGTTTCGTCATCCAGACGGTTGATCTTATAAGACCAACCTAATAAGAGGAATGCTCCAAAACTTTTCCAAATCAGAACATCCTATAAATTGAATTATTGGCATTTTATGTGAATGATTGCTTTATTTTTCTCTGATTGGGCTACTGATCTAGGACACATCAGATAAACGACCTGGATCATTGAACCATATACCCATTTGTAGAGAATGGTTCAACAAGGCACTGGATCACTGAACAATGGCCCCATTTGTAGAGAATGGTTCATCAAGGAACCACCCTTTAATGGTTCTAATTACTGGACCACTGTTTAATCCAGACCGTTTAAACTGCTGAGAAAATGAAAATGAAGAGAATTACCATAGTTTTCAGGATGATTGAGCATGTCGACAACCGGATCATAGATACCACCATAGATGAATATGCTTCCAGGCAGCAAAGACTGGATTTTGGGTAGCAGATTCTTGAGCTTGGCATTGTAGATGGTAGCGTCCAAGTTTTGTTCTTCAATGCACTCCCGTTGCAATGGGTTCTTGAATTTTGCAGTTATTTGAAGTGGGATGCAGCCGATTGGTCCAAGGCCCGCCACGATGAATTTTCGACCGCCAAGATAATATAATTCCTACACATGATCATAGTAGAAAATGTGAAAATTGGAAGCATTTTGATAATCAAGCAGGCCATTTTTTTTTAGTCTAAAGGGTGATGAATTTGGTGGTCCACGAGAACTACAGCCAAAGCTGTAGATGCACGAGTTAGCTTGGTTAACTGGCTCAACTCAACTTGACTCGACTTGAAATTGGGTTAGAGCCTAGTTGAGCTGTTATTATTATTATTATTTTTTTAGTTTTAAAAAATTTCGAGCCAAGTCCAATATAAGCCAAACTCGACTCAACTCATCTCGAAACTTGACTTGAATTTGACTTGGTTCGACTCGGATGGGTTCACTTAGTATAAATATTTTCTATATATTTAAATAAATTATTTATATTATAATATATATTAATATTATTTATGTTGAAAATTATAAGACCTAAACTCGATCTCAACTCAGAGGTTCAAACTCAAACTTGGTTTGAAAGATTGGGCTTAAGTTCGGCTCGAACTCAACTCGAGCTGGGTTAAGCTGCCCAATCAAGCTCGATGACCGAGCCTAGCTGAGTTTGAGCTAGGGTAGCCTCTTGACCAAGACAAGCCAAGCTCAACTCGGTTCGACTGTGTACAGCTCTAACTACAACTCTCAGACACAGAGAGTCTGATGCGACTCACCTGAGTCAATTCACCAAGTCGTGGGATTCGGCCCTGACTTGGGTGAGATACATCTTGACTCAGGGCTAACCGAGTTGGGTCGAATTTGGAGGCTTTTAATCATTGGTTGAAGATGTGAGCTCGGACAAAAAGTTGATGGGTGGGCCATGATTTGTAGTGGGTCCCTGTTTAAACAGGCCTAATGAAGTAGGGGAGAGAATTAGGTGAGACCGGGGATCCACTGAGGTGGGTGGGACCCTGACTATGGGGTTCACATTGATGTCTGTGTGTTAAATCCACACCTTCCAACTATTTTGAATGCCCATTGTAGGGCATGATCCCAAAAATGAAGCTGATTCAAATCTTAGGTGGACCACAATGCATGAAACAATCACAATTGAATCCCCACCATTAAAAACTTTATGGATTTCACCGAAATGTTTATTTAACATCTAACCTGTTGATAAGGTCACAAACAGCTAGATGAACAGACCACACAAATATCATCTTGATCTAAGGCTTTTGCGGTCGACAAGAATTTTTTTAATGGTAAATCATCACTGTTTCCAGTAATAAATGGATCATGCCCATTTTTTGGATCATGCCCTAAAATGAGTCTTAAATGTGGATGGATGAACCGCATAGATGCAATCACATACATAACAGTGGGACCCCACAGTCAGGCGTCCCACCACCTCGGTGGATCCGGGGTCTCACATAATGAGCAGACCGTCTTGTTTTTGGGTCAGAGTTTCACATGGCGTTTCCTCTTCATCTTGATGGGAATCACCTTATGAACGGTTTGGATGGCATATAAACACTAGGATGAGCCTAGAAAGGTTTCAATAGGTGGGTGTCCCCGTCTCAACTGTTTCCTTTGGTATGGCCCATTCGATCATTGGAACATGCTCGTTTTTCTTTTTCACAGTTAAACATGAGCTGCCAACCTGATGGACGGAGTGGATGTCACAAAGGTATCTTTGTGGGACCCACAGAGTATTACTTACTAGGCTTCATGCAACAGGCATTGTAGATTGTAGTAGACCAACAATGGGTTCTTTGCACCGGTCGGGACATTTACAATTGAACCGTTTTACCATCAGATCCGGCCAACTGATCAATACACCATCCGTTTTAATTAATAAGATTCAATCTCAACCCTCCATTTCATTATGGATTGACTCTTAAAAATGTAAATTATTACCATTAATAGCTTTTTAATGGCATAATTAAAACACTTCTCTTGTTTGTGTGGCCCATCCAATGATCAGATTAAGGGCCCAGATTGGGTACTACCCGCCCAAGAATCTAGCAAGAGATGGACAGTCTTGTCTGGGCTCTATAATATATTTTTAACCATGCCATCCATCCATTTTGACAAATCATTTTACTTAGTCTAAAAACGAGGGATATCGAATACTCAAGCAGCCACACCACAGGAAACAAAGCTGAACTACTGCGGCTGAAAACCTCTTTGGGCCACAGAATTTTTTCAATAAAGTTAATATTTATGTTAGCCCTTCATCTAGGGCTAGGTGACCTTATGAACAAGTTGGATGGCAAATAAACATCACGGCCAGTCATAGGAAGGTCTCAATGGTAGAGGTCATTGTCACCTCTGCTTCCTGTGGTGTGGTCCACTTGAGCCTTCAATCTACCTCATTTTAGGGCTCATGCACTAAAATGATCTGTCAAAATTGATAGACAGCTTGGATAAAAACCATATAGTGGTGAGCCTCAAAGAATTCCTGTCAGGACCATCTATCTATAACCAGGTCCTTGTGGGGATTGTAACCAATCCATGTAGCAGGTTAGCATATCATTGGAACCAAATCTTCATATGATGGGCCCCCACTTAATGAACAATCAGATTTTAGACCGAGAGAGATAGAAAGAGAGAGAAATATAACCATGAGCAGATTACGTAGCCTTTGATGCAGGAAATCTTGGTATCCGCTAATGCTGTCGAACTGCAACCTCCTTGAAGGAATATCATACCAGTTGAATATAAAGTCATTAGTTCCTGCACTAATTAAGATTAGAGCATTGCTAATTGTCTTATTAGCCTCTTGATCACCTATAATCGACTTAAGCCTATTTATATAGTTCTTAAACATCGATGGCTGCCGTGACACCGGTATCACACCTGACCCTACCGTGGTCAAGTCATCGATGCCGGACCCCGCTGATGCGAAGCTCACGCCAGTCTTGATCTCATCGTCTGATAGTAATGAATTCAAGAACGGTGGTAACGATTCCTTAATACCTAGATCGGACACCAGCATATCGGGTACCAATCGTCCATCTGAGAAACGGCCTGTGGCCTCATGATCGGGGTAATTCACACCGTATGGCGGGTGATTGGCCTTAAACAATGTACCAATATAGTTGTTGTTGCCCGTGTCGACGGTCGAATCACCGAAGATCAGAACGGCAGGGAACTTTGGCGGTGACGTATCATGGCCATAGCATCCAATGATGGTGACGCACATACAGGAGGCAAGGATGGAGAGGTGGATTCTGGTCATTGTTGTTGTGTGTATTTGAGGGCGGCTGGAATAGGCTTTTATTTATACTGTTTGGGGTTTTATTTACGGTGTTTAGATCAGTTTGTAACTTGCACGTAACTGTTTAATTTGGAAACGGATTGGCTACTGAGCTGCATGGCTAGTGGCCGGTGTTATGTGGGCCCACCATGATGTATGTGTTTCATCCATGCCGTCCACCCATTCTTCTAGATCATTTTATGGCATGAGCCCAAAAATGAGGTTGATCCAAATCTCAAGTGCACAGTACAATATTGATTGAACGCCCACCATTAAAAACTTCGTGGAGGCCACAAAAGTTTTGGATCAAGCTCATATATATATTTTTCCCTTCATCCAAGTCTTTATGACCTAATCAACGGATTAGATGTCAAATAACCATTACAGTGGAACCTAAGAGGTTTTTAATGGTGGACATTCAATCACTACTGTTTTCCCATGGTGTGGTCCACCTGAGATTCATATCTACTTCATTTGTATTATGAAGCTCTAAATTTATCTTTCGAAATGGATGGACGGCGTGGATAAAATACCTACATCATGGTGGGGTCCACATAGCACCGACCACTGGCCACCTGGATGTTGACAGCGTTACTAGCCAAACGGCGTCCGTTTAATTTCTAGACTAGATACTCGCTGCAGTTACAACACCATTTTTGTAACCTCGGTGACTCGACACGTGTGGCTATGCACATCATTAGAATGGTTGGGACATCGTGAATAGAGTATGTCTCTGATTTTACACTGATCAGGCAATCGGAGCCGTCCAATTCATATCTGTCCAAGGGATGGTTGAAAGAAAAATAGCCAGTGATCCCAACTCTAAGGGAGAAATCTCACGGTCAGTAGCTTGTTATCAGTATATATGACGTAGAGAATACACCATCCAAGACTCCATCCAACACGGCAAGTCAGTACAGCTAGCAATAAATCTCTTCCATGCTTAAATAACTCATTTAGTCAAACAATATTCTGTCCTTTTATATGATATATCTTATATTCCTCCACAATTTGTGATTTGGATGGTTTAGATTGTCTTCAACAATGGGAAGCGTGAGATGACAAGTCACTAACAATGGTGTCAACTAGCATGGAAATATGCAAAGCGTGACTGTTGGGAACGGATTAACTACTCCCCCGCCGCCAGCCCAGTGGCTGATGGTCTGTGCTCTGTGGACCCCACCATGATGTATGTGTTTCATCTATTCCGTTCATCCATTTTTACAGATAATTTAGAGTTTAATACAAAAATGGGAGGAATATAAGTCTCAGGTGGACCACACCACAGGAAAACAACAGTTATTGGATATCCACCATTAAAATCCTCCTAAGGCCCAATGTACTGTTTATTTGATATCCTATCTGTTGATTAGTTCATACAGGCCAAGATGAAGGGAAAAAACAAATATCAGCTTGATCCAAAACTTTTATGGCCCCCAAAAGGTTTTTAATGGTCAACGTTCATTCAACACTCTTTCCTGTAATGTGGTCCGTTTGAGATTGGAATATATCTCATTTTTGGTCTCATTCTATAAAATGATTTGAAAAAGTAGATGGATGGCATGGATGAAGCACATACATAATAGTGGGTCCCACAGAGCACCGACCAGGAGCAGCCAATCCGTTTCCTAGATATTGCAACACGTCGAGATTTACTAGGATACGTCGGAATGAATCTCCTGCGGAAGCCTTCCGCACAAAGTTCCCGCGCTGGAAACCTAAGAGGGCCCACCGTGATGTTTGTGAGAAATCTAACCCGTCCATAACATTTTTTAAGATCAATCCAGGACTTGATACCAAAATTGAGTAGGATCCAAGACTCAAGTGGGCCGCACTAAAGGAAAAAAGTTTGTAGGGAAATCTCTACCGTTGAAACTTCCCTAGGTCTACAGTTATGTTTAAATGCATTCCACACCGTTCATAACGTCATACCTACTGCGATGAACTGGGAATAAAAGTATTACCCTGGTTCAAAACTTCTATACCCCACGAATATTTTAACTGTGTACGTTCAGTTGTTACGTCTTCGGCCGACTTGAGTATTGGATCCGGCTCATTTTTGGTCCCCTACTTCAAAATGAGCTCCAAAAAAGTATGGGCTGGGCGGATTTCTCACAAACATCATTCTGGGGCCACTTAGATTTCGAGCGTGGGAACTTCATACGAAAGGTTTCGCAGGAAATTAGTTCACATGGCAAAAAGATCAGATTTTCTATAATAGGGCTAGAGCTGGGCATCTAGCCAAGTCGGTTCGAGTTGGGTTGACTTTACTCGATCCAGTTTTGAAATAGGCTTGACACGAACTCGATATGACTCCATATGGATTCCAACATGCTTGACTCGATGCGAGTAGTGTCTAGCCTAGATTGATTCAGACCAAGTCCAATCTATTCAAAAGTACCAAGTCGGATTGAGAGAGAGAGAGAGAGAGAGAGAGAGAGAGAGAGAGAGAGAGAGAGAGAGAGGAGGAGGAGGAGGAGGAGGAGGAGGAGGAGGAGGATGGTGATGGTGGTCGGTGGTTGTCGTGCTTGAGAGAGAGAGAGAGAGGTCGGGCTTGGAAGATGAGAATGATGAGGGAGGGAGAGAGATTTTGGGATCGAATTGGGTTAGAGTATGACGGATAGGGTTAGAGAGTTAGGTTTCGGATCGAGTCGGGTCTAACCAGATCGAGTTTCTGGTCGAGTTACTAGGTAACTCGATCTCAACTCTGTTTGAGTTCAGATTGGGCGAAGCCTATTCAATTCGGACCTGAAGAGTTGAACATGACAAGTAAATGTAATTATATTTATTATAAATACTTGTACACAACAAGCGTATGCTTTACAACACTAACAAACTATCACTCTTAAATGACAACTCTCAAACATAAGAAAAAATTCTTTTGAACTCTTAATGCTTGGACGCCTTACCTTCGCTCTTGAACTCACTTTTTGTTGTTGATGTATATGTACATAATGAGACACTTCTTATATTTATAGAGGGCTATTGAAGATTCTACAATCAACATAACTCTAAAGAGTTCTAGAAGCTTCCAAATATCGTATAAGGTTCTATTATATTTCGGAACATTCTAAGAGAATCTAGAAGGTTCTAGCATAGTCCGGAATATTCTGAAAGAGTCAAGAAAACTCTAACAAACTCTAAAAGTTTCCGAAAGATTCTAAAAAATTTTAGAATTTTCTGAAAATGTCTAGAAGTTTTTGAAAGACTCCGGAATATTCAAGAGAGGTGGTGATGACATTTAAAACTCCCCCTCAGCACTAACTCTCACAATTCTGCCTTGGTCATCATGCCAAGATGCTTTCTGAATTCGGTGAACTTAGCATTACTAAGTCCTTTCGTGAGTATGTCTGCAACTTGGTAGTTGGTCTTCACATGACTTATCTCAATTTCTCCTTGAAGTACCTTCTCTCTCACAAAGTGATAGTGTACCTCCACATGCTTGGTCTTGGCATGAAACACTGGATTCTCAACCAAGCAGATTGCTGATTGATTGTCGCAGAGTAATATCATTGGATAATCATCTGATTGATGAAGATCCCTCATTAACTGTATAAGCCATGTGCATTCTTGTGCTGGCATTGCCATTGCTCTGTATTTAGCCTCCATGGTTGATAAAGATACTTTAGGTTGTCTCTTGCTACACCAAGAGATTACTCCTAAGCCAAGGTTGAATACGTATCCAGTAGTTGATCGTCGTGTGTCATGATCACCACCATAGTCAGCATCGCAGTACTCAACTATCTTGCATGCTCCACCTTTCTTGTACAATAGACCAAGGTGTATTGTACCCTTCACATACCTCAGTATTTGACGTACTGCTTCAAGATGCGGCTTCTTTGGTGTTTGCATGAACCAGCTAATTACACTAACTGTGTATGCTATATCCGGCCACGATAATGTAAGGTAGATTAGGCTACCAACTATTTGTCGGTACATAGTTGCATCTTCCAAGTCTTTTCCTTCTTCCGAACATAGCCTAGCATTAACCTCCATAGGTGTGGCAATTGGCTTGCATTCGAGCATCCCATATTTCTTTAATAAGTCTTTGGCGTACTTCTATTGATAAAGGAATATGCCTTTATTACTTCAATTAATCTCTAGCCCAAGAAAATGCTTCAGTTCTCTAAGTTCCTTCATTTGGAATCGTACAGACAAGTTCTCTCTTATCCTTTCAATCTCACCATCATCATCTCTAGTGATGATTAAGTCATCCACGTACACTAGCACTATTGCTAGTTTACCTTCTTGGAATTTTACATGCCACTGAGAACCCGCTTTGCACAAGGAATTCTCCTATCTTGCCGTACCATGCCCTCGGTGTTTGTTTAAGCCCATAAAGGCCTTCTTTAGTTTACAGACGTAATCCTGATGTCTTTTACTCTGGAAACCAGTTAGCTGCTCTATGTAGATATCTCGATCAATTTCTTCATGTAGAAAGGCATTCTTTATATCCATCTGCAACAGCTTCCAAGATTTGCTTGCTGCAAGTGCTAGTAGTACTCGCACCGTTGTAATTTTTGCTACTGGGCTAAAAGTTTCATCATAGTCCAACCCATATTCTTTGAGAATCCTCTAGCCACTAGTCGAGCTTTATACCTTTCTATTGATCCATCGGGGCGAGTCTTGACTTTGTACACCCATTTGCATGATATCGGCTTCACATCCTTGGGTTTTAGAACTAATTCCCAAGTCTGATTTTGGTTCAATGCCTTAATCTCTTCTTCCATCGCCTTCTGCCATTTTATGTCTTGGAATGCTTCTTCAAATGTCGTTGGCTCTTTCACAGTCTCTTCGTCTGTTAAGGCAGCATCCACGTATCTTGGGTTTGACTTTCTCTGTCTAGTCGTCCTCCTAAGGGGTGTGTTGTCTACTGCAACCTCCGGTTGACTCGGGCGAAGCTCTTCTGGACTTCTTTGATGTACTCCAGTTTGCTATGGACTCATAAATTTATTTGGTGTTCCAGAAAGATTGGACACTTGCTCACCATCTCCTTCTGTAGGCGTCAACTCCTTAGTTGAACTAGGAGATTCTTCTCCTTCCCTTGTCTCTCCCATCTTCTCATGCAGTTCATTTTCTAAGTCTTACGAGTTTGGCAGCTCCTCCTTCAGTGGCGACCACCATGATGAGACTTCATTAAAGACAACATTCCTCGATGTGTAGCATCGACCAGTTGCAGGGTTGCAACATTTTCACCATTTCTTTTCACTGCTATAGCCCAAAAAGATGCAATGAATTGTCTTCTTATCGAACTTGCTACGCAAGTGATCTGGCACAAACACATAACATACACATCCGAAGACTCGGAAGTGACTCACCTTGGGCTTTATGTTCCATAGCTTCTCGAAGGGTAAGACAAAGCTTAGTTTTGCCTGTGGTAGCCTATTGATCACATGAGCTGCCGTTTGCATGCACTCTGCCCAGAATCGGCTGGGCACATTCTTAGCATGTAGCATGCTCCGACATATTTTTGCAAGGTGACGATTTTTTCTTTCAGCAATGCTGTTTTGTTGTGGAGTACCCAAACAAGTCAATTATCGTCAGATTCTATACTCCTTTAGATAATTTGAGAACTCTTTCGACGTATATTCTCCACCATTATCCGTTCGCAAGCATCGGATGCTTCTATCGAACTCACTTTCGACATTCTCCCAAAATTCTTTAAAATTTAATAAAGTTTTCGACTTCTCTTTCATGCAGTAAACCCAAACGTACCTTGAGAAGTCGTCAATGAAGGTCACCATGTAACGCATGCCACTAACCGATGTCTGTTTTACCCGTCCGAACACGTCTGAGTGAACAAGCTCCAAGGGTTCTTTAGCTCTAAACTTTGACTCTTCATATGACAATTGGTGTGCTTTGCCATATTGACACCCTGCACAAATTGTATCTTCTCGAACATCCAGCTGGGGAAGACCTTTGATCATAGCCTTCTTTATCATTATCTTCAGCTTATGATAACTCACGTGCCCTAAACGTGCATGTCAGAGATCTGTAGTCTCATTTTTTCGAGTCGTATCTACATAAGCTGATTCAGTTGACATTACGTAGATTGACTCCAAGCGTCATCCTTCCATGATAGGTGTACCTAACGGTTTAAGGTTTCGATACACCTTAACATCCTCCGGTTCAAATACCACATAATTGTCAGAAGATGTCAATTGTGATACTGATAACAGGTTTTTCTTCATCTCTGGCACGTGATAAACATCTTGTAACTTTACTTGATTAGGGCTAAATCGAGGTGTGATGGTAGTCGTACCTACATGAGTTATCGACAACCTTGAATTATTAGCTGTTACCACCACCCGATCTCCTTTGTAGGCGGATAAACTTGATAGTTTCTTCTTATCACCTATTATGTGATTTGAGCACCCTGAATCAACGATCCAATCATCATTGTAGTTGATAGTTCCTTGATTGAAAACTGTGAAAATTACTATTTCACCCGTCTCTGTCACTATTGAGGAAGCAGCTACTTCGTCAGTGACTGTGTTAGACTGCTTGAGTGGTTCATCAAAATCTATCTCTTTCTCTGAACAATCTCCTTTGATGGATTCAGATACTCCTAAGGATGCTTGAAAGTCCCAGTCATCTTCATTGTCTTCTTGGTGATTTTTAAAAGTCACCAAGTTACCTTTGGCTGATTTTTTCTTGAACTAACAATTTTTTACGAAGTGACCTTTCTTGCCGCCATTAAAATACTCTATATCATACCTTTGAGATATGGAGGATCGTCGTTTATTGTTGTTGTTGTCGGATTGAACTCCCCCTATCCGAGGACTTCTTCCTTGGTCTTCTCTCTTCTTGGACTTTCCTGAGTTCTGCTGACTTTGTTCGCTGATTTTTTCTTGAACCAACAATTTTTTGCAAAGTGACCTTTTTTGCCACAATTAAAACACTCTATATCATACCTTTGAGATACGGAGGATCGTCATTTATTGGTGTTGTTGTCGGATTGAACTCCCCCTATCCGAGGACTTCTTCCTTGGTCTTCTCTCTTCTTAGACTTTCCAAAGTTCTGCTGACTTTGTTCGCTCTTTCTGTTCTATTATCGAAGTCCGCCTTTTTATTATTGCAATAGAGTGCTTCATCTTCCTTATTTATCGACACTCCAGCCATTTGTTTGTATAAACTTTCTTGATTGGCCAACAAATTCTCCAACTCTATGAGAGTAGGTTGAGTAGGCCAACCTCGTATTGCTGTGATAAAACATTATACTCGGGCTTCAACCCGTGTATAATGATCCTCCTCATCCTTTTCTCATGAATATTTACTTTCGGATCTAATTCTAAAATTTCTCGGTATAAATCCTTTACTCTTGTAAAGTATTTACTTATCAACTTATTTCCTTGTGTGGTGGACATTAATTCATTCTCCAAATATTGAAGTCGAGCATCATTTATTTTTAAAAACAATGATGTAAAGGTGTCCCATGCCATCTTGGGTGTGTCTTCATCCTTGATTCGCTCGAGAAACTCATCCTCAATGGTTGACTTGAGCACGTACATTGCCGTCCCGACCTTAATCTTCCACTTTCGAAGTGCTTCAGCATTTTTCTTAGGAGGTGGGGTAATGTCATTCCCATTAACAACCCCCCATAAGTCCTGCCCTTTAAGGTAGGACTTAATGTGACTCCTCTAACTTTGATAGTTGTGGTTGTTAAGCCTTGTAACTCCGCTCGTTGTGTTTACAAGATCTGTCATCATGACTTGGTATGATTATCACTCCCTTTACCAAGCAAGCTAACGAACTTCACAGTCCACAAACTGTGCGCGATCACCTTAGAAAACGGATCCCGACCAAACCTCGCTTTGATACAAAATTGAAGAGTTGAACACGACAAGTAAATGTAATTATATTTATTACAAATACTTGTACTCAATATGCGTATGCTTTACAACACTAACAAACTATTACTCTTAAATGACAACTCTCACACACAAGGAAAAACTCTTTTGAACTCTTAATACTTGGACACATTGCCTTCACTCTTGAACTCACTCTTTGTTGTTAATGTATATGTACATAATGAGACAGTTCCTATATTTATAGAAGGTTATAGAAGATTTTAGAATCAATATAATTATAAAGAGTTCTAGAAGCTTCCAAATATCCTATAAGGTTCTATTATATTCTGGAACATTTTAAGAGAATTTAGAAGGTTCTAGCATAGTCCAGAATATTCTAGAAGAGTCAAGAAAACTCTAACAAACTGTAGAAGTTTTTGAAAGATTCTAGAAAATTCTAGATTTTTTCAAAAATGTCTGGAAGTTTCCAGAAGACTCCGGAATATTCGAGAGAGGTGGTGATGACATTTAACAGGACCGACTCACCCATTCGGTTCGGGTCAAGTCAGACGAGTCGAGTTAGCTGGGTCGAGTCCTCTGGTGCCCACTTCTAAATATGGCTAAACATATTTCAATACAATACATTTAATACAATACGTTGAGTAATCTACCTATTTGATTGGGTTTATTTTCAGCGACCCAAAACGTTTATATGGTGGGCCTCATCCTGTGGGTGAGAAATACCAAAAGAATATTTTATATTGAAATATTTCAACCCTTACATTGTTCAAATGCTAATTAAGAAGACGATACATATGAGAAGAAAAGATTGAAGGGTTGAAATATTTCAACTGATGATATTTTAACTATGAGTTATCCACTATCTGAGTGTGGCTGTAAAAGATATCAAGATTATATGGCTAAAGTTCCCACATTATCTATAACATCCCGAAAATCGGGGGTCGGGTAGAAACCCAACTCCCAAGTTCCAGAACGTCACTAATGCAACATAGATAATGATAAATGCATGTTGTCTGTAGAATGGTATTAAAAAAGATTGAGATTAAGCCACAACAGCATATCATACTCCAGAGACAGTTAAATTAGTAAGCAGAAGACTGTGATATATACATAAAATATATAATTAATTGTAAGTCTCCAGAGTGTGAACATGTTACCAGGTTAATCATATACATGTATACTCCAAAAATAGAAAGAAAAGAATATACATGAGTGCTCCAAAAATATAAAATGACAAGTGTCCAAACATCTACTTAACCTCCCTGTAATCCCATCAATCAGATCACGTATAAAGGAGGGATCCTCCTCATCATTATCAAGTCCGGCTCCACCTCGCAGGCCACGCCATCATCTGTAATTACAAAAGGGTTTGGTGGTGTCCAGAACACCGTCCCGTAACGTGGGAGTGAGTAATTAACTCAGTGGAATCATAGAGCAAAGATTAGCGTGTTATCAAATCAATCACGCGTTAATAGTAAAGCAAACAACTAAACATTCCTAGATACTGTTGTTAATGTATGCATGAAACGACATGATGGATGCCCTCACCGACATACTCCCTCATACGGCACCATCTCACGCCCGCGGCATACTTTCTTTCCACAATGCTCCACATCTTCCAAGCACATGCAATGCGATATGAATAATGATTACCGGATTATTATTAGTCCTTTTTATACATCAGGATTGGGAAACTAGGGTACCTTGCTTATATCAATCCCAACACAGATCCTGTCTAGGGTTGTCACTCCTAGTAATCTCATACGATGTTATATTTGTAAGTCGCTGCAAGGGCTGTCAGGGCTGTTGCTCGCACTCGTTGCTCCTCTCTCCCATCACCTTATCAATACAGGCTTATTATATTCTTAAGACTACATCAGGACTCGTCGCCCCCATGCGGTGTCAGGATAAACTCAAGGTCACTGCAAAGGGCTCGTCACCTGATCAGTGTAGGCCGACAGCAAGAATATAGTGTCCCATACCACCATAATCTGCTCAGAGTAGGGTGCTCACTGGTCATTACGGGGAGGTTTGTTGCCCCAGCGTAGGCCGACAGCTCGACCATGGTGTCCCATACCACCATGCCCAGCTCATGAGTCTTTATGGATCAAGGTACCATGGTTAACAGGGTTTCCAATGGTAAGTCAGTACCCTAGGTTCGAGCAGTTATGACTCATACAGGGTGAACATACAATGGTCAGTCGGGTTACTTGACGGGCTCGACTAGCACGAGCGCATCTCGAGCTGAACGACATGAAGTGCATAAAACACTTCGTGTGGCTTAACCACTGCTGCCAACTCAAAACACAACTCGCGTTCATCGACGCGTCCTTCGTGGTAAATAGAAATTAAACACGAATTCGATCCATTACCGACTACCTGGACTAGGTCATAGCACCAAGCATTTGTAAACCAACGTCAGTAATCCTATGAGAGTAATAGAAATGAAATACAACAATACAAGCATGTTAACACATGTTATAGTATACGAAGTCAGCGAATCAACCAACACATGTATTCTATACATATAAGGAAATCAATTCATATAACAAACATGTAGGAAATCATATACAACATCATGTGGACTGAGAATTCATTCTCAAAAATAATTTACAACACCATTTATTCAATACATACTAATACAAACATTTATACAAACACTTAGTCCACACACTTTAGTCTACATAGCGTATGTCGACCCAAAGTGCGCGTTAGGGCGAATCTCTTCACCAAATTGATTATACACGCATACATAATATCATAACATGATGAATTTACATGTCAAGCATTTCAGAAAAATACGGACGTGTACTGTATTTTCTATAAATGCCTAAAATACCCTAAATCTCATATTTACCGTACATTTACGAAACGGAAAACGGACAGCATGTTGTACATGTCAAACAGCGTTGCCGTCGATAATCTACTATTAAATGACATTGAAAGCTTTGAAATCAGTCAATCAAAGCGTCTAAAATCCTGACCTTTTGTCGTAGAAGTGTATCGATTCGAATAGAACGAGTACGCTTTGTCAACGGCGTTAAGGCGACCTATATCACAAGTTACATAGGCTACACCGCTACTTGCATCAAAGGATTCCCTAAAATAGGCATAGGTTAGGGTTTTCTTACCAAAGAGTGCGTTGGAATCGCCGAAAAAGTGATTGGAGTGAGTACTTCGATACGTGCAATAGCTATAGCAAGTGGCAGGAGAATCTCTCCCACACTCTCTCACAATCTCTCACTTTCTCTCTCTCTTTTCCTAGGGTTTCAAGCAAATTCGGATGAGAGGGTTGTGAGAGGGCTTAAAGCCCTTATATAGGATAAAACTTCACTGAAACAGACATGAGAACAAAGTATACTAGAGTTATAACCAAATCGGAACTTTTCTGATCCAAAAGAGTGTTTCGGGAGGTCCCCTGGCCGAACGCGATCGGACTTAAGCTCATGGTCACTGGATGTTGCTGTAACACCCCAAAAATCGGAGGTCGGGTAGAAACCCAACTCCCGAGTTCCAGAACGTCACTTATGCAACATAAATAATGATAAATGCATGTTTTCTGTAAAATGACATTAAACAAGATTGAGACTAAGCCAAAACAGCATATCATACTCCAGAGACAGCTAAATTAGTAAGCGGAAGACTGATAAATACATATAATATATAATTAATTGTAAGTCTCCAGAGTGTGAACAGGTTACCAGGTTAATTAAATACATGTATACTCCAAAAATCGAAAGAAAAGAATATACATGAGTGCTCCAAAAATTTAAAAAAATGACAAAAGTCATGGTGTCTAATCAACCTCCCTATAATCCCGTCGATCAGAACATGCATAAAGGAGGGATCCTCCTCATCATCATCAAGTCCGGCTCCGCCTCGCAGGCCGCACCATCATCTGCAATTACAAAAGGGTCTGGTGGGTGTCCGGAACACCGTCCCGTAATGTGGGAATGAGTAATTAATTCAATGGAATCATATAGCAAAGATTAGCATGTTATCAAATCAATCACGTGTTAATAGTAAAGCAAACAATCAAATATTCCTAGATACTGTTGTTAATGCAAGCATGAAATGACATGATGGATGCCCTCACCAACATACTCCCTCATGCGGCACTATCAGCGTCCGCAGCATGCTTTCTTCCCGCAGTGCTTCACATCTTCCAGGCACATGCAATGCGATATGGATAATGATTACTGGGTTGTTATTAGTCCTTTTCATACAGTAGGATTGAAAAATTAGGATACCTTCCTTATATCAATCCCAACACAGATCCTGTCTAGGGTCGTCACTCCTAGTAATCTCATACGATGTTATATTTGTAGGTCGCTGCAAGGGCTGCCAGGGCTGTTGCTCGCACTCGTTGCACCGCTCCCCCATCACCTTATCAATACAGGCCTATTTCTATCCTTAAGACTGCATCAGGACTCGTCGCCCCCATGCGGTGTCAGGATAAACTCAAGGTCATTACAAAGGGCTGCCAGGGCTGTTGCTCGCACTCATTGCTCCACTCCCCCATCACCTTGTCAATGTAGGCCGAAAACAAGAATATAGTGTCCCATACCACCATAATCTTCTCAGAGTAGGGTGCTCACTGGTCACTACGGGGAGGTTTGTGGCCCCAGCGTAGGCTGACAGCTCGACCACGGTGTCCCATACCACCATGCCCGGCTCATGAGTCTTTATAGATCAAGGTACCATGGTTAATAGGGTTTCCAATGGTAAGTTCAGTACCCTAGGTTCAAGCAGTTATGACTCATATATGGTGAATATACAATGGCCAGTCGGGTTATTTGACGGGCTCGACTAGTACGAACGCATCTCAAGCTGAGCGACATGAAGTGCATAAAACACTTCGCGTGGCCTAACCATTGCCGCCAACCCAAAACATGACTCGCGTTCATTGACGCGTCCTTCGTGGTAAATACAGGCAAACCACGAATTTACTCTGTTATCGACTACCTGAACTAAGTATAGCCTCAAACATTTATGAATCCACATCAGCAATCATATAAGAGTAATGGAAATGAAATATAACAATATAAGCATGTTGAAACATGTTATAACAAACCACTTAAGCAAATCATCCAACACATGCATTTCATACATATAATGAAATCAATACATATAGCCAATGTAATGAAAATCATTCAATTAGCATATTACTTGAGAATTCAATCTCAAAATTCATTCACAACATCATTTATTCAATACATACGAATACAAACATTTATACAAACGCTTAGCCTACACACTTAAGTCTACATAGTGTATGTCGACTCAAAGTGCGCATTTGGGCGAATCTCTTCGCCAAACCAATTATGCACGCATTCCTAATATCCTAATGCGACAAATAGCCATGGTAACTATTTCAACAAAATATGTATGTATACAGTATTTCCTACGAATGACTAAAATGCCCTAAATCTCATATTTTTCGTACATTTACGAAGCAGAAAATGGACAGCATGTTGTACATGTCAAACGGCGTTGCCGTCGATATTCTACTATTAAATGACATTGAAAGCGTTGAAATCAGCCAATCAAAGCGTCTAAAATCTGCACCTTTTTCCCTAAACATGTATCGTTTCAATTAGAACAGATACGTTTCGTCAACGGCGTAATGGCGACCTAATGCACAAGATGTATTAGATACTTTGCTATTTGAATCGACGGAATGCTAAATCAGCAAGTAGTTAGGGTTTTCTTTACCTAGAAATGCGTCGGAATCACCAATAAAGTGATTTGGATGTGTTGCTTTAGCACATGTAGCAGCAGCAGCAAGTGGCGGGAAGATCTCTCCCATACTCTCTCACAATCTCTCACTTTTTCTCTCTCTCTAGCTAGGGTTTCTAGTAAATTCAGATGGGTGAGATAAGTGAAGGTTTAAAGCCCTTTTATAAGCTAAAACCTTCCCAAATTAGGCTTGGGAACAAAGTTCACTTGAGGTATAACCAAATCTGGACTGTTCTGGTCTAAAAGATTGTTTCGGGAGGTCCCCTGGCCGAACGCGGTCGGACTTAAGCTCATGCATACTGGATTTAGCACAGATCAAGTTTTCAGACTGGAAGAGTTTCCATATCACACGTGGCAGTCCAGTTTCAGTTAAGCGGTCATCGCACCTAAATCAGGTCCACAAGTCTCATGATATGAAAGAAAAATTTTTCCTGATCCAAGGGTGAAATTTGGCTGAATTCTGACGGTCAGAACGCTTAATAATAACGCGTCAATTCACCTGCCAGATTTGGATTCAAATTTTCAATTCTAATCCTTTTCTCACTCTCTTCACTCCAGGCTCAATGAAATAGCCTCTGAACGTCGGTTGGGCTTGATTTTCGAAATGATTGTCAAGTCCAGCCAAGCGGTCATAACGTTCTAAGATTGTAGGTATCGGACTTTCGACGCGCGATCTAGATCCGATACAAAGTTTCAAAGGGTTCCTGGGAACAAACCGGTTTAGAGTTTGATCCAGGATTTTAGGGTAACGTAGCATCAACAATTCTACAAGTTTTGGGTCTTACAAAACATATTTAAAGTGATTAGGGACAATTTCACAGCTAATCCAGCGTAGCGCTAGGTAACTTACGCTTAATTTCTAAATGAATTAATCCTAAGCGATTTCTTTGGCTTTGGAATTGGGTTATGAGAGGTTACCAAGGTGTTTTGGTTGACCCATTGCCTAAGGACGTCTACTCCCAGGTTGGAAAAAATCCGGGATGTTACAGTTGCTCACACTCAATTTTCAGTCAGGCAGAGTTCATAGATCGCATGTGGCGGTCCAATTTCAGTTCAGCGGTCATCGCACCTAAATCAGGTCTACAAGTCTCGTGATATGAAAGAGAAATTTTTCCTGATCCGAGGGTGAAATTCGGCTGAATTCTGACGGTCATAATGCTTAATAATAATCCGCAAAGACTCGTGCCAGATTTGGATTAAAATTTTCAAATCTAACCCATTTCTCACTCTCTTTACTCCAGGCTCAATGAAATAGCCTCAGAGCGTCGGTTGGCCTTGATTTTTGAAATGATTGTCAAGTCTAACAAGGCGGTCACAATGGTCTAAGATTGTAGATATCGGACTTTTGACGCGCGGTCTAAATCCAATACGAAGTTTCAGAAGGTTTCTGAGGGCAAACGGGTTTAGAGTTTGATCCTAGGTTTCAGGGTATTATAGCGTCATTGATTCTACAAGTTTTGGGTCTTGTAGTACGTATTTAAAGTGGTCAGGGATAATTTCACAGCTACTCTAGCGTAGCGCTAGCTAACTTATGCTTATTTTCTAAAGAATTTGGTTGTAAATGATTTCTTTGGCTTTGGAATTGATTCCTAAGAGTGATGTGGTTAACCCATTGTCTAAGGACGTCTAACCTTAGGTTGGCAAAAATTTGGGGTGTTACAATCTATCCCCCTTAAAATAAAATTTTGTCCTCGAAATTGGCTAAGGGTAATGAGTACCTAGAGAGACCTTCGTATTGACATTCTAAGGAAGGTTAAATCTTAGTCGATGACCTAACCTTGCGTATAACCTAAATCAATTGTTTCGATTCTGGGCTAGTGGGAAAGAGGCTAACCACGCTTCCGCTGCGCCACTCTGATCTAACAGTTGCATTGGCTGACGTAACTAGATTGGACTCAAAATGTTCTACCCCCCTTAAAACTTAGTTTTACTTAAGGTTCAAGAATCTATGTATCGATCCGTATATCGGAACGAGGTGCAACTTAGGGGCTATCCTTGACATAAAATGGGAAACAACCTCTCACTACATTGGTCTTCCTTTGTTAGTGATGCGTTCTATGGCATTGGTACCTATGGTTGTAGAAATAAGCCTACTCTCTATTGGCTAGATGTCCTCAACATTTTCCAAAGGCAAAGCAATAACTTTTGGTTGTATGTGGTCGAGCCAACATGGAAGAAAAGTTATGTAGTGGCTCTGAGCCAGATATATTGACCTTCTGTCTAATCAGGACAGAAAATTCATTGTATCAGTTCTTAATCCGAGTCGATACCGATCTTCTGCTTGATCAGAGCATTCGATTTATTGGTAACTACCAGGATTAAGAAGTCGATTCAAACCGCGAATACATCGCTTACATATATAGTTCCTTTACTCCGCGATCCCAAATGCAATAAGCCTTTGGGGAAGGTAATTCTAAGGGGTGTGCTAGTTTATTCTAAGTTCAATCTTAGAGATGTATAAGTTTTCCCTGAGAATGAATGGTTCTAAGTGAAAACAACTTTCCTAAGGGTTATGACATAAGTCTACAAGTATGAAGAGGATCTATCGAAGGAATGAGGTTCTACCCCAACCAAATCTAACCTACTATTCCTTAGCATGTACAGGCTTTACACTACTTAAGGTAACTAGTAGACTAGTCTGTAACTCACTGGCTATAAACCAGAGTTTAGGCTCATACGCTAGATGGTTTCATACCATTTCCACTACAGGGGATTGTTCTATCGCTTAGAGTCAGAGTTGTCTAAATGAAATTAGATTTCCTATATCGTCAGATCTTTTAAATCTAGGAACACTAACTCTAGGTCCAAAACGCCAAGGGCCTATATGGCCAGTAGCATTAAGTTGTATGAAACTATTTTCCTAATCCTACGTCGGGATTGGGAGTGGCATGCTTGGTAGGAGAGTAGGGTGGGATAAAAACTAATTTTGTAGGCTTAATCCTGGGATTTACAACATGACAGTGGAAACCATAGGATACACCCAATCTAGGGACAATACCTTACAGCGAACGAAATGGCATGCACTCCATTTAATGAAATTTGTCACATTGTATGGAATAAAGTTTTACATGAATTATGATAGGAACGCATTCAGATATGCTAAGCCCAAAACAATACACAAACACATTTTCTACCAATGACTTCACTAGACCCAATAACAACAAAACACAGAAATTTCTAAAATGGTAAACAAACAATCTACAGGACAACGACATAGATGCCCAATTCTACTAAAGGACTTCTACCACGGTCCCGACTTACCTTCTTTAATACTGTCTAGTTTAACACTGCCTGTTGCCCATTAGAGTTTTATCGGCCATGTATTTTCACTACTCCTCAAGCGAAGAAAATGGAGAAATGGGATTTGAGGTTTGCACGATTTTGAGACCAAAAAGAGTGTAAAGGCTCAAATAAAAGGTACATGAGAGGGAGGATGGTGGAAAGGGAGAAAAAGTCAAAATAGCTTCTATAAAGGCCATAAAAAATGAAGGAAAGGGGAAGAAATGGCTGTCCTAATGGACGGAAATGAATCTAGGCCCTATAGAGGGATGAATCAAGCTCCCAAGGGCTGAATTTTCAAAGAAAAAAGAGAACAATAAGTGGGAATGGAGCTCCACACGATTTTTAGCCTTAAATGAAGGTTGTGGGAGCTTCAAACGACGAAAATGGAGAGAAAGAGAGCTATGAACAGCCACAAATGGGTGGGTAGTTGTCGATTTTGGCAGAAAAAGGGATCGGGAGTGGTTAGGCACCGAGTTTTGAGGGGAGAGCAGCAAGCACTCGAAAATAGAGGGCTTAGAAGGGGCTATTATGAAGGAGGTAGGGCATATAGGGGGTTTTAAGGTGCGAACCGCACATGAAAGGGGTGCCCTAACCCTTTTAGGGCGTCTGCCAGACGCACGGCCCGAGTGGGGCCCACCGGTCGGCAATGCATCACCGGCCAACTTTCAATCCGGCCGGTCTGGCTATGTGGGCTGGGTTCCCCCTGCCCTAGGGACCCCAAATATGGGTGGGACCCACCCTAGCTCATTGTATTTTAGCCTAGATAGGCCCAAAACTCCATTTGGGGCGTTCCGGGGCCAGTTTGTAAACTAGAATAAGTTTATATATCATGTAGCATATGATTTTGGGGTAGGAGAAGCTAATCCATCCAATTAACTCATTTGTTACAAGAGATTCCATAATTGGAATGGCCAAAAGTCTAATTCTTACCTATATTTACTATTTATAGTAAATTTTTATCTAAGTATGATTTCCTATCATTTACACCTTAGTATTTATGCCTAGTGTGAAAGGACTTAGAAAAAGTTGAAGCATGGGGTGGTGGAAGGAGGGATTCTGAAGGATTTGGATAAAAATGGATTTTAGGCCTTGGAATTGAGTGTAAAGGTGTTGTGGTTGCCCCACAACCCAAGGACATCCATTTCTAGGTTTGGAATTCTTCAGGGAATGACTCAAACCCTTCGACTGACGGCCTAGAGGTGACTTAGGTCGCTTCACGTAACCGAAGATATGTTACGGCCTAAATTACCGTATAGTCTCACCTGTCGGTGAAACTTGGGATCCTAATATAGTCTCTAAGTTTCCATCGCCCCCTTCCTAAGTCAGAGTGCGTCAGTGTGCGTCGTGTTACCATAACCCAGGTCCGGTTTAATCCAAATCATGTTCTGATACCAACTGTAACATCTCAAAAATCGGGGGTCAGGTAGAAACCCAACTCCCGAGTTCCAGAATGTTACTAATGCAACATAGATAATGATAAATGCATGTTGTCTGTAGAATGGTATTAAACAAGATTGAGACTAAGACAAAATAGCATATCATACTCCAGACACAGTTAAATTAGCAAGCGAAAGACTGTGATATATACATAAAATATATAATTAATTGTAATTCTCTAGAGTGTAAACATGTTACCAGGTTAATCATATACATGTATACTCCGAAAATGAAAAGAAAAGAATATACATGAGTGCTCCAAAAATATAAAATGACAAGTGTCCAAACATCTACTCAACCTCCCTATAATCCTGTCGATCAGATCACGCATAAAGGAAGGATCCTCCTCATCATCATCAAGTCCGGCTCCGCCTCGCAGGCCGCGCCATCATCTGCAATTACAAAAGGGTCTGGTGGTGTCTAGAACACCGTCCCGTAACGTAGGAGTGAGTAATTAACTCAGTGAAACCATAGATCAAAGATTAACATGTTATCAAATCAATCACGTGTTAATAGTAAAGCAAACAACCAAACATTCCGAGATACTATTGTTAATATATGCATGAAATGACATGATGGATGCCCTCACCGACATACTCCCTCATACGGCACCATCTCATGCTCGCGACATGCTTTCTTCCCACAGTGCTCCACATCTTCCAGGCACATGCAATGCGATATGAATAATGATTACCGGGTTATTATTAGTCCTTTTCATACAGCAGGATTGGGAAACTAGGGTACCTTGCTTATATCAATCCTAACACAGATCCTGTTTAGGGTCGTCACTCCTAGTCATCTCATACGATGTTATATTTGTAGGTTGCTGCAAGGACTGCCAGGGCTGTTGCTCGCACTCATTGCTCCTCTCCCCCATCACCTTATTAATACAGACCTATTATATCTTTAAGACTACATTAGGACTCGTCGCCCTCATGCAGTGTCAGGATAAACTCAAGGTCACTACAAAGGGCTCGTCACCTGATCAGTGTAGGCCGACAGCAAGAATATAGTGTCCTATACCACCATAATCTACTGAGAGTAGGGTGTTCACTGGCCACTACGGGAAGGTTTGTGGCCCCAACGTAGGCCGACAACTCGATTACGGTGTCCCATACCATCATGTCTGGCTCATGAGTCTTTATGGATCAAGGTAACATGGTTAACAGGATTTCCAATGGTAAGTTCAGTACCCTAGGTTCGAGCAGTTATGACTCATACAGGGTGAACATACAATGGTCAGTCGGATTACTTGACGGGCTCGACTAGCACGTTCGCATCTCAAGCTGAACGACATGAAGTGCATAAAACACTTCGTGTGGCCTAACCACTGCCGCCAACCCAAAACACGACTCGCGTTCATCAACGCGTCCTTCGTGGCAAATAGAAACCAACCACGAATTCGATCCATTACCGACTGCTTGGACTAGGTCATAGTCCCAAGCATTTGTAAACCAACGTCAGTAATCCTATGAGATTAATAGAAATGAAATACAACAATACAAGCATGTTAACACATGTTATAGCATACGAAGTCAGCGAATCAACTAACACGTGTATTCTATACATATAAGGAAATCAATTCATATAACAAACATGTAGGAAATCATATACAACATCATGTGGACTGAGAATTCATTCTCAAAAATAATTTACAACGCCATTTATTCAATACATACTAATACAAACATTTATACAAACACTTAGTCCACACACTTTAGTCTACATAGCGTATGTCGACCCAAAGTGCGCATTAGGGCGAATCTCTTCGCCAAACTGATTATACACACATACATAATATCATAACACGATGAATTTACATGTCAAGCATTTCAGCAAAATATGGACATATACGGTATTTTCTATAAATGCCTAAAATACCCTAAATCTCATATTTACCATACGTTTACGAAACGGAAAACAGACAGCATGTTGTACATGTCAAACGGCGTTACCGTCGATAATCTACTATTAAACGACATTGAAAGCTTTGAAATCAGTCAATCAAAGCGTCTAAAATCCTCACATTTTGTCATAGAAGTGTATCGATTCGAATAGAACGAGTACGCTTTGTCAACGGCGTTAAGGCGACCTATATCACAAGTTACATAAGTTACACCGCTACTTGCATCAAAGGATTTCCTAAAACAACTATAGGTTAGGGTTTTCTTACCTAGGAGTGCGTTAGAATTGCCGGGAAAGTGATTGGAGTGCAGTGCTTCGATACGTGCAATACCTATAGCAAGTGGCAGGAGAATCTCTCCCACACTCTCTCACAATCTCTCACTTTTTCTCTCTCTTTTCCTAAGGTTTCAAGCAAATTCGGATGAGAGGGTTGTGAGAGGGCTTAAAGCCCTTATATAGGCTAAAACTTCACTGAAACAGACTTGAGAACAAAGTATACTAGAGTTATAACCAAATTGGGACTTTTTCGATCCAAAAGAGTGTTTCGGGAGGTCTTCTAGCTGAACGAGATCGGACTTAAGCTCATGGTCACTGGATGTTGCTCACACCCAGTTTTCAGTCAGGCAGAGTTCATAGATCGCACGTGGCGGTCCAATTTCAGTTCATCGGTCATCGCACCTAAATCAGGTCTACAAGTCTCAAGATATGAAAGAGAAATTTTTTCTGATCCAAGGGTGAAATTTGGCTGAATTCTGACGGTCAGAATGCTTAATAATAGTGCGCAAAGACTCGTGCCAGATTTGGATTAAAATTTTCAAATCTAACCCATTTCTCACTTTCTTTACTCCAGGCTCAATGAAATAGCCTCAGAGCATCGGTTGGCCTTGATTTTCGAAACGATTGTCAAGTCCAACAAGGCGGTCGCAATGGTCTAAGATTGTAGATATCGGACTTTCGACGCGCGGTCTAAATCCAATACGAAATTTCAGAAGGTTCCTAAGGGAAAACGGGTTTAGAGTTTGATCATAAGTTTCAGGGTATTATAGCGTCATTGATTCTACAAGTTTTGGGTCTTGTAGAACGTATTTAAAGTGTTTAGGGACAATTTCACAGCTACTCTAGCGTAGCGCTAGCTAACTTACGCTTATTTTCTAAAGAATTTGGTTCTAAATGATTTCTTTGGCTTTAGAATTAATTCCTAAGAGTGATGTGGTTAACCCATTGCCTAAGGACGTCTAAACCCAGGTTGGCAAAAATTCGGGGTGTTGCATTATCATTTTTAAAAAATCTTTTTATAGAAAATGAAATCATCTTTGCACATAGGATTACTCCTTTTTAGTAAAACAGCTAACCAGCCCGTCATATTGTACATGTTAAATCCACTCCATCCATGTGGTACATTCCTCGATGCTGGGCCTTGGAGAAAATAAATCAGCCAGATCCAAAATAGAGGTGAGCCCTGCCACAGTGAACGATGGTGATGGGATGCCAATCATATGTTTGTGTGGAACCACCATGGTGTGTATATTTCATCAAGCAGGAGACAAGATACCAAAATAAGCCTAATCCAAAACTCAAGCAGGAGACAACTTAAGAACTTATGGGTTTTAGGTATAGTTTTACATTTTTTCAACTAGTGTGGTCCACATGAGATCAGTCTGATCTTTTGCATTTATCATGATCGTAAGGTTTTAGACCAGTATACGGGGATTTTGCCTATCAAAATGGTGAGCCCAAAGGTCATAAAAGCGTTTGACTCTTAAGTAAAACAGGTCTTGTATCTCACGGGGAACTAGAGTTGTACATCCAGCCGAGTGCAGCTGAACTGTGCCAAGCTCCTAACTTAGCTTTATTTATTTATTTAGTTATTATTTTTTATATTTAACACACGCACACACCACCACACACTCATGCCTTAGTGGGATTTCACCACCTATGGGTGCTCGAACCCTTGACCAGGTGTTGAAACTCCTGAGAGTCTACCACTGGAGCAAGAGCAAGGACCCAACTCCTAACTTAGCTTGAGCTAGCTCGGAGTAGCCTTCAAGCTCAACACACTAGCTTGTCTTTGCCTAATGACTCAAGCCGAGTCGAGCTTGGATCAAGTCAAGGCAAGCAAACTGCTCTAGTTGAGGTGAGTCAAGTTGAGCTATCTTTAGTAATAGCTAAAAGTCTAAAAATAAGATATGAACGATATATGTAATTTAAAGAATATTAAATCCAAAAGTGTAATCCATTCAACATCATTAATATTTTAGAAACATATGTTTAACAAAATACAACAAATGTTAAATTAGTAATTTAAAAATGTAATCTATTCAACAGCACCAATAACAACTAGATTGAAGTGCAGTCTTGTATATACTCTCGATCTCATCCTCTCTTCTCCATCCTTAGCATCAAAAGTGCTACCGCCCCCATCGCAATCGAAAGGGAGATGGGGATGGATTTTTTGTATGGAGAAAGAGAGAGATAGGATTTTGAATTTGAGAGAGAGAGAGAGAGAGAGAGAGAGAGAGAGAGAGAGAGAGAGAGAGAGAGAGAGGAGGAGGCAAGCTCTACTCACATCTCGAGTGGGAGCGGGAGGTGATCGAGTTGTCCTTAATTCTTTAAATCCAATGGTTCCTTACAAACAAGCACAAATGGCATGCAAGACAGATACATAGGAAAAAATTTCACATTATATATATATATATATATATAGAGAGAGAGAGAGAGAGAGAGAGAGAGAGAGAAAGAGAGAGAGAGAGAGCTGAGTCAAACATGCCTGGGTCCATCCCGAATCCCTCTTTCAAGTTGAGGCAATTTGAGCTAAACCAAGCCAAGCCAAGTTAGCTTTTTGAGCTATCTCAGCTTGTGTATAGCTTTACAGGGAACATTGTTGGATTTGTTGGGACTATATCCATTCGATTTAGGGTTAGATTGGGTGATCCACACCATTTATGGAATACTTCAACCCTTCGATCATCTAATACTTTTCCTTTGAATATTGGACAGTCTGTTTAATTCTTATTTTGTGGGCCATTGATTCAAAGTTAGAATTTTCCAATATTGGATATTTTCAAGGAAGTTACTGCATATGAGTTTTAGATTAATGGTTTGGATAACCAAAATTGAACCAAATCCAACCGCTATACTCATTGGACCCGAATATATTAGACCCAGATCCATGTTGATTTTGATTTTTGGTATATTGGGATTTCAAATTTGAAAATCCAGAGAGTTTTGGGCCAAATGACTTGTACTACAATGTGGTCATCACAGGATCCTGTACGAACTAAACATAAGGGTTTGTAGCCTTGAATCCAGTTTTTCATTTTTTAGAGGATGAAAATGCCCCCCTATCACGGTTGCGCCTCATATGGTAAGCTCTCATTTCGAAAAATGAAATACCTTTTTAAAAGGTATGTGGGCCCCATCAGAAACTGAAATTCGGCCCATCCCTTAATTAATATGCTCCGTTCATTTTAATCGGACAGTCATGAACCCCAGTGAGAATTTTTTTTTATTGAAAATTCTCTATGGTCTATAACTACAACATTTTGCATTAATTCTAAATTGTTTTCTCCTATGTGGTCTACTTGTGATGAATTTTTCCCTCAAACTTGGGCTGACAGCATTAAATTAAAACCCCTTACATTTGAAAGGGATGGATTTACTTCATCTTTTTTAAGACGAAAATGTGCATTTACGACAACTGCTCCTCGTTCGTCGTTACATGTATCGAAAGGAGAAAATGGGTTTCGAATGGGTTTTTTTGATCTCATAAAAATAGGAATAAGGCCCGTTCCTTGGTCAATTTAATCTGTTCATGTTATTCAAGACTTCCTAGGTCATCAGATGACCTTGATTTTATCTTCCTTCAAGATCATTATGACCATCAATAGAGATACAATGGACTTTCCTCTCAGAGTTGTTTCCTTTGGTGTTGTCAACCACTGATGCCTTCTTCCCTTATTTTTTGGGGCATGCCCTAAAATTTTTCCCTCTAGCTAATAGTTGTATTAGATTTCAAAGGAGGTGAATCCCAAAGAAATGATCCAAAAAACTACATGGACTTCAAAAATGCCAATTTTGGTGGCATTCAAATTTATTTCTGGTAGTTATGTTAGAGAGAAGAGAGTACAAACCTTAAAGGCAGTTAAGACCATTGTGCCACCCCGTTAGACCCACTCGACAAGCATCCGGTGTCATTCTATCCATTCCATTAAGTTTCCCTTTCCTTTAGTCTCACCCTCATCGTATCTTTCCTTGGGCAACATCAACAGAAAGGTGGGTGTAACATTTATTGTATGTATTTGTTATTGACTAAAATAGATCCATTCGAATAGAGATCTTGTCAAACGAACACAATGGAGATCCATATGGACTAAGCTCAATGATGATTTTGAAAAAAAATGACCCAATTCACCTTCCAATATGCGACCTGTGAAGTGTTATACATGCGCTACACGTATAATATGTTATTGCTTATCTTTGAGTGACCCACACTTCTATATGACGCCATTGCTTATCTTTGAGTGATCCATGCTTCAATATGTCATATACCCTAATGTGTCATATAAGATATGTGCCAGCTTCATCTTCAAGCACCTCTACATATTCGATGTGGCCACCATCTATGTTTAAGTGCTTCACATGTGCAATGTATGTCAATGCACAACATATGTAGCATGTGCCACCGACCACCTTTATCTTTAAGCATTGTACACACACCAATGTGTTATATGTGCGATGTGTGATACCGCTCATCCTCAAGAATGACAACATGCCATATGCCTTAATGTATCAACGTGCAACCTTCATCTTCAACACGTATAGACACCCTACCTTGGGTGAAAGGGCTTATATGAACACTGCGAGACCCCTAGAACAATGCCCAGACCAAGCCCAATTTAAAACTCAATCCAAGCCCAAGCCTAAGTCCATTTAGCATTAGGACCATAATAAAGCAAAGGGAACCAAAGAAAAGGGATACTCAGACCTCACAAGGGCCCCAAATTCATGCGGTAGATAGAAGAGAGAAATAAAAACCCTCTTCGAGAGTCCCTCTCGGGCTGAAATGACCATTTTGCTATTAGTTTTCTACACCAAGCCCCTTAGCCAATAAGGTGTTGTCATGTGACACACCATACCTTCAACCAATCATAGCCTCTCAAATCCTTTATTGTAAGAACCGTATCCTAGACCGTACCATTCTGTAGGCTCTTACGGTTCTCTCGGTCGAATTCTGGCAACCCTCGACTTGTATCTGACTTTTACGAGCGATCTTAAGCCGAGTCCTGCATACCGAAGTCGGCTCAACCTGAAACTTGTACCCTAGCGACCGCCCCGTCGCCGTGGTTCCAACGTCGTGACTTGCGCACCAATTCGATATCCGGACCAGGAGATATGGGCTCGCGTTCATTCCGAAGAAACACCATGCGTGTGAATTCTAAGATAATTTCTACAACATGTCTCATCAATCAATCAATCAATCAATCAATTAATCAAGTCAAGTATACACCATACCACAAGTACAAGCAACCCATCCCTTTCCATTCCCAAAGTCAACTCTCTCTCTCTCCACCTATCCCTTTCTTACAACTCCATCACTTCACCCATTACCCATCACTCCATCTCGTATCAATCCATCACCTCTCTCTCTCTCTCTCTCTCTCTCTCTCTCTCTCTCTCTAAGAAACCTCCCAAACTCCCAAGAGAGCCTCCAATGTCCAACTCTCCAAACTCTCCCAAAAACAACAAGTGTGGCCCACTTTCTCACCCTTTCATCTCCCATCTCAACCTTTCAATCTCCATTAAAGTTGAAAGCAAGGAGCATAGGAGTCCAAGGAGCTAAAGAAGAAGGCCACAAGTGGGTGATTTTTGTGTGATTTTGACAATTAGATGGCCCACATATGGTGAGACCCATCTTGATGTATGCATTGATTAGAGAGGGACTCATAGTGGCGGGGTCCCTCTGCTACTCACGCTCCTTTCTCTCTCCTTCTCTTTCTTTCTTTTACTTTTATTATTATTTATGTTGATGATGAGGTGTGTGGCTTACCTTGATGGATGATCCATGCTGTCCAATAGGACTACATGCCGTCCAAATAGTGGGACCCACCGTGATGGATCCATTTTTACTCACACTGTCCAGGGCACCCTGCTGCCATATGGACAACCTGGATGAAGGGAAACTACAAATATTAGCTTGATACAAGCTAGTGGGCCACATGTGTGGACCCACCAGATGTATGCATTCCATCCACCCATCTACCGTCCATACGGTGGAGCCTACCTTGATATGGGATTGTCCACACCGTCCAATGTAGGACGTGTGATGGACGCTAATTGTTTTGTATTTTATATATATATATATATATATATATATATATATATATATATTATAATATATATCTGGTGGGCCACCACGTGGTCCCACCTTGATAGTGATGAAGCATCCAGACCGTCCAGCATCTCTGCTGCTGGACGCTGGACTGGATGATATATAATATATTATATTATATCAATATATATACATGGTGGGCCACTCCCACGTGGGACACACCGTACCTACTGTAGCTGCATAGCAGCTGACGTGAGGTCAGATCCTCACCGTCCAGAGGTCTAGACGGTGGGTCTCACCGCTGTAGGATGGATTTCATCCAACAGTCCTTCCATCTGACATGCCTCATGGCCCCACGCTGATGGATGTTTTTCCATCTAAACCGTCCATCCATTTTTACGGTGGGCCACCTAGACGTATGTATGGTGGGCCCCATGTGTGACCCGCTTGCTAATGGACTGGCTGGAGTACGTCACTAGCCATGTGGGCCCCATCATACGGTACGTGTTATACTCCAACCGTCCACCTATTGCTGGACGGTGGGACCCATCAGCACGTGTGGGGTGTCCACCGCCCAACTGTAGCTCATGGACCCCACCCATGATGTGTGTGTCACATCCAACCTTCCATTCATTTGTCAGCTCATCTTAAGGCTGAGATTAAAAAAAAAAAGAAGACAGATCTAGCATCTAGTGGACCACCCCGTAGAAAACAGTGGTGTTGAACGTCTACCATTGAAATCCCATTTTGGGTTACGGAAGTTTTGAATTAATATGATATTTGTTCCTTCCCCTTGTCCAGGTCTTTATGACCTTGAGAACAGGCTAGATGAGAAAATAAACACTATGGTGGGCCCACTAAAAATTCAACTATGGAAATTATTAACACCACTGCCATTTGTGGTATGGCTTAGATGATCTTTTGATCTATTCATTGTTTAGATAATGCATTAAAATGATATCTATAGATGGATGAATGGTGCAACCCAAGTTTTGCGGCCTACTTGTTATATTTGGGAGGCGCCTAATACCACGTATTCAGGGCTCATGGGTTGAGGCCCATTGTGACGTATTTGGAGCCCATGGGTAAAGGCCCATAGTGTTGTGTATTAGGCCCATTTGTATCGGTCCAATTAAATTTGGCCCATTTAATCATCCTATTTGTATCGGCCCAATTGATTCGACCCATTTGTATCGGCTCATTGAATTCTGCCCCTTTGATCGGCCCGATTGATCGGATTATTTGTATCGGCCCATTTGATTCGGCCCATTTGATCGGCCCATTTGATTCGGCCCATTTGATACAGTTGAGGCGCATGATGATGTATATTAGGCCCCAGTGCGAGGCTGTATATTTGACCCTATGTGGGCCACTCCTTGGGAGCAATGTTGGCTAAAGGTCCACATTGATGGACAATGATAGTTGGACGTCCACATTATGACCTTCCCTTAGGCCTTGGTAGGCCCGTCCTAATCATTATCTAGTAGGTTAATCCAAACGCTTGGTGATAAGGGTCGAATATTACATATCAGACCCAGTTATTACTTGATTTTATGTACACGATAATGCTTAATGGAATATTTTAATTGTGTTTTTGTTGCAGTGTGTAATCAGGAGCGTTGACTGAAAAAGAGTACTAAAAGCATAGATTTGACACTCCGAAGCTAGCAGAGCAAGGAATGGACCCTAGGGAACCAAGATCGATGGATTCATATGCCAGGGATCCGAGAAAATCAAGTCGTTCACGTTAAAGAGGCCCGAAATTGGTGTAGAATACAAGATCACATGGTTCCAACTATCCATTCGACTCAAAACTTCATATATGAGATGAGGGCCATAAATTAATTGTACATACACTACAAGAAATACTACTTTTACCAACAAAAATTTTCGTAGGCAAAAGTCTTAATTTCGTAGGCAAAACGTTTTACCAGGGAAATTTTTCGTTGGCAATTTCCTCATTAAAAGTCCGAGGGGAACGCCTTTTACCCACGAAAAAAAATTTCGTTGGTAAAGGTAAGACTTTTGCCGACGAAAATTTTCGTAGGAAAAACATTTTACCAGTGCTATTTTTCGTTGGTAAAAGTAATGACAAAACTTTTTACCTACGAATACTTTTGCAGGTAAAAATATATACAATACACTTTACCTACCAACAATTTCTTAGCTAAAAATATATACAAGACTTTTTACCTATGAATACTTTCGTAGCCAAAAATATTTAATAAACTTTTTACCTACCAACAATTTCGTAGCTAAAAATAATCACAAGACTTTTTACCTACGAATACTTTCGTAGCCAAAAATATTTAAAACAATTTTTACCTACCAACAATTTTGTAGCTAAACATATTTATAAGATATTTTACCTACCAACAATTTCGTAGCCAAAAATATTAAACACTTTTTAGCTACAAATAATTTCGTAGCTAAAAATATTAACAAGACTTTTTACCTACTAATAGTTTCGTAGCTAAAAGGTACAAGATTTTTGCCCACATATATATTCGTAGATAAAAATACTTAGATAACTTTTCCCTACCACCAATTTTGTAGCTAAAAATTTCTTTACCTACGCATATTTTCGTAGGTAAAAATATTTACCAAATATTTTCTTGTGAATACGTTTGTACTTAAAATATTTACAAAAACGTTTAACTACGAATGATATCATAGGTAAAAAGGCATACAAAACATTTAGCTACGAATAGTTTCGTAGGTAAAAACTTTTGTGAGACTTTTAACTACGAATATTTTCGTAGGTAAAAACTTAGGAGATACTTTTACCTACGAAAATGTTCGTAGGTAAAAGTTTTTTTTTTTTTTTCCCCACCCTATATTCCAACACAAAATTCTTGATATACACTTGATATACACCTATTATAATATAATTCCTGATATACACCTGTTATGTAATATATTTCATCATATTCACATTCACAGCCATTTAACTCCAAAGTACATGAATAAATCTATCCAAACATAAACTACATCATGCATAAATACATATAAGTTTAACATCATAAATAAAATACAAAAAATCACAAAGATGGAGGCAAAGGTGGTGGGGCATCGATGGGTAAGCATGGGGTAAGAGCCTAAAACATATTCGTTATCCGTCGCTCATGCTCCACCCGCATCTCCTCCATCCTCCTCTCCTGCTCTTCCCTCAGCATTGCATGCTCCTCTATCCTCATCCTCTCCTGCTCCTCCCTCTGCCTCGTCAGCTCCTCCATCCTCCTCTCCCGCTCCTCCCTCTGCCTCGTCAGCTCCTCCATCCTCCTCTCCTACTCCTCCCTCAGCCTCTCCTGCTCCTCCATCCTCCTCTCCTGCTCCTCCCTCTGACTCGTCAGCTCCTCCACCCTCCTCTGTTGCTCCTCCATTTGCCTCTCCAACTGCTAACTCTTCCTCTCTAGCTGATCTTTGATGTCATTGACGACGACCTGTAGCTATTGAACCTCTCTCTCAGCAATATCAGTTCGGCGGGTGACACTCTCGCCAACGACGATGGATCGGGTGGAAGCAGCTCTAGCGGGTGTCGTGAGCTTGGCACCATAGCCAAACTCACGCACATATTCAGAACGGCTGCCAAGCACCCCACTCAGGATCTCTGGCTCACTCCGCTGAGTACCATCGGGAGTGGGCTGACTGCGTAAGGTGTCCATCGCTCCCTATAATGAAAACATATGAATTTTCTCAAAAAAATGACATTATTATAATTTAATGCAATTAAATTTTACAATGTAAGAATTTTTACCCAAATCTCGTCGGCACTAGGATGCACCCAAGATCCCGTCGCCTACCGACAGTGAGTCCCTTTGTAGAGGTCTATTGGTTCGGGCTCCTCGCCAGTGACGGAATCTCGCTGCACAATCGAAAGAACAATAAAGTTAATATAAAATGCATTGAAAGAATATATCAACTTAATAGTTACCAGTAATTTCTTACCATGTTGTGACGAATTTGTATAAATGACTTTGAACCAGCTACGTGGTTCACTGCTAACTTTCTCCTATTGTTAGAATTTATTTTGCTCATCTTCTGAACACATTATTCATAATACATTATTATTAGTTGCAAATTTAATTGTTACATTAAGATATCGTAAATATATAAATATTACCTTAAAAGAATCAGACGAAAATCTATCACAGAATATCTTTAAATCATCACGGGTCACGTGCGGCGGTGCGGACAGTGCGCCCTCCTCGTTACTCATGCACTGCTTGTACCGCTTATGTAACAAGAAGCGGTACTCCTTGAACCGCTCCTTGATCGTGTCGTCGATGACATAGGAAATGTGCGGAACACTCAAATCCAATTCAAATTTATCCTACAATTTCGTAAATAATAGATTAAAGCAATAAACTTATTGCATGAATTGAGAACACATTTAGGTTTTAGGTTTAGATTTTATATTAAGGTTAGAGGTAGGTTATAGGCTATAGCTATAGGGAATTGAGAATAGGTTAAGGTTATAGGTAGGTTATAGGTTATAGGTTTAGGGAATTGAGAATAGGTTAAGGTTTACGTTTAGGAAATCGGGTTTGGATTCGGGATCGAATTTTGCTTTGGGTTTTCAAGTTTAGGTTTAAGTTTAGGTTAGGTAGTTGAGAATAGGATTAGGTGTATGTTTAGGTTTAGAGATTTGAGAACACATTTAGATTTTAAGTTTAGATTTTTGGTAGGTTATAGGTTATAACTGTAGGGAATTGAGAATAGGTTAAGGTTTAGGTTTTAAATTAAGGTTATAAGTAGGTTATAGGTTATAGGTTTAGGGAATTGAGAATAGGTTAAGG
This sequence comes from Magnolia kwangsiensis, assembly GCA_037074715.1. NCBI lineage: Eukaryota > Viridiplantae > Streptophyta > Magnoliopsida > Magnoliales > Magnoliaceae > Magnolia > Magnolia kwangsiensis. The sequence continues at coordinate 21,401,354 of CM073578.1, read as the reverse complement.
TTTAGGTTTAGGAAATTGGGTTTGGGTTCGGGATTGGGTTTTGCTTTGGGTTTTCAAGTTTAGGTTTAGGTTTAGGTTAGGTAGTTGAGAATAGGATTAAGTGTAGGTTTAGGTTTAGGGATTTGAGAACACATTTAGGTTTTAGGTTTAGGTTATATGTAGGTTATAGGTTATAGCTGTAGGAAATTGAGAATAGGTTAAGGTTCAGGTTTTAGGTTAAGGTTATACGTAGGTTATAGGTTATAGGTTTAGGGAATTGAGAATAGGTTAAGGTTTAGGTTTAGGAAATCGGGTTTGGGTTCAGGATTGGGTTTTACTTTGGGTTTTCAAGTTTAGGTTTAGGCTTATGTTAGGTAGTTGAGAATAGGATTAGGTGTAGGTTTAGGTTTAGGGATTTGAGAATACATTTAGGTTTTAGGTTTAGGTTTTAGGTTAAGGTTATAGGTAGGTTATAGGTTATAGCTATAGGGAATTGAGAATAGGTTAAGGTTTAGGTTTTAGGCTAAGGTTATAGGTAGGTTATAGGATATAGGTTCAGGGAATTGAGAATAGGTTAAGGTTTAGGTTTAGGAAATCGGGTTTGGGTTCGGGATTGGGTTTTGCTTTGGGTTTTCAAGTTTAAGTTTAAGTTTAGGTTAGGTAGTTGAGAATAGGATTAGGTGTAGGTTTGGTTTAGGGATTTAAAAACACATTTAGGTTTTATGTTTAGGTTTTAGGTTAAGGTTATAGGTTATAGCTGTAGGGAATTGAGAATAGGTGAAGGTTTAGGTTTTAGGTTAAGGTTATAGGTATGTTATACATTATAGCTGTAGGGAATTGAGAATAGGTTAAGGTTTAGGTTAAGGTTATAAGTTTAGGTTTAGGTTTATTTTAATAGGTTATTTATTTTCATTTACATTCACAAATACATTCATCATCTATCCAATTCAAATTGAAATAAGTACTGTCACTCTATGACTAACAGTTGAAAAGGAAAATCATGCATCTGGGTCTGCTCAAACATTTTCTAAGCTCAACATTCGGATAGCTCCGACGTACATCAGGGTCTACTCCAACATTTTCTAAGCTAATATAATTAAATTCTAAATTAGTTACTCATCTAAGGTTGGATAGATTGTAATACTTTCATATTTTCATTTAAACGTCCACGCCAAAAATCCGGCAGCATCTCCCCATGCCTCTCCAGATAAGTTGATCTTACATTACATTCCGATGCCAAATATCTAAAGCAATGTAAAGATATTTGGCATTGGATACGGAACGGAAGAAACATATCCAGAGAGAAATGAGAAGATGGACCACAGATCAGGCATGAACATTTAAATAGATTGTATGAAAGCATACTTTCCATCTAACATTGAACTATCCAAAATGAGACAATTTAAGTGATTTCTATGCCACCAAAAATACACTATATCTATTTATGACCCCATAGAAATCCTCGAACGAGTAACTAATTATCTAACATACAAATCTATAAATTACATGTCACAACTATAAACTAACTAATCACAATAATAATTTAAGACAAAAAAATATAATATATAAGCTCATGAAAGTTTACAAGGACAATTTTAGGGAACAGAAGGCAATGGATGTAATATCTTAAAGTCAAATAAAAGACTTCAATTTGAGAGAGTGCATAGATCATTATAGATCACTATTTTAGTCAAACACATCATTTCTAGCAAGCTATGATGATGGTGATACAACCATATTTGGACATTGCTATAGTTTTGTCTAATCTCCACTTGTTGGCCGCAATGGCTGTATATATATATATATATATATATATATATATATATATATATAATGAGTGGAGGAATTTGGCCGAGTGTGTGCCTCATCTCAAGTGGCTTAGGACATTTAAAGGAAAAACCTCTCTAGCCATGTAGTAAACATCTGGGCTTATGCATCATGTGGACTTCATCATGTCGATTTTTCTAGACCCTAGCCCAAAAATGAGGCCATCCACTCATTAGGTGAGCTACAATGTATGAAACTAATGGATGGTTTCCATCTACTTGTCTTATACTATATGCCCTGCTCATGAGTTTTTACTGCATTTACTTTTGTGCCAAGGAATCTATATGGTGGGTATTGGGATCTCTCACATGTATATTAACATGTGTGCAAGTGTAGAGAGGAACTAGGGTATACATGGATGTTGAAATGCCCTTATTTCTACATGCAATTGTATGCCCTACTTTAGATGTGTGATAAACCATAAGCTATATGGAATTTATGTTTGATTTCCTAAGCGGCTGGTTGGTGGATAACTAATACACAATGCTAAGTTAGTTATTAAGCATTCAATATCACACATCTGAGTTGATTGATTTAAGCATCATAAACACATGTTCTAGTGGGCTGATCTTAGCATCATTACCACACATCCGACTTAATTGATTTAAGCATCATAAACACATGTTCTAGTGGACTGATTTAATCATCTAGATACACATGTTCAAGTGGACTGATTCAAGCATTGTAAACACATGTCCAAGTGGACTGATTTAAGGTTTTTAAACAAACACATGTTCTAGTGTGCTGATCATTGCATCGTTACCGCACATCCAAGTGGATTGATTTAAGCATCATAAACCCATGTCCAAGTAGAGTAGACTGATTTAAGCATTGTAAACACATATCCAAGTGGACTAATTTAAGCATCATAAATGCATGTCCAAGTGGAACTGATTTAAACATCATCAACACATGTTCTATAGACAAATGCCAAAGAACTCTCACCAAATTGATTTTCTGACTGGATGAGGGAAATTGTGAGGTGCTTGAAGTTGTATGGTGAGGTGCTTTAAGTTGTACAGTGGCACAAGACATGCATTGGCACGTTTGACATCTGGGCACTAAAGCTTGATGATAGCACTTGTTTACATCGACACCATTGGCACGTGGCATATTAGGAGCATTGAAGATGGACAATAGCACAATGGTGCATGGAGGGCACAAGTAAGATGAATTATGGTACATGAGGCACAATAGCACGTGGGGCATAAGGGAAGATGAATGGTGATATGTGTCACATTAGCACATTGGAGGCTTTTTACACATCTGGTGCACAAGATAAGATGAATGGTGGCACATGTGGGGCATGACCGAAGATAGACAATGTCTCATTTGGCACAATGTGGCACATGTGAAATGATTGAACATGGATGGTGGTGCATTTGGGCTTTAACCGATGAGAAACCCATTTTCCTTCCACCATAGGAAAATACATTTCTTAGGGGTGGAGGTAGGAAAATAAATTTAATTATTTTTCAACAAAGATAGTGTAACGCCTCGGAAAAATCCGTACTGAGATTCGAATACCAACTCGATCGAAAATCACTTAGGATGAATTCCTTTAGAAATTAAGTGTAAGTTAGCTAGCGCTATGCTAGAGTAGCTGTGAAATTAGCGTCATTAATTCTACAAGACCCAAAACTTATAGAATCAATGACGCTATAATACCCTGAAACCTAGGATCAAACTCTAAACCCGTTTGCTCTCAGGAACCCTTTAAAACTTCGTATTGGATTTAGACCGCGCGTCGGAAGTCCGATATCTACAATCTTAGACCGTTATGACCGCTTAGCTGGACTTGACAATCATTTCAAAAATCAAGCCCAATCGATGCTCTGAGGCTATTTCATTATGCCTGGAGCAGGGAGTGTGAGAAAGAGTGAAATACAATTAAAATTAAATGGGATTTAAATAAATCTGGCACGCTTCGCTTGCGGGATCAGTATAAGCATTCAGAACGTCGGAATCTGACCTAAATATACCCTCGGATCAGGAAACATTTCTCTTTCAGGTCAGTGTACTCGGAATTCTCGATCGAGTCTCGATGACCGCCGAACTGAAATTGAACCGCCATGTGCGATCTGCGAACTCTACCAGACTGAAAACTTGGTGTGGACAACATCAAGTGATCATGAGCTTAAGTCCGACCGCGTTCGGCCAGGGGACCTCCCGAAATGCTCTTTTGGATCAAAACAGCCCCGATTTGGCTATAACCCAAGCATACTTTGTTCCCAAGTCTATTTAGGTTATGTTTTAGACTATATAAGGGCTTTAAACCCTCTCACAACCCTCCCATCCGAATTTGCAACAAACCCTAGAGAGAAAGTGAGGGAAAGTGAGAGACTTGTGGGAGAGATTTCCCTCCACTTGCACCAGCTTTTGCACATACCGAAGCAACGCGTTCAAATCACTTTCCTGGTGATTTCCAACGCACTCTTAGGTAAGAAAACCCTAACCGCTTGTTGTTTTAGGGATTTCTTCAATTTATTATCGAAATAGCTTATGTATCTTGTGCATTAGGTCGCATTTACGCCGGTGACGAAGCGTATACATCCTATTCGAACTGATACGCGTCTAGGGCAAAAGGTGCGAATTTTAGACGCTTTGATTAACTGATTTCAAAGCTTTCAATGTCGTTTAATAGTAGATTATCGAAGAAAATTCCGTTTGACATGTAGAACATGCTGTTCGTTTTTCGTTTAGTAAACGTATGGAAAATATGAGATTTAGGGCATTTTAGTTATTTGTAGGAAATACTGTTTACATCTACATTTTGCAAAAATTTTTGCCATGGTTATTTGTCGTGTTAGGATATTAGGAATGCGTGCATGATCTGTTTGGCGAAGAGATTCGCCCAAATGCGCACTTTAAGTTGACATACGCTATATAGACTAAAGTGTGTAGGCTAAGTGTTTGTATAAATCTTTGTATTAGTATGTATTGAGTAGATGGTGTTGTGAATGAGTTTTAAAATTGAATTCTCAAGTAATATGCTGATGTAAATGATTTCCATCATGTTGGCTATATGTATCGATTTCATTATATATATGAAATGCATGTGTTGGATGATTTTCTTAAGTTGTATGTTATAACATGTGTCAACATGCTTACATTATTGTATCTCATTTCTGTTACTCTCATATGATTACTGATGTTGATATTCAAGTGTTTGGGGCTATACGTTAGTCCAGGCAGTCGGTAATGGATTGAATTCGTGGTTGGCTTCTATTTGCCACGAAGGATACTTCGATGAACGCGAGTCATGTTTTGAGTTGGCGGCAGTGGTTAAGCCACACGAAGCGTTTCATGCACTTCATGTCGTTCGACTTGAGATGCACTCGTACTAGTCGAGCCCGTCACATAACCCGACTGGCCATTGTATGTTCACCCTGTATGAGTCATAACTGCTTGAACTTAGGGTACTGAACTTACCATTAGAAACCCTGTTAACCATGGTACCTTGATCCATAAAGACTCATGATCCGGGCATGGTGGTATGGGACACCGTGGTTGAGCTGTCGGCCTACGCTGGGGGCATAAACCTCCCCGTAGTAACCAGTGAGCACCTATGACTTGTGAACCGATTGTGGTGGTATGGGATACTACATTCGAGCTGTCGGCCTACTCTGATTGGTGACGAGCCCTTTGTAGTGACCGCGAGCGTATTCTGAGCCTACAGGAGGCGACGACCCTTCCGTAGCGACAAGAGTATAAATAGGCCTGTATTGATAAGGTGATGGGGGAGCGGTGCAACGAGTGCAATAAACAGCCCTAGCAGCCCTTATAGCGACCTATAAATATAACATCGTATGAGATTACTAGGAGTGACGACCCTAGACAGGATCTGTGTTGGGATTGATATAAGGAAGGTACCTTAGTTTCCCAATACTGCTGTATGAATGGACTAATAACAACTCTGTAATCATTATCCATATCGCACTGCATGTGCCTGGAAGATGTGGAGCACTGAGGAAAGAAAGCATGTCGCGGTCGTAAGATGGTGCCGCATGAGGAAGTATGTCAGTGAGGGCATCCATCATGTCATTTCATGCTTGCATTAATAACAGTATCTAGGATTTTTTGATTGTTTACTTTTCTATTAACGCGTGATTGATTTGATAACATGCTAATCTTTGCTCTATTATTTCACAGAGTTGGTCACTCACTCTCACGTTCGGGGACGGTGTTTGCAACATCACCAGACCCTGTCTTAGATGCAGGTGATGAGGCGATTCAGGACGCTGAGCCGGATTACTACAAGGATCAGGATGAGTTCTTGTATCTGCAGTTTGCAGATGGCTTTGCGTAGGTGGCCTGGATCGGCGAGACTGACTAGTTGAACTATTTTACGACATTTCCTTTTTGTTTATGACATGTATATGAGACTCAGAGATATATTCATACTTTGGAGACAGTTTGAGATTATTTTATTTTCATACAGTGATATATATATTCTTCAGTCTTCCGCTTACGTTTTATCAATGGATCTGGAGTATGAATTGCAGTTTTAGTATAATCTTACTCATGTGAATTCTCTAACTCAGTCAACATTGAATCATAATCATATTTGTTGCATAAGTGATGGTCTGGAACTCGGGAGTCGGGTTTATACACGACCCCCGATTTTCAGGGTGTTACAGATAGAAAATGGAAAATGGTGTTTCTCACAATTTTCCACAAAGAAAGGCTTAACAAACGATTGAAACTGAGTTTCATCAGAAACATTATTCCCTTTCTCTTACTTTCCATGAATCCAAACAGGCCCTAAAGGAGAAGCATATGAATTCGCTAAGAAAACAAGCTCTTGGTTCTCAATATTTCACAATTGTGAACCATTATCACTCATTTCTCTATTTCCTTGTCATGGCTTGGATTTAGAGTCATCCAAATGCACCATTGTCACTCATTTCTAGTTTTAGTCTAATTTATTAATAGAACTGAATTGGGTGCATACAATTCAACACAAGAAATGACCGAAGTGGCAATGACACCATTGTAATTCATGTTGATACCAAACCTCAAATTGTCTCTATTTTTAATTTTGTGCATAGGAGTGCCTCATCAATGTGGATTGCAATAATTTATCTAGTCTAATAAATTATAAATGACCAATCTGTCCCTTGCACCCCATATCGAGGTACGTGTTCCTTGAAAATTGGAATTCTAATGGATGTGACTTCAACATGACGCTTGCTTCTTGTTACGAATATGAGGAATTCTAATGGATGTGACTTTTATTTGCTCCGTAGGAAGAAAGTATGCAGATGAAGCTGGGCCTAGTCACCCTTCATGTTCAAGGAAGCCGAGAGGTGGCGCCGCTAGAGGAAGCCGAGAGGTGGCGCCGCTAGCTCAAGCGTCGTCGCAAGTCCAAGTGCCGCTCGTGAGTTTCACACAAAGCGGGATTTGGATCCCCGTGCTCACATAGGGTGAGCACTGTTGGCAGAATTGGGTCACAGTGCGTATACTGATCGCAAGGTTCTGTTTGAGGCGCATGTGGATGAGCGACTCTTTAGTGAATTTCTGTTGTTTGAGCGCATTGAAGCTACCAATTGGGGTCCGCTCTTTGAAGCCCAGTCTCGTGCGAATGTGAGCACTGTTCGTGCCTTCTATGCTCATATTCGGGCTCCTACGTTGGGGAGCCATTGCAGTTCAGGATTCCCTTTGATAGAGACCGGGAAGCCATGATCGACGTTCGATTGATCGCCCGACTTCTGAAGGTGCCTCTTGGCGAGGTACATCCAAGCGCTAAGAATCTGAAGACTGTTCATGAGCGTAATCGCCGCATTAGGTTCCTATGTGGTGGTTTGGTTCCGTGGCAACGTAACAAGAGTCTCTTAGCGTCCCATATGTCGGATGATTTTCGCTTGCTACACCACATTTGCACGTTCAATGTGTATCCTAGGTCGACCAACCACAGTGAATGTACGTGACTCATGGTCGACTTCCTGTATCTGGTGGGCCATGGAGAGAATGTGTGCATGGCCACCTTTGTGTTACGACAGATCGTCCTCATAGAAAAATCGAGAAGAACGTCTGAATCACTTCCCTTTGGCCGACTCATATGCAAGATCGCGCTTGAGTTTTCTTACAGACTTGGGCTGGAGATGCCTGTGCCGATTCACTTCATTGATGAGGCTACCATGGACCAAATGAAGATAGGGCCTCGGCAGCATGAGGCTCAGCTTGATGATGACGGTGAGGGCGAATATGATAGCGAAGAGGATGCTAGTGAAGAAGAAACTGGGGCAGAAATAGAGGAAGAAGAAGAAGAAGAGGAGGCTCAGGATACTGATGAGAGTCCTCCTATTGCGACTCGGGCTACTAGGGATGCTCATATAGCCCGACTTGAGGAGAATCAGGTTGCCTTGCGATGGGAAGTCCAGGAACTTTGGGCCGAAGTAAAACAAGATCTTGAAGATACCAAGGCCTTCATGAAGCAAAAATTTGGCAAGGTGACTCGCACCCTGAAGGCCATTCTGTATAGTCTGCAAGATAAGGGCTCTCCTCCTCCATCGCCAGACTCGGAGTAGCGATGGGATTTTAGATGTTTGTTGGTTGTAGTTGGTTTGTTTCTTACTTTCTGTGTGTAAGCCTGAGAAGGCTAGTAGTTAGTTTATGTTGCAGTTGTAGCTTTGACTGGCTTAGTTTCTCATGTGTTTCTTGTCATGATGCATGTAAGGATATATCTCTTGTATTGTGATAAATTTTGATTAAATGGAATGCATGGAATTCTACGGTGTTATGTGAATGATTGCAGTGTGTTTGTGCTATTGTTGAAACTGACAAGGTTGCGTCCTATTTTGAATATAGGGAATGCCGCCTAAGACTACGCGGAGCACAACACGACTTACATTGGGAGAGCCTATGGATTGGGTTCCTCTCCAGACTGATGTTCATACAGACCCTGCTGTGGGCCCGATTTCTGAGACTGCACCTGAGTCTCAGCCCTCTACAGGTCCTACAGTTGGACCGCCGCCTTTCACACCGCCTGTCAGAGAGCAGCATCGTGCGTCCTCCTCGACGCAGTATGTGTCACAGCCCGCTCCACCTCCTGATAGGTTTGAGCAGTTGATGGACATGATGCATCAGCAGCACCAGCAGCTCTTGACTACGATAGCAGGGGCTCTAGCCTAGGGTGGGAGTGCAACTCCACCTGCACCATCTGTGCATCCAGCTGAGGATGCTGGTACTTCGACTCAGGATGAGGGCATGACTCATCCTGCACCATCTACTTACCCTACGGGGCATACTGCTCACGCACGGGGCCTTCTTGAGCGATTACAGCGCTTCCGGCCTCCTACTTTTACGGGTTCTCACAGACCCGAGGAGGCTGAGTATTCGCTCGACCGTGTGTCGAAGATTTTGAGAATGCTACACTGCTCGGAGTCTGAGAAGGTTGAGTTGGCTACATTCATGTTCGAGCGAGAGGCCAGTCTATGGTGGGATAGTGTGTTGCGGACTGTTGCAGTCGAGTACATCTGGACTTGGGCAGCGTTCAAGTTCCGTTTTCATGAGAAATACTATCCCCAGACTTACAGGCATGAGAGAGAGAACGAGTTTCTCCGCCTCAGGCAGGGAGGCATGTCAGTCACCGAGTATGAGCATCAGTTTATTGAGTTGGGCAAATACGTCTCGACGATACTTGCTGACGAGCAGATGCGCATACGATGCTTTTTTGAGGGCTTGCGACCGGACATACAGTCAAAGATGTGTTGTGTCAGCATACCCTCCTACGTAGAGTTGATACATATGTCCATGAGGGCAGAGCAGGATGTTGATCGACTGGCGCGATCTTGTGGCCCTATTGTTCCTAAGCCACGACCGAATATGCAGGACAGGCCATTTGCTGGCAAGAGGCCTCGCATCGACCCTCCTCCTAGGGCTACAGTGCCAGTACCCCCGATGAGGCGTCCTTATGTGTCGTGTATGTATTGTGGGCGATCAGGTCATACAGTAGGGAGTTGTTTTACTCGGATGCAGGATAGCGGGTTTTCACCCCCGTAGAAGATCGACCGTCCATGCCCACAGGCTTTATCAGCTCCACCTTTATGGTTGGCTCCTGCGCACCCTTCCTTCAGACCTCCCATATCTCAGTTCAGGCCGCTCAATGGCCCATGGTACTGTGGTCGAACTGTCCACAGTAGGCTCGAGTACATGATTTGACAGCAGAGGCAGCCGAGACAGAGACTGCTCAGCCTTTGGCCTTTGAGGTCACCGCCCATATTGGAGGTACTCATATACTCGTGATGGTGGATACAAGATCCACGCTTTCTTTGATATCGCATTCCATAGTCAGGTGCCTTGGGCTACCGACTATTCGGATGGATGGAGTGCGAGTTCTTACGGCTCACGGGACTTTTTCTGATGTCACCCTGATGTGCGAGGGTTACTTGGTGGATCTAGGAGGCAGGACGATGGCTCTTGATCTTGTCGTAGACCCCTCTCTTGTTTATCTCAACGTCATTCTTGACATGGATTGGTTGACTATAGGGAGGGACGAGATTGACTGCGAGACCCGTATGGTGATGGTAAACGAGCCAGAGGGCACGCCTTTTACATTTTCAGTGCGGGTAAATCTCCCCTTCCGCATACTTAGCTACGCTTCTTTACTACGGGACGCTGATGCCCCGACACTTGAGTATACGCCAGTCGTCCATGATTTTGGAGATCTGTTCAGGAAGATTCCTGGTTTGCCGCCTCAGTGAGAGATTGATTTTACTATCGATCTGGTGCCTGGTTCCACGCCCGTCTCACTGCCGATGTATTACATGGCACCGTGTGAGATGGAGGAGTTGAGGAAACAGATTGATGATCCGTTGGAGGTTAGTTTTATTCGACCGAGTGTGTCTCCTTAGGGAGCACCAGTACTGTTTGTGAAGAAGAATGATGGTTCTATGCGATTGTGTATTGATTATCGCAGGCTGAACCAGATTACGGTGAAGAACCGATATCCCTTGCCCAGGATAGACGACTTGTTTGATCAGTTGAGAGGGGCCCAGTACTTCTCGAAGATTGATCTTCAGTCAGGGTATCACCAGTTGCACGTCAGGGATGAGGACGTGTAGAAGACAGCCTTCAGGACCAGCTTTAGCCACTACAAGTTCCTTGTGATGTCGTTCGATCTCATGAACGCACCAGCCGTGTTCATGGATCTGATGAATAGGGTATTTCGGCCATTCCTCTATCGATTCGTCATTGTGTTCATAGACGACATTTTGGTATACTCCAGGAGTCGAGAGGAGCATGAGGAGCATTTGCGATTGGTCCTAGATACACTCAAATAGCATCAGTTGTTCGCACAGTATAAGAAGTGTGACTTCTGGAAGAAAGAAGTGAAGTTCCTGGGACACGTGGTGTCCAAGGATGGCATGACAGTTGACCTGGCTAAGGTAGCTGCGATGTAAGACTAGGAGCGGCCTGGTTCTGTCACTGAGGTGAGGAGTTTCTTGGGTCTTGCTGGCTATTATATACGTTTCATTCAAGATTTCTCGAAGATCGCCAGACCTCTATCTCAGTTGACACGGAAGGATGTGAAGTTCGCCTGGAATGATAAGGCGGAGTCAGCTTTTCAGGAGCTGAAGGACAGGCTTACGTCCGCCCCTGTGCTAGTATTGCCAGAGCAAGGGGTTAGATACACGATATACACTGACGCGTCTAGCGTTGGTCTGGGTTGTGTCCTTATGCAGAAGGACAGGGTAATTTCGTATGCCTCGAGACAATTAAGGAAGCATGAGGAGAATTACCCTACACACGACCTTGAGTTGGCAGCCGTCATTTTTGTACTGAAGCTCTGGAGACATTACCTCTATGGAGAGGAGTTCGATCTCTTTTGCGACCACAAGAGCCTCAAGTACATATTCACGCAGCGAGACTTGAATATAAGGCATCGGCGATGGATAGAGACTTTGAAGGACTTCAAGTTCGAAGTCTCCTACCATCCTGGCAAGGCGAACCTTGTGGCTGACGCGTTGAGCCGCAAGAAGGCGATAGAGTTTACAGCTCCGCTGATGGTTGCTGAGTGGGACATGGTTGAGTTTTTGCGAGACTTTGAGCAGAAACTCACTGTGGAGGACCCGTATGAGTTTATCGCACATGTGCAGGTGAGATCTCAGATCGATGACTGTGTCATCGAGGCGCAGAGGAATGATGTGCGTCTGACTGAGCTTACAGAGCAGGCCAGTGATTATGCAAACGTCGAGTGGCGAGTTGGCACGGATGGGGGCTTACATTATCGTGGCACCCTATGCGTCCCAGACATCCCTGACTTGAGACGAGAGATTCTCGATGCTGCGCACAGTTCCAGGCTTACGATGCATCCGGGTAGCACTAAGATGTATCATGACTTGAGGACTTATTGGTGGGATGGTATGAAGACCCACATCGCAGAGTTTGTGTCCCGTTGTCTCACTTGCCAGCAGGTGAAGGCAGAGCATCACCGACCACCTGGACTCCTTCAGCCTATGCCGATCGCTGAGTGGAAGTGAGACTTCATTTCCATAGATTTCATCTTAGGACTGCCGAAGACGAGGAAGGGACATGATTCTATTTAGGTGATCCTCGACCGTCTGACGAAGTCGACGCACTTCCTACCGATCAGAGTTACGAACTCTGCAGATGAGTTAGCCAGGCTGTATATCAGAGAGATAGTGCGTCTGCATGGAATTCCTTTGGAGATCGTGTCGGACAGAGACACCCTTTTCACTTCTATTTTCTGGACTCGCATTCAGGAGGCTATGGCTGTAAAGTTGAAGTTCAGTACTGCCTTCCACCCACAGACAGACGGACAGACAGAGTGAGTGAACCAGATTCTAGAGGACATGCTGCGGGCTTGTGTATTGGACTTTAAGGACAGTTCGGATGATTGTCTTGCATATGAGAAGTTCACGTATAACAACAGTTTTCAGGCTAGTATCGGTATGACACCTTACGTGGTGTTGTATGGGCGACCTTGCCGAGTACCTCATTGCTGGGTAGAGGTCGGTGAGCGTAGATTGATTGGCCCAGAGTTAGTGCAGGCGACGTCGGAGAAGATTGATATCATTAGACGCTGACTTCTCACAACGCAGAGTAGACAGAAGAGTTATGCTGTACGAGACAGCACCCGCTAGAGTTCGCGGTTGGGTATCATATATTTTTGTGAGTTTTCCCTATGAAGGGATTCCTTCGATTCGGGACGAAGGGGAAGCTAGCACCGCGATTCATTGGTCCGTTTCAGATTCTCGACCGCGTGGGAGCAGTGACTTATCGTCTGGCTTTACCTATGCCTCTCGCGAGCGTACACAACGTATTTCATGTTTCTATGCTGAAGAAATACGTTTTTGATCATTCCCATATCATCATATGAGAGCATGTGCAGTTAGGAGAGGATGTTACATATATACTGCGACCGGCGCGTATACTAGACAGGAAGGAGCAGGTACTGCGTAGCAAGGTCATCCCCCTTGTGAAGGTGTTGTGAACGCATCACTCTGAGAAAGAGGCTACGTGGGAGACAGAAGCCTAGATCAGAAAGAACTACCCACAGCTTCTCGAGGAGTACGAAAAGGTATAAATTTCGAGGATGAAATTTTTGTTAAGGGGGGTAGATTGTAACGCCTCGAAAAAATTCGTACTGAGATTCGAATACCAACTCGATCGGAAATCACTTAGGATGAATTCCTTTAAAAATTAAGTGTAAGTTAGCTAGCGCTATGCTAGAGTAGCTGTGAAATTAGCATCGATCGCTTTAAATACGTTCTACAAGACCCAAAACTTGTAGAATCAATGACGCTATAATACCATGAAACCTAGGATCAAACTCTAAACCCGTTTGCTCTCAGGAACCCTTTGAAACTTCATATTGGTTTTAGACCGCGCATCAGAAGTCCGATATCTACAATCTTAGACCGTTATAACCGCTTAGCTGGACTTGACAATCATTTCGAAAATCAAGCCCAACCGATGCTCTGAGGCTATTTCATTGAGCCTGGAGTAGGGAATGTGAGAAAGAGTGAAATTCAATTAAAATTAAATGGAATTTAAATAAATCTGGCACGTTTCTCTTGCGGGATCAGTATAAGCATTCAGACCGTTGGAATCTGACCCAAATACACCCTCGGATCAGGAAACATTTCTCATTCAGGTCAGTGTACTCGAAATTCTCGATCGAGTCTCGATGACCGCTGAACTGAAATTGAACCGCCACGTGCGATCTGCGAACTCTACCGGACTGAAAACTTGGTGTGGACAACATCAAGTGATCATGAGCTTAAGTCCGACTGCGTTCGGCCAGGGGACCTCCCAAAACGCTCTTTTGGATCGAAACAGCCCCGATTTGGCTATAACCCAAGCATACTTTGTTCCCAAGTCTATTTAGGTTATGTTTTAGACTATATAAGGGCTTTAAACCCTCTCACAACCCTCCCATCCGAATTTGCAACAAACCCTAGAGAGAAAGTGAGCGAAAGTGACAAACTTGTGGGAGAGATTTCCCTCCACTTGCACCAGCTTTTTCACATACCGAAGCAACACGTTCAAATCACTTTCCTGGTGATTTTCAATGCACTCTTAGGCAAGAAAATCCTAACCGCTTGCTTTTTTAGAGATTTCTTCAATTTATTATCGAAATAGCTTATGTATCTTGTGCATTAGGTCGCATTTACGCCGGTGACGAAACGTATACATCCTATTCGAACTGATACGCGTCTAGGGCAAAAAGTGCAAATTTTGGACGCTTTGATTGACTGGTTTCAAAGCTTTCAATGTCGTTTAATAGTAGATTATCGAAGAAAATTCCGTTTGACATGTAGAACATGCTGTTCGTTTTTCGTTTAGTAAACGTATGGAAAATATGAGATTTAGGGCATTTTAGTCATTTGTAGAAAATACTGTTTACATCCACATTTTGTGAAAATGTTTGCCATGGTTATTTGTCATGTTAGGATATTAGGAATGCGTGCATGATCTGTTTGGCGAAGAGATTCGCCCAAATGCACACTTTGAGTCGACATACGCTATGTAGACTAAAGTGTGTAGGCTAAGTATTTGTATAAATGTTTGTATTAGTATGTATTGAGTAGATGGTGTTGTGAATGAGTTTTAAAATTGAATTCTCAAGTAATATGCTGATGTAAATGATTTCCATCATGTTGGCTATATGTATTGATTTCATTATATATATGAAATGCATGTGTTGGATGATTTGCTTAAGTTGTATGTTATAACATGTGTCAACATGCTTACATTATTGTATTTCATTTCTGTTACTCTCATATGATTACTGATGTTGATATTCAAGTGTTTGGGACTATACGTTAGTCCAGGCAGTCGGTAATGGATTGAATTCGTGGTTGGCTTCTATTTGCCACGAAGGACGCTTCGATGAACGTGAGTCATGTTTTGAGTTGGCGGCAGTGTTTAGGCCACACGAAGCGTTTCATGCACTTCATGTCGTTCGACTTGAGATGCGCTCGTACTAGTCGAGCCCGTCACATAACCCGACTGGCCATTGTATGTTCACCCTGTATGAGTCATAACTGCTTGAACCTAGGGTACTGAACTTATCATTGAAAACCCTGTTAACCATGGTACCTTGATCCATAAAGACTCATAATCCGGGCATGGTGGTATAGGACACCGTGGTCGAGCTGTCGGCCTACGTTGGGGCCACAAACCTCCCCGTAGTGACCAGTGAGCACCTATGACTTGTGCACCGATTGTGGTGATATGGGACACTACATTCAAGCTGTCGGCCCACTCTGATTAGTGACGAGCCCTTTGTAGTGACCGCGAGCGTATTATGAGCCTACGGGAGGCGACGACCCTTCCGTAGCGACAAGAGTATAAATAGGCCTGTATTGATAAGGTGATGAGGGAGCGGTGCAACGAGTGCAATAAACAGCCCTGGCAGCCCTTACAGCGACCTATAAATATAACATCGTATGAGATTACTAGGAGTGACGACCCTAGACAGGATCTGTGTTGGGATTGATATAAGGAAGGTACCTTAGTTTCCCAATACTGCTGTATGAATGGACTAATAACAACTCTGTAATCATTATCCATATCGCACTGCATGTGCCTGGAAGATGTGGAGCACTGAGGAAAGAAAGCATATCATGGGCGTAAGATGGTGCCGCATGAGGAAGTATGTCAGTGAGGACATCCATCATGTCATTTCATGCTTGCATTAACAACAGTATCTAGGATTTTTTGATTGTTTACTTTTCTATTAACGCGTGATTGATTTGATAACATGCTAATCTTTGCTCTATTATTACACTGAGTTGGTCACTCACTCTCACGTTACGGGACAGTGTTTGCAACACCACCAGACCATGTCTTAGATACAGGTGATGAGGCGATTCAGGACGCTGAGCCGGATTACTACAAGGATCAGGATGAGTTCTTGTATTTGCATTTTGCAGATGGCTTTGCGTAGGTGGCCTGGATCGGCGAGACTGACTAGTTGGACTATTTTACGACATTTTCTTTTTGTTTATGACATGTATATGAGACTCAGAGATGTATTCATACTTTGGAGACAGTTTGAGATTATTTTGTTTTCATACAGTGATATATATATATTCTTCAGTCTTCCGCTTGCGTTTTATCACTGGATCTGGAGTATGAATTGCAGTTTTGGTATAATCTTACTCATGTGAATACTCTAACTCAGTCAACATTGAATCATAATCATATTTGTTGCATAAGTGATGGTCTGGAACTCGGGAGTCGGGTTTATACACGACTCCTGATTTTCAGGGTGTTACAGATAGAAAATGGGAAATGGTGTTTCTCACAATTTTCCACAAAGAAAAGCTTAACAAACGATTGAAACTGAGTTTCATCAGAAACATTATTCCCTTTCTCTTACTTTCCATGAATCCAAACAGGCCCTAAAGGAGAAGCATATGAATTCACTAAGAAAACAAGCTCTTGGTTCTCAATATTTCACAACTGTGAACCATTATCACTCATTTCTCTATTTCCTTGTCATGGCTAGGATTTAGAGTCATCCAAATGCACCATTGTCACTCATTTCTAGTTTTAGTCTAATTTATTAATAGAACTGAATTGGGTGCATACAATTCAACACAAGAAATGACCGAAGTGGCAATGACACCATTGTAATTCATGTTGATACCAAACCTCAAATTGTCTCTATTTTTAATTTTGTGCATAGGAGTGCCTCATCAATGTGGATTGCAATAATTTGTCTAGTCTAATAAATTATAAATGACCAATCTGTCCCTTGCACCCCATATCGAGGTACGTGTTCCTTGAAAATTGGAATTCTAATGGATGTGACTTCAACATGACGATTGCTTCTTGTTACGAATATGAGGAATTCTAATGGATGTGACTTTTATTTGCTCCGTAGGAAGAAAGTATTCAACTTTAGTTTGGTGACGACAACAACAAGTCATGTTTCCGAAGCAACTAAAGTTTGGAGCTCATCTCTCTATACCAATGATAGGGAAGTTAATTTCAATTTCCATTATTTCCACTCTATTGAACTTTAGTTGTTAAAATTTCAAAAATTGTGGTTTTGAATTTAATCAGGGTGTCGAAAGGAAAAGACGATCAGCAATAAAACTGCATCTAAAGAAGTCTACCTCCCATGAAGAAAGAGAACAACATGGTTCATTTCTTGTTCTTTAGACCATGATTCATTTTTGCATCATTTTGCAAATGCTACGATTTTAAATCCCAATTTTGCATAAAAAATCAGGAAAAAAATCTTCTTAATTAGTTGAAAATTTGCCCATGTATTGAAGCATTCACAGTTAGATAGCAATTCCATAAAGTGTATAGAGTAGACCTTTCATTGTTTCAAGTTGACTGGAAAAAGATGAATTGTAGTTGTCTTGATGAACTGAGACAGAACCTTTGCATTGCTCATTTCACTAAGAAATAAAGAAGATAAATTTCTTTCAATTATTTGGAAATTGATGGTATAGGTTGATCACTTCTAAGGAACCGTTGGTAGCTACAAAAGTTCTACAGTTGGTGATAGTCTTTCAATTTTCTCAATCTTTTTGTGGAGGAACTTATTTAGAATGATGATGTATTTGTAGGTGACATCCCTTACAAGGAGCAAGTATGAAGAAGATGTTTATATCAATAACCACACAACTGTTTGGGGTTCATGGTGGAAGGATCATCAATGGGGCTACAAATGCTGCAAGAAAATTATCCGGAACAGCTACTGTACAGGCTCTGATGGAATTGAGTCCGTTGAAGTTGCTGCTAATCTCATGAAGGCTAATGTGGCTCGTAATTAAAGAAGCTACAAAAGGTTAGTAGAAGAGACTAGTGAATGTGGTTTTCCTAAAATATCATGAAATTTTCCCTCTATTCTGTATTTAGTGCAATAGGATTAGGTGTTCCTCGATTGACCAGGCTTTTGAAATATGAGGAAATGGCATGGGAAACTAGCTTTAGCTTTAGGAAGGAAATGCCATTGAAATCTTTTACTAGACATAATGATGGCAACTAGCTATTTAGTTTGGTGTGGGACTGAATATGGTATCCACTTCCCGCTACCTAGTGACAGCCTATCCTCTGTTCATGTCACATAGATGCATGTTAATTCAGTTTGGCCAAGCTCCAACTAACATTGATGGATGATCCTAACTATCCCATTGGTGGCTAACAAATGGACGGTTTGAGATGAAAATGATTGGTCCCATTCCAAAGGTGAATTGAATTGCTATGATCATCTCATTAGCTGCTATGCTACATTTACAATGTGGCACCACTGGTTTGGACAGTCTGGATGAACGTATATGAATTATGTGTAGTATAATGGATTTTGTTGCCATTTTATATATAAAGTGGTGGTAAAGATAGCACATCATGCCCTTGGAAACTATTGAACTGTAAAAATACCCCCTTGTTTATGATGTGAAAAGAAAAGCAAAAAAAATGTCCTTCACGAAATTTAGATTATGGTTTCTTTCAGATCCCTCCTATTTTTCTCTACATGTTGTTGAATACGTGGTTCAGTTTTTCCACACTGATGAGTAATTCCACAGAAATTTAAACATGTCTTTAGGAGACTGATCTTGATATCTTTTTCCTCTATTAGATGACAGCTGCCTACTACACGTGCCAAATCGCCAAAGATGGGTCGGAGAAAGAGCTGCAGCGATGTAATTAATCCATCTCAAAGAGACATGCGTGCTGCGACTTGTGCCCAGGAAAACCATCACAGCCTGGGTAATTATAAAGAAGACAATGGCAAAGATCACAACATTGCAAGGAATGGAAATGGTGCTTGCAAAGATAAAGGTGGCCTTAAACCAGTGAGGGAGAGCCCCAAATCCGCCCCTCACAGTAAGATGACAAGGCAGAGAAATGTTGACATTGCAGTGCACTCATAACAAGATGGCATCCCAAAAAAATCCTTCTCATCTTCTCGTAATCAAGATTTTCATCTTGTTTTTGTATTTTGGGTCCTTGGGAAATGTCGATTCTCACAGCTTGCAAACAATCATTTGATGCCTTCAATGCTCCAAACAAACTTTTCAAACCCACCAACGTCTCTCTCTCTCTATCCTGTTTTGTACTTTCTCATGCATTATTTGGAGGAGAAGAAGAAGAAGAAGAATATCCAATCGACGAAAAAGAAAACCATGAAATTGCATGAATGAATCGTCCCTAAATCCCTAAATCCCCAAATCCCTAAATCCCTAAATCCCCAAATCATTTCAATCGGTATTGAGATTGAGAGAGATTGAAAGAGATTGAGAGAGAAAGAGATACCTGTTTGAGTTGGAGCCCCGATCACAGTCAACCGAGCACAGTGAAGAGAGGGCGGTGGAGAGAGGGCACGGTGGAGAGAGAGAGCACCGAGAGAGACAGAGAGGCGCGGTGGAGAGGCACGGTGGAGAGACTGGCGTGGTGGAGAGAGGACCAAGAGAGAGAGGATAGAGAGCGAGAGTGAGAGAGGGCGTGAGAGAGAGTGAGAGTGAGAGTGAGAGAGGTCAGAGAGCGAGAGAGACTAAGTCTCTCTCACTCGCTGCAGTTTGTGACGTGGTCGGTGCTCAGTGGGCCACACCATGATGTTTGTATTTCATCCCTACCGTCCATCTATTTTTTCATTTCATTTTATGGTATGAGACAAAAAATGAGGTATATCCCAATCTCAACTGGACCACATTATAGGAAACAGTGTTGAATGAGCGTCGATCATTGAAAACCTTTTGGGGGCCATATAAAGTTTTGGATCAATTTGATATTTTTTTCCCTTCATCTAGGCCTATATGACCTAATCAACAGATTGGATGTCAAATAGAAAGTACAGTGGGCCTTGGGAGGGTTTTAATGGTGGATATCCAATCACTATGGTTTTCATGTGGTGTGGTCCACCTGAGATTTATATCCCTCTCATTTTTGGTGTCAAGCCCTAATATGATTTATAAAAATGGATGGATGACATGGATGAAACACATACATCATGGTGGGCCCATAGAGCACCGACCAACATCCATCAAGTTTTGTGGGCCCCACTATGATGTATTTGTGATATCCACACCGTCCATCCATTTTGAGATATCATTTTACGTTATGAGCCAAAGAATGAGGCAGATAAATATCTGTAGTGGACCCCACCACAGAAATCTCAGGTGCACCACACCACATGAAATCAATAGTAATTGGATATCTATCATTAAAATCCTCCTAAGGCTTACTGTATTGTTTATTTGACATCCAATATGTTGATTAGGTCATACAGAGAAAGTCGATTTAGAGTTTCTAGACTATTGAGTTATATAAAAATCCACCAACGAGAAATTTCTTTGGGGATTTCTCCCCCAATGTAAGGGCCCAATAGATGAATATTTCTAGATTTTATATATTTGTGCCACGTGTATGATATTGAAATCCTTTTTGTTTTCAGGGTTCTAGATAATCTTTCCGGTCATTCGGATCAACAGATGAGATTTACCATCAAGATGCTCGTGAAATCCATCTGGGCCTTCCAATCAGCATCTCCAGTCCATCAGTCACTGATTTCATCCGAGATATAAGCAGTCCTTCTGTCACTGACTTCGTTCTAGACTTCGGCCATGATCAGGAAGTGGGTCCCACTGCAGAACCAACGGCATCCGAGAAGTAAACTGTCCCACAACCACGGGCTAAAGTAATCGTTGTGATGGCCTTCACGTCCGTAGTGGGCCTTCTCAGTGTCAGTTACACAATCAATGGAAATGGCAACCTTACCCCAGCCACCCTATTTAGTGGACGGCCTGTATCATTCGGATTCTTTCTCTTAGTAGTCATGGTCACATTCTATATCGCTATCATAGCAATGATCATCCAGCCAGTCTTGCCATTGATAGCCAAAGTCCTTAACGTCATAGCCTTTGTTTATGTGGTTTTAGGGGTCACGGTCCTGTTGTGGGCCATGCTTCCTAAAAGCAGCAGCTGGGTCCCATAGATTTTTTTTGGGGTCACGATCTTGATTGTTCTTGGAGTGATAGCTTATGAGTGGTTTGTTTATGTAAAGAAGGTTAAAGAGAAAGGGACTACAATAAGGCCCACTATGTATATAGATGAATGGTACAGGCCATAATATAAATATTTTGGATGGACTGTATCATAATATCAATAGTTTGGATGGTCTCGATCATAATATCCACATATTACAGTTTAGATCATAAAATCGATGGTTTTGATTGTCTTGATCATAATATCAATTTTTCAGATGGTCTAGACCAGAATATTGATGGTTTGAATGGTCCGAATCATACAATCAATGATTTAGATGGTTTGCATCACATTATTGATGGTCAAGATGGTTTGGATCATAATACTCACGGTTTCAATGGCCTGAATCATAATATTAGTTGTGCTCTGGATCATAGTATTCATGGTCAAGATGATATTGGTAATAACATCAACAATCTAGATGGTATGGATAATTGTATTGATGGTTGAAATGGTCTAGATCATAATATCCGTGGTGGTTTAGTTGATCTGTATCATATAATATTGATGATCTAGATAATGGTATTGACAATCATCCGTTACGAAACTCAAGTAGGCCAAACCATCTAAAACTATGTGAAGACATCTAAAAAATATATCTTCACATAGTTTTAGATGGTATGGCCCACCTGAGTTTCATAACGGATGATTTTTTAGATATCTCATAAGTTAAAGGGGAGACATCAAATGCACGGTGTTGATGTTCGACACACATCATAATAGGCCCATTTTACATGTTTGGTCCATTCACTCTATTCTACTGATCATTACCCTCAATTTGATCAGTTACTCGCCTCGATCATACTGTATATGAGAAAGATATTGGGCAAACAAGATTGATCAACAATTTGAGTGAATTTTGATTTAAACATCTGAAGTTATTTACTCTTCAATCTGGACTGATCAGATTGTCCAAAAATGGATAAAGGTTGTTCATAATATCAAAAATATATGAATGAATAGAAAACACAAACATCAACTTGATCCAAAACTTCTATGGCCTCTAAGAAATTTTAAATGGTATAGGTTCAATCACACTATTTCTTGTGGTGTGGTCCACTTAAGCTTTGGATATGCTTCCTTTTTGTTCTTTAGACCTCAAATTATCTGTTAACATGGATGAATGGAGTAAATAAAATAGATAAATAATGGTGGACCCCACAGAGTTTTCTCAGGTAAAGGTATGGCCCACCAAGTGCTTTTATATTTTATAGGATGTTTTCACATACTTTTAAATGGCATGGCCCACTAGAGTTTCGTTTACCAATGATTTTTTAGATATCTCATAACCCAAAGGGGAGACATCAAATCCACGGTGTTGATGTTCGACAGACATCATGATGAGGCCCACAAAACTTACTAACATTAATTCTTAGGTTCTCACGAGGTCAGTAAGTTGGGTCACAATTTTGGCCAGAATATTTGGCTCGTTTTGCATGTTTGGTGCATTCACCCTATTTTACTGATCAATACTCTCAATTTGACTAGTCACTCGCCTCAATCAAGCTACATATAAAAAAGATATTGGGCATATAAGATTAATCAACAATTTCAATAAAATTTGATTTCAACATCTGAAGTTATTTACTCTTTTAATTTAAACTAATTAGATTGTCAAAAAACGATTAAAGGTTCAATTAGTGGATGTGCCTAATAATTTAGTAAATTTATTTTTCACAAATAAATTTAACATTTTTTTTTCAAAAGGTATATATTTTTTACTCTTTTAAATAAATATCATTTTTATTATAAAATATTTCAAAAATATTTAAAATACAAATTTTGAATTTTTATTTACAAAATCTAAAAAATTTTCTCATATTTTAATTTTTTCTCAAAATTTTCAAAATGCCAATTTTTCTCTTTCAAAGCATTATTTTGTTCTCAAAATTTTTCTTAAACATATTTAAAATTTCTAAACTTTTCAACATTCTTTATCATGCAATATTTTAAATTATTTAAATATTTCCTTTTAATAATATATATAAAAATTTCCATTCATATGATATAAAAACTATATATATATATACATTTAGGTTATAGACAAAAAATTTAATAAATTAAAACATTTTTACATTATTACCGACGGTTTTTAGCCGTCAGGAAAAAATTTAGGAAAACACTTTTACCGACGAAACTTTTCGTCGGTAAAAGTCTTACCGCCAACTTTTCCACCACCCCACGAAAATTTGCAAGTGAAATTTTGCAGAAATTTCAAAAGATCCTTTAGCTACGAATAGTTTCGTAGGTAAATACTGGTTTTACCTACAAAATTATTATTCGTAGGTAAAAGTAGGGTAATCAATTTTTTAATTCAATAGACCTCCAACTACGAATAATTTTGTAGGTAAATATAGTTTTACCTACGAACCTAGAATTCGTAGGTAAAATTAAGGCTTTGAATTTTCTATTTTCTTTAAAAATTTTCACACATCCTTCATCTATAAGCAAAGGACCCTTCAGCTACGAGCAGTTTCATAGCTAAAGACATTTTTACCTACGAAGTAGAATTCGTAGGGAAAAGAAAAGTTGTCGATTTTTGATGATTTCTAAAAATTCAGTAGACCCTTTAGCTTCGAATATTTTCGTAGGTAAAGATATGTTTTGCCTACGAAATTTGGTTTCGTAGGTAAAAGGATGGTTTTGGATTTTGTATTTATTTAAAAATTTTCACATACCCTTCAGCTACAAATACTTTCGTAGGCAAATATGTGTTCTCCCTTCACACACCTTCAGCTACAAATATTTTCGTAGGCAAATATGTGTTTTCCCTACGAAACTATAATTCGTAGGGAAAAGTATTGTTTTTGAATTTTGAAATTAAACAGACCCTTTAGCTACGAACATTTTCGTAGGTGAATATGGTTTTTACCTACGAAATTTTATTGCGTAGGTAAAACTAGTGGTTTCAATTTTTTAAAGCTTAAAGGACCCTTTAGCTATGAACATTTTCGTAGGTGAAGATATGTTTTTACCTACGAACATTTATTTTGTAGGTAAAATTGGTGGTTTCAATTTTTTTATTTTTTGAAGAGTGTAAAGGACCCTTTAGCTACGAATATGTTAGTAGGCAAATATAGTTTTCCCCTACGAAATAATATGTCGTAGGTAAAAGGAAAGTTTTCCACACGTGGTTTGTTTTAGAATATAACTAACCCTTTAGCTACGAATATTGTCGTAGGTGAAGAGTGGTTTTACCTACGAAAAATATATTTGGTAAGTAAAAGGAGTGGTTTCATTCTTTGAAAAGTTGAAAAGACCCTTTGGCTACGACTATTTTCGTAGGTAAATATGGTATTTGCCTACGAAATTATATTTTGTAGGTAAAAGGATTTTTATATCCTTTAGCTACGAAGAATTTCATAGGTAAAGATTGGTTTTACCTATGTAATCAGATTTTGTAGATAAAAGTAAAGTTTTCAATTTTTGTGAAGGTGGAAAATTCAAGAGACTCTTTAGCTACGAATATTTTCATAGGTAAATATTTGTTTTACCTACGAAATATTAAAAAACAAACTTTCAATTTTTGTATAGTTGAAAAGTCAAAATACCCTTTACCTATGAAAAATTTCATAGGTAAAGATGGCCTTTACCTATGAAATTAAATTTCGTTGGTAAAAGCTATCTTTTACCAACGAATGTAATTTTCATCGGTAAAAGTCTTCTTTACCTACGAAAAATAATTTCGTAGGTAAAAGTTTCGTCAGTAAAAACCATATTTCTTGTAGTGATATCGAATTTCAGCCCTCGGATTGCTATGGAAGTGGCCCGACATGCAGATCAACCCCTTAATTCCTTAAGTGGGGCCTACCTGATCCCTGGATATGGCTCAATTTTGGACTTAACCATTTAAATTATACGCGGAAGAGGATGAACAGAACGGATTTCAAAGATACATCATGATGGACCCTACATGTACATTTCATGTATAGAGGGTACACATGCACAAGATGTGCACCGGACGGAGAGTCCTGTCAAACAAAAGGGCTGAGCGATAGTTTTTAAAAGAAAAATAAAAACTATCCAGCGTCCTTACGCACGGAGACCGTTTTTGAGTAGTGGGGCCCACCCATCAGCCATATCGATGATCTGGACCGTCCATTATGTCCAGAGGGGGGGTGTGATCATCTCCTAGCTATCCTTTTTAGCCCATGCATGTGTACACACGTGAATCTTCAGAAATCATAAGATGAATGGCGGAAGCAAAACATCAATGGACCGCACCAAAACTCAACAAAAACCAGTTTATTCCGACTAAAATTTCGAGAGGAATCTGATGGATGGGGTGGATTTCATCAAAAACATCACAGTGGGGCCCACCGAACATGTCAACGCAGTGGATTCGCAGGTTATGCACGTTTGTGAAACCCGGCCGTTGTGGGCCGCTATGTAATCATTCTCATCGTCAGATCAATGATCCAATTCGTCTAATCTCTTAAAATGGTGGTCCTAAATCTGTTCATCAAGTTAGTTTCGAAAGATTTGGATGCTCAGTTGGGCAACATTAGATCAAACGCAAGCTGTCCTTGCGGCTTGCGTTGCGTTAAAAAAATAGGGGTGCATAACTGTTTCCGGGATGAATTTGCATTACGTTCAAGAAGTCTATAAAATAGGTTATTGGGCTCTTTTGGAGGGGATCCATGCCAGAGGAGAGAGAGAAGAAAGAGAAGAAGGAAGAGAGAGAGAGAGAGAGAGAGAGAGAGAGAGAGAGAGAGAGAGAGAGAAGAAAGAAGGGAGATCTTTATATTTTTTCTTTCTTCAATCGTATTTTTCTTCCTTCTATTTGAATTCATGGATAGCTAATTTTTTTAGCTAGGGCTAAGATGAAGCCCCTAATTTGAATGATGCTTATTTTTCTTTGTTGATTTCATCCTAAATTTAATTGATTTGTTTCTTTCTCTAGTGTGCTTAACTGAAATTTTTGTACTTCTCCATTCTATGAGCTTAACCAAAGTCTAGATGTGGATGTTATTTGGAATCTTATTTTAGGTGCTTGTGTCTGACCATGAACAGGTTTCCTATAGAGAAAGAAATAGGAATCTACATCTCTCCATACCTGACCATGGATGAAAAGATGTGATCCGTATGCTTTAAGGAATTATACATTTTATGTGCTCAACCAAGGACATAGAGTGTGCCTTATTTATTAAATTTATATCAATCTGAATTAGGGTGAATCAACAGGTAAAACAAGGGTCAGGATAATTAGGGGTGGATTCAAAAGTCCCAGTACTCTCCTTGATTGAATTTTTCTCATTTTTCTCAATTATTTTTCATATATATTTGTTATTTTACTTAATTATTAGCAAAACTATTTGTTGGATTAGTTAAGAAGAATCGTAAATTCGAATTGTGACAACCAGTCATCGTGGGAATGATCTCATAATACGTATCATATCTACACCTGATTCGTATACTTGCGAGTTTAAAATCATTTAAATTAGATTAGTTTAAATAAAATATCAAGTTTTTGGCGCCGTTGCTGGGGAGGATTCTTTCTTATCATAATTCATAGCCTTAGGATTTTTCTAGCATTATTTTAGGAAACTTAATTTGTTTTTATTTTTATTTTTGTTTACAGGAATTGAGGAAGGAAGCTGCAAAATAAAATTATCTTCAAAGCAAAGGAGGAGCTCACAATTCATCAGTCATCGATCATCTCCTTTTTCGGGTTCTTTCTTCTAATTCTTGTTTACATAGTTTTATTTTTTTTTAGGTATTCATAATTTTTAGTTTCAGTTTATTTCTCTTAGGTTGCATCTTAGTTTAGTTTTCTTTTTTACATTGCAATAACATAGTTTATGCTAGGACGTAGATTTCTAAACATAGAATTAACACCTTTTGATTCTGAAATAGAAAAAACTTTTCGTAGAAGATTCAGAAACATCCTATTTGAAATGGTGGACAAGAATGGAATTAAAGCGCTTAGAGATTATTTAGCTCTTGTCCAATTTAATGCGCCTTCATGCATAGTGTTGCCAGCCACCACGGCAACACACTTTGAACTTAAACCAGGGGTCATACAGTTGTTACCGTCTTTCTATGGTTTAGACAAAGAGGATCCATATCATCATGTAAAAGAATTCCTAGACATTTGCTCTATCTTTAGGTCTCAAAACTTTTTAGATGATTTAATCCATTTGCACCTTTTTCCTTCTTTTTTGAAGGATAAGGCGAAAGCATGGTTGAATTCTCTAGAAGTTAGGTCTATTACAACATGGGATCAATTGTCTAAGAAATTCTTAAACAAGATCTTCCCTATTCACAAAACTAATGCTCTCTGTAGGCAAATAACTAATTTCACATAAAAAGAGGGTGAGCACTTTCATGAATGTTAGGAAAGATAGAAGGACTTGCTTCTTAAATGTTCACACCATGGTTTTGAGAAGTGGCAACAAGTTCAATACTTTTATGACGATTTGACACCCCAAAATCGTTGCATGGTTGATGCCACCAGTGGTAGGTCATTCATGACCAAAAGTGATGTCAAAGCGTGAAATTTCTTTGAAACCTTGTGTGAAAATTTCGAGCAATGGGACTATTTAAATAAAGGTGAAAGAAGTCCCCAACTACCGAAGAAAGGTGGTATATATGAGATAGGAGTCACGCCAGATCTTTATGCCAAAATTGATAGCCTGTCATAGAAAGTTGATGCGTTAATGTTAAATAATGGACTTGCACAATCAACTCAAATTAGGTTATGTTCCATATGTTCCAGTCCCGCCCATCCTACGCAGTATTGTCCATCTGGTGCAGTATTTTCAGAATTTTTCTCTGAACAAGTGCATGCTATGAATACTTTTCGAAGAGCTGGGAACGATCCTTACTCAAACACCTACAACCTAGGGTGGGCTAGACATCCAAATTTTTCTTGGGTAAAAGGACTACAACAAGGAGGATCATCTGAAAATCCTCTTATGAAACCTTACCCCCAAGTTGGTGGTCAACAACTTCAACAATTTTCATAGTATCAACAAGTACCTCCACAATTTAGGAAACCATCTCTTGAGGATACACTCAATCTTTTTATGCAGAGTTCACTTCGATTCCAAAAAGATATCCAACAAACTTTACTGGCTAACCAGTAAAGCTTACATACAAATGCACAATCCATTGCCAAGCTAGAAGTACAGTTGGGTCAACTTGCTGCACATTGAGTGAGAGAGAGAAGGGCAAGTTCCCTAATCAAACTGTGGAAAATCCAAAATGACAGTATAAGATTGGCTAACTAAAATCAAGAACAATATCATGAGCAAGCCAAATCTATCATTATTCTTAGGTCCGAAAAACAGATTGGGAACAAAGTAGAGATGCCTAGGGAAGAATCAAATTTCAAATCGAAAGACCAAAATGAAGCGGAGAGACATACTAGTGCATCCATAGTCCAAAAGCACTTTGACCCTCCAGAAACCACTCATGTGCCATCTTATGTGCCTAAAGCACATTTCCCTCAATGTCTGGCACCAATTAAGAAAGGAAATAACTTTAATAAGATATTGGACATGTTTAAACAAGTGCAAATTAACATTTCATTGCTTGATGCTATCAAGCAAGTTCCTGCTTACATTAAGTTTCTTAAAGATTTATGTACTCAAAAGCGTAAGCTGAAGGTTCACAAGAAGGTCTTCCTTGCAAAGCAACTCAACTCCATGATTCAACATAATTCCCTTCCTAAATTTAGGGATCCAGGAGCTCCTATCATTTCTTACATAATAGGAGAGCATAAGATTGAGAAGGCATTGCTTGATTTAGGGGTCAGTGTTAATTTGTTACCATATTCTGTATATGAGCATCTAAGACTTGGTGAGTTGAAACCAACTAAAATAATACTACAACTAGATGATAGATCTGTCAAGGTGTCCCGTGGTGTTATTGAGGATGTGCTAATCTAAGTTGATAAGTTTTATTTTTCAGTGGATTTTATCGTTCTAGATACTCAGCCTGTCCAGAATCCTACTAGTCAAATTTCGATTATTCTGGGACATCCATTCTTAGCCACATCTAATGCTATCATAAATTGCAGAAATGAAGTCATGAAGTTTTCTTTTGGTAACATGAAGATAAAGCTCAATGTTTTTAATGCTGGACAACAACCAATAGACTCAGATGAAATATTTGAAGTGGACATGATTGAGAGTCTAGTGCATGAATCTTTCCTTCAATCTTCCGAAGACGCACTTGAGACTTGCTTAGCACATTTTGGCATGAATTTTGACATAGAGAGTTCCATCCAAGAAGTTAATGCATTGCTCGACTCTACTCTTATACTGAAGACTATAAAATGGGAAGCAAAAGTGGAACCTCTTTCACCCTCTAAGTCTAAACTGGTCCCATCTATTGAGAAACGACTTGAAGTTAACCTTAAACAATTACTTGAAACCCTCACGTATGCATTTTTAGGTCCTTCTAAGACCCTGTACGTCATCATGGCTTTTAACCTTGAGAAGGAACTGGAGAGCAAGTTGCTTAAAGTGCTTAGAGAATATAAGGCAGCTATTGGGTGGACAATAGAGGACATAAAGAGAGTATGCCCCACGGTGTGTATGCATCGTACTGTTCTTGAAGAAAATGCAGAAACGTCGCATGAAATGCAAGAGAGGCTTAACCCTAACATGAAAGAAGTTGTTCGAGCAGAAGTGCTTAAATTATTAGACGATGGTATCATTTACCACATTCCAAATAGCACGGGTCAAGTTGTTCTCATAAAGTCTGGGATTGGTTAATCAAGGTGTTGAGAAAATTTAGTTGGCGGACCCAGGTTATCAAGATTGATTAATTCATGGTCCATTCTTATCCGGCTGAAGACGTAAACTTAGCACTCCTGGGAGGCAACCCAGCTTTTCATTCCATTTCATTTTCCTAGTTAGTTCAATGTTTGTAGATAACATTGTTGCAAACCCTCACGAGACTACAACTCGTCCACTAGGGGCAACCTAAGGGTTTAAAGGCTTGTTGCATACGCTAAATGCAATCGAGATCACCTGCAAAAGTGATATATGTAGGATTTTATTTTTATTATTTTTATTTTTCTTTAGTTGATTTCTCTCTTGTGCTGACCTGCTCTTATGCTGATATTTTTGAGAAAGCCTCTCGATTCTCTATCCAGGTAATATCTTTCCATCACTCCTTTATTTTTGTTATCCCATGTGCATTGCATGCTTACTTCTTTTACATTGAGAAAAATGTAGATTTTAAGTTGGGGGTGAGAGATTAGGTTACCTAATCAATATTTTCTTGATCTTGAGCAAAAATTGTGAAAATTTTTAAATTTTTGAAGTGATTTTGAAGGATAGTTGTGATTTTAGAATTACAAGATACAGAATGTTGGTACTTTATGACTCTGGGATTCAGTTGTCTGTTAGATTTCACAGTTAAGTTTGAATTGTTAACCCATGATTAGAAGTTGTAAACATTGATTGAGTCATAATTTCATATATTACATCTCGCTTACACATTAAGGTTCCGGTTCGATATTAAATGATTAACTTGGTAATCACTAAGCATGAAAGGAACCAGCCAGAAAAAAATAATAATAAAATAAATAGTATCAGTTTATAAGAAGAATTGAAAGGGTAAGTCGCATACTCTTCACCATAGGTTTGCTCCCTATGAGTGTAGATTCAATTCCCCATGGTTGACTTTTAAAAAAAGTTAGGCGACAAGTTTTCACCATAGGTTTGCTCCCTATAGGTGAGGATTTAATTCTCTTCCTTGGTGTTACTGTTCATATAAAAAAATCAAAGGCTGATAGAATGAAAAGTAAATCTGTAAGGCAAGTGTTTATTTCAGTTTTAATTGTCATAAATTTCGTTGTTAATTACCAATGATATCATGAAATTGACAATTGGATCTCTTAATGATTGTAAGCCGAGATTACACTATACACTCATGGAACTCAATGTTTAGAATTTTCTAATTAATGGATTAATATTCCGAACTTGATTATGAAGTTTGCCGCGATCTTGATTCCAAAAAAAAATACTGCTCACCATTCATGAAACTTAGAATTCTCACATGTCGACTATTTATTCACAAGTCACTCGGGTTTACAGGAATTATCTTTTATTTTTGAAATTATTTTTTTCAATTTTTGCTCAGGACTAACAAAATGCTGGTTGGGGGTTGTGATAAGGGTCGAATATTACATATCAAACCCAGTTATTACCTGATTTTATGTACATGATAGTGCTTAATGGAATATTTTAATTGTGTTTTTGTTGCAGTGTGTAATCAGGAGCATTGACTAAAAAAGAGTACTTAAAGCATGGATTTGATACTTCGAAGCCACCGGAGAAAGGAACAGACCCTAAGGAACCAAGATTGACGGATTCATACGCCAGGGATCCGAGGAAATCAAGCCGCTCACGTTAAAAAGGCCCGAAATTGGTGTTGAATGCAAGATCACAGGGTTCCAACCATCCATTTGGCTCAAAACTTTATATATGAGATGAGGGCCGTAAATTAACTGTACATATTGAATTTCAGCCCTCGGATCACTATGAAAGTGGCCTAACGGACAGATCAGCCCCTTAATTTCTTAAGTGGGGCCCACCTGATCTCTGGATATGGCTCAATTTTGGATTCAACCATTTAAATTATACGCAGAAGAGGATGAATGGAACAAATTCCAAAGATACAACATGATGGACCCTACATGTACATTGCATGTACAGAGGGTACACATGCACAAGATGTGCACCGAACGGAGAGTTCGGTCAAACAAAAGGGTTGACCGACAGTTTTTAAAAGAAAAATAAAAACTATCCAGCGTCCTTACGCACGGAGGCCATTTTTGAGTAGTGAGGCCCACCCATCAGCCATATTGATGATCTAGACCGTCCATTGTGTCCAGAGGGGGGGTGTGATCATCTCCTAGCTATCCTTGTGGATTTCATAAAAAACATAATAGTGGGGCCCACCAAACACGTCAGCACAGTGGATTCGCAGGTTACTCGCATCCGTGAAACCCAACTGTTGTGGGCCGCTGTGTAATCGTTCTCATCGTTGGATCAGTGAGCCAATCCGTCCAATCTCTTAAAATGGTGGTCTTAAATCTATCTATCAAGTCGGTTTCGAAAGACTTGGATAGTCAGTTGGTCAACATTAGATCAAACGCAAGTTGTATTTGCATTACGTTCAGGCAGTCTATAAAATAGGTTATTGGGCTCTTTTAGAGGGGATCCATGCCAAAGGAGAGAGAGAAGAAAGAGAAGAAAGAAGAGAGAGAGAGAGAGAGAGAGAGAGAGAGAGAGAGAGAGAGAGAGAGAGAGAGAGGAAGAAAAAAGAGAGATCTTTATATTTTTTCTTTCTTCAATCTTATTTTTTCTTCTTTCTATTTGAATTCATGGATAGCTAATTTTTTTAGCTAGGGCTGAGATGAAGCCTCTAATTTGAATGATGCTTATTTTTCTTTGTTGATTTCATCCTAAATTTAATTGATTTGTTTCTTTCTCTAGTATACTTAACTGAAATTTCTGTACTTCTCCATTCTATGAGCTTAACCAAAGTCTAGATGTGGATGTTGTTTGGAATCTTAATTTAGGTGCTTGTGTCTGACATAAACAGGTCTCCTATAGAGAAAGAAATAGGAATCTACATCTCTCCATGCCTGACCATGGATAGAAAGATGTGATCCGTATGCTTTAAGGAATTATACATTCTATGGGTCCAACCAAGGACATAGAGCTTGCTTTATTTATTAAATTTATATCAATCTGAATTAGGATGAATCAACAGGTTAAACAAGGGTCAGGATAATTAGAGGTAGATTCAAAAGTCCTAGTACTCTCCTTAATTGAATTTTTCTCATTGTTCTCAATTATTTTTCATAGATATTTATTATTTTACTTAATTGTTAGCAGAACTATTTGTCGGATTAGTTAAGAAAAATTATAAATTTGAATTGTGACAATCAGTCCTCGTGTGAATGATCTCGTAATACGTACCGTATCTACACCTGATTCGTATACTTTCGAGTTTAAAATCATTTAAATCAAATTGGTTTAAATAAAATATCACTTGGGCCCCATTGATTTTAATTGATCCATCATCGATCGTCCATCTATGGACCCCGCCTTGCATCGAGGTCAATTATCAATGCCGATTGCCAATACCGGCTACCGTTGTCAATTATGAATTTGTGACACCATAGCATCATGATACATTCCCATATGCACCATCTGTGTGTTTGTTATGAAATGTGATTGGCCATTTCATATGCCATAGTGCATATGGTTTATGTGACTATTTGATAGGCTGAGTCATCTCACATGAGCACACGATATGCGTAGGATTGATGCATGATTGGACTGCATAACTCATGAAATTTGTATTTTTTTAATTGTGATTACTATATTCCCTAGCGACATCAAGGCCATGGCCACCATAGACACATCGTGGGTGGCCAAATTGGATACTAGAAATACTACTTTTAGCATCGGCACCATAGATGTCCCTGGGTAAAAATTTCTAAACCTGATGGTACCAGAGGATGACTCCAATGTTTAGACCGATTGGATATATGAGCATACAAGGGCCGTTTACCAGTAGGCCGCGTCTCCCACTATGTCGTGGTTGGTTGAAAATGGGTGTAACCTTTACCAGTAGGCCGCGTCTCCCACTATATCATGGTTGGTTGGAATGGGGTGTGACATTTACCAATAGGTCATGTCTCCCACTATGTCATGGTTGGTTGGAATGGGGTGTGACCTTACCCACCTGAGTGAGGGGGCAATTTCTAGATTGAGTTTGACCAACTTCAGGAATAGGTCCACTATTGACGAGTCGGGCCCGATATTGACAGGCGGATAGTGACGTCACTTCCACTCACCTAGTTGTGCGCTTGGATAGGAACGGTAAGCTAGCGTAGAGTGTACTATACCCCAATAATTATCCAGAGTGAGAACTATACTGATATTTGATGTTTTAGTGATGAGCTGCATTGACATATGGATTCGGATGAGAACTGGTGTGCTTGAGTTATATCTTGCATCGCATGGCCTTGGTATGACCGACATCATTCACTTCATGCATCACATAGTCTTGATATGGCCGATAGCACTCATGCCTTGCATCGCATAGCCTTAGTACGACTGATGATATTCATAGACTTACTGGCATTTTTGCATTACTCTGATATTGTAAACTTACATTTCTATCATATGCATATACTTTCACCACCCTCTAAGCTTTTTATAAGCTTATGAACAACCATTGCGTGCAGGTGGCGCTAGGCAGTAGCAGTTCAGGGATAGGAGCGTGCTGCAGAGCTTCCAGAGTTTTGACTTTATTGCCTTGTATTTTCCTTCATACGCGTTGTACTTTAAAGTTTTTGATCATAGTGAATTTTGTGATAATGTTCTTGTGGTTATTATTCATGGGTTATGCTTATGGTTATGCTAATTATGAATTAAATTGATGTTAAAAATCCTCCTTTTAAGACCCAGGATCGGAACCTAGTGTATGGGTGCCGGGAACCGAGAATGGGGTACTAAGAGGCTGTCAGCGCCAAATTGGGCGATCGAAAATTTTGTGAGCGCCGTTTCAGAGTTTTGGGTATAACATTTATAGCCTGTAAACTCTTCCAAAATCACAAAATTCCATCCCCCACACTTATAAATACCACCTCCTTTTTATTTCTAAACCATATTCCATTCATTAATTTCTTATCTCTCGTCTCTTACCTCTTATTTTCCTTAACCAACAATCACTCATCCACCAAGGAGAGTGTGAGAGTGAAAGGAGAGAAATTGTCACACCTCAAAATTCGGTATCAGAGTATGGATATTCTGATCCCGAGTTCCTAGGTGTCAAGCTAGTAAAAATGCACATGGGTGAGTTCCCATGTGCCCACACAGTTCGATTAATATTCACCTATAATCAATAATCAGAGTATCTTAAAATCGACGGCATCAAAGGTTATGTAGAAATAACTAAACTTAGAAATGTATGGTTAATATTCAAAATGTACAGTTAAATGAAGACTACACAAGCCATAATATACATGTCCAAAATGAAAGAAAAATATATAGTATTATGCTTTCACCCAACTCTCCTGAAACATCACGACAGTGAAACGAGTCGATCAACGTTTGCTCATTTGAGATCTTGATGGTACCTGCATCAAATATATCATCTTATTTATGTTTTAAAACACTGTCATAGGTAGGAGTGAGTGAGTAATTAACTCAGTGGTACCATTTTTTAAGTTTTATATGTTATCAACACAATCAAGTATATGCAATTATAACATTATAAAACAAACAATTCTTAAATTAATTATTTAAATGCATGGATGACATGATGATATATATGTGCAATGGTTGTCCCATAGCACAACCCAACGATATTCACCATGATGATGCCCGGGAAAACAATAATCCTAAACTTTTCACACCGACACTATTATTAACGAGGATGTCAACATATGCACAATGGTTGGCCCAAAACACAACCCAATAATGGAATGATGTGCATAATTAGCCAAGTATTTATTATTTTTAGTTTAAACAACTATTGGTGAAGCTAGGATACCTCCACTCTATCAAAAGTTGTTAAACAAATCCATGTAACTCATGGTGGCACATAGCAGCCCCTCGCTAGTGTCCTTTAATATAAATTTGGGTTCATTACTCAATAGTCCACATAACTTAATCTGACTGATAGTAGGACTCATCACCCAAGGAAATTCACAATTAGTGAAAATGTCATCACCCAAGCCCCAAATGTGGAAAAGGCATGCCACCCCATATCATTAAGAACATAATAAGGTTGCGGCATTCATTGGTGCTCAATGGTTATTACAGGGAGGCTCGTCACTTAATGTTTTACTAACATAGTTGGCTTATCACCCAATGTTTTGTTGATGTAGCAGGCACGTCACCCAAGCGTAGGCCGACAGCTAGGACACAGTGTCCCATACCACCATGCTCGGCTTATGAGTCTTTGTAAGATCGTAATGCACAACTGTTATAAATGGACTTAATCATGGGTAACAATGGTATCTTAGATTCTACTGAATGTCTTACAACCACCAAACATAAGAATGATTGAGCCATGCAATGGACTGATCTGATCGACAATGGAGGACCCCACATAAAACCAGCATTGGGTGCAAAGCAGCCCATGTAGCTCCAACTACTATCGATCGTCTGTGTTCAACCTCGATCGACCATATAAGTTTGGAATAGCTAACCCAAAGTGGGTCATCCACTTTCTTAAGTGATTTGCATGACTCGATCTGCACAATAATAATTTTAATTTGTAATACATAATCATAATCGTAAAATAATTTAGTAATACAATAGATTATATCAATTAAAAAAATGTATGAATTAGTATACTCTAACGTATATCGATACATTATAATCCAGTGTATATCAACAACACCAATCAATACCCCATTAGTGTATATCAATGAAATACATATACGAATCATTACAATCCAATGCATATCAATACAATCCAACATATACCAAGAATACTTATCAATTGGCATAAAAAACTCTAACAATAGGAATTTTACTTTGCTCAAGTATTTCATCAAACATGTTGGCTACCAACTTTAAATAACATTTGTGATGCAATAATAAAGTAATATACACACAAATAACATATGAAATCCTAACAATAAAAAAAAAATAGTATCTAACACTATCAATGGTTGATTAAAAAAAAAGAAACTTAAAGGAATAGTCCGCACCTTAAGAAGGAATTTTCTAATTTTTAATATTTAGGGTTAAGATTTCATATATAAACACTAAGAACTATGTGAGATTCATGCAATTTATCTTAGAAAAACCTAAGTCAGGAAGTATGGTTCTTTTCTTACCTCCAATCGTGAGTAGGAGTGAATTCGGTGGAGGAAAACGATAGCGGCTAGAGCTTTGATTGGAGGGAATCGATGAAAAAAAATATCAATCTACCCCCCACCCCCTTGTTCTCTTCTCTCGCATACGGTAGGGCATGAAATTCATATGGATAGAGGGGTCTTTTATAATACCATAAGTGGTGATTTGGTCCTAGGGTTGTACATGAACCGAGTTAGCTCGGTTAGCTCGCTCTACTCGACTCAACAAAGCTCGATTCGATTCGGTTTGAAACTGAGTTTGAGCCGAGTCGAGCAAATTTTTTAAGATCAAAAAACATTTGAACCGAGTTCGATCTTGCTTCAGCTTGAGCTCAACTTGGATCGAACCCAACTCGAATCGAACTCGGATCAAACCAGTTCGCTAACTAGGTTACTTTGATATTGATGTTACTCACCAAGTGTTTGATGAAATGACTCAACAAAGTGTCAGCTAGTGGTAAGAAAGGCATGTTTCATCAAACAAATATCCTTTTTTTTCTTGATTTTGATGTTTCCTACAAGGTGTTTAATGAAATACCTGCAAAATTGCTGCTGGTGTTTTATATGCAGTGAGAATTTGAAGGTGCAGTCATGTGTTTGTGAAAATGTTGTATAGGAGAACTCAGCTCGATCTTGGCTCGAACTTACGCAAGTTGCTGACCGAACCAGCCGAGTTGGCCAGTTAGGCTCGAGGACTGAGCTGAGCCGAGTTCAAGCTAAGGTTAGTTAGTGGCTGAGCCAAGTCTAGCCGTGCCAAGCTTGACTCGGATCAACTCATGTACACCTCTAGGCACCATAAAGTAATTGGGGTTTTCAAATCCATGGGGTTTCAAATCCCTTCAACCAGGGGGTTTGAAATCCAAGGTGAGACTTTAGATTAATCTAAAATCATTCACATAGTTGCATGTGTAACATGTGTATCACTAGACTATTAATCTATTAGACACATGGCCTACTAATGATATCCTAAAATAATTATATTATCAATTACATCACTATAATTACTTTAAAACGATGATCAACACCGTCCAAACATTGTCCATGTAAATCAATGGTTAAAAATCATTGGTTAGTCACTTAGACATGATGTTGTACTTGTGGCCCATCTGAGAGTCGAGGTCATGGAGTTGCAGAGAGAGAGAGAGTCAGGGTTGTGGAGTTGCACAGAGAGAGAGAGTCAGGGGCAGGGAGAGGGAACAAATAGAAATGGGCTAGGGCTTAAAAAAAGATTTATAAGGTTCCTTTGTCAGTGCTTGTTTTTAATTAGTGCCGAAAAATGCCCCCCCAAAGCGTCCGCAAAACCCGATTTCGTTGTAGTGTAGGTACCATCTTTACCATACAAACGTACGATTTATACTTCATAAAACTTGATAAAATACAAGGGAAATATAAGGGATTTGGTTAATTCTTGCTTTGAATGGTATAATGAATGGATGATATGTTGTGTGATAATGCGATACCCACTTTAGGAGAGGGATAAGAGGAATTCTCCGCCCAAACCCACCTGACTTGAGAAGCTATAAGACTCCAGTTAATATAAGTTTTTTAACGGGCAAAATCTGAGGAACAATTAAGCCACAAAGCATACACTTGAACAAAATAGCATGGTGGGTGCAAGATATATATGGAATGTGTTCACACCCATTTTTGGCAGCTTGACATGGACCAATAAAGAGTTGCCACCTGTTAACAATATGAGGTTAGCACTGTTTCCTCAATGTTCCTTTACGTATTTCGTTATTAATGTGGAGGCATATACACTTACGCATGCTTTTAAAGAAGCAAATCGACATATGTCATGTGGCCACAAGTAAATGTGCCAATTAATAAGGCATCATACCCAGCATACCACCCAAAGAACGTATCTTATCATATATCTGGCTATTATACACTTGACGAGGCCGACTCATCGAGAGAATGTATCTTATCAAATATCTAGCTATAATATACTTGATGAAACCGTCTCTCACAGTCCTTCCAAAATGGAAGATCTTTTTAGAGATGTTCAGAAAGTCTCTAGCATTCTAGATTCTTCCGAATATAGGGAGATTAGTCTAGTTTCCAAGCAAACTCAGTTATGGTTTGAAACTAAATCGGGAGAAAATGGATAACGACTATATTAGATCTCAAGCCATATATTGATTAAAATAAAAAGAATGGGAGAGCTTGAATACCCGATCATGTAGTCGTGATTCAATTAGGATCAAGAGAATGAGAAAAATAAATGGAAGATCTAATTCGACACATCTCTTATAATAGATTGGTATTAGGAGGATGTTGTCCATCTATGCTCTCTAGCACTCTAAACCATCATGGGGTGGAAGGTTAAATACAGGTAGTGGTTTGATTTGGACCATCCAACACCTTGATTAGAAGTGCATGAGGTGGGCCACGAGGTGAATGGGTATGTTCGATCAGTAATTTCCTAATCAATCTGATTAGTAGGCCACACACATCTCTATAAAATGGATCAACTGTGAGAAGAGAATCCTACAAGCTAGCGGTTCCCAATCCGTCAAGGAGATTTTCTTATCAAAAAAATATGTCGTAAATACGAAAGATTCAGGATCAACAAGGAAAC
The DNA here is from genome assembly GCA_037074715.1 of Magnolia kwangsiensis. Classification (NCBI taxonomy): domain Eukaryota; kingdom Viridiplantae; phylum Streptophyta; class Magnoliopsida; order Magnoliales; family Magnoliaceae; genus Magnolia; species Magnolia kwangsiensis. The sequence continues at coordinate 21,361,644 of CM073578.1, read as the reverse complement.
CCAACAAGGGTTCTACCTCCTCGATAAGCTATAAAAGGAGAACATGAAGAAGAACTCAAAGTCTTATGCTAAACACATCTATCTACTTTTCAATTAATCTTTCTTCGCATAACCTAGCCTAATTATAACATAGATTGTTATGCTTAGCAGCTCCTGCTACGATACTATAAAAGTAAATTAAATATCTGCAACTCTAAGTTGTTGTATTATGATCAACTGAATTTCAATTTAGGTGATCATATGAATCTGGTCACATCCTACTAACCATCCGCTTCGATCGTCTATTCTGATAGATGAATAAAGTATTTATCACTTGTTTATTTTATTTTCTTAGTTGTTTAATACTTTGTCAAATATAATGGGCCATACACTCAAATATTAATAAAATTGGTATTGTTTAATGTTCCTTTGTTTTATCTATTTATCTCTATTCCTTTGAGAAATATTAAGCTAAATATCACACTCCAAAATTCGGCACTCGAGTACGGATACTTTGAACCCAAGTTCCCGGGTATGAACCTTGCAAAAATACACGTGGACAAGTTCCCATGTACCCGTGTAGTCCATTTAACATTCACCTATGATCAATTATCAAAGTAGCTTTAAATCAATGGCATTAAAAGTTAAGCAGGGATAATTAAACCTATAAATATACGACTAATATTCAAAATGTGCAATTCTAAAAGTGGTGTTCACCTAAATGAGGACTACACAAGACATAATACATATGTATAAAGGAAAAAAAATGTAAAGTATTTTATTTTCGGCCAAGGCTCTAAAACATCACGATGATGGTGCAAGCCAATCTATGCCTACACATTTGAGATTTCGATGGAACATGCATCAATAATATCTTATAGTTGGTGTTTTAAAACATCATCCCAGGTGGGAGTGAGTAGCTAATACATTAGTATCATTATCTACGTTACACATGTTATCAACAAAATCAAGTACAGATAATGATAGCATAACTAAATAAACAATTACTTATCTAGTCTTTTTTATGTGCATGAATGCAATGATATGATGATGCATGATCCTCACAATCCAACATCCCTCAACAAGTGACTTTAACAATTATTTTGTAAAGTGTTAACACTCCCTTATCATGTGATGTCACACTCCAAACTCGAAAAACGGACTCACAAAATTTTTAATCATCGAATCCGGCGCTAATAGCCTCCGTAGTGCCCCATTCTCGGCTCCAGGCATTCATATGCCAGATTCCGATCCTAGGATCCTACAAGGAGGATTTTCAGTATAATTTTTTCTTTTGTAATGGAGCATAACCACAAGCATAACCAAGTCACAAAACAACATCACCACATATCCACTATATCAAAAACTTTAAGTACAATGCAGAAAAGAAAATACAGGGTAATCAAAAGGCTCCAAAATAATATGATACATGCTTCTGCCTCAGTGCTTCTGTGATCCAACGACACCTGCACGCAACGATCGTACATAAGCTTAGAGGGTGGTGTAAGTGTGTGCGCAAGGTAAGTGCTAAGTATACAATATCACAGTAATGAAGAAATATGCAGGTAAGTCCATGAATACAATCAGTCATACCAAGGCTAGGTGATGCAAGACATGAATACTATCAGCCATACCAAGACCATATGATGCAAGACCTATGTAGCCAAATGTTATATGCGAGATGCAAAGCAAGCATGCTTGTCCTCATCAATTACACATATTAGTATAGTTTCTCTCTAGGATATCACCGAGGACTAATACACTTCACACTGACTACCGCCTCCCTAGCCACATAACCCAGTGAGCGAAATAGACCTCACTATCCGCCTGACCAGTAGTCCGCTAATACCAACCTGGCTCGTCGATAGCGAACTCATTTGTGAGTTAGTCAAACTCAGTTTAGCTTATAAATCCCTCACTTGGGTGGATAAGGCCACACCCCCTTTCAACCAATCACGACATAGTGAGAGACGTGACCTACTTGTGTTTGGCACTCTTGTGCTCATGTATCCACTCGGTCTAGATGTTGGAGCATCTCCTGGTACCAAAAAGGTTCTGAAACTTTCATCCAAGGACATCCTAAGTGCCCACAGTGCTAAAATCAAGTATTTTCGATATCCGATACTTCCATCCACGATGTGCCTATGGAGGCCACGACCCTGATGTCGCTATGGCGTATAATGATCATGTCACACATATGCAAGATGCCTGAGTCATACTGTCCAGTCATGCAACAATCCTATGCATACCACATGCTCATGTGGGGCACTCTGTCTTATAAGGAGTCTCGTAAATGTCTCAGCCCAACGGCTTATGTTATGATCAAACATTCCTCATATCAAGCATACATATGATGCGTATAGGCATGAATCATGGAATTATACTAAGCATGTTATATGGTGATGAACTATCCTCACAACAAAGATGGGCCTAGACGGCCTACACACAATAAGTAGGGGCCTATCAATGGGCCTTAAGGAGAGTTACAATGCGGACATTTAACCAACATTGTACTTACAATGTGGACGTCAGACCATCATTGCTCCCAAGGCACGGTCCGCTATAAATATCATTACACAAACCATGGTGGAATCACACATTATAATGGACCTTATATACATCCTATTGGGCCTCGACCCATGGGCCTCAAATACATCAAATGGGCCATATAACATGGGCCTCATATACATCAAGGTGGGCCTCAACAATGGGCCTCATATATCACATCAAGGTGGGCCTCAACAACAAGCCTCATATATCACATTGGGCCTTATATTCATTGCAATGGGTCATAACCCATGTAAAGATCATTTTAGAGTATTTCACAAGGGATGAATCATATCGAAAGATCATCTGGACCGCACTCCAAATAATAGTGGTGACAATGATTTTCACCATTAAAATTCTCAAGGACCACCATAACATTTATTTTTCCATCCAACAATTGATAAGGGCACACAAACCTAATAAGAATAAATAGATAAATTTTTTATTTATCCAAAACCTCTGGGCCAGAGGAGTTTCAATGGTAGACGTTCAACCCACCACTGTTATCAGTGGCCCACCAGATAAATAGATCTGTCTCCTTTTGGCCTCAAGCCATAAGATGAGCTTTCAAAATAGTTGGACGTATAGATACAACACATGCATCATGGTGGGCCCCACCATCTAAACAGTGGACAATGTGGATACATACAACATTAGGTGGGTCCCACCGTCCAGTGGTTTAGACGGTGTAGATAAAACAAATACATCAAGTGGGTCCCATGTTACGTGGACGCTGCTCACGTACAAGGGGGAGCAGGCACAGATGAAACACGTACTTCATGGTACAGCCCACCGTCCAGCTATCTGGACGGTGAGGACCAACCATAAACATCAAGGTGCGGTCCCACGTAGGGCCCACCATAACTTTTATTTACTATCCAAATTGTTGGTAAGGTCACACTGACCCGGATTAAAGAGGAAAAACAAATTTCATAATGATCCAAAACTTCTGGAGCACAAAAGGGTTCTAATGGTAGACGTTTAATCAACACTGTTTCCTGTAGTGTGGACCACCTGAGTTCCACCTACGGCTAATTTTTGGGGGTGGCCCACTGCCCTAAGGAGGCCATTAGAATGCATGGTGTTGATGTTCCCACACATCACGGTGGGGCCTAAGCATGGGACCCACGTCCCTACCTCAAATGCACTGCAGCAGGCGCTACATGCTATTTTTTTTATTTTTTTTCAAAAAATAGTATTTCCATGGTTTTTTGTACATGGGACCCACATCAGGTGGATCCACTCCAGCCATTGTATTCCCTGGCTTAAGACAAACCGAACAAGCCCAATATGCAATATGTTTTGACATGTAGAAAAATCAGAGTGAATTTTAACAGTAAGAACTAATGTTTTCTCTGAAATGGCCCTCCAGATAATCGAATTAACTTCATTTCTTGGCTTAACTTCTAAAATGAGCTGGGGAATGGAATGGACTGCGTGGGTTTGATTTATACATCTAAGTGGGGCTTACATGAGCGGCCACCCAAAAAGTTTAGAATTAAACTGGTATTTTTATATTTCCTTCCCAACCGCCAGCATGCGTCCATCGAGGTTGGGCGTCAATACACCCCACTGTCCGTTCACACTCCACTATGTAGCCATGTACGGTTTGGTTACAATACATATCTAAGGTGAGCCCCACCTACAAGCGTATTGCCTAGGTGGGTGACCAAATGGTTGGATGGTATGGATAAGACATACATCAAGGTGGGGTCCATCCGAGTGGGCCACACAACCACATTATCACACACAAAAACAAATGAAAGAAAAAGAGGGAGAAAGAGAGAGAGAGAAAGAGGGACACGTGTGATGGAGGGCTCCGCCACTATGAGCCCTCCCTTACATTCAATCATATATCAAGTGGGTCCCAATACATGTGGGCCCACCAAATCAAAGATCAATGGTGGAGATTCCTTCTCCACCAAAATGGAAGGTCTAGATGACCTCTATTCATGCAAGAAAAATAAACATCATGATGGGGTCCATGGAGAATGGCTCCATCATAGAATAATCATGAGAATCAGGGGGGGCCATCAGCACACCTAGGGTTCAAAATGAGATCCATACCATTAATCAGTAGCCTTCACTTGGCCCATTTTAAAAAAAATGAAATCTAGGCCTATAGAAACACCCACCGTTCGATCTTCTTAGTCCGATGGAACGCCGGTCTCCTTGGGCCTCTCTTTGATGGAAGATGATGAGAAAGGAATGGCTAGGATGATGGATCTTGGGGTGGGAAGTGGGCCACACAACTCACTCTTTTCTCTCTTGGAAGTGCTTGGACATGCACTCCTTTGCTTGCTTGGAATTGTGAAGAGAATGAGAGAGAGAGAGAGAGAGAGAGAGAGAGAGAGAGAGAGAGAAGGGGTGGTTGTAAGGGAGAGGTGATGGATGTGATGGATGGGAGAGAGGGATGGGTGGTGTAAGAAATTATTGACTTTTGGTATAGCTTATGTAAGAGAGGTATGGATTGTGATGGGTTGAGTGATGTATTGAGTGATGTGGTACTTGACTTGTACTTGACATAAGGTGATTGATGTGCGAGTGATTGATTGATGGGACATGTTGTAGAGATTCTCTTGAAATTGTAAACATGTGGTGTTTCTTCGAAATAAATGCGGGCCCACATTTTCTGACCTGGGCATTGCGTCGGCGCGTAATACACGGTATCGGAACCGCGGTGACAGCACGGTCACAATGGTATAAGTCTTGGATTAAGCCGACTCAAATCTACAGGATACGACTTAGGGTCATGCATAAACATCGATAATAGGTTACGGGTTGCCAAAATTCGTCGGGAAGAATCGTGGAAGTCGACGGAACAGTACGGACTAGGATACAGGCCTTACATGTGACTTCAACACCTTTTGCAAACCACCTATCCTAGTAAGTTCTATGATATGCATGATTAGCCAAATGATTCTTAATCATAGTTCAAGCAGTAATTTGACGAAGTCAAGATACCATTATTATATCATGAGTCTTTACCTAAATCACATGGCTCGATGCGACTCCATGACAACAGGGGACCCTAGAAAAAATCGGCATTGGTGCGAATCATCCCACATGACTCCAACTATTGTCGTTCATCTGTGTTTAACCCCAGTCTACCGTACAAGTCTTGGATAGGCAACCCAAGGTGGGTCATCGTCTTACTTAACATTTTGTAGGGCTCTATCCACACGACTACAAATCAGATTATCAAATTAATACATAAACATAATCATGAAGCAACTTAATACCACAATACAGTGCATCGACCAAACAAATGTACAAATCAATATAATTCAATATACATAAATACAATGCAACGTATATCAACAACACTTATCAATTAGCATACAATAGTTTTAACAGTGGGAATTGCATCTTGTTTAAGTATTTCATCAAATATGTTAGCTACTAATTTTAAATAACGTTAGGAATGCAAAAATAAAACAATCTAAATATAAATAACATATGAAATCATAAAAGTAACAAAAAAAATTTTTATCTAACACTATTAAGGGTTTTTTTTATAGTTAACTTATTAGTACACCCACTGTCAGATCACACTTCACTGTTAGCCACCCCCACTAGGGAATCGATGCCAGGACCTTAGTGTTGAAACGAGGTATCTTTCACTCAACCTTCCACTTGAGCTATGGATCAAGGGTTGATAAGAAGCAAACTTAGAAGAATGGTTCACATCTTAAAAGATTTCACCCCACCTACTCACACTTCTAAGGTTAGGGTTTTAGGGAAGATCACCAATGTTGAGGGTCAAATATTGCATATCAGACCCCATTTATTTCCTAGATTTATGAATAAGATACTGTTTAATAGCCTGTTTTAACCGTGTTTGTGCTGCAAGGTGTAATTACGAGCTTGAACTGAAATAAGAGGCTAAAAGCATGGATTTAATGCTTTGACGACACTAAGGCAAGGGAAAGACTTCAGGGAACCAAGATCGACGGATTTACACAGTCAAAAATCTGAGAAAATCGAGAAACTGAAGATCAAGTGGCCCGAAATGGGTCCAAAATGCAAGATCACAGGGTTCCCGCCATTCGATTGTCCTGAAACTTCATATATGGGATGAGGGTCATAAATTAACCGTACACGTAAAATTTCAGCCATTGGATCACTATGGAAGTGCCTCAACCGATAGATTAGCCCATAAACTGTTGATTCTGGGCCCACCTGATATCTAGAACTGCCTCAACTTTGGTATTGAAGGCTTAAATAATATGAGAAGATGAATGACTGGATCAGATTTCAGAAACACAGCATCATGGACCCCACATATATAGAATGTGCATAGTGCATATATGAACTAGCCGTGCACGGAAAGCGTCAGAGACAGTTTGACCGTCTCTGACCGAAAGAAAGAAAAAAAAAAATTACGTGCTACGTAACCGGCCGCTGGCCATTTTGTGGATGGTTGTGGGCCCCACCTATGATATGTGTGGATGATCCAAGCCGTCCACCGTGTAGACAGCTGCGAGCACTACAAAACCATGTTTACACTTTTCATCCACGCAAGCACATGTGTGAGATACAGGGGCCACAAAAGGGCTGCCCTGTAGCATTCAAATCTGATCTTTTAGTTATATCTTCCCTGGGCCGCGTCAATGGACCTTCAAAACCACTCATTCTTGACTGAAATTTCATCCTGAATCCAACGGACGGGGTGGATTTTCTAGAAAATGCTTGTGGGGCCCACCGATCACAACAGTGAAATGGTGCGAAAGGTTTCGTACATCCGTGAAAACTGACTTTTTTAGGCAGTTTTGGCCCACCATCTTTGATCATATGGCAGATTTGAATCATCTATCATGTAGAGAACCTAAGAAAATACTAAGGGACGGTGTTTCTTTAAAATTTGAGCAAGGAAAGTGGCGTGTTTCGAGGCACCGAACTTGGCTGCGAAAAAGCTTTCAATGGGCATGCATAGCTTTTCAAATCCGATTCAAATTCGATTTTCACCGCTCCAGCAGCTATATAAGGAGATTTTGGACGTGGAGAGCATTCATTCAAGTCTTGGGAGAAAGATTCAGAGCTGGGAAGGAAGGCTCAGGTCGGACGTCTGCAAGAGAGAGAGTTGAGTTTGTTTATTTCTTTTATTTTATTTTGTTTTGAGATATCTAGCCTATTCATGTTGGGCTAAACCTCCTAGCTAGGGCTAGGAGGTGAAGCTTGTAATGAGATGGGAGAGTTTAATTTATGAATTTTTTATTTAATTTATGAATTGAATTAATGTTGATGCTAGTTTAATTAATGACATGTTTTAGTCTTTAATGGTCTGTTGTGACTAAAATTACAATGGGTCTGCAATGGCTTTGATCATGTCCTTATACTTTTATGTTTATGACGTCAGGACGTCCTGTTGTTCACCATAGTCTCCTGGGCATGGTTGGATGACGGTACCTTTCCTAACTTTCATACATGTGATTGGGTGGTAATTAGTTTAATTCTGTTGTTTGCCATAGTCTTTTGGGCATGGTTTGATGATGGAATGCATTCTAATTCATATACCTTTCATCTCTTGAAAACTAGATCAATGACAGTTCAGTTAATTTTCATGAAACATGCATAAGATCTCCCTGATCTCTACAAGTGGATCCTCTGAATCCCTAGTTTCTCTTCCTCTGATTTCTCTTAAGTTTAGATAATTATTCCATCATTATTCCTCAATTTATACTTGATTTAGAATTCATCTTTTTCTAGTTCAAATTCTATTTAATTTTAGATAACGTACAAGTTTCAGTCCCTTGGGATTCGACCTCGGTCTTACCGAGTTATTACTACATCACAACCCTGCACTTGGGGAGTGAACAACCAAAACCTAATTGACACACAAACTATTGTAAGATTTTTGAAGCTCAACGAAAGAAGACCTAGATAAGGAAGTAAAATTCGTTTCTTACATTCAATTATCGATGAAAGAGATCGGGCAAAGGATCTAGGAGCATTTACATTTGTGATAAAAGGGATGAAATGATGAAGGTGCACAACCCTCATGTTTTTTATTTCTCTCTCTTCTTTGTCCCTCTTTTTCTCTCTTTCTTTCCAAGCTTAGGGAAAAAATTCATATGGGGAGAGGGGGAATGAAATAATTGATTATTTATGGTACTAGAAAGGGTGTTAATGGCGTCAACAGCTAGGTATTTACTATCATAACCTTATAAAAGGTTGTTTACACCTTTAAGGTCCACTTGGGGATTTACAGGTTGATCTATATCATATGGTAGTTGACCCTAGTGATAATCTACGCATGGAAACGATCGGTTCGCCATTTGGATGCATTGATTGACGGGTATGGTTCAAAGTCAATTTGATGGTTATCGATCATCAATCGGGGCCATGACTATAGAAATGGGTGTAAGGTATTAACTTAGATTGGTGCCCTAAATTTAGTCACGAGCTGACGATCCAAAGGCCACAACTTGGGAAAAGTGTGAATGAAGTCTTTTAACTCAAGTTCATGTTATTTCTTAAGGCCTTCGCATATCCCATGCGTTCGGCTTGAGAGCTTAAGCTGAAATATTTTAGACGTGATCTTGACTAAATGTTCGCGATGGACGTCAAGCCCACTAAGACGAATGTATTTCTATATTTTCATATTTAGCGGCTCACTAACGAGTGATCTAAAGTTGTTTTGTTAATTTAGGTATTTCTAGAATAAAGTAATTAACAAAATTTATCTTGTGCGATTAGTTAGGTTGGATTACCTAAGTTTACAAAGTCAGTTATTCGTAATAAGTGAAAGTGGTGATTCGATCATAATCGCTATAAATTATTGATTTAAAGGTCATAGGATACTTTAGTCATTTCAATTTATGTATATGGGATGATTCAGATTTAATCCATTAGTTATCTTAGCTTTAGGTAGGCCTTCATTAACTTGTGATTCTCTTGATTAATCGGTGGTGGGTCGATTAGATCTGGGCCCTATATGAATAGATCACAAGGCTAGACGTGAGGTTTTACTAATCGGGAGGATTTAACAGTTTCTTAAGGGTATGTAATCGAATTTTTACAGTTCAATTTATTTTTAAAGGCTTTGTTTGAAGTTTTATCAAGGTCTGATACTTAGAGACTTGTTTTCATACATTATACTAACGTACAGTAGAAAGAACATGTCATCGAGTCCATTCACATAAGGTAAAGAGAATCCATTCGAAAGGGCTAACCCTCACCTCTTCAAAAATTGCCTGATTGCTAATCACGATTGGTGGTTGAGAGGATAGTCGGATTACTACGTCCAATCTCTAATCAAGTTGACTAAATGCCGGGGACACCAGTAGTTCAATCAAACATTGAGTCGAGTAACTCTGACACCCCACGTGTTTGATTAAATTAACATAACATAATACAATGGTGATGTGATTACAACGTCTTGTTCCTAATCAATTTAAGTTTTTTATGGGAGAGATATGGAATTTCGACAAGTAGAAGAGCATTCACTCGGGTAGAATAGGAGAACAAGGGAGTTAGAGATGGAGGGATGATACACAATGCTAATGCAGGAATGCATAAAGCTGATCTAAGCTGGGCAAATGGGTGAACGAGTTGTTATAAGGATCGATTGGAGTAGGTTGGATTAACTTTTCAGTGGCTCAGGTAGATCGGATGTAGGCTTAGTGGGGCTAACGCAAAGCTAGAATGAATTTGTAATGTCCTTAATTTTTGCTATTTTGGATTTAAAAAATCCTCAAAATCATTTTTGCCAGAATTAGCTTATCTTGTCACTTAATGATCTTTAATATTTAATCTTAGGTTATACGCAGGTGTTACCAGTAAAGAACTGCATAAATTTGATTAATTAACAGTAAGAAGCTCACGAATACACCCGATCACCAAAACCTCAGGTCTAGCCTTGTGATCTAACCACTTAAGGCCCTTATTTAGCCGACCTATCTCTGACTAATCAAGACAACCATAACTAAATAAAGGTCTACCTAAATCTAAGATAACTGATGGATTAAATCTAAATCGTCCCATGCACATAAATCAGATTGGCTGAAGTGTCCTATGATTTTCAAATCAATGATTTAGAATTATTAGGACCGATTTCTACTTATTGTGAATAGCTCATATCACAAATTTAGGCAATCCAAACCTAGCTAATAATGCATGATAAATTTTATTAATTGTTTTATTCACGAAATACCCTGATTATCCAAATAAGCTCTATACTACTCATTAGTGGGCCGCTAGATGTGATACTGTGGAAAGATGTTCGTCTTAGCGAGCTTAACATTGATCGCAAGACATCAAGCTAAGATCGTGTCTCGAATCGCCCAACTTTAACTCGCAAGGCTAGTGCATGACATGTGTGAATGTTTTTAAAAATATCCAAGAACTCAAGTTAATTTTTATATCTGGTATTTGTCAAAGTTATGGTTTTTAGACCATTAGATCACGAATAAATTTGGGTACTAACCTAAATTAATATCATACACACAACTATTTAGCCGTGACCTAGATCAATTATCGATAATTGTCGAACTAACTTCTAATCATACTTATGGATTGTTGCATCCAAATGGTAAGTTGATCGTATACATACGTAGATCATCACTAGGGCTAACTATCATATGGTGTAGATCGACCTGTACACCTCCAAGTGGGCCTTAATAGTTAGAAATAACCTTACATATGGTTGCTATATAAAATACCACGCCACTAGGGCCAAATGAGGTTGTACACGAACCAATTTATCTCAGTTATCTTGCTAGCCTTGACTCGAAAAGGCTCAATTCGACTCGGTTTGAAACTAAGTTCAAGCCGAATCGAGCTAATTTTTTTAGCTCGAATAAATTTCGAGCCGAGTTCGAGCTTGCCGGAGCTCGATTCAACCCAAATCGAACCCAATTCGAATTAAACTCAGATCAAACCAGTTCAGTGACTCATTTACTTTGATATTGATGTTGCTGACCAAGTGTTTGATGAAATGACTCAATGAAGTGTCGGTTGGTGGCAAGGAAGGTATGTTTCATCAAACAAATACTCTTTTTTCTTAATTTTCATGTTTCCTACAAGGTGTTTGATGAAATACCTGTAAAAATGCTGATGTTGTTTTACATACAGTGAAAATTTGAAGGTGTAGTCCATGTGTTTTTGAAAATGTTACACAGGCGAACTAGGCTCTATCTTAGCTCAAACTCTGCTCGAACTAGCTCGAGCTGCTGACCGAACCAGCCGAGCTAGCCAATCAGGCTCAAGGACTAAACCGAGCCGAGTTTGAGCTGAAGTCAGCTAGTGGCCGAGCTGAGTCGAGTTCAAGCTGAGGTCAGCTAGTGGCCGAGCTGAGCCGAGTTCGAGATGAGGTCAGTTAGTGGTCAAGCCAAGTCAAGCTGTGCCAAGCTCAACGCATGTACACCTCCAGGCACAATAAAGTAACTGGGGGTTTCAAATCCTGGGAGTTTCAAATCCCCTCAACCAAGGGGTTTGAAATCCAAGGTGAGACTTTGGATTACATCTAAAATCATTCCCATAGTTGTGTGTGTAACATGTGTATCACTGGACTATTAATCTATTGGACACATGAGCCACTAATGATATCCTAAAATAATTAGATTATCAATTGCATCACTATAATTACTTTAATACCATGATCAACACCGTCTAAACATTGTCCATGTAAATCAATGGTTAAAAATTGTTGGTTAGTCACTTGGATGTGATGTTGTGCTTGTGACCAATCCGAAACTTGGAATTTCATCATTTTTGGCAAAGTATATATTTCAGCGGGCTTATTACAACCATTGTGTTAAAAATTACATAAGTTCACAAATTACAGATATTAAAGTTGATTTAGTAATTAAATTCAAACCCCTGCAAATATACTATGAGTAACTACTTTTGGATTAAAGTTGATTCTCAATCTAAGGTGCCAAACACAACAAGAGGATTTCAAATCTAGGGAGTTCCAAATCGTAGTGGGTTTCAAATCCACACTCCCAAACAGGCTTAGAGTGGTGATTTAGATAATTAAAGCTATATCTGATGCATTGGTTTTAGAAAGGCGGAATGTTTTATATCCATCTTACTGGACCATAAAGTGCCTGGCCATTAACTGGATATGACTAATATGGCATCTTATTCTCATGGTTTAATAATCCAAAGTCCAGACTTACAGACTCCACCATAGAAAAGGAATGTGCCAAAAGTCTTCCAGATTGCAATGAATGGCCAATGATGAACTATAATACAACAAAATTACACTTTCAACAAACAAATGGGCCGAACACGGAATTGTCGACCTAAGTAAGTGATCTAGAGCGGGTCGCAAACAGTTTCATGGCCAAGACGGATAAGAAAAGGCCTGGTCAACGACAGAAGTGATCCGGATCGTCAAACCTTAAATCAAACGTATCTTGCAATCCAGAATGAGTTATTCGACGTACCATATATGATTTTGGGGTAGGACGAGCTACTTTAGCAACCCAACCCAGTATATTGAGTTGTGAAAGCTGGATTTTCAAAATACCATCAAATCGATGGTCGTTTTCCTGTTTTAATTCAATTTTTACTATAAATAGTAAGTTTTAGTTTGATTATAACTCGTCATCCGTTGGGCTTTAGGAGTTGTGCCCAACTTGAAAAGTTCTTAGAATAATTAGGAGAACAGTGTGATGAAGCCAAATAGGACTGTGCACTACTAGACATCACGACCATCTATAAATAGTAAGTTGTGAATTGTAGGAGCTTTAGTTGTAGTTTGATTCTGAAATTTCTTCCATTGCTTAGTATCGCTATTTAAAGGGTTGTGAACTCATTTATATCATTCATCAATCAAATTATGAATTTTATAGAATTTATTTTTATTTTTCTTACTTTTTTCCTCGTGGATTCGAGAAGTCTCTATGAGGAGTCCAGAGAAGCTCAGTGGATTCGGAGTAGTTATCCTTGAGGAAGACGGTGATTGACCTCATCACGTTCATCACTACATCAGTGAGAAATGGAAAAACTTGGAAGAGGCCATCTACTCATAAGATGCAAAGAATAAGGGCGAGAAGATGTAATCTTGAATCATAAAAACCTCCTATATAAATAAACAATCATCAAATCGGGAGCAAAGAATGCTAAAAGAAATATGTGAAAATATGCATCAATAAAGAAAAAGAAAAAAATGTACTGATCTTTTGAGTTTCTCACATATAAGAGTGCATGAGACACATCAAAATAAGTAAAATTACTAAACAATGTTGTAGGCAAGGTAAGCAAGTAGGCAACAAAACAGGACACTACATTAACTCAACCACCTATGCAGATTTGAAATATTCACAATAAAAAGAAAGAGAAACAAAAAATCAGCATCCAAACTCTCACATAAACAAGCATTTAAAATGAGGTTTGCACCAGGAGTAAACATAGGCGCATTTGGCTCCGTAATCTACAAACCATAGCATCACTTATGAATCACTTATGAAACCTACAGTCTTTTCTGTAAGAATCCTATAAGGTGGGCCTTATTGATCAATGGTCTAGATTAACCTAAAGGTTGGATAGTGTGATCGGGTGCACCTGTGGGCCCTACTAAGATGTGATACATCTAGAAATTTATGTAAAGGGTGGAATGCTACAATTGTGATACGCACACTGTTTTAGAGGAACTAGGATTACCAATTCATGTGGAGCCTTGGGGAGAGGAGTTTTGATGGGTTTCAAACTCCTCACCCCTCTAGCTTATATTAATAGGGTTGGGTTCCCAATCCAACACCATGACAAAAAGTTATAGCCCCATCACAGCTTCTTTAAAGGGTGTAAGGAGAGGAAGATCTTGGCATTCTGATTTCACAGCAGTGGTGATTCAACAAGGTAAGCCATCTTCTTCATGGGTCCTTCTTATCCAATGTATAGTAGATCCTTTGGCAATTCCACAATAAGAACTTACAGTTGGTATCAGAGACACTGAGGATCAATCCAGTATAAGGAATTTTGATTCCCATATTAGAGATTAGGAATTTTGATTCCCATATCAATTACATATAAATCATTAAAGATTGCCAAATAAACTACAGGCTTCAGTTACATGTGACCCAAAATTTTTAATAAGCTATCATGTTAATTCCTAGAACTCAAAATAAACATGCTTAGATGAAACCAAACCTCTCATGTTGTGGTTGAGAAAAATAGAATTAATGGCCAAAAAAGATCTACCCTATGTCTGGCATGTGTATTATATAAAAAAATAAACAAACAAACTTGGCCACCGGTTCACACATTTCCGTAGCTTGACCACCTCAATTTTTGTACTGACATACCAGGTGGGGCCCACCTAAAGAATGGCCTGGATCTCGTATGAACATACCACACAGGCTATATGGATGACTCCTGTCATGCCCCCTTATGAACATACCACACAGGCTATAGTGGTTTGATATTGATAGTAGGACCCCACACAATCATAACACCTGAAAAATAAGAGCAAGTGTGGTGGGTCACATTCCAGCACAAAAACCAAACTGGTCGATTCATGAAGCTTGCCGCATGTGTTTCTTGAGGTTGTCACACAATGTACATTTATTCATTAGCATATATAAAATCAAATGTTTTATGATAGTTAGGATCAGAATGGATCAAATAGTTGACCATTAATCCAACGGATGGGATTAATGATCACGTCCAACAAATGGGTACATGCAAACCATTTTTTGCTACTGGTGAGAAGAAATCTAATACCCTAATCATGTTACTTCATCAACTTCCTAAACAAAGCTTCCATCATATATAATTGATGGGGAACTGACGTCAAACGGTTCTACAAATCCATGACGCCTTTACACTATCCAACATGTAAGCCCCGTATCCTAGACTATACCATTCCATAGGCTTCCGCGGTCTTTCCGGTCAAATTCTGACAACCTTCGACCTGTATCCGATGTTTACACGACACCTAAGATGCATGTCATCAACTAGAGTCAGCTTGACCTGAGACTTATATCCTAGCGACCTCGCCGTCACCACGGTTCCGATGTCATGACTCGCGCACCGATCCGATACTCTGACTAGGAGATGTGGGCTAGCGTTCGGTGCGAGGAGAATGTCGTGCGTGGGAATTCTGAGAGAATCTCTACGACTTGTTACATCAATCAATCACTCCATCAATCCTTTCATGTCAAGTACACATCACCTTTCACCCATTCCTATGCAACCCCTAAAGTCAAAAAGTCTCTTACACATCCATGCTTTTTCTTACACCATCTACCACAAAAGTCAAAAAGTTCTTACACATCCATCACCCATCTCTCTCTCTTTACAACCCTCTCTCTCTCATTTTTTAAACCACTTTTCAAGTAAGAGAGAATACTACACGTCTAAGCTCTTCCCAAAACCTCCATGAGAGAGTGTTGTATGTGGCCCACTTCCTACCCTCTCATCTCCCATCTCAACTCGCCATTTTTCATCACCTTCCATTAAAATCAAAGCTAAGGAGATCGGCGTTCCATCGAACTAAGAAGGAGTGGACGGTGGGTGATCTTGGACCCACATTTCTCTCCTTTTATTATATATTTATTTTGTGATTTAAGGGTCTATATTTATTCGGACCCACCTTAATGTATATTTTGTATTAAAGAGGGGCCCATAGTGGTGGGGCCCCTCCATCACCTCCGATGTCTCTGATCTCTCTTTCTCTCTTTTTCTCTCTCCCTTCCTATGATTATGGCCCACCATGGAGTGTGTATTAAATCCATGCCACCCACCTTCATGGGACCCACCCGATGGATGAGTTGGATCTACACCATCCAGCCCGTTACCGGTCTTGGATAGAAGGAAAAAATATAAATACTATAATGATCCAATTAAGTGGGCCATGTACATGTGGGACCCACCATAATTCCTGTGTTCTATCTACACTGTCCAACGTCTAGGGACGCTGGACGTGGGGCCATTAGTGAAGGGTGGACTGACATGGGTGTGCTAACATTGAAGTGTGCACTGACGTGGGTGTACTAACAGTGGTGGTGTGGACGGACATGGGGTCCATGGGACCCATCTACGCCCTCCACCCCACGTGTGGAGCTCACCTTGACGTGATCACCCGCCCAGATCCATAGCTCAACTGGCAGTCTGAGTGAAGGATACCTCGTTGCAACACTAAGGTCTTGGTATCGATCCCTATGGAGGTGGCTAACATGGTGTATGTGTACTGACATGGGCATGTGCTGACGGCGAGGTCTAGGGGACCTACCCATGTCATCCATCCATTCTGGTGGGCCACACCAGTGTAGGTATTTTATCCAGCCGTCCACCATCTTTGGACGGTGGGGCCCACCCCACATGTGGGCTACCATGATGTAGTGTAAGTCCAGGCCGTCCAAGGCCCGGACGTTGATTTTGTATTAGATATAATATTAATATATTATATTATATTATACTATAATATAGTATTTTTATATATGTGATGAGGGTGGGCCCTACATGGGACCCACCCCTGCCCTCTTTTTAATACCCAAAAAGCTGCACTGCCAGCAGATATTATAATATATTAAATATATTATATTATATACTTTATATATGTATATAAGGGTGAGCTCTACGTGGACCCACCTCAACCTCTTTTAAGCAGCAGCAGCTGCATATACACGGCAACTATGGTGCTACTATGCACGAAAATAATTGGGCCCCACCGCCAGCTGTTGTGCATGGCGGCAAGTTCCATGGGTCCCACCTACTCCATCCACGCCGTCTATCTATGGGACCCACCATTATGCATTTGTTGTATCCGAACCATCCAACCATTTGCGAGACCATTTTATGGCATGAGGTAAATGAGTAAGACCCAAAGTTCAAAGTGGACCCCACCAATTCCGATAATAATGGGGTACAATGACATCCACCATTTAAAACTTCTTAGGAGCCACAGTGGTTCCCACTCAAACTGATATTCGGCTTTCACTTCATCTATCTCTATGTTAACCTATGAATAGGTTGGATCACAAATTACATAAGGGTGGGCCTGATTTGATATACATTTGACACATTTGACTCTGCCCATTTAAATCAACCTGTTGATTCGGCCCATTTAACTAGGCCCGATTGATATACCTGAGGCCCATCGATGCGGCCCATTTGATCGGCCCATTTAAATTGGCCCATTTGATTCAAGCCATTTGATTGGCCCATTTATTGTACCTAAGGCCCATGGGTCGAGGCCCAATTGGATGTACACAAGTCCATTACAATGTGTGATTCTACCATGGTTTGTGTAATGATGTTTATGACGGTTGTACCTTGGGAGCAATGTTGGTTTGACGTCCACATTGTAAGAATAATGTTCGTTAAATGTCTACATTATAACTCTCCCTAGGGCCCATTGTTAGGCCCATACTTGTAGGCCGTCTAAGCCTATCTTCATTATGAACAGCATCCATCACCATATAACATGTCTAGTATAGTTCCATGATTCATGATCTTACGCATTATAAGTATGCTTGATATGAGAAGTGATTGATCATAGCATATGCCTTTGGGCAGATTGTTTAGGGGCTCCCGGATAGGCGGTGTTTCCCTACATGAGCGCACGATACGCGTAAGATTGCTGCATGACTGGATAGAGTGATTCATGCATTCGCATTGTGTGATATGGTACTGTACGCCCTAGCGACATCAGGGTCGTAGCCTCCACAGGCGTATCGTGGTTGGCAGGATTAGATACTAGAAATCTTATTCTACCTGGGGTGTTATAGATATCCTTGGATAAAATCCCCTAAACCCTTATGGTACCAGGAGGTTGCTCCAATGTTTAGACCGAGTAGGTGCATGAGTGTCGAGTGCCGATTACTAGGAAGCCGTGCTTTCCACTGTGTCATGGTTGGTTGGAAGGGGGTGCGGCCTTACCCACCTGAGAGGAGAGAGCAAAGCTAGACTAAGTTTGACTAGCTTGAGGAATGGGTCCGCTATCGACGAGCCGAGTCCGATATATGCAGGCAGATAGTGAGGTCTTTTCCACTCACCTTATTGCGTGCAATGGGACGATAATCTGACTTGGAGTGTACTAGACCCCGGTGATATTCCAGAGTTGAGCTGTATTGATATGTAGACTTAGATGAGGATTTGTGTGCTTGAGTTGCATCTCGCATTGCATGGCCTTAGTATGGCCGACATCATTCATGTCTTGTATCGCATAGCCTTGGTACGACTAATAGTATTCATGGATTCATCAGCATATTCCGTATTACTCTGATACTGCATAATTGTATTACCACCTTGCGTGTGCACTTTCACTACCCTCTAAGCTTTTCATAAGCTTATGCACGACTGTTGTGTGCAGGTGACGTTAGATCGCAGCAGTGTTGACGCTAGAGCGCGTGGCAGATCAACTTAGAGCTTTTGTCTATCATCATTGTATTTTCCTTTTTGTGCTTTGTACTTGTAAATTTTAATCATAGTAAAAATGTGATGGAGTTTTTGGTTGTTGTTTATAGGTTATGCCTTTGGTTATGCTTATTACAAATCAAACGGATGTTAAAAATCCTCCTCGTAGCATCTCAGGATTGGAACCTGGCGAATGGGCGCTAGGAGCCGAGAATGGGGTACTATGGAGGTTGTCGGCACCGAATTCGGTGATCAAAAATTTTATGAGCCCGGTTTTCGAGTTTGGAGCGTGACACAACAGATCGAAGAGATCAAATGCACCATCCGAATTATGCCAATATGGGCCTTTGACATCATCTGCTTCATGTCCAATGTCGAACAAGCAACACTCACCATATTGCAAATGTGTGAACCGGCAAAAATGGGCTGAACAATGGAACAATCTACCTATAAACTAACCAGATAGGTATTAGGGTTTTAATATTGCAAGTCCCTAATTAGGGTTTCAACATTGTAAATCCCTAATTATGAATTCATCATTGTAAAATCCTAATTAGGGTTTCAACATTGAAGATGCTTGATCTCAAGAGAGAGAGAGAGAGGGAGACCGAGAGTCATTGTGCCATGAAGGTTGCTTTGGCGTGGTGGGTAGTTATTGTAGCTGCAGCAGAAGGTGGTTCCACCACTGAAATATGGGTCGTTGATTTACAGAGAGAGAGAGAGAGAGAGAGAGAGAGAGAGAGTCAGGGGCAGGGAGAGGAAACAAGTAGAAATGGGCTAGGGTTTTTTTTTTTTTTTTAAAAAAAGAAGAATTATAAGGTTCCTTTACCAGCACCTGGTTTTAGTAAGCGCTGGCAAAGGGTCCTGCCAAAGCATCCACAAAACCTGATTTTTTTGTAGTGTAGGTACCATCTTTATCACACTAACGTACGATCTCTACTTCGTAAAACTTGATAAAATACAAGGGAAATATAAGGGATTTGATTAGTTCTTGCGTTGAATGGTATAATGGATGGATGATATGCTATGTGATGATGCGATACCCACTTTAGGAGAGGGATAAGAGAAATTCTCCACCCAAACCCACCTGACTTGAGAAGCTATAAGACTCCAGTTAATCTAAGCCTTTTTATGGGCAGAATCTGTGGAACAGGTAAGCCATAAAGCATACACTCGAACAAACTAGCATGGTGGGTGCAAGATATGTATAGAATGTGTTCACACCCATTTTTGGTGCCTTGACATGGACCAATAGAGAGCTGCCACATATTGACACTATGAGGTCAGTACTAATTTCTTGATGTTCCTTTACATATTCTATTATTAATGCGGAGGCATATACCCTTACGCATGCTTTTAAAGGAGCAAATCAACATATGTCATGTGGCCACAAGTAAATGTGCCAATTAATAAGGTAGCATACCCAACATGTTTATAACAAGGCCCACCGAGAGAACGTATCTTATCATATATTTGGCTATTATACACTCAGAAAGGCTATGTCATCGAAAGAATGTATATTATCAAATATCTAGCTATGATATACTCGGCAAAGCCATCTCTCACAGTCCTTTCAAAATGGAAGATCTTTCAGAGAAGTTCAAAGTCTCTAACATTCTAGACGGTTCCGAATATGGGGAGATTAGACTAGTTTCCAAGAAAACTCAGTTATGGTTTGGAACTAAATCGAGAGAAAATGGATAACAACTATATTGATCTTAAGCCATATATTGATTAGAATAAAAAGAATGGGAGAGCTTGAGAACCCGATCATGTAGTCATGGTTTAATTAGGATCAAGAGAATGAGAAAACTAGATGGAAGATCTGATTCTACATATCTCTTATAATTGATTGGTATTAGAAGGATGTTGTCCATCTATCCTCTCCAGCACTCCAAACCATCATGGAGGGAAGGTTAAAATGCAGGTGGTAGTTTAATTTAGACCATCCAACACCTCGGTTAGAAGTACAGGAGGTGGGCCACGAGGTGAATAGGCATGATCGATCAGTAATTTCCTAATCAATTTGATTAGTGGGCCACAAATATCTCTATCAAATGGATCAACTATGAGGAGAGAATCCTAGAAGCTAACGGTTCTCAATCCATCCAGGAGATTTTCTTATCCAGAAAATACATCGTAAATGCGAAAGATTCAGGATTAACAAAGAAACCCAGTGAGGGTTCTACCTCCTTGATAAGCTATAAAAGGAGAACATGAAGAAGAAGTCAAAGTCTTATGCCAAACACATCTATCTACTTTTCAATTAATTTTTGTTTGCATAACCTAGCCTAATTATAGCATAGATTGTTACTGCTTAGCGGCTCCTGCTACGATACTATAAGAGTAAATTAACTATCTGCAACTCTAAGTTGTTGGATTATGATCAACTGAATTTCAATTTAGGTGATCATACCAATCCATTCACATCCTACTAACCATCTGCCTCGATCGTCTATTTTGATAGATGAATAAAGTATTTATCACTTGTTTATTTTATTTTCTAAGTTGTTTAATACTTTGTCAAATGTAATGGGCCATACACTCAAATATTAATAAAATTGGCATTGTTTAGTGTTCCTTTGTTTTATCTGTTTATCTCAATTCCTTTAAGAAATATCAAGTTAAATATTATGCCCCAAAAATCGGCACCCGAATGCGGAGACTTCGATTCCAAGTTCCCGGCTATAAGCCTAGTAAAAATACACATGGGAAAGTTCCCATGTACCCACGCAGTCTGGTTAATATTCACCCATGATCTATTATAAAAGTAGCTTTAAATCAACAAAATCAAAAGTTAAGAAGAGATAATTAAACCCATAAATATATGGTTAATATTCAAAATACGCAATTTTAAAAGTGGTGTTCACCCAAATAGAGACTACACAAGCCACAATACACATGTACAAAACAAAAGAAAAATACAAACTATTTTGTTTTCGACCAACACTCTAAAGCATCATGATTATTTTAAAAGTAAGTCTATGCCTGTACATGTGAGATCTCGATGGTACCTGCATCAATAATATCTTATAGTTGGTATTTAAAACATCATCCCAGATGGGAGTGAGTAGCTAACACATTAGTACCATTATCTAAGTTACACATGTTATCAACACAATCAAGTAAAGATAATGATAGCATAATAAAACAAAATATTACCTATATAGTTTTTTTAGGTGCATGAATGTTATGATATGATGATGCATGATCCTCACAATTCAACATCCCTCAACAAGTGACTTGTCTACTGCATCCAACCTTGCTAGAGAGTTTTTCACCACCCTCTCAAAGAAGATCATATGGTGATTTCTTCTCATCCAGCCTAATAAAGAAACATCCAAATGAGTGAGTGAGAGAGAGAGAGAGAGAGAGAGAGAGAGAGAGAGAGATACCACAGTTTCAAGATCCCAGACTAACCACAGACAACAACCTGGCCTTTCATCTCGAATCCAAGACATTCATCAATGTGGGGAAAAAAACTAGCCATCATCATTGATACTATAGAAAGCAAGGGGTGTTTGGATGGAGGAGAAACAAAACATGGAGATGGAAAAGTAAACTAGAATCCTCAGAAAATGGAAATGTAACCAATAGATTTTGAATGAATTGCATATGGGACTGTAATCTAAGAACTAGCCCTTTTCATGGTTGCATGTAAAATTCGATAAGCTTAGAAAAGAAAATTCCAGAATTCAAATTATAGTAATGAATACTTTATTAAGATTAAAGGGAATTAAGCTCCCAAAAAAAAAAAAAAACACTTACTAAAGGTCCCAAGATAAAAAAATCCTTGCTTCCCGCGACCGATTCATCGAGCTTGCCATCACCCATGTTGATGATGCCTGAAAAATAGGACAAAACAGAGGTTTCAACATATAATCACTTCCTGCCTAGAGAAATGGGTGTTGAAAACAAAGGAAATTTGAAAGACCTTGTGACGCCACGATGCATTAAAGCGCCTCTAGAGAATCCACGTATGGACTAGTTATTTTCCATGTACATTAAGAAAACCATGCACGTACCATTGAGCCATTGAAAAGATTGGAAAAAAATCTGAACTTTCAACTAAAGGATGAATATGTACCAATTTAAAGCTCAAATCCTACACCAACTTGCCACAATTTAGGTTCACAATCTGCCAAAATGGTATAAAAAGGATAAATACATAGAACGACACCACCCAAACTCAATGGGATCACACCAAAGGGGCTCTATGGTGTCGTTTGGATGCTTGTAAAATTGTTTAGGTATAAAGGGTTTACTAGTGTTTGGATGGGAAAATTTGGCCATAAAGCAATTACAACTTTCTTTAGCTTAGACATTTCATTCAACCATTTAAGGACTATGCTCCAACTTGCAGTTATATTACCTTCCTTTTTAAAAGTAAGGAATCTAACTGTGGTTTGAAAGCTACTTCCTCATTCTGGATACTAGGAAAAGCCATTGCAGTCTCATTACTTTGCCTTAGTTGAACTAAATTTTCATAATCAAATTAAATTGTGCATCCAAACATGTTCTTGGGCCATTTCAGGTTTGAAAGTTTTCATGCAGTTACATTTTTATCCAACCATTAGAAGTTTACCAAGACAAAACAAGAATTCCTGAAAATTTGCAAGACTTTCACAAAATGATCAAGAAATGAGATAATTAGCCATACCCGAGAAGCTTCTTCCCTAAAATATGACCAAAGATGAGCCCCAAGACGAATATGAATTCAAAGATACAATACACAGGTAGCTAGTCAGTCAAAACAAGAAGTACATAACCACACAAATTGAGTAGGAGAGTGAAGGGTTTAAAAGATATCAGACAATAAAAGACCAAAATATTGAATGGTTAAAATTATCCACTAAAAGCTACATAAAAGGAAACCTTAATATTCAAATCGTTTCATGAGCAATAGATTCATGTTTCAATACAACAATTAGAAAAAAAAGGTAAAAGCACATAAAGCTAAATATCTTTATCTTTTTCCTAGTTGGCCCACTCATCAAGTGGGCCACAATCTAAAAAAAAAAAAAAAAACATAGCTGAAGTGTCTTTACCCATCCAATAGCTTCTAAGATTATGGCCCACTTGCTGAAATGGACCAGATTTACTTTCATTACATGGTCAAAACCACCTGATGAATAGCTTGGACATTGCACCTGGACACGAAATGGGACAAGTGCTGGTGTGTGCATGAACTGCCTTGCATACATGTGTGAACTTAGCAAAGCATGATTACCAATAAATAGTTGCAGGTTAGCTTAATGCACCAATGATCTTATGGGACAACATGTCATGTGTGTACTACATCCAAGCTGTGGAAAACAAACTTATATCGATTAAAAATATATTAGGAGTAAAACAAACTTCAAAGGAAAGAAAACAATGTCCAAAATTATCATAATACTAAAATTTTTCAAATCGAATACAAACTTTCAAGGTCTTAAGTTTTAGGAACACATAATGTTTTAGCGAAGTTCGCATCGAATACGAACTTACAAGGTCTTAAGTAATGAAATTCAATCCTTCTAAGGAGTCGTAATCCAACCATGCTAGAAACTACTTGGAATATAAAAATATACTAAAAATAATTTTATTTAATCATACAAGACGATTCCTGACATGATTAGAAACAATTTCTAAAAAGATATGAAGTTCTAAAACTCTAATATATAAAGGATACATCCGGCTCACTGGTAATTCGAAGTTACAGAAATGTTGTAATGCCCTAAAATTTGGGGGTTGTTTCTCTTTTTGGACCAAACTTTAGGATTTGATCTCCCATTTAGATCGTCGTCATGCTTGCTTCTCCGTTCTTGGCTCGGCCCGCCTCCTCGAGAGTCGATCTTTTCTTTCACATGAGAGAAAGGATCACCGGGATGGAAAAGGAGGAGGCAACGGTTGCAAGGAAGGCAATCTTCCTAGGCTAGAGGTGGATTAGATGTGAGGAAGGGATTTTGAGAAGGGGCTTGAGATTGAGTTTTAGGAAAGGGTTTGGGGAATGTATTTTGGAAATGAGTTTGAGAATGTATTTGAGAAAAAGTGGTTAAGAATGGGTTTGGGAAAATGGGTTGGAAGTGATTGTTGATGGATGAGTTTGAGTTGGATATGACGAAGAAGAGATGGATTAGTTGAAGGGGAAGGTTTTGAGAATGAGTTTGAAGAAATGGGATAATTTGAGAAAGGATTTGTAAATGAGTTGTCAAGAAGGGTTTTGGAGAAAGATAGAGTGAGGTTGGTTAGAGAGGTGGGTAATGTGAAGAAGAAGAAGGTGGGTTTGAGATTTTTGGTTTGAGAATGGGGGAGGGAGAGGTCTTTCTAGGGATTTAGAAGGGATGGAGTGTAGTTAGAGTAGTGGAAATGGGGTTAAGGGGCTCTAATAGACCTAAGTAGCAAGAGGAGCGGGCCCCCACACGAATTTACATTGCATAGGAAAAGGGGGCCACCCATTGGAGGCCCAGGCAGGGGTCACGCCGGCTGGGCAGGGGCCCCGCATCTCTCTAGAAGTCTGGGCGAGGACCACGCTGGCTAGGCAAGGTCCCGTGGACGCGCTGGAGGTTCGGGTGGGGCCATGCGGGCCGAGTGGGGGGTCCTGTGGGTTCGCTGGGTGGCCAGGTGGGGTCGCACAGATGGGCAGGGTCCCACGGACGCACTGTGTGCCTAAGCGGGGGCCACGCTAACTGGGAAGGGCCTCTTGGTCGTTAGTTTCCCAGGCGTGGGTAAGGCCCCCCGAGATGTCCCATATATGATTTTGGAGTAGGAGAAGCCAATCTACGCAATGAGCCTAGCTATATCGTGAGATTTCTTCCAATTTATTCACATTTTCACTATTTATGATAAATTTTCATTCATCCGTAAATCTCTATCCCTGAATGGGTCGGAACTATCAAGTTTGGCCCAGTGTTCACTTATTTGGTCTAGGATGATGGTCTCGACCGTCTAATCGTTTAGTTTCCCATGCATTCCTCTTAATGGGTTGAGGTACTGTAAGACTCTTGGACCCATTTCCTAGCGTCACTACCCTCTCTCACTCCCCAATCCTAACTCCTTGAAAGTTTTACCCTCCATCTAAGATGGTCGGTTCAGGGCCTGGGGTGGTTCCTAGCATTTCCATATCTCTATTACATTTTTTCTCAAGTCAGCAGACGCATTAATGAGTTCATGGTCCACAACGCAGTCTAAGTCTTTCTATTTGCAAACCCTAACGTTTTAGTCTTCGGACTTGCCAAATGGCATGATCCAGGGATCCTATAAATATCTCTAAGTTCGATTGCTCCCTCCTAAGTCAGCAAATGTGTTATGATGAGTTCATAATCTACATCCCAATTTAATCCAAACCATTGCTTTGATATCATCTGTAACACCCCGGGTTTTCAGGGGACGTGTAGGAACTCGGCCTCCAAATTCCCAGGTGTCGCTTATATCCTAATTGTGGTGATTTGTAAATAAATCAGTTTAAATGAGAAATAAAGGAATCGACTAGAACATAAACCACAATCAGAACTAATCTACTGAAATAAATGCGACTAAGAAATACAAGTCTATAGGAATATTAAATAGGTGCGCTAGATCCCTACTCAACAACCCATAATTAACCTGCGCAGTCTATGGTGATCCACCCATAAGCTGCAAGTAGGAAAGCTCTTCTTCCCTATACATGCTCACCTCGCTTGATTCATCTAGCACCGCCTCACCTGCATCTAGTAAAGGGTCTGGTTGGTGTTTTAAAATACTGTCCCAAAGTGGGAGTGAGTAGTTAACTCAGTAGTTACTATTAACCTTAAGTTACAACAAACATCAATTATATGATGAATTTAATGAAAGGCATGCATTCACAGATCCCTAAATAGTCTTGTTAATGCAGATGCATATATTATGATATGATGCATGACCTCACAACAACACTCTCTCGAGCGACTTCGTCTAACGATCACGCATGACCAACACTCCCTCATTGCAACCTCAACTGTCGAGTCGCTAACCTAACTAGTGTGATGCAATCGTGATCGTGTTAGCCAAGTTTTTAATTAATTCTATTCAACCAGCAGATTAGGGAAACTATTATACCCCATGGTATCAATGCCCTTAACTGGTTGTAAGGACAAGGCCCCTCAATATGCGAGGTCAGGACCCCATGATCCTTAATCCGATCGGGTTCTCCATTCCCGATTTCAAGCACATGAGGAGTGTTGAGAAGTGGGATCACTTGCAGTCACTACGGGGAGGCTCGTCACCCCAGCGTAGGCCAACAGCTCGGTCACAGTGTCTCATTATACCATGCCCGACTCTCAAGACGATGGATCAGTTTCAAATGGTTATCAATGGGCTTCTGTAACATCCCGAAAATCGGGGGGTCGAGTAAAAACCCAACTTCTGAGTTCCAAAATGTTATTTATGCAACATAGATATGTATGATTGAATGTTGTCTGTATTAATGTATTAAACATGAGTAAGATTAATTCAGAACAGTATATCATACTCCAGAGACAGTTAAATTTACAAGCGGAAGACCGTGATAGTATGTATAACATATATAAACTGTTGTATGTCTCCAGAGTGTGAACGTGTTACCAGGTTATATACATACATGTATACTTCAAAAGTAAACAAAAGAATATACATGAGTGCTCTAAAAATATAAAATGACAAATGTCAAAGTATCTAATCAACCTCCCTGTATCCCGTCAATCAGAACACGCATAAAGGAGGAATCCTCATCATCATCATCAAGTCCAACTCCGCCTCGCAGGCTGCGCCATCATCTGAAATCACAAAAAGGTCTGGTGGGTGTCCAGGAACACCGTCCCGTAACGTGGGAGTGAGTAGCTAACTCAGTGGAATAATAGAGCAAGGATTAACATGTTCTCAAATCAATCATGCGATAATAGTAAAGCAGTAATTCAAATATTCCTAATACTGTTATTAATGTAATTATGACATGACGTGATGTATGCCCTCACCGACGATCTCCCTCATACGGCAACATCTTACGACCGCGGCATGCCACACTCTCTAGAGTGCTCCACATCTTTCAGGCATATGTAATGCTATGGTGATATGATTTTCAAGTTGTTATTAGTCCATTCAAACAGCAGGATTGGGAAACTAAGGTACTTCCCTTATATCAATCCCAACACAGATCCTGTCTAGAGTCGTCACTCCTAGTAAACTCATACGATGTATATTTTGTAGATCGCTGCAAGGGCTGTCAGGGCTGTTGCTCGCACTCGTTGCACCGCTCCCCCATCACCTTATCAATACAGGCCTACTGTACTCTACTGCTACTGAAGGGTCGTCGCCTCCCGTAGACTCAGAATACGCTCGCGGTCACTACAAAGGACTCGTCGCCCGATCAGTGTAGGCCGACAGCAAGAATATAGTGTCCCATACCACCATAATCTGCTCACGAGACTAGGTGCTCACTGGTCACTACGGAGAGGTTTGTGGCCCCAGTGTAGGTCGACAGCTCGACCACGGTGTCCCATACCACCATGCCCGGCTCATGAGTCTTCATGGATCAAGGTACCATGGTTAACAGGGTTTACAATGGTAAGTTCAGTACCCTAAGTTCAAGCAGTTATGACTCATGCAGGGTGAACATACAATGGCCAGTCGAGTTACTTGACAGGCTCGACTAGCACGATCGCATCTCAAGTTGAACAACATGAAGTGCATAAAACACTTCATGTGGCCTAACCACTGCCGCCAACTCCAAAACACGACTCGCGTTCATCGACGCGTCATTCGTGGTGAAAATAAGCTAACCACGAATTCGCTCAGTTACCGACTGCCTGGACTAAGTATAGTCCCAAACATGTGGAATCACATCGGCAAAGCATGTGAAAGTATTGGAAATGAAATACAACCATATGAGCATGTTAACATATGTTGTAACATACCACTTAAGCAAATCACCTGATACATGCCTTTCATACATATAATGAAATTATGCATATCGCCAACATAAAGGAAATCATTTCCATCAGCAAATTAATTGAGAATTCAATCTCAAACTAAATCATAATGAAATCATTTAATTCAATACATACTAATACAAACATTTATACAAACACTTACACTACACACTTAAGTCTACATATAGTATGTCGACCCGAAGTGCGCAATTAGGCGAATCTCTTCGCCAAACTAATTATGCACGCATTCCTAACACTTTAATTCGACAATAA
Source organism: Magnolia kwangsiensis (assembly GCA_037074715.1). Lineage (NCBI taxonomy): Eukaryota > Viridiplantae > Streptophyta > Magnoliopsida > Magnoliales > Magnoliaceae > Magnolia > Magnolia kwangsiensis. The sequence goes on along the minus strand of CM073578.1, from coordinate 21,332,632 downwards.
ACCATGTCAATCACATCAGCAAAATATGCATGAAAACAGTACTTCCTACAAATGACTAAAATGCCCTAAATCTCATATTCTTCGCCGATTTACGAAACAGGAAATGGACAGCATGTTGTACATGTCAAACAGCGATGCCGTCGATAATCTACTATTAAACGACATTGAAAGCTTTGGAAACAGTCAATCAAAGCGTCTAAAATCCGCACTTTTTTCCTTTTAGGAGTGTGAGTTCGAACGGAGCGTATACGCTTTGTCTACGGCGAATAGAGAACCTAATACACAAGTTCTATTAGCTACTTCGCTAGGAAACGAAAGGAACCTCAAATCAGCAACTTCTAGGGTATTTTCTTACCTGAAAACGCGGAGGAATAGCCAGAAAAGTAATCGGAGTGCGTTGCCTAAGCACGTACAGCACGTGGCACAAGCAGCAGGGAATTCTCCCACCTTCTCTCACAAACTCTCACCTTTTCTCTCTCCCAATCTAGGGATTTTTGCAAATTCGGATGGGAGAGAGGAGTGAGGGTTTCAACCCCTTTTATAAGCCCAAACTTGCCCGAAATAGGCTCCGGTACAAAGTTCACTTAGTGCATATCCAAATCGGGGCTATTTCGGTCCAAAAGATGCTTTCTGGTGGTCCCCTGACCGAATGCGATCGGAATTAAGCTCACGCGTACCAGATCTAGCACGTATTAAGTTTTCAGTCCGGCTCGGTCCGCAGATCGCACGTGGCAGACCAGTTTCAGTTCAGCGGTCACCGCACGTAGATCAGGGCTGAAAGTCTCATGATATAAAATAAAAATTTCTCCTGATCTGAGGGTGTAATCTGGCTGAATTCTGACGGTCAGAACGTTCAATACTAACGCGTCAAGTCGTGTGCCAGATTTGAATTTGAAATTCCAATTGTCCCTATTCGCACTCTCTTCGGTTCGGGCTCAATGAAATGGCCTGTGATTATCGGTTTGACTTGATTTTCGAAGTGAGTGTCAAGTCTAGCTAGGCGGTTCTAACGGTCTAAGATAGGAGGTATCGGACTTTCGACGCGCGGTCTAGATCCAATACAAAGATTCAAAGTGGTCCAGAGAACAAACCTGCTTAGAGTTTGGTCCGAGGTTATAGAGTATTATAGAGTCATTGGTTCTACTCGATTTGGGTCTTGTAGAACGTATTTAAAGTGATCAAGGACTATTTCCCAGCTACTCCAGCGTTGCGCTAGCTAACTTACGCTTAATTTTTAAAGGAATTAATCCTAAGTGGTTTCTTTGGATATGGAATTGGGTTCTGAACGATTTTTCGGGTGTTTTAATTGACCCACTGCCTAAGGACATCAAATCCCAGATTGGCCAAAATCCGGGGTGTTACAGTTTCAGTGGGCGAAGGTTGTTCCAGGTTTCGTTCAGGCGTGAGCAGACATGGTTAACAAACATGGTTGGTCAGTAAGAGGACTAGGCCGTACGAGTCCGTGTGAGTACGTGATGGATGACATCGGGTACAAGTGACCCATGTAGTCCAACTACTGTCGCCCATTCGCATTTGTCCAAATCCGCTGGTCTAGCCGCAAGATAGTCCTACCAACAGGACCACCTTCTCTCACCTCAGTTTCCTGAACAACTTAGGGATTTGATGGTATTCAATAACACTTCAATAAATCAGAATTCATCATCTAACATAAGTGATCATGTTATGCACTCATACATCAAACACATAAATTTAGATTTTTCTACAATTGCAACTACTAACAATAATATCTAATAAATGTGTATGTGTGTTGTGTAGGGTTAACGAAGAGATCAAGAGCTATACATGATTTATGGCATAAACATACAACAAGGATGAATGCTAGCACAAACATACAACGAGGATTTATACAATCATGCATGCATAAGGAAGGTTTTATACTAGAATTGTATATGAGATGAACATGCCACACAAAAATCAAGCCCAATCATGTTGAAGAATAAAGAAATAACACTCAATCATTTCATGGAACTTGGGAGGACCTATCATGTAAGGTCTTGGCTAGGTTCTCTCTAGATTCCTCAAGCATATCATCCAAACATTCATAATCATTAAATCTATACTAAAATTGGTGATAGGCCACCTAAGAATAACAGTCCCCACTTATGGATCGTCAAGAGCTTACGGAGTCAACATAGGGTTGCCAAACTCGCGAGTCGATTTGTAGAGATTCTGAGTCAAATGTACTTGCATGTTAGAATACATGCAAGGTCTAGCTTAAAACAATGGGTTTCTAAGGAAGAAGAGTAATTACCTATTCAATCGGAGGAAAGTTGTTCTTGTGGTTGTGGGTGGGGGATTTCTTGAGGAAGAGGAAAGGAGTTGCAAGAATTTACCTCCCTTGGGCCCCACCTTCAACTATGGCTCACCCTCTCCCCCTTCTTCTTTCTCTCCTTTCTCTCCCTTCTCTCTTTCTCCTCTTTTTTGTCTTCTCTTTCTCTCTTTCTCTCTTTCTTTCTTCTAGGGTAAATTCGTATGGGGAGAGGGGTGCCCAAATGAAACCCTTACATAGGGTTAGATTTGGTGTAAATGGCCCCAAGGGTTAGGTTTTTATTATACTAGCCCTATGAGAGAGTTTTTCTAACCTCTAGCACCCACTATGGGGCGTACATATTGATATACACCGTAGGATAGTTAGCCCTAATGATGATCTATGTACGGGTATGATCGGCCCACCATTTGGATGCGTCGATCGACAGTTATGATTAGAAGTTGTTCAACGGTCATTGATGGTCGATCGGGGCTGCGGCTATATGGATATGAGCAGAGAAATATCCTTACTCTATGTGTGAAGTTTGGTTGTAAACCAACGGTCCGAAATCCTCAACTTTGTATAAGAGTGGACGAGCCAATTCACTTAAGTTTCAACTTCTTCCTTTAGGGTATTTGCACTTCTCATACGCTCGTCCTTTGGCTCAAGTTGAACAGTTCTAGACAGTACCCAGGTCCGACTCCTGCGATGGACGTCGAGCCCAGTAAGATAGACATTATTCTATAGTTTTGGAACTAGTGCCCCACCAACGAGCGGTCTAGAGTTTGTTCATAACATCGGGGCATTTCTGGAATGAATTAGGTATTGAGATTTCTTGTGGGCAATGATTAAGATTTGAATTAACTATGTTCATAGTGTGGCCTATTTATAACTAGTGAAAGTGAAGATTTAGTCATGATTACTCTAAACCGTCGGTTTTAAGTTAAAAGAGTAACAGGGTTGATTTAGTCTATTAGGCAAGATCCGAGCCTTATCTGACTCGGCTTCGGTTATATCTTTAATTTAGTTATGATTGTCTTAATTAGTTAGTGATGGGTCGATTAGATTTGGACCCTATGCGAGTAAATCATGAGGCTAAACTTGATGTTCAAGTGATCGGGCGAATTCGCTGGCTTCTTACGGTTGATTAATCGGACTTATGCAGTTCTTTACTGGTTCCACCCGTGTATAAACTAACATGGAATGTTAATGGTTTATAAGTAATAATATAAGTTAATTACATAAAAGAATTCAAGGATTTTTTTAGGAATTCCAAAACAGTGAAAATCCAGGATGTTACAAGTCCACACCTTCTCAGGTACTTCTCCATTCAACGGGGCTAATGGAGACATGTTTATCAAATATACCGTCGTGTGTATTGAGATAACATGCATCTGATTCTCTCTATAATGGTGCGATTCATTCTCTCCGTCAGACCATTATGTCGGGGGTCTTAGGAACCGTCTGTTCATGCCGTATACCCGGAGACTTACAATACTCATGGAAGTCACTGATATATTCACCACCATTGTTAATGCGGATACACTTCAATGATCTACCTATCTCTCTCTCGACCATAACATGAAATAATTTAAATACACCAAAGACCTCATCCTTGGATTTCAAAGCATAAGCCCAAACCCTCCTAGATGCATCATCTATAAAAGTGACAAAATACAATGTCTCACCCGAGGTTTTTATCTTTATAGGACCAAAAATATCAGAATAAACTAAATCTGGTACATGCGCTTTAATAACATGAGAAGCAGTTTTAACAAATGAAACTCTATGTTGTTTTTCTGATAAATAATCAATACAAGTTTTAAGAGGTATACCTATCACGTCTAGAAGGAGCCACTTCCTCGCTAGTACTTGAAGCTCTTTTTCACTCATGTGGCCTAAATGCCTGGGTCATATGCCAATAGTTGAATCTTCCACTGTGTTCAACCCACCCTTGCACACACTGACACTTGCCTTGTAAAGGGTGAAACACTTCTTTCCTTTGGCTACGATCAACAAATGCTTGATGAGCTTCCAGAGCCCACCAGCAAACTGGCTTTCATAGCTATCATCATCCAGCCTTCCCGTCGACATCAAGTTGAGGTGAAGGTCTAGGATATGCCTCACATCCCTGAGAACCAATATGCAGCCCATATCTGTCTTCATACAAATATCATCGACCCCTACGATCTTCGATACGCCAGAATTTCCTATCTTCATGGTCCCAAAGTCACCTGACTTATAGCTTGTGAAGAAGTCCCTGCGTGGAGTTGCATGAAACGAGTCTATCACCTAGTCAATGTCCTGACTCGTAGCCGTGAGACATATATCGTGATCTACTGAAAGAATAACTACAACGTCATCATCTGAAGTGACTACAGTAGAATCTGATTCATCTTCCTTCTCCTTGCCTTCTCCTTTCTTGTCGTTCTTATTCTTACAACATTCATGCTTATAGTGGCTCTTCTTACTACAATTTCAGCATTCAACGTCCTTTCTAGTACTCGACTTACCTTTTGATTTATCTCGGGCCTTCCCGCCTTTTCTGTTCTTTCCTCTCCCTTATTCTTGTGTCACAAGGGTCTCTTGCTAAGTAAACCTCTGAGACTTCTTCCTTGTCTCCTCATTGAAGACACAACTGTTACTTATTCCATGGACACCTTTTCGTCTGGCACGGAGTTACTTAGAGATATCACCAATGTCTCCCAACTATCAGGCAATGAGCTAAGCATTAGCAAAGCCTGTAATTCATCGTCCAGGACCATCTTCATAGCGGAGAGATGGTTCAATATATTGTTGACTTCATTCATGTGCTCAGCCACAGAACCACCATCTTTGAACTTGAGATTCACAAGTCGTCTTATCAGAAAAATCTTATTGCCGGCTGTCTTCTTCTCATATAGCCCTTATAGTTTTAGCCATAGGCTAGAGGCTGAGGTCTCCGTAGACACATGGTAGAATATGGAATCATCCAACTATTGTTTAATAAACCCCACCGCCTTCCAGTCCATCTTCTTCCAATCATCATATAACATATCCTTTGACTTTGCTAATATGCCTTGAATTGGAGAATATAAGTCCTTGCAATAAAGCAAGTCCTCCATCTTAGCCGTCCATATGGTCCAGTTAGAACCATTGAGACTGGTCATCCTTGATGAGCCACCTTCTATAATTCAGAATTGATCCCACTCCGTTCAACCAACCTAAACGCTCTGATAGCACTTTGTTGGGGACCTTTGCACAAAACCTTAAGATCTAGCCTCTCAAAAACACCAGAATTATGGGATAATAAAGCAATGAAATAAATCAAAGCACAAACCACACTACACAAGAGATTTTTACATGGAAAACCCTCAAAGAGGTAAAAACCATGAGACCTAGTCCAGATCAACAATCCACTATAAAGTAGAATGTTACAAGCCTCTTCACTCACGCAAGGGTGGATAAACAATAAGAGAATAAAAGAAAAATGAAAAGATCTCACCGATCACGAGGACGTAGAAGCGCTGAGATGTCGAGTGCACAGTAGATCACATCTACGAGCAGAACCTCCCTTCTACAAGTTTCCTCTCTCTTTCTCTCTCTCTCTCTCTCTCTCTCTCTCTCTCACACACACACACACACACACACACACCTTTGATAGCCCTAAACCCTTGCAAATCTTTAGGAAACCCTCTTGCATTACCTAAAACAATCCTAGGTACCCATATTTATAGATTTGGAAACCCCTTTCCGCACCTATGTGAAAACTGCCTCAAATTTATGCAGTCTGCACAAAATCCGGAATGAATCTACGTAAGCTCAACCGGTCGAGCAGAGTCCTCGGCCGGTCGAGCACCTCCCTCGACTGGTTGAGCACCACAAGAAAAATAAACCTAAAGTCGCTGGACTTTGAGTCGAGCCAAGGCTCGACTAGTCAAGCACCACTCTCGACCGGTCGAGTGAGGCTCACAACTAGTCGAGCCTGGGAGGAAAGCCCATCATTTTTGAGTCAATTCGAGCAAGATAACCAAGCTAACTCGGTTAGTGTACGGCCCTACATCTAGGTAGAGGCTCCACTCTAATGAATGAATTGGATCTCATAGAAAATTTGCTACACTGGCAGATGTCTAGCATGTACATGAGTTGCCTTCACTACAAGAAAATCGGGCGAATCCACCGCATGCAGTTAACCTTTGCCTGCGCTAGCAAAAACCGAGCGCCGGCAAAGGGGTCCTATATATAAAAAAATAAAATCCAAAAACCTAAACGCCTCCCACTCTCTCTCTCTCTCTCTCTCTCTCTCTCTCTCTCTCTCTCTCTCTCCCTCTCTGCTCCCTCTCCCTCTCCGCATGCTCTCCCTCTCACTCTCCCTCTCTCTTTCTCCTTCTCTCTCTCTCTCTCAAAACCCAAGTCCTCTCTCTATCTCCTTAGTCCTCTGCTGCAGTTCAGCCTTCTGCTGCTTGTAAATCTCGGATTCTCAGGTTTGATGTAAGGTTTTTCCCTTCTCACTATTGCTTTCTGCAATTTAGAATACCTGATTAGGGATATGCATTGTTGAATCCCTAATTAGGGATTTGTTAAGGGTTGCGTATGTTGAATCCTTAGTTGGGGATTTGCATTGTCAAATCCCTTTTTAGGGATTTGTAGATGTAGCTTCACCTTCCATTTGAAAATGGTGGATGCTCCCCATAGAAGGCATTCACGTTCCCCTTCGCCTTAGAAAGGACGGTCCATGTCTAGATCAAGGTCTAGGTCCAGGTCCATATCCAGATCAAGAGCCAAGTCCTTATACCGGTCGAGATTCAGATCCAGTAGTCGTGGCAGGATGGAGGCGGCAAATCGTGGAAATACTCTCTTTGTTCCTGGCCTGTCTACTAGAGTCACAGAAAGGGGCCTTGAGGATCACTTCTCTAAGGAAGGAAAGGTGAGTGAATGCCACTAGTTGTTGAACCTCGTACGCGCATCTCTAGGGGCTTTGCATTTGTGACCATGGATTCTCTTGAGGATGCTGATCGTTGCATCAAACTCCTCAATCAGTCAGTTTTGGAGGGCTGTTACATAACTGTGGAGAAGTCGAGGAGGAAACGCCCATGAACACCTACCCCTGGACACTACCTTGGGATGAAAAACACCCGCGACTCTAGTTATTGTCATGATCGTGGCTGATATTGTGGAGGCTATGGCCATGACGACTATGGTGGTGGGTACCATCGTTCTCCGAGGCACTCACCTTATCGGGGTGGCCGTGGTTGTTCTCCTCGGCATTCACCTTATGGTGGGAGATCAAGGAGAGACTGGTCTAGATCACTTCCTTTTTCTCCTTAAGACAGCCTGGATAGGGGCTATGGGCATCGTTCAAATGGGTATGCAAGGTAAGTTATTCTATTTGGGCTTATGTAGCTCTAATTATGGACTGAGGTAGACAGGATGGACTGATAATTTAAAACTCTTTGGAGTGTAGTGATCCTTCTAGTTTTGTTTGAGTTTTGTACGCTTGGAATGTGGGACGTGCTTGTTACCTGTCATTTTGTAAAGGATCTGTTATTTTACCTTATTGTGTTCTTTTGGCTATAAAAAAAGGGATTTGTAGATGTAGGATATCTCTAAACTGACATTGATCAAGCTTATCTCTAAAATGATACTGATCAGCTCTAGGTGGTCCATGTTGAAATAAGCTGGATGGGGTAGGTATATAGAGTTGCTCAAGCTTTCTTAACCGTTCATTTGATTTTTAGTCTGCGTAGCATTCTATAAATGAACAGGGAACATCTGTCCAAAGTCCACCCACACAAGCCTATAGAGAGGATGCTGTGGTTTATGGTCAGATGATGGTTCAGACAGGGTGGAGCTTTAGCAAAAATAGAGAATATGGCATGGTTTTATATATCATCCTTTGTAATAGTAAAGATATTGTGATTTTTATCTACATTTTTTGTGCCTTGAAAAGTGAGATGTTGTCAATTCAGTGGAGAAAAGGATATTCGCCTGTATTCTTCTTTTTCTTTTGCAAATTGACATGACTCATGAGCCCACCTTTCATCAATGACAAAAATTTCTCCATCCAACAAAATGAAGTGTACCAGCTTACACCACACAGACGAAAAGCAGCAACAGAAAATTAAGCCTGTATCACCTCAGCAGGTAAGACATCCATAATTTCTTCTAGGACTCATGGTTTCTTTTTTTTTCTAGAATGCTTCTAGCTTTGTTTAGTGATATGCTCTTCTCCCAATGGTGTGTTATGCTGTTAGATTAAGTAGCAATGACAATCCATGGGTTTCATGATATATATCGTAGTTTGGAATATTTGGTTAAATGCTTCGGTTTGCACAATGGCTTTCTACTGATACCGTGCATTAGATGGTGTATCTAAATATGTGTATGAATACAATGTGCCCAGCAATCACAGACAACAGTTTTCCTGATCAGTACTGCTGTGGCCCTCTGGTTGGATTTATTTCTCACCATTGAGAGACAGCATGAATCTGTAAGCATTTCAAAATTCAAAATTTTGAAGAGTCCATCTTGAAGTGCAAGTTAAATTCACACTCACCATACTTGAATCATGGAGATATGTGCGCATTGACCTCATTGCATCTGAGCAAATGCAACCTTTTCCCTCAAAGTATTTACGGAAGAGAAATCTTGAGAAACCCAATATGGAAAGATGTTGTTTCCATGGAAACCGAGCCTTGCTAACCATGGAAATCGTTGTTGAATCTAACAGCTTTACCTGCTTCTTCCTCATGCATAAACAAAATAAGAAGTGGAAGAACCATGCCACTTGATGCATTTATTTATTTTTTTACCAAGATCCATTCATTCTGAATTCATGTCATGGCTTATCCAGGAGTTTAACGTGCATCTTTTTATAACAAAGAAAATTCTAATTAAGAGGGAGAAAACAGAAAATTTACTCACATTTTCCCAAAGGTATGGTTTGGATTTCAGATTAAGCTTGAAAGGTATCACAGAAAAATAAACTTTTACCTACATTGTGCAATTTTGAACACCTTTGTTTTCTGTTTTCAATTCTACCCCTACTTTACATAAGACCTCTTACTGTTTATCTTTTTCAACATAAGTAGGACGTAGAAGAATTTCATGATTTTACAAGCATAGATTGCATATGACCACGATTAAGTTTATGACTTCCTGGCTGTTTATATGATGTTTGTGTTTATATGAATGAAGGTTAGGATGGGTCAAGTTTGGGCTGTGTATGATGACATGATCTGTCAAAACCCAATTTTGAAATTTACGTAGGTGGCAAGATTTGCTTTGGGTGCTTGAGCTTTTCTTGTTCTGTTTTGTGGTTCCATGTACATGGACAATATCTGAAATGCTTTCTTCCATTCTTCTATTAATAGATTATACAATTTCCATTGTGCTATATGGTTGGTTCTCAGCAGTGCTTTTGTGTGTTTCATTTGGTTTAAGATGCTAAACTTCTTGTGTCTTTTCTTTTTGTTGTTCTATTCTTGAATCAAGTCCATGGGTGTTCACCTTGCTGGAATGTATTTAAATTGTAAATAAGCATTTCATTTATGTTGATTAAATGTAATGGTAATTGTATTCAATAACGTTTTTTCACATTTAATTTATTTCCAGATGCTTCTTTTTCTGAGTCTTTATATGGATTGTGAAGGAGGACAGTGAATGGACTTTTCCTTTTCTGTTGATGCTCCGGAGTTGGACCATTGCATCAATCTGACTTGTTGATGCTCTGGAGTCAGACCAGTGCATCAATCTGACTTGTTGATGCTCTGGAGGGTGTTAAACAGGTCAGATTTAGGCGAATTAGAACTAACTCGAGTACAACCCATTAGCAATCAGATCCAACGACCTGGACTCAAATCTAAAATGGATCCTAAATTGGTCTCAACTTAGGCCCTCGCCATACCTGATCCACCAAGTCATGGGGTTGACTCAATCTGTTGGCAGCTGTACTACACAGGTTTGATGTTTGGCAGTCTAGGATTCAAGAGCAAATGTAGAGCAAAAAAAAAAAAAAAACTTGAGCATGAATGTTTTGTTAGATGATCAATGCTAACTGCATGATTTAAAATTTGTATCATGTTGACATGTCTTGGTGTTGGTGTGAAGGACACTGCCAATACCAGACCACATTGCTCATATAAAAATATTTTTTCGGGATTCTTTTATGTTAAATCATTTACTTAAGTAATACATTCTAATAATTAAATATATGTACACACACACACACACCCCAATGTGTGAATGAAACTGAGTTTTAAACATCATGTCTGGCTTGTAGCATCTGTTGAAGCTACATAGAACCCCATCATTAGCAAGGTTAGAACAAGAGCATTTTATGAAATTAATGACTTTGTTGCAATAATCCAAGAGGATGGATTCATTTGACGATGACATAGAAACTAGTATTGAAGGAATCATTCCCCAAAGGACATGATGTGTAGCATGATTTTAGAACTTGAAGTGCAAATTTTGGCTGCTAAGAATGGCCATTCCAACTGAGGAATTACCTCTTCTCACGTAGACTTGAGTACTTGATGAAGAGACTCCTTTTTTCTTTTTTAACCTTCCCGCCATTTTTATTTTTATTTTAATCATTAGCCTTGATCTTGTGCATAATCAGTTGGACCTGATGGCTCTAATGAGTCTGTTGTTCTTCAACTTCCAACCTTGGTGACTATTAAACCTGTTTGAGTTTGCTTTTTGGTAGGTAACTAACTTGGGACCTACAAAACGATTCCAGAAGGTAAAATGGAAGAGATAGATGATCACCATCATTGTTATCATCATTGTTGCAAGACATGCGTTATTCGTTGCAAGACGTGCGTTATTCGTTGCAAGACATGCATTCGTACCATCCCCTAATTGACATAATCTTGTACTCATTTTATACCTATGAAGGTACTTAATTTAATGTTTCTAAATTGGCAGTAGAAATATGAATCCAAGAATTATACATTTGACACAATATCTATCTTTTTGTGGATGAATTGAATCTGTTTATTCTGTGTGCTCATATCGTTGAGGGGTTTTGTGGTGCAGGTACAAAGCATGGGGTGCTCCTTTGGGAAAACAGTTAGCAGAAAGAGATGTCATAGTCGCATCCATTGATTACAGGTTTTTCTGTTATCTTAATTTAAGGTTCTACCATTTTGTTGTCTGATCCAGCATATCCAAGTACCTGTGCACGTACATCAGTGCACACATGCAATCAACATGTTTCATGGTCCACATTTCTATGCAGAAATTTTCCTCAGGGAACCATCAGTGATATGGTGAAGGATGCATCTCAAGGAATCTCGTTTGTATGCAATAATATTGCTGAATATTGTGAAATATCTCCCCTCTCTGTAAGTTTCTTGTTGAATGGGAATTTAAAGGTTTTGGTTTATGAATACAGGACAGATTTTCATGAATCACATTCCATCTGTATGCAGGAATCTTATCTACAATGCCCTATCTGGGCCTATTGGCAACATATTTATGGATCTGCTGAATCTAAAATAATTGTAAGATTTCAAGCAACACTTTTGCCATGTAGATAAGTAAATGAAAACTTAGGTATCTATATGTAATTTGTTTGGTCTTGATTTTTAGTACTCGTTTTTCTTAGAATCAGAATTTACCCATTGAATTTTTAGGTGATTCCATTGATATATTATAGTTTGCGATGAATACTTGTGCCAAGGTGAGATAGGGTTTGTCGATAGTGGAAATACTATGTTTCTATATCTGCCCTCTACTCATTTGATAAAATGCCTGAAAATGATTTTCCTTGTTAATGGTTGTTGCTAATTGAAGCCCTGCATCAGTCAAACTGAGGATCCTAACTAGCCTTGAACAAATATGAATAAATAAATAGTTTTGTATTGGTTGGAAATGAATTTCCATTGTACTCATAAGGCTATTCAAGTGGTTTTCTCACTTGCACAACATCATTTATAACTAAAACCATTTTCCACCATCCAAACAACCACTTAGGTATTGATTTGTTTCAAGTTTTCAGATATCTGGCATGGAAGCCTACTCCCGCCTTGTCAGGTTTTGTAGACATCAGTTTGTTAGAATGCAATCCTTTATCCAAACTCCTGTTGGTTTCAAAACCTATTTTTACTTGTAGGTTTCAATATGAATCTTCATTTCTTGGCTTTTGGTTATGGAAATTGTTAATACATGTCATTAAAACCTCAGTTTTAGAAGTCTTACAATTTCATGTTAGCATTTTGTTTGCTAATTCTCACTATATTTTAGCTTCTCTCTCTCTTTTTTTTTTCCTGCTTTCATGAGGCATATTTTCAGATCTTGCAAGCCTTGAACATGTTATCTTACTTGAATTTCTCTATTTTGTTCTTTACAGAGTTAATTGTATTTTAAAAAAAAATAAAAAAAAATTTGTTCTTTAACAGAGTTTCCTGTATCAATTGTGCACAGGAGTTGCTCATTTCACGGCCATGGAGTGCTACACAAGTTACCATTTGTTGGTTATTCATTCGTCTTCGTTTTCATTTCATTGATTCCATCCTTCTATAAATGTCATTGTACAAAAATATCAAAAATCTGATCTTGATCCATTGGAACTGCATGGAACACAGATCTGAAGCCTCAAAATCTCTTGGTGGACACAGAGAAAGGCTTATTGAAGATTGCAGATCTTGGGCTCGGAAGAGCCTTCACAGTCCCTCTCAAGAGCTACACTCATGAGGTATGCATAGGTAGTGGCGAATGAGAAACTGGCCCATGTAATTTGGTTTAGATTACTCGTCATCTCAAGAAAATCTGCCATTCAATTTCATGCTTGTTTCCCATTTCAGATTGTTACACTTTGGTACAGAGGTCCTGAGGTGTGGTTGGGATCTACGTATTACTCAACTAGAGTGGACATGGGTTAATCTATTCTTATTTCTTCATCTTCTATTGCATTATATGAAGTTGAAGAAGAACAGCCTTAAAATGCGATTTGTGTGTTTGAATTGGCTCAGTTGTATGTGTGGTGTCATGATTTTTGGTAATAAAAAATTATCGTTGCCTCCATGAATTATTTAATATTCATGATAATTGCCTAATAGCCATCATATCCAAGAAATGGGTGTAGTCTTTGGTGTCATAGTTTCATGAATTACCATAATATTGACGTGCCTGTTTCATTGAATTGGTCTCTTGGAAGAGAGACATTGAAATCCCCATTGCTCCAGCTTCTCTGTTTCTATAAAAATTGTATCCAACAACTATACTTAGTTCTTGACTTCTTGGACTCTTCCTAAAAGTTGGCAACTTTATTGAAATTTCTTCCGGTTATGAATTTTGATATTTAAACTCAACTGTTTTATTTCTTTTGGTTGGATTACCAAAATGTTTAAAATAGATATTGTGCCTTTTCCAGAACAGCAGCCATGTTCAATCGTTCATCCTCGAACAATTGAGCATCCTTATGTTTTCAGTATGATTTGAAGAAAACAAAAAACAAAATGTAGGTTTTAGGTTTTTTCAATCATGGTCACAATCTCTCTCTCTCTCTCTCTCTCTCTCTCTCTCTCTCTCTCTCTCTCTCTCTCTCTCTCTCTCTCTCTCTCTCTCTCTCTCTCTCTCTCTCTCTCTCTCTCTCTCTCTCTCTCTTCTCTCTGTGGATAATTGTTGTAAAACTTCTGCCAATATACAGGTAGGATCATGCTCATGTTTTTGCAGTTGCATATGCTGCTAACAGGTAGGATCATACTCATGTTTTGCAATAAAACATGTTGTTTCTTCATTAGAATGTTCTTGTTTATAGATATGATTCATTGGAAACAGGGCAATGATTAATGAAGGAAAAAGAAAATTCATTCTGGTTAGTGGTGAAAGTGGTGCTGGTAAAACTAAAACCACAAAAATGCTTATGCAATATCTTTCCTATATATGTTTCTCTCTTTCATTAGTATTGTATAGTTATTACATAGAATGGTTTGATGGATGTTTTGATTGGTAGTTTGAACAATAGATGGCTTGGTGCATTGTATTTTTGTTTTCCTAGTATGCCATTCTATGCAAGGATACCAAGTCAAATCATTTTTCTCAACTTCTATGTTAAGTTCTTAGCTCATAAAACACATCTTTGAAGGGGTATATTGTATTTTTGTTATATAAGCTACTGTTCTTGATCAACTGAGTTATAAGTGGAGTGTCAGTGTGCTCCCACCTTTCTTGAAAAAAAAAGAAGAAGAAGGGGTATATTGTATTTTTGTTATAGAAGCTACTGTGGTTTTTCTTATTATGCAGCTTGTTTAGTCTGGATGGAGATTTTGCACCTGTGATTGAACTTTGAGCAAGGTTGCAAGTTGCCACAGTGGTTTTATTGTATGCAGGTAATCCAATTTGTGTTTCCACAGAAAATATGATTGCTAGATGGAGTGATTTTAAAAAAATATAAATTTTTGGTGTCCGAATTATGTTGTTTATGCTTTTTAGTATTCATAATAGGAAGCAGCCTCAAATTGCAGTTGTGTTTCATTGAAGTCGGATTTGAAATAATGTGGTAGCAATTTGTAGCTCAATTCCTCAATACGAATTCTAAGAAAGTTACTTGCAATTTGGTTATCACTTTATTCAACTAATTATTTGAATTCCTTTTAATATGCATCCAAATGCACATTACATAGGATTCGTAACATCTGAAAAGAATGGAGCTTAGCTAGTAATGCATCCTGAAGGATTTTACTGTGGAAACCCATTAGATCTATTTTTGGATGTTTGGATGTATAATGTTTGAATTTCCAACTAAATTCATACATGGACTCTATCAATGCAAGTTGCTACATCTTTGTTTTGAAATTCCATTTGAACAGCAAAAAGTGGAAACAGCCTGTATCCTCTGTCAATATTATGCTGCTTGTTTTGGAATTAATTGACAAACACCAGTTTGCATGTAACAGAGGTAAGAAATACCATTATTATAATTTATTTATTTGTTTATTAAAAGGAAGTGGCTAGGGCTACAACAGTTCATTGTTCATGTAAAAAAGATATTAATGTAGACTTACATGAGCCCAGAAGTACCTCTACATATGCCGCACTGCTGGCTAACTTGGCACTTCCAGTGGACGTATAAGTTACGCATCGGGTGAGGCCAATGCATGGATGAACTAGGCTTTCAAGCCAAGTTATCAAGTCTTTGAATTATGCTTAGCTCAAGATAGGCCCAAGAAACATATTTGTATTTAGCCTAAGCCATCTTTAAAGACAACCTCCATACTAGAAGGGCCTCATTGCCTTTTGAATTTGGCCTCCATATTGTCAATGTCTTTCATATAGTGGCAATTGTTAGCCAAACACCATGCTCTTTTCAAAATTCTTAAAGATGGAAATTTGTGCAATTGTTATGGAAATTTATATAGCAAATTTTAATTAATTTTGGTAATGTTCCTCTTCAATTTTGCCTAATGGTGGGCATTCCCTTCGATTTGACACCTGTTGTTGGTTTTTGTGTGGATGCTTAAATCATGATCTGATGGATTTAGGTTGTGATTTTTAAGAACTGGGCTTGACATTTTGGAATTTGTTACGGACACGAATGTTGACTTAGCCTTTTTCCAATTAGGCAGTGGCTTTTTGTCGAATGATGGAAATTTTTTGTGAATGTGGCAATTTTTTGTGAGAAGTTCATGTGAAGAACGAAATTGGCATTTAGCTTGTGATGGTTGGGCATTGATTTTCATGAAATTACATCAATGAAAGTTCACACTTGTTTAAAGACTGTTCATTGCTTTCATTAGTAAACTCAGTTATCTTTCAAAAGGACTGCAAAATGGATTAACTTGTACTTTTCTGAACTAGGAATTAGTTTTCTTACTGATGTTCACTGCTTCTTAAATCAATTCCATGAAAAATGAGGATTACATAAATATTCTAAGGTACAGTGCATTTGGACATCTGATTGAATCTCAAATTTCATGTATTCATAGTTTTCCTTTATAAGAATTATAGAATTAGTTGTCTGGGTTGCTCTTCTTCTTCTTCTTCTTTTTTCATTCGGTTGCTCTCTTTTTTTCATTCTTTTAAATTTGTAAGTTAAAGAGGCAGATTTCCACCCCATATCATGGAAAGTTTTGTTTCAACTTGAACCTTGTTGTTCTTGATTTGGCTGGAAAGATTTGTTCTTTAAATAATCAAATCCGCCCACACACCCTAGGGTAATGAAAATACATGTCATGCTGGCAACTGTTGTGTTCATAAGATCTTTCGTGGACCTACTAAAGTTTGCATCCGTTTTCTCTTATTCACTAAGTCATTTTATTATATTTTTCTTTTCGTTGCAGTGAGTGTTTAACAAAGTTAGCGGTAATGGTGGATACTCACAATCTCATGTTCAGGTGAGATATGGTTTCCTCGAATGTCTGTGTGCTTATATGCTGTTAACTTGAAATGAAATTGGGTGTATGTGGTGCATACATACATGTGGTGTATACATTTAGTGTTGGGAGGCAAATCAAAGGCATTGGAGTTTCCACTTTATCATGGCCTACCAGATTTTTGGATCACGCCACCTAGGCAATTTCATGAGGTGACTCATTTAGTGTTGTTCCCACACTCCCTAGGAAAGTGATCAGCTCGCTATGTGCGGATTAGATCCGTAGCCATTTCTTCAAAAGCAATCGCTACGGTACTATGGTGATGCTCTTGCTACGGATTATAACCATAGCTAATGATTTTAGCTACGGCTTTCATCTGTAGTGTTTAAGTAAGCGATGTCCAGCACAACCAACGGCAAAGGCCGCTGATTGCTGGCAAAACTTTACCAGCATTTACCTGACCGTCGGTAAAAGCAGTTTTCTAGGCCTTTACAATTTTGTTGTAGTGCTTGTACATGCATGTGCTGACCAAAACCCATAGACAAGAAAGAAAAAAGATAAAGGTCTTTAGCTTTTTCTGCTTTTACCTTTTTTCTAATTGTTGTAATGAAACATGAATCTTTTGCTCATGAAACAATTTGAATATTAAGGTTTCCTTGTATGTAGCTTTTGGTGAATAATTTTAACCATTCAATGTTTTGGTCTTTTCTTGTTTGATATCTTATAAACCCTTTACTCTCTTACTCAATTTGTGTGGCTATGTACTTCTTGTTTTGACTGACTGGCTGCCTGCGTATTGTATCTTTGAATTCAGATTCGTCTTGGGGTTCATCTTTGGTCATATTTTAGGGAAGAAGTTTCTCAGGTAAGGCTAATTATCTCATTTCTTGAACATTTTTTGAAAATCTTGCAAATTTTCAGGAATTCTTGCTTTGTCTTTGTAAACTTCTAATGGTTGGATAAAAATGTAACTGCATGAAAACATTCAAACATGAAATGGCCCAAGAGCATATTTGGATACACAATTTAATTCGATTATGATAATTCAGTTCAACTAAGGCAAAGTAATGAAACTGCAATGGCTTTTCCTAGTATCCAAAATGAGGAAGTAGCCTTCAAACCATAGTTAGATTCAAGGAAGGTAATATAACTGCGAGTTGGAGCATAGTCCTTAAATGGTTGAATGAAATGTCTAAGCTAAAGAAAGTTGTTATTGCTTTATGCCCAAAATTTCCCATCCAAACACTAGTAAACCCTTTATACCTAAACAATTTAACAAGCATCCAAACAACACCGTAGAGCCCCATTGAGTTTGGGTGGTGCTGTTCTGCGTATTCATCCTTTCTATACCATTTTGGCTGATTGTGAACCTAAATTGTGGCAAGTTGGTGTAGGATTTGAGCTACAAATTGGTACACATTCATCCTTTACTTGAAAGTTCAGATTCTTTGACAATCCTTCCAATGGCTCAATGGTATGTGCATGGTTTTCTTAATGTATATGGATAATAACTAGTCCATGCATGGATTCTCTAGAGGCACTTCAATGCATTGTGGCATCACAAGGTCTTTCAAATTTCCTTCATTTTCAACACCCATTTCTCTAGGCAGGAAGTGATTACATGCTCAAACCTCTGTTCTGTCCTGTTTTTAAAGCATCATCAACATGGGAGATGGCAAGCTTGATGAATCGATCGGGTTGTGGGAAACAAGGATTTTTATCTTGGGACCTTTAGTCAGTGTTTTTTTTTTTTTCTTGATGAATCGATCGAGTTGTGGGAAACAAGGATTTTTATCTTGGGACCTTTAGTCAATGTTTTTTTTTTTTTGGAGCATAACCCCATTTAATCTTAATAAAGTATTCATTATAATAATTTGAATCCTGGATTTTCTTTTTCCGAGCTTATGGAATTCTACACGCAGCCATGAAAAGGGCTAGTTCTTAGATTACAGTCCCACATGCAATTCATTCAAAATCTATTGGTTACATTTCCATTTTCTGAGGATTCTAGTTTACTTTTCTATGTCCATGTTTTGTTTTTCCTCCATCCAAACACCCCTTGCTTTCTATAGTATCAATGATGATAGCTATTTTTTTGCCCCACTTTGATGAATGTCTTAGATTCCAGACGAAAGGCCAGGTTGTTGTCTGTGGTTGGCTGAAGAAGGAGCATATGGTGTGTAGGCTGAGGAAGAGCTTGTATGGACTGAAACAAGCTCCACGACAATGGTACAAAAAGTTTGATTCGTTCATGTTACAGCATAGGTATGACAGAACCGAATCGGACCACTGTGTGTTCACGCGCAAGTTCTCAGATGGTGATTTCTTAGTTCTGCTGTTATACGTTGATGACATGCTCGTAATGGGAAAAGACATCAAAAAGATCGACAGGCTGAAACAGGAGTTGGGCAAGTCTTTTGCGATGAAAGACGTAGGCCCAGCTAAACAGATCATAGGAATGGAGATAACCCGTGACAGAAGTAACAAGAAGCTTTGGCTGTCACAAGAGCGGTATATTGAGAAAGTCCTAGAGTAGTTCAACATGAATGCAGCGAAGCCAGTCAGTACTCCACTGGATGGTCACTTCAGATTGAGTGACAAGCAGTGTCCCAAGACGAAGGCAGAGGTGGATGAGATGCAGAAGATACTCTACGTGTCATCCGTAGGAAGTTTGATGTATGTTATGGTATGTACACGCCCAGACATAGCATATGCGGTTGGTGTTGTCAGTCGGTATCTTACCAATTCTGGCAAAGAACACTGGGCAGCGGTGAAGTGGATACTGCAGTATCTAAGAGACTCATCCAGGTTGAGCCTATGTTATGGTGACGGTAAACCTGTGCTAGAGGGCTACACAGATGCAGATATGGCAGGTGACATAGACTCCAGGAAGTCTACATTGGGGTTCATGTTCACGTTTGCAGGGGGAGCGGTTTCTTAACAGAGCAAACTACAGAAGGTCGTAGCATTATCGACGATAGAGGCCAAGTACGTTGCAGTCACAGAAGCATGTAAAGAGATGTTTTGGATAACGAAATTCTTATAGGAACTTAGCTTAAAGCAGGAAGAGCACGTGGTCTATTGTGATAATCAGAGTGCTATACACTTGAGCAAGAATCCAAGTCAGCATTCCAAGTCGAAGCACATAGAGATTCAGTATCACTGGATCAGGAATACTTTGGAACAAAAGGTATTACAGCTTGAGAAGATCCACACGGACGATAATGGGTCAGACATGATGACCAAGGCTTTGCTTAAGGGCAAGTTTGAGGTTTGTAGAAACCAGGTTGGCTTAAAGAAGGTGCATCCCTCTTCAGTCGAAAAGAGAGAGATTTGATGGGGTTTTCCTCCTCAGTTCAAGGGAGAGACAGTGTAGCGGGTTGAAAAATCGGAGTAATTCACCGCGCTACTCGACCTGTCGTAAGTGGTCCATGACAGGTCGTGGGCTGGTGCTCGACCAATCGTGAGTTACACGACTCAAAGTCCAGTGAGTTTGGATGATTTTTCTCCAGGGTGTTCGACCGGTCGTAGGTGGTCCATGACCAGTCACAGGTAGCGCTCGACCGGTCGTGGGTGGCGCACGACCAGTCGTGGTTACGCAAATTCGTTCCATGATTTTGCGCGGATTTCATGTTGCAAGTCCTTTCGCAATTGGGATGCGGAAGGGAGTTTTCCAAAACTATAAAAAGGGGTCTATAGGGTTTTTTTAGGGCATGATTATAATAGAAAAACACAAGAGGGATATCAAAGGTGTGAGAGAGAAAAAAAAAAAACAGAGAGAAAAAGAGGAAGCTTGTGGAAGGGAGCCGTCGTCCCATTGGCAAACTTGGAGACTGATTTATTTTTTTTACCTCTTTTGAAGTTGATGTTAAGATCAGTCTGGCTGCCAATGGGACGGATTGGCCTTTCGAGCTTTCGGCCTGGGCTTGTGTTGGAATCCAAGCCCACCTCACGAACAGCTCAGATCTTGCACAAAAAAGAGGGTGGCCGGCAAAGATCGTGCCCAATCATCACAGTTCAGGCTTGGGTGGCCCATCATAAATCTAATTAAAAATATAGGTACCATCTGACCATCCATACATGCAAATGTATCCCCATTTGTAGACAAATCCAAACCGTTCATATAGTCCAATCCACTATAGATGGAGATGACAAATGATGACAATGAAAAGATACTTCTTTAGTCGTCCAATTGATGGCCATCAAATACACGGCAGCGATCATCTGTCTGCTGTTGCGTGTAGTGGGTCCCATCTAAAACACTACCATTACCATTAAACTTGTAAATTGCACTGCATACATCTCATAAAAAATGACTCTAGAAAAGGAAAATAGATGGGGTGCGTTTAATCAATAAATGGACGGTATAGATTAGATTATCTTGTGCATACACTGATATTATTAGAATTTCCTAAAATGCCCTCAGTACAGCGCCGGAAGAAGCTCGGGTAGAAGTTTTGAAAGTACTTTGTAGGCTGCTTCGGTTGGGTGTACGGCGTCCCAATATAAGAACTTAGAAGCATCCTTACAAGTGGGAGTGTGGATGTTACAAAGTGGGCCCATTTCAAGAAAACCGTTCCCACAACATCCTCTCTTGGTCTCCACAAATCCTGCCCATCAAAATAAATAGCCAAATAAATTAACGATCTAAGATCCATGGATTTCCTAAGGGAAATTAACATTGTCCAAGACACTGATTAAACGGTTAGAATTGCTGGATCAAGGTGATTCTTTAGAGAGATCAACAATCTCTAATCTGAGAGAATGGATTCATCACTGTAACTTCTTATCATTGAACCATGGCCCCATCTGTAGCGAATGTTTCATCAAAGAACCACTGTTTAATCCGCACTGTTTAAACCTCCGAAGAAATGAAAATGAAGAGAATTACCATATTTGTCGGGATGATTGACCATGTCGGCAACTGCATCATAGACACCACAATAGACGAATCTGCTTCCAGGCAGCAAAGACTGGATTTTAGGCAACAGACTCTTGAGCTTTGCATTATAGATGGTAGCATCCAAGTTTTGTTCTTCAATGCAGGTCCGTTGCAATAGGTTTTTGAATTTTGTAGTTATTTGAAATGGGATGCAGCCGATCTGCGCAAGGCCCGGCACCATGAACTTTCTACCACCGAGATGGTATAATTGCTGCACATGATCATAGTAGAAAATGTAAAAATTGGAAGCATTTTGAGAAGCAATCTTTTTTCTTCTTTTTTTTTTTTTTTAGTCTAAAGGGTGAATGGCCCACAAGAACCACAGCTCTGTTAACTCGCTCGACTCGTCTTGTAATTGGGTTCGAGCTAAGTTGGGCTTGGATAAAATAAATACTGGTGGGCCCCAAAGAATCCCTACGAGGACTATTTGTCTCTAGCTAGGTCTTGTTGGGGGTAGTACCCAATCTATGTAGTAGATTAGCCTATCATTAGAACCAAATATTCATATGGTAGGCCTACCTAATGAACGATCAGATCTTAGAGAGAGAGAGAGAGAGAGAGAGAGAAATAGAACCTCGAGCTGATTACGTAGCCTTTGTAGTAGAAAATCTTGGTACCCACTAATGTTGTGGAACTGCGTACCTCCTTGAAGGAATATCATACCAGTTGTATGTAAAGTCATTAGTCCCTGCGCTAATCAAGATTAGTGCATTACTAATTGTCTTATTAGCCTCTTGATCACCTATAATCGACTTAAGCCTATTTATATAGTTCTTAAACATCGAAAGTTGCCGCGACACTGGTATCACGCCTGGCGCTACCATGGTCAGGTCATCGATACCAGAACCTGCTGATGCAAAGTTAACGCCGGTCTTGATCTTATCGTCCTATGGCAATGGATTCAAGAACGGCGGTAATGATTCCTTTATGCCTAGCTCGGACACCAGCATATCAGGCATCAGCCGCCCGTCTGAGAAGCGGCCAGTGGCCTCATAATCAGTGTAATCCATGCCATATGGCGGGTGGTCAGCCTTAAACATTGTATCAATGTAGTTGTTGTTGCCGGTGTCGATAGTAGAATCGCCGAAGACTAGAACAGCGGAGAACTTCTTCATCGGTGACATATCGTGGACGTGGGCGGGGCATGCAATGATAGTGATGAACACGTACAAGAGAATGATGGAAAGGACGATTCTCCCCATTGTGATTTTTGTTTTTTGTTTTTGGTTTTTTTTTTGGATATTTGAGGCTGGCAGTGCTTTTATTTATAGTGTTGGTTCATGCGGTAACTTGCAACTCCGATTTCCTATGAAAGGGAAGTTCCTCCGCAAGGATGCTGGGTGGGGTTCATTGTGATGTTTTTGAGAAATCTAATCCATCCATCCGTTTTAGTAGCTCATTTGAGAGCGTGTGAAAAAAAATATATATAAAGTGTACCGAAAACTTAAGTAGGCTATACGAGAGGAAACAGTGGGAATTCAGTAAGCATCGTTGAAGCATTCTCATGGATATAAAAGTTTTATCTCAGGCTATATTTTCAGTTTTTTCAATTCATCCCAATGGGAATGACCTTATAAACGGTTTGCATAGCATATAAACATCAAGGTGGAGCCCTGAAAGGTTTCAACAGTAGGAATTTCTTTTCCCAATTTCCCTTCTCGTGTGACCCACTTGAGTTATTCTATCCCCCAAGTTTTGGTCAAATGTCTTAAAATTAGCTCTTAAAATGTATGAACGGAATAATTTCTCACCTACATTAAAGTGGCCCCGCCCAGCATGCCTGAACTTCCTGCGAAAGGCTTTCCAGATAATCCTCAAAGTTTCCTCAGTACGATAAGAGCGTCCTCAGTAACTCAGTACGATAATCCAATTTCGTCCTGCAACGAATTGGATGCTGACCTGACACTAGCCAATGGCTGATAGTCGGTGCTCTGTGAGCCCCACCATGATGTATTTGTTTCATCCACCCATTCTTTCAAATCATTTTATTGAAACAGCCCAAGAATGAGGTTGATCCAAATCTCAAGTGGACTCCGCAGTGTTGATTGAATGCCCACCATTAAAAACTTCTTAGACCCAAAAATGTTTTGGGTCAAGATAATATAAAAAAATTTCCCTTCATCCAAGCCTGTATGAGCTAATCAACGGCTTAGATGTCAAATAACCATTACATTAGTCCCTGGGAGGTTTTTAATGGTGGACATTCAATCACTACTGTTTTCCCATGATGTAGCCCAACTAATATTTAGATATACTTTATTTTTAGGATCAAGCCCTGAAATTATATTTCAAAATGTATGGACCGTGTGGATATAACACATACATCATGGTGGGGTCCACATAGCACTGACCATTAGTCACCTCCTAGCTGGTGGCAGCGTTACTGGCCAAACCACGTCCAATTATACTAGATACTCGCTACAGTTACACCATCGTTTTGATAACCTTGGTGACTCGACACGTGTGGCTATCCACATCATTAGAATGGTTGGGATATTGTGGATAGAGCCTATCTGTAATTTTACACTGATCAGGCAATCATAGCCGTCCAATTGATGGCTGTCAAAGGGATGGTTGAAGAAGAATAGCCAGTGATCCCAATTCTAAGGGAGAGATCTGACGGTCAGTAGCTTGTTATCAGTATATATCTTATACTCCTCTGTAATTGTGTTGGTGATTTCGATGGTCTGGATTGTCTTCAACGATGGCAAGCGTGAGATGATGAGGCACTGGCAATGGTGGTAAACTAGCATATTAATCTACGGATACCACCCCAAGTAATCCGTCCGGGCAGAGATCTGTGGGGCCCACCGTGATGTAAATGTTTTATCCACACCAAAGGAACCACTGTTGAAAACTTTCCAAGAGCTGCCATGATGTGCTTTTACCATCCAACCTATTCATAAGGTCATGTAGACGTGGAAGAAGTGAAAACTTAAATATCATCTTCATTCGACACTTTTTGAGATCCCAAGAAGATTTTAATGTTGGTGGTTCAATCCCCACTTTGTGGTCCACTTAAGCCGTTCACCTGCCTCATTTTTAGTAGTATATCTTAAAATAATCTGATAAAAGTGATAAACGGCGTAAATAAAACATTTACATCATGGTGATCCCCACAGAGCCCTACCCAGATGGTTTACCGTCCGAGTGGGGGTAGGACGCATTATGCGTCCAATTTACTACAAGAAGCCTTGATGGAAACTTAGGTGAGGCTTAATGTGATATTTGTGATTTTATAAACATGCTGTATGGAAAATAAGTCTTACCGTTGGCACTAGTAAAGTTTTTAAAATACTTTGTTGAATTTCCATTGCTTTCGGGATATACTTGAGCTTGGATATACCTTATTTTTGAGCTATTGCCTTAGAAATAATATTTCGAAAAATTGATGGACACCGTAGATGTAACACCGAAATTATGATGGAACCTTAACAAAGTCAGACATCTTAACAGTTGTGCCTGTGGTGTAGTTGGCAATCTATTTGAGACAAAAAAAAATCTGGCATAAGCTGTGGTGTAGTGCATCGGAAATGACGTGCATTAATGAGAAGCGAAGACACTAGAATTAATGGGAACTATGAAATATCCTAACCACCGATAAGTAGGCCCTACGACTCAAAATGGCTATAAACAACGTGCTGCGGCTAATGGGTGCATCTTATCTACGAAAGACTTAGAAATAATGGGTGCATGGGTAATGATGAGCCTATGGTGCTGAAATCTGCCCATTTGGATTCGCATATAGTATTGTATTGTATTATATTTGGGTACTATTCATGTTTACATTGGACAGTTTTCAGAATACATCCAAATCAATTAGATATTAATTAATGTTTGGATAGGAGGTATTGTTTGGCATAGTATACAATAAGTTATAAGGATCAATGTTTGGATATGACGTATTATGTCTGTGTATTGTACAACCTTAATTGGGTCGGGTGGCCTGTTTGACATATGAAACTTTCTGATTTCTAACCTAGATGATTTTCATGTTGAAATGTACCAAATGAACGGTTCCGATCTTACACTGTATAGGTACCAGATATCTTATAATCATACAAATTTCAAACTTTCATCCACCGCCGAATACAGCGCAATGAGTACAAAGTATTGACGGCAACAGAACCCATTGATAATACTCTACAATCGGTTCGAAAATTTGGCTGGAGTTTGTATTCACACGCGTGGGATTCAACTCCTATTCACTCAAATCCAAACACGGTAAACGTCAAATCATAACTTCTAATACGATACAATACATCCCAAAATGCGTATCCAAATAGGCCCTTAGCTTTTGCCTATTTCTTCTTCATAACGCCATTCCTCCTGGGATGAACTGAGAACACAAATATTACCCATATTCAAAACTTCCATGACTCTACGAATATTTCAAATGTGTACGTTCGTTGTTATATTTTCGGCCCACCTTGTTGAGATATGTCTTAAATTTAAACGTGTACGACCGGTCGTAGATCAAGTTCGACCGGTCATGGAAGCGACTTGACTAGTCGTATCCCGCTCGACTCAAAATCCTGCGAGCATCAAAATTTGGGATCTGAGGTGCTTAATTGGTCGTGGGCCATGCTCAACTGGTCGTGGGTGATGCTCAACCGGTCGTGCAGTCCGCTCGACCAGTAGTGGTTACGCAGATTCGTTCCGTGATTTTATGCGAATTATGGATTTTGAGTCCTTTCACAACTGGGATGTGGAAGGAAAATTGCCTAAACTATAAGTAGGTATTCATAAGACTTTTCTAGGGTATGAAAAATAATTCTAAGGCTTTCTAAAGGAGTTCTAGGGAAATTAAAGGGTGTAACAAGGGTGAGATTCGAGGTTGTTCGAATCGGGTAAGTCCTCTCTCTTTGTAATTTCTATTTTCATAGTGGAGATCTGTCGCTTTGTGCCGTGATTTTTTCCCGCAAGGGTTTTTCACGTTAAATCTGTGTGTTCTCTTGTATGTGTTTGGTGCCATTGAATTACTATCCTAGATCTAGATCTGTGTGATTTCGCAGGTTAAAATCCCCAACAAGTGGTATCAGAGATATCGTTGGGGCACATATCTAAATCTGAGGGATTAGTAATAATGGCGAGCACCAAGTATGAGATTGAGAAGTACTTAGGGAAAAATAATTTTGAGTTATGAAAAATCAAGATGATGAGTTCCTTAATCAAGCAAGGCGAAGATGGTGCTCTTGAGGAGCGAAAGTCTACTATGACTAATGCTGAGTTGGAATACTTTTGAGCAAAAGGCTTTATCATCGATCTGTTTATGTCTCACGGATAACATTCTCTACAATGTCATGAGGGAGAAAACTACAGCTAAGTTATGGGCGAAGTTAGAGGATGTCTATGCGAAAAAATTCTCTGAAAATCGCCTGCACTTGAAGCGACAGTGGTATAACTTCAAGATGGCAGAAAGTGGAGATCTGGAGGCTCACATCAGCAACTTTAATAAACTAGTTTGCAAATTGCTGGATATGGAGGAACTAATGAAAGATGAAGAACAAGCATGTATGTTGCTGAATTCTCTTCTGGCGTCCTATGAGTCATTCAAGGACACATATGTGTAGCATGAATAAAACCCTGAGTGTCAACACCGTTATCCTAGCCCTTCAAGGGAAGGCTATGAGATAGCTAAACAGTGACATAGGGACATCTTCTGATGCACTGTTTACAGTGAGTAGAAATTCTGGACAAGGTACGGGTTCTTTAGGTTCTAGATCCAAATCCAAGGGAAAGGACAAAGGAAAGGTAAAATGCTGGAACCGTGGGAAGGAAGGACATGTGAAGAAGGATTGTGAAAATTCTAAATCGAAGAGGAAAGATTCTGAGGCTTCATGCAGGGAGGTCAACGCTGCCATGTCAGATGGATGTGATGGTGATGTTTTATCTGTCTTCGCTCAGACGACCATACGATGATCGTAAGGACGAGTGGATGTTAGACACAGGAGCATCTTTTCATATGACTCCTCATCGGAGTTGGTTCACCAGTTATAGGGAGTGCGATAGTGGACAGGTATTTATGGGCAATGACATTGCCTGTTATGTTGTGGCTGTTGGTTCTTTGCGTATCAGAATGTTTGATGGGGTGGAGCGTACCTTGACAGATGTAAGGCACGTTCCTGATTTGAAGCAGAATCTGATTTCTCTTGGTGTGCTTGAGGTAAAAGGATGAAAGTACACAAGTATTGATAGTGCTCTTAAAGTATTTAAGGGGGCACGGGTAATCATGAAAACGCAACGACTCGATAACATGTACAGGTTGATCAGGAATACTTCAAAAGATGGAGCTGCAGTGGATGTAGCAGATTCTACCTCTACACGTTGTGGCATGCTGGGCATGGCCACATGAGCGAGCAGGGTAGCAAGGCTGAGACGTGCGGACAGGGATACAGAGCAAGTGGATCAGCCACCTGTGAGAAGAATCACACGGTATGATCTCAGGATATCGGTGAGGTACATGGACGACTCCAATATCGTAGAAAATTCATTTTCTATTTAGATGGCTCTAGGTAAGCCTGGTGCTGAGAAGTGAAAGGTGACTATGGGCGATGTGATGGATTCGTTGTACCAAACTGACATATGGGAGCGGGTGGAGCTTCCAGTGGACTGGAGAGTAGTTGGATGCAGGTGGATCTTCAAGAGGATACAATATAAATACAGGGCGAGGTTGGTAGCGAAGGGTTATGCTCAGAGAGAATGGATCGACTTCTCAGAGATATTCGCGTCGACGATATAGTAGGTATCTATTAGATCCGTGATTGGCATTAGTTGGCCAATGTGATCTTGAGCTGAAAAGATGGATGTGGAGTCTGCACTTCTGTAAGGAAAAGAGAAGAACAGATCTACATGAAGCAACCAGAGCGGTTTGAAATTAAAGGGGCTAAGAAAAGACTTTGCAAGAGATTGTGGTTCAACCTGTCGCCTAGGCAGTGGTTTGATTCCTTCATGGATGAAGGATTAAGGGGCTGCAAAGATGGTTCTTAGTATTGAGACTGAAGGAGTAGGCTTTGGTAATCACACAAGCTACCTTGTCTCTGAGAAGTCGATCTTATCCTTGTGTGCAGGTATTGATCAAGGATGTGATGGGCCGAGTAAAGCCGGAGAGCGTTCCCTACGCATCTCTCCTCAAGTTTTCCTCAGGATATGTCCAAAAATATATGAGGAAAAGCAGGATATCTCATAAGCCTTATTCGAATGCGGTTGACAGTCTATGCTATGGTCTGGATTAGACCGGTTATTTCACAAGCTATCAGTATTGTGAGTAAGTACCCCGACAAGTAATATTGGATAGCGATGAGATAGTAAGAAGACTACGTCTTTCTTTTTGAGAAGACAGGAGCAAAGGTGGTTGAACTTGTGGATTTTTGATCCGGCAGACATGTTCACCTAGATCGTTCCTAAAGGGAAGTTCAAGTTTTATGTAACTTTTCTGGGCTTGGCGATGGCGTAAAAGAAGGACGGAGTGTGCACAAGAAGCTATGATGTGATATAGAAATAAGAGAAGAGGTTACGAAGCTACACAGTTCAAGATTGAAGACATGGTGGAGATTGTTGAGATATGTCTTAAATTTGAACGTGTACGACCGGTCGTAGGTCAGGTTCGACCGATCGTGGGAGCGGCTTGACTAGTCGTAGCCTGCTTGATTCAAAGTCAAGTGAGCATCAAATTTTGGGATCCTAGGTGCTCGACCGGTCATGGGTGACGCTCGACTGGTCATGGTTATGCAGATTTGTTCCGCGATTTTATGCGGATTGCGTATTTTGAGTCCTTTCGTAACTGGAATGTGAAAAGAAAGTTGCCTAAACTATAAGTAGGTGTTCCTAGGGCTTTTCTAGGGTATGAAAATAATTCTAAGGCTTTCTAAAGAGGTTCTAGGAAAATTAAAGGGTGTAGCAATGGTGAGATTCAAGGTTGTTCGAATCAGGTAAGTCCTCTCTCTTTCTAATTTCTATTTTCATAGTGGAGATCTATCGCTTTGTGCCATGATTTTTTCCCCGCAAGGATTTTTCACGTTAAATCTGTGTGTTTTCTTGTATGTGCTTGGTGTCATTGAATTGTTATCGTAGATCTATATCTATGTGATTACGCAGGTTAAAATTCCTAACACACCTAAGTATTGGATCCAACTCATTTTTTGTCTCATGTCTTAAAATAAGCTCAAAAAATGACTAGGCGGAGTGGATTTCTCACAAACTTAATGGTGGCCCCACCCAAGTTTCTAGGTAGGAACTTCATGCGAAAGGAATTCGCAGGAAATTTTTGTCCGTAGATATGGCAACAAGACCAGATTTACTTCAATACATCTTAACGTATTTCAGTACAGTACATTGAGGAATTTACCAGTTTAACTTAAAACATTTATAGAGTGGGCCTCATTGCATGGGTGGGAGATACCAAAAGAATATTTCATATTGAAATATGTCAACCCTTGCATTGTTTAAAGGCCATATGAGAAGAAAAGATTGAAATATCAAAATGTTGAAATATTCTAACTAATGATCTTTTACTATGCGTTTTCCACCATAATAAAGCAAAGGGAACCAAATAAAATAGATACCCACATCTCACCAAGGCCCCAAATGAATGTGAATTTTCATGATATTTTATCCTGCAGTAGATAGAAGAGAGAGAAATGAAACCCAACTTCGAGAGTCCCGCTCGGGCTGAAATGACCCTTTTACCGTTAATTTTCTACTATGACGCCCTATACTAAGTGACCCAGGGATGAACGTGATGAGGTCGATCACCGTCTTCATCAAGGATAACTACTCCGAATCCACGGAACTTCTCACATAGACTTCTCAAATCCACGAGGAAAAGAAATAAAAATAATTTTAAAATATATCAAAGAAACTTGTTGATCGATTGATAAACGAGTCAACAACCCTTTAAATAAGAATACCAAGACTTGGAAGAAGTTTTGGAATTAAACTATAACTAAAACTCCCTAAAATTCGTAACTTACTATAACTAGTTAATTTCTATTTATAATAAGTGTTCTATGTGGCTTAACCGCATTTTTCTCCTAATTTTTATAAAAACTTTTCATATTGGACACAACTCCTAGATCCCAATAGATGAAGAGTTATAATCAAACTAAAACTTACTAAAAATAGTAAAAATGGAAATAAACATGGAATTCGACTGTCGATTTGATAGAATCTCGTAAATTCAACATGGGTAACTTGGCTATGCTGGGTTTGTTGGCTAAAGTAGCTCGTCCTAGCCCAAAATCATATATGATACGTCGAGTAACTCATTTTAGTTTGCGAGATATGCCTGTTTTAAGGTTCTGATGGTCTTGATGACTTCTGCCTTTGATCGGGCCTTCTCTGGTCCATCTTAGACATGAAAGTGTTTGTGACCTGCTCTACATCACCAAGCCCCTTAGCCAATAAGGTGTTACCATATGGCACACCATACCCTCAACTAATCACAACATCCCAAATCCTTTTTAGCCCATAAACTTTTTCAAAATCACAAAACTTTCATTCCTACACCTATAAATACTCCCTCCTTTTTATTTATAAACCATATTTCATTCATTAATTTCTTATCTCTCATCTTTTACCTCCTATCTTCCTTAATTAACAACCACTCATCCACCAGAGAAGGAGAGGAATTGTCATGCCCTGAAATTCGGCACTCGAGTATGAAAATTTTGATCCCGAGTTCTGGGGTGTGAAGCTATTAGAAATGCACATGGGCGAGTTCTCACGTGCCCACGCAATCCGATTAACATTCACCCATAATTAATAATCAAAGTAGCTTTAAATCAGTGGTATCAAAGGTTAAGTAGAGATAACTAAACTTAAAAATATAAAGCTAATATTTAAAATGTACAGTTACAAAAGTGGTGTCTGCCCAAATTGGGACTACACAAGCCATAATATACATGTCCAAAACGAAAGAAAAATACAAAGTATTCTGCTTTCGCCCAACACTCCTAAAAACATCACAATGATGAAATAAGTCAATCGTGAGTAGGAGTGGATTCGGCGAAGGAAAATGGTAGCGACTAGTGCTTTGATTGGAGGGAATCGGTGAAAGAAAGCACCAATCCCTCCCCCAAAGCACCAATCCCTCATTCTCCTCTCACCCAAGGTAGGGGGAGAGGGGTGCCCAAATTAGTGTCTTTTATAGTCCCAGAAGTGATGCATTTGACCCTGGTGGCTTGATATTTGATATATCAACCATATAAAAGGTTATTTCTAACTATTATGGCCCACTTGGAGGTGTACAAGTTGATCTACACCATAGGATAGTTATCCTTGGTGATGATATACGTTTAGATATGATCGACCTGCCATTTGAATGCGACAATCAACAAGTATGATTAGAAGTCAGTTTGACAATTACTGATAATCGATCAGGGTTATGGTTATATGTAGGTGTGTAGAATATTAACTTAGGTTAGTGCCCTAAATATTTTCGCAATCTACCGGTTTGAAAGTCACAACTTTGGCAAAGACTAGATATAAACAATTAACTTAAGTTTTTATTTATTTTCAGAAATATTCACACATGTCATTCACTGGCCCTGCGAGTCCAAGTTGAGCGATTCGAGACGTGATCTTAGCTTGATGTCTTGCGATCGACGTTAAGCTCACTAAGACGAACATCTTTCCATAGTTTCGCGCATAGCGTCCCATCAATGAGCGGTATAGAGATTGTTTGGAGAATTAGGGCATTTCGTGAATAAAAGAATTAATAAAATTTATTGTGTACCATTAGCTAGACTTAGATTACCTAAATTTACGATATGAGATATTTGCAATGAGTAGAAATGGTGATTCGGTTCTAATAATCATAAATCATTGATATGAAGGTAATAGGATACTTCAATTAATTTGATTAATGTGCATGAGATGGTTTAAATTTAATCCATTAGTTATCTTAGCTTTAGGTAGACCTTTATTCAATTACGGTTGTCCTAATTAGTCAGAGATAGGTCAGCTAAATCAAGGCCTTAAGTGGTTAGATCACAAGGCTAGACCTGAGGTTTTAGTGATCGGGCATATTCGTTAACTTCATACGGTTAATTAATCAAATTTGGACGATTCTTTACTGGTAACACCTGTGTATAGGCTAAGATCAAATATTAAAGATCAGTAAATGACAAGATAAGCTAATTCTAGTGAAAAAGATTTCAAGAATTTTTAAAATTCAAAATAGTGAAAATTCAGGACATTACAAGAATCCATTCTAGCTTTGGGTTAGCCTCATTAAGCCTACATTCGAACTACTCGAGCCACTTAAAAGTCAATCTAACCTACTTCAGTCAATCCTCACAATAACTCGTTCACCCACTTTCCTAGCTTAGATCAGCTTTATGCATTCTTGTATTAGCATTGTACACCATCACTTTGTCTCCAACTCCCCTGTTCTCCTAGTCTACCCGAGTGTAAGCTCAGCGGCTTGTCGAAATTATGGATCTCGTCCCACAAAAGCTTAAATTGATTAGGAACAAGATATTGTAATCACATCATCCTTGCATTTTGTTATGTCAATTTAATCAAACACGTGAGGTGATAGAGTCTACTCAACTCAATGTTTGATTGAACTACTGGTGTCCCACGAATTTAGTCCACTTGATTAGAGTTGGACGCAGTGATTCAACTATCCTTTTAACCTCTAATTGTGATAAACAATCAGGCGATTTGTGAAAGGGTAGGGGTTAACCCTTTCAAATGGATTCTTTTTTCCTTGTGTCAATGGACTTAAGGACTTATTCTTTCAACGGTACTTTAGTATAACAAATGAAAACATGTCTCTAAGTATCAGACCTTGTTAAAACTTCGAACAAAGTCTTTAAAAATAAATTGAACTGTAAAAATTTGATTACATACTCTTAAGAAACTATCAAATTCGCCTGATCACTGAAACCTCAAGTCTAGCCTTGTAATCTATTCATCTAAGGCCTAAATCTAATCGACCTACCATTAATTAATCAAGAGAACCAGAACTTATTAAAGGTCTACCTAAAGCTAAGATAATTAATGGATTAAATATAAAGCATCACATGCACATAAATTAAATTGACCAAAGTATCCTATGACCTTCAAATAAATGATTTATGGCAATTATGACCGAATCACCATTTTCACTTATTGCAAATAACTCACTTTGTAAACTTAGGTAATTCAACCTATCTAATCGCATACGGTAAATTTCATTAATTGCTTTATTATAGAAATACCCAAATTAACAAAACAACCTCTAGATCACTCATTAGTGGGCTGCTAAACACGAAACTATAGAAAACATTCGTCTTAGTGAGATTGACGTCCATCGCGGACATTGAGCTCAGATCATGTCTAGAATCGTTCAACTTGGGCTCGCAAACTGAAAGCATGGGATACGCCAAGGCCTTAAGAAATAAGATGAACTTAAGTTAAAAGTTTTCATTCACTCGTTACATAAACTGTAACCTTTGGACCGTTAGATCATGATTAAATTTAGGGCACCAATATAAGTTAATACATTGCTCCTTTTCCTATAATTATGGCCCTGATTGATGATCGGTAACCATCAAATTGACTTCAAATCATACCTGACAATGAACACATCCAAATGGCGAATCTATCATATCCACGCGTAGATTATCACTAGGGTCAACTACCATATAGCATTGATTAACCCATAAATCCCTTAGTAGACCATAAAGGTGTAAACAACTTTCCATAAGTTTATAATAGTAAATACTTAGCTATTGGGGTCATTAACACCCTTTTTGGCACCGTAATTAGTCAATTATTTCATACCCTCTCTCCCCATATGAATTTATGCCCTAAGCTTGAGAAAAAAAGAGAGAAAGATAGGGAGAGAGAGAGAGAGAGAGAAATAAAAAATATGAGGATTGTGCACCTTCGCCCTTTCATCCCTTTTATCGCAACTGTTGATGCTCCTGAATCCTTTATCGAATCTCTTTCATCAATAATCGAATGCAAGAAATGGATCCTATTTCCTAATCTAGGTCTTCTTACATTGAGCTTCAAGAATCTTATAATAGATTGTGTGCTAATTAGGTTTCAGTGATCTTTCCTAAAATCCT
This sequence comes from Magnolia kwangsiensis, assembly GCA_037074715.1. NCBI lineage: Eukaryota > Viridiplantae > Streptophyta > Magnoliopsida > Magnoliales > Magnoliaceae > Magnolia > Magnolia kwangsiensis. The sequence continues at coordinate 21,298,060 of CM073578.1, read as the reverse complement.
AACCCTAGAAGTGTGAGTAGGTTGGGTGAAATCTTTTAAGGTGTGAACTATTCTTCTAAGTTTCCTTTTTATCAACCCTTGATAGTATTAGATATTAATTTTTTTAGGTTATTTTTAGGATTTCATATGTTATTTATGTTTAGATTGCTTTATTATTGTATCTCTAATGTTATGTAAAGTTGATAGCTAACATGTTTGATAAAATGCTTAAACAAGATGAAATTCTTACTATTAGAACTGTTGTATGCTAATTGATAAGTATTGTTGATATATGTTGAATTGTATTGATATACATTGAATTATACTGATTCGTACATATGTTTGGTTGATGCACCCTATTATGGTATTAAGTTGCTTCGTGATTATGTTTATGTATTTGATAAATTGATTTGTAGTTATATAGATAGAGCCCTACGAAACGTTAAGAGGATGACCTACCTTGGGTTGGCTATCTCAAACTTATATGGTAGACCAGGGTTGAACACGGATGAAAAGCAATAGTTAGAGGTATAGGGAATGATTCGCACCCAATGTCAATTTTGTCTGGAGTCCCTCGTTGTCAAGGAGCCGATACGGCCGCACTGAGCCACATGATCTAGGTAAAGACTCATGATATAATGATGGTATCTTGACTTCACCAAATTGCTCCTTAAAGTAGGATTAAAGATTATTTGGCTAATCATGAATATCATACAACTTACTAGAATAAGTGGTTTGTAAAAGGTATTGGAGTTGCATAATAGGAGAGTAATGATATTCTGCAAAATAGACATTAAAGTCACTTGTTTAAGGATGTTGGATTCTGAGGATCATACATCATCATATCATAGCATTCGTGCACCTAAAAAAGATTAGATAGGTAATTGTTTATTTTGTTATGTTATCATTATCTGTACTTGATTGTGTTGATAACATGTGTAACTTAGATAATGATATTACTGTGTTAGCTACTCACTCTTACTTGGGATGATGTTTTAAAATATAAATCATATGATATTGTTGATGTAAGTACCATCGAAATCTCAGATTTGCAGGCTTAGACTGGCTTGCACCATTATTATGATGTTTTGGATCGTTAGGTGAAAGCAGAATACTTTACGTTTTTCTTTTATTTTGTATATGTGTATTGTGGCTTGTGTAGTCCCCATTTAGGTGAACACTACTTTTAAAATTGCACGTTTTGAATATTAACCATATATTTGTGGGTTTAATTATCTCTACTTAACTTTTAATACTATTGATTTAACGCTAATATGTTAATTAATCATGGCTGAATGTTAACTAGACTATGCAGGTACGTGGGAACTTGCCTACGTGTATTTTTGCTAGGTTCATACCCAGGAACTTGGGATAAAGTCTCTGTACTTGGGTGCCGAATTTTGGAGCATGACATCTAGCTTAATATTTCTCAAAAGAATAAAGATAAATAGATGAGATAAATGAACACTAAACAATGCCAATTTTATTAATATTTGAGTATATGTCCCATTACATTTGAGAAAGTATTAAACAATTAAGAAAATAAAATAAATGAGTAATAAATACTTTATTCATCATTAGAACAAACGATTGAGGCGGATGGTCAGCAGGATGTGATCGGATTAGTATAATCAGCTAAATTGGAATTCAACTGATCATAATCCAATAACTTAGAGTTGTAGATATTCTATTTACTCCTATAGTACTGTAGCGGGAGCCACTAAGTAGTAATAATCTATGTTATAACTAAGCTAGGTTATGCGAATAAAGATAAATTGAAAAGTAGATGGATGTGTTTGACATAAAACCTTGAGTTTTACTTCATGTTCTCCTTTTATAGCTTATCAAGGAGGTAGAACCCCTCGCTGGGTTTCCTTGCTGATCCTGAATCATTCGCATTTACGACATATTTTTTAGATACAAAAATCTCATGGACGGATTAGGAACCGTTGGCTTCTAAGATTTTCTTCTCATAGTTGATCCATTTGATAGAGATGTTTTCTGACCACTAATCGAATTAATTAGGAAATTACTAATCGATCATGCCCATTCACCTCGTGGCCCACCTCCTACACTTCTAATTAAGGTGTTGGATGATCCAAATCAAATTACCACCTACATCCAACCTTCCACCCCATGATGGTTTGGAGTGCTGGAGAGGATGGATGAACATGATCCACTTGATACCAATTTATTATAATAAATGTGTCGATTTAGATCTTCCATCTAATTTTCTCATTCTCTTGATCCCAATTAAACCATGACTACATAATCGGGTACTCAAGCTCTCCCATTCTTTTTATTCTAATCAATATATGACTTGAGATCTAATATAGGTATTATCCATTTTCTCCCGATTTAAGTCCGAATCATGATTAAGTTTGCTTGGAAACTAGTCTAACCTCCCTATATTTGGAACCGTCTAGAATGTTAGTGTAATACCCCGGATTTTTGCCAATCTGGAGTTAGACGTCCTTAGGCAATGGGTCAACCATATCACTCTCAGAACTCAATTCCAAAGCCAAAGAAATCATTTAGAACCTAATTCTTTAGAAATTTAACATGAATTAGTCAGTGCTACACTAGATTTCCTGTAAAATTAGCACCAACCACTTTAAATACGATCTGTAAGACCCAAAACCTATAAAATCATTGATGCTATCTTACCCTAAAATTCAGGATCAAACTCTAAACCTATTTGCTCTCAGGAACCCTTTGAAACTTTGTATTGGATCTAGACCGCACGTTGAAAGTCCGATATCTACAATCTCAGACCATTATGACCGCTTAGTTGGACTTGACAATCGTTTCGAAAATCAAGCCCAACTGATGTCCTGAGGCTATTTCATTGAGCCTAGAGCAAGGAGTGTGAGAAAAAGTAAAATTCTTTATAAATTAAATGTGATTTAAATAAATCCGGCACGTTTCGCTTGCGGGTTACGTTTAAGCGTTCTGACCATCGGAATCTGACCCAAATACACCCTCGGATCAGGAAATATTTCCCACTCAGGTCAGTGTACTTGGAATCCCTGATCGAGTCTCAGTGACCGCTGAACTGAAATTGGTCCGCCACGTGCGATCTGGGAACCCTATCGAACTGAAAACTTAATGTGATCAGCATCCAGCATCCATGAGCTTAAGTCCGACTGCATTCAGTCAGGGGACATCCAGAAATGTCCTTTTGGATCGGAAAAGACCGATTTGGCTGTAACCCAAGTATACCTTGACTTAAAGTCTGTTTTGGTTATGTTTGGGCTTATAAAAAGGCCTTAACCTCTCTCTCACAAATTCCATACGAATTTGCAAAAACCTAGGAAAGAGAAGAGAGAAAAGAGAGAGAAAGTAAGGGAGAAGTTGGGGCTTTCTCCTAGGATTCTTCCCTACTGCTCCACATGCCAGATTCTTCCACCTGCATTGCTATTCTGGGGATTCCAACGCCGTTTTAGGTAAGAAAACCCTAACCCTAACCTATTTAAGGGATTCTATCGATCCAAGTAGTGAAGTAGCTGACTTACCTTGTGTTGTAGGTTGTCAATCAGTCGTTGACGACGACGTAGAGTTCCTATTCGATTCATTACGCTCCTACGGCGTAAGGTATGGATTTTAGACGCTTAGATTAACTATTTTCAAAGCTTTCAATGCCATTTAATGGTAGATTGCTGATAAGGATGTTGTTTGACATGTAAAACATGCTGTCCATTTTTCATTTTGAATACGTACGAAGAATATGAGATTTAGGGTATTTTAGGTATTTGTACGAAATATTGTATGTGTACGTATTTTGCTGATATGATTGCCATGAGTATTTACCATGTACCTATACTAGTTAGACGTGTATGATCTGTTTGGCAAAGAGATTCGCCTTAATGCACATATTGGCCGATATATGCTATGTAGACTAATGTGTGTAGACTAAGTGTTTGTTGAAATGCCTAAATCAATATGATTTATGCCTGCCATATGTTTCGAATGTAAGAATATGATTGTTGTGTATTAGAAAACTCCTTAATATAAGGATCTGTCATATTATATGTTGAAATCAACATACGTCAAGTACGTTGGAGTTGAGTAGTCTAAGTGTTTGTATAAATGTATGTATTAGTAAGTATTGAGTAAATGGTGTTGTAGATTAGCGTTGAGACTGGATTCTCAACTACTTTGATGATGCACATGATTTCCTCCATGCTTGTTGTATTTGAATTGACTACCTTAGGTGTGAAATACTCGTGTATGGTTAACTGCTTATGATGTACATTATAACATGCTGATAACATACTGGAATTACTTGTATTTCAATTCTGTCTCTCTCATATGATTACTGATTCACATTACATGTGCTTAGGGCTATACTCTAGTCCAGGAAGTCGGTAATAGTTTAAAATTCGTGGTTGGATTCTATTTACCACGAAGGATGTGTATGATGAACCCGAGTCGTACTAGAGTCGTCGGCAGTGGTTAGGCCACACGAAGTGCTTGTGCACTTCATGTCGGTCGATTCAATATGCGCTCGTGCTAGTCAGACTTATCAAGTAACCCGATTGACCGTTGTATGTTCACCTTGTATTGGTCATAACTGCTTGAACCTAGGGTACTGAACTTACCAGTGATAACCCTGATAACCGTGGTACCTTGATCCGCTAAGACTCATGAGCCGGGCACAGTGGTATGAGACACCGTGGTCGAGCTGTTAGCCTACGCTGGGGCCACAAACCTCCCCGTAGTGACCAGTGAGCAACCTAGACTCGTGAGCAGATTATGGTGGTATGAGACACTATATTCTTGCTGTCGGCCTACACTGATAAGGTGATGGGGGAGCGGTGCAACGAGTGAGAGCAACAGCCCTGGCAGCCCTTTGTAGTGACCTCGAGCGTACTCTGAGTCTACGTGAGGCGACGACCCTTCCGTAGCAACCAGAGTACAAATAGGCCTGTATTGATAAGGTGATGGGGGAGCGGAGCAACAAGTGCATGTAACAGCCCTGATAACCCTTGCAGCGACCTAAAAATATATCATCGTATGAGATTACTAGGAGTGACGACCCTAGACAGGATCCCTGTTGGGAATGATATAAGGGAAGTACCCTAGTTTCTCAATCCTGCTGTATGAAAAGGACTAATAACAACTCGGTAATCATATTCATATCGTACTGCATGTGCCTGAAAGATGTGGAGCACTGAGGGAAGAAAGCATGTCGCAGACGTAAGATGGTGTGGCATGAGGGAGTATGTCGATGAGGGCATCCATCATGTCATTTCATTCTTGTATTAATCACAGTATTTAGGAATTTTTGATTGCTTGTTTTACCATTATCGCGTGATTGATTTGATAACATGCAAACCTTTGCTCTATAATTCCACTTAGTTAGCTACTCACTCCCACGTTACGGGACGGTGTTGCGCACACCAACCAGTCCCTATTTTAGTTTCAGATGATGGAGATGCTTGCGAAGCAGAGCCGGACTTGATGATGTTGAGGAGGATCCCTCCTATATGCAGGATCTGATCGACGGGTTTTCAGGGTTACTGATTAGATGCCAATACACTTGGTATTTTATCTTTTATTTACTCACCCATGTATATTCTTTTCTTTCTATTTTGGAGTATACATATGTTTAGTTAACCTGGTAACATGTTCACACTCTGGAGACTTACAATCATTTATATATTTTATATATCTATCACATTCTTTCGCTTGCTAATTTAACTGTCTCTGGAGTATGATATGTTGTTTTTGCTTAATTTACTTCATGTTTTATGCGCTATTACAGCTGACATTCATCCATCATTGAAAATGTTGCATAAGTGATGTTCTGGAACTCGGGAGTGGAGTTTATGCTCGACCTCCGATTTTCGGGATGTTACAGTTAGAGACTCTCTGAACATCTTTAAAAGGATCTTTCATTTTGAAATGACTGTGAGAGACAGCTTCGCTGAGTATATCATAGCCAGATATTTGATAAGATACATTCTCTCGATGAGTTAGCCTCACCAAGTGTTTAATAACCAGATATATGATAAGATACGTTCTCTTGGTAGGTCTTTTTATAAACGTGCTCAGTATGCTACCTTATTAATTGAAAATTTACTTGTGGCCACATGACATATGTCATTTTACTACTTTAAAAGCATGAGTAAGGGTATATGGCTCCGCATTAATAACAGAATACGTAAAGGAACATCGAGAAATCATTATAACCTCATAGTGTCAACACATGGTGGCGCTTTATTAGTCCATGTCAGGGCGCGAAAAATGGGCATGAACAAATTCCATACATATCTTGCACCCACCATGCTAGTTTGTTTGAGTGTATGCTTTGTGGCTTACTTGTTCCTCAGATTCTGCCCATAAAAAAACTCAGATTAACTGGAGTCTTATAGCTTCTCAAGTTAGGTGGGTTTGGGCGGAGAATTTTTCTAATCCCTCTCCTAAAGTACGTATCACATCATCACACAACATATTATTCATTGATTATACCATTTAATGCAAGAACTAACCAAATCCCTTATATTTCCCTTGTATTTTATGTCACGCCCCAAACTCGGAAGCCGCCCTCATAGAATTCCCGATTGCCGAATCCGGTGTCGACAGCCTCCGTAATACTACATTCTCGGTTTTCAGCGCCCATATGCTAGATTTCGATCCTAAGATCCTACAAAGAGGATTTTCAATGTGATTTTTATATTTTTTATTTGTAAAAGAGCATAACCACAAGCATATTTAAGTCACAAACATTAAAAACACCACATATCCACTATAATCAGGACTTCAGAGTGCAATACACAAAGGAAAATACAATATCAAAATTAAAAGCTCCAGAGACAGCTGCAAGCTCCAAAGACAGCTGTAAGCTCCAATCTCAATGTTGTTGTGGCGTCCTAGCATCACCTGCACGCAACAGTCCTGCATAAGCTTATAAAAAGCTTAGAGGGTGGTGTAAGTGTGTGCATGGTAAGTGTCAAGTATGCAGTATCGGAGTAATGTGGAAACATATTGGTAAATCCATGAATACTATCAGCCGTACCAAGGCCATGCAATGCAAGGCATGAATGCTGTCAGCCATACCAAGGTTTTGTGATGCAAGGCATGAATGCTTTCGGCTATACCAAGGCTACGCGATGCAAGGCCTGCATGACCAATGTCATATGCGAGATACAACTTAAGCATACCAAACCTCATCTGAATTCATATATCAATACAACTCAACTCTGGAATATCACCGGGGTCAAGTACACTCTACACCAGATCGCTGCCCACTGGATGCGCAACCATGCAAGTGGAAGAGACCACACTATTCGCCTGACCAATAGTCGGTTAATATCTACCCGACACGTCGATAACGGACCCATTTATGAGCTTGTCAAACTCAACCTAGCTATGCCCACTACCCTCGGATGGATAAGGCCACACCCCCTTCCAACTGACCACGACAAAGTGGGAGACGCGGCCTTACGGTATACGGCTCTCGTGCACTCATGTATCTACTTGGTCTCGATATTGGAGCAACCTCTTAGTACCATAAGGGTTTAGGGACTTTCATCTAGGGGCATCCTTGTGGCCCAATGCTAGAACTAAAATATTTTTGGTATCCAATCATGCCATCCGCGATATGCTTGTGGATGCCACAACACTGATGTCGTTAGGGTGTACAGTGATCATATCACATAATGCAAGATGCATGAGTTACACTATCCAATCATATATCAATCCTGTGCGTACCGCGCGCTCATGTGGGACAACTTTGTCTATCAGAGAGTCCTATAAACAATCCACCCAATGACAAATGCTATGATCAGTCACTCCTCATATCAAGCATACATATGATGCGTATGGGCATGTATCACGATGTTATGCTAGCATAAACTCAGTATGTCCTACTAGACTAAGTACACTAGCATGATTACCAAATATAGCAAGCGATGATCGGCCTTAACCAGTATGTTACTTACAAGAGTAAGTGCTGAACGACATGTCCCATATAGAAGTCCTTGCGGTATGTCCCACATTAGACTAACGTTAGCTTCTCAAGACACTAATAAGACATATATCACAAGGTGGGGTCCACTAGAAGGATGGCGGATTTAACTCATACATCGAGATAGGCTCTATACAGTGGATTTACCAAATCTGATACTACATATTCTTCCATCTACAGTAACGGGTGATATGTACTCTCCTATAGACAACAGGTGGCTTAGATAGCATACTTACATCAAGAATGGGCCTCATGGGTGAATCTAATGGGTATACAATACGATGAGTTGAGAGGATACATCTAAGTACAATAAGTGGGCTTCCTCACCCTCTCTATTATGTAATAAACTAGGCTTTCGTACTGGAGTCCAATATGTACACAAGGTGGGCTTTGGTGGGGTGCATACATCTAGGACTATATGTCCTTCTACACGGATTGACGTTTAACCACTACTATTCTTAGGGTATGGTCCACTTGGGATTTGGATCTGACTCTCAATGGGGCCCACGGCCCTATGAGATCTAGAAGAGTGGATGAACAACGTATAAATAACACATACATTATGGTGGGACTCTACTCAAGGTTAGGGTAAAAGAGAGGATAGGGAGATAGGCTTCATGGTAGGCCCTAGGATGGTTCCCAACGGTGGACATTTAACCATCATTTACAATGGAGCACAAACATAGGGTGGGCCTCTCAAGACAATGGGGCCCACGCCCCTAAGAAAATGAATGAACAGTGTGTGTATAATACACACATCACAGTGGGGCCCGAGACTTAAAATCAAGTCAGCGGCTTGTGTGGGCCACACTATGCACACAGTTGAGAGGTTACCCTCCATTAAAGCATTCATAATCATTTATTGGGCCACCGAGGTGTGGTTCCCAAATCTGGCCCATCCATTATGTGTGGCCCACTTGGTTAAGGGATCAGACCAAGTTTTAGATGCATCCAAATCTCAGATGGACCTCAGCAAGTGCTTTTATATGATTTAGCATGTCTTCACATGTTTTTAGATGGTGTGGGGCACCTGAGTTCTATATATAGCTAATTTTCGAGGTATCCCAATTTCTAAAGGGGACTCATCAAATCACAGTGTAGATGTTTGACATACATCATGGTGGGGCCTACTACTGGGTCTCACAGCGTCTAACATATATATATATATATAATTTTTTTATTTTTCCATGGTTTTTCATACGTGGGGTTCACATGAGGACGATCCAGCCTATTTGTTTCATTCTCTGGTTCGTAACAAATTCAACGAGCCAATATTCAATATTTTTGGGCAAACCGAAATGTCACAGCGGTCCCTAACAATTTCGATAGAAAATTTCGAAAGTGCCCTGGTTTGTCAATTAGCGTGTGTGTTGAGTCAGTCAGACTGCAGAGCGTCACAGGAAGATCCATTCAAAACACCTGCCTCAATCAGATGTGTGGAAGCTCGCCATAGGTAAATTTAAGCCTCACATCTCTTGTCCTAAAACACTAGGTGAATAAAACCCTTAAAAACACGTTAAAACATATGAGGGTTTTTGGTAAGAAAACATTTTTAAAGAATCAGAAAATCTCTAAGTTTTCTTGCCCTGTCGATTATATCGAAACATATCTTGATATGATTGACCTACGCTGTCGATGTCCTCGATAGACCATTCTATAAAATCGAATGAGGACGTAATATGTCCAGCAACCAAATACATATCTGGACAGAATTATCAATGCATCGACACATGTATCGATATCATCGATATTTGAATCTCGAGACAATCGAAGATGGCTCGATAATATTGACAGGAAGATCCGGCGCCCCTGTTTTTACTTAGAAAAATCATATATGCTTCGATATATCAGAGCCCTCCTCGATACCATCGGAGTTCAAATCTCGATGTATCGGTAGGCTCTCGATGATATCGACCATAGGCGCAAAGTTCTTCAGCAACATTTTTCAAGTGGTTTTTTATCTCTGAATGGGGGTCACGCGATAGAATCGATATACTAAATATTGATGTTATCGGAGCCGGATTGATTGCATCGAGAATGGACAAAACTGTCCAGTAAGCTCACTAATAAAATCTTTGGATGCATCGACACGAGTCCCGATATCATCGATATTCAAATTTCGAAGATATCGAGTATCCCCCGATCATATTTAAAGTCCTGAAAAATTTCATGCAAGTTTTTCTCATTTTTTAAATGTTGAGGACTCGATCCTTATTTCGATAATATCGGAGTTCGAAATCTGATGGCATCGACACGAGTCTCGATTCCCTCGATCAGCTGACAAAAGGTCTTCAAAAGCGTATGACATTGAGTTTGTATCATCGAGTGGACTATCGATACGATCGAGAGTATATGCACGATGATATCGAACTTGTTTGATGATATCGAACTCTGTCATAAATGTGTCTGTTTTATATCCGTTGAAACCTTTTGCCTATTTAAAGAGAACTTGTCTTTAGTTGCGTGGAGAGAAAGAAGAGAGTGCTTTTGTGTGCTTAAACTTAGATTATATATCCAAAGCCCTTTCTCTCAAGGGAGTTCATCCTCCAATCCACCCTCATCATTGATATTTAATAGAGTGGATTGGAGAATGAACTTCCACATTCAAGGATCCTTCAGCTACTACCTTAATGACAAATCATTAAGCTGGGATGCCTTGAATGCATAGATGGTTCGAATTGCTCTATCTTCCTAATAGAAAAATCTGTAGAGAGTAGGATTCCATCATAACCTTGACCCAATCCGTTGCCTCATATTGGTACATCATCTGTTGCAGATCAAGGGAGCTAAAGACTCTTCGTCGACAAGGAGGAGATCTTCGCCACTGTGCTGAATGAGATTCATCAACTTATTTGTAAGTATCTAGAGTCCAGAGGACCCTTTAATCATTCCTTTGTAGGATTGGATCTAAAGTGTTTCTCACCCTTGAAGTTCTCAAGGAGGCCTCCGGTGGGAGTGTACGTAGTGGGTGCGTTGTTTGGACCCTTGCTCTGTGGAGAGCATAAACATCTAGTTGAAGGTAAACCAGTAAAACCTTGGGTTAGAGGTGAACTGCGTAAAACCTCCGTAGGGTCTTAGGGAAGATCCTTGGCTAGTGTGCCTAAATGTGGATGCATTGTGTTGACCCTTGCTCGTGAGAGCATAAACAATCAGCCTCAGTGTAAGTTGTAAAGGTTGAAGGTAAACCTAATTTAAAACCTTAGGTTAGAGGTGAACCATGTGAAACCTCCTTAGTGAAATTCAGTACACTCAAGGGTTGAGTGCGGTTCCGGGAGTGGAGTAGATAAGTAGTCGAATCACTATAAAAATGACTGTGTTTGCGCTTGCTATCTTCCTGTGTGTGTGATTTATTCATATTCTACCATCTCTATCTATCTGATCACACCTCACACACTTACACAAGTCATTACCATCATGAACTAAGTTATATATATTGTTGCTTCTTGAATAGTTTGTGATTGGATCCTCTACTAGGCTTGGAAGCCAATAGAGTTATATTTGAGTAATCCTAATAATTGTATATCTATAAGGATTAGTATAACGGGACTTTTAATAAATTGTAAAAATTTTAAAAAGTCCTATTCACCCCCCTCTAGGACACATTGGCATATTCCTACTTCAACTCAAGCGGTCTTCACTGCTATTTTAAATTTCACTATTAAAACATTATTTTTGATGGTGTGGCCTACCAGAGATTTGGATTGGCTTCATTTTTCGGCCCAAGGCCTAAAATGAGCTGAAAAATTGAATGGACAACATGGATTTAATACATACATCAAGGTGGTGTCCCACTGTTTAGCAACTGGACAGTGAGGATGAAACCCATACATTACAATAAGGCCCCACCGTCCAGGGTCTAAACGGTGTGGAAAAAACACATACATTAATCAATCTGATATTTGTTTTCCTTCATCTAGGCTCGTCCAGGAGAGACAACCAGGATATACAACGCATACATGATGATGGGTCCCACGTAGGTGGCCCACCCAGCTTGGGATCTAGCTAATCTTTGTGTTTTCCCTGCCATTGGGCCTATGTGACAGGCTGGTCATGCAGGCCCATTTGGATAGCATGGGCGGTCCCACTAGTGGACAGCAAGGGGTTCTGATCGGTGGACGGTATAGATAAAATTCATACATTTTTGGTGGGCCATAAGATGGGAGAGAGAGAGAGAGAGAGAGAGAGAGAGAGAGAGAGAGAGAGAAAGAGAGAGAGAGAGAGAGAGAGAGACAAAGATGGAGAGGAGGGGCTCTGCCATTATGATCCCTCTCTAGGTTGGCCATATAAATACAATACATACATCAAAATGGGTCCCAAATCATGTGGGCCCTAAATCATAAAAATCAACAATGGAGAGCCTTTTCCACCAAAAGATGCAAGGTCTAGATGACCTTTTTATAAATGGAAAAAAATAAACATCATGATGGGGTCCATGGAGAATGATCCTATCATGGGATGATTATAAGAATCATGGTGGGCCATTGACATCACACCTAGAGTCCAAAGTGAGATTCATATCATCAATCGGTAGGCCCCACTTATCCTATCATCAAAATATAATCTAATCTTACAAAAACACCCACCAATTGTTAATATTCTTGGCTCCTAGGAATGCTAAGCTCCTTGGCTTCAACTTTGATGAAGGATGATGAAGATTGAAGGGCTAGGATGAGAGGTTTGGGGATAGAAAGTGGGCCTTGATCTTAGGTTCTTTATCTCCTTAGAAATTTTTTCTCTTGGTTGCTTGGGATTTGGGTAGAGAAATGGGATGGATGGAGTGATGGATGGGAGAGAGGGATGGTGTTGTAAGGAGAGATGGGATGAAAGATATGGTGGTGTAAGGAGAGATGACATGAGAGTTGACTTTTGGGGGCATGATGTGGCATGGGGTATGGGTTGCCTTACATTGTTGGTAAGAGAGAGATGGGCTAGATATGAGTTGTACTTGACTAGTACTTGATTAATTGATGTGATGTTTGGGTAGAGATTTTCTCAGGATTCGCAATGCACGGCGTTTCTTCAAAATAAACGCGGGCCCACAACTCCTGACATGGGTATCACATCGATGCGCAAGATGCGGCGTTGGAACCGCGGCTATGGCACAGTCGCTAGGGTATATGTTTCGGGTCGAGTCGACTCAGATCTACAAGATGCAACTTAGGATTGCATATAAATACCGACTACAGGTTGTAGGTTGTCAGAATTCGATGGGAAGGATCGTGGAAGTCCAAGGAATAGTACGGACTAGGATACGAGCCTTACGTTTTATTAATTTTTGTGAAGTAAAGATCGTATGTTAGTATAACAAAGATGGTACCTATACTACAATAAAATCGGGTTTTACAGACGCTTTGGGGGGACCCTTTACCGGCACTAACTAAAATCGAACGCTGGCAAAGGAACCCTATAAATCTTTTAAAAAAAGCCCTAACCCATTTCTACTCGTTCCATTTCCCCGCCTCTCTCTCTCTCTCTCTCTCTCTCTCTCTCTCTCTCTCTCTGCAACTTCACGGCCCATATTTCGACGACGGAACCACCTTCTTCTATAGCTCCAATAGCTACCCACTGCAACGAAACAACCTTCGTGGCACAGTTACTCTCAGTCTCCCTCTCCCTCTCTCAGGTCTCTCTCTCTCTCTCTCTCTCTCTCTCTCTCTCTCTCTCTCTCTCAATCTCGCACTCAATCTCTCTCTTAAGATCAAGCATCTTCAATGTTGAAACCCTAATTAGGATTTTACAATGGTGAATTCGTAATTAGGGATTTACAATATTAAAACCATAATTAGGGACTTCTAATATTGAAACCCTAATACCCATCTGGTTGGTTTATAGGTACCTTATTCCATTGTTCGGCTCATTTTTTGCCGGTTCACACATTTGCAATATGGTGAATGTTCCTTGTTGGACATTGGACATGAAGCAGATGATGCCGAAGGCCCATATTGGCACGATTCAGATGATGCATTTAAACTCTTCGATTTGTTAGATAGTGCAAAAGCGTCGTGAATTTGTAGAACTGTTTGGCATCAATTCCCCATCAGTTATGATGGCAGCTTTGTTCAGGAAGCCGAGAAAGTAACATGATCATGGTATTAGATTTCTTCTCACCAGTAGCAAAAAATGGTTTGCATGTACCCACTTGTTGGACGTGATCATTAATCCCAGCCGTCGGATTAATGGTCAGCTATTTGATCCATTCTGATCCTAACTATCATAAAACATTTTATTTTATATATGCTAATGAATAAGTGTATATGGTGTGAGGCCCACCTCATGAAACACACGTGTATAGCTTCATGAATTGACCGGTTTGATTTTGGTGTCAGAATGTGGCCCACCACGCTTGGTCTTATTTTTCAGGTGCTATGATCATGTGGGGTCCAACTATCAATATATGACCACTTCAAATGGGCACGATAGGATTCATCTATATAGCCTGTGTGGTATGTTCATGCGAGATCCAGGCCATTCTTCAGGTGGGCCCCACCTAGTATGTCAGCACAAAAATCGAGGATGGTCTGGCTAAGGAAATGTGTGAACCGGTGGCCAAGTTTATTTGTTTGTTTTATGTATAATACACATGCCAGACATAGGGTAGATATTTTTTGGCCATTAATTCTGTTTTTCTCAACCACAACATAAGAGGTTGGGTTTCATCTAAGCATGTTTGTTTTGATTTATAGGAATTAACATGATAGCTTATTAACAATTTTAGGTAATAAGTAACTGAAGCCTGCAGTTCATTAGCAATCTTTAATGTTTTATATGTAAAAAAGACTGCAAGTTTCATAAGTGATTGATAAGTGATGCTGTGGTTTGTAGATTACGGAGCCAAATACGCCTATGTTTACTCCTGGTGCAAATCTCATTTTGAATGCTTGTTTTGATGGGGTTTTTTGACCCGTGCTCGACTAGTCGTGAGCCCTGCACGACCGATCGTGGACTAGTGCACGACCAGTCATGGAGTCGAGCCCTGTCTCGATTCAAAGTCTTGCAAGTGTGGACTATTTTTCTTCGAGGTGCTCGACCGGTCATGGGTGGTGCTCGACCGGTCGTGGGTGACGCTCGACCGGTTGTGGCCTCCTCTCGACCAGTTGTGGCTATGCAGATTCATTCCGCGATTTTGCACGGATTTCGTTTCGCAAGTCCTTTCGCAACTAGGATACGGAAATGAGTTTCCTAAAACTATAAAAAGGGGTCCCTAGGGTTTTTCTAGGGTATGATGGTGTACATGAAAAACACAATAGGACTATCAAAGGTGTGTGTGAGAGAAAGAGAGGAAGCTTATGGAAGGGAGGCTATACTCGTAAATGTGATCTACCATATCTCAGGGCTTCTACGTCCTCGTAATCAGTGAGATCTTTCTGTTTTCTTTATTTCTCTTACTGTTTATCCACTCCTGTGTGAGTGATGAAGGTTTGATCATAGCAAGGTGTGCTTGTGATTGGTTGTAACGTTCTGCTTTATAGTGGATTGTTGATATGGACGAGGTCCCGTGGTTTTTACCTCTTTAAGGGTTTTCTACGTAAAAATCTTTTGTGTGGTGTGTGGTTGATGCTTTGATTTATTTCATTGCTTTATTATTCCATAATTCTGGTTTGTTCTGGAAGGCTCGATCCTAAAGTTTTGTGCAAGGCCCCCAACATGTTTCTGTCAGAGTTTGGATGCTGATTTTTTTGTTTCTTTTTCTTTTTAATGTGAATATTTCATATCTACATAGGTGGATTGAGTTAATGTAGTGTCATGTTTTGTTGCCTACTTGCTTACCTTGCCTGCAACACCATTTAGTAATTTTACTCATTTTGATGTGTCTCATGCACTCTTATATGTGAGAAACTTAAAAGATATACGTTGGCATCAATTTTTCCTTT
This sequence comes from Magnolia kwangsiensis, assembly GCA_037074715.1. Classification (NCBI taxonomy): domain Eukaryota; kingdom Viridiplantae; phylum Streptophyta; class Magnoliopsida; order Magnoliales; family Magnoliaceae; genus Magnolia; species Magnolia kwangsiensis. Next base: position 21,282,238 of record CM073578.1, on the reverse strand, counting down.
TCTTTATTGATGCATATTGTCACCTCTTTCTTTTAGTATTCTTTGCTCCTAGTTTGATATTTGTTTATTTATATAGGAGGTTTTTGTGATTCAAGATGACATCTTCTCGCCCTTATTCTTTGCATCTTATGAGTAGATGGCCTCTTCCAAGTTTTTCCATTTCCTACTGATGCAGGGATGAACATGATGAGGTCAATCACCGTCTTCCTCAAGGATAACTACTCTGAATCCACAGAGCTTCTTTGGACTCCTCACAGAGACTTCTCGAATCCACAAGGAAAAAAGTAAGAAAAATATAAATAAATTCTATGAAATTCGTAATTTGATTGATGATTGAAATAAACGAGTTCACAACCCTTTAAATAGGGATACTAAGCAATGGAAGAAATTTCAGAATCAAACTACAACTAAAACTCCTAGAATTCGCAACTTAATATAAATAGTAAACTTACTATTTATAGATGGTCGTGATGTCTACTAGTGCACATGGTTTTCGGCCAAAAATAGTAAGTGTCCTATTTGGCTTCACCACACTGTTCCCATAATTATTCTAAGCACTTTTCATGTTAGGCGCAACTGCTAAAGCCCAATGGATGAAGAGTTATAATCAAATTAAAACTTACTATTTACAGTAAAAACTGTATTAAAATAGGGAAACGACTATCGATTTGATGGTGTTTCGCAAATCCGGATTGCGCAACCCTGCATGACAAGGTTGGGTGCCTAAAGTAGCTCGTCCTACCCCAAAATCATATAGGGTACGTCAAATAGCTCATTTCGGATTGCGAGATATGCCCTGTTTAAGGTCTGTTGATCCAGATCATTTCTGTCATTGACCGGGCCTTTTTTGATCCATCTTGGCCATGAAACTGTCCACGAGCTGCTCTACGTCACTTTGGTCCACAGTTCCATGTTCGGCCCAATTTTATTTTATTTTATTATTATTTTTTTTTATTTGTTTTGCCGAAAGTGTAATTTTGTTGTATTATAGATCATTGGCCACTCATTGCAATCTAGAAGACTTTTGGCACATTCCTTTTCTATGGTGGAGTCTGTAAGTCTGGACTTTGGATTACTGAACCATGAGAGTAAGATGCCGTATTAGTCATATCTAATTAATGGCCAGACACTTTATGGTCCAGTAAGATGGATGTAAAACATTCCTCCTCTTTGAAACCAATGCATCATATATAGCTCTAATTATCTAAATCACTACTCAAAATCACCATCACTTAATTCCCAACGGAACAAATTGTGAGATCTATTTGCAGAATTGCCAATAAGACCTAGCTGTGCATTGGATATGGAGATCTGGAGAAAGAGATGGCTTGCCTGTCTGCGTCACCATTACTGTAGAAACGGAATGCCGGAATCTTCCTTTCCCTACACCCTTTAGAGAAGATCAGATGGGATTGTGACTTCTGCAGATGGTGTTGGATTGGGACCCAGCCTGTTCTTATAGCTATAATAGGCAGAGGAGTTTGAAACCCATCAAAACTCCTCTCCTTGAAAGGCTCCACACGAAACTGGGAATCTCAGTTCCCTTACGATACTGTGTGCGAATCACAGTAACAGCACACCATCCCTTACACGAATTCTGGATGTATCACAATTTAGTGGGGCCCGCTGGTGCACCCGATCACATTATTCAACCTATAGGATAATCCAGGCCCTTTATCAATAAGGCCCACTATATAGAATTCTTACACGAATATGAGTTTGATTGTTGCATTGGAAAACGGATGGTTTGGACCTCATACCCCTTTTTGTGGGTGGTTCAGTCCAACCGCCAACCAATGGCTTGGAAAATGGATTGCTACAAAAAGAAGTCTCAATTAGAAAATGGTAGTCTTGAAAAGATGGGTGAAGGTTCTGATTCAGTGATTGAAACAGAAAACCGAAAGGAGAATCTAAGTGTTGAACAATGCAAGAGAGAAGAGCTGCTCTGTAAGGCTGTCTTTGAAGAATCGTTTCAGTCAGACAAGGAGAATCTGACCCCAATAACTTCTGCTAGTCTGAAATCAAAGAAGGGTAGTCTTGAAATGATGCAGATGGAATTCCAGAAATCTTCTTTGAAGGGAGAAGAACCACTTTGCAAGGATCTTCTATTTGAATCCTTCAAGTCAGATCAGGAGAATCTGAAACCAGTTACTTCCATTGGTCTGAAATCAAAGAAAGGAATTCTTGAAATAGCAATTCTATCATCCATAGCCAAACTAATGGAAACAATAGCACTTCTTCTGCTTTAAGTGGATTGCATCTTCTGATTCTTCATTTCAACTTCTATTTAGTAAAAAATTTTGAGTTACAGGCTCCTGAGCAAATGCATAGCTTGTCATTATATTATTTTGTTGTACTGGTTGTGCCTGCAGTTTTGGTAATTAACCCATTATTCTGATGGCCCATTGGTTAAAGTGGAAATGTCCTAAAATATCCCAGATTGGAAGATCCTAACTGTTCAATCAGTTGCTTACTGATAGATGGTTAAGAAAGATTACCAGATCGGGCCAGTGAAGAAGCTGCTTCCCTTGAAGAGTTGTGTGAAGTTTGCAGTAAGGAGAAATATAATGTCTTTGGTATTTTTTATTTTTTTTTTGGTCACAATAGATTGATGTTAGGCAACGCACAAATTGTATAAAGAGTGTCTTTGTTGAGGCAGTGAGGAAGCTGTAGATTCAGTTCATAATGAACATGCACATATATTGTCCAAGAACATGTGATGAATATTTTAGTATGTTTAGAGAAGTTCTAGAAACTTCTTGTTTGGTTAAAAAAAGGGCTACATCAGGTCTTGTTATTTTCCTCATGCATGATCTTGAAGAAACTCTGAAATTTTACTAGTCCATGTCAGTATAAGATGCATTCCCTGTCCTTTGGGTCATATAGAAATATAAGGGAAGAAGCAGTTAATGGTCCTTCAGTTTTCTTTCCAAATTTTGGTATGAACTTGTAAGAGCAATAGGAAAGTAGGAATGCAAAAATGCAAAACCTGGAGTGTGGGTTCTCTTGGAGCAATAGGATAAGTAAAACTGGTGTTTGTGAACTTCAGGTATTGGAACCTTACATTGCCAGGGGATTAGATATCATCAGCATTGCAGCTCTGCCAATCTCTCAGGTCTGGTTCTTCGAGAATTGCGCAGCATCCTTTTGAATGTATGGCTCTCTCTATTATTTGATAGAATTTTTAATCACGCGTATTTGGGAGGAGAATTAGGTGACAACTTAGGAAACTTTTCCTCCATAATATCAATGTAAGTGGTTTTTTCATTTTCATATCTGGGGTTAGAAAAATGTATTGTCTTGAAAACAAGTTATTGAAAATGACATTGAAAATGGAAGTTGATATTGGGAAGGCCTCACACACAAGTAATTGCATATGAAAACATGTGCAACTAGCTGTGTGTGGCATCTACTATGGATATCCAATCCATATAACAGGGTTTCCCATTATGAAAATACAATAGCCCAAATAATGCCAATCTAATCATCATGTGGGCCACATGATAGAAAACAATGGACAACCAACATAACAAGTTGCATTTACAACTAGTTGTAAGTGAGATTATGAGACAACCTTCAATTAATATTTTGAAAAAAAAAATTTCATTAATTCTTTAGATGATTCATTGGGCTCATGTAAGTAACTAAAACTCTACAAATAGATTTTTCTTCTATAGAAAACCATAAAAAAGAATGTTATGTGGCCACAATTGTCGTCGCATTTGAGCAATTCCACATATCTTAGTTTCTTTTTTTCTTCATATTTTTCGTAAAATATTTTAAAAAGAGGGGATATACATTGACCAACCGTGATTTAGGTACGGTATACCTGTACCAATAATTTATCTAAACTCAATCTCGTGATTTTAGAACTTGTTGCAAGTTGAATTTCAATCCTATTATGAAGCTTCAATTAAACTAAATACGATTATTTTAAAACTGATTTGAAGCCAAATTTGCAATTATAATCCAAGAAGCATTCTTATAGTTTGATTTAAACAATCTGTTATTTTTAAGAACATGAAGTGAATTTTGCAATTTTCATTGCTGAAGTATGTGCTAGTTTAAATCTTAATCTCTTTAAATAGTTTGGATTGTATTGATGTTTTAGAGGAAATATAAATTGCTGGAGTATGTGCTGGTTTAAGTCTGAATCTCTTCAAATAGTTTGGAAAGCAGATGCATTGTAGTATTAAGTTGAGCATATGCTTGCAAAGATTTGAAGAATTTTAGTATTATGATAATTTTGGACATTCTTTTCCTTCCTTTGAAGTTTGTTTTACTCCCAATATATTTTCAATCGTTATAAATTAGGCATGGAGCACATTGTATATATGTCAAACACAAAATCAGGCCGATCGAGTCACCAGGTGGACCACCCTATATGACTGTACTGGATGTTTTAAATTTGACATGCTGATGATCTGATCAACATACCTGTGGCCTGCCAGATGAGTGGGCCAATCTGATTATTGGGGCTCCACTCTAATGAATGAATTGGATCTCATAGAAAATTTGCCACGCTGGCAGATGTCTGGCATGTACATGAGCTGCCTTCACTACAAGAAAATTGGGCGAAACCAGCTCATGCGGTTAAGCTTTGTTGGCGCTAGCAAAAACCGGCTCATGCGGTTAACCTTTGCTGGCGCCAGCAAAGGGGCCCTTTACATACATACATACATACATACATACATGTGTGTGTGTGTGTGTGTGTATATATATATATATATATATATATATATATATAAACCAAAAACCTAAACACCTCCCACTCCCTCTCGCTACCCCCGACTCTCTCTTTACTATTACAAAGGATGATATATAAAACCATGTCATTTTGTAAAGGATCTGTTATTTTACCTTATCGTGTTCTTTTGGCTATTAAAAAAAAAAGGGATTTGTAGAAGTAGGATATCTCTAAACTGACATTGATCAAGCATATCTCAAAAATGATACTGATCAGCTCTAGGTGGTCCATGTTGAAATAAGCCAGATGGGGTACGTATATAGAGTTGATCAAGCTTTCTTAATCATTAATTTGTTTTTTAGTCTGTGTAGCATTCTATAAATGAACAGGGATGTTGTCGTTTAAGGTCAGTGGATGTTGTGGTTTATGGTCAGATGATGGTTCAAACAGGGTGGAGCTTTAGCATAAATAGAGTATATGGCATGATTTTATATATCATCCTTTGTAATAGTAAAGATATGGTGATTATTATCTAACATGTTTTGTGCCTTGAAGAGTGAGATGTTGTCAATTCAGCAGAGAAAAGGATATTCGCCTGTATTCTTCTTTTTCTTTTGCAAATTGACATGACTCACGAGCCCACCTTTCATCAACGACAAAAATTTCTCCATCCAGCAGTATGAAGTGTACCAGCTTACACCACACAGATGAAAAGCAGCAACAGAAAATTAAGCCTGTATCACCTCAGCAGGTAAGACATCCATAGTTTCTTCTAGGACTCATGGTTTCTTTTTTTCTGGAATGCTTCTAGCTCTGTTTAGTGATATGCTCTTCTCCCAATGGCGTGTTTTGCTGTTAGATAAAGTAGCAATGACAGTCCATGGTTTTATGATATATATCGTAGTTTGGAATATTTGGTTAAATGCTTCGGTTTGCACAATGGCTTTCTACTGATACCCTGCATTAGATGGTGTATCTAAATACGTGTATGAATTCAATGTGCCCAGCAATCACACACAACAGTTTTCCTGATCATTACTGCTGTGGCCCTCTGGTTGGAATTATTTCTCACCATTGAGAGACCGTTAGCATGAATCTGTAAGCATTTCAAAATTCAAAATTTTGAAGAGTCCATCTTGAAGTGCAAGTTAAATTCACACTCACCGTACTTGAATCATGGAGATATGTGCGCATTGACTTCATTGCATTTGAACGAATGTAACCTTTTCCCTCAAAGTATTTAAGGAAGAGAAATCTTGAGAAACCCAATATGGAAAGATGTTGTTTCCATGGAAACTGTGCCTTGCTAACCATGGAAATCATTGTTGCATCTAACAGCTTGACCTGCTTCTTCCTCATGCATAAGCAAAATAAGAAGTGGAAGAACCATGCCACTTGATGCATTTTTTTTAATTTTTTTTATTACCAAGATCCATTCATTCTGAATTCATGTCATGGCTTATCCAGAGTTTAACATGCATCTTTTTATAACAAAGAAAATTCTAATTAAGAGGGAGAAAACAGAAAATTTACTCGCATTTTCCCAAAGGTATGGTTTGGATTTTAGATTAAGCTTAAAAGGTATCACAGAGAAATAAACTTTTTCCGACATTGTGCAATTTAAACTCCTTTGTTTTCTGTTTTCAATTCTGCCCCTACTTTACACAAGACCTCTTACTATTTATCTCTTTCAACATAAGTAGGACGTTGAAGAATTTCATGATTTTACTAGTATAGATTGCATATGACCACGATTAAGTTTATGACTTCCTGGCTATTTATACGATGTTTGTGTTTATATGAATGAAGTTTGGGCTGTGTATGATGACATGATCTGTCAAAACCCAATTTTGAAATTTACTTAGGTAGCAAGATTTGCTTTGGGTGCTTGAGCTTTTCTTGTTCTGTTTTGTGGTTCCATGTACATGGACAATATCTGAAATGCTTTCTTCCATTCTTCTATTAATAGTTCATACAATATCCATTGTGCTATATGGTTGGTTCTCAGCAGTGCTTTTGTGTGTTTCATTTGGTTTATGATGCTATACTTCTTGTGTCTTTTCTTTTTGTTGTTCTATTCTTGAATCAAGTCCATAGGTGTTGGCCTTGCTGGAATGCATATAAATTGTAAATAAGCATTTCATTTATGTTGATTAAATGTAATGGTAATTGTATTCAATAATGTTTTTTCACGTTTCATTTATTTCCAGATGCTTCTTTTTCTGAGTCTTTATATGGATTGCGAAGGAGGGCAGTGAATAGACTTTTCCTTTTCTGTTGATTCTCTGGAGTTGGACCAGTGCATCAATCTGACTTGTTGATGCTCTGGAGTCAGACCAGTGCATCAATCTGACTTGTTGGTGCTCTGGAGGGTGTTAAACAGGTCAGATTTAGGCGAATTAGAACTAACTCGAGTACAACCCATTAGCAATCAGATCCAATGACCTGGACCCAAATCCAAAATGGATCCTAAATGGGTCTAGACTTAGGCCCTCGCCATACCTGATCCACCAGGTCATGGGGTTGACTCAATCTGTTGGCAGCTGTACTACACAGGTTTGATGTTTGGCAGTCTAGGATTCAAGAGCAAGTGTAGAGCAAAAAAAAAAGAAAAAAAAAAAAAGAAAAAAAGAAAAAAGAAAGAACTTGATCAATGCTAACTGCATGATGTAAAATTTGTATCATGTTGACATGTCTTGGTGTTAGTGTGAAGGACACTACCAGTACCAGACAACATTGCTCATATAAAAATATTTTTTTGGGATTCTTTTATGTTAAATAATTTACTTAGGTAATACACACACACACACACACACACCAACGTGTGGACGAAACTGAGTTTTAAACACCATGTCTGGCATGGAGCATGTGTTGAAGTCACATAGAACCTCATCACTAGCAAGGTTAGAACAAGAGCATTTTATGAAATTAATGACTTTGTTGTAATAATCTAAGAGGTTGGATTCATTTGACGATGGCATAGAAACTAGTAATGAAGGAATCATTCCCAAAAGGACATGACGTGTAGCATGATTTTAGAACTTGAAGTGCAAATTTTGGCCACTAAGAATGGCCATTCCAACTGAGGAATTACCTCTACTCAAGTAGCCTCGAGTACTTGATGAAGAGACCTTTTCTTCTTCTTCTTCTTTACCTTCCCTCCATTTTTTATTTTTTATTTTATCACTAGCCCTTGACCTTGTGCATAATCGGTTGGACTTGATGGCTCTAATGAGTCTTTTGTTCTTCAACTTCCAACCTTGGTGACTATTAAACCTGTTTGACTTTGCTTTTTGGTAGGTAACTAACTTGGGATCTACAAAACAATACCAGAAGGTAAAATGGAAGAGATAGATGATCACCATCATTGTTGCAAGATGTGCGTTCACACCATACCCTAATTGACATAATCTTGCACTCATTTTATACCTATGAAGGCACTTAATTTAATATTGTTGACAGATGCCTTAAATCTGTCTTTTTTGGGTCTCTCGACCGGTCGAGCGCCTGGCTTGACCAGTCGAGTGGGCAGCTTGACTTTTTGAGGCCTGCTTGACTCAAAGTCTAGTGAGCCCATGTTTTTGGGTGTCCGTGATGCTCAACTAGTCGAGTGTCAGGCTCGACTGGTCGAGCAAGTTGCTCAACCAATCAAGGCCCTCCTTCGACTAGTCAAGGTTACTCAGATCTTGCGCGGACTGTGTAAATTTGAGGCGGTTTTCGGACTTTTCCGGACCATATGTGTAAGTGGAGTTTCCTAAACTATAAATAGGGGTCCTTATGGCTATTCTAAAGTATTTTAAGGCTTTCTAAAAGTTTTTCAAGGGTTCCTAAAAGGGTTTTAGGGTTATCAAAGGATGTGGCAATGGTGAGATTCGAGGTTGTTCGAATCGGGTAAGTCCTCTCTCTTATAATTTCTATTTCATAGTGGATTTTTGTCACTTTGTGCCATGGTTTTTTCCCGCAAGGGTTTTCCATGTTAAATCTGTGTTCTCTTGTGATTGCTTGACGTGATTGGATTGCCATCCTAGATCTAGATCTGTGTGATTCCGCAGCACAAATCCCTAACAAGTGGTATCAAAGCAATCGTTGGGGCACAGATCTGAATCTGCAGGATTGGTAATAATGGGAAACGACAAGTTTGATATTGAGAAGTACTCGGGCAAAAATAATTTTGAGTTATGGAAGGTTAAGATGATTACCCTGTTAACCAAGCAAGGCGAGATTAAGGCTCTTGAGGAGCAAAAATCTATCATGAAAGATGATGAATGGGAAAACCTTAATAGTAATGCTTTAGCCTCTATCCGTTTATGTCTCACGGATGAGGTTCTTTATAATGTTTTGAGGGAGAAAACTATGACTAGTTTATGGGCGAAGTCAGAGAACATCTATGCAAAGAAGTCCTTTGAAAATCGCCTACACTTGAAGCTACAGTGTTATAGCTTCAAGATGGCAGAGGGTGGAGATCTAGAAGCCCATCTCAACAACTTTAATAAATTGATGTACAAATTGCTAGATATGGAGGAAGTGGTCAAAGATGAGGAACAGGCATGTATATTGTTGAATTCTCTTCCTGCATTATATGAGTCTTTCAGGGACACGATGAGCACGACAAATAAAACCCTAAGTGTTGACACCGTTATCTCAGTCCTTCAAGGGAAGGCTATGAGAAAGCTAATCGGTGACATGGGGGCATCTTCCGATGCACTGATTACAAGGGGCAGAGATTCTGAGCGAGGTACAAGATCCTCAAGGCCTAGATCCAAATCCAAGGGTAAGGGCAAAGAAAAATTAAAGTGTTGGAATTGTGGGTTGTCTAAACACATAAAGAAGGATTGTAGAAATCCTAAAGCGAAGAAAGAAAATTCAGCAGCTTCTTCCAAGGAGGCTAATGTTGTCACATCTGATGAAGAGACAAGTGGTGGTGAAGTTCTGTCTGTGTCCATGATCGGACATGTTCACGACAATCATGCCAATGAGTTGATCCTAGACATAGGAATGTCATTTCACATGACTCCTCATCAGAGCTGGTTCACCAGTTACAAGGAATGTGATGGTAGACATGTTTTTATGGGCAATGACAATGCCTGTAATGTTGTGGCTATTGGTATAGTGAGCATCAAGATATTTGATGGGATGGAGCGTACCTTGACTGATGTCAGGCATGTTCCTGATATAAATAAAAGACTTATTTCTCTTGGTGCATTCGAGGCTATAGGGTGCAAGTTTACCGGTATTAATGGTGTCTTTAAAGTTTCAAAAGGGGCACTCGTGGTTATGAGAGCGCAAAGGTACGGAAACCTTTACAGGTTGATTGGGAGCACTTCAGCAGGTGAAACAAAAGCAGCTATTGCAGACTCCACGTATGTGGAGTCTCTCTACATATGTGGTATGCTCATCTGAGCCACATGAGCGAGCGAGGCATGAAGGTACCTTCTGATCGATGTTTAATTCCAACTTTTAAAAATTTTGATTTTGATATATGCGAGCATTGTATATATGGTAAACAATCTAGATTGTCTTTTAAATCTAGAAAACATGTTTGTAAGGGAGTGCTTGATTATGTGCACTCTGACGTATGGGGGCCATCACCAGAAGTTTCCATTGGAGGGTCGTCATAGTTTGTTTCATTCATTGACGACTACTCTAGGAAAGTTTGAGTTTACTTCATGAAGTGTAAATCCGAAGTTTTCACTATATTCAAATAATAGAAGGCAATGGTGGAAAAACAGTCAGAGCAGAAAATAAAGGTTTTATGAACTGACAATGGTAGAGAATTTACTTCCATTAAGTTAAATGAGTATTGCAAGGATGAAGGTATCATCAGGCACAACACAGTGTGTCACACGTCTGAGCAAAATGGTGTAGCTGAGCGAATGAATCGGACTCTCCTGGAGAGGGCTAGATGCATGTTAAGTAATGCTGCGTTGGGCAATGACCTATGGATAGAGGCCGTTAACACGGCTTGTTATTTGGTGAACCGATGTCCTTTAACAACAATTGAATGTAAAATCCCAGAGGAAGTATGAAGTGGTCAGAAAATTGACCACTTAGATCTACGCATATTTTATTGTGAAGCTTACTTTCATGTACCGTTAGTTGAGAGAGATACGCTAGACCAGAGAGCCAAAAAGTACATCTTTGTTGGCTATGGCATTGGTGTGAAAGGTTACAGGTTATTCGACAAGGTCACACGTAAGGTCATCACTAACTATGATGTCCGATTCGATGAAAGCTCTCTATTCCGTAAGAATGATCAAGAGAGGCAAAAGGAACCGGAAAGGTTGATCGTAAATGTCCAGATTGACCCAGATGATACTCAGGCAGAGACAGATGCGCAGACAGAGGTACAGGATCAAGTGAAGCAGTCACCTGTGAGAAAGAACACATCACGTGATCGCAGGTTACCGGCAAGATACAGAGACGATTCTAATATTGCATATGCCCTCATTATAAATGAGGGGGACCCGTCTAATATTCAGGAGACTCTTGATGAGCCTGATGCAAAAAAGTGGAAGGCAGCTATGAACGATGAGATGGACTCATTGCACAAAAATCACACTGGGAGCTGGTGGAGCTTCCTATGGGCCGAAAAGCGATCGGATGCAAGTGGTTATTCAAAAGGAAATAGGATAGATACAAAGTAAGGTTGGTAGTGAAGGGTTATACTCGGAGAGAAGGAATCGACTTCATAGAGATATTCGCGCCGGTAGTTAAGCAGGTATCTATCAGATTCGTGTTAGCGCTAGTTGCCCAATACAATCTCGAGCTGGAACAGATGGATGCGAAGATTACATTCCTCCATGGGGATTTGGAAGAGCAGATCTACATGAAGTAACTAGAGGGCTACGAAGTTAAAGGGGTAGAGCAAAAGGTTTGCAAATTAATAAGGTCGTTGTACGGCCTAAAACAGTCACCTACGCAGTGGTATAAAAAAAATGATTCTTTCATGGTGAGACAGAAATTTACTCGGAGTGAATATGATCACTGTGTCTATTATAAGACACTGAGTGATGAAAAATTCATCATCCTAATACTGTATGTTAATGATATGTTGATCGCCTTTCATGATATGTTTGAAATCAACATACTGAAGACTCAGTTATCAGGGACATTCGAGATGAAAGATCTGGGGGCTGCAAAGAGGGTTCTCAGCATAAATATTCATAAAAATAAGAAGAACAACAGGCTTTAGTTATCGCAGGTAGATTACCTTAAAAAGGTGTTGATCAAGTATGGGATGAACCAAACAAAGCCGGTGAGTGTTCCCCACGTGGCTCAATTTAAGCTTTCCTCATAACAATGTCCTAAATCAGATGAAGAAAAGCAGGTTATATCTCATGTGCCTTACTCGAATGCGGTTGACAGTTTAATATATGTCATGGTCTGTGCCAGACCAGATATTTCATAGGCAATTGGTGTTGTGAGCAGATACATGTCAAACCCCAGCAAGTAACATTGGGAAGCGGTGAAATGGCTACTTCGATACATTCGAGGTATGAAAGACTACGTCTTAACTTTTGAAAAGACAGGGACAAAGTTGGTAGGATATGTGAATTTTGACTACGCAGGCAGTATAGATTCCAAGAGTCTATTTCAGGATACTCGTTTGTACTATTAGGTGGAGTAATCAGTTAGATGTCGAAGCTTCAGTCCGTAGTGGCTCTTTCCACAGCCGAAGCAGAATATATGACAGTGACCAAAGCATTTAAAGTAGGTGTTTGGCTCAGAGGCATGATAAATCAGTTGGGACTTCGACAAGAGGTCGTGTCGGTTAACTATGATAGCGAGAGCACTATCCATTTGGCTAAAAATTTTGTTTATCACTCATGTACTAAACACATTGATGTTCGTCACCACTTTATCCGACAGGTGCTTGAGGAAGGAGGCATCACACTGGAAAAGATTCACATCAGCGTGAATCCAGCAGACATGCTCACCAAGGTCGTTCCTAAAGAGAAGTTCAAGTTCTGTGCAACTTCTCTGGGCTTGGGGCTGACGTAAAAGAAGGACAGAATGTGCACGAGAAGCGTTGATTGAAGCTATGATGCGATGAACAGATAAGAGAAGAGGTAAAGGAGTTACACAGTTGAAGATTGAAGGCATGGCGAAAATTGTTGACAGATGCCTTAAATCTGTCTTTTTTGGGTCTCTCGACCGGTCGAGTGGATATCTCAACTTGTAGAGGCCTGCTCGACTCAAAGTCCAATGAGCACATGTTTTTGTGTGTCCGTGATGCTCAATCAGTCGAGGGTCAGGCTCGACCGGTCTAGCGGGTTGCTCGACCAGTCGAGGTTACGCAGATCTTGCGCGGACTGCGTGATTAGGTGCGTAAGTTGAGTTTCTTAAACTATAAATAGGGGTCCCTAGGGCTATTCTAAAGTATTCTACGGCTTTATAAAAGTTTTCCAAGGGTTCCTAAAAGGGTTTTATGGTTATCAAAGGGTGTAGAAAAGGTGAGATTCAAGGTTGTTTAAATCGGGTAAGTCCTCTCTTTTGTAATTTCTATTTCATAGTGGATTTCTGTCGCTTTGTGCCGTTGTTTTTCTCTGCAAGGGTTTTCCACGTTAAATCTTTGTGTTTTCTTATGATTGCTTGACGTTATTGGATTGTTATCCTAAATTTAGATCTGTGTGATTCTGCAGCACAAATCCCCAACAAATGTTTCTGAATTGGCAGTAGAAATATGAATCCAAGAATTATACATTTGACACAATATCTATCTTTTTGTGGATGAATTGAATCTGTTTATTCTGTGTGCTTATATCATTGAGAGGTTTTGTGGTGCAGGTACAAAGCATGTTTCTATATCTGCCCTCTACTCATTTGATAAAATCCTTGAAAATGATTTTCCTTGTTAATGGTTGTGGCTAATTGAAGCCCTGCATCAGTCCAACTGAGGATCCTAACTAGCCTTGAACAAATATGAATAAATAAATAGTTTTGTATTGGTTGGAAATGAATTTCCATTGTACTCATAAGGCTATTCAAGTGGTTTCCTCACTTGTACAAAATTATTTATAACTAAAACCATTTACCACCATGCAAACAACCACTTAGGTATTGATTTGTTTCAAATTTTCAGATATCTGGCATCGAAACCTACCCGTCTTGTCAGGTTTTGTAGACATCAGTTTGTTAGAATGCAATTCTTTATCCAGAACCTCGTTGGTTTGAAAGTCTATTTTTATTTGTAGGTTTCAATATGAATCTTCATTTCTTGGCTTTTGGTTATGGAAATTGTTAACACATGTCGTTAAAACCTCAGTTTTAGAAGTCTTACAATTTCATGTCTGCATTTTGTTTGCTGATTCTCACTATATTTTAGCTTCTCACTCTCCCCCTCGGCTTTCATGAGGCGGATTTCCAGATTTTGCAGACCTTGAACATGTTATCTTACTTAAATTTCTCTATTTTGTTCTTTACGGAGTTTCCTGTATCAGCTGTGTAAAGGAGTTGCTCATTGTCACACCCATGGAGTGCTACACAAGTTACCTTTTGTTGGTTATTCATTCGTCTTCCTTTTCATTTCATTGATTCCATCCTTCTATAAATGTCATTGTACAAAAATATCAAAAATCTGATCTTGATCCGTTGGAACTGCATGGAACAGAGATCTGAAGCCCCAAAATCTCTTGGTGGACACAAAGAAAGGTATACTAAAGATTGCAGATCTTGGGCTTGGAAGAGCCTTCACAGTCCCTCTCAAGAGCTACACTCATGAGGTATGCATAGGTAGTGGCAAATGAGAAACCGGCCCATGTAATTTGGTTTAGATTACTCATCTCAAGCAAATTTGTCATTCAATTTCATGTTTGTTTTCCATTTGAGGTTGTTACACTTTGGTACAGAGCTCCTGAGGTGTTATTGGTATCTACCTATTACTCAACTAGAGTGGACATGGGTTAATCTATTCTTCTTTCTTCATCTTCCATTTCATTATATGAAGTTGAAGAAGAATAGCCTTAAAATGCTAATTTGTTTGTTTGAATTGGCTCATTTGTATGTGTGGTGTCATGAAATTATTGTTGCCTAATAGCCATCATATCCAAGAAATGAGTGGAGTTGTAGTCTTTGGTGTCATAGTTTCATGAATTACCATAATATTGATGTTCCTGTTTCATTGAATTGGTCTCTTGTAGGAGAGACATTGAAATCCCCATTGCTCCAGCTTCTCTATTTCTATAAAAATTTTATCCAACAATTGTACTTAGTTCTTGACTTATTGTACTCTTCCTAAAACTTAGCAACTTTATTGAAATTTCTTCCGGTTATGAATTTTGAATTTTAAACTCAACTGTTTTATTTCTTTTGGTTGGATTACCAAAATGTTTAAAATACATATTGTGCCTTTTCCAGAACAACAGCGGTGTCCAATCATTCATCCTCAAATGATCGAGCATCCTTATGTTTTCAGTATGATTTGAAGAAAACAAAAAACAAAATGCAGGTTTTTTCAATCATGGTCACAATCTCTCTCTCTCTCTCTCTCTCTCTCTCTCTGGATAATTGTTGTAAAACTTCTGCCAATATACGGGTAGGATCATACTCATGTTTTTGCAGTTGCATATGCTGCTTACAGGTAGGTAGGATCATACTCATGTTTTGCAATAAAACATGTTGTTTCTTCATTAGAATGTTCTTGTTTACAGATATGATTCATTGGATACAGGGCAATGATTAATGAGGGAAAAAGCAACTCCATTCTGGTTAGTGGTGAAAGTGGTGCTGGTAAAACTAAAACCACAAAAATGCTTATGCAATATCTTGCCTATATATGTTATTGTACAGTTATTACATAGAATGGTTTTATGGATGTTTTGATTTTTAGTTTGAACAATAGATGGCTTGGTGCATTGCATTTTTGTCGTCCTAATATGCCCATTCTATGCAAGGATACCATGTCAAATCATTTTTCTCAATTTCTATGTAAATTCTTAGCTCATAAAATACATCTTTGAAGGGGTATATTGTATTTTTGTTATATAAGCTACCGTTCTTGATCAACAGAGTCATAGGTGGAGTGCTAGTGTGCTCCCACCTTTCTTGAAAAAAAAAAAAAAGAAAAAAGAAAGAAAGAAGGGGTATATTGTAATTTTGTTATATAAGCTACTGTGGTTTTTCTTATTATGCAGCTTGTTTAGCATGGATGGAGATTTTGCACCCGTGATTGAACTTTGAGCAAGGCTGCAGGTTGCCACGGTGGTTTCATTGTATGCAGGTCCAATTTGTGTTTCCACAGAAAATATGATTGCTAGATGGAATGATTTATTTTTTAAATAATTTTGGTGTCGGAATTATGTTGTTTATGCTTTTTAGTATTCACAATAGGAAGCAGCCTCAAATTGTAGTTGTGTTTCATTGAAGTCAGGTTTGAAATAATGTGGTAGCAATTTGTAGCTCAATTCCTCAATACGAATGCTAAGAAAGTTACTTGCAATTTCTTTATCACTTTAATCGACTAATTATTTGAATTCATTTTAATATGCATCCAAACGCACATTACATAGGATTCGTAACATCTGAAAAGAAAGGAGCTTAGCTAGTAATGCATGTTTGGATGTATAATGTTTGAATTTCCAACTAGATTCATACATGGACTCTATCAATGCAAGTTGCTACATCTTTGTTCTGAAATTCCATTTGAACAGCAAAAAGTGGAAACAGCCTTTATTCTCTATCAATATTATGCTACTTGTTTTGGAAGCTCAATTGACAAACACCGGTTTGCATGTAACAGAGGTAAGAAATACCATTATTATATATAAAAAAATAAAATAAAATAAAATAAATTAAAAATTAAAAATTAAAAAAAATTAAAAAGGCAGTGGCTATGGCTACAATAGTTCATTGTTCATGTAAAAGAAATTAATTTAGACTTACATGAGCCCTGAAGTACCTCTACATATACCACACTGCTGGCTAACTTGGCACTTACAGTGGACGTATAAGTTGTGCATTAGGTGAGGCCAATGCATGGATGAACTAGGGCTTTCAAGTCAAGTTATCAAGTTTTTGAATTATGCTTAAGTCAAGATAGGCCTGAGAAACATTTGTATTTAGCCTAAGCCATCTTTAAAGACAACCTCCATACTAGAAGGCCCTCATTGCCTTTTGAATTTGGCCTCCATGCTGTCAATGTCTTTCATATAGTGGCAATTGTTAGCCAAACACTATGCTCTTTTCAAAATTCTTAAAGATGGAAATTTGGGCAATTGTTATGGAAATTTATGCAGCAAATTTTAATTAATTTTGGTAATGGTCCTCTTCAATTTTGCCTAGTGTTGGGCATTCCCTTCGATTTGACACCTGTGGTTGGTTTTTGTGTGGATGCTTGAATCATGATCTGATGGATTTAGGTTGTGATTTTTAAGAACTGGGCTTGACATTTTGGAATTTCTTACAAACACGAATGTTGACTTAGCTTTTTGCCAATTAGGCAGTGGCTTTTTGTCGAATGATGGAAATTTTCTGTGAATGTGGCAATTTTTGTTAGAAGTTCATGTGAAGAGCGAAATTGGCATTTAGCTTGTGATGGTTGGGTATTGATTTTCATGAAATTACATCAATGAAAGTTCACGCTTGTTTAAAGACTGTTCATTGCTTTCATTAGTAAACTCAATTATCTTTCAAAAGGACTGCGAAATGGATTAACTAGGACTTTTCCGAACTAGGAATTAGTTTTCTTACTGATGTTCACAGCTTCTTAAATCAATTCCATGAAAAATGAGGATCACATAAATATTCTGAAGTACGGTGCACGTGGACATCTGATTGAGTCTCAAATTTCATGTATCCAGAGTTTTCCTTTATAAGAATTATAGAATTAGCCGCCTGGGTTGCTCTTCTTCTTCTTCTTCTTTTTTTTTCGTTCGGTTGCTCTCTTTTTTTCATTCTTTTAAATTTATAAGTTAAGGAGGCAGATTTCCACCCCATATCATGGAAAGTTTTGTTTCAACTTGAACCTTGTTGTTCTTGATTTGGTTGGAAAGCGTCTGTTCTTTAAAGAACCAAATCTGCCCACACACCCTCGGGTAATGAAAATACACGTCGTGCTTGCAACTGTTGTGTTCATATGATCTTTTGTGGACCTACTAAAGTTTGTATCCGTTTTCTCTTACTCACCAAGTCATTTTATTATATTTTTCTTTTCGTTGCAGGGAGTGTTTTGCAAAGTTGGTAGTAATCGTGGATACTCACAATCTCATGTTCAAGTGAGATATGGTTGCCTTGTATGTTTGTGTGCTTACATGCTGTTAACTTGAAATGAAATTGGGTGTATGTGGTGCATACATACATGTGGTGTATACATTTAGTGTTGGGAGGCAAATCAAAAGCATTGGAGTTTCCACTTTATCATGGCCTACCAGATTTTTGGATCAGGCCACCTAGGGAATTTCATGAGGTAACTCATTAGTGTTGTTCCCACACCTCCTAGGGATGTAATTTGTAATGATCGGCTCTATAGCAACAGATTAGATCCGTATCTATTTCTTCAAAGCAATGGCTACGGTAACAATGGCTACGGTCTGCATGTCTATAGCCGTAGCTGTATCTATTCAGCTACGGTTTTATCCGTAGCATTTGACCCATTTTTGGTAGTCCTTACATGAAGCGACGTCCAGAAAAACTGCCGGTAAAGGCTGCTGATCGCTGGAAAAACTTTTACCAACACCACCTTTACCTGCACTAACCTGACAGTCGGTAGATGTCAATTTTGTTGTAGTGCTTGTACATGCATGTGCTGACCAAGACCCATAGACAAGAAAGAAAAAAGATAAAGGTCTTTAGCTTTTTCTGCTTTTACCTTTTTTCTAATTGTTGTATTGAAACATGATTCTATTGCTCATGAAACGATTTGAATATTAAGGTTTCCTTGTATGTAGCTTTTGGTGGATAATTTTAAATCTTGCAAATTTTCAGGAATTTTTGTTGTCTTTGTAAACTTCTATTGGTTGGATAAAAATGTAACTGCATGAAAACATTCAAACATGAAATGGCCCAAGAGCATGTTTGGATACACAATTTAATTCGATTATGAAAATTCAGTTCAACTAAGGCAAAGTAATGAAACTGCAATGGCTTTTCCTAGTATCCAGAATGAGGAAGTAGCCTTCAAACCACAGTTAGATTCCTTGCTTTAAAAAAAGGAAGGTAATATAACTGCAAGTTGGAGCATAGTCCTTAAATGGTTGAATGATATGTCTAAGCTAAAGAAAGTTGTAATTGCTTTATGCCCAAAATTTCCCATCCAAACACTAGTAAACCCTTTATACCTAAACAATTTAACAAGCATCCAAACGACACCATAGAGCCCCTTTGGTGCGATGCCATTGAGTTTGGGTGGTGCTGTTCTGCATATTCATCCTTTCTATACCATTTTGGCTGATTGTGAACCTAAATTGTGGCAAGTTGGTGTCGGATTTGAGCTACAAATTGGTACATATTCATCCTTTAGTTGAAAGTTCAGATTCTTTTCCAATCTTTCCAATGGCTCAATGGTACGTGCATGATTTTCTTAATGTATATGGATAATAACTAGTCCATACATGGATTCTCTAGAGGCACTTCCAGGCATCGTGGAGTCACAAGGTCTTTCAAATTTCCTTCGTTTTCAACACCCGTTTCTCTAGGCAGGAAGTGATTACATGCTGAAACCTCTGTTCTGTCCTGTCCTGTTTTTCAGGCATCATCAACATGGGAGATGGCAAGCTTGATGAATCGGTCAGGTTGCAGGAAACAGGTATTTTTATCTTGGGACCTTTAGTAAGTTTTTTTTTTTTTCTTTTTTCTTTTTTTCTTTCTTTTTCGGAGCTTAACCCCCTTTAATCTTAATAAAGTATTCATTACTATAATTTGAATCCTAGATTTTCTTTTTCCAAGCTTGTGGAATTCTACATGCAGCCATGAAAAGGGCTAGTTCTTAGATTACAGTCCCACATGCAATTCATTCAAAATCTATTGGTTACATTTTCATTTTCTGAGGATTCTAGTTTACTTTTCCATGTCCATGTTTTGTTTTTCCTCCATCCAAACATCCCTTGCTTTCTATAGTATCAATGATGATGGCTATTTTTTTCCCCCACTTTGATGAATGTCTTAGATTCCAGATGAAAGGCCAGGTTGTTGTCTGTGGTTGGGCTGGGATCTTGAAACTGTGGGACTCTCTGTCACGCCCCAAACTCGGAAACCGGGCTCACAAAATTCCCGATCGCCGAATCCGGCGCCGACAGCCTCCGTAGAACCCCATTCTCGGCTCCTAGCTCCCATTCGCCAGGTTCCGATCCTGGGATGCTACGAGGAGGATTTTAAATGTCAGTTTGATTCGTAATAAGCATAACCAAAGGCATAACCCACAAACAACAACCAAGCACTCCATTACATTTCCACTATGATCAAAAATTTTACAAGTACAATGAGCATGAAGGGAAATACAATGGTAAATAACAGAAAACTCCAAAATGATCAGCGACGCGCTCCTGCCTCAACGCTGCTGCAGTCCAACGTCACCTGCACGCAACGGTCGTGCATAAGCTTACAGAAAGCTTAGAGGGTGGTGAAAGTGTGTGCACAAGGTAGTAATATGAATGCAATGTCAGAGTAATGCGGAATATGCAGATGGAACCAAAACGTCATGAGCCGTACCAAGGCTATGCAATACAAGACATGAATGGTATCGGCCATCCCAAGGCCATGCAATGTACAATGCAACTCAAGCATACAGATACTCATCAATGTCCACACGTCAATACAGCTCATAGTAATGGAATATCACCGGGGTCTAGTACACTCTAAACCAGATTGCCGCCACATCGCGCGCAATAAGGTAAGTGGAAGAGACCTCACTATCCGTCTGCCAATATCGGGCGCGACTCGTCGATAGCGGACCCATTCCTCGAGCTGGTCAAACTCAGCCTAGCATTGCCCCCTACACTCGGGCGGGTAAGGCCGTACCCCCTTCCAACCGACCACGACACAGTGGAGAGCGTAACCGTCTGGTAATCGGCACTCAACGCTCATCTACCCACTCGGTCTAGACGTTGGAGCAACCTCTTGGTACCATAAGGGTTTAGGGACTTTCACCCAGGGATATCTATAGTACCCCATGTAAGTCAAGATTTCCGGTATCCAATCCTACCAACCACGATGCGTCTGTGGAGGCTATGGCCCTGATGTCGCTAGGGCGTACAACAACCATATCACACAAATGCGGAATGCATGAATCACACTATCCAGTCATGCAACCAATCCTGCGCATACCGTGCACTCATGTAGGGCAACCCCGCCTAACCGGGAGCCCATAAACAACCTGCCCAAAGGCATATGCCATGATCAGTCAATCCTCATATCAAGCATGCATATGATGCGTATGATCATGGGTCATGAAACTATACTAAACATGTTATAATAAAATGCATTATCTTACAATGCAGATGAGCCTGAACGGCCTAAATACGATAAACATGGTCCAGTAATGGGCCCTAAGGAGAGTCGTAATGTGGACATCCAACCATCATTACACTCGCAATGTGGACGTCAAACCAGCATTGCTTCCCAGGCACAATCTTCTTAACGTCGCTACATAAACTGTATTGGGATTACACATTGCAATGGACCGTAGGTTCATCCCATTGGCCTTACACATGTATCAAATGGGCCATATCTTATGGGCCTTTTATTCATCAGATGGGCCATATAAATGGGCCACACCAATGGGTCTTATGTGCATTGCAATGGGTCAAATCCCGTGGGCCTTGGGTTACATCAATTTGGACCTAGTCACATGAGTCTAATATGTATCAAATGGGCCACACCAATTAGGCCCTTATATGTAGATCAAGTGGGCCTCAACCCATAGACCTAAACATGGGTTCAAATGGGCCTAACCCCTAGGCCTTATGGTTCATTAAATGGCCTAAATCTGTAGGCCTTGAATACATATCAAAGTGGGCCTAACCCCTAGGCCTTACATATATCAAATGTCCTCCTTCCATGGATTTTTAAGAATGCAACAATGGGTCCAATTTCATGGGCCTTGAAGTACATCAAATGGGCCTAGTCCCATGGATTTAGAACATACCAAATGGGCCTAAGTTCTTAGGCCTAGAATGAAATCAATGGGCCTAGCCCATAAGAATTTCATAACCCAAATGGGCCTAGCCCATAGTCCTTTTGAAATTCGAATGGCCTAGCCCATAGGCGTTATATGAGCCAGATGGGTCTAAATCCCTAGGCCTCATATTTAATTCAAATGGGCCTAGACACATGGCCTTGGGACATATCAAGTGGGCCCAAGCTCTCGGGCCTTAAACGAATCAAATGGGCCTAGCCCATAAGTATTTCATAATTTAAATGGGACTAGCCCATAGGCCTTCCTCACATTCAATGGGCCTAACCCATAGGTAGGTGGCCCACCCAATCCACACTCATGCCTACGACGCCTTTACCAAGTAGGTGGACGGTTGGATTCATCACATGAACAAGGTGGGTCCCACTGTCCAGTGGACAGTACGGATATCACACATACAATCTAAGGGCCCCACCGTCCGCTGGACGGTGGGATTGCATATACCCAACAGTGGGTGCCACCGTCCACTGGACGGTGGACTTAAAGATACATGCATCAATCGTGGGTCCCATGTGGGGCCCACTCTGTAATGTTCATCTGCCATCCAACCCAATCATAAGGTCACTCAACCTGGATGAAGGGAAAACGTAAAATTTCAGCTTGATCCAACACTTCTGTGGGTCCCAAAATCCTTTCAACGGTAACATTCAATTCACACTGTTTCTTATGGTGTGGGCCACCTGAGTTTTGGATCGACCTGAAATTCGGAGGGGGCCCACTACTGGGGACGGCCCACCTCACGGACGGCCTGGATATAACATATACATCAAGGTGGGGCCCACGGCTAGAGGCCGTGGGTCATGGACGCCCGCCCGCCGCTGGCGACAGCGCAGGCAGCGCCTGCGCCGGTCTGACACGAGCAGCGGGAGCAGGCTGCTCCCTTCCATTTTCTCTCTCCTCTTTTCTTGTATTTGTGTGGTTTTCCACAGGTGGGGTCCATATTCAAACAATCCATCCCAGCCATGGGATTCCCCAACTCATAACGAATCAAATGAGACCAAAGTTTAAAATTTTTTGGGTATATATAATCGTCAGGAAAAATTTTAAGGGTAACCACCAAGGTTCCCTATGCTATGGCCCACCAGGTACTCAGATCAGCCCCATTCTTTTACTCGACGGTTAAAACTATGTGGGCAAGGGGATGGACGGCTTGGATCGAATATATACATCAAGGTGGGGCCTAGGCAAGTGGACCACCCAAAAGTCCCTTTTCTTCATTTCCCTTTTTTTCTCTTTTTCCTTAGAAACGTCCAGCGTCTCAGACGCTGGACGGTTTATATCACTTTTCTTCCTTCTTTTTTTTTTAATGATGGGCCCTGATGAAGTGGGCCACCACTGATGGGGGGCCTGGGTTCAATGTCTAAGGTGGGCCCCACTTGAATAAAAATAATTACATCAAGGTGGGATCCATTCAAGTGGGCCACATAATCCTATAGCATAAAATGAAATAAAATAAAATAAAATAAAAGAATATAAGAGAGAGAGATGGAGAGTGGGACACGGCTTGTGATGGAGGGACCCCGTCCTTATGGGCCCTCCTTTAAAAGTAAATGATACAAAAAAAGGGTCCCTCAACACATGGGACCATCAAGATCGAGAATCAACGGTGGAGATCCTCTCTCCACCAAAATGGACGGTCTAGATGACCTTTCTTAAAGAAATAGACATCATGATGGGGTCCATGGAGAATGGCCCCATCATGGAATGATCATGATGATCCAAGTGGTCCATCGGCCACAAATAAGGGTCCCAAGTGAGATCCACACCATTGATCGGTGGGCCTCACTTGGTCCACCATAAAAACAAGAAAATCTACCCTATAGAAGCACCCACCGTCCGATCTTCTCGCTCCTAGGGGTTCCTTGGCACCTTGGCTTCAACTTCAACGGTTAGGATGAAGAATGGAGGGTTGAGATGGGGGATTTTGGGGTAGGAAGGTGGGCCACTTGAAGTTTAGAGGGGCTTGGAAAATTCCATACGTATGGAACCCTTGCAAATTTTTGTTGCTTGGATTTTTTTGGAATGAGGGAGAGTAAGAGAGAGAGTGATGTAAAGGGAGAGAGAGAGAGTGATGGATGGATGAGTGAGTGATGGTTGTGTAAGAAAGGTATGGGTTAGGAAGACTTTTGTGGCTTTTTGTGTAAGAAAGGTATGGGTTGAGAAGACTTTGGTGGTTGCTTGGGAAAAGGGATGGAAGTGATGTGTACTTGACCTTTGATGGGTTGATGGGTGATTGATTGATGGGATTGATGTGATTGATGTGACACATCGTTGAGATTCCCTTGGTTTTCGCAACGCGCGGCGTTTTCTCGCACCGAACGTTGGCTCATATCTCTTGATCAGGGTATCGCCTTGGCACGCGAGTCGCGGTATCGGAACCGCAACGACAGCGCGGTCGCTATGGTATTGGTCTCGGGTTGAGTCGACTCGGGTTGTCGGTACATGAATCCAGGTCGCGCGTCGATATTGTTTAAGGGTCGAAAGTTGCCGGAATTCGACCGGTACAACCGCGGAAGTGTACGGAAAGGTACGGACCAAGATACGGGTCTTACACTCTCTCTCTCTCTCTCTCTCTCTCTCTCTCTCTCTCTCTCTCTCTCTCATTTGGATGTTTCTTTACCAGGCTAGATGAGAAGCAATCACCATATGATGTTCTTTGGGAGGGTGGTGAAAAACTCTCTGGCAAGGTTGGATGCAGTAGACAAGTAAAAACATGTTCATTTTATACTCACTGATGATTTCATCAAGCCCAAGTATTCCGCCAATAACTCTCCCCCATCTGAGCTATTGGTTTCAATTGTCCATTTCTTATTGGACCAAAGTAATCATCTGATATGGGAAATATTATTGGGCCCACCATATTATTGAGCATCACATAATCCCCACTGTTTCCTATCATGTGGCCCACTTGAGTTCTAGACGTGCCTCATTTTTGGGCTCACATACTAATAGGACGGTGGGGTCCACACGTCCAGTGGTCGAAGGGAATCTGCGTCCCCAAGCCAGTCATTGCTTGGTGTTCTGGATCTGAATGTTTCTTGGGCGTACGGTAATATACAATCTGACAGTTCTCATACAAGGCCTTCCCGAATTGGTAACATGGCAAACGCGTTCAAATTCAACCGTTCATCTTTATCCGATCATCAAGTGGGATCAAATGATAAGTCAGAGAATGATTTTTTTTTTTACCTCTTTTGAAGTTGATGGTAAGATCAGTCTGGCTGCCAATGGGACGGATTGGCCTTTCGGGCTTGCGGCCTGAGCTTGTGTTGGAATCCAGGCCCACCTTACAAACAGCCTAGATCTTGCACAAAAAAGAGGGTGGCCGGCAAAGATCATGCCCAATCGTCACAGTTTAGGTTTGGATGGCCATCGTAAATCTAATTAAAAATATAGGCACCATCTGACCATCCACAAATGCAAATGTATACCCATTTGTAGACAAATCCAAACCGTTCATATAGTTCAATCCACTATAGATGGAGATAACAAATGATGACAGTGAAAACATACTTCTTTAGTCGTCCAATTGATGGCCATCAAATAAACGGCAGTGATCATCTGTCTGCTGTTACGTGTATTGTGTCCCATCTAAAAAACTACCATTTCCATTAAACTTGTAAAATTGCACTGCATACATCTCATTTTTTTAAAAAAAAGATGGGGTGTGTTCAATAAATGGACGGTATAGATTAGCTTATCTTGTGCTACACTGATATTATTAAAATTTCCTACAAGGCCCTCAATACAGCGCCGGAAGAAGCTCGAGTAGATTTTTTGAAAGTACTGTGTAGGCTGCTTTGGTTGGGTGTACGGCGTCCCCATATAAGAACTTAGAAGCATCCATACAAGTAGGAGTGTTGATGTTACAGAGTGGGCCCATTTCAAGAAGACCGGTCCCACAACATCCTCTCTTAGTGTCCACAAATCCTGCCCATCAAAATAAATAATCAAATAAATTAACGATCGAAGATCCATGGAATTCGTAAGGGAAATTAACATTGTCCAAGACACTGATTAAACGGTTAGAATTGCTGGATCAAGGTGATTCTTTAGAGAGATCAACAATCTCTAATCTGAGAGAATGGATTCGTCACTGTAACTTATCCTTGAACCATGGCCCCATCTGTAGTGAATGGTTCATCAAGGAACCACCCTCCAATGGTTCTAATTACTGGACCACTGTTTAAACCTCTGAGAAAATGAAAATGAACAGAATTACCATATTTTTCGGGATGATTGACCATGTCGGCAACTACATCATAGACACCGCCATAGACGAATCTGCTTCCGGGCACAGCGAAGACTGGATTTCAGGCAACAGATTCTTGGGCTTCGCATTATAGATGGTAGCATCCAAGTTTTGTTCTTCAATGCACGCCCCTTGCAATGGGTTCTTGAATTTTGTAGTTATTTGAAATGGGACGCAGCTGATCGGCGCAAGGCCCGGCACGATGAGCTTCGCATTATAGATGGTATAATTGCTGTACATGATCATAGTAGAAAATGTAAAAATTGGAAGCATTTTGAGAAGCAATAAGGCTATTTTTTTAAAAAAAAATTATTTAGTCTAAAGAGTGAGTGGTCCACAAGAACCACAGCTCTGTTAACTTGCTCCACTCGATTTGAAAATGAATTTGAGCCAAGTTGAGCTTCGATAAAACAAATATATCACAGTGGGCCCCAAAGAATCCCTGCCAGGACCATCTGTCCCTAGTCAGGTCTTGGTGGGGGCGTGTCGTGGATTAGCCAGTCATTAGAACCAAATATTCATATGGTAGGCCCACCTAATGAAAGATCCGATCTACGACAGATAGATAAAGAGAGTGTGTATGAAAGAGAGAGAAATAGAACCTCTAGCTGATTACGTAGCCTTTGCAGTAGAAAATCTTGGTACCCTCCTTGAAGGAATATCGTACGAGTTGAATGTAAAGTCATTAGTCCCTGCACTAATCAAGATTAGTGCATTACGAATTGTCTTATTAGCCCCTTGATCACCTACAATTGACTTGAGCCTATTTATATAGTTCTTAAACATCGAAAGCTGCTGCGACACCGGTATCACGCCTATCGCTACCGTGGTCAGGTCATCGATAATAGAACCCGCTGATGCGAAGTTAAAGCTGGTCTTGATCTCATCATCCGATAGCAATGGATTCAAGAACGGCGATAACGATTCCTTTACGCCTAGTTCATACACCAACATATCGGGCATCAGCCGACCGTCCGAAAAGCAGCCCATGGCCTTATAATTAGGGTAATCCACACCATAGGGCGGGTGATCAGCTTTCAACATTGTATCAATGTAGTTGTTGTTGCCGGTGCCGAACGGCAGGGAACTTCTTCTTGATTGGCATGGGCGGGGCATGCAATGATGGTGATGAACACGTACGAGAGAATGATGGAGAAGACGATTCTCGCCATTGTGATTTTATTTTTATTTTTTTGGATATTTGAGGTTCGCAATGCTTTTATTTGTGGTGTTGGACCGTTGGTTCATGCGGTAACTTGCAACGCGGATTTCCTGCGAAAGGGAAGTTCGTGCACAAGGATACTGGGTGGGGTACACCGTGATGTTTTTGAGAAATCCAACCCGTCCATCCATTTTAGTAGCTCATTTTAGGACGTCTGACAAAAAATAAAGTGTATCAGAGACTTAAGTGAGCCATACAAGAGGAAACAGTAGTAATTTAGTGAGCACCGATGAAGCATTCTCATGTACATAAAAATTGTGTCAGGCTATATTTTCAGTTTTTTCAATTCATCCCAAAGGGAATGGCCTTATAAACGGTTTGATAGCATATAAACATCAAGTTCGAGCCCAGGAAGGTTTCAACGGTAGGAATTTCTCTTCCCAATTTCCCTTCTTGTGTTGGTGATTTGGATGGTCTGGATTGTCTTCAACTATGGCAAGCGTGAGATGACGAGGAAGCGTAAATACGGCAACATGTCTAAATTTAGGACGCCGATTGCGTCCTACCCCCGTTATGTGGGGCCCACCATGATGTAAGTGTTTTATCCATTCCGTTCATCACTTTTATCAGATCATTTTAAGATGTTGTATAAAAATTGAGGCAGGTGAAAGGTTCATGTGGACCACAAAGTAGGGATTGAACGTCCACCATTAAAAACTTCTTGGGAGCCGGAGAAGTTTCAGATCAAGCTGATATTTGTGTTTTCACTTCATCCACGTCTACATGACCTTATGAATAGGTTGGATGGTAAAAAAAAAAAAAAAACATCATGGTGTTTCTTAGAAAGGTTTCAACGGTGGGTGTCATTATCACTGCAGCTTCCTTTGGTGTGGTCCAATAAAGCTTTAGACCTGCCTCATTTTTAGCACCATAACTTCAAATGATCCGAGAACAGTGATGAACAGCATGGATAAAACACATACATCACAGTGGCCCCACAGATCCCTGGCCAGACGGATACAATCAGCGTCCACTTTCCTACATTACGATCGGATTGTATTTCCTGCGGAAGCCTTTAGTATAAAGTCGTTGCGCTGGAAACTTAGGTGGGGCCACCGTGATGCTTTTGAGAAATCTACTTATCTATATACACTTATTAAGCTCATTTCAGGACTTGAAACCAAAATTGGACAGGATCCAACACTTAAGTGGGCCGCAATAAAATTCCTACAATTGAAACTTCCCTGGTCTACAGTGATGTTTAAATTTCATCCGAATCGTTAGTAACGTCATTCCTAGATGAACTGAGAACACAAATACTACCTGGATTCAAAACTTCAAAAGCCCCATGAATATTTCAAATGCGTACATTTAGTTGTTATGTTTTCGGTGCACTTGAGTATTGGATCAAGCTCATTTTTTGTTCCATGCCTTAAAAATGATCTCAAAAAATGGCAAGGCATGGTGGATTTCTCACAAACATCATCGTGGCCCCACCTAGGTTTCCAGGTAGGAACTTCATGCTAGAGGATTTTGTAGGAAATTTGCGTCCGAGATATGGCAACTGTTGAGAAAATAATACAAAAATTATTTCTCCTGCAAATGAATAAACTGAAAAAATCAAGACATGTTGAAGCATGTATGAGTATGTTGTCTTTAAAGTATTATTTGTCACTTCTCAATCAGATCGAGAATACTGAAAGGTTCCAGGCAAACAACTTTTAAAATACGATGAGCCTGGGCGTCGATCTGTGTTCAACAAATATGAAGATCCATGAATGGAACTCTATACACAAATTTTTGACAGATAAATAAAAAGAAAAATCCCAGTATCAAAAAGACAATAGAAAATTTTAGACCACTGCACTGGTCTATTCGTTGAGATCTTCTAGCTAAGGTTCATATGAACCTTGCTGACTGCTATGAGTATGCTAGTTGCTCTGCTTTGTGGTTTGTATGTGAATATGATTCGAGTGTTTGTGATGGATTGTTGAACTATCCAGGCACTGTTTATAAAGGCTATGGTGGCTGACCATTTTGATCTAGGACCATTAACCCATGTGACTGTTTTCTAACTGTTGGTGAGAAACTAGCCATTATTAGAAGTTTCTGACCGTTATGCAAGTAAAATAATAGTTGTTGTATGTTGGCCACTTAAACTCATTGGCTAGCCGTTTATAGTTGTTGGGCCAGCAACATGCATCAGTTCTCCATGGTCAGACTTTATGTGCACGAGGAGTTACCCCTCACTCTAACGGTTAGTTTTTCCAGCCTCTATAAAAGTCACACAGGTCTCATTCAGACCACTAGAACTCATCCGAGCCACTGTCTTATCTCTCTGTCGCACCAATTCGCGAAGGAGCGACCCATCTACGACATGATACGCACGTGCAAAGTGCAAAATGTATCACTAGCGTCTCTACAGCCACACTGCCTCACATGCCCTCATGCTGAACCCGAGACTAAGACCATGACTGTGCTTGAGCCTAAGCCCGTGCATGGGTGTTCTATTGCTTCGCATTGGAACACGTAAGCCCCGATACTCCATGAACCAAGCAAATAAACATAATGGTACTCCACCTTTCTCGTATAAACTCAAATTTTCTTTACCACTTTTTTAATGTGGGACTATTCCTAAAAACACCAACAACATAAAATTTACAAAATCACTTATATTATATATTTTTAAAAAAAATAATAATTTTTAATCAACATTTTACAACAATCCCCACTTAATTAAAAATATTTTTTTATTTTGAAAAAATATCTGCCAGAATAGAAATAACTTATATGTATAAAGAAATATATCTTTCGATTTGAATCTTTCCTTAGTTTAAGTATCTCAAAGCTCTATCAAAATTACTGGTAACTGCAATGTCAAACCAGTTATTCCTTGATAACAGAGCCGGAGAAACTACATACACATAGATAAAAACTACATCTTCTCAATGTAATGATATTGACACAAAGTATAACTCCTACTATTTTTTTTATAGCTTTGATACCTAGGATGGTATCTACATGTCTAAGATCCTTCATTTTGAATACGGAAGACAGAAACTTCTTTGTTTCAGTTACAGCTTCCATTTTATTACTAATTATTAAAATGTCATCAACATATAGATAAATAATAAGTATACAGCTACCATCAACTATAAAATATATGCATTTATTAGCTACATTATGCATGAAACCATAATATAGTATTTTTGAATCAAACTTCTCATGCCACTGTTTTGGTACTTGTTGTAATTCATATAAAGATTTAATTAATTTATTAAGTTTATTTTCATTTCCTAGTAGAACAGATCCTTCATGTTATTTCATGTATACCTTCTCATTGAGGTCACCATTTAGGAATGTAGTCTTTACATCCATTTGGTAGATGTGAAGATGATGTATGGAAGCTAGCGCGAATAAAATCCTAATGAATGTTATCCTAACTACAGGAGAATATGTGTCAAAATAATTTATCTCTTCTTGTTGTTTGAAACCCTTAGTTACTAATCTACCTTTAAAGGTTTGAATAGTCTCATCGGTGTGATATTTCTTCCTAAATACTTACTTACAAACTATGGGTCTACAACCTAAAGGTGAGTTAACTAGTTCACATGTTTAATTTGACACTATAGATTCCATTTCGTCGTTAATAACTTCTTTTCAGAAAACTTAGTCTCTAGAAAACATAGCCTCATTATATGTTTTAGGGTCATCTTCTATAGTCATTATTATAGATATTATTCTGATAACATTTTCTATATTTTCTTTTATAAGATGAAAAAAGATACGCTGAGAGTATCTGATCGACGTCAAGATTCTTCTTTATTCTTATCTTCTGAGTCTTACGAGGTTCGCTTAGAGCTTCTACTTCGTGTGGAGTTATACTCATTGGTTCTCTAATAGGAGTTTGGACTTCATTATCCCTTGACTCCAAGGATAATGAGTTCTCAAAGAACTCAATATATCTTGATTCTATTATGATTTTAGACTCTAAATTTATGAGCATATAAGCTTTATTATTTTGTGCATACTCTACGAAAGCGTACTTTATAGTTTTGGATCCTAACTTAGTTATTTTATGATCAGGAGTCTTATAATACGCAAGATATCCCCACACTTTAAGATATCCTAGGTTAGGTTATTTACCTTTTCATATTTCATATGGTAATATTTTTATTTCTTAGGGAGAATTCTATTTAGTATGCGACACGCTGCAAGCAGTATCTCACCTCATAGATTGAGTAGCAACTTTGCTTATATTAGCATTGAGTTGACCATCTCTACCAACGTCTTATTCTTCTTTTCTGTTATATCATTCTGTTGCGGTATATATAGTGTAGTGCATTGGTGTGTTAATTCATGTTCTTCATAAAAGTTAGTGAATCTATTTGAAAAATATTTTCCCCCTCTATCACTGTGGAGAATCTTTATTTTCTTATTTACTTAATTTTTAATTTCTACTTTATATACTTTAAACATATTTAATGTTTTATTTTTTATCTTTAATAGGTATACATACACATATTTAAAGCAATCATCAATAAAGGTTTAAAATACATTTTACCTCTATGAGTACGAATGTCGTTTAATTCACAGATATCACTGTGCACAGGATCTAATACTTAAGATGATCTCCTAACACTAAGAAATGGTTTCTTAGTCATTTTGGATCGTATGCACACTTCACATTTATCGTTCTCATTTTCTATGTATGAGATTAAACAATTCTTAGCCATGAATTTTAAGGTATTATATCTTATATGTGCTAGTCTATTATGACATAATCTAATAAATTCAATCATATACGCAGAAGTGTTACTTTCATTGAATGAAAATTTTATCATACTGTTACAAGCATATCCCTTCCCAATAAAATTCTCATTCTTAGACAAAATCAGTTTTTCTGACTCATACACTACCCTTATTTCAGGTTTACCCAGAAGATCCCTAGAAAGTAGATTTTACCTCATATTTGGGACGTGCAGTACATTTGTCAAAATCACTTTCCTCCTAGAAGTAAACACCGGTTCAACGGTTCCTTTGCCGACAACCTTCGATTGGACATCATTACCCATTTGAATTTCTTGACCAATGGTCAATTCCTCATAAGTTTTGAAGGTTGATCTATTGTAGCAAACATGTACGGTAGCAACAGTATCATACCACCAACCGGAAACTTTTTCTTGAATTGTGTTCACTTCAATGATCATCATCACTATATCGCATTCTACTTAGGGGTGTACATCGAGTCGAACAGAGTCAAGCTGGCCTTAACTCGACTCGACTTGGCCATTAGCTAACCTCAGCTCGAACTCGGTTCAGCTCGGTCCTCGAGCCTGACTGGCCAGCTCGGCTCGATTTGGTTAGCAGCTCGAGTCGAGTTCGCCATTGAGGCATTTTCACAAACACCTGGACTGCACCTTCAAAATCTCACTATATTTGAGACAGCAGCAATGGTTTTACAGGTATTTTATCAAACACCTAATAAGAAACATAAAAATCAAGAAAAAAAAAAGGGTGTTGCTTTCATATATATACCTTCCTTCCCACCGGCTACACTTCTTTGAGTCATTTCATCAAACACTTGGTGAGCAACATTAATATCAAAGTAACCGAGTCACCAAACTGGTTTGATCCGAGTTCGATTCGAGTTGGGTTCAATCCAAGTCGAATCGAGTTGGGGCCAACTCGCACTCATTTTCGACCTCAAAAAATCAGCTCGACTCGACTCGAACTCAACTTCGAACTGAGTTGAAGCGAGCTTTTTCGAGTTAAGTCGAGCAAGCTAACCGAGCTAGCTCGGTTCGTGTACACCCCTAATTTTACTGCACTAGCTTCTTTTTTCGATTTGCAATATTAGCAAAATCGAGCATAATGCCCGATTTTTCCACAGACATGGCAAGGGCTTTTAAACTTTCCGTTCTTCTAAATTTTCTTGAATTTTCCTTTAGACGCATTCTTCTCAGGATTCTTGTTAGTATTCTCTATTGCGTGTACTTTAGACGAGAAATTTTCCTTTTCAGTCTTTTTATTTCGGTTACAAGATTTTTTCTCAATGCGAAGATGTTTCTGGATCTGTTCCAGTGTTTAGTCCTCAGTTTTATGTAGTAATTTTTTTCTACAGTCTTTCCACATCGAGGACAATTTTACGATAATAGCCCCGACTTAAAATGACTCAAGAACATCAATTTTAATGGTCTTGATTTTATTCATTATCAACTCCAATTATTGGATTTAAGGCAGCAACGGTTTATTATATACTATGTTATAATCGAAGTACCTGGCTATCAGGAACTTGTTGATACATTCTTCTTTAGTTTCGTATTTAAACTCCAGGGCGGTCCAAATTTTTTTTGCAAACGTTTTTGTGTATACAGATCATACAGGCAGTCAGAGAGCGCATTCAGTATGTGTCCACAGCATAGATGTTCATCTTCAGCTCATTTGTTGTAGGCAATGATCTATTCAGGTGTGTCCTCGTCGATGGCTTTAAGTAGTGGTTTCAGATTTTGATCTAAAATGTAATAGATCTTTAAGGTCGTCAGAAGAAATTTGATCTTGTCTTGCCACCTTATAAAGTTGGTTCTATCGAACCGATCGAGAGGAATCAAATCTTAATTCATCAGTTTGATGGATGATACACTTTCGGTTTTCATGAAAAAATAATATTTTAAGATTGTTAAGAAAATAATACAGAAATTATATTTTCTGAAAATGAATAAATCAAAAAAATCAGATTGAATAAGCATGTATGAGTACTTTATCCTTAAAGTGTTATTTTTTCCTTCTCAATTAGATTGAATGCTGAAAGATTTTAAGCAAACAACTTCTAGGATATGACGAGCCTAGGTGTGGATCTGCGTTTAACAAATACGAAGATTCATGAATGGAACTCTATACACAAATTTCTGGCAGATAAATAAAAAGAAAAATTCTAGTATCAGAAAGAGAATAGAAAATTTTATCCCAGTGCACTAGTTTGTTCCTTGAGTTCTTCTGGCTAAGGCTAGAATGAACCTTACTGATTACTAAGAGTATGTTGATTGCTCTACTTTGTGATATGTGAATATGGTTAGAGTGTTTGTGATGAATTGTTGAACCATCCAGGCACTATTTATATAGGCTAGGGTGGCTGACCGTTTTGGTCCAAGCTCATTGACCCATGTGACCGTTTTTCTAGCGGTTGGTGAGAAACTAACAATTATTAGCAGTTTCTGACCGTTGTGCATGTGGAATAATAGTTACTACATGCTAGTCATTTAGACTCACTGGCTAGCCATTTATAGTTGTTGGTTTGGCCACATGCATCGATTTCAGCATTGTCAGACTTTATGTGCACGAAGAGTTACACCTCACTCCAATGACTAGTTTTTTCAGCCTCTATAAAAGTCACATAAGTCTCATTCGAACCACTAGAACTCATCCCAGTCACCTGACCTATCTCTCTGTAGCACCGCGACTCGCATCGGTTTGCGAAGGAGCAACCCATATGCGACACGATGTGTACGTGCGAAGTACAAAGTGCATCACTAACGCCTCTATAGCCACACTGCCTCACATGCCCATGCCCTCGCACTGAGATTGAGCTCGAGCCCGTGACCATGACTGAGACCGAAATTGAGACTGAGCCCGAGAATAAGCGTGTGACATAAGTGTTCCAGTGCTTCGCATTAGAATACACAAGTCCCGATACTCCATGGACGAAGCAAATAAACATAACGATACTCCACCTTTCTCATATAAACTTAAATTTTCTTCACCTCTTTTTCAATATGGGACTGTTCCTAAAAAAACAAAATTTATATATATATATATATATATATATATAATAAATTTTAATCAACACTTTACAACAATAATAAGACCAGATTTACTATAATATGTCTGAATGTATTTCAGTATAATACATTAAGGAATCTACCTTTTTTATTAGGTTTACTTTTTAACGACCTAAAATGTTTATATGGTGGGCCTCATCGTGTGGGTGGGAGATACCAAAAGAATATTTCAGATTGAAATATGTCAACCCTTACATTGTTTAAAGGCTAAGAAGACAGTCCATATGAGAAGAAAAGATTGAAAGATTAAAACGTTGAAATGTTCTAATTAATTATCTTTTAACTATAAGTTATCCACTATAATAAAGCAAAGGGAACCAAAGAAAATGGATACCCAGACCTCACCAAAGCCCTAAATGAACGTGAATTTTCACGATACTTTATCTCGCGGTAGATAGAAGAAAGAGAAATGAAACCCCACTTCGATAGTCCTGCTCGGGTTGAAATGACTCTTCTATCATTAATTTTCTATTATAACACCCTATACCAAACCCCTTAGTTAATAAAGTGTTGTTATATAGCACACCAAATCCTTAACCAATCACAACATCTTAAATCTTTTTTAACCCACAAACTTTTTAAAAATCACAAAACTTTCATCCCCCACACCTATAAATACCTCATCCTCTTTATTTCTAAACTATATTTCATTCATTAACTTCTTATCTCTCATCTCTTACCTTTTATATTCCGTAACCAACAACCACTCATCCACCAAGGAGAATGAGAGTGAAAGGAGAATAATTGTCACGTTTCAAATTTTGACACCTGAGTATGAAAATTTCGATCCCGAGTTCCTATGTGTGAAGCTATTAAAAATGCACATAGGCGAGTTCCCACATGCCTAGGCAGTCCGATTAACATTCACCCATAATCAATAATCAGAGTAGCTTGTAGTCAGCGACATCAAAGGTTAAGTAGAGATAACTAAATTTATAAATATGTGACTAATATTTAAAATATACAATTACAAAAGTGGTATCCGCCTAAATGGGGACTACAAAAGCCATAATATATATGTCCAAAATGATATAAAAATATAAAGTATTCTGCTTTCACCCAACACTCCTAAAACATCACGACGGTGAAACGAATCAATCAGCGTCTACTCATCTGAGATCTCGATGATACCTGCATCAAATATATCATCTGGTTTGTATTTTAAAACATCGTCGCATGTAGGAGAGAGTAATTAACTCAATGGTACCTTTTTTTAAAGTTTCATATATTATCAATATAATTAAACATATATAATGATAGCATTACAAAATAAACAATTCATAAGTTAATTATTTAAATGCATGGATGATATGATGATACGTGCAATGTTTGTCCCATAGCATAACCCAACAATATTTACCATGATGATGCTCGGGAACACAACAGTCGTAAAATTTCCACGCCGATGCTATTATTAACGAGAATGTCAACATATGTGTAATGGTTGGCCTAAAACACAACTCAATAATGTAATGATATACATGATTAGCTAAGTATTTATTATTTTCAATTTAAACATTATGTTGGCGAAGCTAGGATACCTTTATTTTATCAAAACTCGTTTAACAAATCCGCGTAGCTCGTGGTGGCATATAGCAGCCACTAACTAATGTCACTTGATCTAAATTTGGGTTCATCACCCAATAGTCCATCTGATTGATAGTATAACACGTCACCCAAGAACATTCACAATTAGTGAAAATATCATCACCTAAGCCCTAAATGTAAAAAAAGCATGTCACTCCACATATTAAAGTGACCTAGTATTTGATATATCAATCATATAAAAGGTTGTTTCTAATAATTATGGCCCACTTGGAGGTGTACAGATCAATTTACACCATAAGATAGTTAGCCCTATTGATTATATATGTATGGATAAGTCAGTTCAACAATTACTGATAATCAATCAAGGTCATGGCTATACAGATGTGTTTGAGATATTAACTTTGATTAGTGCCCTAAATTTATTCGCGATCTAACAGTCTAAAAACCATAACTTTGACAAAGACCATATATAAATAATTAACTTAAGTTCTTATTTATTTTTAGAAATATGTACACATGTCATATACTAGCATTTCTTAGTTTGATGTCTCACAATCAACGTTAAGTTTATTAAGACGAACATATTTCTATAGTTTCATGTATAATAGCCTACCAATGAGTAGTATAGAGATTATTTGAAAATCAAAACATTTTGTGAATAAAATAATTAATAAAATTTATCGTGTATTATTAGCTAGGTATAGATTACCTAAATTTTTGGTATGAGCTTTCATAATGAGTAGAAATGGTAATTCAATCCTAATTATCTTAAATCATTGATTTGAATATTATAGGACACTTCAGTCAATCCGATTTATGTGCATGATACGGTTTAGATTTAATCCATCAATTATCTTAGCTTTAGGTGGATCTTTTTTCAGTTATGGTTGCCTTGATTAGTCCGAGATAGGTTGGTTAAATCAGGACCTTAAGTGGTTAGATCACAAGACTAGACCTAAGGTTTTGATGATCAGGCGTATTCGTTAGCTTCATACGATTAATTAATTAAGTTTGTGCGATTCTTTACGGGTAACACACATGTATAGGTTAAGATTAAATATTAAATACTAGTAAGTAACAAGATTAGATAATTCTAATGAAAAAGATTTCAAGGATATTTTAAATCCAAAATAGCAAAAACTCAAGACGTTATAAGAATCAATTCTAGCTTTAGTTTAGCCTCGCTAAGCCGACGTCTGAACTACCCGAGCCACTAAAAAGTCAACCCAACCTACTCCGGCTGATCCCTACAACAACTCGTTCACCCATTTGCCCACCTTAGATCAGCTTTATGCATTCCTGCATTAGTATCTTGCATCATCACTTTATCTCCAACTCTTCAATTCTTTTAGTCTACCTAAGTGTATGCTCTGCAGCTTGCCGAAATTACAAATCTTATCCATCAAAAGCTTAAATTGATTAGGAATAAGACTTTGTAATCACATCACCCTTACATTCTGTTATGTTAATTTAATCAAACACGTGGGGTGCCAAAGTATACTCAACTCAATATTTAATTGAACTACTGGTGTCCCCCGCATTTAGTCACTTTGATTAGAAATTGAACGCAGTGATTCAGCTATTCTCTCAACCTCTAATTGTTATTAATAATCAGATGATTTGTGAATAGGTGGGGATTAACTCGTTTGAATGAATTCTTTTTGCCTTGTGTCAATGGATTTGAGAACTTGTTCTTTCAATACTACTTTAGTGTAACGCCTCAGATTTTTACCAACTTGGAATTCAAAAATTCTTGAAAGTTACTGTCGAGACCTTAAATAAATATGAATAAATATACACATCCACACTTGAAAATTTTGAAAACTTAAGCATGAAAACATGTCTCTAAGTATCAAACCTTAATAAAACTTCGATCAAAACTTTTAAAGATAAATTGAACCGTAAAATTTAATTACATATTCTTAGGAAACTATCTAATCTGCCTAATCACTGAAACCTCAAGTCTAGCCATATGATCTATTCATCTAGGGCTCAAATCTAATCGACCCATCACCGATTAATCAAGAAAATCACAACTTAATAAAGGCCTACCTAAAGTTAAGATAACTGATGAATTAAATCTGAATCATCCCATGCACATAAACTGAATTGACCAAAGTATCATATTACCTTCAAATCAGTGATTTAGAACGATTATGATCGAATCACCATTTTCACTTATCGCGAATAACTCACTTTATAAACTTAGGTAATCCAACCTAGCTAATCGCGTACAATAAAATTTGTTAAATGTTTTATTCTAAAAATACTCAGATTAACGAAATAACCTATAAATTACTCGTTAGTGGGCCGCTAAACACAGACTATAGAAAGGCATTCGTCTTAGTGGGCTTGACGTCCATCACTGACATTAAGCTGAGATCGTGTGTAAAATTGTTCAACTTGGGCTCGCAAGTTGAACGCATGGAATGCGTGAAGACCTTAAGAAATAGCATGAATATAGGTTAAAAGTTTTCATTCACTCTTTGGCCAAGCTGTAGCCTCTGGACCATTAAATCATGAATAAATTTAGGATACTAATATAAGTTTATACCTTACACCTATTTTATAATCGTGGCCCCGATTGATGATTGTTAGTCATCGAATTGACTTCGAACCATACCCATCAATTAACGCATCTAAATGGTGAACCGATCGTATCCATGCGTAGATCATCATTAGAGTCAACTACCTTATGGCATATATCGACCCGTAAATCTTCTAGTGGCTCTAAAGGTGTAAATAACATTTCATAAGATTATAATAATAAATACCTGGCTCTTGAGGCCATTAATATCATTTCTGACACCATAAATAGTCAACTATTTTATACCCCCTCTCTCCCATATGAATTTGTGCCCTAATCTTGGAAAAGAAAGAGAGAAAGAGAGGGTAGGAGAGAGAGAGATCGAAAATGTGAGGGTTGTGCACCTTCACCCTTTCATCCCTTCTATCACAACTATAGATGGTATTGAATATTTTGTCGGATCTCTTTCACCGATAATCAAATGTAAGAAATGAATCATACTTTATAATCTAGGTCTTCTTACATTGATCTTCAAGAATCATACAATAGCTTATGTGCTAATTAGGTTTCGATAACTTTCATAAAACCCTAATCCTAAAAGTGTGAGTTGGTTGGGTGAAATCCTTTAAAAGGTGTGAAACATTCTTCTAAGTTTCCTTTTTATTAACCCTTAAAAGTGTTAAATAACGATTTTTTGAATTATTGTTAGGATTTCATTTGTTATTTATATTTAGATTACTTTATTATCGCATCCCTGATTTTATTTAAAGTTGGTAGCTAATATGTTTAATGAAATGCTTGAACAATATGAAATTTCTACTGTTAGAACTCTTGTATGCTAATTGATAAGTGTTATTGATATACGTTGGATTATATTAATGTACATTGAATTATACTGATTCATACATATGTTTGGTTGATGCACTCTATTATAGTATTAAGTTGCTTCGTGATTATGTTTATGTATTTGATAATCTTATTTGTAGTCGTGTGAATAAATTCCTATAAAGTGTTAAGTAAGAGGATGACCTACCTTGGGTTGGCTATCCCAGACTTATACGATAACCGGGGTTGAACACAGATGATCGACAATAGTTGGAGCTATACAGGATGATTCACACCCAATGTCGATTTTGTTTGGGGTCCCCTGTTATCGATTAGATCAGTCCAATGTATGACCTAATCATTCTAATGTTTGGTAGTTATATAACATTCAAATGAATCTACGATGCCACTATGATCATTGAATTAAGTCTATTCATAACTGTTAATGCACTAGATCGTACAAATACTCGTGAGACTGGCATGGTGGTATGAGACACCGTGTCCGAGCTGTCAGCTTATATTGGAGTGACATGCTTATTTTATTGGTAATAAATAGAGTGACAGCCCGCCATATTGGTAAAAAAAATTAGGTGATGAGCCTTCCCGTAGTGACCATGAGCACTAGTGAAGGCTATAAGCCTATCATAATGTTAATGTAATTGATGTTGTGACTTCGCTACATTTTTGTTTGGGTAACAAACCTTACATTTGTTATGGTCGTCCTTGGGTGATGAATCCTAAAATAGATTAAGGAACTCATGATATAATGGTGGTATCTTGGTTTCACCAAATTGCTACTTGAATTGGGATTAATAATTATTTGTCTAATAATGTATATCATAACACTTACTAAGATAGGTAGTTTACAAAAGGTGTTGGAGTCACATGATGAGGGAATATTAATATTTTATGAAATAGATGTTAAAATAGTTTGTTGAAGAATAATATATTGTGAGGATCCTGCATTATCATATTATAGCATTCATGCACCTAAAAAGACTAGATAGGTAATTACTTGTTTTTTAAGCTATCACTATTTCCACTTGATTGTATTGATAATATGTGTAACTTAGATAATGGTACCACTGTGTTAGCTACTCACTCTCACTAGGAATGATGTTTTAAAACACCAATTAACGATATTATTGATGTAGGTACTATCGAGATCTCAGATGGGTATGCTTAAACTGGCTTGCACTATATCGTTATGTTTTGGGGCATTAGGTGAAAATATAATACTTTACATTTTTCTTTTGTTTTGGATATGTGTAGTGTGCCTTGTGTAGTCCCCATTTGGACGAATGCCACTTCTAGAATTACATATTTTAAATATTAACCATATATTTCTGAGTTTAATTATCTTTACTTAAGTTTTGATGTCATTGATTTAAAGCTACTCTAATAATTGATAATGAATGAATGTTAACCGAACTGCATAGGTACGTGGGAACTTACCCACATGCATTTTTACTAGGTTCATACCCGAGAACTTGGGATCGGAATCTCCGTACTCAGGTGACGAATTTCGAGGCATGACATTTAGCTTTATATTTTTCAAAGGAATAAAGATAAACAAATAAAACAAAGGAACACTAAATAATATCAATTTTATTAATATTTGAGTATATGGACATTACATTTGACAAAGTATTAAACACCTAAAAAAATAAAATAGACTAGTGATAAATACTTTATTCATCTATCTGAATAGACGATCGAGGTGGATGGTTAATAGGATGTGACCGGATTAGTATGATTACCTAAATTGAAATTCAGTTTATCATAATCCAATAACTTAGAATTGCAGATATTTAATTTTCTCTTATAGTATTGTATTAGGATCCATTAAGCAGTAACAATCTATGCTAGAGCTTGGTTAGGTTATGATAAGAAAGATAAATTGAAAAATACATAAATATATTTGACATATGACATTGAGTTCTTCATATTCTCCTTTTATAATTTATTGAGGAGGTAGAACCCTCACTGAGTTTCCTTGCTGATCCTGAATCATTCACATTTATGACGTGTTTTATATATAAGAAAATCTCCTGGATGGATTGGGAACCGCTGGCTTCTATGATTCTCTTCTCACAGTTGATTCATTTAATAGAGATGTTTGCAGCTCACTAATTGAATTGATTAGGAAATTGCTGATCAATTATACCCATTCACCTCATGGCCCACCTCCTGCACTTCTGATCGAGGTGTTGGGTGGTCCAAATCAAACCATCACCTGCATTTAACCTTCCATCCCATGATGGTTTGGAGTGCTGGAGAGGATAGATGGATAAGATCCTCCTGATACCAATCTATTAGAAGAGATGTGTCAAATTAGATCTTCCATCTAGTTCTCTCGTTCTCTTGATCCTAATTGAACCACGACTACATGATCTAGTCTGTAAGCTCTCCCATTATTTTTATTCTAATTAATATATGTTTTGAAACCTAATCTAGTCGTTGTCCATTTTCTCCCGATTTAGGTCCGAACTTTGATTTTTCTTACAAACCAGTTTAATCTCCTTATATTCGGAACCATCTAGAATGTTACAGGCTCTCTGAACATCTCTGGAAAGATCTTCTATTTTGAAAGGATTGTGAGAGACGACCATGCCAAGTATATCATAGCCAGATATTTGATAAGATATGTTCTCTTGGTGAGTCGGCCTCGTCGAGAGAATAGTAGTCAGATATGTTATAGGATACGTTTTCTCGATGTATCTTTTTATAAACGTGTTGGATATGCTAACTTATTAATTAGCACATTTACTCGTGGTCACATGACATATGTCGATTTGCTCTTTGAAAAACTAAGTAGAATTTCTACTAGTACTAACTCCGTAATGTCAACACGTGGTGGCTCTCTATCGGTCCATGTCAGGGTGTTGAAAACGGTTGTAAACATATTTCATACATATCTTACACCCACCATGCTAGCTTGTTCGAGTGTTCGGTTTGTGACTTGTTTCTCATATTCTGCCCATCAAAAACTCGAGTTAACTGGACTCTTATAGTTTCTCAAGTCAGTTGGGTTTGGATGACCAATTTCTATAATCCCTCTACTAAAGTGAGTATTGCATCATCACACAACATATCATCCATTCATTATACCATTTAACGCAAGAACCAATCAAATCCCTTTGTATTTTGTCAAGTTCTATGAAGTAAAGATCCTACATGTGCAAAAATAGTACCTAACACTTTCTTTTCTGTCACCGTGATTCAAAATCCCAATAATCCTTGAATTCCTGTAGGAATTAACAGAATATAAAAATATGAGTAACTTGTTATTGGTGACTCGAAGTCATATATACAGCCTTCGTGAAGATGATCGACATGTGATCTAGCATCCAGAACATGTCAATGTCCTCCCATTCATCTTTAGTAGAGCGCATGTCAACTTTCTTTTATTTTTAAGTTTTTTTTTTATATATTTTTCATTAGTTTTCAAACAATAAAATTTTATAATTTTTTATTATTTTCCAAACAACAAATTTGAAGAAGATAAAAAAAACTATAAATTTATGGTGAAACAACTTTTTATTTATTTACTTATTTTTCCCATAAAGAATCAAGAATCATAATGCACCCAGCAGAATCATTGATTGTAATCATTTATATAATGGGAGTAGAATCATGACATTAGACCAAAAATGAGTTAGATCCAAAACTCAAGTGAGCCACACCACACCAAAAAGTGGGGATGGAAATGCTTACTATTGAAACCTTCTTGGGTCCATGGTAATGTTTACATGCCATCCAAACCGTTCATGAGGTTGTTCTAAGTGGGATGAATTAAAAACACAAAATATTGACCTCATCCAAAACTTCTGAGGTCCCACAAATGTTTTAACAGCTAGTGTTAAATTTTCACTTTTTCCTATCATGCGGCCCACTTAGAGTTTAGATTTGCCTCATTTTTGAGCTCACATACTAATGGGAGGATGGTGGGGCCCACACGTCAATCTTTGTGTTCCAGATCTAGATGTTTCCTGGGTTGTACGTGAACATGAGG
The DNA here is from genome assembly GCA_037074715.1 of Magnolia kwangsiensis. Taxonomy (NCBI): domain Eukaryota; kingdom Viridiplantae; phylum Streptophyta; class Magnoliopsida; order Magnoliales; family Magnoliaceae; genus Magnolia; species Magnolia kwangsiensis. Next base: position 21,238,259 of record CM073578.1, on the reverse strand, counting down.
TGGATCTAGATGTTTCTTGGGTTGCACGTGAACATGAGGAGATGATCAGATGCCTGGGCTAGCCCCACATGGCTCTGGCGTATGGCAAACATACAATCTGTGGGTAAAGGAGTACACGAGTCGAACCAAGTCAAGCTTCGCACAGCTCGACTCGGCCGGGCCACTAGCTGACCCCAACTTGAACTTGGTATGGCTCGGTCCTCGAGCCTAATTGGCTATTTGAGCCAAAATCGAGCCGAGTTCGTCTATGCAACATTTTCACAAACACATGGATTATACCTTCAAATTTTCACCGTATGTAAAACGGCAGCAGTAGTTTTATAGGTATTTCATCAAACACTTCGTAGGCAATATCAAAATCAAGAAAAAATGATATTTATTTCATGTACATTCTTTTCTTGCTACCAGTTAACACTTCATTGAGTCATTTCATCAAACACTTGGTGAGCAGCATCAATATCAAAATAACAGAGTCACCCATTTTATCCGAGTTTGATTCAAGTTGGGGCTCAATCCGAGTCAAGTTGAGCTCAGGCAAGCTTGAACTCAATTTGAAGTTTCATCGAGCTAAAAAAAATCAGCTCGACTCAGCTAAACTTAGTTTAGAACTGAGCTGAAACTAGCTTTTTCGAGCCGAGTTGAGCAGCTAACCGAGCTAACTCGGTTCGTGGGTTATCGAAAGACCCGACATTTCTCGTACAAGGGCTTCCTGAATCGGTAACATGGCAAACGTGTCCAAGATCCAGCCGTTCATCTTGATCCGATCATCAGGTGGACCAAATGATAAGTCGGAGACTGAATTTTTTACCTCTTTCGAAGTTGATTGTAAGATCAATCTGGCTGCCAATGGGAGGGATTGGCCTTTCGGGCTTTCAGCCTGGGCGTCGCTGGAATCCAGGCCCACCTTACGAACAGCCCAGATCTTGCACAAAAAAGAGGGTGGCCGGCAAAGATCGTGCCCAATCTCACAGTTCGGGTTTGGGTGGCCCATCATAAATCTAAGTAAAAACGTGGGAACCATCCGACCATCCACACGCATGCAAATGTACCGTGTGTAGACCAACCCAAACCGTTCATATAATCCAACCCACTATAGATGGAGATAACAAATGATGACAACGAAGAGATTAGTCGTCCAATTGATAGCCATCAAATGAACGGTTGAAATAAGAAAGATCAAAATATCAAGATTCAACAAACAAAATGCACGTTGAAGGAAGGCCAGGAAGATCCAACCCATCCAATATTTGCGTCCCATGATTCGGACGGTGTGAATTGAGGTGGACGACTAGATGATCATATTCTGCCATCAATCAAATACGGAGAACTATTTGATACTCAAGCATGGCATGCTACTTGATATACAGACACTAAAAATGTACACGTGGCACGTATTAACTCAAAATTGTACCGTCCATTAGAAGTGTCCTCCAATCCCAATGGTCGGATGATAAAAAAAAGCCTTTTTTTTTTTTTTGTTTTGGGTTCATGATATTCATAAACAGTGGCCCATGTCTGCAATTTCTACGTAAACTATAAGTGCCTGCATATCAACCATAACCTTCTGCCTGAGTATTACAGTTCTTCTCATCAAATAAACTCCTCAATCCAGGTTCCAGAGTACCTGTTGGTGAAATCCTGTCATCCATCCATCTGGTAGGACTTGTCTGGGGGCACCTGCATCCACGGTCAAAATGATTGCAACCGTGCAACTTATGTTGAACTTGACCCCCAGATTCTGGGATTAAAACGAACGGTTGAAAACAAACAGCCAACAAAGAAAAGAAAAGAAAGAAAAAAAAAATAAAAAAAATCGATGGTCAATGTTACTCCTTCAGTGGGACCATAGCCCATCTAGAGTAGTTCTCATCATATGAACGGCCCATCCAAAAAACTATCATTTCCATTAAACTTGTCAATTGCACTGCATACATCTCATAAAAAAAAAAAAAAAAAACTCTAGAAAAAGAAAATAGATGCGATGTGTTCGATCAATGAATGGACGGTATAGATTAGCTTATCTTTTGCATGCACTGATATTAATAGAATTTCCTACAATGCCCTCAGTACAGCGCAGGAAGAAGCTCGAGTAGATATTTTGAAAGTACTTTGTAGGCTGCTTCCGTTGGGTGTACGGAGTCCCAAAATAAGAACTTAGAAGCATTCATACAAGGGGGAGTGTAGATGTTACAAAGAGGGCCCATTTCAAGAAAACCGGTCCCACAACATCCTTTGTTGGTGTCCACAAATCCTGCCCATCAAAATAAATAACCAAATAAATTAACGATCGAAGGCCCATGGAATTCGTAAGATCATGGTCCATTTCACCCTCATTCCATGTTATAAAATGTCCTTGTTGACTTATCCTGTACATGTGGGCCCAGTAGTTTGGAGATCCAGACCGTTGATCTTATGAGACCAACCTAAGATGAGGGACGCTCCAAAACTCTTCCAGATTTTGTAGAGAATGGTTCAACAAGGCACAGGATCACTGGACAATGGCCCCATTTGTAGAGAATGGTTCGTTAAGTAGCCACCCTTGAATGGTTCTAATTACTGGACCACCGTTTAATCCTATGAGAAAATGAAAATGAAGAGAATTACCATATTTTTTGGGATGATCGACCATGTCAACAACCAGATCATAGATACCACCATAGATGAATCTGCTTCCAGGTAGTGAAGACTGGATTTCGGGCAACAAATTCTTGAGCTTGGCATTGTAGATGGTAGCTTCTGAGTTTTGTTCTTCAATACACGCCCGTTGCAATGGGTTCTTGAATTTTGCAGTTATTTGAAATGGGATGCAGCCGATCGGCGCAAGGCCCACAACCATGAACTTTCTACCGCCGAGATGGTATAATTTCTACACATAATTACAGTAGAAAATATGAAAATTGGAAGCATTTTAAGAAGCAATTAGGCAATTTTTTTTTTGAGTTAAAAGGGTGAAGAATTCAATGGCCTACAAGAACTATGGATAGAGCTATAGATGAACCCAGTTAACTGGCTTGACTTGACTCAAAACTAGTTGAGCCGAGTTAAGCTGATTTTTTTTAGTTCGAAAAAATTTCAGCCCAGTTCAAACTAAACCGAACTCAACTCAACTTGGCTTGAAACTTGACTCTAATTTGACTCAGTTCAACTTGGATGGGTTCACTTAATATAAATATTTTATATATATTTATATATTTAAATAAATTATATATTATATATTATTTATATTATATTTTATATATATATATATATATATATATATTATAAAAAAATTGAGCTTGAGTTCGTCTCGAACTGGCCGGAGTTGCTGACCAAGGCAAGTCAAGCTGCCCAGTCAAGCTCAATGACTGAGCTAAGCTGAATTCGAGCTAGGGTAGTCTGTTAGCCACTCAGCTAGATTCGTGTACAGCTCTAACTACTTCTCTCAGACTCAATGAGTCTGATGCAGCTCGCCTGACTCAACTTGCTGAGTCATGGGATTCAGCCCTGACTTGGGTAAGATGCAACTTGACTCAGGGCTAACCGAGTTGGGTCGAATTTCGAATCTTTTAATCATTGATTGAAGATGTGAGCTCAGACAAAAAGTTGATGGGCCATGATGATTTTGGATGGCCCTCTATTAGAATTAACAGTGGGGATTGGCTGAAGATGTGGGCCGCACACAAAAGTGATGGGCCATGATTTGTTGGACCTGGATTAGGTGAGACCCAGGATCCACCCAGGTGGGTGGGACCCTGACTGTAGGGCTCACATCGATGTATGTGTATTAAATCCACACCTTCCAACCATTTTGAAAGCTCATTTTATGGCATGATCCCAAAAATGAAGCTGACTCAAATCTTAGGTCGACCACAACGTAGTCACGATTGAATCCCCACCATTCAAAACTTCCTTCATTGCAGCCCACTGTTTATTTAACATCTAATCCGTTGACAAGGTCATAATTTTTTGTGGGTCTGTATTTAAGCAGGCCTAATGAAGTAGGGGAGCGGATTAGGTGAGACCCCAGATCCACCGAGGTGGGTGGGACCCTGACTGTGGGGCTCAAGTGGACCACACAAAAGGAAACGGAGATTGAACGACTACCGCTGAAAACCGCTTTGGGCCACGGATGTTAGCCTTTCATCCAGGGCTATGTGACCCTATGAACAGGTCGGATGGCCAAAAAAACATCACGGCCAGCGATAGGAAGGTTTCAACAGTGGAGGTCATTGTCACCTCTACTTCTTGTGATGTGGTACACTTGAGCCTTGGATCTGCTTCCTTTTAGGGCTATTGCCCTAAAATGATCTGTCAAAATTGATAGACGGCTTGGATAAAACACATATAGCGGTGGGCCCAAAAGAATCCCTGCCAGGACCATCTGTCTATAGTCAGGTCCTGGTGGGGATTGTACCCAATCCGTATAGCAGATTAGCCTATCATTGGAACCAAATCTTTATATGATGGGCCCACCTAATAAGTGATCAGATCTTAGAGAGAGACAGAGAGAGAGAAAGAGAGTGAGAGAAATATAACCATGAGTAGATTACGCAGCCTTTGTTGTAGAAAATCTTGGTACCCACTAATGTTGTGGAACTGCGACCTCCTTGAAGGAATATCATACCAGTTGAATATAAAGTCATTAGTTCCTGCACTAATTACGATTGGTGCATTGCTAATTGTCTTATTAGCCTCTTCATTACCTACAATCGACTTAAGCCTATTTATATAGTTGTTAAACATCAACAGCTGCCGTGACACCGGTATCACGCCTGACGCCACCGTGGTCAAGTCATCGATACCGGACCCTGCCGACGCAAAGTTCACGCTAGTCTTGATCTCATCGTCTGATAACTGTCTATTCAAGAACGGCGGTAACGATTCCTTAATGCCCAGCTCGGATACCAGCATATCAGGCACCAGCCGTCCATCCGAAAAGTGACCCGTGGCCACATGATTGAGGTAATCCACACCGTATGGAGAATGATTGGCCTTAAACAATGTACTAATGTAGTTGTTGTTGCCAGTGTCGACCGTTGAATCGCCGAAGATCAGAACAGCGGGGAACTTCGGCTGCGAAGTGTCAAGGCCGTGGCATGCGATGACAGTGATGCACACATATGAGAGGAGGACGGAGAAGAGTATTCTGGCCATTATTATTGCATGGGTGTTGCGGGGCTGGTATTTATAGTGTTCGTATGCAGTGCATAACCTGCGTAAGCGTATTGGCTTATATTTACAGCGTTTGTATGCAGTGTAACGTTCGTGTTTAATTTCTAGAATAGAAACTCGCTACAGTTACACCACCGTTTTGGTAAACTTGGTGACTTAACACGTGTGGCTATCTGCATCGTTAGAATGGTTGGGACATTGTGGATAGAGCATATCTGTAATTTTACACTGATCAGACAATCATAGCCGTCCAATTGATGGCTGTCAAACAGATGGTTGAAAGAAAAATAGCCAGTGATCCCAATTCTAAGGTAGAAATCTGATGGTCAGTAGCTTGTTATCAGTATATATCTTATGTTACTCCATGTGTTGGTGATTTGGATGGTCTGGATTGTCTTCAACGATGGCAAGCGGGAGATGACCAAGCACCAATAATGGTGGTAAACTAGTATAGGAATCTGCAAAGCGTAAATAAGCAACATGACTGACGCGGATTTCCTGCGAAAGCCTTCCGGAGGAAGTTCCTGCGCAAGGATGATGGGTGAGGCCTACTTCAATGTAGGTGAGAAATCCACTAGAGATTAATTTATGATATATGAACAAAAATTATATGTATCCAACACTTAAGTGGACTACACGAGATGAAACAGTGTTAATTCAGTGGGCACCGTTGAGGCATTCTTATGGCCATAAAAATTTTGTATCAAGGTATATTTTTTATTTTTACACTTCAACCCATTAGGAATGACCTTATAAACAGTTTGGATAGCATATAAACATCAAGGTAGAGCCCGGAAAGGTTTCAATGGTAGGAATTTCTTTCCCAATTTCCCCTCTCGTGTGACCCACTTTAGTTTTTTATCCACTCACTGTTTATTCTGCACATCCTAAAATGATCTCGAAAAAGTGATGGACGGAATGGATTTTTCACATATATTGCAGTGGACCCCACCCAGCATCCTTGTGCAGTAACTTCCTGCGAAAGTCTTTAGCAGAATCCGCGTCCCAACACGACGAGATTTACTACAATACGTCGTCGGTACGTATTTCCTGGCAAAGCAGCCGTCCGAACGTATTTCCTGCCTGAGCGGCAGCCTTCCGGCCTACCTGCGCTGGAAAACTAGGTGGGGCCCACCGAGATGTTTGAAAGAAATCTACTCCGTCCATACATTTTGAAAGCTCATTCTAGGACTTGAGACAAAAGTTAAACAGGATCCAACACCCAAGTGCGCCGCACTGGAGGAAAAAGGTGGGTAGGGAAATTCTCACCGTTGAAATCCCCCTGAGTCTACAGATATGTTTAAATTCCACCCATACCGTTCATAACGTCATTCCTACGGGGTTAACTGCGAAAACAAACGTTACTCGGATTCAAGACTTCTATTGCCCCACGAATATTTCAAATGTGTACGTTTAATCGATTTTTTTGGGCCCACTTGAGTATTGGATTCAGTTTATTTTTAGTCCCATGTATTAAAATGAGCTCACAAAACCGATGTGCAAGGTGTTTTTCTCACAAACATCACGGTGGGGCCCACCTAGTTTCCAGCGCCGAAGGAACTTCGGCTTTCCCGCCAACACGACCAGATTTACTATAATACGTTGCCTCCTTCCCCGCCGGAAACGGATTGGCTACTCTCCCTGCCACCGGCCCCGCGGTTGGCGTTCGGTGCTCTGTGGGCCCCACCATGATGTATTTGTTTCATCCATTTTTACGTATCATTTTAGGCTTGATTCCAAAAATGAGAGGGATATAAATCTCAGGTGGACCACACTACAGGAAAACAATAATGATTGGATATCCACCAATAAAATCCTCCTCAGGCCCACTGTACTGTTTACTTGACATCCAGTCTGTTTATTAGGTCCAGATGAAGTGAAAAAACAAAGATCAGCTTGATCCAAGACTTTTATGGCCCCAAAAAAGCTTTTAATGGTCACCGTTAAATCGACACTTTTTCCTATAATGTGGTCCCCTTGATATTGGGATATACCTAATTTTTAGTCTCATATTATAAAATGATCTAAAAAAATAGATGTGCCCCCCTAAACACATACATCATTGTGTCTCCCCACCCTAAAAAAAAAAATAATAATAAAAAAAAATATGGACCACAACATAGGAAACGAATTGAAAATCTACCGTTGAAAAAAAAAAACTAGAGGGCTACAAAAGTTTTGGATCAAGGTTGTTGATGTTACTTTTTGGGGGCGGATCTCTTTACTCGCTTCAGCCCATCCTTTGCCTGCACAATGTAGAACACAAAGGGGACCCTGGCTTGAGCCGGGGAATCTCCGATGCTTAAGTCAGCGTTCTGATCAATGGCAAAGGGTTTTTTAGGGTTTTGTGTTGTGTACCTTCTTCCATAGAGGACTTGGGCATTTATAGATTTGAGGAATTCTCATCGTACGAGGATTCTTTTCCTTAATATTCGGAGATTTGATTCTTTCAACTGATTTCGCCCGATCCCGAGAATCTCGGGATCGGACACCTGTATTTTCAGATTTTCGGGGCTGCGTTTATACTCACACCGCTTTTCCCTGTCTCGGCTCGACTGTTACCGACTCTGAGAGAGTCTCGATCGGCTTAAGTGAATAAGTTTTCTGCCTCCTCACGGATGGAATAGTCTCGGTGTTTACCCGCCATCCTTCCTTATTCCGTGGCTGACGGAACCAACTTACTAGGTCGGTTTTATTCTCTCGGTCGGACGGCTTTTAACTTACTCGGCCTTCTGTAGGCTTACGCGGATGCAGTTATCTTAAGTCGTCTCATGCTTATACCTCTTAGCCTTATCCATTACTCCCTCGACTTCAACCATTGTCTCGGACTCTTCGGGCAGTGTCAGCAGAGCCGACCTACTTCATATCTGAGTCCCCGGACTTAACATATTTTTTTCCAACAGTGAGCCCCCCTTACTCCTTGTGTCGTTCTCGGCACCAAGGAGTAATGAGTTTTTAGGTCAGTTCGCATCAGAGTCCGAGGTCATGATGAGACATTTAATGCCTTTTGCGTCGTCCCTAACGTATGACGGTGCATCTCTCGAGGTCGCACGTGCGGCCAGCCATCAGGTTGTTTCGTCCGCTTATGGGAGTTGGACGCGTGGCGAAGGCGTTATCGCTGTCAGTCGACGTGTGCCACATGTCGAGTGGGGGAGTCGGGGCGAGCGTCGTTTCCTTTTTTCATTAAATGCCTCTACCACGTGGCACTGTTATAAAATGACCGGGCAGGAGGGACATGCGAATTTTATTTTCGCCTCCCTCGCTCCCGCTCTTGTATCCTCTTCCGACTTTTCCTGCTTTTTCTTCTTCCTTTCCTCCGCTGTCGTTTCCTCCTCCGTCAACTTCTTTTGGATCCGTCGCTGTCTTCTCCGGTGAGTTCTTTCCCTCCATTTCTATAGACATTAATGGCTACGCGTGGCTCCCAGAGCCCCCGGGAGGGAACTTCCAGAGATGAGGGTGTGTCCCAACATTTTTGGAATGTTGCGAAACCACCCTCTCTATTGACAGAAATCGTTGTCGATGCGAATGACGCCTTTTGCGATGATAGGAGGGCCGCTGAAACGTCGGCTGAGCGTCCTGCTCCAGCAGGCCCTTCTCGCGATGGGTCTTCTCTAATAACCTGTCCAGGGAGACGCAATCTAGCAGAAGATTTGCTGGAAGAAGAAGAAGGGGAAGAAGACATAATCATTGCTGGGGAGGCCGCTGTCCCGGATCCTGTAAACCATCCTATAGAGGCTTTTGAATCCTTTTCCAAGGGAGAAGGAGCCGAAGACGATCCGAGCAGTCTTGTTGCCTCAGTTTTAGCTGATTCTGACCTAAACCGAATCCGAGCTGGGTTCCATGTCCCAGACTCGGTTGTACTTCGCCTTCCTCATCCAGATGATTTGCCCGACTATCCCCCTGTGGGGATGGTCGCGATTTTTCAGGTCGCGATGCAATGTGGCTTGCGCTTGCCACTCCAGCCCATTGTTTGAGATTTCTTGTCCCTCGTTAAAGTTGCCCCTAGTCAGATTGTTCCAAACAGGTGGAGGAATTTATTTGGGTACACTGTGCTATGAGCAGAGCTAGAGCATCCCCCACTAACAGTCGATGAATTCCTCTACCTGTATCAAGTAAGCCCAAATCCAAATTTTCCTAGTTTATACTTCCTGAGTGCATGGAGAGGCAAAGGTGGGTCTCTCATAACCGACCCGCCTACTTCTAATAAGCATTGGAATGAGAGGTGATTTTGGGCGTACGGATAATGAGAGTCGGCCGATTCGTGGCCCTATGAACCTCGAGTCTCTCACTCGTTCCGGAAAGAAGGTGACTCGGCTAGAAACTTTCTGTTTCTCCTCGTTGTAATGGGCTGAGTCTAATCTTATGACGTTTTACAGATATCCTGAAGGAAAGGGGGAAGCTCGGATCCGACGCTCTAGCTCGGATCAGAGAGCTGAAGAAACTGAGTGCAGAAGACCGATCTTGGAAGTTGTTATTGCAACCAAAGCATCTGCATCTTGCGGGCTTAGACTCATTTGTATCGGGTAATTCAACCCACACTGCTTCATTCTCTCGGTTCCTTGTCTGACCCACCTTCATTCTTCTTTTCAGATCTTCCCGAGGCTCGGCCATATCTTAAGTCGGCTTCCTCTAGCATGACCGAATCTCGTCCGACCCTAAAGCCGATCTCCAAGGTAAAAGCTCCTCTGATGTCGGCTTTCTTGTCAGGGCCTCGGCCTTCGAAGCAAAAGAAGACCGCTACAGTGATAAAGGAGTCAGCTGCCCCATCTGCTCTTGTTCCAGCCGCCCCACAAGTAGTTGTGCTTTCTGACCCCGATGAGAGGGCCGAAGAAGTGGAGGCGGGTCTTCCTGTGTCTCAGTCGGCTCCTGAGCCAGGACCTGTTGCAGAGGAGGTCCCGAGATAGAGAGGGGGATCATGTGGAGAATCCTCGAGAGGGGAGATGACTCAGCAGGAGTTGTCACCCTTCCAAAAAGTCATCTCGGGGATGATCCCTTGGGCCATCGCTCACAGCAGCAAGAAGGATTTTTTCAGCTTTTATAATGCCCCGACTCTACAAACTCTTGGGCATACGACGAGGTTACTTTTTGAGGTAAAATTCTTTCTTTTTATTTCCCTGTTACTTCTGATTAGGGCTCTTACTGCAACTTACTATCTCCCGTTTGCAGTTGGCCTCATGCATTGTCAAGGCATGCTTGGAGTTGTCTGCTGCTCAGAAACTTGCAGCTGAGGTAGAGAGCTAAGAGAATTACGGCTAAGGCTGAGGGACGCCGAGAGATTGTCGAAGGCCGCATCGACATTATGATTGACGACTTGTCAATCGCCAGGAAGGCGACCGAGGATGCAAAGATGGTTCTTGAAGGCGCCAAAGCCGACAATGCTCACTTGACCTCGCTTCTAAAGGAGGACGAGGAAAAGCATCAGCATCTTCTTCAGATTCACAGCGCTTGCGAGAGCACTCTCGTTCGGACTAGGGCCGACATTGCGACTCTCATCCAGGAGGCACGAGAAGAGGCCCGCCGAGCCAAGGAGGCACAGGACCGAGCCATAGACGCCTTCCTTAAGTCTTCGGAGTTTGAAGAAGAAAGGGACTGCCTTTATCAAGGTGGTTACAGGGCCTGCGTTCTGAAGATGAGGACTTCTTTCCCTGACCTTGACCTCTCCGCTTTTGAAGCTGATAGTCCAGAGGCCGATGCTACTGGTGCTAATGCACCGACGGAGAAGCCCCTGTTACGGATGCTGCTGTTGACAAGGCCGGTCCCTCTAGGATTGCTTAAGGAACGGTTTGCAACCGAGGGAGATCACTCTCTCTGTCAGAAATAGTGTCGTCCTTCACTCATATAGTTTTTAACAGAGTCTGATGTAATCCGATGCAAAGTACTTAGAAAGAATGGAAACTTTCATTTTTATTAAATTGACTTCGTTTACATTTCTTTTTCATTCTCTTTTAGCACCTTCTGTTCTGTCTTAGGGGTAATAGATCTTGAGATGCTCGGCATTCCAAGGGTGAGGCAACAGTTGCCCATTTAGGTCTTCCAGCCGATACCTTCCAGGGCAGATGATGCTCGAGACGACATAGGGTCCTTCCCAATTGGGTCCCAATGTGCCCGCACCAACTTCCTTTGTATTTAGAAACTTTTTTCGAAGGACCATATCCCCAGCTCGGAATTGTCCGACTTTGACTCGATTGTTGTAAAACCGAGACATTTGCCTCTACCCAGCCATCGTTCGTAACCGAGCTTTTTCTCTTTTCTCTTCCAGCAAGTCGAGCCCGAGCGACAGGAGTTTGTCATTCTCTTGTTCACTGAATGTATTGACACGGGCTGAACTTATACCGATCTCAACCGGGGCAACTACTTCCGAGCCATAACAAAGGGAGAAGGGAGTTTCTCCCGTGGAAGTTCGAGTTGTAGTTCGATAAGCCCACAATATATTTGGAAGTTCTTCGGCCCACGCTCCTTTTGCTCCATCGAGCTTCGTTCGGAGGTGCTGCTTGATAATCTTGTTAACAGCCTCGACCTGTCCATTCGTCTGAGGATGATGAGGCGAAACATACATGTTTCAGATCCCGAGATTACTACACATCTCACGGAACTGTCTGTTATCGAACTGCCTTCCATTATCGGTGACAATAGTCCGAGGTATTCCGAACCGACAGATAATATTTTTCCAAACAAAATCGGTAATCTTCTGTTCGGTTATCTTTGCTAGTGGTTCGGCTTCGTCCCACTTCGTGAAGTAATCCACCGTAACTACGAAAAACTTGGTCTGACCCTTTCCCAAAGGGAATGGTCCGATGATGTCGATCCCCCACTGTGCGAAGGGCCACAGTCCAGTCATCGGAGTCAGTTCCTCGGGGGGCTGCCTCTGGATAGCCGCAAATCGCTGACACTTCTCACATCTTTGGACGAACTTCTTAGCATCGTGTTGTACGGTCGGCCAGTAATATTCCTGTCGTAACACTTTAGTAGTGAGTGAACGTCCTCCTGAGTAGTTCCCACATATTTCTTCATGTATCTCCCGTAAGACATAATCGGCTTCATGGGAGCGTAAAATCTTTTTTTGTACAGTACCACATTCAAGATGGTGTAACGCGATGATCAAATCTTTAGCCGCCGAGCCTCAGTATGGTCTTCTAGTAGTTCTCCATCGTTGAGATAATGGACGATAGGATCGAACCAAGTAGGTTCCGAATCGATGGTATGTATAGCCGAGTCTGTCGACTCATTTATACTCGGCTTAGCTACGTATTCGATTGGGACCGATCGAGGTATATCATTTTCATCGGCTGAGGCGAGCTTTGCTAACAAATCAGCTTTGGTATTCTCGGCCCTAGGTATCCGAATCATTTCACATTTCTGGAATTCGCTGAGTAACTCCTTAGCCTTTTCCATGTATACCTTCAGTTGTTCTTTTCGTGTCTGATAAATGCCAGTAACCTAGTTGACAACCAACTGCGAGTCACTGAAGACATAGAGATGAGTTACACCTAAACTCGCGGCGAGTCGAAGGCCAAGTAATAAAGTCTCGTATTCTGCTGTGTTATTCGATGCTTGAAATCCAAGTCGTAAGGCATATTGCATGCAGGTTAGGTCGGGGGTCTCTAATACTACCCCAACTTGGCTTTCCTTAGAGTTGGATGAGTCGTCGATAAATAATTTCCATGGTTCCAGGTCGGGTGACGGGCCGAGGGAAGAAGACGTCGTTGCTGCGGTAATCCCTTCAGAATCAGACATTATGGTATCTTGAGAAGTCACTTCAACAAGAAAGTCGACGACAGCTTGTCCCTTTATGGTTGTCCTCGGCCTATACTGTATGTCGAATTCACTCAACTCGATAGCCCACTTTGTAAGTCGGCCAGAAGCTTCTGGCTTTTGAAGAATCTGACGCAAAGGTAAGTCGGTCATGATGATGATGGTGTGAGCTTAAAAGTATGCCCGGAGTCTTCGCGAGGATACTAGCAGGATTAAGGCTACCTTCTCAAGCAGAGGATACCTCATCTCTTCTGGTAGTAAAGCTTTACTGACATAGTACACTGGTAATTGCCTACCTTCACTTTCTCTTATGAGAACCGAGCTAATCGCTGCATCGGATACAGCCAAATATAATAACAACGCTTCTCCTGACTCGGGTTTGGATAACAGCGGCAGAGTCCCGAGATAAGACTTCAGTTGCTGGAATGTTGTTTCACACTCTTCCGTCCATTCCATCGTCTGTCATCCCTTCAATTGTTTGAAGAATGGGAAGCATTTATCAGTGGCTCAGGACAGGAAACGGTTGAGCGCGGCTACTCTTCCAGTTAACCTCTGCATGTCTTTAATTATTTTTGGAGATTCCATGTCGAACAGAGCTTTGATTTTCTCGGGTTTCGCTTCAATTCCTCGCTAACTGACCAGGAAACCAAATAACTTTCCCGAGCTTACACCAAAAGCACACTTGCTTGGATTTAACTTCATTTTATACTTCCGCAAGGTCAAAAACATCTCTTCTAAGTCAGCTATATGGTCGGCTGCGTGTATACTTTTGACGAGCATATCATCTATATACACTTCTATGGTTCGGCCGATCTGACGAGCAAACATTTTATTTACCATCCTTTGATACGTCGCCCCGGCATTTTTCAAACCAAACGGCATCACTCGGTAACAATAAAGACCTTTGTCAGTAACAAAGGTAATTTTTGATTTATCGGTTTAATGCATTACAATTTGATTGTAGCCTGAATAAGCATCCATGAAACTAAGCAATTCATGTCCGGCGGTACTATCCACTAACTGATCGATGCGAGGAAGAGGGAAGCTATCTTTGGGGCAGGCTTTGTTCAGATACGTATAATCAATACAGAGATGTCACTTTCCGTTAGCTTTTCTCACGAGCACGACATTAGCTATCCACTCTGGATAGTATATCTCTTCTATAAAGTTAGCTTTAAGGAGCTTGCCGACTTTTTCTTCGATGATAGCATACTTTTCAGGGCCGAGAGGACGTCTTTTCTGTTGGATTGGTCTGTAAGTCGGATCGATGTTGAGTCGGTGCGTCATGACCGAGGGATCGATCCCAGACATATCTTCATGGCTTCACGCGAATACGTCAACATATCGGCGAAGCAAGGCAATCAAGTCTTCTTTGAGAGGTGACTTCAGAGATGAGTCGATTTGCACTACTTTCGACTCGTCTATCTCGGTTAAGGGTTCCGAGACAAGTTCTTCCATGGGTTGCCCATGTTCGTAAGATCCAACTCGAGGGTCTAGCGACTCGATCATCGATATTTCCATCAGAGCTTCACTGTTGTCGCATAGTATCGTCGGGCATCTTGCTGATCTTCTTTCATAATTTCTACTCCTGACTCAGTCGAGAATTTCATGGAAAGGTGGTACGTATATACCACAGCTTGAAGGAGGCTTAGGGATGGTCGATCGAGTATGGAATTGTACACTGACGGTTGGTCGACGATCAAGAAGTCGGCCATTATAGTTGTCTGGTGGAGTGCACTTCCGGCAGTAAGTGGTAGTGAGGCGATTCCCTCAGGAAGTACCTGTCCACCCGAGAATTCTATGAGTGGGGTTCGGACTGGACGCAAAGTCGACCGTCCAATTCCCATGTCGTCGAACGCTTGGGTGAATAACACATCTGCTGACGACCTAGTGTCCACCAGTATTTGAAACACTTTCCTGTTGATGATGGTGAGAGCAACGACCAGTGCATCATTATGATGGTGATGAATGCCTCAGGCGTCATCCTCAGTGAATGAGATGCAGTACTTCTCTCTCTTTTTTTCTTTGGAGGGCCGAGATAGCAGGAGAACCTCGAACTCAGGACGACTGATGCTCCTGGAGTGATTTTTCCGAGCGTTATTGGAGTCTCCACCACATTGATGCCCTCTAATGATAGTTCGAATTTCCTCTATCGGCCGATTCTCACTCGGGCCTTCTCCTGCAGTACCGGGCCCTTCCATATGCTCTCTGAGTTGGCCTTCTTTGATGAGCCGCTCGATTTCATCCTTTAAGTGATAACAATTACTTGTATTGTGACCGTAGTCACGATGATAGTGATAGTACTTATTCTTATTCTGCTGATTCGAATTTCCTCGGAGCTTTCCAAGTTAATTGACAAAGCCTTCACTTTTGATCTCATCAACACTTGCTCCTGAGATGTATTCAGAGGGGTGTATGTAGAAAACCTTTTATCGGCTCATTTGCTCGACCTACCATCATCTCACACCCGATCGTCCTTTCGCTTCTTCCCTCCAGCTGAGTCGGTTTCTTTCTTGGTTGACTCTTTAGCCGAGGGTTTGACGTTCTGAACCTTCTCGCGCAGGAGCCGCGTTTCTTCAGCGTCTGCATATTTGTTAGAGCGAGTCATAAACTCTCCCAGAGTCTCTGGCGAGTTTTTATCCAGGGATGCCAGGAATGGTTTATCTCTGACACCCTGCATGAGTGCGTTAAGTGTTGTCTCCTCTGAGTGTTTTCGAACCTGTAGAGATTCGAAGTTGAAGCGCTTGATGTAGTCTTTCAGCAGTTCACCTTCCTTTTGAACTATGTTATTTAGGTGTGCCGACGGCTTTAGCTTCCTTTTTCCACCAATAAAGTTATTAAGGAAAGCATCGCTGAGTTCAGCAAATGAACTGATTGACTTTGGTTTCAATTATTTGAACCAAAGCCGAGCTACATCAGTTAGCATGAGAGAGAAGGCTCGACACATAACAGCATCCGAGGTATCATGCAACTCCATATAAGTTCTGAAGCATTCAAGATGCTCTATCGGATCGATTTTTTCAGAAAAGGGAGTTATTTGAGGTAGGTGAAACCTTTCCGGCAACCTGGCCTGCATTACTTCATCCACAAATGGAGAAACTTTTACCTCGGATTTAGTCTGGTATGTGTTCCGACCGTGCTTCATGTCTGTCATCTCTTTCCGAACTTCTTTTTTGAAGTCCTGGATATCGGCTCTCCAAGGTTCCGCACTCTCTGTTGTTTCTTCTTCAGGAAGCCGACTTCGCCTCCTCTGATCTATTCTATGCCGCAAATCAGAGGGGGGTAAGACAGTCGTTGTCGATCGAGCCGGTGCTAGTTGACTCGGACCTTGATACTGACTCGGTTGTCACTGTTGGAATGACCGCTGGGCAGCAGACTGAGCCTCAGATGCTGGTAGAGGAACTTGCGCTGGCTCATGACGCTGTTGCATCTGGTGGTTATAGAGTTGTTCCAACATGTGTTTCTTAACAGCCATCTCGAAACTCATCTTTTGGACTTCACGATCTAATTGTGCATTCCCTTGGTTCTGTTGGCTGGTAGTCGCAGTAGACGCCGCAGGCGATTCTACCGGTGGGACCACTGGGGGAGCTCCTTGAGCTGTGCTGGCAGTGGCATCCCCCGCTTCATCTTGATCCCCTCTTCTAGTTCTTGCCATTCAAATAGAGGGTAAGAAACGGCTTTTTGCCCGTTTCCCACAGACGGCGCCAAACTGTTGATGTTACTTTTTTGGGGCGAATCTCTTTACCCGCTTTAGCCCGTCCTTTGCCTGTACAATGTAAAACACAAAGGGGACCCTGGCTTGAGCCGGGGAATCTCTGATGCTTAAGTCAGCGTTCTGATCAATGGCAAAGGATTTTTTAGGGTTTTATGTTGCGTACCTTCTTCCGTAGAGGACTTTGGCATTTATAGATTTGAGGAGTTCTCATCGTACGAGGATTCTTCTCCTTAATATTCGGAGATTTGATCCTTTCAACTGATTTCGCCATATTCCGAGAATCTCGGGATCGGACACTTGTATTTTCAGATTTTCGAGGCGGCGTTTATACTCACACTGTTTTTTCCTGTCTCGGCTCAACCGTTACTGACTCTGAGAGAGTCTCGGTTAGCTTAAGTGAATAAGTTTTCTGCCTCCTCATGGATGGAATAGTCTCGATGTTTACCCGTCATCCTTCCTTATTCCGTGGCCGACGGAACCAACTTACTAGGTCGGTTTTATTCTCTCGGTCGGACAGCTTTTAACTTACTCGGCCTTCTGTAGGCTTACGCGGATGCAGTTATCTCTCTGACCGAGTAACTTTAGTCGTCTCATACTTATACCTCTTAGCCTTATCCATTACTCGCTCGGCTCTGACCATTGTCTCGGACTCTTCGGGCAGTGTCAGCGGAGCCGACCTACTTCATATCCGAGTCCCCGGACTTAACATATTTTTTCCCAATGAAGGTTATATTTGCATTTTATCTTTCATCTTCTTCTTTTTTTTCATGATCTTATGAACAGGTTGGATGACAAATAAAAACTACCGTGGGGCCAAAAACGTTTCAACTATGGAAATCATTATTCCTACTATATCCTGTGGTATGGTCGACTGCAACTTTGGATATGGTTCAATTTTAGTCTCAACTCCTTAAATTAGCTGGAAAATGGATGGACGGCGTGGATAAACCACATACATCCATAGTGGGCCCAACAGAGTGTACTCAATCCGATTTCGTCTTAGCAGGGAGTGGGTAGGGGCTCCGAGTCTCGGGTTTTATCCAAACCGTTCATCCATTTCTACGTGGAATTTTATGGAACAGGACCAATGTTCCGGAAGATCCAAATATCAAGTGGACCACACCATAGGAATCAGCGATGATAAGGTTGTTTACCGTTGAAACTCTCCTAAGTGCCCACTGTTATACTTATTTGCCATCCAAACTATTCATGATGTTACATAGACCTCGATGAAGGGAAAACACAAATATCAGCTGGATCCATGACTTTTGTGGCCCCAGGAAGTTTTCGGCTGTAAAAGTTTAATTTTCACTCAGTCCACCAGTATCTTGAATATAAAATGATAGGGAAAATGGATGAACAGCGTGGATAAAACCCATGCATCAGGGTAGCCACTCGTACATCAGGGTAGCCACTCGGAGCCACTGCCTGCTCCCTGCATGAGTAAGACTCAATCCGCATCTAAGAATATTTCAAATTGAAATATTTGTATCCTTATATTGTTCAAAGGCTAACAAGACTATAGGAGAAGAAAAGATTAAAGGATCAAAAGGTCGAAATATTTCATAGGTTGATCTTATGGCTTGTATCAGCAAAAGATAGTAAAATCGTGTGGGGATTTTGACCATCCTAGCATTGTTGTAGGGTTAAATTTTCAAAAGAGGTTCCACCTTCCAAATATTTAGAGGGTGGCCTTCCGACATGACAACCAAGACCCATGGCAACCACGACCGATTCCATATAACATGTTAAGGGTTGGGGTTGTCAAGTTGAAGTAATTAATAACTTGATTAGTTTTAAATAATAAGAGTTGAGGCCTACAATGAGGTGATCTGTTTCATTCACCTTGTCGGCCAGCTCGTCGTGGGCCCAACAAGTCCTGACTCAAGCAGTGTCCACTTCTAACAAACATCACAGTGAGCCGAAAAAGTTTCAATAGTGGGTGCCATTATCACCATTATTTTCTATTATGTGGCCCACACGAGTTCTGGATCAGGCTAATATTTGGGCCCTAACCCTAAAATGACATAGAAAAAAGGATGAGCGGCATAGATTATACATATACATCAATATGAGCCCCACGAGTTGGATCTTGCAAGTGCCCAAAAAAGCTTCCGTCCACATCACTTTCTCAGCATTAAATATGACGTAACTTCCTATTCACTCAAAAACTGTGCAACTGCTGAACCAAGAACAATGACAATTTGGTGTAAAAAACTTCTCAAGACCTGTCAGAAGACTACCCTCGCAATATTTGGAAGGTCGAACCTCTTTCAAGAATTTGACCATACAATGATGCCAATACAGTCAAAATCTCGATCATATAGCTAAAGTTCCGACATTATCATTTTAAAAAAAATTCTTTTATAGAAAATGAAATCATCTTTGGACATGATTATTCTTTTTTAGTAAAACGGCTCACCAACCCATCATATTGTATATGCTAAATCCACTCCATTCATCTAGTACACTCCTCGATGTTAGCCCTGAAGAAAATAAATCAGCCAAATCCAAAATATAGATGGGACATACTGCATTGAATGGTGGGGATGGGATGTCAATCATATGTTTGTGTGGACCACCATGGTGTGTATATTTCATCAAACCCGTTCATCAAGTTTTACTCACCAGGATGAATGGAAGATACTAAACAACCCAGATCCAAAACTCAAGCAGGTAACAATGCAAGAACTTATAGGTTTTAGGCATAGTTTTACATTTTTTCCACTAATGTGGTCCACCTGAGATTAGTATGATCGTTTGCATTTATCATGATCATAAGGTTTTAGACCAGATATACAGAATGGATTTTACCTATCAATATGGTGAGCCCAAAGGTCTTAGAAACTTTTGATTCTGTGTAAAAATAGGTCTTGTATCTCACAAGGAATAAGAGTTGTACATCCAACTGAGTCCAATCAAGCTGCGCCAACCTCCTAACTTAGCTTGAGCTATCTCAGATCAGCCTTCAAGCTCAACACGCTAGCTTGCTCTACCTAATGACTCGAGTCGAGTCGAGCTTGGATCAAGTAGAGGATAGCGAACTGCTCTAGTCGAGATGAGTCAAGTTAAGCTATCTTTAGTCATAGCTAAAAGCGTAATCCATTCAACACCATTAATATTTTAGAAACATGTTTTTTAAAAAATATAACAAATGTTAAATTAGTCATTTAAAAGTGCAATCCATTCAACACCGCCAATAATAATAATAATAAATATGAATAATTAACCTACTTCAACCAGATGGAGGTGCAGTCTAGCCTATACTCTCGATCTCATCCTCTTCTTCATCCTCAACATCACAAGTGCTACTGCCCCCATCCCAATCGAAAGGGAGATGGGGATGGATTTTTTGTATGGAGAAAGAGAGATATATGATTTCGGACTTTCAAGAGAGAGAGAGAGGAGGTGAGCTCTACCTGCATCTCAAGTGGGAGCGGGAGGTGATTGAAATCGTCCTTAATTCTTTCAATCCAACGGTTCCTTACAAACAAGCACAAATGGTGCGCAAGACATATATGCAGGCAAAATTTTTTCATATTATGTATGTGTGTGTGTGTGTAGAGAGACAGTCGAGTCGAGGTCTAAGTCAAGTTTCGAGCTTCGAGCTTAGCCAAGTCAAGCTACTTGCCCTTCGACCTCAGCTTGTTTTTTAACGAGCTAAGTCAAAAAGGCATCGGCCCGTCCCGAATCCTTCTTTCGGGTGGAGGCAATCCGAGCTAAACTAAGTTAAGCTAAGTGAGCTTTTTCAGCTAGGTCAACTTGTGTACAACTCTATAGGGAACATTGTTGGATTTGTCAAGACTATACCCATTCGATCTGACGTACAAAGGCTCCAGTAAGAGTCTTTAGTTGATTTTTCATAGGCTAAACTACAACTACATTCCTAATCCAAAGACCTATGTTTACTCCCGTCAGAGGCTCTCACAAAGACTAACAAGTATACACACGTGTCCGGTGGCCTACATAAGGACTTGATTTAGGCCCTACATAAGAGCCAAGATCCTACACAATAACCTAGGATTTAGGCCTTATGCAAGAGTTAATGTCCTACACAAGAACTTAGGATTTAGGCCCTACACAGCCAAGGTCCTACACAAGAAACTAAGATTTAAGCCCAACACAAGATCCAAGGTCCTACACAAGAACCTGATCGAGTTTGGGTCACAACTCTTACTATCAATCCTACACAAGGAAAAAGAGTATGTAGACTCTTACACTTGATAACTTACTTATTAGATTGAGCCCTTTTATAGTGTCGTCTTCAGTTGCTTGATCAATGATCTCTCATGCCTTAATCAACACCCTTCGGCTCCCTCGATAATGATACTGAAGCTTTGCCAAGGCTTAAACTCCAAGATCAAACACCTTTCATGTAGTACTCTTTAGAGGTAACCAAGGTGATGAGAGGATGGTTGAATCTCCTACAACTAATGAAAAGTTATAATTCCTAGGGGATTCACCGAAATGGGTCTTTTAGAGAATTTGGACAATGGTGTGCCTATAAAGGTTAAGTATAATCTTTAAAAAGTGGTAGAATTCAAGCTCATCTTCAAGGTATAGGTTAGAATCCTTATTAGAGTTTTAATCTATAGAAAAGGTGACTTAAAACTCTTTGGTTTAGAGGCTTATGATGAAGAATATGATCATGGAATCACCTAAGCTTCTATTACACTAAAAACACATGTAATTTTTTACGAACTGAATGCCTTTTATAAGAATTTCAAGTTCTAACAGTCAGATAACAGATCTGTTGATACCATCGAAAGGTCTTCAATGCCATCGAATGATACTTATATGTCATCAAGAAAATCAAATAATATAATATATTTCTTATCGGATAAATTTGAGTTACCTTTCGACACCATCGAGTGGTCTTCGATGCCATCGAAGGAGACCTCGATACCATCGAGAAAATCAGATTAAATGAGTAATTCTTGGTGAACATATCTGACTTCATGTTCAATGCCATCAAGTGGTCATGATGCCTGTAAGACCCGTATCGTAGTCCATACCGTTCTGTATGCTTCCACGGTCCTTCCGGTCGAATTCCAGCAACCCTTGACCTGTATTAGACGTTTGCCCGTATAACACTCCAGATTTTTTTCAACTTGGAGTTAGACGTCCTTAAGCAATGGGTCAACCATAACACCTTAATAACTTCTCAAAACTCAATTCCAAAGCCAAAGAAATCATTTAGAACCTAATTCCTTAGAAATTTAACGTGTATTAACTAGCGCTAAACTAGATTACCTATGAAATTAGCACCAACCACTTTCAATACGATCTGTAAGACCCAAAACCTATAGAATCGTTAACGCTATATTACCCTAAAATCTAGGATCCAACTCTAAACCCAGTTGCTCTCGGGAGTACTTTGGAACTTCGTATTTGACCTGGACTGCACGTCAGAAG
This sequence comes from Magnolia kwangsiensis, assembly GCA_037074715.1. Classification (NCBI taxonomy): domain Eukaryota; kingdom Viridiplantae; phylum Streptophyta; class Magnoliopsida; order Magnoliales; family Magnoliaceae; genus Magnolia; species Magnolia kwangsiensis. The sequence continues at coordinate 21,216,226 of CM073578.1, read as the reverse complement.
TCTGATTACGATGAACTTAGACAATTATGACCGCCTAGTTGGACTTGACCATCACTTCAAAAATTAAGTCCAAACGATGTCCTGAGACATTTCCTTGAGTCCGGAGTAAAGAGAATGAGAAAGTAAAGATTTTTAAGATACTAAATATGATTTTAAGTAATCTGGGTCGTGTCGCTTACGTGTCATTTATAAACGTTCTGACCATTGATTTTTACCCCAAATTCACCCTCAGATCAAGGAAGGTGGCCCATACATGTCAAAGTACTTGTGGCCCTGATCGAGTTTTGGTGACCGTTGAACTAAAACTGGTCCGCCCTGGACGATCTGGGAACCCGATCGGACTGAAAACTTAACTTGCTTAAGATCCAATACTAGTAAGCTTAAGTCCGACCGCATTTGATAAGAGGACTTCCAGAAGTGTTCCGTTGGATTAGAAAGAGCCCGATTTGGTTATAACCTAAGTATGCCTTGGCCCTAGGGCTATTTCTGTCGCTTTTAAGCTTATAAAAAGGCCTTAAACCCTCATTCTCAAATCTCATACGAATTTTCAACCCTAGCTAAGTGAAGAGAGAGAAAGAGAGAGAAAGTAAGAGAGAACCTGGTATTTCTTCGTGGGATTCTTCCTAGTTCTTCTACATATTGATCCTACGTATCTGAATCATTATTCCGGCGATTCTGATTCCGTTCTTGGGTAAGTTAATTAAACCCTAACCTGTTTTGAAGCTTAGAATCGTTTGAGTGAAGTTGTAGCTAACCTATTTCATACCTTAGGTAGCTTATCCGCCATTGACAAAGACTTATCGTCTGAATCATATTCATTAGGTATTTTCTGGTTTAAGGTGCGGACTATATATGTTTAGATTATGGTTTTCAAGACTTTCAATGTTACATAATGATTTATTCTTGCCTAGGATGCTATTACACATGCTAAATGCGCTATCCGTTTTGATTTACGTATATGTATAACCTATGTTATAAATAGGGTATTTCATGTATATGTTAGAATACGCGTATACGTATGGAATTTACTGTTATGATTGCCATGATTATTTGAAGTAGATATATGATTGTTATTGTTGACTCCCCAAGTGTAGGGTTATGATGTAGTAATAAACTCGATAAGACCGAGGTCGAATCCCAAAGGACTGATACCTATACGTAATCTAAAACTAACTAGAACTAGAACTAGTATAAGATGTAATCTAAATCAAATAAAAATTAAGGAAATAATGATGAAATTATTATCTAAAACTTAGGAAAAATTAGAGATAGGAAAGTAGGGATTCAGAGGATCCACTTGTAGAGATCAGGGAGATCTTATGCTTGCTTCAAGAATCATGTAACTTGACTGAACTGTTGTTGATATAGTTTCAAAGAGACAAAAGGTATATGAATTAGAATGGATTCCATCACCAAACTCTGCCCAGGAGACAAAGCAAATAACAGAATTAAACTAATTACCAACCAATCACATGTTTGAAGGTTAGGAAGGGTATCGACATCCAACCATGCCCAAGAGACTATGGTGAACAACGGGGCTCCCTGACATCATAAACATAAAGGAAAAAGAACATGCTCAAAGCCATTACAGACCCATTGTAATTTCAGTCACAACAGACCATTAAAGACTAAAAAAAATATTCCATTAATAAAACTAAAATTAACATCAATTCAATCTTAAACAAAAGGCACAAGCACAGGTCCTCCCGTCGTGCTACAAGCTTCACCTCTTAGCCCTAGCTAAGAGGTTCAGCCGCTGATAGACATGGATGGGCTGAATCTCTAAAATAATAATAATAACCAGTAAAATAAACAAATAAAAAGAAAAAAAGAAAAAAAAACTCTAAACAAGATTCTTTCTCTTCACGTTCAAGCCCCCAGTCGAGGTTAAGATCCCTCCCACGTTCTCTCTCTCCTTCTTATAGTAGCAGAAAGTCGGTCGGTTTGCTGGAGTCGGTGCGGATGGAAGTCTTCTTTACGCAGCACAGCTGCATGCGCAGGAAACCACAAGCCAACTTGTGTTTTAGTCTGCCGGGGCCCATTAAGCTGACGTCTGACGAATCCAATCCGTTCATCCATTCTGTCATATCATTTAAGATGTTGAGACCAAAAGTGAAGTAGATCCAGATATCAGGTGGGCCCCAAATCATGATTTCAGGGGCTAATCTGTCCGTTGGGCCGCTTCTATAGGGATCGAGCGGTTGAAATTTGACGTGTACGGTTAATTTGTGGCCCTCAGACCATGTATGAAGTTTCAAGCTGAATTGATGGTGGGAACCCCATGATCTTATATTTTGGATGATATTTAGGTTACTTGAGCTTCAGTTTTTCGATTTTCTTAGATTTTTGTCATGTAACTTTGTCGATCTTAGTCCCCTGGAATCTCGTCCAATGCCTTGGTGAATTCTGAATGTTAAATCCATACTTTTAGCCTCTTATTTCAGTCCAAGCTCGTAATTACACCTTGCAGTACAAACACGGTTAAAATAGGCCATTAAACAATATCTTGTTCGTAAATCTAGGCAATAACCCTCAACAGTTATGTATGTGACAACTCCTTAACGAAAGGATTTGTCCTAATATGTAATGTGGTCGACATACGTGATGTACGTTGAATAGTGTAGTTTAAGTGTTTGTAAAAATGTTTGAATGAGTTAGTATTTAGTAAAGGCATGATTTTTAGGATATTGAGATATGAATCTCAATCACCCTACTTATGTGTATGATTTTCTTCATGAATTGTTTAGCCTGAATTATTCATGTTAGCTATGTGTATGATTTCCTCCATGTACTGCATTTATATTTAAGTTATATTTCATAATATGTTCATTGAATGGAGAATATGAATCAAATGTCTTTTATTGAGCTTGTACGTGATTGGGACTATATTACAGTCCAGGTAATCAGTAACCATTCTTCAAATGGTGGTTGAGGTTATTTTCGCCACGTAAGATGTGTTCAACGAATCCGAGTTGTGCTTGGGATGTTCGACAGTGGTTAGACCACATGGAGTGCTTATGCATTCCATATCAATCAACTCAATGTGCGCTTAGCCTAGTTGAGCTTATCAACTAACCCAATTGATCATTGTATGTTCACCATGTTTGGTCGCTACTGTTTGAATCTAAGGCACTGAACTCACTAGTGAAAATTCTTTTAACCTTGGTACCGCGATCCCCTAAGACTCATGAGCCGGACATGGTGGTATGGGACACCATGGTTGAGCTGTCGTCTTATGTTGGAGCGACGAACCTCCCCGTAGTGACCAGTGAGCATCCTATTCTCGTGAGCCGATTATGGTGGTATGGGACACTATATTCGCGCTGTCGGCCTACATTAATTGGTGACGAGCCCTCTGTAGTGACCTCGAGTATATCCTGACATTGCATATGGGCGACGAGCCTTATTGTAGTATCTAGGATATAACTAGACCTGTATTGATTGGTGACGAGCCCTTTACAGCAATCTAGAACAGTAACATCGTCTGAGATTTCCTAGGACTGACGACCCTAGAATCGATCATTGTTTGAGAATTGATATACGGGAGATGTCTTAGCTTCCCAATCCTACTGTATGAAAAGGACTAATAATAATTAGATAATCATGCTCATAACATTGCACTACATGTGCCGTTGACATTGGTGTAGAGCACTGAGGAAGTGACTGACATGCACGACCGTAAAATGAAGATCGCAGAGGGAGATTATGGTGAGGGCATGCATCATTCTCTCATATTATTCTTGCATTAATAAGAGTATGTAGGACATGTTTGATTGTATTATTTTATCATTACTGCTTGATTGAATTGATAACATGTTAACCTTTGTTGTATAGTTCCACTGAGTTAATCACTCACTCCCCCGTTACGGGATAGTGTTTGAAACACCGACCAGTCCCTGTTTTAGTTTTAGATAATGGCGATGCTTACGAAGTAAAGCCAGACTTTATGATGATGAGGAGGATTTCTTCTATATGCAGGTTCTGATCGACGGGATTACAGGGTTACTGATTAGATGTCAATACACTTAGTATTTTGCATTTTATTTAAGCACCCATGTATATATTTTTTTTTCATTTTTAAAGTAGACATGTATATAATTAACCTGGTAATATGTTCACACTCCAGAGACTTATAATAAATTATACATTTTATATATTTATCACAGTATTTCGCTTGCAAAATTTAACTGTCTCTGGAGTTTGATATGCTATTTTGGTCTAATCTCACTCATGTTTACTGCACTAATAGGAACAACATTCAATCATCATTATCTATGTTGCATAAGTGATGCATTGGAACTCGGGAGCTGAGTTTCTGCTCGACCTCCGATTTTCAGGGCATTACAACGTGCAATCTTAAGCCGAGTCCAACATACCGAAGTTGGCTCAACTCGAAACTTGCACCTTAGTGACTACGTCATCACCCAGTTCTAATGTCGTAACTCGTGTACTGATCTGATATCCTGGCCAGGAGATGTGGGCATCTTGAGGAAAATGCCATGCGTTACGAATTAAGAGAGAATCTCTACGACCCGCCACATCAAATCAAGTCAAGAACACCACCCATACCCCATGCCACATCACCCTATCCCAAGTACAAACACCCACTCCCTCTTTTCCACAAGTCAACTCCCTCTCTCCCTACCCATCCCTCTTTTACCAAAATTTTAAACAAACCCATACCTCTCCATTCCCTTCTTTACAACACCCATTCCACCCATCCCATATCAATCCATCACCTCTTTTTCTCTCTTATTCTCTAAGAAATCTCTCAACTCCCATGAGAGCTTCCAACGTCCAGGCTCTCTCTCCCAAAAACAAGTGTGGCCCATTTTCCCACTCTCTCATATCCCATCTCAACCTTCCAATCTCCATCAATCTCCATCAAAGTTGAAAGCAAGGAGCATAGAAGTCCAATGAGATAAAGAAGGAGGCCAATAGGTGGGTGATCTACCAATGATTTGCATTTCAGGGCCCACATATAGGTGAGATCCATTATGATGTATATGTTGTAATCATAAGGGGCCCATAGTATGTGTGTGGCCCACCATGAAGTATGTATTATATCCATGCCATCCATATATCGACCCACCTTGTTGGACTGTCGAGCGGCAAGCCCACTGACCTGTCTGTCTGGACAGGCCCAGTTGAAGAGAAAACTCAAATATCAGCTTGAGGAAAATGTGGGGCCCACATGATGTTTATGTGATCATCCAGACTATCCAGACACTGGGTCTGGATGGAGGGAAAATACAAATATCATCTTGATCCAGATCATGGTGGCCCACCCACGTATCACCACCATGATGCATGTGATCCATATGTTAAGGACAGTGAGCCCCTGATGCCCTGGTCCTACATCCAGCCGTCCATCCAGGATACTAGATGACTAGCTTATAAAAAAAAAAGATATAAAAAAATATAATATATAACAATTAATATTACATAATATAATATATTATATATAGAGAGAGAGGGAAGTGGGATGGGCCACCTACGTGGGACCCATCCTAGTGTATGTATTGTATACCCACTCCGTCCATAACAGTGATCCAGACCATCCAGCGGTCTAGACGTGGGTGTGGATACACCATGATGTATGGGTTCTATCCCCACCGTCTAAAGGCAGGGACGGTGGAGCCAGCTATCACGTGTGGAGCCCTACCTTGATGTATATTTTGTATCTATACCGTCCATTTGGACGGTGCCATGTGGGCCCTGATCATGATGCAGGTCTGATATCCAGACCGTTCATCTGTTGAACATGTGGGAGCCAACACCATCGTCCATTCATTCGGTGAGCTCGTCAACGGCTTGAGACTAAAAATGAAGCAGATTCACATCTCTGGTGGGCCACGTACGTGGACCCCACCCCTGATGTATGTGATCCAGCCAAACCGTCCATTCATCTAGCAAGCTTGTCTTAAGGCTTGAGACTGAAAATAAGACAGATCTGGTATCACGTGGACCACACTACAGAAAACAGTGGATTGAACACCCACCATTGAAATCCCTTTTGGGTTACAGAAGTTTTGAACCAATATGATATTTGTTTTCCCTCACTGTTCAGGTCTTTATGACCTTATGAACAGTCTTGATGGAAAATAAATGCTATGGTGGGCCCTCTAAATTTTTAATAATGTGAATCATTATCACCATTGTCATTTGTGGTATGACCCAGATGATCCTTTGGATATGATTCCTTTTTTTTTTAATGCTCTAAAATGATCTCTAATAATGGATGAATGGTGTATTGGAATCGGCCCATTTGAATAGGCCCATTTGATTTGGCCCATTTGATTCAGCCCATTTGAATCGACCCATTTGATTCAGCCCATTTGATTCGACCCATTTGATTCGACCCATTTGATACAGCCCATTTGATTCGACCCATTTGATTCGACCCATTTGATACAGCCCGATGTTATATATATATATATATATATATATATATATATATATATATATATATATATAGACCCATGAGTGAGGCCCAATGTGATGTGTATATACCCCATAAGTGAGGCCCATGATGATGTGTATGAGACCGCAGACCCATTATATGAATGACCCTATAAGCGCCATTTCTTGGGAGTAATGTTGGTTAGAGGTCCACATTGATGGGCAATGATGGTTGGACGTCCACATTGTGACCTTTCCTTAGGCCTTATTAGGCCCTTCTTCATCATTCTCTCGTGGGTTAACCCAAATGCTTGGACCCCATTGATTTTAATTGGTCCATCATCGGCCATCCATCTATGGACCCCGCCTTGCGTCGAGGTTGATTATCGATGCCGATTATCGGTGCCGATTGCCGAAACCGGCTACCGGTGCCGATTATGAGTTTGTGACAGTATAGCATTGTGATACATGCCCATACGCATCATCTGTATGTTTGTTATGAGATGTGATTGGCCATTGCATATGCTTTAGTGTAGGTGGTTTATAGGACTCCCTGATAGGCAGACTTACCTCACATGAGCGCACGGTATGCGTAGGATTGATGCATGATTGGAATGCGTGACTCATGTACATCTGTATTTGTGTGATTTTGATTACTGTATGCACTAATGACATCAAGGTCATAGCCTTCACAGACACATCGTGGGTAGCCGGATTGGATACCGAAAATACTGTTCTAGCATCGGGGAGCCATAGATGTCCCTAGGTGAAAATTTCTAAACCTGATGGTACCAGAGGATAACTCAAACAATGAGACATAGTGGATATATGAGCGCACGAAGGCCGAATATCAGGAGGCCTGTCTCCCACTGTGTCGTGGTCGGTTGGAAAGGGGTGTGGCCTTACCCGCCAGAGAGTAGGGGGCATTGCTAGGCTGAGTTTGACCAACTCATGAATGGGTTCACTATCAATGTGTCGGATAGGTATTGGTAGACTATTGGTCAGGAAAATAGTGAGGTTTCTTACGCTCACTTGAACTACGGGCCTGGGAAAGGGGCAGTGTCATTTGGAGTGTACTAAACTCCGATAATTATCTAAAATGATAACTGTACTGATATTTAATGCTCTAGTTATGATCTACATTAATATGTGAATTTGGATGAGGATTGGTATGCTTGAGTTGCATCTCGCATCGCATAGTCCTGATATGGCCGATAATATTCATATCTTGCACCGCATAGCCTTGGTACGGCTAATTGTATTCATGTACCCATCAGCATGATTCCGCATTATTCTGACATTGCATTCTAAGCACGTTCAATTACGCACACACTTACATCACCTTCTAAGCTTTTTATAAGCTTATGCACGACTTATCCGTGCAGGTGAAGCCAGGTAGCAGCCATAACTTCGTTGTAATAGGAGCATGCAGCCGGGCTTCAGGAGTTTCTGTTATTATTATCATGTATTTTCCTTTATACCTTTGTACCTTAAAGTTTTTTATCATAGTGGATTGTGTGATGGTGTTCTTGTGGTTTTTATTCATGGGTTATGCATATGGTTATGCTTATACTAAATTAAAATCATCTTTGAAATCCTCCTTATAGGATCACAGGATCGGAACCTAGTGTATGGGTACCGAGAGCCGAGAATGGAGTACTATGGAGGTTGTTGGCGCCGGATTCGATGATTGGGAATTTTGTGGGTCCGGTTTCCGAGTTTGGGACGTAACAATGCCACAAAGTAAATTTCAACGCCATCGAAGGAGACCTTGATGTCATCAAGAAAATAAGATAAAATGATAAATTCTTGTCGGACATATCTGACTTCCCTTTGATGTCATCAGAGACCCATCGAGGTCTGCTCGATAGAATCGAGCATCACTCGAAGACTATTATTATGTGCATATGTTTTCACAATAGTTTCACACATCTTCTAGCCTTACTTATCATATTCTAATTAGGTTCTTAAGACTAAGGGATGATCAATAAGGTCTACCTATTAAGCTAAGATCATTTAGAGGTTCAAGGGTTGTTTTGTGTCAAGGGTTTGGGTTACCAAGGTACCTCGTTTACTTGTTCTATACTCCTTGATGCTCCTGTAGTCTTATGCCTTCGATCTTCGGCTTCAAAAAGCTCAACCGACTACATAACATAAGGACTCGCGTGATTGATAAATAAGATGCACAAATCAGTGTACTAATAATCTCTCCCTTTATCAATTACATGATAAAAATCTAACTTAGACCATATCATGGTCAATACCAATGACATACCAAAACAACTCAAAATATCACATTTCAAATATAAATGATTTACAACGCAGTACACTAAGGCATGTAACAATTGCATTGCTCCCCCTTATCTTATCAATTCTTGCAACAACAAACAAAGCCTGTAAGATATAATTCATTATTTTGGTGGGACTTGATCTTTCTTCCCTTTTTGTTAATATTTGAGAAAGAGTTACTTCCAACAAATATACTAATAAAAACATACTATGGAACCACTCTATAAGTCATAAATTCACCAATTATAAGGCACATATTAATAAGGATTAAAGAGTGCATATTATCATTAAAAATATGAAGTATTCTAGTTATGGTCATTCAAAAGAATATATTAATAAGAATGAGAATGACCAGTGATGCTCTAAGCTAAAACATGCGATATTTAAAATTCAACAACTTTAAAGCTTAAACTATTAATGCAAATGAAGCTTAATTCTTAAATTTACCAATTAAGCACAATATAAGGCTTAATCCTCTGATTTACCAATATGCTCAATATAAGGATGAATCCTCTGATTTAATTGTAGACTTACTATAAAGGCTGAAATCCTCATATTTTTTTAATTAGGCTAATAAATGAGGTTAAAATCCTCAGGTTTATCAATTGAGCTTAAAGATGAGGCTTGATCCTCTGATTTAACTATTCATCCCAAATGCACATTCTAAGATTACCTTCTTGAGATGTTATGGTCTCCCAAATCTCTGGGGAGGGACGTTGTGGTGTGAGCCGATAAATATAACGTCCTGAAAAAATTCGTACTAAAACCCCATTATGTCCATGAGAGGATCGTGCTAGTCGAACTAAAATGGCTAATTGTGCTCAGTTCGGCAAAATTTTGGATAATTAAGGCCGAATAACCACATTCACCAGTCATGGATGGTTAATGTTGCAAACATAGCTAACCTTGATATTGACCGAGACCCGAGAGAAACTTCGAGGATTTACTCCTCCTACAAATGCCTCGATTAACTGTAATGGAACTAAATTGCGCGTTGATGGTCCGCTAAACCCGAAATTATAAAATAATGTCCATATTGCAGGGCTCGACATCCATCGCTGGTGATGAGCTGGGATAGTATATAGAATCACTTAACTTGGGATGAGAATCGGGTGCATGGGATGTGTGAATGCCTTAGGTAGAAACTTAGGATTTAAGTGAAATAAGCCATTTTCTCTTTTGTGAAGTTGTAACTTTCAGACCACTAGTTTACGACCAAACCCGGGGTGCAGACTAAGGACATTTCCCCACACATATTCATATAATTGCGCCCCTAATCGATTATCGATGACCATCGATCTGAGATAGGGCCCTCATGGCTGATCAGCGCACCCGATCATCAGATGGTTATGTCCAAACATAAATCTCTTAGTGAGACATCTACCCCATGGTGTAAATGAGCCCGTAAACCCCCTAGGAGACTCTGTTGGTTGGAAGTAACCTCCCTTAGGGTTAGTATGTTGGACAAATAATCATTAGGGCTATTTGTGCACATTTTGACATTATGAATAGCCCCCAAATTCACCCTCTCTCCCCATATGAATTTTCAACCCTAGCCTTTGAAAGAGAGAGAGAGAGAGAGAGAGAGAGAGAGAGAGAGAGAGAGGAGAAAAGAGGAGAAAGGGTGAGAGAGAGATCGGTCGGAAGAGATTGCCCTTCTCCCCTTCAATCAGCAACCTAGCCGTGACTGGGTCCAGCATCGGAACCTCTTTGGCAACGATTAAAGGTCCATCATGTGGCACGAAAAGCCAATGACAAATCCCCAAAGTGATCGCTTTACCCATGGCGTTTTCTGCGTCATATTACAGGTAAATGATCAAGAAAAGGAAAATCAAGGGTTTCCAAAATGGGAAACCCTGCCTTCTTCCCTCATCCTTTTAACACCATCTTCAAGCTGATTAATTTCCTTAAACAAGCACTAATACTTGCAAACATCAATGAATACCAACCATAACATCTAGTGATAGAAATTTATGGATATGTTTGTACTATTGTAACGCCCCGACTTTTCAGGACCCGAGTATATATGACCCGTTTCCCAAAAACCCGAGTGTTAACCTTAAAGGATGGTCAAATTTAATATATAATATTTTTCTTTTATCAAAGTTAACAGATAAGCATAGGATGGTTAAGTTAGCATAAAGAAAAATTTAAAATTTCATTTAAAATATACAAGAGATTGCCCATAATGACTTATATAAACTAATTTCTCAAAATTTAAACAAGTACAAGTTTTACATGATTCAATACATGAAGAATAATAGAAAGCATATAAATATGAGTCATAAGATCGCGCAGCTCCTCCAGGCAAATATAGTCATACATCCCTGGCGATCATACCCGGCTCCTCATCAAGTCTGAACATACATATCACTTAAGCCATCTGTACGATTGTATATTTGATGGATGAATGGTCAACTCAGTGTGAATTCCCTTTAAGATTTCACACCACCGCATTAAGTAAGAAATAGTATAAAACATCCAGACAACCAAAATAGAGTAAATGTAGTCTTATTAGAGGCATGGATGCATGAATGCAATCATCGACCCGGATAAAACATCCAGACGGTATATACCCCGGGTAAAACATCCGGATAGGCATTGGGGTCGTCACCCAAGAATGTGACTGGTCGTCAACACAACACTCAGCGTAATTACATGGGTATAAAGATCCAAGTCATTATCATAAATCGAATGACTGGTCATTAGCACAATACTCAACGTAATCACATGGGCATAATGATCCAAGTCATGGTAAATATGCCATGTATATATTATTAGCCAAGTCATTATTAGTCCATTTACAATCAGCCAATTTAAATAAGCTCAAAGGTTACTACAGGAGTACATGTGTTGAGGGTCAAATATTACATATTAGACCCAGATATTGTCTGGATTTATGAATATAATGCTGTCTAATGGCTCGTTTTCTCATTCTTATGTTGCAAGGTGATTTTATGAGCATGGATGGAAAAAGGACGTTAAAAGTTGAGATTTAACAATCTGATGACACCAAAGGCAAGGGACACACTCCAGGGGACCAAGATTGACAAATATACACGGTCAGAAATCCGGAAAAAGTAAGAAATTGAAGCTCAAGTGGCTTAAAACGTGCCCAGAGTGCAAGATCACAGAGTTCCCACCATCAGTTTGGCTCGAAACTTTATACGTGGCCTGAGGACAAGAAAGTAACTGTACAAGTCAATTTTCAGCCATTGGATCCCTCTAGAAGTAGCCCAACGGGTAGATCAGCCCCTTAAATCCTTTAGTGGGGTCCACCTGATCTCTGGATACACTTCAATTTTGGTTTCAACTGTTTAAATTTGGTGAGAAAGTGGATGGACAGATTGGATCTTGCATATACATTAAGTGGGACCCACATTGCATGTGCGTGTGTACAGCCCACGCGCGGGCGCCGTGCACCGAACAAAGTCAAATCGGTCAGCAGCACGCTGACCGACTCCTTCTTCCATATTTGAAAACGGACAGCGTCTTTACGCTGTCCGTCCATTTTTCGTGTAGTGGGCCCCACCCATCAGCCTCATCAAAGATCTGAACCGTTCATTCGTCTTGTGCGTCAGCCACCACCTACACCTAGATGTCAGAATTCCAAGAAGCAGCGAGGATTCGTTTTCAGCCATTCAAATATAAAACGGACGGTAGAATAGAAGATCTCGTGGGCCTCACCAAAATTACTAAAAATTCACTATTTCCTGACGGTTTTTCGCCAGAAATTCAATGGACGGGGTGGATTTTATCAAAAACATCATCGCCGGGTCCACCAAATATCACAGCGCCGGGTGCGCGTCCTCTGTTTCGCAACAGGGAGTTACGGTTTTCCCTTGTGGGCCACCACCGTACGCCAATGATCTAATCTGGACCGTCCATCAAGAGCCCACAGGCCCTCTTACCAAGGCTTAGGTGGAAGTATTCCAAGAAAGAGCAAGGATCTGATTTTGTCCGTTCAAACGAAGGTTAGACGGTGCATCGAAAATCTTGTGGGTCTCATCAACAGAAGAAAAAAAGTACACTGTTCCAGCTTAAATTCCGAGAGTAACCTGATGGACGGATTAGATTCTTTAACAAATACCGATGATGGGCCCCACCAAGCATCAAACGCAGGATGGCTTTCCTCCTCTGCGTAAGGCCTGCACCGACTCTTCTGGCTATAAAAAAAAAAAAAAGAAAGAGAGAGTTGGGGAGGAGGCTCTCATCTGGGGATTCACGGCTGGGGCTGAGGCTGGACGGGGGCTAGACGTGTGGAGAAAAGAGAGAGAGAAAGAAAGAGAGAAAGAGAGAAAGAAAGACAGAGAGATTCTTTATTTTTTTCTTTTACTTTTCTTTTCCTTTTCTTTTTCTATTTATTTATTTTTTTTTGGATTTAGCTTGACCATGTGTGGCTAAACCTCCTAGCTAGGGCTAAGAGGTGAAGCTTGTAGTGAGATGGGAGATTTGATTTTATTTAAATTTTAATGCATGAATTGACGTTGATTTTAGTTAATTAATATGGGAATGTTTTAGATTTTTAATGGTCTGTTGTGACTGAAATTACAATGGGTCTGCAATGGCTTTGAATATTTCCATTCTCTTTAATGTTTATGATGTCAGGAAGCCCTGTTGTTCACCATCGTCTCCTGGGCATGGTCGGATGTCGGTACCCTTCCTAGCCTTCATACATGTGATTGGGTGGTAATTAGTTTAATTCTGTTGTTTGCCATAGTCTTTTGGGCATGGTTTAGTGATGGAATCCATTCTAATTCATACACCTTTCATCTCTTTGAAAACTAGATCAACGGCAGTTCAGTAATTTCCATGATTTTTGATGCAAGCATAAGTTCTCCCTGATCTCTACAAGTGGATCCTCTGAATCCCTAGTTCCCTTCTCCTGATTTCTCTCAAGTTTAGATAATTATTTCACCATTATTTCTCAAATTACATTCAGATTATATTTCATCTTAATCTAGTTCTAGTTCTGGTTAGTTTTAGATAACGTACAAGTTTCAGTCCCTTGGGATTCGACCTCGGTCTTACCGAGTTATTACTACATCACAACCCTGCACTTGGGGAGTGAACAAGTTTTTGGCGCCGTTGCAGAGGACTGTCGGCTACGTTTTTCTGAAATTAATTAGTTTTGGAATTAGTTTAAGATTAGATTTTCTTTAGAATTTTTAATTCTAGGTTTAGAAGTAGTTATTTTCCTTGTTAGAAATTTTTCCTAACGTTAGAAACTTACTATTCTTCATTCTATCTGATTTTTAGAACTAACCTAATTTTTTTCTGTTTTGTAGGAAACTTCTAATTTAGTAAGTTCTTTCTAATTTCTCTTTCTTTAGAATTTCTTCTTTTTTTTTCTAGAAATTAGTTTACTCTTAATTAGGACTTTCTATTCTTAGAAACTAACTTATTTTATTTTGTTTTGCAGATTCTTAACCTAGGACTCCAAATTTGGTAACTTCTTTCCATCTTTCCCTTTTATTTTCTAGATTTCTTCTTCCTCTCTTAGGTTTAAGTTAGAAATTGAGGGCTGAGTGTGTTTTATGCCCCAGTGGGCACGCGACAACACTCGACGTCACGTGACTGAAGGAAGATTAGTTGAGGGGTTGACTGTCCATCGCAGGACTAGACACCACTTGAATTCTCCTGAGTTAGAGGACGTTATGGCTGAAAATCAACCTCAAGCACTACCCCAACCAGGGGTTGAGGAAGTACATGATGAGAATGAGGTGCATCAGGCACCCCCGCCTCGTACTTTATGAGATTATTTACAACCGGCGGGGGTGAGTACACCCTCATGCATGATTTTTCCTGAGAATACAGGACATATGGACATCAAGCCAGGGGTTATCCAACTCCTTCCTAAGTTCCATGGGCTTGAGTCTGAAGAACCATACTTGCATCTGAAAGAGTTCGATGAAATCATAGGCACCTTATACTTTCCTAATGTATCTGAGGATACTATTAGGCTGAAACTCTTTCCATTTTCCTTGAAAGAAAAAGCCAAGACGTGGTTACATTCACTGCGTCCTAGATCCATTGGCACATGGAATGATATGCAGATGGAATTTATAAAGAAATTTTTCCCACATCATAAGACAATTACCCTCAGGAGAGCAATCATGAACTTTGCCCAAAAGGAAGATGAAACATTCTTCCAATGTTGGGAGAGGTTCAAGGATCTGGTTAATGCATGCCCACAACATGGCTTTGAAATATGGCGCATTACGAATTTTTTTTATGATGGGCTAACATCTTCCATGCGCCAAATGGTCGAGACAATGTGTAACGGAGATTTTATTAATAAAAATGTCGATGAGGTATGGGATTACCTCGATAGTCTCGCTGAAAAAACACAATCATGGGACTATTACCCAAGGACGAACACTACGTCTAGGCCAACTCATTCAAGGAAAAAAGGAGGAATATATCTCCTGAAAGAAGATAATGATCTTAACGCTAAGGTGGCCAATCTCACCAGAAAATTTGAGGCCATGGAAGGAAGGAAGGAAAAGGTTAATGAAAGTGTTTGCGGCATCTGTGATTGCAACATTCATACTACTGAAAATTGTCCTTCAATACCTGCCTTTCGAGATGTATTGAATGAACAATCTAATGTCGTAAATAACTATCAAAGACCTTTCAATGGACCACCCTCTAATACTTACAATCCTGGCTGGAAAAATCACCTGAATTTTAGTTGGAGGAACGGACAAACTGCTACCCCTCAAGGTTTCTTCAATCAAAATCCAAATCAGGGAAAACCTCAAGAAGAATCAGTTCAAATTTCCATACAAGAGCTGGCGCGGACAATGCAAGGAATTTCAGATTTTATGCAAAAAATAGATTCACGTATGACGGCTATGGAAAAAGGGATGCTTCCTGCACAATCACTCCCTAATCCGAAACCGCAATACGAGACAGGTGATCCCAGCCCTTCGAATCAAATGGGGCACGCTAAATCCATCACCACTCTTAGGAGTGAGAAGGTTATTGATAAAACCCTTCCGGTTAGGCCCGAAAAGTCTCAAGAACCAGAAGAGGACAACAATGATGGATCTAGTGGCGCCCCATAAAAATTTGAACCGGAACCTCTAGAAAAGCCAATTGCTCCGTTTCCCCAACGGTTGGTTGAACCAAAACGTCTATCTAACTCTCAGGATATCCTAGAGGTGTTGAAACAAGTGAAAGTCAACATTCCTCTGCTTGACGTTGTAAAACAGATTCCTTCATATGCTAAATTTCTAAAGGATTTATGTACTACCAAACGACGAAAAAATGTTCAAAAGAAGATCTCCTTGACTGAGAAAGTGAGTGTCATCCTGAAACAAGATGTGCCGCAAAAATTCAAAGATCCCGGTTGCCCAACCATATCATGTGTAATCGGGAACTATCGAATTGATCACGCACTTCTTGACTTAGGAGCGAGCATCAATCTGATTCCCTATTCGGTATACCAACAGTTAGGTTTGGGTGAATTAAAACCCACTCGAACCACACTACAACTTGCTGATCGTTCTGTTCGTATACCAAGAGGGATCATCGAGGATGTGTTGGTCCAGGTGGATAGATTCTACTACCCTGTTGATTTTATCATCTTGGACACCGAACCCATCAATGACACGAGCACTCAAATTCCCGTCATTCTTGGTCGCCCATTCCTGTCCACTTCAAATGCAATTATCAATTGCAGGAATGGTGTCATGACTATGTCCTTTGGAAATTTGACATTGGAATCGAATATCTTTTTCAATAACGGCAGCAACTCAGAGGATGATGACGATTTCCACGATGTTAACATGATTGGTTCTTTTGTGGAAGATTAAACATCTCTCACCTTATCCTCTGATCCTCTAGAGACGTGCCTGACCCACTCCCATGATCTTGATGATGATATAATTAGGGAGACGTGTGTCATGCTTGATACTGCACCGGTACTTGAAGTTAACCAGTGGAGGCCACACATTGAAGAATTGCCCCAAACTTATGTAGTGTCTCTACCGTCTAACCTCAAGCCACCGAAGCTTGACCTAAAACCTTTGCCCTCTGATTTAAAATATGTCTATTTAGGTCAAGATGAGACATACCCGGTGGTGATCTCTGCCCACCTAAAGAAAGAACAGGAGAGTATGCTGATATCTACTCTCATTGAGCATAAGGGAGCTCTTGGATGGACGATAGCGGACCTCAAGGGAATTAACCCATCGATTTGTACTCACCGTATATATCTTGAGGACAATGCAAAGGCTGTTCGACAATCACAACGTAGACTAAATCCAAACATGAATGAAGTGGTTAAGGCCGAGGTTCTCAAACTATTGGAAGTGGGGATCATTTACCCCATATCCGATAGTCAATGGGTGAGTCCAACTCAGGTAGTTCCTAAGAAGTCCGGGATCACCATCGTAGCCAATGCCAATAATGAACTCGTGCCGACCAGAGTTACTACTGGTTGGACAATGTGCATTGACTACAGAAAGCTGAATACCGTCAAAAGGAAAGACCACTTTCCTTTACCCTTCATTGATCAAATCCTAGAAAGGCTAGCTGGTCATTCCTATTATTGTTTCCTTGACGGGTATTCAGGTTATAATCAGATTGAAATCACCCCTGAGGATCAGGAAAAGACCACATTTACATGTCCCTATGGCACCTTTGCTTACAGAAGGATGCCATTCGGGCTATATAATGCCCCTGCCACCTTTCAGCGATGCATGACGAGTATCTTTTCTGACATGGTGGGGAAATATCTAGAGGTCTTCATGGACGATTTCTCTATTTTTGGTTCATCTTTCAGCGAATGCTTAGCAAGTCTTAAATGTGTGCTGAAAAGATGTGAAGAAAAAAATTTGGTACTTAACTGGGAGAAGTGTCATTTTATGGTTCAAAAGGGAATTGTCCTTGGGCATATCATCTCGTCCAAAGGAATCGAGGTAGATAAGGCAAAAATCGATCTTATCTCTAACCTACCTCCACCCAAGAACATCAGAGATGTGCGATCCTTCTTAGGACACGCAGGCTTTTATAGACGATTCATAAAGGATTTTAGTCTCCTCTCTCGTCCTTTATGTAATCTTCTTCAAAAGGATACACCATACGAGTGGACTGAGCAATGCCAAGAAGCTTTCACTAAGCTTAAGGGCATGCTAACCACTGCACCTATCATGCAGCCACCTGACTGGAGTCTTCCTTTTGAACTTATGTGCGACGCCTCTGATTATGCTCTTGGAGCGGTTCTAGGCCAGAGAAAAGATAAGCGGCCTTACGTTATTCACTACGCAAGTAGGACTCTAAATCCTGCCCAAGTGAACTACTTGACTACGGAAAAGGAACTCTTAGCCGTAGTGTTCACTTTGGACAAATTTAGGTCCTACCTGATCGGATCCAAGATCATCATTTATACAGATCACGCGGCACTTAAGTATCTTCTTTCTAAGAATGATTCTAAGCCCCGCCTGATACGATGGATCCTTCTACTCCAAGAATTTGATTTGAAAATTAAAGATAAAAAGGTAGTAGAGAACATAGTGGCCGATTATCTTTCTCGCCTTAATACCTCGGATTCCCTTGAGGCGACCCATATCAATGACATTTTTCCTAATGAACAACTGTTTAGAGTCTCTCATTCACCTTGGTTCGCTGATATTGCTAATTATCTTGCTACAGGTGCCATACCGACACACTGGACGTCACAAGATAAGAAGAAATTCTTTACCAAGGTGCGTAACTTTTTCTGAGACGATCCATATTTGTTTAAATATTGCCCAGACCAACTCTTAAGGAGATGCGTACCAGACGATGAGCATCAGAGTGTCATCTCCTTCTGTCACTCACAGGCCTGTGGTGGTCACTTTTCTGCTAAAAAGACCACAGCCAAGATTTTACAGTGTGGCTTCTACTGGCCCACTATGTTCAGGGACACTCATGAGTTTTGCAAGGCTTGTGAGCGTTGTCAGAAATTAGGAGCATTGTCCCGTCGAAATATGATGCCCTTGAATCCCATCCTTATTATAGAAGCATTTGATTGTTGGGGCATTAATTTCGTGGGACCATTCCCCCAATCATTTGGAAATCTGTATATTTTGCTCGCCGTAGACTATGTCACTAAATGGGTCGAAGCAATTCCGTGCCGTAAAAATGACCATCGCACGGTCATTAAATTTTTGAAAGAAAGTATCCTGTCGCGGTTCGGAACGCCTCGAGCCATCATTAGTGACGGGGGCTCACACTTCTGCAATAGACCATTTGAGGGTTTAATGAAGAAATACGGTATCTCGCATAAGGTGAGCACCCCATACCATCCACAGACAAGTGGACAAGCTGAGATTTTCAATAGGGAGATCAAACATATCCTAGAGAAAATGGTTAACCCTGATCGTAAGGACTGGTCAATCCGATTGACCGATGCCTTATAGGCGTACCGTACTGCTTTCAAAACTCCTATTGGAACATCTCCCTTTAGACTTGTCTATGGGAAAGCCTGTCACTTGCCTGTGGAATTGGAACATAAAGCATACTAGGCGATCAAAAATCTGAATTTCAATCTGGACAACGCTGGCTCGCTACGCAAACTTCAGTTAAACGAACTTGAAGAAATCCGGAATGATGCGTACGAAAACTCGAGAATTTACAAGGACAGGATGAAGGCGTTTCATGATCAACATATTCTACGAAAATCATTCACGCCAGTTCAGAAAGTCCTCTTGTATGACTCTCGACTACATCTCTTTCCGGGTAAGCTTCGATCTCGTTGGACCGGCCCTTACATTGTTGTTATTGCTTATCCTCATGGGGCCGTCGAGATAAGAGATCCCGACAATGGCAAGGAGTTTAAAGTAAATGGACATCGATTAAAGCCATTTGTTGAGACATTTGATTCAGAGGACATGTCCATGCCTCTGATTGCTCCTGTTTATCAGGACTGATCTCCTAGTCTGATGGAGGTATAGGTAGGTTTATCGCTTTCATAGGTTTAGGATAGTCGCTTTCATAGGTTAGTTAGTTCAATGTTTGTGGGTAACATTACTGCAAACCCTCACGAAACTACAACTCGTCCACTAGGGATAACCTAGGGGTTTAAAGGCTTGTTGCATACGCTAAATGCAATCGAGAGCACCTGCGAAAGTGGTATAGGTAGGATTTTATTTTCGTTATTTTTGTTCTGCTTTCTCTCTCATGCTGACAGCTTCCATACTGTGATCTCGTGAAAAATCTCTCGTGATTCGTTATTCAGGTACTATCTTCCCATCACTTCTCATTTACTTTCGTTGTCCCATGTGTATTGCATGCTCATATATCTTTTACATTGAGGACAATGTAGATTTTAGGTTGGGAGTGGGAGATTAGGTTTCCTAATCAGTATTTTCTTGGTCTTGAGCAAAAATTGTGAAAATTTTTAAAAATTTTCTGAAAATTCCTGTGAATTCGAAGTGATTTTGACAGATATCTTTGATTTCGATACGCGATATTGGTCATGTATGACACTTGAATTCAGTATCTGTTAGATTTCACAGTTAGTTCGAATTATTAATCCATGATTAGAAGTTGTAAACATTGATTGAGTCATGAGTTCACATGTCACATCTCGCTTTCACATTAAGGTTTCAATCTGATATTGAAGGGTTAACTTGGTAATCACTAAGCATGTGAGGAAACCGCTTGAAAATTGGTCCGTCATGATCATTTAAAAAAAAAAAAAAAAGATACCTTTGGAAAAGGTTTTGGTGAATAATTCTCACCATAGGTTTGCTCCCTATAGGTGTAGAATTAATTCTCCATGAATGATATGTGAAAAAGAGTCAGGTGTACGATCTTCACCATAGGTTTGCTCCCTATAGGTGAGGATTTGATTCCCCTTCCTTGGCATTACTTTGAACAGAAAAATCACAAGTTAATAGGCTAATCTATGAGGCAAGTTTTGGATTAGGTTTTGGTTGTCATGAATTTTCTTGTTGGTTACCAATGATATCATGAAATTGACGATTGGATCTCTTAATGATGATAAGCCGAGATTAGACTATACATCCATGGATCTCAAAGTTTAAAATTTTTCTAATTGATGGATTAATGCTTTACACTTGATTATGAAGTCTACGGTGCGCTTGAGCTCAGGAGAATAAAATTTCTAACATTCATGAATATTAAATTTCTCGTATTTTGTTCAAAATCTCACTCGATTTCATAGAAAGTTCTCCTATAATTCTCAACTTATTTTTTACATACTTTGCTCGGGACTAGCAAAATGCTGGTTGGGGGTTGTGTTGAGGGTCAAATATTACATATTAGACCCAGATATTGTCTGGATTTACAAATATAATGCTGTCTAATGGCTCGTTTTCTCATTCTTGTGTTGCAAGGTGATTTTATGAGCATGGATGGAAAAAGGACGTTAAAAGTTGAGATTTAACGATCTGATGACACCAAAGGCAAGGGACACACTCCAGGGGACCAAGATTGACAAATATACACGGTCAGAAATCTGGAAAAAGTAAGAAATTGAAGCTCAAGTGGCTTAAAACGTGCCCAGAGTGCAAGATCACAGAGTTCCCACCATCAGTTTGGCTCGAAACTTTATACGTGGCCTGAGGACAAGAAAGTAACCGTACAAGTCAATTTTCAGCCATTGGATCCCTCTAGAAGTAGCCCAATGGGTAGATCAGCCCCTTAAATCCTTTAGTGGGGTCCACCTGATCTCTGGATACACTTCAATTTTGGTTTCAACTGTTTAAATTTGGTGAGAAAGTGGATGGACAGATTGGATCTTGCATATACATTAAGTGTGACCCACATTGCATGTGCGTGTGTACAGCCCACGCGCGGGCGCCGTGCACCGAACAAAGTCAAATCGGTCAGCAGCACGCTGACCGACTCCTTCTTCCATATTTGAAAACGGACAGCGTCTTTACGCTGTCCGTCCATTTTTCGTGTAGTGGGCCCCACCCATCAGCCTCATCAAAGATCTGAACCGTTCATTCGTCTTGTGCGTCAGCCACCACCTACACCTAGATGTCAGAATTCCAAGAAGCAGCGAGGATTCGTTTTCAGCCATTCAAATATAAAACGGACGGTAGAATAGAAGATCTCGTGGGCCTCACCAAAATTACTAAAAATTCACCATTTCCTGACGGTTTTTCGCCAGAAATTCAATGGACGGGGTGGATTTTATCAAAAACATCATCGCCGGGTCCACCAAATATCACAGCACCGGGTGCGCGTCCTCTGTTTCGCAACAGGGAGTTGCGGTTTTCCCTTGTGGGCCACCACCGTACGCCAATGATCTAATCTGGACCGTCCATCAAGAGCCCACAGGCCCTCTTACCAAGGCTTAGGTGGAAGTATTCCAAGAAAGAGCAAGGATCTGATTTTGTCCGTTCAAACGAAGGTTAGACGGTGCATCGGAAATCTTGTGGGTCTCATCAACAGAAGAAAAAAAGTACACTGTTCTAGCTTAAATTCCGAGAGTAACCTGATGGACGGATTGGATTCTTTAACAAATACCGATGATGGGCCCCACCAAGCATCAAATGCAGGATGGCTTTCCTCCTCTGCATAAGGCCTGCACCGACTCTTCTGGCTATAAAAAAAAAAAAAAGAAAGAGAGAGTTGGGGAGGCGACTCTCATCTGGGGATTCACGGCTGGGGCTGAGGCTGGACGGGGGCTAGACGTGTGGAGAAAAGAGAGAGAGAAAGAAAGAGAGAAAGAGAGAAAGAAAGACAGAGAGATTCTTTGTTTTTTTCTTTTACTTTTCTTTTCCTTTTCTTTTTCTATTTATTTTTTTTTTTTTGGATTTAGCTTGACCATGTGTGGCTAAACCTCCTAGGTAGGGCTAAGAGGTGAAGCTTGTAGTGAGATGGGAGATTTGATTTTATTTAAATTTTAATGCATGAATTGACGTTGATTTTAGTTAATTAATATGGGAATGTTTTAGGTTTTTAATGGTCTGTTGTGACTGAAATTACAATGGGTCTGCAATGGCTTTGAATATTTCCATTCTCTTTAATGTTTATGATGTCAGGAAGCCCTGTTGTTCACCATCGTCTCCTGGGCATGGTCGGATGTCGGTACCCTTCCTAGCCTTCATACATGTGATTGGGTGGTAATTAGTTTAATTCTGTTGTTTGCCATAGTCTTTTGGGCATGGTTTGGTGATGGAATCCATTCTAATTCATACACCTTTCATCTCTTTGAAAACTAGATCAACGGCAGTTCAGTAATTTTCATGATTTTTGATGCAAGCATAAGTTCTCCCTGATCTCTACAAGTGGATCCTCTGAATCCCTAGTTCCCTTCTCCTGATTTCTCTCAAGTTTAGATAATTATTTCACCATTATTTCTCAAATTACATTCAGATTAGATTTCATCTTAATCTAGTTCTAGTTCTGGTTAGTTTTAGATAACGTACAAGTTTCAGTCCCTTGGGATTCGACCTCGGTCTTACCGAGTTATTACTACATCACAACCCTGCACTTGGGGAGTGAACAACATGGCCCAGCGTAGGCTGACGGCTCAGGCATAGTGTCTCATTACCACCATCTCCAGCCCATGAGGCTAGCATCTTAGGATGTTTAATGGAAACCCATTGACTAGTGACCAATCATATTATAGTACATGGGGCTTACCATCGCATGGTTGCACGATATAAAACATTGGACCCATATAGGAAAAATATCAAAACAAAACCATATAGGGCGAGTATCAAAATATACCACATAGGGCGAATATCAAAACCATACGATAAAGACCATCCTTAAAAACCATTGGACAAAACAACCTTGGATGGTAGGCCCACATCAGTGATCCATCTAAACCACCACTCAATAACCACTAGATCGAAGGTCCATTGCAATCATTGTCAATCAAATTACATCCCAAGTATTGGTGTACATTTATAAGTGGGGGTTTCCCACTAATGTACTAGTTTAAGTTCCATAAGCAATCCACAAATAATTCATGAACAAATATACAGGATGAACATTAAACAGGCAATATAGCAATTTAATTTTCACAAGCTAACACATGTGATTATAAGAGAGAGATATTAATTATAAATTTAAATAAAAACTATAACTTAAGCTAATGGAAAGATGGAATGCTCAAGGGGAAGAATCATCACTTGACTAGTCAAGTCACTAACACCGACTAAGGCTGCTGGAAGCGCGTGCCCTTAAAATCAAGTCCTACCATAAATCAGGAACTCGTATAATTAGATCCAAGTCCTACAAACTGCCCAGGGTTTAAGATCATAGCTCAGGGTTTTAATTACTTATCTTTAGATTTTTAGTGTAGAATTAGGGTCTTATCCTAAAGTTTAGTTAAACGCTTAGGTTCGCTTAGGTTCTAGGATTTGAGTCCTAGATTATTGTTAATGTCATTATTATTATTATCATTGTACCATGAATGAAATAATAGCATTAAATGACCGGTATTAAAAAATATACCGACGTTACCTAATACTCTTATAGTGACTAATAATTTTTTAAACAATATAAGTAATAATAACAAGAGTTTTACCAACCATAATATAATAATGACTACACCTAATAATCATATCAACAAAATTATACTAATCCCATGATAATATTATTTAATGATGATGATCATAATTACCAATAATAATCTTTAAGGGTGAAGACTAAAACACTGTTTAACCATTGTGATTTGTATGTAGTAACTAACCTTAGTATAGGTAATTTACTAATGGTTAACCATGTTTAGTATTAATAATCCTAATGATGATAATGAGGCTAGCATTGATAATAGAAATCGCAACAAGTTTTGAATCAAGAAGGAGAAGGTGGACTCACCTTGTTGACTTGGTTCGAGTTAAGTCGACTTCACCCAACACAGCACCCATCTTACTCCCTCTCCCTTATTCTCTTTCTCTCTACTGGAATGTCTAGCCATACCTAGATTGGACCCAAGCCCAGCTGGACCTAGACTAGGCCCATGGTCGACTCGACCCAGCTGACTCGGCGAGTCAGCCCATAACCTCAAGTTAAAACTCTCCCTCTCTCTCTCCCTTTTTTTTTTCACATTTCCTTCTTCTTCTCCCTAACTCTTGTTCTCTTATCTCTCTCCCTTTCCCTAGACTTCCCCTAAAACCTGAAATGAACTAAACCTAGCTAGCAACTCGCACCGGCGAGTCAGTGGTTGACGACTCGGATGGCTGGGTCGAGCTCCCACACTTAACCCATTTCCTTCTTTTTCTCTCATTCTCACTCTTCTTTCTTTCATCTGCCAAGGCTAGCAGCATCATTGGACGATCGACTCATCCTGGCCTGAACCGAACTTGGCAGCGAGTCAGGTCAACTCGGTGTTGTACAAGGAGCATAGGCAGTAATGCAGCAAGGCAGCCCCACTCCCTCGTACTCATTCTCTCTTCCTCCCTCTCTCTATTCCTTTCCTTCTTTCTTCTTCCATCACTAGGAATTCCCAGCAACCAGTCTAGACTGGACCAGACCCGCACCCAACTTGGCAGCGAGTCAAGCTCCCGAGTCCGACTCATTACCAGTGGTTGCACAATGGCTCCCACTACTCTTCCTCACCTTTTTGTTTCTCTATTGTTCCAGAGATCTGATAGACCCCATAGCTCAAACCAAGCAGCTTCACAGCTCGACTGATATTGTAGGAAGGAGGTGGCTCCAACGAGGAAGAAGAAGCTGCCATTAATGGCAGATCTCAAATGAACGCTTCCACCTCTGATCGGCTCCTTTCATAAGGTTAGTATGGACTCTAAAAACCTTGCAGACAAGCTTCCTTGAGTTTTGGAGGAGAATGGCCCGGCGAGTTCGACGTTGGGAGCTAGCGGTGGGTTTTCGAGCGCAGCAGCTGTGAATGGGGACACCTGCTCAATCTCATCTTCTCTTATGAAGAGCCCTTGCCATCCTCAGGCTATTGGATTGAGAAAGAGCGGTCCGGATTTGATTTATTTTATAAAGCTCTCCTAAACTGCTGGCGACAGGAAACCGGGCGTGGTTTTCTCTCTCTAGTATTGAGGGAGTCCTAAACCGGCTTCTTATGAATGAAAGGCTAGGATTTCCCAGCCTTAAACGGTGGAGATGCAGAGATGGGACGCTACACGGATCGCCCCGCCTGCAACACAGCAAGTTTTCATTTTTGGAGACAGTTGTGCTTATGGGTCTTGCTTTGCTCAAATCTCGTATGCATGAGGATGCACTCCAGTAAGTGTGACCACCTAGAGTTTGTCTAACCCTTGATTCCCGACAAGATAAACGGTTCCGATCACCCAAACTGGTCCTAATGGTGAGCCCCATCTTGAACAGAAGATCGGACGTCCGTCCATTCAAAATGCGCTAAGCGCGGGATGGAAAAGGAGGAAGGATTTCCCTCTTTTGGAAATCCTCGGTCAACCTTAGTTTGACCGGGTCCCTTAGTCTAATGCACCTTGTGTGCACATGCACTCTATGCACACTCACTTGGAATGGGGTCTACAGTGTATGTAAGGTGAAATCCACACCACCCATTCTTCTAAGGAGCTCTACCAAAGGGTCTTAGGCCATTGATCAAGCTGATTTAAGGTTTAGGTGGGGCACACAACTCGATTTGGGTCGTATTGGTGGATTCCTTCCAACCAACAGTTGGATCATAGAGAAATTGAACGACAACAATTAAAAGGGTCTAAGGGATTTATTCAGGCAACCAGGACCACCTACACTATGGATTTAGAATAATAAATGCTATTATTAGAATAAGTTTTAATGTTTACTATTATTATCATTATTATTATTATTATCATCATTGTTATTACCTATACGTATTGTTATTTGCTTATCTTTTTATTTATTTATTTATTTATTTATTATTATCATTATTATCATGCCTATATGTAAGTTGTGGGCTACTCGATGTGCATTGATTGATGATCCATGTGGAGTGAATAAATGGTGATCCTCATGATATGGGTCCTGATTCTAAGATGATCTAAGATAAAAGCCTTCCATGGCTCGCATTGGATGGTTCTGATGGTCTATTTAAGGGTCAAATGCTCTAAATTTCTGACCAAACCAAGTCTCACTCGTTTGATGACCGTCCTTGCAACCTAATAACTAGATTGTCTCAAAGGTGCACTATAGGTATCCCGCGATGTCTTCTTGGAATATTCAAGCCTAGATGTACAGATGATCCATACTATTAATGGCCAGGTCTGCACGCATACACCATGAAAGGCTCAAAATGCTTTAGGGCATACTTTTGATTGTTAGGATTGGATTTCAATGGTGCAAGGTATTCGTTTCATATCGAGGTCATGAAAGAGTTAGAGTCATTGATGGTCTAGCCCTAAGAGTCAATGGTTGGATAGCCTAACTTTAGACGGTCACGATGATCAAATTGTGGCTATTTGAAAGGTGATTAGCAAGGTGGTTCATCTGTGTTCCCACACAAGCATACTAATTAGGTTCTGATAGTAATACCCGAGTATGAAAAGTACAGGGTGTTATAACTGTATTGCTAGTTATAAAAAAAAATTTTAAAAAAACAAACAAACAAACGAACATCACCCAAACTAGGAAAAGAGGGAATCACATGCAACATGGTAACAATTCCTCTAAACCCACTGTCACCACTATTTTGCAACCGGATAGCCACAAAAACCCCTTCTCTCTAAGAGCATCCATTTGCTCCACTTTCAGCCTCTAGGAGAGTGCTCTCAGCCATCATAGCCAACATCGACAAAACCCTCCAAAACTCATAAACGACCATCCCATCTAGTAGTTTTGTGACTCGCTAGCATTTCTCTTACATGCAGTCACTACCAAAACCCTACTCCATCGTGAGCAGATATTCTTCCACCCTCTCCATAAAAATCCCACACCACGTACACAATGGCTGCCACTAGTAACGGACACCTACCATTGAAATTGGAAGACTCATGAGCAGTCCTTGCTCCATCTCTACCCGGCCCCATTTTCATTAACAATGCAACCATTGCACCTCTGAAACCCTAGGGATTCAAAATATCTTTCCGGCTATGCACAACTAGTTCCGAAAGTCCACCTCCTTCTTCCAAAAGCCTGATTTGATCTCCTTCTCCGACAACAAGATTTTTATCCATGTGCTCTGCTGTGAGTAAACACTACTCTAGCAACCCTTACTTCTAGCATGGCCCTCCATTATTTCTAGTAACCCACCAGCTCTGGCAACTACCACCTCCAGCAGCATTACCAACCACAGCACCAACTGATCATCTCATCTTCATGCTAGGTGGGATTTACAAAGGGAGAGAAGAAGGAAGAGAGGGAATTTATAGGGATAAAGAGAGTCGGTTTTGGGAGAGGACGGGCTTGGGAGAAAGGGTTTAGAGCGTCGGACTAGGGAGAAGAGGTGGACCAGGGTTTTAGTATATCCCTGGGTTTGGGAGAATGTAATAGGAAAAATGTTATTTAGGTTTTTATCATGGATTTAGTTACAGCTATGTGGCTTTTAGCTATGGACTAAATCCATAGTAATATAGCCACGACTTTAAACCGCAGCTAAAATCCCCCATAGTCCGTAACCTTTGCTTGATTTTTTGGTAGTATGGGATCATATCGCACTAACGGTTATGAATAGATTCATACATTGGGAATGGGATATCTTAGATTCTATTTAGTCATGTCATACATTGTGAACATACATGATCAGTTAGCTAGTTAACTAATTTAATTGACCTGTGAGAATTTCGACGCAACTAGCATTGGGTGCAAGCATCTCATATAGTCCAGCTATTGTTGGTCATCCATGTTCAACCCCGGTCAATCCAACGAGCCTAGGGTGGCCGCCCCAACTTGGGCCACCCCTTTAGTTCAGGCAGTTAGCCAACTGACTTAACATCGTAGCAATATTAAGTATTGTTGTGGACTAAACACTACATCATATAATTATAACATATGTTCTACTATACAACCACCTAGGCATTTCATCAAACATGTGAGCATTCATATGGTATTACATTCACTAAAGCATTAAATCAAACATATGAGCATGTATAAAGTAATACAACCAATTAAGCATTAAATTAAGCATGTGAGCATCGACAAAGTAACACATTCTATCACTTAGACATTTTATTAAACATATGAACATCAATAAATGACTAACCACAGATGTTGCAATCAAGTTGAAATTTTGAATATGCTAACGATGAATAAAACATTCACCATAAAAGATCATTAACTAGAACCTTCAAAGGTCAATAAAAGTAACCTAGGGATAATGGTCTACACCTCTAAGAAGGAATGTCCGATTTTGAACTCCTAGTGTTAGGGATTTGGAAAAAATCACAAATTCCTATGCAGGTACCAAGAACTATGTGAGATTCATGCAATTTATCATAGAAAAACCTAGGTTGTGAAGTAGAATTTATTTATTACCTTCCAATCGTGAGTGGGGAGGATTCAGCGGAAGAAAATGATAAGGCTAGGGCTTTGATTGGAAGAAATCAATGAAAGAAAGCACCAAAACCTCCCCACTCCTCTCACTCTTCTTCTTTTCTTTTTTCTCTTTCTCCTTCTCTCTTTCTCTCCTTTGGCAAAGGTAAATTCATATGGGGAGAGGAGGTGTGAAATAAAATGGCATTTATAGTGCCAGATATTGCACAAATGGCCCTAATAGCCCTTTATTCATTATACTAACCCTAGAGGGGGTTATTTGTAACCATTGGGACCCACTGAGAGGTGTACGGGTCAATCTAAGTCATGAGATAAGTGTCCCAATAGACAATCTATATTTAGACACAATCATCTAATGATCGGATGTGACGATTAACTGGGAAGTCCCTAACTTAGATCGATAATCACTGATGATCAATTGGGGTTGTGGCTATACGGATATGTGTAAGATATTGACTTAGATTGTTGTCCTAAATTTGGTCGTGATCTAACGGTCTAAAAGTTACAACTTTGTGAAAGAACAAAGGAACTAATTTAACTTAAGTTTCAGATTTTTATATAAGGTATTCGCATAACCAAAGCACTTGCCTTGCGAGTCCAAGTTAAATGATTCAAGACGCGATCTGGGCTCGATGTCCTGTGATGAATGCCAAGCCCACTGAGACGAACATATTTCTATAGCCTCGGGTTTAATGGCCCACTGATGAGTGATTTAGAGCTCGTTCAAATAATCAGAGCATTTCTAGAACGAATTCGGTAGTAAGATTTTATATGCACAATGATTAGGGTTTGTATTAACTAAGTTCATAGTGTAGGCTATTCGCAACTAATAAAAATGACGATTCAATTATAATTAACCTAAGTCATTGGTTCTTAAGCTAAAAGGATAAGTGGGTCAATTTGATTTGTTAATTAGGATCTGATCCTTAATTGTATCTACTTTTGGTGGGTTTTTATTTAGTCGTGGCTATCTCGATTAGTCAGTGATAAGTCGGCTAGATTTAGGCCCTGAATGAACAAATCACGTGCTACACTTGATGTTTAAGTGATCGGGCTGATTGACTAGCTTCCCACGGTTGATTAACTGGATTTGTGCAATTATTTACTGGTACCACCCACATATAGGCTCACCTTGAGTGTCAAAGGTTAGTAAGTGATAACATAAGCTAGTTATATCGAAAATTTTCAAAGATTTTTAAAAATTCTAAATAGCGTATATCTAAGACATTACAGAAACCCCAATCCATACCCTTAAACCTATGTCAAACCCCAATCCATACTCTTAACCTTAAGCCAAACCCCAATCTAAACTCTAAAATCTTGATGCAATCCAAAAATGCTAATTTATACCCTTAATTCCAATCCAAACCTCAATCCACATCCGACTCTAGATACCAACCCTAAAATCTAGTTAACCCAGTCGCAAAACCCGAAAAAATCCTAAAACTAGTCTTAAAATCAAACTTAAGAAAAACTTAAGCCATGGAGTTAACCCTTCAACCAACCCACTGAGTCAACTTGCTCGGTCAGCCCACATAGCCTACCTAGTCAACTTACTTTATCAAGCCAAGTCCATAAACCCATTTTAGCTCAAGCCCATTTTAAAGCCCAAATAGGAAGAAAGAGGAGACAATACGACAGCTTCGGAGGACTAAAGTTGTCCACGTGTAGAAGAGAAGCCTCTCTCTAAAGCTAAAGTAAAAGGGAAGGACAAGCAGCACCCAGAGCACCGCTCACCACATGTCATTGGTTTTACTTTGGCCAACTGCCCACTCATGTGCAGTTATCCTCCCTGCCGATTTCATGCATATGCAAAATTTAGAAGTTACTCCAATGTCATCCATTGAGTTAAAATTACACTTTATGCCATCCAAACTAATACATTAGATCTTGCCACATGACAATCTCAAATCATAGTAATCCAAACCCTTTTGAACCTCACTCATTGCAGGAATTATCAGAAAATCATACTAGAGTGTTATAAATACCCACATTCCCTTCACGTTCCAATCATCCACAAAAAATCAACATCCATTCTCAAAGGCATCACCCTCACTTACAAATCCTTAGGAAGTCCTCTTAAGCCTTAGCCCAACTAGTTCACCCCTCCACAAAGGAAGGAAAGAGGCATAAGAAAGTGTCTAACCCAGGTCTAGTTAAGTTCAACCATGTCCAAACCCACCTAAGCCATCAGGTCTCGATTTGAGCCTCTCATCCTAACCCTTGCGACACTACCGTCCATCTAATCATTCAATCTTTAACTGAGCTTCATCTAGTACATCCCAGATTTTCGCTATTTTGAATTTTTAAAAACCCTTGAAATTTTTTTATTATAATTATGTCGCGTTGTCATTGACTGACCCTTAATACTCTAGGTGAGCCTATATACAGTTAGTGCCGGTAAGGAAATACACAAATTCAATTAATCAACTGTAGGAAACTGACGAATTCGCCCAATCACTTAAATATCGAGTTTAGCCACGTGATTTGTTCATCCAGGGGCTAAATCTCGTTGACCTACCATTGACTAATCAATACAACTACAATTAAATAAAGACCTACCAAAAGCTAAGACAACTAGGGGTCGGATCTTAATTAACAAACCAAATCAATCAAGTTACTCCTTTAGCCAATGAATTAACGGTTTAGGTTTATTAGGATCGAATCGTTATTTCTACTAATTACAAATAGGCCACACTATGAACTTAGCTAATCCAAACCCTAATCATTGCACACAAGAAATATTAGTACCTAATTCATTATAAAAATACCCTGATTATCCAAACAAGCTCTATACTGCTTGTTAGCGAACCACTAAACTCAAGACTATAGAAAGACATTTGTCTTAGTGGGCTTGACGTTCATCACAGGACATCGAGCCGAGATTGTGCCTCAAATTGCTCAACTTGGACTTGTAAGGTCAATGCATGATATGTGTAAATATTTTTAAAATTAATCAAGAATAATTTAAGTTAATGATCTACGTCTGATCTTTGACCAAGTTATAGTTTTCGGGCCGATAGATTGCTACCAAATTCTGGACAATAACCTAGACTAATGTCCTACACAAATCCGTATAGTCGAGGCCCGATCGATGGTCAATGACCATTGAACTAACTTCTAATCATACTTGTCGATCGATGCATCCAAATTATGGGCCGATCATTACCAGGGCCAAATATCCTATGATGGGTGCTAACCCCTATACCCCGTAGTGACTCCCAAAGGTTAGAAACAACCCCCTCAAGGGTTAATATAATTAATAAAGGATCATTGGGGTCATTTGCACCACTTCTGACACTATATAAGGTCCTTATTTAGGCACCCCCTCATCCAATACGATTTTTTTACCTAGAACAAGAGAAAAAAGGAAGAAAGGGAGAAGAGAGAGAGAGAGAGAGAGAGAGAGAGAGAGCTTGGGGTGTGAGTGTTGGTGCACCTCCACCCTCTCATTCCCTCTTTAGTCGCTTCACCATAACTGGAGCCGTCGTCGGAGCTTTCCCATCAACAATTAGAGGTAAGTGTTAAATCTCACTTGTAATCTAGGGCTTCAATAGTTGTTTATTCCTAATCTTAAAAGCTTGTATGTTTGTTTAGGCTTTTCAATGATTTTCTCTAAAACCCTAACCTTAGGAGTGTCATAAATTGGGCGGATCATCACAAAGTGTAGACCATTATCTCCAGGTTACTTTTAACAACCCTTGAGGGTCCTAGTTAATAATCTCTTGTGATAAATGTTTTATCGATTGCTAGCATGTCCATATTTTAAGTTTAATTGCAACATATGTCATTAGTTATTTATTGACACTTACATGTTTGATAAAATGCCTAAGTGATTGAATATATTATTTTATTAATGCTCACATGCTTGATGGAATGCCTACGTATATGTGTGGTTGTATTGATGCTCACATGTTCGATAAAGTACCCAAGTAGATGTGTGGTTCTATCGATGCTCACATGTTTGATAAAATGCCTAAGTATATGTGTTATTTTATTGATGCTCACATATTTGATGAAGTGTCTAAGTAGTTGCATTGTTAAATCTATGTTGACGACATGATGAATCGTTAGGTCGTAGTGATGCTTATGTTACTTATAAAGTTGGGAAAGTCAACTAACCGCCCAAACTAAGGGGTGACCCGAGTTAGGTTAACTACCCTAGGCTTGTTTGATAGACTCCGGGTCGAACACAAACAACCGACAATAACTGGACTACATGGGATACTCACAGCCAATGTCGGTTACGCTGAAGTTCTCCAAGTCAATCGAATTAGCCCAATAATTGACTGACCATGTGTGTTCACAATGTATAACAACTACAAATAGAATCTAGGACACCCTCATTCCTATTAAATGAGTCTACTTATAACCATCAGTGATACGATCCATAAGACTCATAGGTCGAGCATGGTGGTATGGGACATCGTATCCTAGCTGTTGGCCTACGTTAGGGAGACAAGCCTCCTCACAGTGACCGACGAGCAATCAAGAAGGCTATGAGCCTGGTACATCAAACTATAATGATGCCGCGACCACTCCACATTTGTGTTTGGGTGACGACTCTTATATCATTTGTGAGAGCCCTCCACCTGTCAATGAGCTGCCTAACCCTATGCGTCTGAGTTGTACCATCCGGGTCCTCAGTGATCAATCGGGTCAATGTTAACCTCACATTAATTGGGGAGTTGTCGTCTAGGTGGTAAACGAATATGGATCAAGGGACATAGGTAAGGAGCCACTTCAACCGCCTCGAGCCTAGTGATCCAGTTGAGACCACGATAAAATGAGGGTACCCTAGCTTCCCCAATATACTGAATGAATGAAACCTAATAACTACTCAATTAACAATGCATTCACCACATTGCATTAGATAAGATTTGTGATTTGGCGTTGGGCCGCTTGTGAGGAAGTATTAACATATACGAAATAGGCATTGAAGTAGCTTAGGAGGGAGTGTTGTTTGTAAAGAGCATGCACCATGTCATATCTTTATATGCCCATTTAATAAGAGTATTTAGGAATTGTTTGATTTCTTGTTTTATCATTACCTGCACTGATTGAGTCGATAACATGTGTAACTTAGAACTAATGAAACCACTAAGTTAGTTACTCACTCCTACCTGGGACAAAATTTTAAAACACCAACCGGGCGATGTTGTTAACGCAGGTGCTATTGAAATCTCCAATGGGTGGGCTTATATCCACTTGTGCTTTCGCCGTGAAGTCTTAGAAGTGTCGGGCGAAATTAGAAAACCTTTCACTTATTTTAATCTTGTGCATGTATATGTTGTAGTCCCCGATTGGGTGTGCTCTGTGTGTTGATTTTGGATATGCATATTATGGCTTATATAATCCTCATTTGGGCAGACATCATTTTTTAATTGTATATTGATTGTTAGCCCTGTATTTATTGATTTTTGGTATTTCTACCTTGCTTTGGATCTATTAATTTGAATTGCTCTACTCTATTTACTTGTGTACGAAATGATTATGAATTTGAACGAGCTCACACATGCATTTTTATTTAATTCACACCCAGGAACTCGGGACCGGGGTCTCAGTACTCATGTGTTGATTTTCGGGGTGTTACATCTAGCCATAACATTTGTATAACGCAACATTCATCATAAGATTCATCTCATTATTCAACACACTTTGCACTAAATTGACTCGAAAGTATGCTTTGTGGATTGCCGATTTAATTGAAACTCATCCAATAAAAAACCTGCTAATTACTTCACATTTTCATTATAAGCATTGCACATGTGTTACACCCCAAACCCGAAAATTGAATTCATAAGAATCCCGATTACCGAATCTGGTGCCGACAGCCTCCGTAGTACCCCATTCTCGGCTCCTAGCATTCATATGCCAGATTCCGATCCTGGGATCCTACAAGGAGGATTTATTTTTTTTGTACATTTAACTAGTAATAAGCATAACCACAAGATTACCCAATTCACAAAGGCAACATTATCATCACATATCCACTAATATAATCGTTTGAGTACAATACTGAAAGGGAAATACATAAATAAAAATCAAGCTCCAAAAGACCACTGTATGCTCCAAGCTCAACACTGCTGCAACCTAACATCACCTGCACGCATCTATCGTGCATAAGCTTATAGAAAGCTTAGAGGGTAGTGTAAGTGTGTGCACAAGGTAAGTATCAAATGTTCAATACAATGCCATCATCATACAATACCGAAATTACTGGTTATCCATAAATCATACAATATCAGAATAAGCAGAAATACTGACAAGTCCATAAGTAAATCAATGGCAGAATACGCAATATAAAACAGCTAAATATCAGATGCCGAGGATACAATGCAATATGCAATGCGAATGAAATGACCATGCTAAAATGTGAAGTCGGGATGATAGTATGTAGTATCGCAGGCTATGGGGTCCACCACAAGGGACTTCTATCCAAACCAGTCCCATACCTAAATTTAGATAGTCAGACTCAACGTGGTAAACTCCTGATCTCAGGTTAGTCGCGCGCCTAAACGAAATTCTTGCCATAATGAAGGTACACAACGATTAGTTACGCACCATCAGCCCGAGTGGATAGTGAATAAATGAATGAGCATGCAACTCCTACTCAATAAGTCCACATATCAGTACGCTTCTTCTCTTGGAAATCACCGGGGTCTATTACACTCCAAACCAGATTGTCGCCCCATCGCGTGCAACAATGCGAGTGGAAGAGACCTCACTATCCGCCTGCCAATATCGAGCCCGGCTCATCGATAGCGGACCCATTCTTCGAGCTGGTCAAACTCAGCCTAACTTTGCCCCCTCCTCTCAGGCAGGTAAGGCCGCACCCCCTTCAAACTGACCACGACACAGTGGAGAGCGCAGCTATTTGGTAATCGGTACTCGGTGCTCATCTACCCACTCGGTCTAGACGTTGGAGCAACCTCTGGAACCAAGAGGGTTTTGGGACTTTCACCCAAGGA
Organism: Magnolia kwangsiensis; assembly: GCA_037074715.1. Taxonomy (NCBI): domain Eukaryota; kingdom Viridiplantae; phylum Streptophyta; class Magnoliopsida; order Magnoliales; family Magnoliaceae; genus Magnolia; species Magnolia kwangsiensis. The sequence continues at coordinate 21,180,182 of CM073578.1, read as the reverse complement.
TATCTATAGCACCCCATGTAGAACAGATTTTCGGTATTCCATCTGACCATCCACGATATACCTGTGGAGGCTATGACCCCAATGTCGCTAGGGCATACAGTAATTACAGCATACAATGCAAGATACATGAGTCATACAATCCAGTCATGCATCAATCCTGCGCATACCGTGCGCTCATATGAGACAATCTCCGCCTATCAGGGAGTCTCATAACAACCGGCACTATGACATATGCAATGGTCAATAACATTTCATAACAAACATGCAGATGATGCGTATATATTATGATGTTATGCTGTCACATACTCATAATCGGTATCAATAACCAGCATCAACAATCGGCCTCAACAATGTGGACATCTAACCAACATTGCCCCAAGGAATGACCCCCCACAGGGTCAAACAAATAATGGGCCGACGGCCTCACACAACGGCCTAATATACAACACAGTGGGCCTCGCCCAATGACCACAAATACCTCACAATGGGCCTCAACTATGGGTCGTATATACATCATATAGGTCTCGGCAATCAGCCTTGATAATTGAAATCAGAATCAGAGTAGGCCTCAGTAATCAGAATCGACAATCGGCCACGATAATCGGAATCAATCGGTATTAAGAATCAGTAAATCGGTCACGTCAATCGGAATCAATCAGTAATCAGAGTCGGCAAATCGGTCATGTCAATCAGAATTGGCAATCGGTCGTGGTAATCGAAATTGATCGATAATCAGAATCGATAAATTGGTCAAGTTAAGCGCACTGGTAATCAGCAAATAAACAAAACGGGGTCCATAGATGATCAGCCGATCAACGATAGTATAAAGATCAACACTTGGTCGTGGTTATATCAAATTCGATAACACGAAGCCATCCGTCTACGGCGAATGAGGCCCACTTATTTAGGTTAACCTACTGAGGGAATGATGAGAATGGGCCTAACAAGGCTTAAGGGAAGGTCACAATGTGAACATCTAACCATCATTGCCCATCAATATGGACATCTAACCAACATTGCTCCCAAGGAGTGGCCTACATAGGGCCAAACATATAGTGGGCCCATGGCCTTACACAAGGGCCCAATATACAACACCATGGCCACGAATATACATCACAGGTGGGCCTTGCTGTATGGGCCACAAATACATCATAATAGGCTGCATCATTTGGGCCGAAATACATCACAATGGGCCACAGCATATGGGCCAGAAATATATCATAATGGCCACAACATATGGGCTGAAAATACATGACAGATGGGCCCTGCACATGAGCCTCAAATACATCCGAGTGGGCCTCAAATATACATCAAGTGGACCACATTAATGGGTCTCATATACACGACAGGTGGGCCCTGCACATGGGCCTCATATACACAGCAAGCGGGCCCTACGCATGGGCTCATATACATTAAATGGGCCACGTAGCTGGGCCTCGAATACATCAAGTGGGCCACACATCAAGGGCCTTGAATACATCACATTGTGTCTCGCCCATGAGCCTCACCCATGGGCCTCAGATTCAAACAGGTGGGCCCTATCACATGGGCCTCAAATATACATCAATGGGCTGCACTAATGGGCCTCATACACATTGAGTGGGCCGCATCCACGGGCCGCACCACATGCCAAAGATAAATCATATCAAAAGATCATCTGGACCACACTCCAAATTACGGCGGAGATGATAGATGAGAGATCATTGATCCATACCACAATTAGTAGTGGTGATAATGATCGCTACCATTAAAATCCTTTAGGGCCCACTAAAGAAAATCGTGGGAGCAGCCTCACCCACTGTTAAACATTTATAGGACTCACCGTGATGCATTTTTGAGATCCAAATATTCATAAGTTAACATAGAGACAGATGAAGTGAAAACAAAAATATCTGCTTGATTGGAAATTAATGTGGCCCTTGAGAAGTTGAACGGTAGATATCACTGTCCCTATTAATTCTTTTTTTTATAGTGGGGTCCGCTTGAACTTCAGATCCATGTCATTCTTTTCTCATGCCATAAAATGATCTCTCAAAATGCTTGGACGGTATGGATACAACACATGCTTCATGGTGGGTCCCACCATCCAAGGTCTGGACGGTGCGGATCAAACCTACCTAGCTGATGGCACCATGCAGCAGCTATATAGCTGGTGAGCAGTAGACCAGCCAATCAGTTTCCCAAAGAGGTGGGTTCTACATAGGCCCACCATCAAATATAATATATTATGTTATATTAATATATTATTACAATTATTAGTATATCCAATCCAATGTCCAGACACACTGGATGCTTGGACAGACAGTATAGGTATAACATATGCACTATGGTGGGATCCACACACGTGGCCCACCAACTAAATGGATGGTGTGGATACACACTGTCTTAATGTACGGATGAGTGGATTGCACAAACATCGTGGTTGTGGCCCACCGTGCCAATCCAGTGGACGGTGTGGATATAAAACACACACGTTAAGGTGGGGTCTACGTCCTCAAGCAGATAAACAGTGTGCATATGGAATACGAACAGCAAGGCGGGTCCCATACAAAGCCAATTGAATGGGTGGCAGGAATAAAATACATAAATCATGGTGACTTCATTCACCGTGGGCCAAACAGATGGAAGGCTGAGATCATACAACACCACAGAACTGTTGACATCAGTACACAGCTATATAACCTGTGTGTATAAAACACATACCCCTTGTGGGTCCCATATCCTGGACCGTCTGACCATCCAGACCATATAAAACAGGGGTGGGTCCACGTACGTCCAAATGGACGGTGGTAATAAACACATGCATCAGGTGGACCCATGTCCAGAGATGAATGGTGTGAATAAAACCCATACTTCAGGTGGGGTCCACGTACATGCAATGGACGGTCATGGATAGAACAATTACATCAGGGACCCCACGTGCTAACTGGACGTGGAGATCCCACACGTGCAGGGGTGGGTCCCATGCCCCAGGACGGACGGCGTGGTTAGAATACATATGTCTAGGCCCCACCAAACTTGCTGATGTCACTTATAACAGCAACTTCCAGCTGCCGGACTACACGTGTGTTGAGGTGGGTTCAGATGGTGGACGGTGTAGATAAAACCCATACATCACATGGGATCCACAGCTAGACGGTGTGCGTCCAAAACACACATCATGGGGGAGTACACAGCACCGTCCAGCACTGTTCAGATGGACGGTGTATGTGCAGCACATGTAAAATGGGTCTCACGCCTCATGTACGGACGGACGGCATGGCTCATACACGTACATCACTGTGGGGTCCACCATAATGTTCATTTGCAATCCAAGCAGTTAATAAGGTCACACAGACCCGACTGAAAAAGAAAAATAAATTTCGTAATGATCCACGGCTACTGTGAGATCCAAAAGAATTTGGATGGCAGATGAACAACCCTCACTGTTTCTTGTGATGTGGGCCACCTGAGCCTCGCATAAGGCTGATTTTTGGAGTGGGGCCCACTGCCCAAAGGGGCTATCAAATTCATGGTGCTGATGTTCAAAAACCATCATGGTGGGGCCCACATATGGGACAGTGGTCCCTGCCCGCCCGCTAGCCAACGCAGCAATGTCCTGCTGCAGCATCAGTAGCAGCAGGCGCTGCCTCTATAATTTTATTTTTTATTTTTTTTCTTTTCTTTGAAAAAATAGAATTTTTGGGTTTTTCTGTACGTGGGGCCTACATCAGGTGGATCCAACCCAGTCATTAGATTCCAGGGCTCAATACAAACCCATCAAGCCCAATATTCGGTATATTTTTTGTGCATCATATCAACAGGATGGATTTCGATGGTAAGCACGCGGTCTGCTATGTTATGGCCCACCAGAAACTCGGATCAGCATCATTTTTCAGCTCAACGCCTAAAATGATCTGAGGAACAGAATGGACGGCTTAGATTAACAATATACACCAAGGTGGAGCTTGCATGAGTGGCCTTCTCCAAAGCTTAAAATCAAGCTGATACTTTGTTTTCACGTCCGGCGTCTAGGGACTTTGGACGTTCTAGCTCATAAGAACAAGGTGGGCCCTATTCAGGTGGGCCACCACATGGTTGGATGGTGTGGAACAACACATATAAAGTAGGCCTCACCTACAAATGATTTGGGTCCAATATAGGCTTCATGGTGGGGTCCATCCAAGTGGGCCACACGGCCATATCATCATACAAAAAAAAAAAAAAACAAAGAGAAAGAGAAAAAGAGAGAAACAAGCACCCACCTTTGATCGCCTATTCCTTCTTCCGCCTATGCACCCTAGAGCTCCAAGAGGACATTTTTAATGGTTGAGATGATGATCCAAGGGTTGAATTTGATGGTAGGAAGGTGGGTCACACCTAGCTTATCCATGGAAGCCATGGATGGTTTCTTGCTTGGAGGATGAAAGAGAGAGAATGAAAGAGAGAGAATGAGAGGGTGAGAGAGAGGGATGGGTGTGAGTGATGAGTGATGGATAACCGCGGCGATGGTGCGGTCGTTAGGGTATAAGTCTCAGGTCAAGCCGACTCTGGAATACGGAATATGACTCAATGTCGCTCGCGACTGCCGATTATAAATCGCAAGTTGCTAAAATTCGACCGGGAGGACCGCGGAAGCCTATGGAATAGTACAGGCTAGGATACGGGTCTTACAACATGTTTATATACAAGAACTAAATCATAACCCTAAAAAATAGTTAGATCCTATAAAGTAAAGACTAGAGCTGTACACGAGTCGAGTTGGCTTGGTCAGTTCATTCAACTCGACTCGAAAAGTTTGACTCACCTCGGCTCAAAATTGGATTCAGATCGAGTCAAGATGGTTTTTGGAGCTCAAAAAAAAGTTAAGCCAAGTTCAAGGTTCCCCGAGCTCGACTTAACTCGAATCAAACCTCAACTCAAATCAGGTCGTTGACTCAGTTATTTTGATATTGACGCTGCTCTCCAAGTATTTGATGAAATGACTCAACAAAGTGTTGTTTCGGGTGCATACATTCTCCTCGGGATTGGGTGGTGGCGAGGAAGGAATGGATACGAAACAAATCACTACAAAAAATAAAAAGTTTACATTATAAAATTACTCTCATATCTTGATTTTGACGCTGCGAGTATTTGATGAAATACTTGTAAACTACTATTACTATTTTGGTTTTCTTAAAAATTTGAAGATGCACTCTGTGTTTGAGAAAATGTTGCACTGGCTCGAACTTGGCTCGAACCGGCTCAAGCTGTTGACCTAATCGAGTCGAGGTAGCTAGTCAGGCTTGAGGATTGAGCCGAGCTGAGTTCGAGCTGGGGTTAGCAACTGGGCGAGCCGAGTTGAGTTATGCCAAGCTCGACTCAGTTTGACTCGTGTACAACTCTAGTAGAGACCGTACATCTATATAGGCAAAGATGATGCCTAACACCTTCCATCTGGTTAACCACGGTTCCTTACTCAAACTTTCTAATTGTAAAATCAAATAGTCATCTTAAGGTAAGAAATCTTTAGATTCCTACCCTAACGTTTGTATAAGGTTTAACGGATTGTAGAGACGAAGAAATTGACTAGCGGCAACTTTGTCAAACATAATCAATTAATCACAATGTAAAGCTCTTGAAAGAGGAAACCCATGGAAAAGTGGCCTAGAGTCGATTTCGACCTGGGATCCCAACGTCCACATGTTAATGCCCTAAAATGAGATGCGGAAATCGATTAACGGCGTGGCTAAAACACATATATCATGTTAGGGGCCACAGAGCTTTTCTAGCAGCACTAATTACCCACAGCAGTGTCGTGTCTTACAATATGCAAAATTCCTTTTGTCATGTTTTATGTCAAGCAATATATGGAGTAACTCTCAATATAGCAGTAAAAGTAAGACATGTAGGTGGATCGACTCATCAAGTTCCTATTAAAGTATAATCTACACGAGAAAAAGCCTTTACCATGTATTCGTCAAAATTTGGCTTTCAAATTAAGTTGTGAAATCAGTGGATGCTGCTAAAGGAAGTTGTGATGCCACACGCCAAAAAAAAGAAGCAATAGCCTCGTGTAAAAATGATGATAGAGGCAAATAAAGTTTTTGCACATTTTCGTTAATCCATGAATACGATCAAGTCCACTAGATTCCTCTCCCACGTAAGCATTTCTTAAATGGTGTGAATTTAAAATCACCAATGCCACCCAATCGTGGGCTCTATTTTAGGCTGAGCATACGCCGAAACTTGAACTGATTATATGATCCTGGAAGCGTATTGGCTGGTGTACCACACACCAGCTATATAGCTGCTCTAGATGCCTGTCATGCGAAGTCGAGCGCTGACGCTGCTCGAGGTCTGACTTGTAGGAACGGTTTCAAGGGAGATCAAAGTTACATGGACCCAGCGTTCATTCACTTTTTGAGATCATTATTGAGCATTATACAAAAAATAATCATATCCAAAGATCAACTGGACCACACCACAAATAGCAGCAGTGATAATGAATTTTACCATTAAAACAATTATAAGGCCCACTATAATGTTTATTTTCTATCCAATCTGCTCATAATTTCAAATATACTTAGATGAAGAGGAAAAAACAAATTTCATATTGATCCACAACTTCATTGGGTCTCGAAAGGGTTTCAATAGTAGACATTCAATTCCCACTTCTTTTTTAGTGTGGCTCACTTGATAGTTAGACCTACATTATTTTTACTTTCAAGCATTAGGATGAGTTGGTCAAATGTACGGATAATTTTGATAAAACACATATCTTAGGATAGACTCACAGAACTTGCTGGCGTCAATACACCAACTATATTGATACACCAGCCAATCCGCTTCCGCATTGGATGGTGTGTAACGCGTGCTATGCCACGCTATCCAAATCTTCCACGTGAGCATTTCCTAAATGGTATGAATTTAAAACCACTCAAGCAACCGAATGGCAAGCCCTATTTTAGGCTGAGCATATACAGAAACTTGACTTGATTAGATGATCCTGACCTTACATTGGATGATGTGCTATGCTACGCTATCCAAATCCTAAATAGATGGACTAGATTCCTCTTCCACGTGAGCATGTCCTAAATGGTATGAATTTAAAACCACCCAGGTCACCGAATCGTGGGCCCTATTTTAGTTTGAGCATACGCCGAAACTTGAACTGATTAGATGATCCTGACCCTACATTGGATGGCCGTCAACGGGATCGATAAGAGGAAGATGGTCCAGGGTCCAAAATCAACGTCCAAGATTGTTCGATCAATGTAATTTTTTGGGCCATGGCACATCGACAATGGGCACATGTTTCATGATGACGTACACATATGTCATGTGAATGAGCTGGCATAGAAACTAGCAAACGTCTACGGTTGTCAATCCATAAATAGCAGTTAGTTTCAGGTTACCTTCTCTTTCCCACGTGTGCCCGGCCCAACACAACTAGCCGAACTATAGCGCTGTGGTCCAACTAGTATACAATCGTTAAGATGTGTATATGAAATCCAAGCCGACCAGAAGGTAGGACCCACAATGTATAATTCTTACTATAAAATTTAGCCTGATAAACTTATCATATAGGCTACAAATAGATTTTGTACTATATCGGACGTTTCATATTTTTTCAACATTGTGCCTACTTTATGTATAAAGTTTATCGATGAAATAGTAAAATTAGTTTTTCCAACCTTTTGAACGGGTTGGATTTCTTTAAAACGTGACATGTTGACGTTTATATAGTAGTTGTACGCTAAATTACTGTCCAACTACTGTGTGTAAAACCTCTTTTCCTTATGTCATTTTAAAATATAATGAGTTTCTAACTCTCCAACACAGGCACACTCCGCAATGTATAAAACATGGATCTGATATTTCCACTTGGTTTTAAATAATGATTATATTTTCTATAGTAAATTTCAAGACAGTTCACCAATGAAATGAGCCACAACCTACAATCCAATGGACGGTTAAAACGAAGTTTTATTTCTTCGTTAAATTTTTACAGTTTTATCTTACACAAAAATGGATCATTCTTCTAGAAAGCAGATTCAAGTACGTTTTACAACCAAATGAAAAGTTCAGATCTAACATGTTTTGTATATTGGCACGCGTGCAGGTGTGTATGTGCACGATCTGTTTTAATATACCTCAAAACTACCAAAACATCTTCGAAAACCTCGCTCTAGTAACGTACCTGGGTTACTTTCACTGACATGGGAAAAATGACTTAACTTAAGTGAAATCCACGCTGTCCATCACGTACATAACGCATTTTTTTACTTTGATCCCAGGATTATTTAAAACTCAAGTGGACCACGACAGGAAAAAAAAAAAATTTAACTAAAACCTCTAAATTCATGTAGTATGGCCCAAATGAGTTTTTGGATACTTTGATTTTTGGATAATAATTTTATCCGATGGGGAACATAAGATGAATGGACTAGATGGCATATAAACAGCACGAAGTGTCCTCCACTAAACTAACAGTCTCAATCCCTAATTTTTCCTGTGGTGTGGCCTAATTGAATTTTGGATGATCTTGGTTTTTGGGTTCAATGGTTAAAATGAATCATAATACCTTACGGACGGAGTGGATCTTATTAAAGTCTCTCCCACATGGGTATCTGTTTACGTAACTCCCGTGGTACGCAGGGAGAGTTACCCTTGCGTGGCTCTTTTCATCTTTAGCTGTGACTTAACTGCCACATCAATTTTCTTTCCCTAGATTTATCTGCAAGTCCTTGAAGAATAAGCTATTCTACAACTGCTACTCGTGCGGCCCACCGGGTATTTGTTGCAGGAAGCAGATTGCGTACTGAGTAAACTCTGTGGGGCCCACCGTTAGGTATACGTCTTATCCACTCCGCCCAACCGCTTTAACAGTGCATTTTAGGGCATGAGCCCATAATTGAACCATATCCCAAGCTCCAGTGGACCACACCACAGGAAACAGTGGGAATTGGGATAGGCTTCATTTTTTAGAGTATGCCCAAAAATGATCTAAAAAGAATGGATGAACAGCTTGGAGAAGACACCTAATTTAAGTTGGGCCCTCAGAGTTTACTCTTAATTACTTAATAGGCAACCAAGTTCATTTGTTTTTGCTATTTTGATTGAAAAAGTGACTTTATAAAGGAAAACAAAATAGAAGAGAGGAGAGAGCCAAGGAAGCAATCACAATAAATCAGGTTCATTTGTTGCATCCCATGGGGCGCAGCTTTGGTGGATTCTGGCTCCACTGAGGTTGGGGGAACACTGGTGTATGTGCCTTGCATACATGTCATCTTTCCGTTTTACCAGTTTTAGGGCTTGTTTGGTTTTCAAGTGTAATTACCTTGTAAATGTGTAATCATTATTTACCAAGGTAATTACCTATCTTTCCCAATGCTGACTTGACGAGTTACTTTTTAGGCACTTAAATCGTGAAATTTGTAAAATAAATATGGGGTGCATCATAATATGTGTGGCTTATCCACACCGCCCATTCAATATGCCAAATGAATTTAAGGCATGAGCCCAAAAATTAGGCAAATCCAAAGGTCAAGTGAACCACACCACACGAAATTATGAGAATTGAATACCTACCATTAAAAACTTGTTGAGACCCTTAGAATTTTAGATCAGGCTTATATTTATATTTTTCACTTGTCCATGTCCACTTATCTATGTCCATGTGACCCTATGAACATGTTAGATGGTGAATAAACCTCAATGTGGGCCCGGTAAAAGAATTAACTTTCAACAGTGGACAAATTAAATCCATTATTTCCTTTCATGTGGGCCAATTGAAAATTAGATCTTTCTAATTTTTTTGGATCAAGCCTCAAAATATTCTAATAAAATAGATGGATGACACGAATATATTATATACATTATGGTGGGGCCCACGGATTTAAGTCAACATTTTTTGATCGATTTTTTGGGTGAAATTACTCACTCATTTCCAGATAAGTGAAAAGGTGTAATAATTACTTCTTTATAACGATTTACTTGGATTATGGAAAACCAAATAGGCCCTTAAGGTATGATTCCAAAATTAAAATTTAGCAGATCTAAATTTAAGGTGGACCGTATTGTTAAATTCTAGCTGGACTGTCTTGTTCAATTCAATCAAACAAGAAGCATTTAAATTTTGTGTGTAATTATAATGTGTAGGGTACTAGAGTCTACTCGATTAAATGTTTGAATCGCTTGTACTTTATATTGAGTTAGACTGATCAGGAACTTATTACTGGATTCAACTATCCTCTTAACCACCCGTTGTGATCAAATATGAGGTGATTTGTGAAAGGATTGGGGTTAGCACTTCCAAATGGAATCTTTTAGTCTCGTGTGAATGGACTTAAAGACTTGTTCTTTCAATAGTACTTTAATTTGATATTTCTTAAAGAAATAAATGAATAAATAAACAAAATGAAGGCTAAACGATATTGATTTGATTAATTTTAGAATGTATAGCTCATTACAATCGACAAGGTATCAAACTACCAAAGGAATGTATTAACAAGGGATAATTAAATACTTTATTCGTCTATCAAAATAGATGATCGAGGTGATTGGTCAACAAGATGTGATCGCCTAAGTCAGAACGTAGTTGATCACGATCCAACACTTTAAGGCTGTGGACATTTAATATACTCCTATGGTGTAGTGGGGGCTACCAGGATCAGAAAGATAAATGAAAGAAAAATTGAAAAGTAGATAGATGTTTCTGACATAAGGCCTCGAGCTCTTCTTCACGTGTTCCTTCTATAGCTTGTCAAGGTGACAAAAATCTCAATGAGTTTCCTTGTTGATCATGGATCCTTCTCATTTACGACGTACATTTCGGATAAGAAAATCTTATGAATAGATCCGAAACTAAGGGCTTTTAGGATCCTCTTCTTATAAATGATCCTTTCATGGAGATGTTCATGGCCTACTAATCAGGTTTGAAATCTATCTGAAAACCCCAAGGACTGATCCTGGACCTGAAATCAATCATGGCCACTCATTTGGTGGCCCACTTCCTGCACTTCCAATAGAGATGTTGAACGGTCTAGATTAAAGCACCTTCTGTATTTAACCATTTGCTACATGATGGTTTGGAGTGATGGAGAGGATATACGAACAGGATCCACCTGATACCAATATGTTATCGGATATGGTTCCAACCAAATCTTCCATGTAGTTCTCCCATTTTATTAATCTCAATCGAAGCATGGCCACAAGATCAGGTCATCAAGCTTTAACATTATTTTATTTCGATTATCGTACGACTTGGGACGTAATTTGGATTATGTCCATTTTGTCCTGATTTGGGGCTGGACCATAGTCGAATTTTATTGGATGTATAAGGATCCAATCTTCGGATATTCAAAACTTTCTCGAACACTACAAACTATCGAAATGTCTCTGGGAAGACCTTCCCTTTGGGAAGGACTGTGAGAGACGGCCTCACCGAGTGTATCACAGCCAGATATGTGATAAGATACATTCTTTCGGCAAGTTTTTTATAGACATGTTGGGTATGGTGCCTCATTAATTGGCACATTTTATTGTAGCTTGCAACATTTGTCAATTTTCTCTTATAAAGGCATGTGTAAGGGTCCGTACCTCCACATTAATAACAGAATGCGTATTGATGAAGGAATATCAACTGAAGATACTTCCCAATATGAGTACGATCTTCGCCAGTACTAATCCCTTAATGTCATGACATGGTAGTTTCTTATTAGTTCACATTAGGGTGCCAAAAATGAGTGTAAACAATGCCTCTTATGTCCTTTCATATCAAGAGATGTGATGAGATGTTCGACGTTCAAGTTTCAGCAACCATTTTGGAGTGTACATGTGACAGAACAAGTTTCACACTTGACCATCGTGCAAGTTAATACAAGTGGCAGAATTCTCCTAGCATGATTGTTATCTCTTAATGAAAGGTTAAAAATGACACTCTCAATGGACGATAGCCTAAGCTTAACAGCTTGTCCACTATTTTATTAATAAAGCGAGGAAGATTTTTACATATTAGATCGACCAATGGCTACATTCTAGGTTTCTTTAATGGCCAATATTGTACCATTTTCTTTATTGATTCACTCTTTGCTCTAGCTTGCTTGATCAGAAGCCATCTTTTCTTCAGTTTGAATGGACTCTCATAATGTTGGATAGTAATTTTTCATATATCGACCGTTGATAGGGTTTCTACTTTCTCGATCATCCACATATTGAAGCAAATAAGCTCTTTTGTGCATGACTTTCTTAACTTTAAATGGTCATTCCCATGTTGGTGACCACTTTTCATATTTTTCATCATTGCCTCTGATTGATAGCTTAGTTTCACACATTATTTCTCTTTCAGCAAAACTTTAGTCCTTTACGTTCTTATTGTAGGCTATGGCAACTTTGAGTTTGTGAACCCTTAGGTTATCTAAGGCTTGCGACCATATGTTGTTCGCGTGTAACTAGTAAATTCTTTCAGGGTTAACTTGTGCTGATACACCACCCTCAAAGATAAAATATTAACCTTCATGGGTTACATTGCGTCCTCTTCATATGTTAATGCGAAAGGCGTCATCCCAGTACTTGTCCTTTGTGAGGTTTAGTAGGCATAAAATACTTCGGATAACGTCATTTGCCAGGATCACGAGTTATCATCTACTATCTGTTTAGAGAGAGATGATAGACTTAGACTTTTTAATTTTTTGACATGTATATATTGAGTCCGCGGGTTTAGCGGACTCTGTTGTTTATATGGTTGATTGTATCTTTGTATACTTTTCTTTCAGTTAATATACATATCTATTGTTGAAGTTGAGTTTCTTTACCATGAATTTGATACCTTTTAAATTTATGCCATTAAATTATTCATTTGCATTAAAAGTGATACTTAGAAATTTGGGGATTACTATTATACTCAATCCTTGAATTTTGTTAAACCGTTGGAGCGACAAAGAACTAGTAAAAGCTCTTACTCATCCACACCAAGGCCGTTCACGCGCAATCCATCTTATAGCTTGCTCTAACATCTTGCCAACCTTGAACTGTCGAGTGTGTTGTTACTTTGTTTAAATAAAAGTTCAAACCATTCAATTAGAAAAAGCTTCCAAAGTCAAAGAGTATGGGTGAAATCAAAGACATCTAATAATCCCTTTTGATAAAAAAATGGTGTCTAATTTCTCATTTTCCTTCTCATATCTCGAATTAGTACTCCGCTCCGCAGATTTAAAGAACATCCATAACATCCATACACACACACACATGCACATCTTTACTTTTTATTACTTCTTTTATTTTTCTTTACTTTACCTACTTGGGATTCTAATAACCTGCACAATATAACGTAATGTAGTAATACTGAAGTTTATTTGATTTTTTTTTTTTAAGTAAAATCTCGTAAAGTAGAGACTGCATATCCTATGGATAAAAAAATGGTGCTTAACCCCTTCATTTGTTATAACTGAGGCCTTATTTAGAATCCACGGTCGCATACTAACCATATGAGTCACTTGAATTAGCTAGGGACAACTCCGAGTTAGCTAGAGTCAACCCCACATTCAAACCAAATTGAACTAGAGCAACAGAGAGAAGGCCAAGGAAGTGAGGACATCAATTCGTGCTTGTACATAGGGGCATTCATACTTCTCCTCACTTCTCTCCTTGTCGGGGGCCATTGCACAAAACCTTAGGATCTAGCCTCCCAAAAATGCCAGAATTATAGGATAATTAAGCAATGAAATAAATCAAAGCACAAACCACACGACATAAGAGATTTTTACGTGGAAAACCCTCAAAGAGGTAAAAATTATTAGACCTCGTCTAAAGCAACAATTCACTATGAAGTAAAACGTTACAACCAATCACGAGCACACACCACTTAGATCAAACCTTCTTCACTCATGCAGGAGTCGATAAACAATAAGAGAATAAAGAAAAAATGGAGAGATCTCACCGATTACGAGGATGTAGAAGTGCTGAGATGTCGAGTGCACAATAGATCATTTCTACGAGTAGAACCTCCGTTCTACAAGCTTCTTCTCTCTCTCTCTCTCTCTCTCTCTCTCACACACACACACACACACACCTTTGATAGCCCTAAACCCTTTAGCAAATCCTTTTTAAGCTTTAAGAAACTCTCTTGCATACCCTAGAACAACCCTAGAAACCCATATTTATAGTTTAGGAAACTCCTTTTCACACCTCTGTGAAAATCACCTTAAATTTATGTAGTCCATACAAAATCTAGACATAAATTTGCGTAACCTCGACTGGTCAAGCAGACTCTCGACCGGTCGAGCAAACTCCTTGACTGGTCGAGTAGCGCGGAAGAATTAAAATAATTGGTCGCTGGACTTTGAGTCGAGATAGGCCTCAACTAGTCAAGCACTACCCTCGACCGGTCGTGTAAGACACTTGATTGGTTGAGCCAGAGAAAATTCTCATCACTCCTTCCATCTGCACATCCACACGTGTGGGAACCACCAAGTGAATGACTCTCATCATGCACCCTAGCCCTATTGTAGGGGTGTGCGTAGGAGGTTTTCTCCACCTCTCATGTAGGATAGATTTAGGAGAGACTTCTTAATTGGAATATCAGAAGTGAGCAAAAATATGCATATATATAATTTATGTTTATACTTTTGGATTTAATTACATATAGATAAAGTCTACTATTCTAATTAAAATTTTAAGTTTTGAAAAGTTACTCTTCCATTATCTTTTTTAAAATCCTAAAGTTAGTTTTAAACTAATTAAATAGGGATTGAACTTCGCAACTACTGTAATGTCTTAGATTTTTGCTATTTTGAATTTTCAAAAATTCTTAAAAATTTTCAATATAGCTAGTCTACATTGTCACTTATTGACCCTTAATGCTCGAGGTGAGCCTATACGTGGGTAGTACCAGTAAAGAACAACACAAATTTGATTAATCAACCATAAGAAGCCAAAGAATCTGCCCGATCACTTAAACATCAAGTTTAGCCTCCTGATTTGTTCACATAGGGCCCAAATTTAACCAACCTATCAGTGACTAATCAAGACAACCACAAGTAAATAAAAATTTAACCAAAGCTGAGACAACTAGGGGTTGGATCTTAACTAACAAACTAAAGTGACCCAATTATCCTTTTAGCCTAAGAACCAACAATTTAGAGTGATTATGACCGAATCATCATTTTTGTTAATTACGAATAAGTCACATTATGAACTTATCTAATCCGAACCCGAATCATTGCACATAAGAAATCTCCTTACCCAATTTATTCCAGAAAGGCCTTGATTATCCGAATAAACTCTAAACCACTCATTAGTGGGCCAGTAAACCTGACGCTATAGAAATACATTCGTCTTAGTGAGCTTGACGTTCATCATAAGACATCAAGTTGAGATAGGATATTGTACAAGATGTGTGAATATTTTATAAATTAATGAAGAACATAAAGGTAGTTATGTGTATCTAGGCTTTTATAAAGTTGTGTTTTTTCGACCATTAGATAATGATCAAATTTAGGGCACTAACCTAAGTTAATATCTTGCATATATATGTATAATCACGACCTCGATTAACCTTCGGTGACCATCGAACTGACTTCTGATCATACCCGTCAATCGGCGTATTCAAATGGTGGGTTGATCATATTCAAATGTAGATCATTATTAGGGCCAACTATCATACAGTATATATCAATCCCTACACCCCATTGTGGGCTCCAAAGGTTAGAAACACCCTCCCATAGGGCTAATATAATGAAAAAACTAGCCCTTAGAGCTATTTATACAATTTCTGGCACTATATAAGCCCCTCATTTGGGCACCTCTCTCTTCCCATACGAATTTCATGCCTTAGTCTTGAAGGAGAGAAGAGAAATAAGATAAATGAGGAGAGAGAGAGAGAGAGCTTGGAAGTATGTTAGTTTGTACACCTTCACCCTCTCATCCCCCTCTATATTCACCTTGCCACTCGAGATCCTTTATGGAGTTCTCTCGGTGGCGATTAGAGGTAAGAAATAGATTATAAGGTAAGAAATAAATTTTACTCTCTAATATAATCTTTTGGGTTAGGTTTTCTGGTCATTATAATGGTTTGCATGATTATTTGGGCTTTGATGGATTTTTCCTAGAACCCTAATCCTACGAGCGCCATGAGTTGGCGTATCATTGCAAATGTGTAGACCATTATCTCTATGTTATCTTTTATCAACCCTTGAGGGTCTCAGTTAATGATTAATTGTTTGTATATAGATTCATTCATGTTAATATATTTTTATTTCGATTTAGTTATAATTTATGTTATTAGTTGGATATGGATGCTCACATGTTTGATAAAATGTCTAAGTGATTGAATGTGTTGTCTTGTTGATGCTCATATGTTTGATTGAATGCTCAATTGAATGTGTTACTTTATTGATGTCCATATGTTTAATAAAATGACTAAGTAGATTTATTATTTTATTGATGCTCATATGTTTGATAAAATACCCAAGTAGGTATATTACTTCTATTGATGCTCACATGTTTAATGAAATGCCTAAGTGGCTGTGTTAAGATAACATGACGAATTGCTAAGTCCATAGTGTTGTTTAGGATTGCTTATGATGTTGGGTCAGTTGGCTAACCGCCCAAACAAAATGGGTGACCCGAGTTAGGGTGGTCACCCTAGGCTTGTTCGATCGACCCGGGTTAAACATGGATGAACAACAGTAGCTGGACTACACAGGATGTTTGTACCTAATGCTGATTGCGCCGGGATTATCGCAGGTTAATCAAATTAGTTCATTGGCTGACTAATCATATATGTTCACAACGTATGACACGACCAAATTAATATTAGGATACCCTGTTCTTAATGAATGAGTTTACTTATAAACATTAGTGTGTTATGATCCCACTAAGACTCGTGAGCCGGGCATGTTGGTATTTGATACTGCATCCGAGTTGTCGACCTATGCTGAAGTGACGAACCTCCTTGTAGTAACTAGTGAGCACTAACGGGGATGACAAATCATTGTTCAAACGACCCCTGTTAAATTAATCAGTCGATGGTTTCATGCCATAATACCGTTTGAATGACCTTGGCATGAATAAAATTGGGTAATGATCCATTTTCCTTTATAGTGATTTTATTTTATGTGATAAGCCCACACCTTAGAACTGAGTGATCATACTTGATGTTTGAATGATGACCCATTTCGGATTGATCCATATACCTTTGAGTATCATGTCGTACATTTAGAATTGTTGATTTGTGAGATAAATGAGTGATACCTAAATTTGGATCAAGGGACATTGGTGAGGAGTCATTACATGCCGCAATGAGTCACATGATTTATATAAAGACTCGTGATATAATGTCAACATCCTAGCTTTGTCAAACTACTGTATGAATTGAAAATTAATAATCGTTTAACTTATCATGCACATCAATCGCATTACACTAGAATATGATATTTCAATTTGGCGTTGAAGTACCTTGATGAGGGCGTGTTGACATTTATGAAATAGACGTTGAAGTTACTTGCGAGAGAGTGTTGGATTATAAGGTACATGTATCATTCCATAATCTTATTTTTACATTTAATAACAGTATTTAGGAAGTGCTTGATTTCTTGTTTATCATTAATTGCACTGATTGAGTCGATAACATGTGTAACTTAGAACTAATGGAACAACTGAGTTAGCTACTTACTCCCACCTAGGATAATATTTTGAAACACCAACCAGGCATCATTGTTGTTGCAGGTGCTATCGAGGCATCCGGCAGGTAGACTTGGGTCAACTTGCACTTTCTCCATGTTACCTTGGGAGTATCAGGAGAAGTTTGAAGACTTTGCTTTTATTTTAGTTTTGTGCATGTATATGTTAGAGCCCTTGATTGGACATACATTATGTATAAATTTTATTGCATAATCATCGTGACTTGTATAATTCCCATTTTAGGCAATCACCACTATTGGAATTGTATTTTTGACTCATGGCCCTATATTTATGAAATTTTGTTATCTCTATATCACTTTGGTTCCTCCAAGTTGAATCGCACTACTCTGATTATTCGTATGTTGAATAAATATGAATCTGAATGAGGATACATGTGCATTTTATTAATATAACACCCGAGAACTCGGAATCGGAGTCTATATACTTGGGTGTCGATTTTCGGGGTGTTACGGCTACTAAAAACCATTTTGATTATAACTGGAATAGAATATTCAAGAATAACCATAATCACTTGAAAATAAAGGAGATGATACATCACCCGAGCTACTCATTAGGCAGATCTCACTATATAAATCCCTTGTCACATATAACATGGCTACTTAGTCCTCTCAATGGATCATACACCTTAATGGAATTATATTTAGTTATTGGTTTTGTACCAGAGCAAGGATGAATCATCCATTGGATGTGTTGTATATGCTAGTTGTATTTTATTTTCTAGTTCAAATAAAATTACAAAATTTTTAGAGAAAAGTGTGACAAATAAAGAGCTTTTATAAAAATAAAAATGGAATACATTTTAATTTAGAGGGTGTTTGAGTTTTCAAATCTCCCCTAAATACCATTAAGTAGATAACATTATTTACCTTTGTAAATCCAGTAACATTCCAATGTGACATTGATGGGCACACTTTTTTAATACTAAACCAAGGTAGGGCCATTAGACATAAAATTGGTGGGGCCCATTGTGATGTATGTGACTTATCTGTTGTCGATCCCTTCGGCAAGCTCATTTTAAGACATGATATGAAAAACAAGGCAAATCTAAGGCTCAAGTGGGTCAAATCACATCAAAAAATGGGATTTGAATGTCATTCATTGAAAACTTTTTGAAGGCCCCAAAATTTTTGGATGAAGCTGATATTTGTGTTTTTCGTTTATACATGTTTTTGTGTAACATCCTGGATTTTCACTATTTTAAAATATTCAAAAATTCTTGAAATTTTTTTTCGTATAATTAACTTATAATATCACTTAATGACTATTAACACTCAATATTATTATATACAGGAGTGAAACCAGTAAAGAACCGCATAAGTTAAATTAATCAACTGCAGGAAGCCAACGAATCCGCCCAATCACTTGAACATCAGGTGTAGCCCCATGATTTACTTATATAGGACCCAACTCTAACCGACCCATCACTAACTAATCAAGATAATCATGACTAAATTAAAGATCTAACTGAGGCCAAATCAGATAAGGCCCAGATCTTGACTAATAGACTAAATCAACCCCATTACTCTTTTAACCTAAAACCGACAGTTTAGAGTAATCATGACTAAATCTCCACTTTCACTAGTTATAAATAAGCCACACTATGAACATAGTTAATCCAAACCCTAATCATCGCCCACAAGAAATCTCAATACCTAATTTATTCCATAAATGCCCCAATTTTATGAACAAGTTCTATACCGCTCGTTGGTGGGTCACTAGTTACAAAATTATAGAGTAATGTCCATTTTATTGGGCTTGACGTCCATTGCGGGAGTCGAACCTAGAAACAATCCAGAATCGCTCAACTTGAGCCAAAGGACGAGTGCATGAGAAGTACAAATACCCTAAATGAATAAGCTAAAACTTAAGTGAATTGATTCGTCCACTCTTATGCAAAGTTGAGAGTTTCAGACCGTCGGTTTGCAACCAAACTTCACATGCGGAGTAAGGATATTTTCTTGCTCATATCCGTATAGCCGTGGCCCCGATGACCATTGGTGACCATTAAATAGACTTCCAATCATATTCGTTGATTGACACATCCAAATGGCGGGCCGATCATATCCATACGTAGATCATCATTAGGGCTAACTATCCTAAAGTGTATATCGACTTGTACACTCCATAGTGGGCCCTAGAGGCTAGAAAAATCCTCTCATGGGGCTAGTATAGTAAAAACCCAACACTTAGTGTCATTTGCACCAAATCTGGTATTATAAAAGGGGCTTCTTTTGGGCACCCCTCTCCCCATATGATTTTTCCCTAGAAAAAGGAAATAGAGAAGAGAGAAAAGGGAGAAAGAAGAAATGAAGAAAAGAGGAAGGGAGAGTGAAGAAGAGGGAAGGTAGGCCATAGGTCTAGTGGGGCCCAAAGGAGACCGATTCTTATAACTCATCACCTCTTCCTCAACAAATTCTTCACCCACAACCGGAAGAGCCTCTCTCCACCGATTGAGTAGGTAAAACCCTCATCTCTTTGAAATCCCTTATGTTGAGGGTGGATTCACATGAGATTCTAACATGCAAGTATATTATCTTAGAATTCCGGCCGATTGACACCGAGTTCGGTGTTCCTAGGTCGTTTTCTAAGTCTTCAACGATCCATAGGTGTGGACTATTATCCTTAGGTGGCCTAGCACCAATTTTATTACGAATCTAATGATTTTAATTGCTTGGATAATGTATTTGGAGAATATATTTAGAGAAAACCTAAGAAAGACCTTTCCCTTGATCCTCTCAATTTACATAGAATAGTTAGAAAATGTTTATTGCCTCTCACATGATTTGGTATAAATGGATGATTGCATGTTCATGGCTTATTTGGTTCCTATATGATGTTGCCTTATGGCATGTATGATTCATTAACTCTTGTACAATTTGGTTTTATGAGATATATGAAATGCTTAGCTTCCTCACTGACCCACCCACCACATATGCAACTTTGTTTCATAATATTGTTAGCTTACTTTGTAGGAAAAATCTAAATTATATGTTAGGAAATATGGATGCATGGTATTTCTTATGTTAGTTGATGACCCTGACCATTGGCATGTTGTGAATTACCATCAAACCCTTGGGTTAGTCAGGAACATGAGGAAAGTGTAGGTGGTCCCGTTGGTAGGACTATCCTGAGACTAAACCCATAGATTTGGACGAGTGTGTATGGGCGGAGTAGTTCAACTTCATGGGTCACTCGTACCCGATGTCTCTGTCATGTACTCGCCTGAATTTGTGTGACCTAATCTACTTACTGACCAACCTTGTTTGTTAACCCTGTTTGCCCACATATGTATGGAACCTGTAACACTCTACAACCGTTGTAGCCGATTGATAACTAATTGTAGCTGATCCACCGACTCGTGCCGGATATGGTAGAATGAGACACTGTGGCCGAGCTGTCGGCCTACTCTGGGGTGGCGAGACTTCCCGTAGTGACTGCAAGAGATCTTTTTTCTTAGCACTTCCCATGTGTTTGAAGTCAGGAAGGGAGAACCCGACAGGATCAAGGATCACGGAGCCCTAGCCTTGCACGTTAAGGGGCGTAGGCTTCGCAACTAGTTGATGACATTGATATGTGGGGTATATTAGTTTTCTCAATCTACTAGATGAACGGAATTAACTAAATACTTAGTTAACATTATTCATATATCATACTAGTTAGGGTAGCGACTTGGCATTCGAGGTCACAATGGGGAAGTGTTGGTTATACGTGATTGTTAGACGGAGTCGCTCGAGGGAGTGTTGTTGTGAGGGCATGTATCATATCATTATACATGCACATGCATTAACAAGATTAGTTAGTTTTTATGAATATATTGTCTTTCATTAAATCTATAATTTAATTGATGTCTGTTGTAACTTAAGACTAATAGCACCCAATGAATTGATTACTTACTCCCACTCTGGGATGATATTTTAAAACTGTAACACCCCGAATTTTTGTCAACCTGGAGTTAGACATCCTTAGGCAAGGGGTTAACCATATCACTCTTAGAGCTCAATCCCAATGTCTAAACATCGCTTTTCAACCCATTTTCTTCAAAATCTCACCTTTCACCACCTCATTATTCAAATTTCTCTAAGTACTTTCATATTAGACGCAAACCTAAAGTTTAAAAGGTGAAGAACTATACTTAAACTAAAACTTACTATAAATGGTTCATACATGCATAAAATGGGATTTTGACTATGAAAATTTTAAAATATCATGATGTAGATAGGTTATTTGGATGGATTAACTTCTTCTCTCCCAAAATCATATATTGTACATCACGTAACTCATTTCAGTTTGTGAATGAGACTCGATAAACACCTCGACGGACTCGTGGGCCCAAACGGCTCAATTTGGGGGGACCCGAGGTGGGTCCTACATGTTTTCGGCATCCCCGGGGGGGGGGGGGGGGGGGGGAAGGACCTCGCCAAATAGGTTAGTGATCGGCAAGGTCCTAGCCAGTTCGGTGAGGTCCTCGCCCGTATAGTAGTTAGCAGCCCTTTTTCTACGCATCTCGCCCAACTTTGAAAAATCATATCTCCTTCGTTATAACTCTGATTTAGGTGATTCAAAAATAATATTGAAGCTAAATGAGTTTAGTTTTATATAAAAATATGTAAAAATATAATAAAATAGTTAATATAGTTTAAAGTAAGACATTGTGACAACTGTCCGAAAATCACTTTTTGGACAGCTGCTGCTTCTAGAATTGTTAGATTTTTTTTATAACTAGAAATCTTATGAAATTTGGTGGAGATGGGGTAAACTTGATGATGAACCATTAAAAAAATAATTAAAATAATATGATAACTAGAAGTGCCCAAAATGGAACATAAAATGGCCCTAGGACCGTATTCTGCCATAATTAGGGTAGAATTTGGTTAAGTACCAACATGAATACTTAGTAGAATTAACTTGAACCATTTTAAATATGAACTACAAGACTCAAAATGAGTAGGACTACTAACGCTATATTACCTAGAAACCTAGGATCAATCTCTAAACCCAGTTACTCTCGGGAGTATTCAGAAACTTCGTATCGGACCTGGACTGCACGTCGAAAGTCCGATAGCGATGAACTTAGACCATTATGACCGCCTAGTTGGACTTGACTATCACCTCAAAAATCAAGGCCATACGATGTCCTGAGACTGTTTCCTTGAGTTCGGAGTGAAGAGAGTGAGAAAGCGAAGATTTTTAGAAAAATAATTATGTTTGTTAGTAATCTTGAACGTTTCACTTGCACGTTATTTTTAAGCGTTCTGACCGTTAGAATTCGACCCAAATTCACCCTCGGATCAGGATAAGTGGCCCTTTCATATCATAGAACTTGTAGCCCTGATTTAAGTTTGATGACCGTTGAATTGAAGCTGGTCCACCACGGTCGATCTAGAAATCCGACTGGACTATAAACTTAGCTTGACCTAGATCCAATATTAGAGAGCTTAAGTCCGACCGTATTTAGTAACAGGACCTCCAGAAGTGCTCTGTTGGATCGGAACAGACTCGATTTGGTTATAACATAAGTATATCTTAGCTCTAAGTCTATTTTCGTCGTGTTTAGACTTATAAAAAGGCTTAAAACCCCCATTCCCAAATCTCATACGAATTTCCAAACCCTAGCTTTCCAAGAGAGAGAAAAGAGAGAGAAAGTGAGAGAGAAGTTGGTGATTCTTCCTAGGATTCTTCCCACCTTTACTACGTGCCTAATCCACCAATCCGTATCGCTATTTCGGTATTTCTGGTTCCATTTTTGGGTAAGAAATCCTAACCCTAACCTATTTTGGAGCTTAGAATAGTCAAGTGTTGTTGTAGCTAACCCGTTTCATGCCATAGGTAGCGTATCCGCCGTTGACGAAGACACATCGTCTGAATCATATCGAATACGTATTTTCTGATTTAAGGTGCGGACTATATACGCTTAGGTTATGGTTTTCAAGACTTTCAATGTCAGTTAATGATTTATTACTGACGTGGATGCTATTTCACATGTCGAACGTGTTGTTTGTTTTGCTTTACGAATACGTATGAAAAATGTATAGTATTACGTATTCTATGTATTTGTTGGAATACCTGTATATGTATAGAATTTAGATTTGTATTTAACATGATTATTTGCCGTAAATATATGCTTGTTACATGTGGGACAACTCCTTAGCTAAATGACTTGCCCTAAATAATGCCACGACCAATATACGCCACATACGTTAAAGTGTGTAGTCCACGTGTTTAGAAAAATGTTTAAATGAATACGGAACTCGGATTCATGCATGCCATGATTATCCGTCGTGAGTATATGCAAGTGGTATATGGGGCAACTCCCTAGTGAAAGGAGTTGTCCTAATACATGTATAATCAACATACACATATATGATAAAGTATGTACTCTAAGTGTTTGTGAAAATGGCTGAATGAGTATGAAATTCACTTTCGTACTCGTCATGGCTAATTGTCATGGATATATGATTGTTGTATAGGCGATAACCCTTTGATGAAAGGATTTGCCCTAATACGTATGCTCATGAATACATAATATGTATGATGTAATGTGTAGGCTAAATGTATGTAAAAGTGTCTGAATGAGTTAGTAGTTAGTAAGATGTACCTGTATGCGGGTTGAGATATGATTCTCAACTACATCCATGATGTGTATGATTTCCTCCATGAATTGTGTAACCTAGATTATTCAGGTTAACTACGTGTATGATTTCCTCCATGTATTGTATTTACATTTAAGTTATACTTCATGATTGTCCATATGATTGTAAGATATGACTCATATGCTTGTTATTGAAATTGTACGTGATTAGGGCTGTACTACAATCCAGATAATCGGTAACCGTTCTGTAAATAGTGGTTGAGGTTGTTTTCACCACATAGAATGAGTTTAACGAATCTAAGTCGTGCTTGGGATGTTCGACAGTGGTTATGCCACACGGAGTGCTTATGCATTCCATGTTGTTCAACTCAACGTGCGCTTGGCCTAGTTGAGCATATCAACTAATCCAATTGACCGATGTATGTTCACCATGTATGGACGCTACTGCTTGAACCTAAGGTACCAAACTTACCAATGACAAGCCCCTCTAACCTTGGTACCTCGATCCGCTAAGACTTATGAGCCGATTATGGTGGTATGAGACACTATATTTGAGCTGGTGGCCTACGCTAGGGCCACGAGCCTCCCTGTAGTGACCAGTGAGCAACCTAGACTCGTGAGCCGATTATAGTGTTATGAGACACTATATTCGAGCTGTCGGCCTACATTGATTGGTGATGGGGGAGTGGTGTAACGATTGCGTATAACAACCCTGACAGCCCTTGTAGTGGCCTTGAGTGTACTCTGAGTCTACGTGGGGGCGACGACCCTTCCGTAACAATAAGAGTACAAGTTAAGCCTATATTAATTTAGTGATGGGGGAGTAGTATAACGATTGCGCGCAATAGCCCTGACAGCCCTTACAGCGACCTAAAACCGTAACATCGTATGAGATTGCCTCAGACTGACGACCCGAGAATGGATCATTGTTTGGGTAATGATACAAGGGAGGTACCTTAGCTTCCCAATACTACTGTATGAAAAGGACTAATAAGAATTTGATAATCATGCTCATGATATAGCACTGCATGTGCCATTGACGTTGGCGTGAGAGCACAGAGGAAGTGACTAATATGCACGATAATAAGATGAAGATCGCAGAGGGAGTTTGTGGTGAGGGCATGCATCATTCCCTCATATCATTCTTGCATTAACAAGAGTATCTAGGACATGTTTGATTGTACTGCTTTATCATTACTGCTTGATTGAATTGATAACATGTTAACCTCTGCTGTATAGATCCCACTGAGTTGATCACTCACTCCCACGTTATGGGACGGTGTTTGCAACACCAAACAGTCCCTGTTTTAGTTTCAGATGATGGTGATGCTTACGAAGCAGAGCCGGACTTTATGATGTTGGGAAGGATTTCGCCTATATGCAGGTTCTGATCGACGGGGTTACAGGGTTACTGATTAGATGCCAATACACTTGGTATTTTTCCTTTATTTTAAACACCCATGTATATTCTTTTCTTTCCATTTTTGGAGTATACATGTATTTAGTTAACCTGGTAACATGTTCACACTCTGGAGACTTACAATCAATTATACATTTTATATATTTATCAAAGTCTTCCGCTTGAGAAATTTAACTGTTTCTGGAGTATGATATGCTGTTTTGGTCTAATCTCACTCATGTTTATTGCACTAATATGAACAACATTCATCCATCATTGAAAATATTGCATAAGTGATGTTCTGGAACTCGGGAGTGGAGTTTATGCTCGACCCCCGATTTTCAGGGCGTTACAAAAACACCAACTAGACTCTTCAGTAGCTGTAGGTGACGATGAGTTCGAGGAGCTAAGCGGCGCTGGCATTGACGAGGAGGATGAGCCGTCCTACTTTCAGTTGATAGGCGGTTCATCATAGGCTTTTGCTGCCTATTTTGGATTGCTAAGTGGTGGACGCAGCACACTATTCTTTTGGACTTGTCATTCTTTTGTGATTTTATTAGGCTACGCCTTGAGCCACCCATTTACATTCTTTGGACTTGTATATATTTGACCTCTTTTATTTCAGTAGACTAGTTGTGATTGTGTTTCATATTCTAAGAAATTTCATGCAGCATATTTAAACCTGATTGAACGTATATATTCGACCTCTTTCATTTCAGTAGACTAGTTGTGATTGTGTTTCTTATTCCAAGAAATTCCATGCTGCATATTTAAACCTGATTGAACGTAAATTAGTAAAAAAAAATCAGAATAAGTAATACCTGGGAACTTGGAAGTCGAGTGTATGTACGATCCCCAATTTTCAGGACGTTACACTTTGTATCATTATGAACAAGTTAGATGACAAACAAACATCAATGTGTGTTCTAAGAATGAAATAGTTTTCAACGGTAGTTAAGAAGGAAATAGTTTTCAACTGTAGTTACCTTTAGGACCATTGTTTTGTGTTGTGTGGTCCACTTAAAATTCAAATCTACCTCATTTTTTAACTAATGCCCTAAAATGTTATAGTAAAATGGATGGATTTTGTGGATAAGTCACATATACCATGGTGGGGCTCACAAATTTAAGTTAGTCTTTCCCGATCAATTTTCAAGGAGAAAACACTTACTCCTATAACAAACATTTATTAAAAAATAATAATAATAATGATTTATCTCTATTTAAGTCATCGACCAATGCTCAATAGTCATAAATAAAATTTGTATTATTTAATAATACGTCGATTAGAAAATTGTATCTCTAAAAGCTACAAAAATAGCCCAACATATATTTATTAACAAGTTCAAAAATTTTGACAATAATGATCCAAACCATTGATTAATACAACTCATCCTACTCTAAAATAGATATTGCTCTAGAAATCATCAACAATGGAAGATCCAAACTACTAATCTCGGGACTCTTTTAAGTGGTCCATGAACCTTGTTGTATTTCTATTTGGAACTGTCCAATTTATAGGATATAAATTAAAAATTTTAGAATTGTTTTGTCAAGGTGATTTTCAGGCACTATATCAATCTGAATTATGGACCATGGGCTCGATGGAAAAATGGATAAGAGGTTTCATTGAATAGATCTTAATGTATTGTAATGTGTAGAGTCAGGACTCTTGGTTTTTTTTTTTTTTTTTGGTTAGCTTGTTACGACACATCCCATTGCCAGTACACACTTTAGTGTTAGCCACCCCACTAAGAGCCTATTTGACCGAGCGGATTAAGAGGGATTATGAGGGATGGGATGGATTCTAAGGTAATGATGGTGGTTTCAGTGGATTGGTTTAAGATCCATGGGATTGTTAGATCCCGGGACAAGTTCACCGAGTTTGTTTGGCATGCTCGGCATATCGCGGGATTTTACCTTCCAATCCTTCCAACCAAACACGTCCTAGGCACGATTGAACGAGATTAGGAGGGATGGGATCAATTTTAAGGTAGTGATGGTGATGTTAGTGGATTAGTTTAAGATCCATGGGTTTGCTATATCTTGAGACAAGTTCATCCGGTCTGTTTGGCTCGTTTGGCATATCCCAGGATTTTACCATCCCATCCCTCCTAATCCCATGGGATCCGTCCGCCCAAACACGCCCTAAGTCTGGACTTTTGTCTTAGAATCTGGGTCATCTTCCCATAAGTCAAATAATTTACAAGACATCTCACCTTTTTTTGGTGGAAAGTTAATAAAATAGAACTTTTTAATTTAATTATTTCAATCCTTTAGTAATTTAGCTTCTTATTTATTTATTTATTATTATTATTTTTTGTTTTGGGGAGCCGTTTGCATACTAAGTAACTCACAATGTAAATTCTGCAGGGCCCACCATAATTTATGTATTTTATCTGCTTTATCCATCCATTTTACCATATAATTTTATGACTTGAGACCAATAGCGAATCATATCCAAAGCTTAAGTGGAACACGCCATAGGAAATAGTGTGAATTGAACATCCACAATTAAAATTTATGGGGAGGCATGGAAGGTTTGGATTAAGTTGATATTTGTGCTTTACCTTCATCCATGTCCTTGTGATCTCATGAATAAGTTGAATGACAAATAAATATCACATTGATCTAGGAAGGTTCCAATAGTCCAAATCATTATTTTTTTGTGGCATGGTCCACTTGAGGTTTGGATATGATTCAATTTTAGTCTTAACCCCTAATATGAGCTGGTAAAACAGATGTGCGGCATCAATAAATTACAAACATTCGTGGTGGCCCAACAAAGTTTCCAAAAATGAAGCAAATGTGATCATCAGGCGGACTATACCATAAGAAACAGTGGTGATTGCTCATTAATAAACCACAAAAGTTTTGGATTAAGTTGATATTTGCTTTTTTTCCATCATCCAGGCTCATGTGACCTTATCAACAAATTGGATGGTAAATAAACACTATCAAAAATTAAAGGTGCTCCTTAATCAATGGTATGATGGTCAATCACCACCGTTTCTTATGGTATGGTCCACCTAATAATGGGATCTGCTCTATTTTTGAGATAAGAGCGCATTAGATGAGACACCGACTCACCTAAGACTGTTTGGCCTTCACCGTGGGGTTATTTTAGGCCCAATTTAGATGTATGTATTATATATCCAGTCCGTACATCTGTTTTTCAGTTCATTTTAACGCATTATTCCAAAATTGAAGTATATGCAATTATTAGGTAGACCATATATATCATAAAAAACAGTGGTGATTGACCATTAACAGGCCATGAAAGTTTTGGATGAAGGAGATATCTGTTTTTTCCCTTCATCCGGGCTCATGTGAACTTATAGCAAATTGGATGGTAAATAAACACTACGGAAACATTAAGGTGCTGCTTAAGAAATTTTTAATAGTAGGATGGCCAATCACCAATGTTTCTTATGGTATGGTTCACCTAATAATTGAATTTGCTTTATTTTTGAA
This sequence comes from Magnolia kwangsiensis, assembly GCA_037074715.1. NCBI lineage: Eukaryota > Viridiplantae > Streptophyta > Magnoliopsida > Magnoliales > Magnoliaceae > Magnolia > Magnolia kwangsiensis. The sequence continues at coordinate 21,151,056 of CM073578.1, read as the reverse complement.
ATAATGCCTTAAAATGTTCTAGAAAAATGGATGGAAGGCATAGATAGACAATACATACATCAAGGTGCCCTGGTAAGCGACAGACCGTCCTAGGTAAGGCCTGGTTCTCATCTAATCCGTTATCATGCCATAAAGACGTAGATTGCCTAGCCAGTAGCTATTGGACGTTGCTATTTGGGACCCACAACAATACATGTGCTTTATCCATTCCGTTTATTTATATTTTTAGATAATTTTACCGTATGATACCCAAAATGAGGTAATTCGAAGCTCATGTGGACCCACTACAAGAAACAATGGTGATTGAATTCCCATTATTGAAAACTTTTTATATGCTACAAAAGTTTTGGATAAAGCTGATATTTGTGTTTTCTCTTGGTAAAGGTCTGTTTGACCTAATCAACAGGTTGGATGGTACATAAAACATTACCGTGGCTCTGGGAAGTTTTAAATTGTTGGCCTTCAATTACTAGTGCTTTCTTGTAGTGTGGTCTAATTGAGACTTGGATCTGACTCATTTTTGGGATCATGTTATAAAATAATCTAAAAAAATAGATAGACGGTGTGGATAAAATATGTACATCATGGTGGAGCCCACAGACCACTGTCCAGTGGCCACCTTGCTATTGGCAGCGTCAGCAGGCAATCCCCTTCCCAAATCGGATTGCGTAATGAGTTACTCACGCCCCTATTATACTGAGTAAACTCAGTTGGACCCACCATGAATGTATGTGGTATATCCACACGGTCCATTCGTTTTTTCATCTAATTTAAGGGATTGAGCCCAAAATTGAAGCATATCCAAAGATCAAGTGGATCATACCATAGGAAACAGTGGGGATAGTGATCTCCACCGTTGAAAACTTGATAGGCCTCACAGTGATGTTTATTTGTCATCCAAAGTTTTTGGAAAACACAAATATAAGCTTGATCCAAAACTTCTATGGCCCCCAAGAATTTTTCAACGGTAAACGTTCAATCCAACTTCTTCCTGTGGTGTGGTTCATTTAAGCATTGTAATGCTTCATTTTTGGGCTTAAGCCATAAAATTAGCTGATAAAATGGATGGACGGAACGGATAAAATACATAAATCGTAGTGGACGTCACAGAGTTTACTCAGTCCGCTACGCGTAGTGAGTTACTCACTACGCAATCCGCTCCCTCCGCGTCGACCCTCTACAAGGATACCTATAAAATAAACGGTCTGGTTTGTCTAAGAAAACCCAAATCCAACGGCTGGAATCACAACGTCGTACGTGGGATGTACTGGAGCAAACGTCAACTGAAAAACCGACCACGGATGCTGTGCGGGTGCGCCACACGTGCATTCTAGGTACATGTGCAAGGGCGCAAGTTAGTAAAAGGGAACTAGTGCTCGTTTTGTGTCTTTCGCGACTCATCCTCCAGCGTGTGTCGCCATCTATTTCTCCCCACAAGCTGAGTGGTATGATGATCGGAGCCTTCCGTGTCGTTATATTTAGTCTATATTACCATATTAGAGTTTATAATGAATCAATGGTTTTAAAAATAAACACATTTAAGAGAATTTAGAACAATGAGAAGAATATTTTCAATGGATGAATTTTATCACTAAAAAATCAAGTTTATATCATCAATGAGGTATCATTATTTTATCATAGTATATATGAACAGTTAAGATCATTTTAATATATCAGCATATGGCTCCACATGAGTGGCGACAAATTCTTGATTCTATGTCGCGACGGAGGAAAAACGAACTCAGGCAAGTAGGATGAAGGAGATGGAGAAACTTATGAAATGGGCGGACATTTCTATGAAAGAAAATACCTCATAAACACACGAAAATACCTCATAAACACACTTCAACGGTGCAGATACCAAACCCAACCATCTCTCTCTCTCTCTCTCTCTCTCTCTCTCTCTCGATTTCCACATCTCTCGATCTCGACCTCTGGTTCTGGCATTTCTGCTCATCTTCTATGGAAACTGCTGCGATTCTCCGCTCATTTCACTGTAAGTCTCTCTCCCGCCCTTCTCTCTCTCAGCTAGCAAACCCTAGGCTGAAGTTTTTGCGTTTTTAGCATGCGATTTGAGCTTAATTGCTTATAATTCGGCGACGATTCTGTCTGGAACGCTTCTTTGATAGATTTTGTTGTTCTACGTTCGATTCTACGTTCGAGATGGTCGGGAATGCTGCAATGCTATTGAAATCGGCTCACGAAGAACCTCCCTACGCACACTTGGTGGAGGGGAAGGTAATCTGGACCATTGATCTCATGGGCCGCACTGTGGATGGGCTGAAGTTTGAAAACCACGCCAATGGGTTGATTTTTTCCGTGTAATTTGTGTTCTCAGTGATGGTAAGAGGTGTGAAATGGTAGAGGGTTTGTTGGGGGGAGGGGGGGACGGGCAGTGGTGGTGGCTTGGATGGTACTGTTCCATGGTGCGGCCTACTAGATGGATGATCCTGATCACCTTCTTCCCTGCTGCTGATACTGGTGGTCCAGGAGGTCGTTTTATGGGGTTTTGCATACAACTGAGGACATTGTATCACTACCCTTGTGATATTACGGTTTTTTTTTTTTTTCTTTCTAATTTCAGGTGTAGGATTTGATGCAATATTGCAATTGATGTGTATTTTAGGTTCCATTTTTATTACTGTAGATCTGGAATTATAGTTTTTCATATGGCCAGTCTTTATGTTGGTTGTATCCTTATATGTTGCATCAAGTTCTCACATTGCTTGCCATTGGATTAGGAAGAAGAGAGGAAATATACAGTGCTTGGCCCAAATTGTCAACGTTTCCAGTTATTCCTTTCAGATTCATCATCCATACCATTCATCTGTTGGGTTTTACCATGAACTTGTGATGGAAAAAATATCTCACGGAGCAATCTCATCATGCAAGAATTGACCTGCAAATGGATGTTTGCAAAAAAAAGAAAAGAAAAAAAAGAGTAAAAATAAATAAATAATGTTAGTTCTAGTTCACATGAAAATGAAATGGGAAGAAGTCCTCCGATTGGATGACTGGGATTGTCCACTGAGGAGATCTTTTGTCTACACCCGTCCATGATTTGGTCAGCAGCAGATGAACAGCCTGCATCACTGAAAGGTGGGCCCCTCCTGTACCAATACTGGCGCTGATCAAAGGACTGATAATTTGAGCAATATTTTTTATTTTTTAGATAGACCTCCTTTTGCAAACTTTCCCCCCTTTTTAAGTAACACTAGTTTGAATTTCTGTGAATTGTGGTGGAAATGTCAGAAGGCTCATTGAAAGCAGCTCCTCTCTACATTAGATCCTTTTCCTAACAATCCTGACATGTGGGACAGAGTGCACACCCTTTAATTACATAATGTTTGGCAAAAGAGAAGGGAGGTAGTCACGTATTCCTGTTAACTGGTGTGAGCTTCTGCTTCTTAAGGAAGCCTTACCTGCTTGGTTGTTATCTATTTAAGCATAATCCACTGTGCCTTGGGTTACTTACAAAAGATAGTAGCTATCTGGACTCAAGGTGTAAAGATTCAGCACTATCTTGGGAACTGCCCTGAGTTAATATGAATTGGGCAACAAGATGTCGTTGGTGCTTTAGTGCCTTGTATTTTACTCTTATTTTGAAAAATGAAAAACAAGATAAGATTTTCAGTCGATAAGTCCAGTTATCATTGTCAGGGGTTGTGAATTTTCATTTGGTTTCAATTCATTTTCTTATCAACCTTTTGGGGATTATGTCAACTGAGTCAAAATGATTTTGTTGGGAGGTTAGATGCTTCAAATTGTTTTAGTTAGATGAATTTTCAATTGGTTTCAATTCATTTTCTTAACAACCTTTTGGTGTCTGTACTTTGTAGCCATTCATTTCTTTGCATATTACATATTTCTTAAATACAAATCTCATCCTTCTCAAAGTTGCCCAAAAAATGAAGCTCTCGTGGTGAACACAGATGACTCTGCAGATAGTTTCTACTGTATATTCTTTAATTAATGAAATGCATTTTCTTATCAACCTTTTGGTGTCTGTACTCTGTAGCCATTCATTTCTTTGCATATTACATATTTCTTAAATACAAATCTGATCCTTCTCAAAGTTACCCATAAAATGAAGCTATCGTGGTGAACAGAGATGACTCTGCAGATAGTTTCTACTGTATATCCTTTAATTAATGAAATGCATTTTCTTATCAACCTTTTGGTCTCTGTACTTTGTAGCCATTCATTTCTTTGCACATTACATATTTCTTAAATACAAATCTCATCCTTCTCAAAGTTGCCCATAAAATGAAGCTCTCGTGGTGAACACAAATGACTCTGCGGATAGTTTCTACTGTATATCCTTTAATTAATGAAATGTTATAGCTGATTATGAAGTAATTTTTTCTTCTTTTTATTTTTTTAGTGTAGTACAACTTGATCTTTGGAAATAAGAAAAAGCATCTTCTGTTGACCCCTCATATGTTACCACCGAATGGCAGGTAATGTAGGAACAATTCCACGAGTTCAGTCCTTCCTTGAGAAGCCTGGTCTTCCTATATATAATGCTACCTCGAACAAGCCATTATTTATGCCAGGGCTCAGAGTAGGGAGAAGGTTTATTTCCTCTCTAGTGGATAGAAAAGAATCATTCATACCTAATGCAAAGGCCTCCGAAACTACATTACCTGCAACACCTGATGGTGAGTTCCTTCCAATTCTCCTTTTTATACTTCATTTTCTTGATTCAGTTGACATTTGGAAAACTTGTTAGAGTCATTGAGGGTTTGGTTGTTTAAATGATAAATCTTGATGCTCCACCTTTTTGTTATAGAGCTCTTGTTGGATGCGTTTGGACACATTGGTCCTCTATAGCATGTAGTGTAAGCTACACGATACTTTTATTTTTTTTAATTATAAAGTAGAGAAAAATATGATAAATATTAAATAGTAAGAATACATGTAAAAAAAAAAGAAGAAGAGCAAAATTGCATAAAAAATTTATTCATTTTTGCAAGTAAAAACATGTTCAAACCAATGTTTATCATTTCAGTATCGCATTATGTATCGCACCATTGGGATATAGATACGTATCGGTTATCCAATAGGATATATCATTTGTATCGAGATGTATCGCACTTTTTGGAAATCATCGGGAAACATTGGGAAATCGGTCAAATTTTTCAATGAAACTTCAAGGATTGTTTAAAAATACCTTAATACACATTCAAATCATAACATCACTGACGAAAAAGTGCACATAATAGGTTTCCTTTGTATAGGGTCCTAAGATATGCATTGTCTCATATTTATTAAATATTTTTTAAAATAAATTTATAATTATATTTTTCAAAAAAAATTAGCAAACACATTTAAAAGCTCAGAAAATGTAGCAAATTGACCGTTGTAGAAACTAATTAAAAAAATATTAATTTTAAATTAAAAAATATAAAAAATACATGAACTAGTAGATCATGCCTCATACATGTTTGATTTTATGTTTGAAGTGTAAGGCTTTTTTATTTTATTTTATTTTATTTTAATGATGACAGGTGTCCTTGCCCCCTTTTAAGGCTAGACTAATCCCTGCTACTATACGCAATCACATACAAACCACTGCATCGGGTAATCTCTGAGAGGGGAATCGATCTCGCATATGTGGGGAGCAAACCCACGACACTAGTCAATTGCCCGAACCCCGTGTGGCGGGATAAATTGTGAGATTGCAACAAATTTGGGAGAAATTTAGGAAATTTTGAATTATCCCTAATTTCCCCCATATCAGACCTACCCTCAAATCTCAAAATTTGAATTTATGTGATGATCATTTTGTCAAACACTCCTAAATACTTTGAGATAAGACTCAATTGATTGTTGTTAGAAGTGAAATTTTGAAAAAGGAAAAAATCGTTTTTATAATTTTTTTATAATTATTATTTTTTAAATTTGACAAAAAATTAATAAATTAGTAGATTAAGCCTCATGCATGTTTGATTTCGTTTTTGGAGTGCAAAATTGCAAGCAATTTGTGAGAAATTGGGAAAATTTTAAAAAATTTCCAAATTCCCCCAAATTTGGCCATCTACCATCAAGTCTCAAACTCAAAGGTTAAAAGTCTCGATTTTCCATGTAAAACATATAGAATAAAGGATTTCTTATGATATCACACTGATTTTATACGATTAAAAAAAGGATTAAAATGCAAAATAACTCACACAATATTTGACAAATAACACATTAACATCTAAGAATTTAACCATAGAAAACAATGGACAACTACATGATAGAAAAATGAGATCATAAAAAATAACGGACAACCACAACATAGAAAAATGGTTCAACCCTATTTGGATTAGGTGATGGGCCGCACCATAAAAATACTAGCCAACTATGAGACACCTAAGGCGTTGTTTGATGTATGGTATTAGATGGGATTAGGTGGTATGGAATTGCATTTGGTCCCATGGAAATTCCATCCAATGTTTGGAAACAAGAGGAAGGATTGGATTAATCTTGGTATCATTTATTCTAGAGCCAATGGTGGATACTGTAGGATTTCTGGTGGATTTCAAATTCTATTACATCTGTGAGCCCCATGCGGATGCCTGTGTTTTATCCACGTTGTCCATCCATATGTCCCCTTTACATGTGACTAGAGTTGTACACGAGCAGAGTTAGCTCGGTAACTCGCTCGACTCGACTCGGATCGAAGCTGAGTTCGAACCGAGTCGAGCCGATTTTTGGAGCTCAAAATGAGTTCGAGGCGAGTTCGATCTTCCCCCAGCTCGACTCGGCTCGACTCAAATAATACTTGAACTCGGCTCGACTCGGTTCGACTTGGTGTAGGGTATATATACCCTTAAAAAAAACCCTAACTCCCATCGGCCATCCAACGCTCGTTCGGTCGCCTTCAAAACAAAAAACCCTCTCTCAGCCCTCAGGCGCTCGTTCCCCTATCTCCCATTGGCCATTACTCTTCTTCCCTCTCTCTCTCAAGTCTCAGCCACTCGATTGCCCTGTCCCTCTTCTTCCCTCACCTGTCCAGCGACCTTTCTGCTGGCCACAACGATTGTCCGGCTGTCCTTGCCCTGCCCGGTCGGGATTTCCCTTACCCTTCTTCTTCCCACTCTCTCTCTCTCTCGTGCTCACATTGCCCTGTCCGGTGGCCACCTCACCCTGTCCGGCATCCCTGCCCTGCCCGGTGCCCCTGTCCCTGCCGCTCGTCCTTGCCCTGCCCCGTGCCCCTGTCCCTGCCGCAACTCGTCCCTGCCCTGCCCGGTGCCCCTGTCCCTGTCGCAACTCGCCCGGTAAGTAGTTGTTTATGTATACTTAAGCATGTGTTTCCAGCTCCAATCTTTGTGAACTTGGCTCGAACTCGAACGAGCCGAGCATGAGTTGCCGTTCCAAGCTCAAAGGCGAAGCCGAGCTGAACCGAGCACGAGCTGGGACTTGAGCAGTCCGAGTCGAGCATGAGCTGGGCAAAGCTCGACTCGGCTTGACTCGTATACACCTCTACATGTGACATTCAAGTTGCATATGTGTACAGGTGACCAACATCAGTTGTGAAATCTGGTATGTTGATTAGAATTCCGTGGTCCATCAAAAGTAGGCTTCACTTAATACAATGTATTTCCCAAGGAAAGAATTTGATCCCAAACATGGGATTGGATGGTTAAAATACCATAGTATTTCTAGACATGCAATTATTATGCAATACCGATGTTAATTCCATCTAATGCATTTTCATACCATTTAATCCCGCGGACCAAACAAGCCTTAAGAAAATCAAGCCTATCCAACCATCGCTTAGGCCACACCATAGAAAACAATGCATAACCACCCAAACACTTCCATAAACACACACAAAAGAAAAACAAAACATTGCAGAGCACGCATTGCCTAACAATAGGCTAAAACACACACCCACCCACCCACCCACCCCACAATAGGCCCTGAAAATAGCATAAAAACCCCTATCCTACAATATTGTATGTCAATTGGCCTCCTAAAATGAAAAAAGTCCCAAAAGAAACCATAATTCTTCATTCGAAATGAAAAAGAACTCATTAATCGATATTAAGGGGCAAGAACATACCTCTATAAAGCTCAAGAAGAGATTCGATCAATAACTAATTATTCGTGCTTCGTAGTTGTACGGATGTGAACCCCGCCCCCCACGTTTCAGCTCCATTACTATTAAAAATACAATAAGTGGATGACGCAGGACAACCCTAATTATGATGCATGCTCATGGACATAATTAAACAACGGAAATAAAAGGAATAAATGATCTAAAATTCTAGCAGTAATCATCATAACTGAGAAAATCATAAACGAAACATGCAATGGAGCGGGCCATCATCAGAACCATGGAATATGGAATTCAATTATTACTTAGGTTGGATCCGGCGAGGGATGAGACCTGGTCACACCCAATCGATCAATGAAGATCACTAGTCCGAAGAACCAGGAAGTTTCTCGGATTAGGGATTTGAGAATTTGGGGGTTTAGGGTTTAGATCGGTTCTCAAAATTTTGATCGAAGAAGGATTAGCCAAAACTGGAAAATAGAAAGAATAAAATAATTACCTTGAAGAAGTTGAAGGGGCATAAGAAGAAATTAGAAGAAAAAGATCAAGGGAAGAGAAGAAGCACCGTTAAAGAGAAGAGAGGAAGGAGGCAACCAAAGGATTTGTTTTTCATTAATCAATAGTTAAAATTCGAGTTTAGGGCTTTAGCCTACTTAAATAAGCAAATAAAGACATAAAATTACTAAAATACCCATAAAATTAGCAAATAAAGACATAAAATTACTAAAATACCCTAAACTAAGCAAAAACGCGCAAATAACATAAGTACGGGAAAGTTCGGGCGCTCGGTCTTCTTTTTTCAATCTTCCTTCACATGTGTCTTCCCTGAGTGGGGTCTTCTATATGTCCAATCACATGTGAAAGGTATTCAGCTCCTCAATAATCGCCTATCCACAAGGACGGCACTTGTGGTTGACGCTTTATTCGTTGGTACACCTTGAATGCGCTTGTGTCCGCATCAGTGGACTTTCTTGTAGGGTTAATGATAGGCCAAAATCTCCTCTTCAATGGTTTTATTTATTTATTTATATGACGACAGGGTATCCTCATCCCTTTTTAAGGCGAGACTAATCCTTGTGGATGCACGCAATCACTTGCAAACCATATGCATCGGGTGAAGCACGAGGAGGGGAATTGAACTCGCGTTTATGGGGAGCAAACCCATGATGTTAGCCATTCACCTAAACCTCAAGCATCTCTCTCTTCAATGGCTTTATGGATCAAGAGAATTGAAAATGAGGATTTGGGGGCTGGAGGCGTGCATGCGTTGAGTATTAGGTTTCGAATGCCTTCTTTTGAAACCATTAAGATTTAAGTTATTTTCTTAAAATGTGAGTTGTAAACCATTTAGAAATCATCACAAGTGCTCGACCATACACGTGGAGGCCCATTTATAGATGGTCTACAATAGGACCCGCTACGTGGATGGTTTGGATGGCTCTACATCGTTGCTACTTGTGAGAAGGATGGGTCACCATCATTTACAACAACAATTGAACTAACAACATTAAAATCTCTTTTTAAAAAAAGGTGCAACGTACGTTTTGCACTATGTAGTATACACAAATGTTTTAAATATCGAGGATATCGGCTGATATCGCACGATATATCTTTTATCCCACCTGTGTGATATGGAATGCACAGATAGTGCCGATGTATCCCACACGTTCGATCCAGTGAGCATTTTCAATTTCCAATCCCCTTTTTTTTGTTGAAATTATGTTAAATCAGTGTCAAATGGTTACAAATCCATTGGTTCTTCATGTTTTGCATGAAAAAGCATGGAGTTGGAGCTTTGATTTCAATATCGGTTGGTTCTTCATGTTGTCCTCCTTTTTTTTTCCAAAAATTTCCTTCAACCAACTATCAATTGAATCGAGACTGATTTCGAAGTATTTAGGAGTATTTGATTAAAAGATCATCACATACACTCTAATTTCGAAATTTGAGTGTAGTGTAGGTGGTTCGATTTGGGAAAAATTGGTGAAAATTCAAAAATTTCCCAATTTCTCCCAAATTTCTTAGGGCCCGTTTGGCCGGGCGGATTGGAGGGGATTGGATGGTATTGGAAGGGATTGGAAGTTAAATCCCGGGATTGGCCGGGCGTGCCAAACAGATTGGGTGATCTGATCCCGGGATATAACAATCCCATGGATCTTAAGACAATCCACTGACAACACCATCATTACCTTTAAATCCCATCCAATCCACCCTAATCTGTTCAAATTTACTTGGGATGTGTTTGGTTCGAGGGATTGGAAGGGATGGGGAGGTTTAATCCCGGGACCGGCCAGGCGTGCCAAACAGACTTGATATAGCAATCCCATGGATTTTAAGATAATCCACTGACAACACCATCATTACCTTGAAATCCATGCCATCCACCCTAATACCATTCAATCCCTTCCAATCCACCCGGCCAAACGGGCCCTTAGAATGTTACACTCCAAAAATGAAATCAAGTATGTATGAGCGCTGATCTACTGATTTGTTAAGTCTTTGTCAATTTTCAGAAAATAAAAATCTTTTTTAATTAAAAGTTATTAAAATATTATTTTTTGAAATTTCCCTTCAATTAGCTATTAATTGAGACTAATTTCAAAGTATTTAGGAGTGTTTGATGCAATTATCATCACATACACTCTAAATGTTATGCATTCAATTTGAATATAGTTGCAGTAGTTTAGTTAGATAGTGTATAGCTTAGGACCCTATACAAAGGAAACTTATTATGTGCACTTTTTTTTCCCCCGCAATATGTTATGATTTAAAAATGAGTATTAAGGTCTTTCTTAAACAATCCCTGGAGTTTCACTAAAAATTCAACCATTTTCCCAATGTTTCCCAAAAAGTGCAATAAATTACTTGATACAATTGATGTATCCCGTGTGATAACTGATACATATATGTATCCCAAGGATGCAATATGTAACGCAATACCAATATTTCGAACACTGGCATACACCACGGACACTAGTGTACATAGTGTGGTCTCCTGCGCATGGATTGCAAATAGGTTATTTATGATCCTGAGGCCTGGTTGGTCAAGTGGGGGCCACTGTGATGTTTACATGAATTCCACTCCACACATCAGATGTGTTAATCCATTTTAGGTCCATGGATCAAAAATCAAGCCCATCCGTGACCGAGGTGGGCCACAATAAGGGAAACAATTTGGAGGATGAGTGTTGCCTTTCATTATTTCTAATGGTGACGTCCACTTGATTCAAGGATGGAGTTGGTTTCTCCACCCGAGACCTAAAATTCAGTCACTCACCTGATGGTTGGAGTGGATTTTACAAATACATGATAGTGGGCCCACCCCAACTGGATGACTCCTAAGTTAATTTAATTCACAGTTATGTGGATTCTGTATTGAGGTGCTAACCACCCTTAATGGTGCTGGGAAGATATTATGGGGCCCACTGTGATGTATGTAGTTTATCCATGCTGTCCATTTAATTTTACAGCTCATTTTGGGGCATGAGACCAACATCGAAGTATATGCAAATCTCAAGTGGACGACACCATATGAAATAGTGGGAATTGAATTCCTACCATTGAAAACATCGTAGGGACCACAAAGTTTTGGATCAATCTAGTATTGGTGTTTCCCTTTCATCTAGGCTGTGTGACCTAATGAACAGTTTGGGATGACATATAAACATCAGTGTGGGCCTTAAGATGGTTTCAACGGTGGATGTCAATATTCCCACTGTTTTCTGTGGGGTGGTCCGGTTAAGCTTTGGATATGCTTCAATTTTGGTCTCATGCCTTGAAATGAGCTGGAAAAAACGGATGGACAGAGTGGATAAAAAACATACATCATGGTGTGCTCCACGAACAATCCAGACCATGCTAGCATTCGGGCTCCTCAGCTACATCCACATCCACGAGACAGAATGACAGTGCTGAGGGTGGGCCCCACCATGATGCGTATGTAAAATCTGCTTTGACCACAAGCTGTATAGTGACCGGTTAGCTGAAGGGCTAAAAAAATCAGCCAAATCCAGGATTCAGGTGGTCCACCTGAGCGAAAACAGTGTTGGGGAGGTCCACCATCCAAGTTGTTTCACTTGGTATGGTCCACATAAATTACGTATTGGCCTAATTTTTTGTACCCATGCATAACGTTTTATGAGGAAACTAATGGTTGGAGTAGATTTCACATAAAAATTACAGTAGGCTCCATAAAAATCAAGTTTAGGCATCCTCTCTCGCACTATTTATCTTTGATGGCCCCACCTAAATCACATATCTAGCCAAATTTTTAGCTTTGTGGCTAAATTTCCATAATGCACTTGACAGCCGGAGTGGATTTCACATGCACATCATGGTGAGGCCCACCCCGAGCTCCAGCCCATCTACTTGTCCTGCACAAAAGTAACCTGGGCACAGTTCACACACACATACATAGAGTGAAATGCTCACCTGCCTGCCAGTTCTCACGAGTTCCTGTGAGAATGTTTTGAGAACTCATCTCACGTGATATGAGCCCAAAATCCGAACGGTCCACATGATCTAGTGTCCTCCCTTTATTTGCATCTCTTTGCTATGCCTCACCAGAGTTTTGGATCATGTTGAAAATTGGGCCTTGGGGGTTTCATGGGGTGCCGCATCACACAGACCGTTCGGATTTTGGGCCCATGACAAGTGTGAGTAGGTGCACAGGTGATTGCATCACATGGATCGTTTGAACCATGAAACTTGTGCGCAGGTGAGCATTCCTCTGTATGTGTGTGTGTGTGTGTCTCTCTCTCTCTATATATATATATAGAGAGAGAGAGAGAGGAATGCTCACTTGCGCACCTTCTTACGTGAGCACCCGTGCGCGCCTTTGTACACGTGTCTTAGACACATAATTTGAACGGTCCACGTGATGCGGCACGCCTTGAAGCCTCATAAGCCCAACTTTCAACCTGATCCAAAACTCTGGCAGGCCATAGCAAAAGGAAACAATTCCCCCCACCCCCCCGATTTGCATTTCTCTTTGCTATGGCCCACTAGAGTTTTGGATCATGCTGAAAATTGAGCCTATAGAGTTTCAAGGGGCATCGCATCTAGTGGACCGTTCAGATTTTCTGTCCATGACACGTGTGCAAAGGTGTGCATGGGTGCTCACATAAGAAGGTGCGTAGGTGAGCATTCCTCTCTCTCTCTCTCTCTCTCTCTCTCTCTCTCTATATATATATATATATATATATATATATATATATATATGGAAATAGTACTATGAGGTCGACCTCATGGAACTTCCCATGAGGTTGAGCTATGTGGGCCCCACTGTGATGTGCGTCAAACATCTACCCCATCAGTCAAATGCACCATTCCATGGTGGGCCACTAGCTTAAAAACCAAGTCAATCCATGACTTGGGTGGTCCACACCAAATACAACAGTTGAGAGGGGTTACCCTCCCATTAAACATTCATAATCATTTATTGGGCCCACCGAGATGTGGTTCATAGATCCAGCCCATTTATTGTGTTTCCCGCTTGGATGAGGGGTCAGACCAAGTTTCAGCCGCATCCAAAAATCAGGTGGGCCCCACCAAGTGCTTTTATATGTTTTAGGCATGTCTTCACATAGTTTTAAATGGTATGGCCCACCGGAGTTTCGTATACGGTTGATGTTTAGGATATCCCATAACCTAAGGGGGACCTATCAAATGCATGGTGTTGATGTCTGACATATATAATGGAGGGACCCACACAGCTCGACCTCATGGGAAGTTCCCATGAGGTCGACCTTATAGTACCATTTCCCATATATATGTATATATAATGCACTCTCAAGTCCAACCGGTTGGACTATACCTTCGGTCCAACCAGTATAGGAAATGAAGATTAATTAATGATTAATTAATGTTAATAAATATAGAGAGAAGGAAAAGGGATTGCTCACTGGGGTGGGCACCACCGTAATTTTTTTGTGAAACCCACCCCAACCATTAGGTGAGTCACCCCATGTTAAGCCCGGGGCCAAAAACTCAGCCCCCATCCGTGATTCAAATGGACCCCACAATTAGAAACAACACATAGGACAACAATCACCCTCCTATCTGTTTCCCTTGGTGTGGCGCACTTGAATCATGTATGGCCCTGATTTTTAGGCACTAGGCCTAAGTTGTAGTGTGTCATCTAAGAGTTGGAGTGGATTGCATATAGTCATCAAGGTGAGCCCTATAAAAATCAAGGGTGGACATCTGTCTCCCAACAGTTTCCCTTGGTGTGGCCCACCTGAATCACAAGTCAGCCATATTTTTTGACAATAAGCCTAACATGTGATTACACATCTAATGGCTGGACTAGATCTTACATACACATCATGGTGGGCCCTGTCAAAAATCAAGGGTGGGTGTCCGCCTGATACCCGTTCCTGAGAAATTGGTGATATTCCCAAAAGGTAGAGGAGCTCAAGTTCAACGGGTTGTACCACGAGCTGTAAAACACCCATATGACAACTTTAAAGTATCAAGTGCATGTCACATCTCGTCCTTCCAATAGGTTAGCCTCACCACCATGGTTTGCGTGGTGCAATTTACAATCCTATCCACACGTTAAGTAGGCCGCCACATCATAAAAACAATTCCCAGACAATAGTAAATAGAGAAACATAAGTGTGATCCACTCAATGAGTGGCTCTTGAGAATTTTTTCAAGAGGTAATGCTCATGATGGAGACAACCTATTAGATGGGTTAGATTTCGTATTCACACGAAGGGTGGAAGTTATTGCAGGTTGGACCTTAACCTATAGTCCACCATGTTGGATTTAAACCTTCCATTAAAAAAAGAAAAGAAAGACTTCGCTGGTACGTCCGACCCTTATTTATTATGGGCCCCACCATGATGTGTATGTAAGATTCAATCTGACCATTAGATGTGTAATCCCAAATTAAGCTTATTATCAAAATATCATGCCCGCTTGTAATTTAGGTGGGCCACACCAAGGGAAACAATTGGGAGACAAATGTCCACCCTTTATTTTTTCAGGGCCTACCATGATGATTATATACAATCCACTCCAACCATTAGATGAAAAACTGAAATTTAAGCCGGGGCCTAAAAATCAGACCCATCCGTGATTTAGGTGGGACCGTCCAAGGAAAATAGTTTGGATGGCGATAGTTGCCCCGTATGTTGTTTCTAATCATGGGATCCACATGAATTAGGGATGAGGCTAAGTTTTTGGCTCTGGGCCTAACATGGGGTGATTGACCTGATGGTTGGGATGGATTTCACATAAACACCACGGTCATAACCACTACGGCAGGGCCCACCCGAATGGGCAACCCCTTCTTCTTTACCTGTCTTTATTACCATTAATTACACATTAATTAATGGCTAATTTCGAAGCTGGTTGGATGTTGGTTGGACATCCAACCAGTTGGACTTGAGAGTCACATATATATATATATATATATATATATATATATATATATATATATATATATATATATATATATATAGAGAGAGAGAGAGAGAGAGAGAGAGAGAGAGAGAGAGAGAGAGAGAGATGCTCACACACTAGTTGGACCATTTAAATTGGTCCAACTAGTTGTGCATTAAATGTCAAAGATTCTTCTTTTCATCCCCATGTAATGTACCCTGTGGTGTGAGGATATGTAACATTGAGTCTTACATAAGTATGATGGGAATTATGTGTCATAGATCCAACCCGTTCATTAAATAGGGCTCACTATTGAAATTTTATATACTAAAAATTAGTAAATTGTCATCACCACTAAAGTCACATATGTGTGTGCGTGTGTTAAAATTTCTAACAATTCACTTTTTCTTGTAGATGATATCATACTATTGATCACAAAATTTTTTTGTCCTTCACATGCTTACAGTGGACCCTACCTAATTAACGGACCGGATTTTCAATAAATGTGGCGCATCATCCGAATATATCACATGTGCACAACTTCTTTAGTCATCCCATTTTCTTTATAAATATTTCTCATTTTTTTCTCTTCATTTAATGAGTAGTTAATACTAGCAAACCTTTTCATGAGAAAGTTATTTCAATTAACAAAATGGATTTGCTTGCGTGGGTGGGCCCCACTATAATGTTAATATGAAATCCACCCAACCATTAGGTGAGTCACCTCATGTTAGACTCAGTGTAAAAATACCAGCCCCATCCCTGACTCACGTGAACCACATAATTGGAAAAAGTGTAGATAGAAAGCTCTCCCTTCAAACTCTTTCCTTTGGTGTGGCCCACTCGAATCACTTATGGGCCTATTTTTTGTTCGAGGCCTAATATTTGGTGTGGCACCTAATGGGTGGATTGAATTTTATATTCTCATCATGATGGGCCCTATAAAAATCAAGGGCAGACATCTTTCTCAATTGTTTCAATTGATATGGCCCACTTAAATAATAGATTAGCATGATTTATTTATTTATTTTCCCTTTGAGTCCAAAAAGGGATTATAGATCTAATGATCGAAGTGGATCTCTGAACACATCACGGTGGGCCCCTTTAAAAAATGAAGGTGGGCTTACGCTCAAACTATTGTTAGTTCCGAGAAAATTGTTAAGTTTCCATAACAACATGAAGCGGATTAAGTATTACTCGAGTAACACCGTGGTGTTTCCCTAACCATGGGCTCATCGTGATGTATGTGTTGTATATCTACGCTGTCCGTCGGTTTTTACGGATCATTTTAGTACGAATTCGAAAAAATGAGGTAGATCCGAATCTCAAGTGGACCACACCATAGGAAACGGTGGACATTGAATGTCCACCATTAAAACATTGTTAGGGCCCACTATGATGTTTATTTTCCATCCAACCTGTTCATAATGTCACACAGACGTGGATGAAGGGAAAACACAAATATCAGCTTGATCCAAAACTTCCATGGCCCCTAAGAAGTTTTCAATGGCAGGCATTGAATCCCCACTGATTTCATGATCTAGCAAATTAAATTGATGGGTGAGTAAATTTATCACAAACATCATGGTGGGCCCTACCTATCTTCCCTTGGTAAGAAGGCTTTCTTAGGCAATGCACCTTGATTTCCAATTTGCAAAGGGATAAAGAGCATTAAATGAGGAGAGATAACATTAAGTAAAGAAGAAGAAAAAGAATAAAAGACTTGTTTTCAAAGAAAATGGATAATTAGAGAAACTGTGCACCTTCGATGTATTCTTGTGATGCACATTATGAGTAAAAAGTCTAGTCTATTAATCAAGTGAGCTTCCTTGTAAGCGTGTGAAGAACATGAAATATTATTTTTTTGTGATTAATAGTAGGATATTTTTCAATAAAAAAACTAGGCTATTAGAATTCCATTTCAACTGTCTCGATTTAACTCAAATGTGTGGTTATAGTGATGAGGATCATTTACTAATTTTTTGCTAATAAAATTTAATAAGTGGGCCCTATTTGATGAACGGACTAGATCGATGATGCTTATTCCTATTGTACCTATATCAGATTTGATGTTACATAGCCTTTTACAGAAGGAATTACACGTGATTAAAGAGAAATAATTTTGCTATTTAATACACAGCTAGTTGGACCAATTTGAATGGTCCAACAAGTAGTGTGTGAGCATTTCTTACACACACACACACACACACACACACACACACACACACACACACACACACACACATATATATAGAGAGAGAGAGAGAGTAATGGTCTCCTACGAACCCTCCCGCATTTGCCGTGGTGCGGTCTAATTCCCACCATAAGAGACCCTCGTGCGGCGCGGATTGGCTAGCTGCTACTGAATTTGTGGCCCCACCATGATATATGTTTTGTATCCACACCGTCCATCCATCTGAAGAGATCATTTTAGGGTGAAATCCAAAGAATGAGTGACATACAAAGCTCCAGTGGACCCAACTTTGTTTAAATTAGATGGAAAAACGGATGGACGGTCTAGATAGACCACATACATTCAAAAGTGGCCCAACTTTGTTTATCCAGTACGATAAGAGCCTATTGAGTAACTCAGTAGGCAATTTGATTCCCCGTACAGATTGGCGTGGCTGGTGGTCCGTGCTATATGGGCCCACCATGATGTATGTGTTTCATCCACTCTGTTCATACATTTTTAAAAAAGGGAATATAAATATAATCTTGATCGAAAACTTTTTATGGCCTTTAGAAGTTTTTAACAGCGGCGTTACTCTCCCTACTGTTTTCTGTAGTGGGGTCCACTGAAGCTTTGGATGTCACTCATTCTTTGGATTTCACCCTAAAATGATCTCTCCATATGGATGGATGGCATGGATACAAAACGTATATCATAGTGGGGCCACAAATTCAGTAGCAGCTAGCCAATCCGCGCCTGCACAAGGATCTCTTGCGGTGGGAATTGGACCGCACTAAGTTATCGTGCAGGATGGTTCGCAGGAGACCGTTACTATATATATATATATTATCTTCTTATAAAACTTGGATATTTCTCTATCAATATTGCTTGGTATATTGGGGCAGCTAACAATTTCCTTTTAAAAAATATATAACACGAAATTTCTTGTTTTAATAAAGATCATTTGTTTAGCTTCTAAAATATTAGATCACATTTTAATATGCCTTATGTTCAACACAAATGTCTATTGTTTGATATGATTTGATGTTGGTTTGATTATAACTTCATTGCAAGGATATGCAGTTATGCACCCAAATATGACTTGTCAAGAGGCTTTTATTGATTTGGGAAACAAAGTACATTCCAGGTTGTGGTTTACAACACGCCTTTAATTACATTCCTAGGGGGAAAAAAACCTTGATTAAAAGGTAAGAACTAGAGAGAAATACACATGGTACAGAATAGCAGAATGCAAGTGATGCATATAAGTTCTAATCTATGACCCGTTTGTCTTCAAAGTGTCCAGACCATTGATCAGGGTAAGGAAACCAATGGTAGCCTTCAGCATTTAGGTGTCTCGCATAGCTAGCTGCACATTGAGATACTAGTAAATAACGTGTATCACGTATCCTGAGAGGCACCGGCTTCATATAGGCATGTATCTTTGTGGTGTACACAAGTATAATAATTCCAGCATTGCTAGGGGTCTCGGATGCCAGAGATGATGAAGAGATGCATAAAATTGCATGTTAGCACCTGCCATTCGTTGACAAGATCATAGCACCCATTGTCCTTGAACAATGGCTGTGGATGTGGTACTCCGCGTCTAGCATAGATGTTGCAATAGGTTTGCTCTTGGGCAGAAAGCCTGTCTTTTGAGAACCTAGTGCTTGGTGCTGAGGCTTCCCCCAAGAGGTTGAGTGCCTGACGTGCCTTCTTGGTGGGAATGAGAGTTTTCATACTAGTGAGACTCACTTGAATGTGCGTTGGTGTCTGAAGTCCCGAAGTTGAAGATTGAAGTCTCGCAACTAATGCGCTGGGAGGTATTTATAGTCCCTAAGGTCTTGGTGTCCCTCAGAAAGTTTGTTACATGGTTACATATATGTGTCAACAACTCATTGGATGAGAGGAGTTGGATTCTGTGGAATCTTGGGAACCAGGTAGATTGGCGCCTGTGGTGAAAGCAGCTAAGTGCCTATGCCTTGGCAGGATCTAGGTACTTTGTGCTTGGTGCAAAAGATTTTCTGAAGGAACTGTCCACAGGATAGGTGTAGAAGGGAATTTTATGCACTAGGCATTTGGAGTTGACCTAAATAGGTGTTAAGGCTCCATTTTATGTGTTTGGGCTCGGTTTAGGGAGTGAAAAATTCCATGTCAACACTCTAAAACCAAAATTGGGTTAGTTGTTCTAGCAAAACACCAACTCCATTGTCAGAATTGGGTTGTTCTGCCATGCGTAAAAGTTTAGAAAAAGAAAAGAAGATAAGAAAGAGAGAGAGGAGAAGGCTGGAAGAAGAGAGGGACCCAAAATTAGGGTTGATGCCCCCACTTTCTCTTTTATATTAATGAATTTTCATAATAACAAAAGTGCCTCAATAAGAAAAGTCAGAATCCCCATCATGTCCTAAACCACTATTAACAAAAGAGTGAGTGTAGAAACAATTGAAGTGAGCCTAGGTGGGCCATTCAGTGGTATGGCCCACATCCACATCCATTAACACTGCATTCAGGATGGCCTGGAAACTGGAAATTGTATTAGCAGGGATCCCAGCCCCACCTAGACAGCCTCAAACCAGTAGTTAGATCCATTCTTATCCTGAGAATGATTTTGTGGGGGGGGGGGGGGGGTGCATATCTGCAGCTAAAACTTGAAACACCAAACATACCATCTCCCCCAAACACTGAAAATTAGGTTACACTCCAAAATGAGTGAGATTAGTAAGTTTTGTCAATGTTTCCTAAGTCTCTAACCTGCCTACTTTTTCCGTTGATCTGGATTATGGGTCGTCTGTGATCTGGATCACTATTTTACCCATTCGACATTAAGGTTCCATACTCGTAAGTGTATGTTAAGTTGTAATGTGAATATGTATCTAGAACGTAGAGTTCAGAGATTTATACTTTGATTTATGCAGCATCATGCATATATATAATACAATGCATATGGGACCTGTGATAGTAATATTATACAAATTAATCAATTCATATAGAAAACTACACCGTATTTACCTAGTTTTTTTAACTGCCTATCCTTAGCATACCGTGCATTGGAGGAACTAGCATACTGCATACCTGTTCCCATATGGTGTAGCTGAGCAATCTGTGATCCAGGTAACATAAGCTATGATGTTTTTTTATTAAAAAAAAAAAAAAAAAAATTTAAATTTTTTTGTGGAAATTGCAAGCCCATCTGGAAAATGGGGAGTTCTGAGGAATGAGGCAGAATGAATAAATTGAGATTACCTTTTCCTATCCAGGGAAGGTTGCAGATTCGAAAAAGGTGAAGTCAAGGCTATGATGTGGAAAAGATTTGAGAATTCCCTCACATTCTTTTCAACTGCTAGTTGTCAAAAGGAGTCATGGATATTGGCTTTTATTGTCAACCATATCTGGGTGCTGATCTGAAGTTTAATGTATCTTTTAGATATGCATTGAAAGAGGCTAATGAATTGCTGACATGTTGAAGTCTGTCTATCTAAAGCGTAGTTACTAGGATTGATGATCAACCAAATTTTTTTTAATCTCCCAAATGCTTTCACACGAAAGTTATATTAAATACTCAAAGACTCAACTTTTTTACAGCGTAGATGGATAAACAATGTTCTTAGCAAAGAATACTCAAAGACTCAACTTTTTTACAGCGTAGATGGATAAACAATGTTCTTAGCAAAGAATGGTCCAAATTCCAATACAACATTGAATACACATCCAAAACTAGAAAAAAAAGAGGAAAGATTCTAGTCTTTCTTGTTGTTTTCCTTACACAAACAGACACACACTTTGCTCGCGTATTATTTAAGCTGTGCTCGATCAAAAAGCTTCTCTTCTCTCTCTCATAATGTTAAAGGAGGCTTGCAACAACTTATTTGCTTTGGTTGCTCGCATGCGGTCCTATCCGACCCAAACTCGGAACTTAGAAAGGCTAACCTGTTTTGGGTGGTGGAATGGACTTCGCATGGCGGCCAATACTGAAAGACACCTGGATGGTGGTGCAACCTAGTTATCGAGTCAATGAGATCTTTATACCCAATGATGTGGACATCAGTGGTGCACCCTTTAGAGTGTACCAGAGGAGGAGGCGTCGCCGACAAAGTACCGGAGCGGAGGAGTTGATGTGGATGGACGCTGGGTCCATCGGACCCATTTTCTGATGCGCTACGAGTGCACTTTGACTTTTTCCATAACTTATATATACGTTGTGAGAAACCCTATTTTCATTATTATTAAATAAATAGAAATTCGTATTTTTTTTCTTCCTCTTTATTCAAGAGATTAGAGTTTTAAGATTGGCCTTTGGGTGTTAATGATTCCACCTCGATTTCAGGTTTCCTTTTTTCTAGATCTTCGATGTGCAGGAAAAGGTAAAAATCATCTTCCTTTTCTTTTGACGACAAAAGGACCCGTTCTTTCTTCATCTCGAACCCTTCATTCTTCACCCCTTTCGTTCCTCTCTGGATACCCCCTTTATAGTTTGAACAGAAAAGATGGATGGTTAGTCAGTAGAATCAGATCCAAACTTAACCGTGAACTGACTTATACTAGATCTGGGATATCCTTATATCCCTAGGTCCTTCCTTTTTACTGTTTACGCGATTTAATGCTAAGGTGAATGAGCCTGACAGAATGACTTCATCTTTGTATTGAAATTTATCCAATCCCGTTGATTGGAAATGGTTAGTTGATTCATGTATTTACTTGAACATTCTTTAACCTGATTATACATGCATCTAGGATTAGGTCATCACATGTCCCTGCATCACCCAAATTGCAAAAAAAATAAAAAATAAAAATATGTCCTCAAACAATGTAGTAAAGAGGGAGAGAATTTTATTGATATTAACCTTCTTCTTTTACAAAAGCTTTAAGAAAACTCACACTTAGAAAAATATTCGAATGCCTAACTTCTATACTATCACTCCTTTTATAGATCCTAAATGCTTCTCTCTTCTTTCACACTTCTCTCATTCTTTTGCACCTCTATCTCTTTCTTTTATACCTCTCTCTCTCTCTCTTTGGTTTTTATTTTTATTTATATTTAATTTTTTATACATTTCACTCTTTTTTGTACTTCTCTCTTAAATTCAATCACAATTTATTTCAAAACAATCTAATCTTCCTTAATATGGTAAATGCTCAACAATAAAAATAAACAAACATAGAAAGTAATTATATCTCTAAAACCAACCCATATATTTAATTATATCAATCACACCTTCAAATTCGCCCTCATATCTCCCCAAAACAGTAAATTATAATCTTTGATTTAGGCTCCTAAATCTGTAAATAATCATCCAAAAAATCAACACATGTCGGGCTTTACAGTGGGCTATGGACCTGTCTTGCTAGGCCCTATGGTGAGCCTAGATGGGTCGTGGGCCTGCATCATTCCCCCAAGTTAGAAAGAACTCGACTTTGATGAGCTGGACACTTCATATAACTAGTAGAGGTCTGGATCCAATCTTTGTAATTTGTTGTCTGCGATACATGTGTATTCAAAATAGTGTGCTTGTTCATCCGTTTTACCAAGTATTACCTATATTGACCTTATCAAGTATTAGCAATCTTCATTCACAACACTTGTTTAACTTCTTTTTCTTTGGTAGTTGTTTATCCATATAGATAATGGCTTCATATTACCTGTCAGAACTCAGATGCCTCACCATGGTACTTGAATAAGTTCGCTACATTGAATGTCAATGAGATATCTAAGTCATTTGGCAACTAGATTTTATAGGCAATGTTACTAAGCTTTCTCTTGACTCGACATGGACCAATCTTCTTAGACTTGAGCTTATTGTAAGTTCCCCTCGAAAACCTTCCATTGCGGAGATAGACCATAACTAAGTCACCTTTGTTATATTTTTTCTCATGCTAATTTTCATTCACAGCCAGTGTTAGAAATATTGATACTATCGGCCGATATTATTGTTATCGCACCCTTGCTAGATGATACACTCGCGATAACCCTCGGAAGATACGAAAAAATTCAAAATCCAGATATCGGCCGATATATCTTTGATATCGCACGATATTTCGACGATATCACGTGATTTCCTCGAAAAAAATCGAAAAAAAAAAAAATCGAAACTATCATTATCCGAAAAAATCGAAAAAAAAAAAGAAACTGGATTTCGATACCTGTACAAGAGATCGTCATCATTGAAAGCTTCCATTTGGTGGGCTATTCCAATCGAAGCTTCTTTCGTAGGTTAGTGCAAGCAAAATCTTCGATTTGGAGAGAAATCCGTCAAAATCCGAAGAAATCCAAGAAAAATCCGGAGAAATCCTCTCCGAAATCTTGAGAAATCATCGTGAGATCTGAATTTTTCTGGATTTGGGTGAGATTTTAGGGTTTCGGAAGGCCGAAACCCTCTCTATGTCGAAAAACAAGGGCGTCTGAGCCCTCTTTAAGTGATTTTGGGTTGGGTGGGGTACAACACACCACCGAGTGTTGACGTCATCAAGTTCTGTGGGTCCCATCATAAGGTATGTGTAATATCCAAACTGTTCGTCCATTTGGCGAGCTCGTTGTAAGGCTTGAGCCGAAAAATAAGATAGATCCAGAGATCAAGTGGACCGCACTGCAAACAACAGACAACAGTGGGAGATTGAACGTCTACCATTGAAACCCTTTTGAGGTCAGAAGTTTTCAATAAATATGATATTTATTTTTCCTCTTCATCCAGGTCTGTGTGACCTCATGGACAGATTGGATGGAAAATAAAAGTCATGGTGGGCCCTACGAATGTTTTAACAGTGAGAATCACTGTCCCACTGCTATTTGTGGTGTGGTCCACTTGAGCTTTGGATATTAATTATTTTTGGGCTCATGATCTAAAATGATCTCTCCAAATGGTTGAACGGTGTGGATATAATAAATATATTATTGTGGGCCCATATAACTTTGAATCTTGTCCAAGAGGAAGCGAATTGCCTGTTGTACCACACGAGGACGCGGATTGCGTACTACCCCCGCCCGTCCCTAGCTCCGAACGGGCAGGTCTGTGGTCGGGCCCACTGTGATGTATTTGTACATCCAAACCGTCAATCCCTTTTCTCATATTATTTTAAGGCATGAATATGAAAATGAGGCATATCCAACGCTCAAGTGGACCACACCAAATAATAAGCTTGGTTGCATTAAAATGCACTAAGCATTAAATGTCAGTTGGATTAAATGCAAGAGGCATCTCTAGTGTGGTCCATTTGATCGTTGGATCTGCCTCAGTTTTGTTTTGATGCCTTAAAATAATCTTCACATAAGTTTGAATGAAGAGAAAAAACTATTATCAGCTTGATCTAACCTTTTGTGGCCCATTAATGGTCAATCATCATTGTTTCCTATGGTATGGTCCACCTAATTATTGGATCTACTTCATTTTTTTTGGATATTGTCGTAAAATAATATGAAAAAACGGATGGATGACGTGGATACTGAATATAGTTGTCTTAGTTCAATCGCACAGCGCATATCTTAGTACAATATACAAAGTAAAACCTATTATGTCCATTTCTTTTTTGAGATTTTATGATTTAAAAGTGTGTATTAGGGTCTTTTTAAATAATCCCTGAAGTTTCATTGAAAAATTCAACAATTTTCCTATTGTTTCCCCATTTTTCCCAAAAGTGCGATAAAAGATGCGATACTAACGATATATCCCATGTGATAACCAATACGTATCTGTATCCCAACGGTGCGATACATTGCGCGATACCGATATTTCGAACACTGTTCACAGCTTCTTGGTACCTGGTATTGCTGTTTTCAATCTTCTTCTTTATTTGAACTTGAAAGTCTTGGACATGCTTGGCAAAAGCGTCGACATCTTCGCTCACTTGATCTTATACTGATAATGGTACCAAGTCAAGTACATGATGTGGACTTCTCCCACTTACGATCTTAGATGGAGATTTTCCAATAGTATGATTTACTAAGTTGCTGGAGATAAAGCCAAGCCCCACTAGGACATGTTATTGCCTATGATACTCCTTAAGAACTTACGAAGGCTCCCATTGACTATCTCAGTTTGGCCATCTATTTGATGATGATATGTGCTAGATAATTGAAGCTTAGTCCCAAATCGCTTCCGTAAAGTGCACTAGAAGTGGCACACGAACTTCAAATCATGGTCCAAAGTTATTGTCTTTGGTACTCTGTGAAGTTGCATAATTTCTTTGAAAAATATGTTGGCAATATATGTAGCATCCATTGTCCTTTATCATGAAAAGAAGTGGGCCGTCTTCGAGAAAAGTTCACCACAAAATAAAATAAAATAATAATAATAATAAATCGAATATGCGCCCCTTTGAATCTTAGGAAGACCCATAATGAAGTCCATAAAAATATCCACCCAAGGCACTACTGGAACAGGAAGTGGCCTATAAAGTCAGTATTTTGCACATGACCTTTGAAAACTTGTCATTGGTGACATTTTGCTAGGAACTGTTCAATGTCAGGCCACATACGGGACCAACAATATTTTTCATTCACCCTGGTCAATGTTTTATCCTTTTCGAAGTTTCCACTCAGTCCCCATCCATGTAGCTCAGATAGGATCTTCAGGAATGCATAGGCGGTAACCCTTAAATAGATTTCCATCATGTGAGATGAATTCACACTTTGGATTTTTGCCATCCGCACGCATGTCAAGTACTTTACCAAAAGTGGGGTTCTTTTTGTATTGTTCTTTTGATACCTTGAATCCAACGACCTTCACAGTGAGAGTTCCTAGTAGAACCATTCTCCTACTTAAAGCATCCTCTGCTTTGTTTTGGCTTTTAGCTTTATGATACAAAAAATGCATATTCTTATAGGATGGCCATCCGCTTCACTTGACAAGCACTCAACTTACTTTGGGAGTTGAGATATCTCAACACCTCATGGTTTGAGTATAGAATAAACACCTAATGAATCAAATAATGTTTCCAATGTCGTAGTGCCTAGACCACTGCATAGAACTCAAGATCAATGGTGGAGTGGTTCTTCCATATATCATTAAGCTTCTTGCTAAAGAAAGCAGTCGGCTTTCCTTCTCGACTCAACAACAAACTAATGCCAACATTTAAAGCATCGCTTTCCACTTCAAAGACTTTATTGTAGTCCGAAAGTGCTAGAACTGGAGCTTTTGTGATCTCTCTCTCTCTCTCTCTCTCTCTCTCTCTCTCTTAATGACACCGAAGCTTTGATCTGCTGCTTTTACCCATTCAAACTTGCCTCCTTGCACACAATTGGTGACAGGTGAGATGATGGTGATGAAATTTTGGATAAATCTCCAATAAAATGTCGCAAAGACGTAGAAAGAACAAACCTTCGAAAAGGTTCATGGGGTGGGTTACTCTGCAATAGCCTTGATTTTCTCTTGATCAACCTTGATCCCTTCTGTAGACACAATATACCCCAAATACACAACATTATTGACAAGTAAGGAACACTTTTTCAATTTAACAAATGGTGACTCCCTCTATAGTACAACAAATATTTGTCGTAAATGATCCAGATGAACAGATGCATTAGAACTAAAAACAAGAATATCATCAAAATAGACAACTAAGAACTTTCACATAAAAGGGCGGAGTACCTTTGTCATCATCCTCATGAAAGTGCTTTGCACATTTGAAAGGCCGAATGGCATGACGAGCCACTCGTACAATTCGACTCGAGTGTTAAATGCGGTCTTCCACTCGTCCCTAGGCCGAATACGTATATGATGATATTCGCTCCGCTAGTTAATCTTTGAAAAGACCTTTGCTCTATGTAGCATGTCCAACATATCGTCCAAGTGGGGAATAGAAAACCGGTACTCGAAAGTAATCCAGTTGATTGCACGACTGTCCACGCACATCCTTCAAGTTCATTTTTCATAGGGCTTAATAATGCAGGAGCAACATATGGTGACATGCTTTCCCGAATTAAACCCTTTTATAGTAACTCAATAACCATCAGGATAGCTCAACATGCTTAGCTGGACTCATCCGGTAGTATGCAAGATTTGGTAGGCATGAACCTAATATTAAATCAATGTGGTGTTGAATGTTCCTTATAGAAGGAAGTCCAACAAGGAATTCTTCGGGCACCAAGTCTTTATATTCATGAAGAAGCTCCTGTATAGGAGGCAGAACATTTGACTGCTTTCTGTCTTCTTTAGCAACCACGACATAGATGATGCCAGTCATTGTTGTCAAATGTGATCTCGTGTGTGCATACTATGGATCAGATTGCATATGCCCAAAATTTGAAAATAATCAGCACATGTTGGGCTCTACAGTGGGCTATGGGCTTAAGTGGGTTGGGACCTACAATGGGCCTGGATGGGCCTAAGTGGGTCGTGAGCTTGCATCAGATGGATAGGGTTTTGGAGTATGTTGTCTACTCCAGGGTACCTAAGTGCAGTGTGGGTGGGTTCTTATCTCTCCTTTAGGAGTCGCGATTATTGAGACATCTTGGAAGTCTGTAACTTTAACCAAACTCTTTATATTGTTAGAGGCTTTTATTTATATATATATTGGTCATGTCCTATGTCTATCAGTTTTGGGCCGAGCCAATTCACCCCCCAAAACTGATGCTCAGAACCTTGCTTATATGAGACTGACTGAAAATGCAACAAGGAGGAGAAGAGATGCCCTAAATGACAATAATGCTAGAAAAATGTAGAAGTACAAGTTATGGGTTGCGAACCTTGCTTATGTGAGATTGACTGAAAATGCAACCAGAGTGCAAACTGCTATAGTTAAGGAGAGAGATTCCCTGAATGACAATCATCGTCGTCGTCGTCATGATCTAAGCCTGATCCCAATTAATTGGGGTCAGCTACACGAATCCTCTACCATTCCACTATCATTTGGAATGTCTTGTTTTTCCGATTCATGATGAAAGTTATGGCATCAGTTTGATGCTGACTGCCAACATGATGCAACCCTCCTTTATCTGGGTTGGGGGACCAGCAATGAGAGCACAAAACTCCCACGGGCGCAATGTAGTAGACTTGTTACATAGGATGATTACAATCAAGCACTATCTAATAGTCGATTATGCTTGTTGATTACAATCAATGAGTCATGCCTGAATGACAATAATGATTTTTTTTTTTTTTTTTAAAAATGTGAACACCCCTCCCACACCCCAACACACATTGTTTTGATGGGTTAGGGCAATCCAATCTCTTTATTTTTATTTCTGTAATGAGTGTATATAGTTGCATTTTACATATTTCTTAAGAGAGAAATGTGAATATGTTGAGATGGGAGTGAGAAATCAACCTTCTCTTAACTAAGACCATACATCCATGGATTGGAAACTAGAATAAATCCTAGGTGAAAGATCTGCTTCAAAGGTTCATGTATGCATATACTGTGAAAAAGTAAAAAAGATTTTAATAAAGAGGCATATATCAAAACTGTATACATACCAAGTAATTCCAAAAAACTGAAAAATATAAATGGAGTTCATTCGGTCGATCATGCATGTGTGGCATTGCAATTGCATTTTTTTCATCTGGAAAGGTGTTGTTCTTGTAATAGAATTGAAAGCATGTTGTGTAGCTTTGTACTTTTAATGTGTCTAGACTCTAGTCACAGATAAATGCATCCACACATTTGCACACATGAAGACTAAATGTAGAAGAGACTAAGAATATAAAACATAAAAATACATTAGCATTGAAAACTGTAAATGGAGTATAATAGTGTCTCAAGCTCTGGTTGACTGCTGTTTCAACTTCCTTTGAAAGGAAAATATTGACTAACTATATGGTTCTGATCACATCCTCTTCCCCATTGAACAGTGTTGGGTATTATTTACTGGCTTAAGCTCCATATTGGTTTGTTATACTGAACTGGAGTCACATGCCTGTTATCAGTGATCCATTGGTTTGTGAAAAGAATATGCTTAGAGTATAATATATTGTATGTCTGCACAAGAATCTTGTTTAGATTTAGCATGCTGAAGCCTGATTTTACAATCAATGCAGCAGTTTCTTCAGATAGCAGTTCACAAGGGCCATTGGAGGAGAAAAATCTGCGGGCTACAACTTTTCCTAATGGTTTTGAGGTCAGACGCGCGCTTCTATTTTCTTTAGTTCGTTCTTGTAAAAGTTAGTTCAACTACTGTGGCATTGTCCGCATGGACATGCAGTCCTGAATTTATTTGCAAATAAGAAATTATTGATTTACTTTGTTTGTTGGGTGTATTCCATGCACATCACTGCATTTAGTTGCTTACGTCTTCTGAGTCTGGTATAGGGATATCTTCTGTTTAGATTGCATCATCTGTAAAAATGAGATTGCTGATTGAGTATTCTTACTTCTAGATGTTTTTGTAACTGATTCATGTAGGAATACATATACATATATTATATAAATATAAATTTAGAGAGAGGTTTTCTGTCTTTGATTCCAAAATATTTAGCCTCAGAGGGGGGGGGGGGGGGGGGGGGGGGGGTGTGTGTTTGGTCGCTACCTACTGCTCGCCAGTGGGGGAATGTGACAATGATTTGGAAAATGGACAGGCTTGGTTGATTTATGGTCTGGTTATTCTACAAGGTGCGCCGCGCCCCGCCCCCCCCCCCCCCCCCCCCCCACCAAAAAAAAAAAAAAAAAAAAAAAAACTCCCATCTTTCGCTTGCCTTGAGGGAAGGGGAGCCATCTTTTTCTGCTGTCCTCTTGCCCGGAAAATTTGAAAAAGCTTCTTAGCCTCCTTAAAGCTATCCTGATTCCTGGGTGCTGCATGGATCAGTTGGAGAGCTTTTATTGGCTTGGCATGGGGTTGGGCTGAGGAAGGAGAGGAGAGCAACATGGAGGCTGGCACTGTTAACTGGCCTATGGACTATCTGGGGGGTAAGAAACAATAGGTGTTATGGAAACATTCAAACCTCGGAAGGGGATGTGGCTATTAAAGCTAAGCTCGTCATTGTTGAATGGGCCTCCTCGTTAAAGGATTTACAGGATTATAATTTTTTTTTTTTTTTTGGAATGGGGGGGGGGGGGGGGGGGGGGGGTGTTTGGTCGCTACCTACTGCTCGCCGGTGGGGGAATGTGA